>JAREIS010000057.1:2427500-3805000 GCA_030060385.1 Muscicapa striata striata | reverse complement strand
TCCATTGATTGTACCAGAAATATATTTTAAGTGGAAAGTCTTCCTGGTGGGAATGAATTCATGAGCTTTAAACTTAAAAAAAAAAAAAAAAAAAAAAAAAAGAGAGTTCGATAAAAAAAAGGCCAAACCAAAACATGCTGTTGCAGTCTGAGGAACTTTTTTACCCCTATTCATCTTCAGATATGAAACCATAGCAGAAAGTTTTAACAAACCGGAATTCAACTCAGATGCGAGAAATCTTCACGGAGCCACTCTATTGATTCGCTCAAAATGCTGCCCAGCAGCACCTTACTGCAAGTGTCTGCAGAGCCATCGATGCTCCCCTCCCTGCACCCTGCAAGCTGGACATGGATTAGCAAACCTGAATTCACAGTGTGAAAGGAGAAGAAAGAAGCGCTTGGAATTTCCAAGTTTTGTTTTGCAATTTCACAGGCACATAACGCCAACTCGTCCCCGCCGTAGCTCTCCCACCCTCTCTCGCTCAAGTGAGGGCTGCTGCCAGGGCCGGGGACCCCGGACAGGCGGGGGTAGCTCTATGCTAATGTTACTGCAGCGTTCTGAACCCTGAAGCACCATCACAAAGCACACCTTCCGGGCAACTGGCTCTAAACATATCGTCCAACCATGTAAACCAGCCACAACCCGACAGCAGGACTAGAGAAGGGAAAGAGGAGGCTCCTGCAGGTTTGTAGTAGAGCACACTGCTTTGCATAGGAAACTAGCCGATATTTTAAAAACAAAATAAACTTCGTCATTCTCTTCGTTTAACTCTAGATAGCCACCCAAACTAAACAAAAGCTTCACTTCCATGCCATCATTTCAGGCAAGATCCAACTTACTTCAAGGACATCCTTTAGCAACAGGGAGGAAAGCTGCTCAGTTAACATTCCTTTCTCACACTCCCACTGTACTTCATTTGAAAACGATGTGCAAAATCAGATCAAAAGAATAAAAGCAGAAGAAAACGGCTACTTTAAAAAAAGATACTTTAAAGTGTTTTTGACCTGTTCCACCTACTAAAAGCAGACAAAAAAAAAAGATAGCAAATGTCAAATGATGCAATCCTACGAAGTGGAGATGTAAAAAAAGAAAAAAAAATCCCTCTCTGCTTTTCTTTTCTCTGCTCACTTTAAGAAGTTCCAAATTCTTTCACAGGAGGCCGATGAAAGACAACTAAAAACCTAGCGCTTCTCCAACTCCTAGTCCCAACTTCGAGCGGAAGTGGGAATTATATCGTAAGAAAAATAAATACGTTTACTGAGATGAGAAAGGGGATTATGCTGAGGAAACGGCAAAACTCGAGCGCATTCAAAGCTCACAAAACTCAGTTAAAAACCCCAAATCGACTCTCAGGACCCGAATTACTTTTTAGCAATGTTTCGCAGAGCCCCGCGGAGCCAGCGCTGATCTGTATGCTGGTGTACGAGAAGGGCATCTAGGGGGTTTCGGAAGCCGGGTAAATGCTCCCAGCGAAGCAAAACATCCCGCAAACTTTCCGTCCCGTTTCCACGCGCGGATCCCCGGAGCCTGTCCCCGGCGGTGCCCCGAGAGGCGCGGGCGCGGCGGGGGCCGGGGCTCGGCGGGCCCAGCGCTGCCGGCACCGCCGGGCGCGGAGCGGCCGCGGCAGAGGCAGCGGAGAAGTTTCCCGAGAAGTTGCCGCGGGAAGCGCTCGGCGCTTGCGAGCGGCCGGGCCGGGCCGGGAGGCGCAGGGGCTCCGCCGCGCCCGGTCCTCCCTTACCTGCCCGCCTGAAGCGCCTCTCCCCACCCGCGCGTCCCCCGCAGCCCCCGGCCCTCGCCCTCCTCGTGGCCGCCGGGGCCGGCGCTGCCCGGGGCAGGGAGGACGTTGCTCGGGCCGCCCGGCCGCGCCTCGAACCGACCACTTGTCGCCCCGCGTCCCAGCACAGGTACGGGCGGAGGCACGGCCCCGCCGCCCGCCGGGATGTGCCGAACTCCTACGAAATCCCTCTGTTCCGGAGGGGAGGGAAAAAGGGAGTAACAAACAGAGAGGGGAGGAAAAGGAAAAAAAAAAAAAAAAAAAAAAAAGAAAAGATACCTCACACTCTCCCTTTGCAAATCCTGGCGGACACAAAGCCAGCGTTTATCCCTCGCTAACCGGCTTGGAGGGAAGCGGGAGAAGGAGAAAAAAAAAAAAAAAAAAAAAAAAAAAGAAAAACAAAACTAAAAAGCAACCCTAGGGAAAGCAAATCGGCCGCCCACTGGCCGGAGCCTCCCACGCTGCGGCCGCGGAGTCGGCTCTGAGCGCGGCGGCTGCGCGGAGCCCGGCGCGGCCGCGGCAGCTCCCGGGACGGGGCGATCCCCGCGGCCCGGCCCGGCCCGGCCCGGCCCGGCGGCGGCAACTTTTCCGCCTCCAGGAAGCCTCCGGTGCAGCCGGAGGCCGGGGCTGCGGGCACCGTCCTCCGCCCGGCGGGACTGCGGGGAGCGGGAGCGCTGGGGTCCGCGGGGGTGCGGGGGCGGGCGAGAAAGTGGGTGCCCGGGGGGGATTTTCCGGCCCTTTCGGGGGGACGGCGCGGGCAGCGTGTGTGGCCGGACGGGGCATCCGTCCCGCGGGGCTGCGGGATCAGCCGCCCCACCGCAGCCCCACTTTGTTTCCCAGCTCCGCGGGGCGCGGAGAGAGACGCGGGGGGCGCGGATCCATCTCCCGCGGGCTCAGGATGCCAGACCGCCCCGCTGGGAGAGGGCGGAGGGAAAACATCAAAAAACGGAAAGAGTTTGGAGTTTCGTTAAGAAAGAGACGAAACAAAACGCTGAGTTAAAAAAATTAGATAAAACCCAAGAACTTGGACCAAAACCTCAGAAGGACCTTCCTCCCCCCCGCATATAACTCCGGGAGATCCTGTTGTCCCGCAGCACTGTCCGGCGCGGTCCCGACACCCCACAAGGTAAGTTCATCTATTTTGTGTGTGTTTGTGTTAAAATGTGTGCGAGGGAGAGGAGAAGAACTCACCATTTCGCTGGGATAACAAGGCCAGATCGGGATCGGATTGGAAATGCTGAGGCTTCGCCTGCTTCCTCCGCGACATGCTGGCTCAAACATCAGCTGGGGCAGAATAAAAAATTACTAAAAAAAAATCTTCTCAAAATTACGGAAATCGAGCCTCCCCCAGCCTCCCCGATCCTCCGCGCACCGCGCATGTGTCCTGCTATAATTATGATTATCAATAATGCATTGCGATTAATCATAGAGGGGCTCTTTGAAAGGCGATTGGCACATGGCCAGCTCTATTCAAACCAGCTCGCCTTAATCAATTAGGCGCTGATTTGCTGGAGACCCTTGTCTCTCCGCCGCTCCCACCCAATGAGTCGATCCATGTGGCAGGAGAAGGGGCTGGATTTCCCCAAAGCTGTTTGGATACAGTTTAACCCTCTTAGCAACCAGCTGGAGCTGCATCGCGCCATCCCGGTTACTATAGGAATGTGTCTCCCTTCGCCCCTTCCTCCAGCCCCGACGGGCTCCCTGCGCCTCCCTCCCTCCCTCCCTCCTTCCCGCAGTTTTGTGCTGCGTTTCACTTTTCTCTCTTTTTTTTTTTTTCTTTTTCTTTTTTTTTTTTTTTTTTTTTTTTTTCCTTTTTTTTTTTTTTTAATTCCCCCGCCTCGCCCGCAGTCCGAACCGGTGGAGGGATGGCAGGGTGACCAATAATCGATCGGGGGAGGACGCACGGCTGGGGCAGCCGGCAGGAGCGGCGGCCCCGCAGGGTCGGCCCCGCACCCGGCAAGTGCCTGCGCGGGGAGAGCCCGGCCCCGCTCCGGCCGCCGCCGCGCTGCCGCTTGCTCCGTCCCGCTGCTGCAAAAAAAGTTTCGGGTGTATTTTTTTTTTCTTTTCTTTCTTCCCCCACCCCTTCCTCTTGTCCCCACATTTACAAATAAAGATCCATTTCACCCTCTCTCAGGTCTCTCTCTCCCACTCCCCCATGGCTTCTCTTTCCATATATCACGGCCCGAGGGGTGCTGAAAATAGGAAGGGTTTGTTTTTACCTCACACATTCCCAGGGCAATTAGGCGCCGCTGGGAGCGGCGGGCGGACCAGGCGGCCGCTCCGCCCCCGCGCCGCGCGGGTTGGCTGCGCTCGCCGTCAGTCCGCCCGCGGAGCCCGGGGCGAGCGGAGCGGAGCGGGGCCGCGGCCGGGGCGGGCGGTGTGTCCCGCTCCGCGGCCCCGCTCCGCTGCCCCGACCCCCTCCCTCCTCCCCGGGGCGCTCCTGACTTTTGTTTCCTCTCGGACGCGGGAGCGTCGCGCGTCTGCCCGCCGGAGGCGCCCCGGGCCGCGCTGAGCGCCGAGCGGAGCGGAGCGGAGCGGCCCGCGGTGCCGGCCGTGCGCGCAGGCGGAGCGGGCCGGGCGCGCTGAGCTCGGCCGGCGGGGCCGTCCCGGCTGCTCGTGCCCGGTGCCAGCGCTGCCGTCCCGGGGCCGCTGCTCGTGCCCGGTGCCAGCGCTGCCGCCCCAGGGCCGCTGCTCGTGCCCGGTGCCAGCGCTGCCGCCCCGGGGCCCCGCGGGCACCGCGCTCCTGCCCCGCGATGCGGCGCGCGCCGAACTTTTCACGGCCGTATGTTACTTGCAGAGGAGGAACCTCTCACAAACAAATGCCACGATCTTGAAATAAAAAGTATAGTTGCAAGGAGGCTACAAGCGGGGTTATTTTTAATATCTCGCCTATCCAGCGATACACGTACGCTGTGGGTAAACGGTGGTGTCCCTCCGAGCTCCGCTCTCCGCGCCCCTCCGCGCGTCACGCTGCTGCGGGCACGGAAAGTTACTCTGTAAAATAAGCTGAACCGGCAGAAGCGGGAGCACAGACGTTTCTTTCCCTCCACCCTGACCCATCTAGTGCTCTCTCCACCCGCCCCCGCTGGATTATTTACTCTTCTATAGAAGCTACTCCTCTTTCCCGTATTAATATTAACAAACTCTGTAAAAGCAAGAGGCTGATCAGATCCAACTCATTTCAATTTTAAATGAGCCGGTAAAGCCTAGAGAGTGAGCGAGAGGAGAAAAGAGAGAGGGACAAATCTTCCTATTCGAGGAGCCGGCTTAGTGGCGTTTTCTTCTCATTATTAAACGAAAGAGATTGTAAAACGTTTATCAATGAGGGTGGGGGGAAGAAAAACAGCCGCAAAATCCAACCAAACAAATGCATACGAACCGAAAAATCCTCCCAGGTGCCACTCCAGTATTTAGTCAGCGTTGCAAAGTGGTCACTGACGCTTCTTTTCATTTCTGCACAGGGCGAGCCCCCTCCCTCCCCGCAGCATTCGGTACAGTAGATTTTGAGAAAAAGACAAACGAAGCTATCAGCGGGGATGATGTTGAAGAATGAAGATAATAATGTTGCTATAGGTGGTACTTCACATGACATTATTTTTCACTGAATATTTAAAGAGATGTTTCGGCAGAGATGGATACACTCAGCGCAGGCTGTCACCCTCCGTACCCTGAGACAGTGGGAAAGAAACCGAACCTGAACGCACAGAAACGCACTCGTTACTTACTGCTAGCCACACAAATGCACACAAAGTACCCACGCGGATCTATTTGCACATTTATGCCTGTATTTCTAACTGTATCAATCACTCCGTTAGCTTCCTACGGTTTCTAAGCTAGACGATCTCCCAAAATTATTCGCGTTCACAATTTCATTATACTTTTGCCGATTAAGCTTGAGACAAATTTCCCCAGATGCGCAGTACCTTTGCTTCGTGGCTGGAAAAAGGCTGCCGTGGACAGGTAATTAAAAAGCAACACCAGCAACAACAAGACGAAAAATAGTGGCTGAAACAAAAAGAAATTAATTTGGAGAAATTAAGTTTTACTACTTTTTTTTTTTTTTCGTTTTTCTTCTCCTCGCTAGTGTTAAAGCGGCGCCTGGTATTTCATCCAAGACCGATTGATTATTTATTGTTTGTTTTCCTCTCCTTCGCTGGGGGCCGGGAGGGGTGGGGAATGGGTGGGGGCAGAGCAGCAGTGCCAGGGTTAGAGAAAAATCGGTCTTTATTGTTGTTGATAGCAATACATCAATTAAACGTCATTGTCTCTAACAGAAGTTGTGAGAGTTCACAAGCGTAAATACTCTGATCCCGGGTTTTCCCTCTCGATGCTCCGAATGACAGTGACATATTTTTCCCTCCTCACCACACCTTGGAGATTCTTTTCCCCCTCTCGGATTATTCTTTTTAATGGAGGTGGGAGGCTTTCTAATGTGCTTCAATGCAAATCAGCCTGGCTGCAAGACACCCGTGGTGGGGATCGATCTCCAGTTCATTGAGATGAGCACTGAAGGGAGATGGTAAACAGGGGATAATTTGCAGTTCATTCTGCTGAGAGACGATTCCAATGAGATGCATCACACTAGACTGGATTATTGTTATTCAGGTTTGCGATCAGACACAACACCCTTAGCACGACGGAGTTAAAAGCTGCACGATCCCCTCATAGTTATAAAACATCTCTGATAACGATCGGGGGGTGCGGGGGAGGGAATCCAATCGATTTCATGTTTTGTGTCCATGACCCCCGGGCCCCTCCGGCGCGGGGCGGCGGCACCGAGGCTCGGGGCAGCCCAAACCTGCGGCTCCGAGGCTCGGGGCAGCTCAAACCTGCGGCTCCGAGGCTCGGGGCAGCCCAAACCTGCGGCTCCGAGGCTCGGGGCAGCCCAAACCTGCGGCTCCGAGGCTCGGGGCAGCCCAAACCTGCGGCTCCGGCAGGCTCCGGGGCTCAGCAGCCCAAACCTGCGGCACCGAGGCTCGGGCAGCCCAAACCTGCGGCTCCGAGGCTCGGGGCAGCCCAAACCTGCGGCTCCGAGGCTCCGGGCAGCCCAAACCTGCGGCTCCGAGGCTCGGGGCAGCCCAAACCTGCGGCACCGAGGCTCGGGGCAGCTCAAACCTGCGGCACCGAGGCTCCGGGCAGCCCAAACCTGCGGCTCCGCGCCGGCCCCGCTGCCCGCACCGTCCGTTCCTGCCTAAAAACCCGCTTCCCACTTAGCAGGGCGCTCGGACTTTTATTTATGGAGCTTCTTTCCTTCCTTCCTTCTCTTCCTGCTCCTTTTCTATGTTCTCTGATCGCCTCTATTTTAGCTGGAAAAGGCACACTTCACTGGAGTTCCGAGCGGCGCTCCAGCTGACCTGGCAACTTCGCTGTTTGTCAGCTAACACAGGTGACACGTATTTTAGAAATGTGTGTAATTAGGGGCTTCCAGATGCTGCAGTCAGCTGGGAACTTGGCTTTATGCTCCGATGTATAATAAACTTTTGAGACAGTCCTGGGGCGCAGCTACCCCGGGGCAGCGAGCACCAGCTCTCCGGAATTGTTTCATTATCAATAGCCTGGATCACGCTATTCACCATGGACGTTGCAAGTCCTGTGACTGTGTGGGTTTAGGTATGACTACTTTTGTGAGCATGCTGTCAGCTTCCCCCTTCCTTGCTCTCTTCTGCCTTTTTTCTTTCTAGTTTTTTTTTTCATTTTCTGTTGGTAATTCTCCAGGGGGAAGAAAGAGGAGGGGGAAAGGAAAAAAAAAAAAAAAAAAAAAAAGAAGATGAGGAGGCAGCAGAATTGAATCCTTCGCCATTATTACTGACAACTAATAATTGATCATTGCTCACAAACACAAGCTTTTACCCGCATAATTGAATCGTAAGCAATACCGGTTTGGTCAAAGGAAAAATGAAAAAAAAAAATAGAGGTAAATAACCTCTCCCTTTCTCCTCCCTAAATCCCAGAGAATTGCAGAGATGGGGACTCCTCCGCCCCGAGATAAAAATGACTAATGCCATAGCCAGCCAAGGTGGGATTATTTAATTCAATTCTTTCTTTACACATTTGCTGCCTTTTGTTTGACCTGATGGCTGGCAAATTTTTACACCTAGCTGTCCCTTTTGAGTTTATTGATGAAGGTGCTTCTGAAATGATTATCAGGAGATTTACAGCTATCACTACCCACCTACGGGAAAAGTAGTAAAATCAATCCCTCAATCAATCAGACCCCTCTGTGCATATCTTTTTAATCTGCTCTTTTAGCTGTTTTATTACAGCACGAGCATTAAATATGTTTGTTTCAAATTTAACACGAATGCCTCCGAAGGACTCTGTCAATTTAGACATAAATCATGAAGTAAACAAGCTGGATGGAAAATTCTCTCACTCGGGCAAGCATGTTAAAACCCTAGGAGTAAAAAATCTCCCACATCAGTGCATGGGCAACTCTTTTGTATGTACAGCCCACAGAGCAGGAAAACAACAAATAGATAAATATGCAACACTGCAAAAGATTTCCATGCACTTTTACAGGACTAGAGAGGGCTAGTAATTTCGAATACTTTCACACCCTAAAGTCCATCATTATTTCCTTTGATATCTCTGTTTTTTAAATATATATTTCAGAATGTCTTCTTTCTTGTGTTAAAAAAAACAACTTTTTTTTTTTTTTCAGTTAAATACCATATATATATACTTTAGAAAGTGTCTTGATTATTGATTCCAACTTTATTATTGATCCGAAGTTATCACTCTATCCTTTATATACGTTTTTTGGTGGTTGAAAAATAAACTAGAGGGTATTTCAGGTAGGCTGCTTAGGTCACTGATTTGTTACACAGTGGTCATCAGGTATGGACAGAGTGAATCTATAAGTTCTATTGAGAACCAAGATTTTTATTTGATGCCACAGGGGAAGTTTTCTCTGCAAGCCACATGCCTTTGCATCCCAGTTTAATTTTTTTTTTTTTTAATATCCTAGTGTATTGCAGCCATATAAAGCCACCATGTGGCTCCACCAGAAAACCAAAAGTTTAGAAATGAAGCGACAGAGATTTCCCCAGCCTTAGATGTAAAAAAAAAAAACAAAAAAACCAAAAAAACCCATTCTGAGGTACAAAGACATCTTTCAAAGACGTATCTTAATGTCTCTCAGCACAGAAAAAACTCTGGATAGGACACGGGGAAAAAAGGATGCTGAAATATGAATTTTATACATGTCAAAAGAAGAGTAATGAATAATTATATCTGATATCAGATGATGAAATATAACCTGCAATATCGGCCAACAATTCCTCCAAACATCTTGTTTTAAGGAAAGCTTTATACAGTAGGAAAACTTCACAGTTTCTATCACTGTTCATCTGGGTATCTATTAATGGGAGCCTTAGTATCAATTTTTAAAAAAATATTATAGTTATAATTTCCTTGTCAAAGTACTATTTAAAATAGTATTAAAATAAGGAAATAGGAATAAATTAAAAGCAAATTAAGTAGCAAGACCAAGGGATGTATTTTCCAGAATATTTAGGGAAAAACATGTTCTTAAAAAAAGTGTTCTCTTAGGATCTGCTTAGCTTTAAATTAAAATTACACAAAAAATCTGTACTCTGTCAAAATATAAGCATATGAACAAAATTTCATATGAATATTTTCTCTGAAATAGAACCTACAGACAATTTCTGCTGAATAGTAATCTAATGAAGTAAGACTTGGTATCACAAAAAGATTTACACTGCAAATCGGAGTTACAAAGTACATATGTTTATTTACATTTTAATGTTTCATTTTAAACTGAAGACTATGTAGTGATTAGAGACCAAACATGCTTCAAACCTCAGGGGGAATGCTGCCTGTAGTGTCCCAAATTTCCTGCCTAATGAAATGAACCTGACAACCTTTCTCCTTTTCATGACGTATTTTTGGTTCGAATACAGTGGAAGTATTTGTAAGTACATACATTTTGTTTGCATAATATTGAGGTGCCCTGATTAATGCATGGTGTTTACAACGTGAAAATTGTCATGCTCTCTGCATCAACACAAGGAGCTGGCCTGGCAGCAGCTAGTTGCAATAAAGTAAATGCCTCATGAATAATGTTCTGCTTTCCATGCCTGAGCTAAGCAGAATCCTGCCCATCCACCTTTTGCCCTCAGTCTGAGCCAGCCTGCTAAGAGAACTGGTCTGCAGTGGTGCTGTGCAGAACACAGCTCTCTGAGTGCTAATATGTTTGCTCACAGACTTGCACATGCACTATCTGGGTCCTGTGAGGAGCCCGTTTCCTCACTGAGCAATCTGACCCCCAGCTACATTTTTCCAGTTTTCTTTTCTTCCCATTAATGATCATATAATGTTCAGATGGCAACAACAGCCATTACCTACCTCAAAAGGTAACTCCAGGAGTTTCTGATTTCTTAGAAAAAATCCTCAGAAGAAAAGAAAGAATTGAGCACTGAGCTGCTAGCCAGCTATACTGAACTATCAGCAGATACTACATCAGTGACCCAGAAAGAGCCTTGAAAAGTACTGCTTCATAAAGCCAAGATCACACAGTTATCACCTAGAAAATGAGACTTGCAGTTTCCTTTCCTTATGTAAGAAAAGCTCAAGTAACAGGATTCAAAGAGCAATCCTCACAAAGAAACTTAAAAGACCCTTCCTCAGAAATCCAGAAACCAGATTTGGGGTTAGAAAAATTGTTTCCATCCTTCATATGCTTTATATAGTAAGCCTGGACTTTCATCCTGCTGTACAAGCCATGTCTTGAATCTCACCCTGAGTTACGTATTCTGTGTTTCAGTCCTTCTTCATAGAACTCCAAATTCCCTCTCAAGTGCAGTGTCCAGGGCTGCAGAATATGTCTATTTACATCCTTAAGCAGCTTTCTGCGGACTAGCTGGCTCTCCTCTGGACTGCACACAATCATTAAGCTCATCTGAGCTTGCTCCCAGCCACTGACACCCTAGAAGTACTGCCTGAATGAGAATTTAAAGCTTGAGTAGGTTTTAGATAATACTAAAGACATGTGGTGCAAAAATCATACGTGCAAAGACAAATGTAGCCCCAGTCTGTAATGGTTCAGCAATTCAACTGCTTGTCATGTACTGAAACAGGCAAAACAAAAGAGGGAGAATTGTACTTGAATATAAGACAACACGGCACATTTAGGAATTGCACCAAACACCAGTGCTTACTTCTACTTCCATTTGTAAAGAAGGATACATCATTTACTCACTTCTGAGACCACTAAAAGACACTTTTCTTTTCCTCAGAAGCTTGCAATGTAAGTGCCCAACCCTAAACATCATCAGTGTCACTCATCCTTGTGCAGGAGGCAGAGCACTGACAGCGCAGCATGCGCAGTGCCTCAGTCTGGAGGCAGTGCACAGGAGTGAATTTGGAGGTGTGGTGATCAGACCTGTTTCTGCCCACGGCTCCTCCCTGCCCACAGCCCTGTCCCAGCAGCTGAGCTGGGCAATGGGCACGGGGCTCTCCCAGGCTGTGCTGCTCTGGCACTGGCACAAACGATTGCATGACATCCTCACCACTAGGGATGGAAATCTCCTGCACAGGGCAACAATGCGTGATACAGGAACTTCGTAAGCTGTTCCAGCTGTTTGCAAACAAAATATGCATCTAAGCCCCAGTCTATACAAACTGGTTTCTGAGAGGAGCTGTATTTGTGTGAGTGTGCCAGATCTGGGCCACTGCTAACTGCAGAGAGCATAAACAACTGTTAGAGAGAGAAAAGATTTACAGAAGGCACCAGTGACAATGATTAGCATGTAGATCCCATACCTCTTAGTGAGAACTCCCTTGTTAACATGTTTAGTTGCACACCTTTGCACTCCCATATATTTTAAGGCTTGAAGTCACTTGTTCTCTCTCTCAAGCTTAGTCAGTCTGGCTTCTGCTGCAGTTGAAGCAGCTTCCATTTTCATGCTGCACAAAAGCACAAGCAATGCCATAATACATAAGAATAACAGTTTAATGGAAACACAGAGCCAAATGCATTGTAAGTGTACTGAATTAAGTGGAATTAAAGAAAAGATAAATATGGTCTATTCCCTCCTCCAGCTTCAGTACTGTCCTCTCTAACACTGTACATATAATCTCACAACACCATAACATTGCTGTACTCACTCTGTGCAAGCAGGATCATTCACTCTTTGTTTCACTCCTAGAATTTTCAAATAGCAAAATTCAGTTTCAGGCAGCGCTGATCCCAAAGGGCTGCCAGACCTGCTACTCCTTGGCCCCTCTGCTGACAGATGTCTCTAAAGTGGGGCAAGACCTGCCCATGTCCAGCCATGGTCACACTGAGCAGAAGCAATAATTAAACCCGGTGCAAAGGTAAAAAGCGAGATGGATGTGAGCCTAAGGGGGAGAGACAGGTACATCTGCATCCTGGCCACCACCAGCCCCCAGAGCAGCAGCTGCCCAGGGCTGCAGAATGTTCAGTAACACTTTCCTGTGCTAGAGACTGTGCCTTGTGAGGGGCCTACCTTTAATGTTTTGCCTAGAGCGACAAAATCCAGCACCGGGTGCTGGTTGCCACATTCAGGGGAGCCTGCAGGAGCTGCCTGCTGCTGACTGGGAAAGCACTCGCTGCTCCTCAAAGTAAAACAACTGTGACATTTTAGGAGTACAGCCCCTTAAACCACCTGTTCAAATCTGCTAATCACAGGTAATCTTGGAGCTTCAAGGGGATTACTCAAAGACAATAAAAATGCTAAAAAAACAAAGACAAAAACTGTTACTAGTAATTTGCATTTATTTTTTTGGTGATGTCACACTATAATTTTTGCAATAATTGTAACCAATAACACACTACTTAAAGTTGTTGAAGGATTGACTCTCCATTCAGAAATTAACTACAGAATATGCTTTGCATTTCTTATTGTTCTGCTTTCTTAATGTCATTCTCATAAAATCTAAGTGATAAGTGGAATGTCTAGAAACAGTCAGAATTTAATCTGGACAAATTACACAAAATATATCTGTTCTGGAGGTGTATCTGCTTTTAAAGAGTTATATACCACAGAGAATACAACATTCTGCACTTGAAGCGTTGGCACATTTCAACAAGATTATATTAATTTCAGTGTAGAAAGCTGACATTGTTAGATACTGCTTGGAAATGTGCATGTTGTAAAACTGGGGAAAAAAAGCTGCAAAATTTGAACTTAATTGAAAATACTTTCATTTTATAGCAAACCATATTGTAGATGTTTACACTGTATTCAATAAATATTAACCATAAACCCTAATTTAACCCCAGATTTTGTTAGGTTCAAGATTTTTGTAGAGTCCAGGTGTCATCCCAAACTTTGTACCCTTTTAACTGCCAATCCCAGCCCCCATTTAGGTAGGCAAGTGCTCAGTGGTGTGGCCACAGAGTCAAGGGCCAAAACTGCCTCAGGGCTCCACTGCTCTGTTTTGCCTGTGGATCCCACGGTTTTCAGGTTTGGGTGTAAAGCTTGTAAAATCTTAGAAGAATACAAAGGATATTTTGTAAGGTTTGCCTAGAAGCATCTTTTTAAATCCCTGGATAGGGATTTAGTCTATCCAAATAAAACCAGTTGGACTTTTCAATGCATAGAACACAAATTCATCAACAGGCTCAGCTGCAATGTGCTCTATGTTCCTGGAAAATGAAAGGTTGGATCAGATGATTTTCTGGGGTCTCTCCCAGCCATTCTATGACTCCACGACAGGGCAACACAATTTTACATGGAACTAGATTTATTCACAGGCTTGATGCTTTATTATATCTTTCAAAATCAAATAATCAATATACTTTGGGCTTTATTGCTGAAAGAATGAAATTGCTTGACAGACACATGATCGTGAACTAATGACATTGGAGCTCTTGCTTTTTTGTTTCTCTTTCACTCAGAAAAGAGAAAAAAAATCTGGATTTGTTCTGAACAAAATTGCAATACTGCAGGCTAAAACTTTTTTTTCTCAATCTAAAAACTTTCCTTCTCAATTTAAATTCATTTTAAATTGTTATGCTTTACAAACTTCCAAATGGGATTCTAATTGTTGACAGACATTTTACATTACATGTGTCTATCACTTTGATTTAATATGCATTTTCAATGAAATTTAAAAAAGGCCTCTAAGGTGGCAATTTAACAGCAAGACATGCTGTGAATTTTAGATATAAAAAATATCTAGTTTGCAAGGGTTTTTGTACATGGGAAAATGGCCCTCCAGAAAAAAATAAAAAAAGTCAGAGAACGTCTGTATGGCTGAGTTATCAGAAGCTAAATATCTCCAAGAACATTACCTACTGTTTTAATCAATCACAGCCATCAGAGGCAAACCAGGTTTTACATTTATGCAGCTTTTCAGTAGTGCACTTCAAAAAGTATTAACCATAAAAGAAATAGAATGTATTTGGAAATCCTGTGTCTGGTTTATTACATCTCATGACCTGATTTAATTTTCTTCCACAGAAAACCCACATTGAAATGTCTGTAAGTAATAGGTACTTGTTGTCAACTTTGATAAGAGACATTTGAAAGGAATGCCAAATGTATTGTGAAAGATAAGAGCACAGCAGCTTTTCTGTGTCCCTAAAACAGTGGCAACCAGACTTAGGAGAGCACACAACTACACAACAGACCTGTTCTATATCATGCCTACTTTTGAAATCATCAGAAATATTGTTAATGTTTAACCCCTAAGCTATAGACATTGACAGCACAGTGACAATTCTCTATCTTTAATTTAAAATTTTAAAACCAAAATATTCACTACTTTTAAATTCTTGCCCTCTCTTCATAACATTTAAAACATCTTGGGCTTGGCTTATTTTATATAAATAGCTTTAGATATCTTGTTTAAGAGGTCCTGCGAGGTGTCCCAAAACCTACACTTGATGGCAAGAATAAACATTCATTAAACTTCAAAGGCTGCCAAAAAGTGTAGTTATTTTGATTTAGGGGAATGAATTTGAATTAATCCCTCAGCTTGTGTAGAAAATATGTAATGTAATCCATTTCTCTGTCTCCAGCTTCAAGTCACATAGGAGAAAAATACCGCTTTACTAATGTTTTCTGTTTTGAAAAACTGGGGAAAAATTAAGACTTTATATATTTTTGAAGAATTCTGGCTTAGTGACATTAAGAAACAAATATTATAATACACAACTGTGTACTTACATCTCTGTGTAATTGCTGCTAAACCTACACACACAATAGAGTTCTTCAGTGGGAGCAGTAAAACCAGATTTTATGTTTGTGTGTGTGTGTATATATATCTGTAACCTTTTTTTTAAGCAAAAGAATAAATTTTTTTGAATGGCTTTCTGCCTTACCACCCCAACTCAACTGAGTGTTGCTTTGCTACAGAAAACTCACAGTCACCTTTGAAACAGACTTTTTTTTTTTTTTTTTTTTTTTTTTTTTTTTTCTGAAGCCCTCCTAAAATTTGGGAGAAACCTCAGTATGATGAAGAGTTTGGTTTAACATTATTTTTGACTTTAAAATGAATACACTGTTCATCTGAAAGAAGCACGTAGAGCGTACTGTGTCAGACGCACTGAGGAAAAAATAAAAGGAGAGAGAAGCTGAGCTATTGTAAATCACTGTAATGCCACTGAGGCCAATTTAGAGTAGCTGAGGTTGTGGCCTAATATCTGTGCTGAAATGTTGCAGCTATAGCTGTATCCCTGAGCTGTATAAATATTTGTTGAAAGCTGACTGTTCGGGTGCAAGGGGTGGATTGCTCATCAGCAAATAGTGAGGGCCCTTGTCTTTTCACCTTTCTAAAGGAAACCTCCCCCTTTTGAGGGCTGGGAATTTTGACTGAGTACATGTATGATCCTTCTTACTTTGTGTATGGATGATTCCGTGCAGTGGAACAGGAATTCCCATCTGGACTTTTGAACTTGCACCCGCCTGAGTGTCCAGCCCTGATTCATGCCATGCACTGTACATGAATGACCAGCAATGTTTACAAAATGAATTAGCTTGACTCCAGCTCTCCAGCTAGAAAGTAATCAAAGTGAAGAGCCAAGCTATTTCTGAAATTCCAGCTTCCCTAGCTAGAAACTGCATTCTCTGTGTTGCTAGTCAGGGTATTAATGTAAAATGTACATGCTCTATACTGGAGGACAATTAATAACAGCAGTGATTCTGAGCAGTCGACAGACATTAACTATTCCACCCCCAAACTGATCCCGTGTGGTGAGCAAGTCTGACTGCAGCACATGGTACACAGGAAAAAAAAAGAGTGAAAATATCTGTATCAGTAAGTGATTATTCTATGAGTTGTAGCATGTTCTTTTTGGTTCTTTCTTCTTCCAAATTAAATTTCAGGTATCATATTATTTCACTTCTTTTGGATGAATACATGTATGCATTGACATATTCAGGAATCTTCTTTTGCAAATATTTTCAGTAGGGCTACTCGTATGTAACTGGTATCCCTAAAATCTTGGAAGCTTTGATTTATTTTCTCATTAACCATCCTAATTTAAGCATTTAGGAACAACAGAACTATCTTCAGAATAATCTCATCCTATAAAATACATCAGCCTTTGCTAAATTTAATACAAAACATTGGTATGAAAGAAGATAATGTTACATGATACATTTTGTTTGGGATGGTCTGCAACTCAAAATGTATCACTAAAATTGCCCTCTGAGAACAAGCCTCCTGATCTGAAAAGCCCTAGTCACATAAAGCTGGAGATGTCTCAGAGCCAAATTGTTTGCTCCTGTAAATGGTTAGAGCTCCATAGATGGGGGATATGAAATAAGACTCTGTTGATTTTACAGCAGAGCCTCTGAATCACTTCTCCTGCCCTAGTCAGTTTAAAGTAAAATTAAAAGAAAAATAAACCCCAATTAGCATGTGAGCTCTTCATTGGTAAATTGGCATAACTTCACTGGATATCTGACTTAGGAAGAGTTTTCAGGACTTACCACCAAGGAGATCTCAGCCATGGTATTTTAATGGTGATTTCACGTGGATGGGTGAGAACCTGACTCTTCATCCTTATTCAGGCTGGAAACCAGGAATGCACTACAGAGCTATAGATCAGTTGAGAAATTGATTGTTTGCAGGGAGGGAGGCTAAAGAGTCTCAGTTATTCCAAAATTAGCAACTGCTAGTGTGGTGTATAGCTCAGGCCAAACGACAAGTGAATGATGCTGCCCAACACCTCCCCATCTATATCATACCTGCATCCAGCCCCTAGTGACTTTTATTTCCAGAATAAACGAGCAAATCCAGGACTGATAAATGAAAAATATCTGAATAAAATTGCTTGGCAGGATATCCTTAACATTACCTAAAAATCAGGGGTTAATAAATAGTTAATTTTAGCTGTAGCTTCTCTTAAGTAGTTTGAACATAAGTCAATATTTTTGTCTTTGTTGTCTCAGGATTTCTACAGGAGCAGAGAGAATTTCACCAATGATTTTTCTACACTTTATAGCATTATGCCTTTGTACTATTATCCATCTGTACTCTTATCTAACATGTTATCAACTGCATGAAAATAACTAGCAATCCCTTCAGCCCACAGCAAGTATCAATAGGAAGAATGACAGTGGCTAGTTTGCACACTTGAAATGGTTTATTTGTTGCAATCCTGTGCACAAGATGTTTATCAGTAAGCACCAGACAGCCATGCAGAAGAAGGAGCCTTAATTCTGTCTGAGACAGCCTCTTATTGCTATTGATAGTTAGCATCAGTGTCCAGTCTGAGAAATGGAAGTGCTGCAGGCAACTTCAGTCAAGACACCCTATTGATCTACTGCTTCCTCTGCATCCCTGAAGCTAGAGAAGAAAAATAAAAAGGGGAGGAAAAGCCTGCTGTATGAGGGGTAATGCAGCAGTCTATGTCTTGCCATCATTCAAAGGGGTGTGTATGTGCATGGATATTCCTGATATTCAGTACCGTAGACAACTGTAAATCACACGCACAGCCATGATAAATATAAATGTCAATGTGTTGGAAATGTCCTTTATATAAGAGGTGTCACTAGAACTACATTTTTAGCATGAAACATTTTTTCTGCTTTTTATTTTTCATTGACTTATTGTGCTTCTGTTATATCCTGTCTAACACAATCAATCTAAAGCATAATATCTGAGAGTCCTATTCATAAATAATACATATTTGGGTCATTTTCATTTGTATCCTACAATGAAGATTTACAAGCTAGAAACAAAACAAGAAACAATGTGTGGAATGCTCTTATTCAGTGGATAAGAATATATTACTGTGATCAATTAATCTGCTTTTCTCTGCATTAGGTGGACATCTTTATGGTGCATCCATAAGGGTTTATAACTTGGGAGAGACAGAATCAGCTCTAAGGCTCTAACATAAAATGCTTGTACTCAGAAAAGAGAAACTTTTTCGAAGTTTTTTGCTTGGTCGTGGCTTTTTTTTTTTTCCCATGTTGTTGTCGTTATTGTTTTTCAATGGGAAATCTGTTAATTTTGGCAAACTCAACCACAGCAACAACTTATCCATCAGCATGGTATGTTACTCTGCCCTGCATTCTACCTCTCATGTTAAATGAAACAAAAAATTGACTACAATGATTCTGAGGATTCTCATAGCGCTATTCATTCAAAGATAGTCCCATTTTACTACAAACCACACAATTAATTCTACAGGAGGGAAGACTGACACACAGAAAGTTCCTAGCTCAGTTTTTAGGGCCAAAAATTTCTAGGAAAAATTAAGTAAAAAAGAAATAAAATCTGTGCAGAGAAATTGCAGAAGCAACAAGAGAGGTGAAAGGAAGACTCCATTTGGTACTAGTTTGCAGCATAAGAGCCTGTAGCCCCTGGTGCAGTCCCCAGGAGGGCTGGTTCTCTGATCTTGGGCCATGCCAGAGGAGCAGCAGTAATGGCTCAGATGATTATCAAAAGTGGTGAGTTGAAATCAGCCAGAGTTACTTTAGGAAGCAAAGTCAGAACACACAAGAACTTTGCAAGCAATATAAACTGTTGGGAAAAGTGGGGGTGAATGGTGGGAATGGGAACAAGTGACTGTCACAGTCCCCCTGTTTGCCCCAGAGATGCAGCCAGGCTCTGCTCAGACTCTGGGCCTCAGAGTGGGTTATTGCATTAGTTTTTCAAATCTGGAAATTTGCTACAAGTGCATCTCAGATAAAAATTGAAATGAGTTTGCAACTATGGCAAAAAAGCAATTTTACATTTCATAGACCTTTTAAAACCCTTTTCAATAGAAAATAAAAATAACAGTAAGGGGGAAAAAAGGCAACATTTCCATTCCCGTTTTTATAGTTTGACGTTGCAGATGTTTCTGGGTCAGAGGTGAACATGTCTTTAGGTGTCAAAAGATCCAATAACCTGAGTCAAAAATGGCCCAGTCCCCAGAACCATGACTGTGTGCCAGAATATCCCCACCTCAGAAGCTTGCTGGCAGCAATGTGCTCCAGGTGTCTTACACTATGCAGACCTGGTAGTCATTTTAATATTTTCCATGCTCATGTAAATGGACTTGATGTGTGTTCATCAAATGTGGGAAAATCCCACAGAATTGTGTGCCATCTGTTTATAGGTAAAAGGTCTGCTTTGCTGACAATCCAGTGCAAAATCAGAACACAGAATGAAAGCAAGCACGCTTTTGTTTTTTCTGGTTTGATTTTATAAATCTGAGGCTTAATGTCATATTAAAAACCTAACAAAGTTCAAAGGTTCATTCTGTTTGGATAGCAGTACTGTCCTTCTCAGATGTGTGGATATTACCTGAGCTACACAGAGCCCTCAAATCTGCACCACGTGGCTGCAACTTGCAACCTAATGAAACCCTGAGCACACCCAGGAGGCAGCAGGACCTGGGGAGGTGCAAGGGCCACAGCTTGGGCAGCTGGGTGTCTGCACTGGTGCCCTGAACCAGAAGCCCCTGTGGAGCACTAGCTGACAGCATTTCAACATGTGTGGTTGGCCTCAAGTGAGAAACTCAAGCTGAAGCAAAAACAGAAAGGCTCATTGTGAAAAAACATCACTTTATTTTATTCAATACCCAATACTGCATTTTGCTTTTTGTTAGAATTTAATCCAGGTTTAGTTCAATTAATATGGCAGATGCCAAACAAAGTGTCCATATTTATTATTTTGGTCTGTTTTAAACAAGATTGTTGGACAAAAGGCAGTTATGTCCGAGCTATGACATTAAAGGAAGGCTGTGGTCACAGAGATTTTCTACATCAGTTGACAGACATTGACTGGCCATCAGAAGAGGAATATGAGACCTTTTTTGTCTTTTCACACTCCATGTGGAACACGTGCTTATACTTTTCTACAGAGAACTGATAACCAGACCTGGGAAATTTGTATCTGAATATGAGTCAGATGTCAGAAGATGATGTCAAAGTGTTTCAAAAGAGTATTTGCATTACATTTACCACGGAGTCAGTTTTGGGTGAAAGAAGAGTTAATGCAGCTGGCAGAGGAGAAAAAACATCAGAGGAAAACAAACGGATAAAACTGATCAAATCCAGACATATTCAATCTAAAATCTCAAATGGGATTCAAGGTATGCTGGAAGGATGCTTCACCATCAAATGCTGTTAAACCATCCACTACAACCCGAGAAAAAGACAAAACAAAATCTCTGTAGAGAGATGCTCTGGATACCCACTGAGCAAGGTAGGTCAGTGTATCTCCACTGAGATAGGGCCTACTGCATTCCACTGGCTGAACCCTGCCCTAGCAGCCCCAAACAGATATTTTAACCTTTCCACCAGCATTGTACTGAGGTGTAGAAGTTGAAAAAGAGAGTTTGAAAGTGCCTGTGGTCAGTTAATTGGGGAAACAGCCAGTTCCCCGCAGTATAATCTGGCCCATTTGCCAAAAGAGACAAGTTTTATATGTCCAATCAGAAAAGTGCAACTCCTCCAGTAATGTGGCTGAGACATTTACTTTGAAAACTGAGGAATCTTATTTTCAAGGTCAAGCTGAGGTTTCCTGGGTTCAGACTAAAATACTTTGTAGGGCCAAAGAAATATTTACTGAGTTCTAGGGAGCAAGGAGTAGATGTGTAATTTGAACATATTTCAAGTCATCCTGGGAGGTCTTTTTGTTTTTACATATTTGTGTCTCCTCAGACAATCTTTTTTTTTTTTTTCCAAGAAATTTGAAGTGAAGAAAATTATGACATTTTTTGCCACTACATTTTAGTTGGGCCATTTCCTGCATTGAATCAGAGAACCTGCATTATTTGCACCCTTTCCAAAAACGTATTTCTCTCCAGTGGACCATAGGAAAACATACAGACAAATTATGTCCAAGGATTGCTATTCCTTGTGTTAAACTAGAAGGATTTTCTGTATAAATCAATGATTTTCTTTATGTGACCTTTGACAGTGGGAGTGTTGGAGGGCCAGTGGTAGGTGGGCCTTCACAGGCAGTTGTAAATTAAGCAGCACATTTTACAAATGAGCTCCATAATGAGTAAGTGATTGGAAGATGTGCTACTGCATGCTGGTGATTAACATCCAAACACAAAAACTATCACCTAGTCCACAAATGGCAGTAAAAGGTTAAAAGAAATGTTAAATATTATCAATCATATTAAAAATTAAAAAAAAAGAGAGAGAACTTCTTATAGCTGCCAAAGGAGCTTGGGAGAATTAATGTGTTGGTGTCAAAAAGACTGAGAAGGAGTGAAATAGGACTACAGTGATTGCCAGAATCTTACTTGCCTAGAGAGATAAGGTTGGACATTCAGTTTAACTAGGCAGGTGCCAGGAATCCTCTTGTGGATGTTATGGAGTGGCTTTCAAATATCAGAATGTACACCGACCCCCATTGTCTGGTACTTCCTATGGTTTCAGAATTGCTCATTAAGCCAGGGAAACCTCCAGTGAGGTGTGATGACCTGAAAACTGAAGGGAGCTAAAGAATCAATGTTTTAAGTAAAACAGCAATTATAAAAAGATCTACAGCTCCTTCCATGTAATCAGGTAAATTAGCAGGAGTGGCATAAAGCACCTAAATTGGAGAAAGAGTGGAGAAAGGGGGGAGTGGGGGGAAAAGAAGGTCCCTTGGGAGATATCTGATAGGATGCTTAGTCTGTGTAGAGGGCAAAAGGTTAAGTGAAAATGAGATGAAGGAATGATCAGATATAGTCAGATCAGAGACAGTTAAATAAAGGAAAGTGCTAAGCTAAGATAAATGTGAAGAAACGCCCTTGTGCCGAGTGTTGGTGTGGCTGTTCTTCAGCAGCTCAGGAACAGGAGGGGAGGAATTGCTAGTTCCCAACCCACACCAGTCCTAGTTGAAGCACTTCCAGCAAAGAAACAGAAGGAATAGGCTAAAGATGCCTGTCTGCTACTCCAATAGTGTGAAAGGACATTAAAGGGCTTCTAATTTCTTCTACACCTTTTGCAGGTCCCTTTTTACCGCTGGTGTGATATAAATTATCCTTAGTGATGAGAAAGTCAGGCCTGTGCCATCTGTGCTTTTGGGCAGTCAGAAAGATGTTCTACATAGAATATTGAAACAAAAATACTTGAAAGCTGCAAACTTTGTTGGTTGGCTAATGCTTTCCTGGGTCAAATGGCTTTCACTAGAAGGGCTTTCCAAAATAGCAAAACAAAATCTGCTCGAAAAAGGTGCATAATATAGCAAACAAATGCTTGGAATACATTCTTTATGAAATATGAAACTTCACCAACTATTTTGGGAAATCATTCTCAGAATACTCAGCAAAAAGGACCTATTTTGCACCAGAAAGCTCAAGAAATATCTTTAGGGACCAAATCTGGAAATGACCACAAGTGTTTTGATCAAAAGCCTTACAGCCTTAGATTTCTAAACGTCAGGGGGAAGATTCAAACTCTTAGACACATAATTTAAAGCTCGGTCCTTTTTTTGTTTGTTTCCTTAGCAGCTTAATTAACATATACAAATAGACCTGGGAATTAGGAAATTGGAACTTGAACTCAGCTGTTAAGTGCTAATACGTGAGGATACCCAAACAGGATTCCTGAAAATAAATTTCTGTGCTTCCACAATTTGGTGCTACAACCTTTTGAGGTGAGAGAAATTGTGGGTTCTCCACAAAGAGTTTGTTTAATTCCAGAAGTCCCTAAATCCAGCTGCAGAGCTGCTGAGGAATGCTGCTGGTCCAGGTAGCCCGGCTCGCAAACTGGAGACGGAGATGCAGATTGAGCTGCGGGTGGGAGCCCGAGACAAGAGGCCGCGAAGTGCCAGCCCTTGGGATAACAAAGCACGGAGATGGGGGATGCCAGCCAGCTGAATGGACTCAGAGACACAGCAGGAGCCGGGAATCGCCCATCTTTTGGTTAACAAAGGTGAGTGACGCCAGCGAGGTGAAGGACACGGAGAGAGCGGCGGGATCCGGAGAGCGGGGTTTGCCTTCGGAGAGAAGGTGAGAGGATAAATCTGAAAAAGCCCGGGGTTTCTCGGCTGCTGTCCTCCTCGGAGGCTCCAGCTCGGGCTGCCCCTGTGCCACTGCGCCGGGAATAGGCGGGTTTATGGAACGAGACATCTGAGACCCTGTTACGGGAACCCTGAGTCGAGCCGGTGCGGGAGCCGGGTGTGAGTGCGGGGTGCAGGGAGCGGGAGCGGCGGGAGCGCTGCTGGGACGGGCTCGGTGCCAGCAGTGCCAGCCTTTGGCACCGGGACTGGCACTGCCCCTGGGCTCTGAGTGTGCCAGCAGTGCCAGCCTTTGGCACTGGGATTGCCAGGGGGCTCTGAGTGTGCCAGCAGTGTCAGCCTTTGGCACTGGCACTGGCACTGGCACTGGCACTGGCACTGCCCCGGGCTCTGAGTGTGCCAGCAGTGCCAGCCTTTGGCACTGGCACTGCCAGGGGGCTCTGAGTGTGCCAGCCTTTGGCACTGGGATTGCCAGGGGCTCTGAGTGTGCCAGCAGTGTCAGCCTTTGGCACTGGGATTGCCAGGGAGGCTCTGAACACTCACACCGGGAAGTTTCCTCAGCACTTCTTATCTTTCGGACTAGCACAGACCCCACACATATTTGTCGACTCTAAGCAACAATGGAAGAAGTCTGAGTCTGTAAATGAGGAGTTTCAAATGAAAGAGGTGGTTGAGGCATTTTGACCCTATTCAATCAAGATCAGGGTTCCTGTGAATTATACCTGTTTCCTTGTCTAACATTTTAGACACTTCCCAAGTGTCTATCGTCAGAGTTTAGAAGTGGCATTACACAATGAAGAAAGCAAGCTGCTCACAGCTCCCCAAGTGTTACAAAGCAGAGTTCCAGAGGAAGAGACAAAAGAGAGTTTGGGTCCCAGTTGTGTGCCTATGGGAAAGGAGTGGTGAAAAGAGGCCATCCTAGACACAGAGAGGGGAGGGAAGAGCACAAATCAGCTTTATGAGCCAGCAAATGATGGATGGCTAAATGGCAATTTAGAGCAATACATAGAATGGGGTTTGCATTGCTGCGATTATTAAAGGTTATTTTACTTCTAATTTTTTTTGTGGTAGATGTCCTTCTTCCTTAGAGAAACCCTTGATTTTCACTTGCTACATACTTAGATGTGCTTGTCATACCCACAAGGTGATTTCAGTTCTCAGATGCCAGGAAACCTCTCTGCTGATCAAAACACAGCTGCACAGGCTCACTGGATCTATTCATGGGTGCCACACGACTGGGGTACATCTGTCTATACCTGTGAAAATAGATGTAATTAATATAACAGATATAATACATGCATGCAAATCCAGATGCTAAAAATGACTTATAGTAAGAGAAGGTTTTCATTTGCCAAACCATATCAAAGTATCTGAATCATTTATGCATTATTCAATCTACACTTGGACTACTGCTGCTACAGTGACATCAGCACCCTTTAGTCTATTTTTTTTGCAATTGAGCTTTTTTTTTAATGAAAGATCCTAAGGAATACAATTTTAAAACATTCTTTAATTAGCTTTTTCCAGCCTGTCACTTCTCTGTGGCATTTAAAAACTCTTTCCATCACTTCCCACAAGTTGATTGGACACAGGATGTTAGATCATAAGACAACATGAATTGCTATTCATTGGACACTGATCTTATGATTGGAACAATGAAGGAGAATTTCTCCATTTGATATAAAATTCCTTCAGTGTAAGCAAGGAAACAGAGTATTTTCTTATAGATAACCTTTTGTTCATTACAGAAATGTATATCAACTCCTTTAGTAACAAATAACAGGCAGTTTCTTCAGGATGCTTTATTAATAGATTTTGTATTACAATTTTACCTTCTTCATTTTGACATTTATTTCTCCTTTAATGAGTCAAAATGTCTAGCCAAGAGCTCTTGGCTTTAAGTATGTTCTTAACATCAGCATATTAACTGCCACATTCAGGCTAATAGGCTTAACTTATCTCTTTGTGGAAAAAGAAGCAAACACCCCAATTTTAAAAAATTGATGTAAATGGAAACTTCGACTTTAGTGGCACTGGAAGACAATAACACTGCTTCATCATCATCTGAACATTCAGTATTATGGTTTTACTGCCAAATATCCCAAATATCTATGATAAGTGCCTCTTCTTGTAATAAAAGATACTGAACAAAAAGCAGTTTAACTGAGATTTTGAAGTCTTGATTTGCAACAGTCCATTCTGAACCCTTCATTTTATTTCCTTTTGTATTGTGCAGGCAAACAATAGTTGTAGCTTTCGTCATGAGTTCAAGCAGTACATTTTAGCAGACTGAGCTTAAGCACATGCAGATGGGTGTAACATCAATTTTTTAAAGGATATTATAAATCCATCTGTAAGCAAATTAATGTAAGAACAAAAGAGCATTTTTTTTATAATCGTGGGTAATTCTGAGCAAAGTTTCAATGGTTCCTCCCAGAAATCTAGATGAAGCAATTGTAGGTTTTGATTATTTTTTGATTCTGACTCTTAAATCACATCAGTATGAGTCCCATTATCAATGCAAGACAAAAACAACTGCAAGAGATTTTCTGATAAATAAATACCCTGATTTTGTCTGCTAGCAGAAGGGTCCATACACAGGTTTTCTGTGGATTTTCTCTTTGCTCATTGGTGACTGAAAAGCCATTTCTACCTTTCCCAGTGACACAGGGCCAAACTTCAGCTCATCCAGGTGTCCCTTGCTGGCTCAGAGGTACCTGTGTCAGAGAAACTGAATGCACCCCTGAAGATTGGGTCCACCAAAGCATTTCTTTATTCAAGATGTCTTTTAGTGATTATAGTATTTCTGACTTTCTTTCTGGTGAATGCAGGAGATAGCATTAGCTTTCTTCCCTGTTTTCCTGTAAGAGGAAATAAGAGAAAAAATTATAAATTTGTTTTAAGAGCAAGTGAAATAATTCCATCTGCCTGCCTGATTTGACATTTTCAACTCAGTTCTCAGTTTCTGTCATGAATGACCCAGCTCTTCCCAGGAATATGCACTGCTTAAATGTGGCCATATGCTACAATACTAACAATTACAAATAATTACTCTAATGGGGTGAATGAGTAACACCAATTAGTTGATGTGATGATGTTTCCATGACGAACTCCAGCTTTATGGAGTTGTTCATTTTTAAGCCTAACAGCTTTCTGATATCCTTTGTCAGGCAACAGTGTGACTTGACCACCTCAATTCATAAATCTGTCCTGATAGATGCATAAAGCCATGGACTGCTCTGCTACTTAAATCAAAATTTCAACCCACACCTAAATAATGCAGAACTAAGTTTAGGCTTAACTGTAAAGACATAGTCATAATAAAGCAGATTTCCTGATGAATACTTATTAAATAATTTCATTGCCTATTTCCTGAGGAAACCTTAAAATAGAAATGTTGGTGTACACATGTACACATTGTCAAATCAAACTATGGCTCAGGACAGCAGTTCAGCCTGTTGTTAACCTCATTAACCTCAGACATCAAATACAATAGACTTGCAGATCTGTCAAAACTTAAATTTAACTATCATTCAGAATAGAAAAGTTTTACTTAATTGAGGGTTAAACTGAAAGCATGCTCTTAATCCAAAGAGGACAGAGCTTCTTGCTGAAGTAATATGTACATGATATTGTGGGCATGAGACTAAAATATTTGGTGTCATAATGCTACTCTTGGAATTTAATATCTGTAAATCTATTTACAGATATTAATGCTCTCATTAATGCTCCCAGACCAGACACTTCGGTTTTTAAATTTTGCGTTTGATTTTTTTTTTTTTTCTGCAGCATGATTGTAGAGAGAAAGCAATTCAAGAATCATGCAGCAGACCAGTAGCACACTTTTCAAGTCTGCTGACAAAAAATCCATAGTCCCATTGAAATAACAGGCACCAAGTTTGTGATGATTCACATACATCTGTACCATATTCTGTTAGAAGACATGGATGATTTTCATACACTGTGGTACAAAGACACATCAATGTCAAATCTGGCCTTACTCCACAGTTTGCTGCCACACTTTTCACTGTGCAGTTGACCTGTGATAACTCTTTGCTCACAGAGAGAGGAAGTCAGAAGCAGTAATGATCCAGAAGTCTTCCAGACCTCCTGCAGGGGCAATGTTTCCACGGTCAAAGATTTTCAGAGGTGAGAGATCAGTGCTTTGTTAAATTAGGGACTTAACACAGGAAAGTGTCTGAGGAAGTCACAAACCAAAAGCATGGCTAGTTTTTGAAAAACTCCCAACCAGACACAACCACCAAGTGCCCAGAGTTCTACTGGACGTTAACTTAGCAAGTTGTTTCTCCATGCACATTTGCTGCTTCTTGAGCCTATGAACATTTTCTGAAGGAACAGCCTCCAGGCATTGCTGTCCTGGCCAGACTTGAAGGCCTGGCTGTACCTCTCTGCTGTAAGTGTCCCTGCTCCCTGGTGCCTCTGCAACAGGCACTTCAGTTCACAGCAGCTGCTCAACTCACAACTGCCCCACTCGCTCAGAGAGATTCTGCGCTCATGTTTGAGCAACAGTGATATCACTGCCAGAGTATGTCAGTCACTGACATCTTGGAAACAGAGGAGGAAAGGAGACAGGCTGGAAATGCCAAAATTAAATAAAACCAGTATGAATATTCTTATCACCTTCTGACAAGAGGCTACAGGAATTTGGAAACAAAGAGTGTTGTGCAGCTCCACTGAGTTGGTAGCTCAGTGCATTATGTCAGTATAAAAGGTGTCTTGGAGTATTAAAAAAAGGCATCAGACTGGTAACTTCTAGTTAGGTATTGATAGTTAGGTCAGAGAATAGAGTCCTATAGGTTTTCAGCAAGTCAAAATTTTACCCAGTTAACACACACTGTACAAAATATCAGGCTTTTAAGTTGTGGGATTTTTCTGTATTGTTTTCAGACTCAAATTTTCAAATATTTGACAAGTTCCTAAACCTGCTTGTAAAAATCCCCAAGTCACAGGCCAGCCGGATAAAAATCTGTTCATTGTAAAAAGGGAAGGGGGAAGGGTAGGGAAGGAAAAGTTTGTTGATAAGTTTGCTGCACTGTTAAAACATTTAACCACACCCTGGAGCTCAAATCAGCATTCATGTGAAGTGCCTATTTATTAGAGTATGTGAAAAGCATTCACCAAAATCATGTCTTGTTTTTGAAAGAGATGCACCCCAGTAATTATGGTGGAAGACTAGTCCCATTTCTTGGGAATATGGAATAGTGAGTGATAAACACTGTTTGGAACTGTGCTCTGGCCCATTTAAAGAACACACTTCTGTTCAAAATAAGCATTACTAAAACAGTAGAGAATGGATGAGGAAGAAATCATAGAGGCATTTATCACACTGAACCTAGGCCCACATTGACTTGTCTAAATCTAAATAAAGAAAAAGGCCTGCAAGTGGCTCTGAAAGTGATGGGAACCCATGCTTCAAACACATGTTTTGAAGACTGTCAGAAATCCCGTTCCCCTTTTGGCTGCGGTTACAGATGCTTTCTCTGGACTGCGGGCTCACCAGTTTCACTTGTCTGGAGCACTCAAAAATACATTTTCCCCTGGAAGGCAGTCTGCATATGCTTATAATAAACATTAACCAAATCAAATGACTTTCACCTCAGGATAAATACTTTCAAGTAAGTCTGTCAGTGACACTCATAGCAAATTGCTAATAATTAGTTTTTCCATTCTACTTGGGTTGTACCAACAAACACAATCACTCCTAACATATTTACACACAGGATAAATCCTGCCTCCCTCTCTATGCCCATGGAAGGCCCAAGGTAAAAGGGATATGTTCTGCTGCAGGAGCACATGAGAGCCCCTTTAGGGCAGGTGGGTGATCCTGCTGTGTGTGTGTCTCTGAACTCTGCTGCCTGGGCAGGAGCCAGGAGCAGCCGCCTGCTCACTGTGGACATCTGCCCTGGGGCTGGGGCTGGGGCTGGAGCAGGGCAAAGTCTGCAGCTTTCTGGCCACAAAATATGTGAATTACAAAACATGGAAACTCTCAGCTCTGCAAAGCCAATGAAACCACATTTTCCTATAACTGTGGCTTCCCCTTTTTGCAGGCCACCCGCTCGCAATGGCTTGTTGTAAGTTACACAGTGGTATCTCTGGAGATGGGAAATTCTTTTTTTGTGCTTGTGAACGTAACCCAACATGAAGTGGTCCTCTAATGGGACATTTCAGGGTCTTACTGGAAGGACAACAGTCATACCAACACCTCTCAGCACCCTTCTGCTAAGCCAAAATACAGAAGTATGAATTAGAATTATGTCTATATCATAAATAAACTAACCCCAAAACTGTTACCTTCAGCAATTTAGTTTCTGGAAAATCCCTAGATACAGCTGAGCAAAGCTCCCAGTGCTTTGCTCCACCAAGGCTCAAATAGTACTGAATTGCAATCCAATTATTATTAGAAATTATCTGCTCTATTTTTGTGTAATTTTCTTAACAGCTCTGAATACCTAAAGAAGTATTGCAGCAGACCATAAGACCCAGCTCTGGCTGAGAAATCTGCATGCATTGCATAAAATGTATGATTCTACAACTCATTAAGTCTAATTTATGGCATATGTAATTAAGCACCTTTGAATTGAACCTAGGTCTCTAGAGATAATAACACTTAGAACTTATATAGGGCTTTTTATCTTCAAAGTTCTTTGCAAACATTAACTAATTAACAACATAATAAGACATGAAAGGCGAAAGTACTTACTCATAGTGCTGCATAGCTTCTGTATAATTCAGATTTTGATGTTTTTCAGTGAAAGACCCAGTCTGGCTGCATGGAGAGGATTCACCAGTGGTCCCCTTCACAATCAGAAAATGACTTTGTGCACATAAAATCTCTGAATTCCCAGAGTCCATCCCTTCTCTGCTATTTATTGCTGAGTCAGAAAAAATAGCTCCCAGATATGAAGTAAGGTATGGAAAATGAGAGTTCACAGGGCATAGAAAGGAGTTCCTGGAGAATTCCCTGCAGAAGATTTCTGGTATCACCCAAGTCCACATCCTTCCCAAAGGAAATATAATACAAAGTCTCTAAAGATTGCCTAAAAGACTGGAGAGAAGGCCTTACTTCAGCTTAAATACATTTTCCTGTAAACTTTACAAATTTTTTTCCCTTTATTTCTGTTCTTCTGGAAAGTCTGAACAATCTAGCTAGCGTGTTTGTTAGTTTTTGGGGTTTATTTTATCACTTGGTCTAATTAACCCAGGGTCTCTTGAGACAGCGTATTTTGAGACAGCCTTATTGTAGGAATGAATGTCTTCTTGATGATAACAATGTTGCAGATGTTATATCAGGTTACTTGTATCCTCCCTGAATATTCCCAATGCAGAAAGATGATGGATAAAATAAAAGGGGAGCAATTAATCCTGATAGTTTTAGTGACCCATCCTTCAGACATCAGCCTGTGTCAGCCATCATTTTCCCGGGCTCAGAGTGCTGCCCATTGTCTGTGCACGTGCTGTGCTTGAGCATCCAGCAAGGATAAAGGTTGTGGTGGCAGCATCTCCTGTCCCTGCCCTGACAATGCCTGCCTCTGTCCCCGTGGGGATTCTACAGTGCCCCAAAAACTGAGAGTTTGAGGACCAGTGGAAAAGCATGGCAAGCCCAAAAGGCAGAACAGTGCACACGTACCTGCCTAACACCAAAAATATCTCAGACACAAACACAGATGACTCAGCAGCAGCAGCGCAGGTGGAGCCCCATCAGAAATTAAAGAGAATGAGACATACCATGGACCAGAAAATAACATGCCTGTGGAACCAGCAGGCTTTTGTGCTTCCCCACAGACACAGAGTCCAGAACAAATCCTGAAAGGTAACACTCTCACAGTAGCAATGCCTACAAGAGATAAACATAGGGTCTAACCAAACGCATTATGATTTCTAAATGCAAATGTAGAATAGAACTGTCAAAATGTTTTATCCCTAAATTGTGAATGCTAACCTTCCCATACTTATTATATAGCAGTACATTTTAATTTGCCTGGAGCAGAGTTGAATAAAGCAAGCATCACAAACACAATCAAATGGATATTTGAAAGAAATGCTCTCCACAATAGCTGTGCGTCTGAGCAAAGTGTCAAATGTTGATCAATTGATTACCAAAATCAAAGAATACATTTCCCAAATGAGTTTCTGAAAAGCACTCAGTAGTACCAGAGAAAAACAGCATAAAGTTCTGCAGAAAAGCAGTTTTCTCTAAAATATTTACGAGTGCAACTTTCTGCAGCTTCCCTAGTTTATAACTTAGATCTGCACAGATCTAGAATGAGGAATAAAACACTTCTGATAAATCAATGGTTTGATTCAGTTTCAGTGTTGCAAATTCAGTCAAATAAAGACAGAAAACAATTTTGAAATTATTCAAAGGTAAACTTTAAATCTTATAGTAAACCACAGTCTCACTGGTACAATTGCTAAAATGATTTTTAAAACATGAACAAAATAACGAGAAAAATATAAAAATAAGGATAACTACTAGTGTTCTGTCCATTTCCCATCTCCAATGAGCTGGTTTCTGCTGTGCTTGTATTTTTTGCCTTTCTTCTGTCTGTCATCTTTGCAGAACAGCTGTCCATCAAATGCACGTGGTTTTTGTTCACTGACTTTAACCTGAAAAATGGGATAAAAATCCAAAAACTAACTTTCAACCTGAAACAAACCTATTATTTGTTTGAGCTTTCTTATATTTTATCTTCCTTCTAAAGGCAGGTTTTCTTGTACCACCTCTTGCAGTAGCTTCATCTGCTATACTGTGCTATTCTTACCATGATGAAACCTGAGCTGGGGTGAAAATTCTTCAATAGGCTCCCTCTGTAAAGCAAAATTCAGAGTTGTTCATGAGCAACTAAGTTCCCAGCACAGTTGTCTTTGCTTTCTTGTCTCTGGAAGAGGCATTTGTCCTGAAGAACATAATGGGCTTTTGACCCTGTCATGTGGCTGCTGTTCTAGTCTGGAAGTTTATAATGGAAAATCCTGAAGGATCAAACCCATTCCTTTAACTTAAATGAAAATTTTGCTCAGCAACAACTTAAAATATCAATTGAAAAGCCTCAACCTTCAGAGTTTCTGACATTTGATATTGAGGTTCTGACTCTCCTAGGATGCAGACTTTACAGCACTTAGTCTTTCCCATGAGCTGCTGCTTTACTAAGGAGAAAAACTCCACCCACCCACAGGACATTACACTCTCAGTAATTCCTAGAGTAACAGAGATTACACTGACCTGCAGGATTTTTCTCTTTTTTAAACAAATACCTTTCTGGAGCAAGCCTCTATGCTGAAATCCTCTTGGGTAAACAGAGAGCACTCCAGGACTTACTGCATCTTAAACAAGTGAACAAATATTTAGCCTTATGAAGCTTAGGTGGTTGATTCTCTATCTGTACCTTTCTTTCATCTTCCACCTGGAAAACAAGCATGGCTGAAGGAACCTGACAGGAAAAGGGGAAAAAAATGAGAAGAGGACAGAAATGGTGGCTGGCCAATGTTAATAGAGAAACCAGAAATGTGGTAGATCAACAAGTTATAGGGAAAGGATATTTTGTCTTTCCTTATATTTTTGCAGATCATTTCAGCAGAGCTTTGTTTTGCTATAACAAAACAGGACTTAGTCCCTACTGCTGTATGCAGTGAGGTAAGGAGGACTTTCAAGGATCACAAGGACAACACAGAAACTTCCCATCATTCTGTATGTCCTCAGGGTGTCGAGAGAGAGGCCCCAGTTTCTCTTTCACTGGTATTTGCTACTTTCCCAGACTCTTAACCGGTAACACTCACTCTTACAGTGGCAGGGAGAATAATATTTTATTCTACTATGTCCTTGTTTGCCAGTTAATGAAAGATTTTGGGAGGTAGAAACCAGATTTTTTTTTCTTCCAGTGTTGTTATTCCCATAATGCACATGGATTTCTGATCCTCCACCTCTGTATCATCTCATCCTTCAGTATCTCAGTCACCTCCTATGCTCAGGATGAAACAGCAACATTCTGCCTCTGGATCTTATTCTCATGTAGGTCTGCTAATCCCATGAATATCCTTAGCCTTACAACAGGTGATTTAATGGTGTCATTAATCCCATCTTACTTCTAAAGAACTGAGGCACACAGTAATTGCTTGGACAGCATGCTGGGCACCAAACTCAGATTTCTTGTCAAACTCTTCCCAATGTTCATTTATTTTCTGATACTTCAGTTTTTTCTTTTTGCTCTAAAGTATTTGCAGAACAGGTACAAAAGGTATCAGAGCAAAAAAAAAAACAAGTCAATGAAAGCATTTCAGTGGCAGTATTTAAGTAGCTAATGGTTTTTCTTCTTCCATATGACTCTTTCTTTACAAGAACATGAGATGAGGTTCTTCCTGTGCTGCAGCTCTGCAGAGTTACTGAGGTGCTAATATTGATCAGACAAGATGGAACATGTTACTGAGGCAATTGGTCAGGCTAAAGCAGTGATGGCAGCACATGGCATGTTATGGATGGCTGAAGTAGTGAGGATATCTGTCTTTCTGTCTATCTACCTCCTTTCCAAGATGTCTATCATCATCGAAATTTGCTACCAAGGAACAAGGGCAGCACTCAATCATCAATAGATAAATACTGTTTATGCCATTAATTGGGCACTGGGTCAGATTTTTCTTGTTTGTACCTTTGCTGCTCTGTTTTTTTTTAGCCCCACAGTTGTGAGACAGTAGCATTTTCTCACAGCCTGTATGTGTTGTTTTGGGACTCGTGTCAGTAGCAACAGCACAGCTCTGTGTGTCTGCCAGGGCTTATTCAATGGAGCTCCTTTCCAGAAGAATAAAATAGCCAACAGATGAGGGTTACAAAATCTCAAACCCAGTGCCTTTTCATAATATCTGATCCATGGTTTGGAAGCAGCAGCAGTGAGAGCAGTCTCTGCACCTGCCCCATGCAAGCCTCAAGTGTCTGAATAGCAGAGGGAGTTTCCCAAGTTATACCTGCTGTAAACCCACAGCTTCTGGGCCTGCATTCTCTCTATAGTTAGTATTCAGCAAAGACACTGCAACAGTGCAGGGCTGTGTGTTTGCTGGCATTTTTCTTGTTCAAAGCTTTTGAGAACACTTTACTAAGGCATATAATGCTGCCTTGAATTTGGCTTCTAAACCACATTTTGAGAAGATGAAACACAGGCTCTTGGCTGGGTGTTTTTGGCCTGTGCTATGGCTTGCTTGAGGCAGAAAAGCACCCCATCTCCCCTTCCAAATCTCTCAGCTCAAGTCTCATCAGTCTGGCTCTGATCATGAGATTCCTCGCTAATGGAACAGTTTCTCTTTCCTTTTTTTTTTTCTTTCATTTTTTTTCCCCTCCTTAATTTTTACAGTACTAATTAAAACCTCTGGTACATAGATTTCCCTTTTTAAGATTTAGGCTCTTACATGGTTTTAAACTCCAAGGAGAATTCATTTATCATTACAGAGTCTTACATTAAAGACCATCTTCCTGGGGTAACATTGGGAGTAATCATTGTACCCTCTTGGTTTTATCTGAAGTATTCCAAAAAGAGAGTTAGTTCATCTAAATTAGGCAATGGAGTTTTTGCCTTGACATTTGGGAGGTCAAACTTTGCCTGTGACTGTCAGCCTCTCAGAAGAGGAGATGGCATTTGGAGTAATCCAAAACTCCTGCAGAGTTACATTACTGTGGCAGCCAGGCGAGTAAATCTAGGCTGAAGATCTATTGGTTCAATTACTGCTTGGGGTCAGGACATGCCATAAATTATTAGATATGCAAATGGAAAACTCTGACTCTTGATGAAAGAAAGATGGATTGGCTTCTTAAATACTCATAATTAGTGCAAAGACTAACTATATAAACTGATGTATAGTTATTTGCTTGTAATGTTACCTGTATGCAGGTAAAAATAATTACTTCTATTTACGTGCATGTCATATTTTAAAAATAAACCTAGGAAATCATTTGGAGGTGTGTTTTGAACTTCTGCAATGCCTTTTGATTTTTGGAAGCAGTTTCAGAACAGTTCAGAAGATGGTGATTCTCATTCTGCTCTCACTTACCATGGGGTAAATCTGCAGCACTGCCCTGTGATCTGTGAACACACACTGACAATGCATTTGGGAGAACCATTTCCTTTGCTTGTGGACATAGGGTGTGGGAAGAATGCCACAGACCAGCTCAGGTTTGTCTATCTGCTGGAGAGTGAATGAGCTGGAACATGACAACTTGACCTTATCACAACATGAACTCTGTGGTGTTTCAAGAGATTTTTGTGGATAGAAAAATAAAATGCAATTAAAATATTACTCTACCACACCTGTTCTTGCTGTTGCTTAAATACATTATTTATAGTCTTATTTCTCAGTGTGATTAAAATTGGAAGAATTTACTTTAGTCATGTAGGAAGTCTGCTACATCTATAAAAACTAGTTGAATTTCTCTTCTGGATTCTCTCTTTTGGGAGAGAAGTTTTTACTACATGTAAGACAAAATGATTATGAGAGTGAGAATAACGTGAGCTGTTCAACGCCACCTGCTGCTGCAAGGGGAAATATATTCCCAGAGGCACCTTGGCTGAGCAGGAACAGATGCAGAACCACTGGAAAGCTTGTTCTGCTCCATAGTAAGTTTGCAAAATACATCACAAGACATGAGGGAATGCACTTTCCCAAAAGTGATGCTGACTTTCACAAGCAGCCTGTGGAAGCCCAGGGAGTTTCTAAAGGATATACAGCATCACTCCCTGGCTGGTAACTTCCAAATAATTTTCCTTTCTGTCATTATGGATAAAATGTTTTTCAAAACTATTACAGGCTTTCTGAAAGCTCATATTCACTGCTTAAATATAAATCTCTTGGCCTCAGCTCTTGCTGTCATTATTGTTATTTTAATAAGAGTTCACATGGTGAGGTTTGAAAACTAGACAGTAAATTAAAAGTTACTCAAATATTCTTCAAGTAGAGATCAGAAATTAGCTCCTAACATGCAGTTTATGTTATAGAAAAAAATTCGGAAATACATTTTAGCTATATATAATATATACCAGTTTGAGATAGAAATATTCTTTGTTTATGCAGGTATAGAACCACCAGAAGCAAAGGAAGGCAAGAACTTGCAGCTCACCTTTTGTACCTTGAGAGTGTGAAAGCCAGTGATTTTTGTGGGTAAGAGTGATGTTTTGAGTGATGGTTGAACTGAGATGATCTCAATCCAGTGTGACATCAATGTAAATTGGGAACAACCACTTGAAGCCAACAAAACTGTACAGAGAGAATCATAAAAATGAGAGCAAACAATCAGTTTGAAATCTTTTCCCACAAAATTCTGACGATCGTTTTAAGTTTGCAAGAAGCTGACAAGAAACAACTTACTCTGTATAATTCACAATTTCTGTGTAGAAACATTAGTAGTAAGGAAAAAAGTATGACTTTAAAGTGTTTAAAAGATGTTTCATTTAAAATGTTGTTGTTAAAAATGTTGTTTTTTAATATTAATTTTAATCTTTTTAGTTCTGCTCTGAATCAATCATGAAAGTATCAAAACTCAACCAACATTCCATTAACCATACAGGGCACTCAAAAATCAATGAAATTTAATAAAAATACCTGAAATAAAGAAGAAAAATAAGAAAAGTACAAGTAATAACAAATATACCTTAGTTTATATTTTTAAAAAAATCCTATATGTGTATGACATAATTTGTGAAAAAGGCATCAAGGAAAAATCTACCTTGGGAAAGTGAAGAACTGAATAAATACCACTTTTTGTGTAACTTCTAAACAAGTGTAAATTCTCCTTATTGCTGTTCAAGTCTTCAATGTTCTAATGAGCCTGGTCACTTGGTACAGATTTGGGTCTGTTTCTGTAGGCTGACAAGTTTTAGGGAAGAATAATGATAATTTTACAGAAACATTCCTTTAAACTTAGAAGAAAGAATGATCCTGTACAAGTTTAGCAGTGTATTTGTATTCTTTAGTGTGCTTTATTTCTATACCTCCATTTCCCTGTTTTAAGGCTCATTTAGTAAACTTCAACTAGGTTTGTTATGCATAACTGCAATTTTACAAAAATTAAAAAGCATATTTTTCAGTAACTATAACAATCTGGAAGAAAAAGTTCTCTACTAAAACTCCTGGACTTGCATAAAAATATGGTTTATTGATTAATTGGTAAATATTTTTAAATTTTATCATGCCTTTATTTCTATGAAATGGCACAATGAGCCCATTCAACCAGCTTTAGTCTCATTCATGTACAAAGACTTTTACTCAGGGGTACTCAGGGAATTCTTTGCAGCTAACCCAAAGTACATTTTACTGTCTGGCCCCCTCCCCTCAGTTTGCTTATAGCAAATGACAAACTAATTATAATATATTGGATGTGCTGTCTCTTCTTTTATTGCTTTCTTTTTCACTGCCTTACCAGCAAGTTTGTAGTTAAAACAATTTTTACAGCTTTAAAAAATGGAAGCAAATTCATATTTCTAGAACTTCAGCTAGAAGTAACTATATTTTCAGCAGTTGAATTTTCATTAAAATTTACAAAATACCTCTGGCTTCACTGATTTATTGTTGCACTAGGTAAAACTACTCAGAGTGTATAAAATACTGTGTTACTCCACTTGTTGTCTGATCTAACACGTTATCAGTGATTGCAAGTACATTTTATAACCCCAGCTGCTGAATCGAAAAAAAGGTGATACAAGCATCAATCTCCAGGATAAAATCAGAGCTCTTTCTACCACAGTGTGACCTTACTGATGCCTTTGGATAGTCTTACTTGTCTAAGTCCTTGCAACAATTACCAGGGGATGGTTTGAAAATGCAGCTTTAATGGTGCAGATTGAAATTGTTAACAGCGTCAAAGACTTGCACACGGGCCCCAGAGATTTCCAAGCCCAGGAAAAATTTGAGGAAACTCTTGATGCCACTGGAGGAAAAAAATGGAACAGGGTCGTAGAGATGAGGCACAGATTTTATTTGTACTCTTTAGTGTCTGCATCCCTGCCCTCCACAGTGTCATTAACAAATGCAAAAAGCTATAAATAAAAAACTTGGACCTCAAGATATAGTTAGCTCCAGCTGTAGCTGCCAAATCTTATTTACAGCACAAGGAGACACACTTCATTACAGGTCACAAAAATGTTAATTTCTGTCATAATACAAGTAATAGTTTAAGAATGAACAAACTTCTTTTTGGGATGAAATGGTTCATTCCAATAGAAGTGTGTTAATTTGAAATACCATTTCTGTTTGTAGACTACAGAACAGAAAGGATAAATGTGCCTTATCAATCTATGTCATGGTTCTAAATATAATAATATTCAAATTAAAATACTAAATCCCATCAATTTTTCCAAAGGCAGAGTACTGTAGGTAAATAAGAATGAATGATGAACAGAAAAGACTATTTGGAGCAGTTTGACTGTTTGAGTTGAAGCTGCTTATTATTAACATTAAATACATTTTGAATCAGTATTTTCAAAATGTTAAATCCTCATGACCTGAAAGTGAATAAAAAGGTCCACCTTATAAACAAACTTAAGTGTTTTCTGCAAGCAAAGAATCACCAATCATTTCAATGATTCTGAAGTACATGGGATAAGTATTAAGAAAACATTATGTGAAGGATGGAGTTAATTACACTGCATATAATCAGGCACTGGTCAATCCACAAGTTGTAATTTATTTTCCCCTTATTTGCATTTAACTTCAAAGGTATTCCAGGAAATGTAAAAAAACATGATTTGAGCAGTTACGAAGATGATACACATTTAACTTCAAAACTCTGTTTCAAACTCTTAAAAATAAATTACATACAATTTCAGGAAATAACACACCATTGTCATGCAACCTGCAATTGTTGCCTCAAAAATAGTAAACTCATTTTTGTAGGGGAAATATCACAATTTAGGGCAACAGTATTCATCTGGCAGGTCTTACAGACATACAAGAAAACAGTTGGGTAATTTGCATCAATATGCTAATCTAAATTCATAGCAGAGTCTCTTTGGTCGAAATGGTCATATGACTGTAACTTCATATGGAAAATAGCAGACTGGTTTGAATTAATATCCAACCCCTACTGTAGAGCAGACAGTCTCTTCAGTAAAATGGGGAGGGCTGCAGCCTTCTACAGCTTCTATTTATCATCACAACTTTGTTCCTTTATATTTTCTTTTTTTTTTTCCTTTTTTTTTTTTTTTTTTTTTTTTTTTTTTTTTTTTAATTTTGCAGGGGAGCTTCTTTTGAGTTTGAGTCCTTAGGACAGGTTTACAATCCCTGTGTATATGAACATATCTAAAATTCCAGCATCTAGGTCAGTACTGAGCTTCCTAAATACTTAACAAGCATCTTTTTGTATCCCGTCATGTCAGATTTAATTGTCCATGGTGAAAGGAAATGCTAATCAGAATTCAAGAGAAGTACTCTAAGACATGTATCTTTCCAACCTGGGAAAAGAATGATTCTGGGAAAGGAAAAAACCAAGTTTTTATCTTATTTAAAACATCAAAACAAATTAAATTATTTAAAATTTTCATGTATGACTTTTATACAGTAGCTCTGTAAGACTGAAGTGCACTGAGGCACACTGAGGAAAAACTCACCTCACAAATACCTGGTTCCTTTCAGAATCCAGCCTGGGAGGATGGTATTTGAGAAGTGTTAAATCATACACTGCTTTTACAAAGTTATATTAGTAACTTTGAAAAAGATTTTTTTTTTTTTTTTTCGTTCCATGGTTTCCCCAAATATTCTTAATAGCTGTTCACTCTCTGTAATTGCCCACCACAGCTGGCCAGCAGCTCCTGTGGGGCTGAGAGAACCAGAGACTTGCTGTGCACTGGCTTTTGCTGCTTCTTCCCAGCAGCAGCGTGCCCAGAGCAACTCCAGCTGTGGCAGTTTGCCACTCTGAAAAATAGCAAAGATCCACACAAACAGCTGAGAAGGTGCCTGCAGCTGCCAAGAACAGTTTGGGGTAACTTCCACCAGGACAAACCACATCAGTCACAGCCCTCAGCTCTTCCTAAGCTGGTGTCTTCCCTGAGGCTGCTTCCTTCTGGGAAGCATTCGTGGCTGCATGCAAGTCAAAATTAGTCCAAGTCCAAGTGGAGTGTGAGCACCTCTGAAAGCCACCCAGGAAGGCCTGGGCCCACTGAAGCCAACAGATTTCCAGTCATTTTCAAAGATGCTCTGATGTCCCCAGAGGGAACAGCTCTTTGTATGTTTCTCAGGTTCACATTTGATCTGCAACACAGATCCTTTGCAACTGAAATCGCTCTTCATTTGTTTTTGTGTGGCCTTATCTAAACCATGATAATGCAATTCCAACTGAATATTATTTGCTAGAATTATCTGTCATATGAAAAGTATTAAAGTTTCTTTTCATAGCTGATGTAAGCTTTCATCTGAAAATAGAGACCTTTAAGAACATTTTCTGCACAAAATGCACTAGGGTCTTTGAAAAGTTGTATAAAAGTGTAAATGTAATCAGAAAAATTCTGGCAGATTTTGTTTAGAGCAGTGGTGCAAGCAGGAGGCTCGTGGCACTGCATTTGCAGCAGTGCTGGTTTGCACAGCTGGGTAGGGACAAACAGGAAGGCAGGGTCCTCGCCTGGCAGAGCTGACAACTTCAATCAGGGTGACAGTCTAACACACAGTGACAGCAGTGGCCTTCAGAGGGTAGGAAGGGCAGCAGCAAATGAAGATCAGGGGAAAAGTGATTTGCCAGAGCATTGTTTTGAAGAGACCCAGATGAGCACACTGTCGCAATACCTTAAGGTTGGTTCATTTGCTTTTGAATTTCAGGAGTGTCAAATTCAGGTGTGACTGCCCAGTTACCAGCAAGCTGATGCAAAGAATAAGAATCTTGGTTTGGAATGGAAATGACAGAGCAGGAGGACAGGAAGAGCATCTGGTTGGAAAAGGGAGGAAGTACCTAGAACAGCAGCATTTTTTCCCAGGCTTGGTTACATCTGTAAAATATCAAAGCATCCTAAATAAAAGTGCTGCTGGGCAAGTGCTTGGGAGTGACTGGGATGGGCAGGAATGGCAGCACTACATGTGCATACCTATCTTAATGAAGTCTCACACCATGTTTACAACAGCCCTTTAGAGAAATCATAGCTCACCATTCTTAGAAAGCCAGTTTGGCACAGCCTCTCCTTGTGCAGGAAACCACTCCTACGAACTCCTGCAGGTATAGGAGTGAAATTATCTGCTGCAGTAAATTCACAAGTTTAGCATTCCTTGCTACTGTGACCAAAGGTTAATGTTTTGCTGCTTGACTGAATCAAAATCACCAGCTGCCTATTACATATTTTTGTGGTCTTGCTCACACATTTGACTTCAGCAGACTTTGAGTAGTCTAATTCCCTGAGTGGTAAATGAAAGCCATGTATGTAAGAGATTAAGTTTTGTTACTGCAGAACAAAGCAATTCCACAAATGGCTTTCTCTTGTAGCTGATTGGGTCACTGAGGGTAGCTCCAGGCAGCACAGGCAGCTTCTGGCTGCAGACATGCTGGGTGACCATCAGCCTGGTGAGAACACGGAGAAGGAGGGACTGCAGCAGTCTGGAACAAATACCTGACTTCAGGGCTACAGCTTCTTCTGGCACAGATGGCTGTGTGCAGCAGATAGCACACACAACATGTGGTGCTGTGCAATAGGCATCCCTGACACAGATGAACACAGAATAAGAACACTAAAGACTTTCAGGGAGAAGAGGAAGGGGTTTGGAATGCCATCTCATTTCAATCCAATTCCAGAAACTACAATACTATTTTTGAAAAAAAATTCTAATCCAGATGCTCAATAATATCCCACAGAACTTTGCCTTATTTTAAATGCTCCAAAAGAATTAAATGGAGGTGTCTTTTCAAAAATGAGAGTAAAAACCTGAAATCCTTTAAATTGATAGTCTGTTGTATGGCCATGCTCCTACTCAGAGTAACTAATTGGATACTGTAGCTGCAGCACTGACCTGAATGATGTTACTATCTTGGAAGTTCACCTTTCTGTCAAGTTGGCAGTGAGTGAATTTGAATGATTTGAAACTGTCCTTGCAAAGTTGTGCCTAAGCAGGGTCAGGGAAAGCAGCTGTGTGGGGCATGGGGTGGAAGTGTTAACCAGAGATGTTCCATTTGAGAGCACAGGTCTGAGAGCTTCTCACTGAACTATAATTTACTATGCAAATGCCAAAATAAAAAGAGATAAGGTTTTTTACTGAAAATATGATGACACTGCCTTAGTTCTAGCAGACAATAAATGGGAGTCACTGAGGATGAGGAGGTGCACTGCAAGTGCCAGAAAGCAAGCCTGAAAGGTAGAGGGAGCAGGCTATTTCTCTTTGTTATCGAGTGAAATGACTCCACAAATATGACAATAAATCACTGCAGGAATCAATCTGAGTGGAGGCAACTGCTCCATGCTGATAATGCATCAATCAATATTTAATGTTTACACTTTAATTAATCTGCACGTAGGAAGCATTCTTTCAGTGACAAAAAAGTGATGAGAAATAAAACACCTTTTATATCAAACAGCGACGAAGGGCTGCCTATCTGTGAGGCTTTGATTGGGCCCTCAATTGATCATTGCAGCCTCTTTCGATTGCACCACTGTGCAATGTCACATTTGGGTATAAAGCAAACACCATCTCTTTGAGGGAAGGAGGGGGAGCTTCTGAATCTGCTTTGGAGTGATTACAACTTAATCAGAACAAAGAAAGACTGATAGAAAGGTGAGTTCTTTGGACAGACTGGGCAGAAGCAATTAAACAGAAAAAGATTTTCAACATCTGCATCAATGACACCTATCTGAACAGATTTTTACTGTGTATTACAATTATTGATAACTGCTAAGGCTTTGCACAGAAAAACAATTCAGATGTTGACTGGTAAAACTGCCTTCTCTTATCAGAGCCACCAGTGGAGACTCAGAATTGGTCATTTTGTCACTGCTCTGAATGTCAGGGAAGCGCCAGGTGCTGTGTGGACACAGGAGAAGTCACAATTCCTGCCTCAGAGTGTTTTTCCTCACTGCTCTGTTTAACTCTTGTAAACTCTAGTTCCTTCTTTTTAAAGGGCCTGATTCATTGTTCATTGATGTCAACTGAATGACTTCTATTGACTTCGGCAGGCATTGCATTAGTCCATAGATGAATGGTATTGAAAGGCACAGTGATGAAAGACAAATGAAAAGACAGTGATACTAGACCAGTAATGTTCAATTATTCCTTTTAAAAAAAAGGAATACTATAGCAGTATATTCTCCATACATAACTAAAGCTTTCCTATGCTTATGTCTAAAACAATTGTTTGAAATGTACAGACTTTTCACACAATAAATGCAATAGTAGCTATTAAAAATACAGAGAGATTAGCACTCTGGAACTTAGCTCAACTAAAAATATTAGAGATCTGAATCCAGACAGGAAATTGCCATGACCTTATAGAGGGTAGAACCCAGGGAAATTTTATGCTATTTTGTGTGTCATATTTGAGTTATTTTGCAAAAACTCATGAAGTTAGGATTCATGTCAAATAATTTTAAGCTTTTAAGTCGACCTGCCACTGATTAAAAACAATTACAATTTTGGTTTGTTTTCACTGAAGAACTTTTGTTGTTTTACTAGTAAACAAATAGGAGGATTGAACTTAGGATCCAATCAAAGTACGTTGCCAAAATGCCTGCCCAGATTTGGGACTTCCCAGTTTAGGGTGCTCTGACTACTGGCCTAGCCAAGACTTCAACAAAAACAGAAATGATATTATGGTATAAAGTAATATACTAGTAGGAATTTGAAAATATTAATCCTCAGTCCTGTAAGTTTTTAATTCCACTGCTACTGGACAATCTTTTTCTGTGGTTCACAAATTTTTTCTGTCTATTGCAAAAGTCTAGGGCACTCAAACACATCCTGGCATTTTGGAATATCAGGAGCAGCAAAGTATTTCAAGTGTGACTGACATCAGAAGACTTCCCTTTATTGGCAAAAAAGTTTTGAAACATAGTAGCATACAAACATGGGAGGAAGTGTTCACTGAAGAAATGAAAGAAGATGAATATGACTTTTAGAATGCAATAGTAGAACTGAAGCAAACTTTTTACTTCTGATGTTTCCTTGTCATTCTCACTTTTTTTTTTCCCACAGAACTTTGTACTTAGATAAACAAAACCCCAAAGATTTCATAAATTTCAGAAAAATGGAGACAATGCCTTCTCACTAAAATCCATAAACAGATTTTCAGCAGATTGACCATATACATACATATCTACACACAGAGTTATGTCTGTAGTTTATCTTCTCCATAAAAATGTTTTCCCCCCTCTGTGCAAATAAGTTGAACAAGCTAAAAAAATTAAAGGGCAAAGTCAAAAGAGAGGAATGCTCTATTGCAATGCATGGTCAACTACAAATACTTATAGAAAAGATGAAAACACTGCTGTGTGCACATCAGGGTTGCCCTAGGACAGCTTTAACATGCATAGTTAATGTTTATGGAACATAACCAACTTACTGAATGTGAAACCTTAATTTTCCTCATTTGCACCCAAAGTAAGGATAAACTCACAAAAAACCCCAAAAACCAAAACACAAAGAACAAAACCCTTTTTTGATAAAATCTCAAGGCAACAATGCAAAAGCGCTTTATGTTGTTACTCAAAGGCAGAAAAACCGAACAGAAAAAAGTGGCATTTTCTGATTTTCTGATGATACAAGTTGCTGCACACAACTGGAATAGCAGCCCAACCTGGAAAGTCCAACCCCAGCCCCCATGAACTCCAGTTTCTGTGGAGCTCCAGAGCTGCATGGGCTCTGGGACACAGGTCACATACTGTGGCTTTGAAACCCCATCTCTGAAACTTCTGGGGACACCAGTCCCTAAGGTTCTTTGCCACACTGCTGGAATCTTTCCTCTTGCAAAGGAGATGCTTCCCAGCCCTGGACCCCCCCCATCAGGGCTATACTACAGTGAATTCCAGGGTATAATTGCTGTGTCAGTGTCAAGCCCAAGCACCAGGGCACTCTCCAGCATCACTTCTGCCTACAGCTGCTGGCATTAGTCCAAGTACTTCCACCTGAGTTTTATAAATAAGGAGCACCCAGTGAGATCTAAGAGTACCAGTCCCTATTTAGCACAGGGCTTAGGCTAGTTTTCCATCTCAGCTTGTCACAGCTGTCTGCTGCATAAAAAGAGTCTGAAATGTACTAAAAAACCCTGGAAGACTAATAATTCATTAAGCTGACAAATGAAAAGTAAGTCCTATTGATCAAGAGTAGAACTTCTTGGTTATAAAGGAAGCATATATTATTCTGACAGTATTTTCACAAGATAAGCTGAAGTTACAAAGAAGACAACCAATTTGATTCAAATAACTGTCTCTCCTCAGAAACATTCATGATTGCAGTCATCAGGCACAAGTTGGTGGGGTAGTATTACTACTCTCATTTTGAAAAATTTGGATAACTGCATAATATCCAGAAAACAGGACTGTATCACTAATCACAGGCTTTCTGACTGCTGATCCTGTGGAGAATGGTAAGCAAAGGTCTGAACCACTGAGTCCCAGCACTAGTGGATACCAGCGTGGAAGGATGTGCAATCACACACACACTCACACACACACACACACACACACACACACACACAGACACACACACACACACACACACACACACACTGACACACACACATACTGACACACACAGACAAACACACACACAGACACACACAGACACACACACAGACACACACAGACACACACACACATACACACAAACACACACACCGGATTATCTCTCTTCCATCACTAGTACTGAAAAGCTCAGGGCTTATTGCACAGCTAATGAGAACAAACACATCTGCAGCTGGCCTTTCACCACCTGTAGAAGGTGAAAGTTGGCCAAGAGCCTACAAGACCCTCCAGTTGTGATGAATGGATGGAAACCAAAGTGTGGCTCAGATTCAAGCCCTAGACTAGTTACAGCACTGTAATACTGTGCCAACAGACCCACTTAAGAGTGGAGGGCCCAGAGTGAGAGGCAGTCTCTAGAATTCTGTGATGGTAAAATATATTAGGGAAGGCATCAATTTACCTTGGTTAGTTATGCTTTTAGTTATGCTGTATTTGTGTGCCCAGGGGCCTAATTTATAATTGTAATAATAAAATGTATTACAAAGTATAAGCCAAGCACATGCAGGTTCTAATTCTATTTCCTCTCAAAGGAAAGAGCTAAGCTGTTAAGCTCCAGGTTCTTTCAACATTTCCTATTTGCGACAAACACAAAAATCTGAAATCAGAGATGTACCACTGTGAGGCTTTTACAAAGTTCAGGTAAAGCAAGTTCAATGTCTGCCTTTGTTTTTAATGCTCAAATGATATTTCTAGTTCCTTAGTGTCAGAGTTGCCCCAATGCCTCATTCTGCAGGCAAACTGAAGTTACAGTTTTCAATCCAGTTCAGACACTCTCCCCACAAAAGTTACCACCCCAAAGCTTCCAGGGTAGCACTTCCACCTGCATTCTTACAGAGAGAACTTCTGGGTCATCTGAGGAACCTCCCTAGCTCCTAAGAATGAGAACAACCCAAATTCTCTTGGGCTCTTACTCTGGTTTGGTTGTAGAACCCAGTGACCAGCACAGCTGTTAATGTTGTATTACTTTTCCCCTTGATTGTACATAGGGGAGAATGTTCCATTATCTCCTTCCCTCTACACTGGAGTATCCTGTGCTGCTCCCAACTCCCCAGGTCCCTCTTGCTGGGGTACATTTAGAACAGCAGGAAAACAATTTGTATGTCTGTGAGAACAATGTAATGTTAACAGAAAACCATGTTTAATTATTCAGATTGTCAGTAAGTTATTTAAAGATATGATGGTGAAGAGCAAAACTAGCAACTGTACCATTAATCTACTGTTTTTACAGTATATAGTATTTATGCCATAAACAGAAGTTTTAATAACTAAAAAAGAAAAAGAAAATTACTGCAGTCATTTTTAATCTAGTTTCCACTGATAAATGTTGATATTGACAACACATTAATACTGCTCAGCTTATTTAAGCTGAAAAAATAATGAGGAAGAGTTAATAAGAATACAACTGCCAAACACAATAATGGTCCTTAATCTTATGAAATTGTTCTTTACTCACATGAGCAGTCAATCTCACTAATGTCAGTGGCCCAAATGTTGTAGTCCTTAATCACATACTGTTACCTTCAGTAGCTGTTGTTCTCAATTTAGGATCAAAGCCCATAGTTTGCTGGGGCCATGCTTTCAAGGGAGGATTGGGCCCAGACTTTTAATAAGGGGTTTGGTGGCTTACAAAGAGGTGATTAAGATCTTCCTTTGAAAAAACAGAAAAAGTAGAGTTCTTCTTCTGGATTATAACAGCACAGATAGCCATAGCCTACGGATTTCAGAGTATTAACTACTAATCCACAAGTGAACTGAAAGGTTTTTGTTTGTTTGTTTTGCTATTACAGTATTTAAACTTGTCAACCTTCAGTTCTCAGTAAGTCATACTTAAGTTTCTTAGCAAAAATATTTTATCACATCTCTGTGAGTGTGCCTAAGAGTTTGAGAGATCTCCTGGTTATAGGCAAAACATAGAGTAGGTTTTTTGTCTGTTTATTTGTTTGTTTGTTTTGGGTTAATTTAATAATTTCACTTATTGGGTTAATTTAATATTGCACTTATTTCTGAGAACTCAAACCATGAAGTTTTGGAAAATAAGCCACAATCTAAAAGTTTCCATTTTCCTTAAGTGACATTCAAGGGTTGTTGTTTGTCAGCAACAAACAGAAAGTACTTAGTATAATTATTATAGCACCTCAGTAAAAATCAGACTGTAGCCGTAGGTGATTGCAGCTATAAAGTTTCCAGAATAGGAACAATGAGCCCTATGAAACTAATGAAAAAAATCGCCAACTTCCTCACTCCAAAGTCTGATTTTTACAAGGACTCCATTTCTTCCTGGTTGCCAAAAAGGAACAATTTATTTGAATCTAGCTTAGGTCTCCAGGAAAATAATTTTAATGTAAAATTGAATAATGTTGCACCAATGACAGAATAATTAAGTGGTTTCAAAACTGAGCAATATTTAGGTAGTGTGCCTCACTAATGAAAATGCAAAATCATATTCTAAGGATAGCATAACTAAAGATGATAAATATCCAGATATACCCTTTGCTATACCACTGTACTGTAATCAAATCAGTTAGAAACCTAATGACTACTTTGACACAAACAGGTATTTAATATGCTGAAAATGTACCAGATTTGCCCCCTCAAGCATTAGTGAAATCCCCAAGAAAATTAAAATCCAGGTCATAGCTAAATTCCTTTGAAACTGGGATTTAAATTATAAAAAAAAAAAAAAAAGAAAAAAAAAAAAAAAAAAAAAAAAAAAAAAAAAAAGCGTAGTCACTCTAAGAATTCTTTGTGCTGTTACATTTTTATAAGGTTAAAGCTAAAAATAAGACCAAAATCTTTTTGGAGGTTACATTAAAAAATAGACCAGGTGTGTTCAGAAACCCATCACACACATGCCTGTTAAACAGATGCCAACCAATAAATTAATTAAAGCTACTCTCCTCTCGAAATAGAAAAGAGGAAAGAGCTGTTAGGGACATTTATGGGGTGACGTTGGCATGACTGACAAGTTTTTCATGCTTGGCCTCTATTGTACAAACCTCTGATACTTCTCAAGCGTTTTCCAAAAGGAAAATGAAATGCCTGTGTGTGAGTAAGAGAATTTAGTAACTTGTTTCTGGGCAGTCAGATTGATGCTAGAGATATGGCATGGCTGTTTATCAGCTGGGAGAAGTGAATTAAGGAAACGAGATTTCAACAGGGACCTGATGAAAACCCCTGCTAATAACCCCTGCCATCACACTCAGGAAATCAGAGTTTGCATGTGAAATATCTCACCATCCTTTGTATGCTGTACTTCATTGTGACAATTAGCACCTCAGCTGAACAAGTGAAAAACTTTCTTGTGCTGAACTTAAATCCTACTATGGTTATAGAACCTGGGAAAATAAATAGAAAGGCCTTTGAGGAACAGTAAATGGTTCTACACAATTCCTTGAAACATAAACTTTTCTTGTACTTTAAGGACAAACAACATTAATTTCTACATTTCTTCTTCCAATTATACTAATTTAATTTTTTTTTCTGGAAACTACACAATTGCTGCAAAAGGAATTAGTGGATGTAAGGGGTTATTAAACATGGCATTCACCCACTGCTCTTACACAGAAAAGGCAGCTCTGAAAAAACCAAAGCTGATTAATATGAAAGGCAGCTAACCTAAAAACGAAAACTTGAACTGAATGGTGTGTGCTAATCTTTCTCAAATACACTTATGAAAGCTAAATTTGCTGGTATTTGCCATTGCTATGCAGGCTAAGTGTTCATGTGAATGATATCTCTACAGTTCTGAGAAAATCAGTAAAAAACAGAGAGTTTTGTCCTCACTGGTAATTTTCTCAATCTCTTGTTCATCCACAGCTGCCTGAATAGTGAACACTTCACAATCCAGTGTCATTTGTGATAAACTTTGTTAAAAAGCTGCCATTCATTACTGAAAATGTCCTTAATCCTCAAGTTTCTTGTAAGGAAAAGATAGAAATTTTGTGTTATCTATTTGCTCTACTGGTCTACCAAAAAAAAAAAAAAAAAAAAAAAAAAAAGCGTGTTATTCACATTAATAAAATACTCACCAGATCAAACTCTTAATAGCCAGCCTTACACTCACCATTGTTTATTGATGTTTGTTTGCCAGCCTATCTGGAGACAAAGGGAAAATCTCAATAGCTCTGGCCACTTATTAGCAAAGTATCCTAATCCCATAAAGATATTAAACTATTTTTCCTTACAATAGCAACAAATGGAGGGAATTCTCATTCCTTATTAAGATATGGTACATTCTTTGCATATTGAGTTTCTTCTTATACTTTGAACTCTTATCCCCATCACAGAGTTTCTGAGGCTGAGATCAAAGTAGGTCGGCCCTGCAGAGAAGATGAGTGGCTGCCTTTCAGGGAATATTAATGCCCTGCTGAAGGGCCCAGCTGGGGAGGAGCTGGATTGTCCTGATGGGAGAGCCCTGCCAGCCCAGCCACACCAGGCCACCACTGGGGACACAGCACAGCCCCCCGAGGAGAGCTGCTCACCCCAGTTTAACTGCAAATCTCAAAGCAGCACTGAGCCCAGGTCTCCTTTGGAACTGGGAACTGTGTAAATCTGAATTCTGGCAGACTGGCACAGAGCAGTTTGGTTTATAGCAGGAAAATATGTGACCAATTTTGTATTTTGCATTTAAAAAAAAATTCTGGTCTTTCTGGTTCCCACTTTTGGCTTCTCCAGTTTTAGTTCTTACTTCTCTCCACGTCAGCTGCTCAAGGACTGATGTTATCAGTGAGCTCATGGGCAGCTGGCAAGACAGTGTCCCCCTCCAATCTTCCACTTCTAGCAGGGATCCTGCCATACAGGGTTTCTTTCTTGACTTCAAATTTGCTTGCAGGATTTTTAAAGGGGAATTACTTTAGAGCTTGTTAAAGGTAAGAGTAAACATGCTAAGTACTAAGACATTCAGCGGGTATCGGAAAAGAAAAATGTTATATTCATTACAGAGGAAAATCTAGTAATAAAAAGTATTACCTGCATTTATAGCCCTTGTAACCTAATTTTTGTGACAAAGCAAAGAAGTAAAAACATTCCTTTCTGCCTTTCAGTGACCCCTATAAGAAACCCCCCATGGAGTCATTTAGGATAGTAATTTGAGTGAAAATATATGCAGCCTTTACTTTGCTTGCTCTTCTTAAATTAATAACCCTCACTTATAATTAATCTAAAAGTTTCTAAAGGTATTTGCAAAGAATGCCCTCAAATTAGTAAGCACTTAAAAGAAATAAAAACTCAAAAGACATTATCCACAACATAAAAGAGTAACAGAACACGGAGCTGCGTTGTTCAAATGTTAAAACTGTACATAAAATACTCCTTCAATATACACTGCCAGTAAAAACCAAAGCAAAGCAGGTCATTAAAATGTCAGACTTGGGGCAGAGTGGAAAAAATGCTGTGTTTAAAAGTAAACATGTAGACCTTTTATAATTATTTCCCCTTAAAGTTAACTGTTAAAAATTCCCCAAATCAACAACAACTGAACCAAAACAAACTAAAATTAACCCTCAAACAAACAACTGTAGTTGCATCAGGACACAGTCAAACTCTAGTCTTAGTCTTGTTCCTAAGCAAACCTAAGGATGTTTCTTGAGTCTTTTTGCAGCTGGATGTCAGCTTTGTTTGTGAAATGTCATTTTCTTTCATCTGTTTTTCTAAAGCAAGTGCAGAGTGGTGAGTTCAAGCCATTGATATCTGTGTCATGAGTGTGCTACATCTGAATAGCAATGACAGGAGCACCAGAAACCTTGGGAGCCCCATGTGCATCTGCAGAATCCCTGGGAAGATGCACAGCCCTGTGCTGACTGATGGACTTTCACATTCACTGTTGTGGTGATGGTGAGTCTCATGCAGGATTTCAGCACTCTGTAAAGAGCTCAGAGTAGAAAACCTCAATCCCTTCTCATGTGAACTAAAACTGCCCACTGAAACTGGAAAAAGATTGTCAGGAGAAAGGAGATGTTATGGTAGTTACTGGGCAGCTGGAAGCACGCTAGTGACACTTTTTTGAATTAACCCTTCCTTCAGTCCAGTGCAAATGAACCAAGACAGTAAAAGAAAAACCAAAATCTATCTCTTCAGACATTAACTCTATTCCAATACTGAAAATAAAATATTGTATATTGGTGTCACTTTTTCTACTCCCAAGATTGTTGAGCCAGAAACAAAGACTAATGTCTTTCTGACTGTAGAACTGAAGGCTCAGTTTCCTTCTACTGGAAAAAAGTGCATCATAGCCTCAAAGAAAAAAATTTCCATCTCAATAATTTCGTATATTTTCAGCAAAGTGTCTGCATATGAAGTCAGCATACAATCTGCACTGATCTGAGTTCCTAAACTGTGTCTAAAAGGTGGCAATGCCCTAGGAACAGCTCTGTCCAGCAGGCACAAATCCATATTAACTGGGGTAGTGTATATCTGGACAACAGATATATGTGTGAACAACACAGTTATTCCAGATTAATTTTGGTTTTATGAAAGTAGTTGGCTCATAAAGCAGAGATAAATTTAATGATCAAAAACTGGAAAAGTTGTATCCTCAGGCAATGCCTGGGACTTCCACTGAAGTCCATGCAGGAGTACAGGTAACTTATTTTGTCCTCTAACATCTCTATAGCTCCTTTCCCTAAAGCCAACAAACTCCACTGCTGAAAGTACAGGTTGTCACATTTACAATCAGCAATTAAAACCAACATTCTTCTGGTTTCCATCTGATAAAAGCAGCACTCAAAGTGCAGAGACAATGGAGAAACACACAATAGCACCAACAAATTCAACTTGTATTTAACTACTCCTTTTTCTTTAAATCAGCTTCTGCAATGCAAATATTTGTAAGTTGGGAAAAAAGCCTGTAATCATGTTTGACACGTTACACTCAAAATACAAAGACCATGGAAAAATTTTAACCTTCATACTTATGAAGTTTCTTTCTCCAGTTTCTGGCATTTTATATATTATTATCAAATATATCAGGAGGAGACAGAGCAATGCACAAAGTTTTAGACTTGGTGTAATTGACTCAGCAGGAAAACAAAGACATCTTTAGGCAGCTGTGGTTCCATGACTGTTTACAACAGGTCATGCCCAATAGTTTCTCACTAGGTATGATCACTAATTCTTAGTCATAGGCTTACAGTGGCAATGAAAAACAGTAAAAGCATACTGTATATGTATTTTTGACAGCTCTATGATTTTCCTTCTGTGATTAAAATGACGAGTAATACTTAAAAAGGATTAAAATTAGATGTTGGAAAGTTGGTTTCTAGCCACACATAAAGCCTTCAAGCAAAAAGTCAAAACTTCTTAAATTTTGAATCAGCAGGGTGACTTCAGAGCACTTCAATACTTCCTATAATTTCACCAAACTATTTTGATCCTGTACCAGGAGCCTAAAGCCAGGCTGAAAGCACCATTTGGAACCCATGGCTTGTGACCTATGGCTTTGATGAAGGCAGCACACCATGACCCTGGAGGGCTGGTACTTAGTTATAATGATGGGTTTGAACACTATTTCCTTTCCTATTGTCTACAAGTATTCAGGATGATAATCCCAGTTTAAACAGATTTTCTAGCCTCACACACCTCTGGAAGTTCTAATTTCCTTAAAGACAAACAAAATGTTAATTTTACCTATAATCATTATGTAAAATCAACTACTATCAATAGTGAGGATTAAAGAGGTTGAAAAGAGAATTAATTTTGCATTCTTCAACCCAGATAAAAAAGAATTAAATAACTTTCTCTGGAAATATTAGCTTGCTTGCATTGTGAGGATGTCAGAAGCTTGTTCTTTACTGATTTATTATATAACTACTGTTACTGTCTTCCTGGCCACAGGCTAAACCAGTAGCCAGTTCTCCATCACAAAACTGCCAAAAAAATGCAGTTTGACACATTAAATATTTCAAATGCTTTCTTCAAAAAGACTTATCATAGATCTTCTGAAATCATGTGCCATATTCCAAGAAAATTTCTTTAAAAAGATTTTTTTTGTCAGCATTTGGCATTGATTGCTCAGGAGTTTAAAGAAACTGGTCTTTACACTGTATTTACAGAGCACAGGCTCAATTGTCACCCAGATGCAGGAAATCAGCATTGAGCCATCATTTCTCCACACACCTCATTTCTAGATATTGAGCAGGAAAGAGAAACCTTCACAAACACCATCTACATACATATTAAGAGATCATGCACATCATATTAAATAACACAAACAGTCTTCCTTCAGGGTTCCTGCCTCCTGTAATTCAGCCTGAGTATAAACTGGAACATGTCATGGCCATCAAGCTACTTAAATGTGCTTATAATTTCTGAGGTTTTCTTTAGAGACCTAATCAGCAAAGTCTCTAGGATTCTTCTCCTGAAACTTCCACTTCCCAGAAGTCCTTATTCACATTCTCTATTCTGGTCAACTCAAGATTGTAGGGTTTTTTTGGTTTTTCTTTTTTGGTTGGTTTTTTTTTTTGGTTTTGTTTTGTTTTTTTTTTTTTTGTTTTGTTTTTTGTTTTTGTTTTTGTTTTTTTGATTGTTTGTCTTTAACTCCAACTAGCATTTCTGCTCAAGCAAAGAATCACACCCACCTTGCCAGCAGGTCTTGTTCCCCCAGAGTTGCCCACTGTGCTGAATGAGGGCAGACACTCCTAGGGCAATGTGGTTAATTCAAACCACAGGTTATTTCCCTTTCAAAAATGAAACAAGAAGCCAAAAAACAAAATGAAAAGGAGAAAAAACAAGGTGGCTAAGTATCAGCTATTGGATCAGAGAGTGGGCAGGGAAAGCTGCAGCAGAGGAAGGCAATGCAAGGCCAAGGCACTGTGCTCACTGCCCTTCCAGCCCAGCACAGCCTGTCTGCCCAGGGCCACCTCTAATCTGTCTGATTTCCCTCCACTGCAGAAAGGGATAGATTAGGAATAGTCCAGATAAACTGGTCAGTCAGTAGAACTGGAGGAATTACAAGCTTCTACCAAAGGATGGTGATAAAACATTTTCAACCAGAACAGCTGCTTTTAGATGTAATGTTTGGCACTAGGAAAAGATGACTTGAGCCAATGCAGGCTACCTGCTGTATTTCAGAAAATGTGCACATGTTCACTTGTGCCAGAGAACATAGAGTATTATATCTCTGTATTGAGTTGTTCATCTGTAACTGGCACAGTTTTACCTGGAAAATTGGGTGATTCACACCTTTACTTTTTCTTCTGTGTTAACTTTCTCATTCTGTTACTCCATGCTGGAGACAACAGATCTTACAAATCTGCCCTGGACTCTGCAAGTTGCTCAACACATTTAAATGCTGTGCTGAGATACAGATCTATAGATGCCTTAGAGAGCACTTTCTGAAAAGCATAAGGATCTGATTTACCTTCATTTATGCTGTCATTATAGCACTGCCGTTTGAAATCAGTATTTCGAGGCAATGGTTAGAAATCTAGCAGCATTTCTGTATGAGCTGTCATCACCATCTGCACCACCACTGACTTTTTCTTAACTGATCCAGCTGAAAAAGAATAAAAAAAATTGTTAGATCAGTTTGAGTCCAATTCCCTGTGCCTGTGCAAATGCTTCTCTTGGAACAGGGCAGGAGAAGCAGCAGGGGCCAAAGCTGCTGCAGAAACGCAAGTGGAGCCACATTCCTCGATATTTGCGTAGAGGGCCAGACTGACTTAGAGTAAAATATCTTTAGGTGCATTCTAGTCTTTTTTATGGTCATCAGTTTTTTTTCACATTCCAGATAGAATCCATCCCCAGACCTGGTGTTTTTCCGGTGGATTTGTTCACACAATACTTTATGTTGGCAGCTCATTTCTGTCTTAGTCATGTTTTCGTTTTTTTTCTTTAGCAGATGTTTACAATTATTCCTTAAAATGTTTCCATTTTCTCTGATCACTGAATGTGAATGAGGTGACATTTTTAAAAATAATTGTAGCTTTTTCTGGCCAGAAACCATGTTCTTAGATTCAAATAGTCTTTGTCTTTTAAACTGTGGTAAAGGTCTTATATCTTTGTAACAGCAGCATCTGCACTACTTTGCCTGTTCCTTTCTTGACAAAATCAAAGTGTTATTTGTCATTATCTGACTGTATCTTCTGTCTGGTAATCAGATGTTTATATGGCTTTTATTTAACCTTAAAGACATGAGGCCTATTCTCCTGGATTTTTGCTGGAAAGATTGCAGAATAAAAGGTACCACAGCAGCCTGATCTTCTGAAATGCAGAGGAAGGTTCTCTGCTTTTCTTAAAATCAGGTTTCTTCCCAATTGTTTTTATTGACTAAAATTTATATCAAAGTTCTTACAAACAAATGCCTCATTTCCAACACCTGCAATTATATTGCAATGTTTGTAATGCTTCAGATATTCTTCAGAACCCCGTTTCTGGGAGTCCTCCAAGCTTTTGAGAAAATTCAGCTGTTTCTTCTTTTTTCTTCTTTTGTTTTGAAAAATAAGATTTTAATTTGCAGAAAAAGTATAAAAAAATGTGCCCTCAGTTTACCACAAAGGCTTAAACAAGACAATCACATAGATATTTTAAAAGACCACCTTTTTTTTTTTTTTTTTAAATGCAGTCTCGTGACTTTTGGAGTGCTGACTCATGGTTTTTTGCATGCTTGACATCAGCAATACCACAACTGAGAGAAAATCTTTGTGAAAGATTCCTTTCTAGTCCTCTTGAGACAAAGGGATCCTCCAGGAAAAGACACAGAGAAACAACTGTTTCTTATTCATTATGGTTCCCAGTTAAAAACAAGCTCAAAACCCAACTGTTAAGCAAACAATCTAAAATATCTGCCAAACCATCCCTGCTTCTTTCTCTCACCATAAGGACTCAAAAAGGTATAAACATATTTTTTAGTTTGCTAGGATTATAAAATCATACAATGTATAAAAATGAAACTTCTGGTATAATTTAATATTTTTAAATTAACAGCTTCTTTTAGCATGCCAGATTTCTTGCTCTTTCTTGTCAAGCAAGAAATCTGGCATTAGGGACAGAAAATTGCTTTTTTCATTAATGATCATGTGTTACTTTGGGTGTAGTTTTTTAACTTCCATGAAAAAAAAATGCACCAATTTTACGATGCCTCTCTTCTGCTTATTAAAGAATGTTTTCCCTTACTAGGAATCAAATATTCTGAGAGACACATGGAAATGTTACTTGACAAAAAAAATTAGAACCTTTTTCTCTTAAATGAGAATTTTGGCCCAAGAGTTAATATTTTTTCACTGCAAGACGATGCATGACCTCGAGTTTCTACCTGTGTAAAACAATTACAAATATTCCCTACTCCTAATAAAAAAGAAGGGAATTAGGAGCTATCCTAAACTTTACTGATATCAGTAGTGATAATATATTTTACTAAGTGTATAAAATTTGATTCTGGAGCTGGCTGGTTTGGCAGCCAAAACAAGACTCTTTATTGAGCAAAGCTTCCCTATTCATTCCAAATAGTTTTCCTCCTCTAAGACTTGAGGATAAATTGCTTGTGGGCTTGATAAAAATGGTCGGTATGTGCCTGTATTAAAGCATTTTTGGCAGAAACTACTACAGAGGCAAATCAGGTCAAATTTACACAACTGTTGTCATATGGCATTTATTTGATAACTCACTTTAAGTGACAGTTGGGCTTGCTGATTCTTTTATATTCAGCAGACTTTTTAATTAATTGTGCCAAGCTGAAAGCAAACAAACAAAATTAGGGTGAAAATAAAACTGTATGCCAGCAAAGGTACAATCATCCAGATAAATTCACACTATAACTGAGTCTAAATCTGTGCTATGAATTACCTAATTACACCATCAGTATCACCATTCATGGAGGGCTGCTCAGGGAATAGAAAACGTACAGCATCACAGATCACTCCATTTATTTCCTATGTGTTTGTTCTACATGGACCTGAACAACAATATTGGCACTACTTCTAAATGTTTCTAATATTTCTAACACCATTACTACTACAAAAGTACTTTTATTTCATCACCATTGTTTTTTCAGAACAATAATGAAATCATAGACAATTTAAGAATGTGCTCACAAATTTGGATTTACCAAACGTTGATTCATGCTGCACCAGTCCTTCAGCTGATCACAAAACTCATGCTGGATCTCCAAACATCAGAAAGCACAACACTAATTTAAGAATACTACAGCATCACTTCACATCTGCTGTTTAAGAATAGTATCCCACATTTATAGTAACTCTTTGTAATCCATATTTACCCAGAAACACTTTTTATTACTCTGTTAAACTCAGTCTTTTAAAAAAATATATCATATTTTCATTCTATCATAGCAGAAGTATAGTTAATAGAAAATATTTCCATTTCTTAATGCTCATTTGGGCAGGTGGAATTAAGACATCACATGCTGCAAATATATTAATATTAAGTAAAGAACTTCTTCTTTCATCCAAATGTGCACATACACACAATGATGATGTTTTACTTGATCAAGATGGGGGAAAAAGGATTATCTAGAAAGCATTTCAACACTCTTGATGTGGTTTACGCTTGCCTATATGAGATCTCTTTTGGGACTACTACTTTTCCCCCAGATCAAAATCCTATTTGGAGTTCCCAAGCCATCAGCCTTTCCCTTCATCATTTAAAAAAATAAAAAAAAAATCTTTTAAAGTCCTCAGCTCGCCTCTTCTTTGGCTTTATATGCATCACTCAAATTATGTACAAAATCTCAAAGGGAGAAGAAATTATTTCTGTATATATATCACTTGGGTAAAAAATGCAAATTTAATATAATTTCTGGAAAGAAATCAATGCCTGAAATCAGGATAAACCTGGCATTAAAAATAAATTGTAATATGAGTTCTTGGCTACACAGTTTGACTGAAAGGACTGTTTGTTGACTGTTTCCCTCTGACACAGTTCACGAATCCTGTTCTGAGGTGGTCTGCTGGTTGCCTGCAGTGCAGGAGAAAATACAGTTTCCCTTTTGAGGTGTAATTTGCTTTCCTTAAAGCACCGATGGCTGAACATGACTGGAGCTGGTAGAGGATGCCAGACTGAAATGCTGCTGCTCTTACTCCACCAGGGTACCCAGCTGAGGTGTCTTCCTCATTAAATCAAGCCTCATGTGTGAGGTCAACAAAGCATTTCTCCAAAATCAGACTGGTATGAACCATTAATTTTTTAATAGGTTTTTGTTTAGTTTCTTAATTTTTAAAAATTATCTAATTAAAGAATTTTGACACCATAACCACACAATTACAAATATAAGAGGAGCAACTTGGTGACTGAACACAATACCTTAGTTTGTTATTTACAGCCAGGTCTGTTTGGCCAGTGCCTGTCTTGACAAAAGTCACCACTCTTGTCAAAAGATTTCCAAAACTTAGACTGTATTTCATTGGAGAAAGCAATGTCAAATTGATAGACACAGCTGACACAGCTGTAACTGTTTTGTCAAGTTGAAAAAGAGTAAGAAAATAAAAACAATTTGCATGTGTATAGATAAACAGCTTGCCAACAAATTGGCATTTCACAGATTCCCTTATGCTCTCAATAAATGGATGAAACAGTCATGATGGAATGTCAATAGAAATATGGGCAGATCAGAGCTTGGGAGCAGGCAAGGAATGATATCCATGTAACCAACATTAATTCTTCAGAAATCCAGTTTTCCCTTTCATCTACCATTGGAGAGACTAAAAGAAAGATTTTATTAATTAATAAAATCTTACCTGGGAGGCTAAGTAAAAAAAAAAAAAAAAAAAAAATGTTTCCAAAACATACATACTGATTTGAAAGTTTGGGCAAAGCAGCATCTGCATAGAAATGAGGTAAATTGGTCTCTACTTTCTGCACAGATAAATCCTTAGGATAAGGAGTACATAAATTCTAAAAGCTCATCTTTCAAAAACTGATGACAATCTCTATCATTATCCTTCAAATCATTCAAATGTTAATATATACACAAAAATTAGGATTACAGGAGCCACAGGAGGCCCTGTGGTTAATTGTGACAGCAAGTGATGTCCTTTTTTCACACAGGCATCCCTTTGGGCAACAGAAAGAAGACAAGCTGTTCAGAGAACTTGCAATGGGTTTCATATTGCTACATTTTTGGGAAGGGCTCTAGAAAAACCCTGTGGTTAAAGATGCACCCTGGTCTATACCATGGGAGTCTCCTTGTGGGAAATGGAAATTTCCATTCTGGCTAGAATGGAAATAGTCCCTGTTTCCTACTTGCTACCTTTTGAGCATGATGCTGGAATGATAAATTAGTGCAGCTCCTGAGCTCACCAAAGCTGCTTTTCATTCAGGGGCAAGAGGAAACTCATCACGAGTGCTTTCCCCCATAGAAGATCATGCAATGTTTCCCATCTAACACCTGGTATAATTTACACTCATCTCTATTTATATTTAAGGCCATTAGCAAAGGAGGTTGGAACTAGTAGAGCCAAACACACTAATGTGAGTTTGGGTTTTGTTTTGTTTCTGTTGATTTTCTGATCACTACATCACAAAAGTAGTGATTAGCAATAATGTTTTAGGAACCTGCTTTGGTGAGACCTGACAGCCAGCCTACCTGTCTGGAAGAGATGACTGAATGTTTCAACAAACAAAGTTAAAATCTTCTTAAAATTGCATAAGATTTTTATCTATGAAGGCTTGGTTTGGTCAGGAACTTCTGCTTTCCTGCCATGAGGCCACTGATTAATATGAAATAAACTCCATCTATAACTGCATCTGTTTTCTCTGCCTAGCTAAGGTGGCAAGCTGCTGTATGAAGAAGAGTGTCTGCAAGCTCTGGCAGACAGCACTTCATGTAACTTTCATGACTGCATTTACTTTTAATTGATCCTGCAGTACTGTGCCCCTTATGGAGTGTTTTAAATCAATGTCAACCATAAAGGGGTACTAAACTGTACAAGATCCTTTTTGGGTTGCAGTTAAAGATAACTTATTTATGAGGACATGAATAAAGCCCTAAGTGTGTGAATGTAAATATATCCAAAACTTTCAGATTTTTTTTTCCCTTTATTTCATAGGTTGGAAAATGTCAGGCATGGATTTTTTCCCTTTTCCATCATGAAAAATTCAACAGGGCCCTTTGAAAGTTTTCTCTTCTCTTGTGTTTTTCTCCATCCCTGTATTAACTGGATATGACATTGGAAGTTCTGTTGTCCAATGAGAAAATCAAAGCAAGTGGAAGAGAGGCTCCTCCAAAATTGGCAGTGTTCTGGCATTCACCCAGAACTTTCATGTTAGGGAAACAAGTCCTTGACAAGCTCAGACACGTGTAATTCTCACCAGAAATGAGCAATTCTTCTCAGCCCCTGTGTGCCAGCATGGACACTACTCCTGAGAGCAGTTGTTTCAGAAGAGCAATTTCCTAATTCACTTGCACTGTATAGTAGAAAAAAACAGCTGAGGGAGTGACTGCATCACTCCATCAGCCAGATCCCTTTATTTTGGGATAGCCCCCTCAAACATTTTTCACAGCTAAACAAGAGCTTTGTTCTTATTACAGAAGAGAAGCAGCAAATAGTCCAAAATCCTGGCCAAACCTGCCATGGCTACTGGATGTAAGTAGTTACATGACATTAATTTCTCAGTAAAGGGAAGAGAACACAGGGAGGAATTAGTGGTGTTGTACTATTTGGTTTCTCAGAAGAGTCTCATACTGCCCAAGTATTGCTGACAGAGAACTGATGAATGCACAGCCATGAAGTACAGAATGAGAATGTCACTTACCTTTATATATTACACTTTTCCTTTCAGAGCCTCATAGAAAATAGGAGTGAGTCAGTATGGGAAACTGAAATCTCACCAAAATCAATACAAAAGAAATTAAAGATAGTGAATTAACTATAAAGACTATTAGTGCTCATGACTTATATTCAAGGTAAAAGATTACACTGAAACAGAAATTAAAGGGATAAACAAAGACAGCTCATTATCTTACTTAATTTTCCCTTTTATGGATTAAATTTTATACTTTTAGTCAAAGCATAAGTTCTATAACTCACCCAGAACAAGAATCTTTATTCTCTAGAAAACTTCAAAGTTTCACACATTAAATACATGGCATACCATTCCACTGGCATGAAACAATTTTCCTCTGACAATGTAGCAGAGAATAAACAACTCAGAAATAACATATTCCTCAAACTTGAGTTTAACATGAATCTTATGAAGATGTTCAATTGCACCTGCTCAGAATCCAAAGTCAGTTGTGATACCTTTAAGTCTCTGTCCTGTATTTGACAGTGCAGCTCCATGTGTTTGGAGATTTTTCTACAAGTGTCCTCGGAAGGGTAAATCCACTAACAGGAGGCCTGTGAAGGAAAGTTAATATCACCACAGTACTTGTCTGGCTGTGTGAGGGATGGTGCACAGGGGCCCTGCTGTGCTTACAGCAGCAACAGAGCCAAAAAGTCCTACTGTGTTTGCAAAAATAACTGGCTTATTTTTGAGCCAGAGATGGTTCTTTTATGTCCTGACTCAAAATACAAAAAATTTTTATAACAGTTTGTTGCTTTTGTTTTTTCATTCTTTCTGTAATAACAGAAGTTTTTGTAAACTATTCAGAGGAACGACACCAGGTTTGGCTCTAACCCAGCAAAGCACATGTTTAACCTTCTGCATGTCACTAGTTTCTGAAATCAATGGGACTGCTTGCAGCCTGAGAGTAAATCATGTGCTTCAGTGCTCCACCACAATAAGACCTTTACAATTGTTTTCTTCTGTACAGATAATTCTAGGAACCCTCGCAGAGCCTCAATGACTTTCACAGATGATGAAGAATCACTGCTATAGGTAGGAGGAAACCTTGCTAAACACATCTTTTTACAGCTTTATAGCCTTATGTCCCATTTCTTTGTCAACCTGGTACCAGAAATTAAACCTTGTTGGAGAAACAGATTAGCTAGGAGCAGAGGGAGTTGGATGCATTTGTAAAAGGGAAGCCTTTCCTGGCAAACAGAGAAAGGAAGTTGGACATATATAATAAAATAATTGTAGCTATGTAAATTATAAGTGCAACAAATAAAGGGCTCCTTTAGTTTTGATGCTGAAAACAGTTTGGGTGTTTTTTTCCCGAAGAGCAAAAGACTTGTATTTCTGCAAGACTATCTTCAAAGGAAGTATTTGGGGTACAGAATTTCATTCATGAAAGTTTCATTAAATGCTTTTATTTGCTCTACAAACCATAAGCAACACTTCAGAGATCAAGCATTGTGGAAAACTTGGAGCAAGGTGCAGCCTGACTTTGCTTGGGGTGGGTGATTAACAGTTTGACTGGGAATATTGCAAGTATCCCAAATTACTGTAAACACCTTTGGGACATCACGACCTATATTGCTAAGGTTGTTTCACATAATCATCTCTGTTTTTTCTGGGAGAAAAACAATTGAAATTTGGATAGACTCAGTCTTAAAAGCACAAAGCTGCAGGAAACTTTTGAACAAAAGAAGAAATAAAATTGGTAATTCTTTTTCCTGAATATTTTTTATTAATTGCCAAGCCAGTATCTAACAAATGGCTTCACTTTAGCAAGACAAACTAGTCTTCCTCTTCTGAATAACAATGGTTTTGTGCAACAAAACCCAGAGATTCAGACCTACTTGTTGCTGCCTGAAGAGCCCTTTCCTACAAGAAATCAGCTTCTGTTGAAACCTGTTATGTGCATTTAAGGTGAGAAACCACTCTCAGCTTTACCTCAGGATGCTGAAGGGTTTCATAAGCTAGTGCATGTTGTGTCAGCCTAAAAAAATCCTCCTCCTCCTCCTACATCCTACTACTTATCATCCTCCAAAAAACCCCAAGTGCACACACACACACCACACACACTCATTCACTCACTCACTCACACTCACTCACTTCACTCTTCACAAAATCACCCCAGAGGTCTGCAGTGAAGAAGTGGGAGCAGGTTTCTGCTGAGCATGGCTGGATTTGTACCTTTGATTTCATTTTTTTGAGTGTAACCTGCATGCACACAGCAGCCCTGCACGGCTCCTGCCAGGCTGGGTGTGAGACTCAAGGCAGGTGACTCCTCCTCACCTACAGTGCCACTATACAGGCTGCAAAATGGCAAATCTTTAAAGTGCCCAGTTTAATTAATCCACCACAATGTGTGGGCAGGGCTGCTGCTGCTTTAGCACGGTGTAAATACCCTGTGCCCTTCCATCTGCAGCTGGGAAACAGCTTGCCCTGCTGCCAGGGCGAGGAAGATTTGGTGAACAGAATATTGCCTGGATGTGCTGATGAAAATGAAACCAGTGCCACTCTGATGTTTTATTTGTCTGCTTCACTCTGCATCCTTTCTCGGGCAACTGCACTGGAGGTTTATCCACACTAACTTCTCCAGCCACATTGCTTTATTTGAAGTGGAGAGATGCCTTGAATTCACTATGAGAGGTAAAAAAAACTAATTCCTAGCCCCCACACCTGCCTGGGTTCAGTGATGTATTTCAGCCCTGCACATTTGACATGCAGTAAAATATCAGCATCTTACAGTACCAGATACTAATTAGAAAAAGAAATGTGTTAGATGTCAGGCCTCAAGAAAGCAAACTTAACATTCTGACAGCAGCTGGAGAGTGATAGCCATAATCAAGCATTGTCCCTGCTTAGATCTGTGCCAAACAACCTCGCTTACTCCCAGCTAATTCTCCATCTGAGACGATCCTTCTTTACGATTCCAAAGAAACATGTTGTCAGTTCCCACCTGCTGGCACTGCTAGAAATAAAACCACAGTTGATCGGATGCAATAGGTCAGCAGAATAGTGCATTGAACTGTTGTTTGTGCTTCCAAGCTGTGTTACGGGGGATTCACTAACATTTATTAACCCTTTCTCAATTCAGAGCTTTTGTTATGCAGGAAGGTTTCAAGGATGAAAACACATCTTTTTAGGAATTTCAAAGGAAGCAAAATTTGGGCTTGCTGCCAGGCTAAAAGTTCGATATCATTTGAAAACCAAAATATATTAGAGAAGAAAGAAAATGCAGATGTCAGCCTAGTGACACAGAGTAATCTATTTGCTCAGTGCTTGTATTTTCCTACCAATTTTGTATTTTTCAAAAAGGACAATAAAAGAATTGTGCTCACTGCTAATTAATGACAAGCTGGTAAAAGCATCTATCCATTGTTCCATTTATTTCTTCATTTCCAGCAGTTAACAGCCCTGTTCTGAAATGAATCAATGTCGTTTACACAATGTTGTCACCCCTATTGTTTCTTTATCATCCTTGCATTTTCATAAATTGGAGGTGTTAATGGCTTCTCTCAGAGCTCTAAAATGTATGCAAAATGGTAATCCATCCCCTAAACAATTCACATTTAGGCAGGCACCCTCTTAAATATGTTTACTATGAAAAGGACTCCTTTGTTTGGATCTAACCCTATCTGTTTGTTTTCTAAACACTGGATCGTAGCAGGTAGGCAGGGTCTCATTTTAAGTAGGGACTATCAAGTAACCCTGTCCTTTCAGAAACCTGGTGATTTGTCTATAGAGATGAAAGAGTTTTAGGGTTTTTTTAAGGAGTCATGTTATGTATATATGAAATTGCCTGTCAGATTTTTGAAGGAAAAATCAAGGATTTGGTGCAAAGATTACTAATGCAAGGAAAAGACATTTACTGCCCTTAGTGGTCTCAGGTCTGGGCCCCAGTAACAGCACTATGTGCCCTCTCAGAGACTGGGAAGGAAACCATGATACTCATCCAGCATGCTTTAAAAGCAGCAGACTGTCCTTGCTGATAGCTTTAATATCTTTGTTATTCAGAATTGCAATAGAGTTAGTGCTTAAATCTTTGCATAATTGCGATTGTAAAGTTTGTGGGACCTTATTGTCTATGCAGAGATCTTCAAAGGCACCTGAACAGCTGTTTATAACTTTCTGTAGTTTGTATCAACTGAAATGTGCTTGTTCTTAATTACATTTTATAAGCTTTATAAGCTTTTTAAAGTAAATTCTGCTCAGCTTAATGGCTTCATCCCCTGAAATATTTCTTTACCATTTCTTTTTCAAAAGGTCACTATCAATGCTAATACTTTATACGCACTTTCCTGAGCCTAATTCAAAGTAATTTAAAATAATTGAGTTTCATTTCATTGCTATTATATTCTTTTGGATCAGTTCCAGAATGAACTGCATCAAAACAACTTTCTTGGAATTATACAGTTAAAGGATAATGTCCAGAGCCAAGGTGTAAACCTCTTAAAACAAGATTTCAAACATATTCTGATCTGAGTAAGGCGCAGTTTGATGAGATATTATGCTGGCATAAGGACCAAGATGAAAAAGGGAAAATCCCAAAAAGTTAAAACTGAAATATCTGACAAATAGGCGGGGAAGCATTCCAATAATTTAAAGGAAAAGAGAGCATTGGTGGCAACAGGAGCAGCAATCTAAATAAAAAAATTAAAACTAAAACAATACTTAAATCATCGTTCGTGTATTTCTGTTTAATTCACTTTTGTTTCAAGTTGCAGAATCTTTATTGCTTAGAAGTGTCACCGAAGTTCTCGAACAATGTATGATTGTGCTGTCTGCGCTGCTTAAAGGATGGACCCTTGGAGAAGTGACACAGAGAGAGGAGATCAAGGCTTGGCAGTGACCGTAACATGCTGCTACCCAGCAGGCAAACACTGCAGCCAGCAGCTGCACCGAGGCGGGTTGTGCTGCTCTTTTCCTTTACGCTCTTGTTTTGACTTGTGTTAATCACCCATTGTTCTAGGTGGGAGAGCTAAATTAAAGGACAGGGCGATCGAATAGAGCTCCCGTTCAATTAGAGGAAGCAGGTCACCGCAAATTCTGCTGCACAACGAGGAGATAAGCAGGAATTAGAAGCGTACCTGGAGAGGTGTGCTATTTAGAAGTAGACACAACAACCTATTTTTAACTAAGGTTAAATGAAAATACTTTGTAGTCTTCCCAAATATTCAACATCCTTTAGCACTAAACAACGTAAATCTCTGAAGTTTTCCTTTTGCTATCAAGTTGCAGCACAAAATTTTAAGGGTAGAAGTGTAGCCTAATGGGAAGAGAAAAAAAGATAAATGGGAGCAAATTAAAAAAAAACAAAAAAACAAAAAAAAAAAACCCACCTTGATTTATTGTGCACTGTTTCAGGATAACCTTCAGAGTGTTCATGCCAGCCAAATTAGATTGCCATTTCATAAATAAGCACGGAGAGAAGTTTGTGTAGAACTTTCAGCCCAACACGAGAGCCCCCAGAGAGGGAAATCACTGGGAATCGCATGTATTTAGATACATTTTCTGTCAAATAAAAAATTGTGGGTTTTAGACATTTCATAAGAATAACCATTCTCATAAGATTTCAAACCAAATGTTCCTGGGCATGAAGGTTTTGAATAGACTTTGAATGTGAATCTAAAACTGTCATATCCACAGAGCTCCTGAGAGTTTGCCAAGCATTTTTCATTAGCTTTCCCTAAACTCTGTGGGATCTGGGGATAGCAGCATGCACTTGTCTTCTAGGAAGGTGGGCTGGGATTATTTGGTCCACAATCACAAAATCACTAGGTTGGAAGAGACTTTTAAGAGCATCGAGTCCAACCCAAATCTACTCCATTATGTGAGCTCCTAAGCTAAATTAGTGGTTGCTCCTGAGCTAAATCCTGAGTTACACCTTTCAAGGAGTCTCATGGACATGTCTTCTGTACTCTGGGGACATCTCTTAGGCTTTTAATTTGATATATGTACCAGGAAATCCCTCTGTGGGGTGTGGAGTAACACCTTTCCCGCTAGAACAACATAGATTGAAGGATAGAGGGTGGGTGTCACATCCATGTATCCATGTAGGAGTTAATTTCTCTCGATGTGAAGATATTAAATTGCATCTCTGGTACATTCACAAGATGTGATTTGGAAACAGATATCAGCAGTTCTCCAAAGAGCAATAAGGCACATGGTCCAGGGATGCAAATAAATTTGAAATACTATTCTGCAAATAAATTTGAAATGCTATTCTCCAAATATAGCTGGAAGAGACATAGTTATTTGTGCATAAACCCATCCTCTTCCTCTGCATAATGCAGTTTTTGAGGCTTTCAGGCTCCTACACTGCCATGTCCTCTATTTGCCATATTCTGTGCTGGGACAGATCCCTGTGTTTTGTGGTGCATTTGAGGAATGGACATTTTTGATCAAAGCAAGCACTGACAAACAATATGGGAATTAATGAAAAGAGACAGATCTGGAGCTGGTTTCTATAAATTTCAACTTAAATATTTCAAATGTATAGAAATGGACAACATAGCTTTATCTTTGTTCCTTTTTTAATCCAATGAGCATAACCATCAAACATAACCTAAAAGATCAGGATTTCCTATTACCTCACTTAAATATGATGGAATTCTCTCTACAACAAAGCAAGCAGCAGCATTTCTCTTTTCTTAGACTGTTCTAAGTAATAGACAGGAGGCAAAACAATCAAACATACATTGTTGTTTGCCAGAACAGTCCTCAAGTATTCTGCAACATATATATTTTTCAGAGGTATCACCTGAAAAATTTATCCTTGAATAAGATTGAAATGGGAGGTCTGGCAAGGTATTCTGAGTCTGGATTTTTTAAACCCAATTCTGTTGCAGATGTAACTACTCTGATTGTTTTGATTTAATCAAAACTGGCTGTTAAATCTCTAATTCTAACGTCTTTTCAATCTTTGCTCAAAGTGACACATATGTACTCTGTGACTGTGCATTGTGAAGTTAACAACTTGTTATTTGGCCTATCAGTTGTTGAATATTCAGCCCCTTGTTGGAATTGTTCAAAATGTAAAACTATTTCTGCCTTTATCATTCCTGTCTCTCAATTCATCCTTAGAGATCATAGCTTTTCCAGAAAACAATTAAGAAAAATACAGAGATGTTGTATTTTTAACTTCTGAGGCTGAAGGTTTCCAGACTCGCTTTGTAGTTGAAGGAGAAAAAGAATAAGGAGGAGGAAGAATAAAGTATATATTTCATGTTCTAGTGATAAGCCAATATTGAAATATACCTGTTTTTAAAGACTAGTCGACAGCTTAATACAGAAATAAAATAGTCCAGGTATTATTTCAAGATAACCACAGGAGTTACCAACCCCATTTTTATACAAGTACATGATATTCTCTGAAAAATGAGAAATTAATTAAATCCCACAAATATTAATTCTCTTCTTTTTTCTTAGCAAACATGTAAGTTCACGTTGTCTTTAGACCTCAGCATAATCAGAAGGAATCATTTTAGTTGGTGCACTCTGTTCAACTCATTGAGGAAAAACATCCTTATTTACACGAGCCAATTAAGGCCTATACTTAATAGAATCTTCAAGAAATTAACATTAAAATTTCATAATAAGCATTAAGATTTTCAAGTAAGGCTGTGCAATACAAAATCAGACCATTGTAATTAAGGCCATCATAGCAGTTTTTCAGAAATAATTGCCAACCCTCACATATGTCACATCCAGCCATCTACATGCATACTTAGTGGTCAGAGTGAATTGGGACTGTGTCAGCTGATTATTTCTGTAATCAAACACCCCTTTGATTAAATGAAGCATTGCTTGAATATCATTGAATGGAATTAAACAGAGAGTATTTATTAAATTGTTTCTAGCTACCATCACAGTTAGGAACATTTAAAGCATGTCTTGTTCATATCTGGGTTTTTTTTTTCAGAGCAGCTGTCATACCTGGACAAGTCATCATTTTTATGTCATTTGTGTAAGGAAAAATACTTGTATTCTTTGCCTAACAAATCCTTACCCTCTCACTGACAAATCATGTACAGAATTTAGCCATGGTTTGTTCACAGTAAGTTTCATATTCTATCAAACAAACTAGGAGAAAAAGATTCTTAGCCAAAGGATGAAGAGCTCTACGTGTCTGGTCTAAATCTTACTGAAATCAGTAGAGACTCCTACAGACTTTGGCAGGCTCTGAATGAAGCTCTAGGTGTACATTAGCTTTAGGGACACATTATTTTAGTGTTATTTTTGTGGTCTGGTGCCACCTACCCAATAGGCTTGTTTGCACCTTCTGGGCTGGGCTGTGACTCTGATGAAAGGATCATGTCTACTCTTATTTAGCTTTGATTAACATCATTAACCTATCCTGCACTGGAGCGACTCACAGAGCAAATTGGCCAATTTCAGCAAGCCACATAAAGCAAAGAACAGCTTGGATTGTCAGATAAACATACCCAGAGGTGCAGTTAGGATGCTGAAATTATTAGGTGAATGATAGGAAGCCAAAAAATCAGTGAGCCACTTGAGCAGAGAGTATAAACATAAATATCCAAAAGCATGCCACAGTGCATGTGTATTTTATGTTGATGTGCTAATACATTATCTACTAAGGGTTTATTTGAACCATTTTTGTATTCTCTGCAATTCATTTATCTGCATAAAGAAGAGCCACTAACAGGACAGTGCCTTATGAACAAGCAACCCTGTATGTTTTCCACCGCTGTTTATAATTCTTCATGCTCATATCTACAATTCATGAGCAAATTGGCTCGTGAATGTTTCCATAAAGGTTGAACAAAGTATGGTGCTGTTAACACTCGCACTGTCATGCACAGAATCAAAATGTGCCCACTCTCATTCTATTCATCACAGCTCAAAGACATTTTGGCAATGATATTATCCAAATATTATTAAAACTTTGAACCCTGTCCCCATAAATTATAGCAAAATGGCTTCAGAGCCATTAGGCAAGGAGGATGTATGGGCTCCAGTTGCTTTGGAGTAATTATGTGCTTAAAAGGAAGCGTGGCTAAGCATTCTACCAGTAAAACGAGAAAAGCTATGATCATTTGTTACTGCTTCAGTGCTGTACACAGTATTGCTCACACAGGTCAAGCCAACCTTACAGCAGGACAATTATCTGCCTAGAGAGACCAAACATCTGTTATTAAGTACGCAGAGGCACCACTGCAGCATGCTAGAAATCTTGTCCACTTCATTGGTTTGGCTTACAGTAATGTACTTCAAACACTTGGCTAACTCTGTACAACATCCCCCCTTTCTTATTGTTACTGCAACAGTTCAGCTTTGAAATATGCAGTACCTTCACTCCCCCATTACTTCCTTTAATATGTGCACAGCTGTTAAAGATGATGGTGTAACTTTAGATGAGTTGCTCTTTCTCTTCTTTTCTCTCTCTCCCCCTGCCCCCCATTCTCCTCTTTCTTCAAAATGTGCTCTGAACATTCTTGTACATTTGTAAGCTACCCACTGAGAGTCACTGTGGAGAATATGAGTGGTGCAAAAGTGCAGGGACACACAGTTTTTACATTATAAAACAAAAGCTGCTTGATTTCAAACATTCCCTAAGCTGGCTGAAGAGGCAAAGGACTCCTATTCACACAATGGTTGTGAAATAATGTCTTTAAAACAAACAACAGCACAAGGAACAGACACCACTTCCCTGCACTCACTGACGAATGGGTAGAATGATCCTCTCCTGCCAGGCTGATTTTTCACCTGAAGTGAGGAGAATCTGAACTGTACACAATTTACTCCACTTTTAAAAAGCTCTGATGTTAATATACAACTATTTTCCCCTCTGATAGAAATTAGAGATGTAAGTGACACATTTGCTTTCACAGGGCATAGCAGGAAATGTAAAAGAGTAATGAATGGGTGGCAGAGATGTCAGGGTTAGAAATTAGATTTATCTTATCTGTCTTGAGTTTTTCTGAGCAACCTATCACAGTGTAATAATCAAAACTTTGAAGGAGATTTTAGATGGGAGAACTACAGAAATCAAAGATCCTATAAATATTTTTTTCATGCTTTGAGGAAAACTACTGCTTCTGCATTTGGTCTATGCACACTGTACTACAGAAAGAGGAGCTGATACAACTGACAGATTTATGCCATCCTGAGATTCTATCAGCACACACTTCTCTTTAAAGAAACCCAGATTTCCTTATGTTAAAAGCAAATGAGAATAATACTCTGGGGTGCAAAACTCAGGTCCATGCTGCTGCATACATAGGGAAAAAAAAAAGTAAAAAAAAAAAAAAAAAAAAAAAAAAAAAAAAAAGGAAAATAAAAAGAAAATTGAACATGATCACAAGAGCTTAAAACACCCCTATGTCAAAGATGACATTGTTGTGTAATCACCAGATTATTTTGCCCCTTAGAGAAAAAAGGCTCTGGAGGAAAAGGCATACCTCATCACTATGGTGTGTGGCTCACTTCTGCCACTCCCATCTACACTGTGCTCCCTTTTCAATGTCTGTGCCTGGGAATAAAAGGCCAGTTAGGCAGAGAGTTTGAAATTGGATCAGCAAGGAAGAGTGTGTATTCTGTCTGAACTTTATATCCACTCATGCCTAGCCTCAAAGGAATTACAGAATCTATTCTAAACATACCTATAAAAATATTTTTATTAGCTTTTTTATAATATTTAGTATTTTGCAACTCAAATATACAAGGTAAGTTTTAAAAGAAATTCTTTAAGATTTAGACACATTGTCCATGAATATTTATCTGATTTGACTTTGAATCCCTTGATTACATCCTTCTGATTTCCTAAAGACAATAAATAATCATGGTAGGGCAGAAAAATGACATTTTAAAATTTGGAACTATACAGAAATCAATGGGAGCTTTGTTTAAAAGGCACAGAAGCCTCTGGTTATGATATAAATAGTTTTCTGTCTCAAACCACTACAGTTTATAAGAAGTACTCATGATAATCCAGGTGTTTGTTTTCAAAATGAGGCCACAAATTTACTGATAAGACTCGTCCAAAAGAAGAGTTTATACATGTCCCATACATATTTACTTCTTTACAAAATGGCCATTTACACAGTGCAGACATATAAATTAAAGATGCATCATACTCAGCTTTACAGAATACATCAAACCAAGCTCATGAACTCAGTTTTTTCTAATTCATTTAAATACCATTAGCAACCAAGCAGGACAATTAAAACCCAACTGTAAAATAACATTTTTTCTCAACATGTTCACAAATACGGGTGCATAATTTTTGTGTCAGTGTAAGAGAAGTGACAACAGCTGAATTAGAATCATAGAATCGTTTAGTTTGACAAAACCTCTGGGATTATCAAGTCCAATCAGCACTGCCAAGTCCACCACTGGACCATGCTCCTAAATGCCACATCCACATGAAATACCTCCAGGGATGGGACTCCACCACTTAACTGGGCAAATGTTCCAATGTTTGCAACCCTTTCAGTGAATTTGAGGTCTAGGAGTGGAAAATGAAGAAGGAGAGAAGAAACTAGGGTTATTCTCAAACTCCTACACTTTTTGGAAGATGTCCCTCCTGAAGAATGAGACAATCAACTGTTTGGAGTCTGTTTCTTGATCGGTGAAGTCACACTGATTGCACTTTCTCTGAAGGTTACTTTGAATTCTGTGGGCTGCTCAGTGGGCACCAAAATTCACCTGGTGATGCCTCACCTGCCAGCTACAAGTGTACCACTTGTAAGAAACTACTCAGCATAAGTAAAAGCTTCAAAAGAAGTTCCTTGAGATCACTGGATGAAAGAAATTCTGTAAATGCAAAGGTGGCTAGAAAAAAATCCCATGCAAAGAAAATTTCATAAATATTCAACCCTGAGTGATCACAGTGCACATTCATTAATGCAGTCTTGCAACTCCCTGCACTCTTTCTATGTAACAATTGTCATTTATCACAGCACTTCATAAAGCAGACAGCATGTTAGCCCCTTGCACAGCACTCCATGCAGCCTAGTGCTTAACTGAGAAACTCTACCCATTCAATCTTTATGCTCAATTATATAATTTTTTTTTATTCTCTTGTGGAAGCAAAATTTACACACACATTCAGTCACTTCACATTGTTTGTATTGTGACCAAAGGTTTTTCCAAGAAATATTACATTCTATGTAACATAAAAAAACCCCAAAAAACAACTTAGAATGTGAGAGAAATCTGTGATAGCATTTCAGGATACAGCTCAGAGTTTATACAGCAATAGTTCATCAAAGAACCTCCTTCATCCGACTGCCTTGCCCAATGCCAGCCTCAACACTCTTTCCACGCTCCCAAACTTCCCTAACAGGCTAGTGGAACTTTATTCCAGGCTAGTGGAACTTTATTCCATCCCTTAACATTTTTTAAAAATTCCATTTCCATATTTAATTTAAATACTGATTGCCCCAGAGATACAGAGCTACTGAAATAGATTTCCAGCAAAGTTTTCTCTATCTCAACAAGTCTCCAGGAGAAGAGGAGAAACCCAATAAAAAAACCAAAAAATCAAGAAAAAAATAAAACAGGTTAAAAAGGAGAAGCGTGGGAATGAGCTTGTCAAAGAGGGTTTTTGATCTGTCTCACAAAATATTTGACTATGTGAGGAGACAAGTACAAGTAGATGAAATTTTCCATATAAGAAAACTCCTCCACAGTCTAGTTTCAAAACAAAGAAGTACACACATTAATGTCAGCCGCTCTGTGCCAACTGATTAATTTTTGTAATCTTGTTTTAGGTTTCCTCTTCAATTGTCAGTTGTAGTTTCTTAAGAAATCTGCATGCAGCTGCATTTTTAAGCACTCTCTCTACTCAAATGAACTAATCTCTTATATTGTACTTGTCAAAAAATCCCCTTTCAATATTCTTTTCCCCTCAGAAGGAATAATTTATGGCAAAGAACATTTTCCCAAGACCTTTCCTTATCAGGAGGACATAGGTGAAACTGTGGGCTTTCATGCTATCTTTTGCCTTCTTGATAACACATTTGTGTTACTAGAGCACCTCTTTATGCAGGTGGATGATAAAACCATCCTTCAACCTGAAGAAAAATATTTCTTCACACAGTTATGATTGCACTTCCAAACTGTTCTGAAGAATAGATATTTTTGCAAACTTATTTTGAAGCTTTCCTATGTTGATATGACAAAGTCACTTCCTCCTGAGAGCAGCTGCCTGGCACTGTCATTAGGCACAGCCACTTTCAGACTTGGTTTATGAACAAAGGGCCTCTTGTGACATAAAAAATACCCCAGGTATCAAGTCAATTTGGAAGTGTCCATGAGAAATCTGAATATTCTTTTTGCTGTGGCAGCTGCTTTCTCTCACTGCTGGATGGTGGTGGAGTTGGAAAATAACCTAAACAGTTAACATGCAATGAAAATTCAGTAGCCTACAGGGAAAAATCTTTCAGCCCATTTTTGAGAAGACAAACATCCAACCAAAACATTAACAGTTTCAGTAAGCAATAATCACCCTGGTTAGCAATCTAAGCAGGGATTGTACAGACATGGTGATGAAGCTAAAATCGAATATTAGTATGGTTTTTCTAAGTTTAGTTGGTAGATTGAATCAGGAAAGGTGCCCTGTCTAGACAGTCTCAGCTTTGTAAATAAAGGAAAGACCCCATTCCCTGTTTATCCAGCCCTTTTATGTGTTCACCTGAAGACACAGACACACACACATCCCAAGTTCACTCCAAGGTTTAAGAAAAGCAATATATTCCTTTTACAAAATATATTAGACACTTGGATTCAAAATTATAGAGGCTTTCTGTTGGGCCTTTCAGCAATTCTTGTAGTGTTTATATAAGAGTGCTTCTGACACTAAATTATTTGCAAATGCTCCTCTTTTGGGGGGGGGGGATTTGGAGCCAAATTGTAATAAGCAAGAGCAGATTGACCCAGATTAAAAGATACAATTAGTCTGTCTGATTACTAAACCTAAAAAGTACTACTTACACTAAGTTATTGTTTTTATGACAAAAGAAGACATCCTGGCAGAACAATAAAGTCAGTGCCATGGAGAAGAACCTTGCAATTTACTCAGTTAAAATAAAAATAAAAAATTCAGTTTAGAGATACAGCAATTCAGTAGAGCTGAAATATTATTATGCCAAAGGTAAGTAATGATACAAGTAAATACACTGTAACTGTATGTGCCTGATTCTTTTTCATATCAAAGCCATTTTTTCTTATAGCATGGGTGAAATTTTAATCATATGCAAAATCCCACTGAATAGACTAGGCTCTGACAAAAAATCTTCTTTTTTCCAATAAGCACTCAGGCCCAAACCAACTTCACTTTATAGCTCCTGTGGGACCTGTCTTGGTATAAATTGAAATGAAAATTAGGTCTTCATGTGTGCAAATATATACGCATGTATATTTTTATTTACACAGATATAGAATTACAAAATTATTCCCTTAGAGACTCGACCTTAAAATATTATATATTGGCTAAATTTAATGACAAACAATGCATCAGTCACTACTCATGGAGTGGGGGAAGGAAGAACTGAATCCATTTGCTATGCTATAAATCACTCTGATGAATTAAATAAATACAGTAAGAGTTTTATACTCGGTAAGATATTACTGTGATCTGAACTACTCCCATTTGAGCACCCCAAAGCAAAGCATCACTCTCATTTCTCCTGAGCCCAAAAGGTGTGGTTTTTGTGTGAACCTGTCACATGGCTCAGCTGTGGTTGCACACAACAGTCAGTAAAGTGAATTGTGGTCACAAAGCATGGACATCAATGCTGGACAACGAGGCATCTTCAGCAAGAATTCTTCCCAACCTGGAAAACCTTGAAAAGGTTCTACCCTAACGGGTTACATTTCATCAACCAATTCGAAGTTGGCAGTTCCACCATTTGGTGCTTCCAAGTCTGCTGAGCCACTTGCACACCAGTGTTACTGGTTTTACACACTGGCTTCCCAAATTGCTCATAAAATACAGGTCTCAACTAGGAGCATGTCCTGGCTCCTCTACAGCAGATCTCTTGAGTCCATCAAGAAAAAGGAGGTGAGTTTGTTGGGTTTTTTCCTGGGGTGCACTGCAGGAACCTTGAAGAGAGGCCATAATCTGATTTTGAAAGACTCAGAATAGCAGGATCTCCTGAACAGCTCTCTCAAGTGGGAAACAACAAACTTTGTTCCAATCTCTTCCCATATAGAAAATATGCTGATTTTCCCTCATTCTGGGAGGCAGTTTCCCAGCTGTGACCATACTCTAAGCAGTTTCAGGATGACAGTGAAATGTGCATTTTTAAGACTAAAGGGAGAAGGAAAAGGTTGATGTCGAGACAGGAAGCTGATGAGTCTTTTAACAGCTGACTCTGCTACACACTGTCTTTGTGAGAACAGGAGATGAGCAAAAAAGTGATCTGCAAGAGACAGGAAGAAGCCCTGGGAAGAGTTTGCTGAATATTTTGAGAATCAGATTTATGCAAAAAACCCCTAACTTTGGGCTACTATATTCATGCTTCCAGTTTAGGATTATTTGTCAATGTCTGTCTGTATAGGTACATAGCATGGCACATCTTCATGTACATAGGTAGCTAAATGAGAAATCAATCCTGCCCTGTGTGTCCATCATCAATACTTCAGGTGGGTTTTTTGTCATAGAGTACATTCAGATTTATTGGCACACCCAGATTTTATGGCAAATGTCATCAGGGCATTAACAATGAATTGATGACTCAAAATCATGACTGCAAAGACAGCTTTAATGAGTTTAAAATAAGTAATGATACTCTGAATTGAAGACTAGGGGCAGGAAAAGTTTTCCCTTCACTCAGGGAAGTTTCATAGAGCAGCTGAACTAATGTAATTGTTATAACTTCAGAAGAGTGAGTTTGCTCCATCCCACCTAACAAACCTCAGCTGAACATCCAGTCAGACACTTATTCAAACCTTACAATGAGATGTTTTAATTTTCTGTGAGCTATTAATTACTGTAATGATCCACAAGGCAGAAACCACACCCTCAGACCAGAACTGGACTTATATGATAAGTCCCAAAATCTAACTCTCTTATTCAGAAAGACCAGTGAGCCCAGGTAGTCATGATTCATCTTACCAGACTGCATTCAATATGAATAGTGATCACACAGCCTTCTGAAAAATAAGTATTATTTATAATGCTATTGACATGGGCTGATGCTTCTGCGTCTTCCCAGACAGCAGCTCTGCTTCTGTCAAATTCTCCTGAACCATAAAATTCCACCTCTAAACAGACCATCGTTTAAAATATACCATATACTTTTTTATTTTTTCTTCCCTCCTGTGTTTGTAGGACTTTTCTTGTCCTGGTTCAAATAGTTGTAGAAGACACTTCAGAGCTGATAGAACTTTCCTAAATGATTCTTAATGATGTGCCAAGAAGTTTCAACGCGGGCCATTCCTTCTCCTTCTCCTTCTACCTCCCCCTTTCAAATCCTCCATTAAGTGAAAACAATGTATTTTACAATAAACATACCACTAAACACATCCATATATAGACTGACTTGATTATTATTGCAGAGCAGCTCTGATTTTTCCAAAGCAACTTATCTTAGTCATCACCATACAATACAGAAAAAGTCATAAAATGAGAAAGTAAAAAAGAAACTCAAAACCATCTCTTTAACATTCCTCATTGACAACGTCTTCTTTATGTGTTCTACTTTGTCCTAAGTGTTTCTCTAATGCTTTAGTAACTTGCTATCCTCTGCCTACCACTGAAAGTGAGCCAAGCAGGGCTCGTGCTTAGCAGGGCACATTTTTTATGCAATAAAGGAAGTGAAGTATCCATGTGAACTTAAACTGCAGGCTTTGGGAGATAGGAGAAAAGTCTGGGAAAGTGAAATGAGAATATGCTTAAAACACAGAGTGAATATCCATACTACAAAATGACTATAGAATATATAATTAAAAGTTCTTGGCTGCTCAGTGTTTTGTCTCATCCCCCTTAAAAGCTGCATTGTGACACAGGAGCCAGCATCAACTCTAATTGTGTCACCAGTAACAATGACAGTTATTATTACTTTTTATTATATGCAAATTCTCCATTTGTTCCTGCAGCTAATATGGATTTTAATCTGGTATCAGAACAGCATAGGTGAATTCTGTTTTTACTGGCAACAACATATTCCCTGCTGGGAAAATATGACCCGTCATGGAAAAGGCTTAATCTTGAAATTCAGCTATTTTTTGTTTCTTGGTGGCCTCTAATTGCAAGCTTGAGGCAGTGCACAATAATTTTCAGTCTGCAAGCATGAAAAGGAGTAAATGCCAGTCAGGCTATATGGCTGCTTTGTGCACACAACATGTAAAGAACTCTGCCATGTCAGTGGTGGGCTGGCAGCTTTCTTCTTCAGTGTAATGGCAGTGATTCAGCTGGTAACTGGATGAAAAATTGCAGCAGGTTTCCCTGTTATGATTCTTTCATGCATCTCTGTCAATGACAGTTTACATTCTGGGATTGAGATCATTTGTTTCCTGTTTGCTCACAGCTTCAGGCTTTTCTTGTTTGCCACCATGGATTTACAGCCCTCCCCCCCAGCAAACCACATCTAAGGGGTTGAGGGATTACAAGGCTTAATACTTTACAGCTCAGCACATGTACAGAAAGTTGGAACTACTGTAACAGGAATGATGACTAGATATTCCTGTGAAATAGATACATACATGTGTGCAGATATGTATATCTATTAGAAAGAAGCCCACAGAGCTGCTCACAGAGTAGTGAGATGCTAGACTAAAAAGTTTATTAGAAGACTGTCTTCTCATCTTCTCATAAATTAACAAGCTAAAATTCAGAATGAAAAAAATACAAATTTTATGTTTTTAATGTTTCTTCCCCTAATGTTACTTGGAAAATGACAGCAAAGTAAAATGCACACTTCGAAGACTTCAAATAATCAGAGATTTCTGTAGTTTGATGAAAAACGTTTTGCTCTTTCCATACAGTCATTAAAAAAAAAAAAAAAAGGCATAAGAACAAGCATGAACAACCTGACACAGTGTTCATCATGCCTGCCTAGTAAGAGAGGTGTTTATACCCCACGTGCCAGATCTGAAATATTTTGCTTCAACGCTTCTCCACCATCCATTCATGAAGCCTCCCAATGCCTAGCTGAAGTAGGGAACTGCTACTACCTACACAAACCAAGGTGTAAATATGAGCACGGGCAGGAATGCTAAGGCTTGCATTTAACCCCTGCTAAAATTAACTGTTGATTTCAGCCTTGAAAAATGCAACCCTAAGATCTCAGAATAAAACATGATGGGTAAAGCAGTGAGACTAGAACAGAATGGTGAGCGTGTAACTAAATGGGGACCTGAATACAAGTTGTCCAATCTAGCATCTCTCAGCTATCCTTTTTCTTTATCTATGAAAGAAAGTATTGTTTGTCTTTATTACTCTTGTCATGGTCAGCAAAACTGGGTGAAATGCAGAGTTTATTTGGTAAATGTCACCTGTTTTTTGTTTTTCTATTCACTAGCTGCTCAGAAACAGTTCAGCCTTTCCTTGAAAGAGTATTTGTATTCAGAGAATTATTCGTGGTTGCCAGCTTATTCTCAAGCAGCTCATTACAAGCATTCACTGTTTAAGTACTTGGTTAATTTTGATTAGATAAATGGCTATAGGGTATGTTTCTGTCCCTGACTAAATCTCTAAGTGTTCAGTTTCTTGATTAAGTACTCATGTTTACAAATTTACAACTCTCTTTCCAAGACTGTTCTTAAATATTTATTTAATATGCACTCTTTCAAACATTACTGCCATAAGAAAATAAGCTTTGCCACAGCAGTTCAAGCAACAGTCTCTGGTGAGTGAAGTGTCAGACGGGGCATTACTTGTTTGAGAGAGTACAACAGATGTCATCCTACTTGAAAATGCAAACAGGATGTATTCTATAGGTTAGCTGTAAGAAAACTAGTCTTATAGTCACAGGGTATTATATGAACCCCTCTGAACTCACTAGAATATTTTAAAATAAAATGGCATACTCAGATATTTAGGAATGTTTCTGGATATAAATCACAGAACCAAATCCACTGACCTGTGTTTATTCCTTTTTCATGGCTCTAGACTTGCAAAACAGTTGTGAAACTGTGTTCATCAGTGAGTTTATCACTGCTTACATCATCAGAATTGTGCAAAGAACCTTTTTAGAAGTGATTTTAGGCACCTAAATGAGACAAACCACTGCTATATTAGCCCCATGATTCCATCAGATTCACTCCCATTTACTGTTGGCTGTATATAGGAATTCTAACAATAAAGATGTGACCTTTGGGGAAAACACTATTGAAAGATCTCAGGATCAAGTCCTGAATTAGGTTGGACTTCAAATATCAGTTCTTTGTGTCATATGAAATTGAGCAGAAGAGCCAAAAGGAGGCAAAGGCCAAGCTACAGCCTAGCAGAAGTGTGCCAGCAGAGGCAGCCAGGGAACACAAGGGGCAAGAAAAGAAACTGAACTCCTCGGCAGCAACTGTGTTAAAGGCACTGTTTGAAATGCCCACTCTGAACAGGTTCTCCTGAAAAGCAAGGCAGAAAAAGGATAACCCACTTTGCCAACCGAGTCAAGCCACAGTCTCCACGCAAAACTGACACTAAGTATTTTACTCTTTACAAATAGTCTTTATAATTGGGATTTTTAAATAATCCTTCTTAAAAGGGATTGCAGCTGTAATCAATTTGTGGAGGGCTGTTTTAATAAGAAGCTGCTCGAATAGGATTAACTATGAGACCCTAGACCTCTTTCCTCCAGTCCTTAAACTCCTATTTGAAACATTTAGATACCCCATAAATTATTTATTGGTCTTACAAGGTGTCATCAAGCTACGAAAATGATGCTTGACAAGTTGAAAACCGTAACCATTTCCACCAATTTGTTAACAGCCTCTCCCACATGGCATGTAATGTCTCACTTCTGCCTTGTCTTACAGGAACAGTAGTTGCATTCACCCATTGCACCAAAAGCACATGTGGAGAGCTGTCAGACCTTGTGCATTCTGTTTATTTCAGGAAATGTTCCAGAAAATAATTTATAGATAGCTTGAAAATAGAATGTTAAAGTGGATTTCCTTTTTCTTGTAAGGTTCTTAAACAACAAGGAAACAGAAAAATCAGAGTTTTTCACTCCCTCTGTCTACCAAAAAAAACCCCTCTCTGATTTCTGAATTGTACAGATCAACACATATTTAGGCATGCTAAATATAGAATTCTTTTCTAGAGCATATTTCTATGCTATAGAAAAGAATAAAGGGAAAATCTGTGAGGGTATTGGCCAAGAAAAGAGGAATCACCCTTCACATCTCTCAACAGCTCTATCTACCAGCTAAAGTTGGAAAAAAAGGCTACTGGAATATTTTTTTTCTCCCAGGTCTTCTCCAGCAGCACTGGTTAGTGATGACTGGTAAAAAGACAGCGAGACAGGGACATCTCTTTTCTGCAAGGGAACTGGTTTAAGGATTACTTCAAGCATGAGGCAATCTGCTTTTAGCAAATATCATCTTAAATCAGTCTTTATAATTCTGAGCAGGATAGAAACTCACTGCACCTGAAAATAGGTTTCTGCTCATCACTGCTTCTTGTGGGCATGTAATACAGGGTTTCATGCTTGCTTTCTGTAGGGTCTGAACACATTGACTCCCATGCTGGCAATGTTCAGTCATTAGTTACAGCAGTTTTGTGGGGATCCTAGGCCATAAGCACTTTGTTTAAATAGTTTGTTAGTTTGTTTTGCTTGTTTTTATTTATTTGGGTATTTACTTTTTACAACCACCATGAGATTATAGATTTGATCCATGGTGCAACCAATCTTTGTACCATGAAGCCATCTGTGCCAGTGTATCACATAAAGCAGTTAAAAAACTGGTTAAACAAAGACTTCAAAGTGAGAAGCCCTAATTTATTACATGCTGTTTATTTACTGTATGATTCTACTAATACCTGATCAGTCAGCCTTCAACAGCAATCATAAAACTGTCCACGGGACCAAGGCTCATGGGGGAGTGACCTGTAGTTTTGCAAGTGTACAGTTTCCACAGACAGAAAATCTGAAACTAAATCCACTTAAAAACACAGAACTGGGGAAACTACAGATGCACACAAGTAAGGTTTTGTCTGATCTACTTCCTGATATAATTTCAAGTTCACTGAACTTCTTTGATGTTTGGTCGTTTTAAGAGACAGTGACTGCTGAAAGCTTCTCTTCCATTCAGTTGTGGTCCATGGACACAAAGGACAGCAACAACTGCCACCATCACTAATGGACAATTGTGTGCATCTGACTATATCAGGTATTTAAACATTAGGACTGGGTGTGGCCATTTAACAGAAAATCCCTCTGTGTCTTAAAAAAGGGAGAAAACAGAATATGAAGTGAAAAAAATCAGAAAAAAAATATTTTTACTTTCAAAAATATTTAAGCTGTTTGTTTCTGACTCCTTATAGACACCATGAGATTATGGTTTGATCCCTTGTACAACCCATCTGTTTAGTGTGAGGCAGTGTTAGTGTACCACGTAAAGCAATTAGAGAAACTGGTTAAACAAAGACTTCAAAATGTGAAGTGTCTGGCAATCATGGCTAAAATATTTAAAATACAATACAGTGCCTTTTCCACAAACTGCTCTATGAAATAGATAACTCCCAGCAGACTGGAAACAGTAGCAGAGACGTCACTGAAAACACAAGCTTAGATTTAATGCAAGAAAGTTGCTGCTGCTGTCTCTCATTTGATTTTTAGATGCTTGTGTATGATTTTTAAGCCACTTCAGCACTTGAAAAACATGTACTTCCACTTCACATTTACAAACTTGGGCATGATTACCTCAGATATTGGGTGAAAGCAAATAGTGTTTTCCCATCTTCCTTTGAAAATTTTGACTTTGACTGTTAAAGCACACAGACATAAAGTTACTGTAAATCACAAAAGGAAAGAACAAATTTTAGAAGCTGTAGTTAACAGGAATGAAATATTGTATAAGAATTGCCTGAATATGCAGAAATATTTCAGTATGAGTTTTTCCTTGTTCAAGGTAATTTGTAGAGTTTTTGTAACTGTACAGCCCTGCTTGTTAATGAACAAAGATATTTGTAGTTTTAGGCAGACATGCAGAAGAAAATGAGTTTAAAAGACATGAAAAGCCACATAATTTAGCAAGGGGAAAATGGAGAAATTCTTGAGCTGCTAATATAAAAGAAGCACATTGGCCTAGAAACCCCTTTTTGTTTATAATTTCATAAACGGAGTCAGTAGCCTGAGACAAGCCTGTCACATCTTTGGCACTGAGCAAGGGTCAGTGATGGATAACTGACCTCCTTTCTCACTTTTATCAACAAATGTCAAAAAAGGCAAACAACAGCAATGACATCCTGCCCAAACAGCCAAGAGTGTTTCATTTTCTTTGCACTTCTGTTTCCTCTGTGCCTTTAATCAGGGCTGGGGGATGTAATTGCTCTGTCTGGGCACAGCTTAAGGCATGCTGTGCAACTAACAATTAGTTTAGAGACTGAGATCTATAAATTTTGAGAAAAGAGTAAGAGGATTTGGTGTGCTTGAGCTATCCTTTCTAATGAAGAAAAATATCACACCGGAAGGGACCCAGAGTGTTATCAAAGCAACTTAATATCATCTGGTAGTGATTTGTAGGCCCTCATAATCTATTGTGATCATGTTGAAGGGGGAGGAAAAGGTCCACGTGTTCCACTATTTATGAGATTTCCCCAACGATGGCCGCCATCTGTGCAAACGCCACTAATCCCAGGCACTGTCCTCATGGCAAATGGCTCCATGGGATTGTCCCAGGGAAGGGAAACACTGCAGGAATGTTGGGCTATTTATTGTTTATAAAAATAAACCAAGTGGACTAAGACATATGAGAGGAATTTATATCAAACAGCTGCAAAAGCAAGTTGCCTCAATAGGCAGGGTGCATCGATGATGCAATCGGACCACACCGAAAGATCTTCCTATTAACCTCAGAATATACATGGCATGCTTGAGATACTGGTTTGTCCCCATCTACACCCAAACTCACCTTACATGGATATTCTTAAAGTAATTTCTGAAAACAGTTTATGTAGACAGAAACTGTTTTATTATGTGAGTTTATTAACTAAATAAATATAAACAAAGTCTAAGGACAGTCTGTCCCCATAGAATCTTACCTCTCTCAAACATTCCCTCATTACTCTCTCAGCTGAACAAGCACAATGCAGATATTAATACTCAGTGTTAGTGAACCATGCACACCAAGTTCCCAAGATTTGAAAATTTCTTGTTTTATGGTTAGCAGCCTAATCCCACTAAAGTCCTTTTCTAATTTCTTAATGAAGAAGACCAAATCCATCACAATGAGAAACACCATCAGTGAGAAGAGAGTTAAGGAGAAACTAAATAACACCAAAATGACAAACAGTGTCACAGCAAACCCACAAAGTTCAGTATTTTAGTGCTGAGCCTGCATGACAGCATCAGACAAAGGGAAAAGAGCTGATCAGAGACAAGCTTCTTGCCTTTGTAAAGCTGGTTTAGCAGACATGCTTGACACTGGAGAGACTCTTACTTTTTTAACTGTTAATGGGTTAGTATATGTACAGCAGCCTCTGGGAAATTCTCTTGCTAGGTCTACATGCTTGAAAACAGTTATCTTCTCTTTTCATTAAAACTGCATGCACTTTGAAACACCTGCCTTCAGGAAAACTCCCAGGCTGATTGACTCTAACATGAGAATTAATTCAGGCTGCTTTAGTGTGTGGACAAGGCTACACAGAACAGTGTGTCAGAATTAGGCTTTTCCATAATACAAACTGGCAAGGATTGCTCTTTTGGGAATCCTGCTCAGCTGGAATTCAAGCACTTTGTTTGACAACTGATTTTCAAGGTGTGTGTCCTTTTCTTTAAACAAACACATGATGCTTGAAAGCCAAGGCACAACAGTGCATATGTACATATATATGAATGAGAAAAGGACAGCTCCTAACAAATCCTTTGCCATAACTTGTGAGTGTTACCCATGCCAGGTACTTTTGCCAGGACTTTTCAGCTAGAAGGAAGGAAAAACGTTTGTTTGATCCATTTGTTTCAAAAGAGTGATCATAAATGCCACTAGTAGATACCAACTGTGCTTTCTGACTTCTGGGAGACTCTAGAATGTAGGGGGGAGGAAACATCTCTGCACAGTCATAAGATATTCTAGCTCAGACACTGTTAATGTATGAGGTACACACTTGAACCAATTGCTTTTTATCAAAACCCCCTCCTCCAACCCCCACCCTTCACCCCAAAACAAAAGGCTTTAACCACTCAAAGAACAGTTTCTGTGCTAAAGGCACTCTGTGCATTGGTCTCACTGTGTCAATGGATCATTTTGCTGAAGCCCAGGCCTCAGCACCTGCATTGGTTAAGTTTTCCTGCAGTTATAGCTGATCTATAAAACAGCATAAAGACTGTTTAAAGTCATTAGTGAATCTGACAATAAACTCTCTCTCTTTTACAGACAAGAGACAGTTGAGAAACAAATTCAAAGATATCTGTTGTCTTAATAATCACTGAAATGCAATCTTGGTGTTGCTTAAGGTGTAATTACCTGACATTTTTCTCTGACAGTAAGGCATAGAAGTTCTTGTATTTCCTTTAGACGCTGACTGTTCATTTCTGTTCCTGTGCTGCAGTTAATCCTCTTCTGAGCTGAAATCTACAGAAATGGCCTCACAAAAATCTGTAGAAGAACAGTAAAGTCAGGGAACTTCACAGTTGCCTCCACTTCTAGAGAAAACAGATACTTGAACTGCATCAGCAACAGGCTTCATTTCTGATCAGATTCTAAACCGATTTTAGTTAGAGTACATGTAAAGTCCTAAAGCTCACTTTAGGAAAATTCCTGTTTCAAAGCATGCTAAGTCTATCTTGTCCAGTAATATATCCTGAAAAATTAAGCTGGGAACATTTAAAGATACCTCTCTTAGAATTGGACTGAGACATTTCACATGAGCATGTGAAGTAATCAGTATTAAAACAACATGCCTGGTAGAATTTTCTTGTGTCAGTGATTGTCTCCCTCCTTACCAGTATGTGGTTACCTATTTGAATACAGAGATATAATTTTAGGTTTATTACCAGACATATAACTGTTCCTAACACATGTAGGATTGGTATGCATGGACACTCAAGTGCATCAGATCAACCAAAGATCAGTGTGCCAAAGAGAGCCCATGCTCAGCCTGCAGCCAGGTGCTCTTATGTACCAGCCCATGGCCCAACCCTGCAGAGGCAGCTCCAGTATCCTTCCCCTGCTTCTGCTGGCAGTGGAAGTAACCAACAGAATGAGTGGGAGCCCACCTCAGCTCAATTTCCCAAAAGGAAGTTTCCTGCATTGGACACTGCTCCCATCTCCTGCTGCAATTTATTTCATTCTGAGTTGTACCACTGGAACTGTTTATGAAGTCATACCATAAAGTTTGTTGTAAACTGACCTGGGTTCAAAAGCTTTTGTGAAATGCTGGTGGCAGATGTGAGGTTGGCAACAGTCTCCTAAATCAGTTGTGCTACACAAGAGATAGAGGAACTTTATCTAAGGTTATCTTTTTCCCATCAGCTTTTGTGTATCCTATGTCACTAAATTCACAAACACATTGCAGAAGCTGATGGGAAAAGAGTTGCAGAACTTGAGCCTTGCCAGTGAACAGTCTTTCCAGAAGGAAACATTACATTGGCATTGGTTTGTAAAAATGTATGCAGATGACCCAGGTAAACCTAAGTCCTTAGTTTTCAAACACAGAAACAAAATAAATTGTGTCCTTGTGTAAATGCATGCCAGGAAAGTACAGTCATGAGGATTGAAATGATGTCTGGTTTTTGCTCCTACTCTCTCAAGCATAAAACAATCAGAAAATAAAATTCACTAGCTGATTGCTTTTGAGGTTTCATTTAAAACAACTTTATAACTCCAGTGTACTTCCTACTCCTACTTATTCCTGCATCATCAGTCATGCACAGCACTGTAAAATACCATGTTTGTCACTTTTCTGAAATGTAAAGGTATATGCTACCCAAAATATGTTGTTTCAGGCCTGCTGAGTGATTCATACTATGATGAAGTCTTACTATGATGGGAGGACAACAGGCCATTCAGAGTATGCCAGTAACTAAGCTTTTCACAAGTTATTTATCAGTCTTTCAACACATTACCACATTTTTCCTATTAAAACACAGAGCTATCACCCAGGAGCTAGCAAAAATGGTGGCACTTTGCTCCTGTTCACAAAATGTGGGCTAAAATACTGGTGATCTAGAAATAGAAAGTGCTTTTTATTGTGTATAGTAAGCATCAAGGGCTTCAGACTGCAAGATGCACAACTACTTCATCATAAAATGAGTAGAAACATTTCATTTCTGAAATTCAGAGCCTGGTCATTATTTGTGAGCTGTGTAACATGAGGAGTTTTTGTTTTTTGGTTTTTGAAGTTATATAATTTTGGGCTATATGACTAGCTAAAAAAAAAAGTCTGTTATGGAGATTAACCTGGAATAGACAAGATAAAATGTTTGACTGCTTTGTATCAAAGCCAGCTGAAGCCTCTGGCACCTTGAGGAGTAAACAAGAAAAATTAGTCTAAGCCTTAGAAAGACTGACATTTAAATGTTATGATATAAACTAATGTTACCTCTAAAAGTCCCTGCAATGGATAACAAAGGTATTTTAATGCTCCCATCATCCTCTGACCCTTAATATGCTCCCCCTCCTAAAAACCTGAAACCTAAAACAAACAAACTTGGTGATGGGAGGGAAGGGGGATTGCTGCTACAAACCTGGAAATGCAATAAATGAAAAAGCAGTTTAAAATTCCTGTCAATCTTAAGCAATATGACCACAATATATACCATCAGATATAATGACAGAGTAGAGTCAGGGGCTGGTGTCACCCCAAAAGGGGAGAGGAGGATCCTGCAGGGCTCAGCTTTGCCCAGGAGCTGCTGCACTCCCAGAGGAGTGGCTGTCCAAAACTCTGACATTTATCCCAAGAATGGTGAAGTGTGGTTAGAAGCCAAAGCTACTTTTCCCTTCTGAGGACATTATTTTCTGCTGGGTTTCACACTCACTGTGGGAGGGATTGCTTTACAAAATCACCTTTTCCTTACATTGATTTTCTGGTTGCTTTGCCTTCCCGAGGTTTTGTGGAGTAGAAAGGATCATGTAGTATTGAGTTTACAATGAACAAGGCCTGGAAAAGGACTCTGTATGACATTAGGAGGAATAACATAAGCTGACTTTTTAGATCAGGCAGTAAAATAAAAAAAAAATAGCAGATTAGCCTAACAAAGTGTCTTTTTATTCATATTTTCCTATTCTTAAAAAATAAAAGTATTTTTCAAGTTTCAGAAAAGAAGGAAAAAATCAAAGTAAGAAATGTTCTCAGCATTCTTGAAACAAGTGATTCTTCATATTACTACTTTTTATGGGAGTGACTGTCAATCATCAATCTTCAAAACTGTCATAAACACCCACACATGCTATTTCAAAGATACCTAATGTAGGATATATAATACCATATTTCAAGCTGGATTCAAAGCTTTTCATCTATCTAATAGTTAGGAACAAGGAAAAACACAAACATCAAATGAAATGAAATGTATTTGTTGATGCTAACTGCAAATATTAATTTATAAAAATTAAGTCTGTTACACATCCATTTAAAAATAATTCTTCATGTCTGAAGGATGATAGGGATCCTGAAATGAGTGCATCCATAGAGAACCCCTGATCCAAGCAGCTGATCTGCCTGACAGGACCCATATTAAAGTGCATGTTGTGGCTTACAAATTTCCTCATTTCTTAAAGAAATCAATAATCTTTCACAGATTTCATCCCATTGTGACCTGATCACAGATACTTATCAAGAATTTATAATCCACACAAGTGGAAGGGAAATTCCACAAACTCCTATTTGTGGAAGGCACTCCTCCTCCAAAACAACAGAAATATTCATCACAGCTTCTAGACCTTTCCAGATTCTGTTAGCAAGGTATATTAAAGACAGAAAAGATGCACATGACAGATTTTTACCCTGTTTTCAAATTATTAGGAAAAAATGATCAGCAACAATGTGTTTGGAGGTGCATAAAGCAATAAATTATGGGTTGTTCATGCTGGAATTGAAGCAAGAGAGAAACCCTGGGCAACCAAGGGATGGTTGTAAGCAGGTCTACACAATCCCAGGATGATTGCTTGGAAAGAACTGCAAAGGATCAGGGACAGAATGAAGAAAGGAGAAATTATTAGGACAGAAAACTTTAAAGTGCTTTGCTCCTGGGTCATCTTTGATGTTTAGAGGACCAGGTAGTGTTTCATCCAACCCAGAAACTTTAGCATCACTGCTGTGACTGTTGGTTTAGAACCAAATGGACCACAGCTATCTATGCAAAGTTCATCAAACAGCCCAAGGGCATGGCCACAGGGCACTGAGAGTGTTCAGAGCTTCTCTGGAGGGACTGGTGACCCAAGGACCTCACAGGATACAACCAAACCTGAGCCTGAGGCAAGCAGTGTGTAGATGCAAAATAAAAGGAAACACAGATTCAAACACATTTTAACCTAACATTCTCTTTTTGTCACATTCCTTGGGTGAAAAAAAATTGAACAATGCCCGGGGAGCACAGGAATTGGCAGCAAAAATGTGGGAGGAACAGCTGGGCTTGTCTCCCTGTGGCTGGGGCAGGTGGCAGGGTCACACTGGCATCAGGTGCATCTCCCTGCATGGGTCCTCCCTCTGAGAGGGCACATTAATGCAACTTCAGGCCCACTAAAAATACTGGATGTATTTCTCAACAACAAGTCCAGCTTTCAAATGAGTGCATTATTTATTCATTAGCACTTCATTCAAAGTGCTGTTTCCCTTGTTACTTGGTGAAATAAATAAAAGAATAGTGATATCATTCTAAATGCCTATTTACAGCTCTTGCAAGCCCCAGATGACTGTATCATAAAATTGTCCTTGCCCTCCCCCTCCCCACTCCTTTCTGCCTTGCATCTGACTGAGAAAAGAGCTGCCCACAGCAAGGAGCTGAAGGCTGACCTGACAATGTTCAACATTTCCAAAGGGGAGTAAGGACAGTCCTAGACTCAACACTTGGATCAGAGGGTTGGGCTCTACATGTAAGGGGCACCTGCAGACACATTTTTTCTCTGGAGAAAGACTGGACAGAGAAAGTAAGGCAGATTAGACCATAGAGACACAGTGCACATATGTGGAGAATATTTTCAATTCCTTTTTGCTTACTTCTGATAGGTTTAGAACAAACTTCAAATTTTATGTTCAGGTACTAGCCTTTTATTATTATGGGAGAATTCTAGCTTTGACTATCCAAAAAAATCCAGCTCACACATGCTTTGGGATCCTAATGCCTGCCAGTTTTGACACACCATATTTGTAAGCAGAATTCTAACCCCAAATGCTTAATATAGTAGACTAATAAGATTTCAAAATTTAAAAAAATCTGTGATTAAAAAAACCTATGAATTTTAAATCTATCTGGTGATTCTCAGCATCCTGTTTGCTGCATACCTGAGACACAGCAATATGAGGTGTGGGGGTGTAATTTTTCAAAGGGCTGTAGCTGTTAGGCACCCACTTCTGAGCCATTCCTGTTCTTCAAAGCAATATTATCTATCACCTCTCATCTTTCAGTTCCCTTGGAGCTGCTTGCTGAGTATTAAGACATTTAAATTGCTTTAGTACCAGGAAACTTAAATTTTTATCTCCCCAAATATTCAAGCTGCCAGGAAACAGCAGATGCTTGGCCCATGCAGATGGGTATGTGTGTAAGGGTATAGGAAAGAAGGAGTGCAGATATGGGTAAGGGTGTGCCAGGCTAGGAGATGGCTCCTGCCATTCACTGAGCTGTCTAAACACACCCAGCTACCTTCCAACAGGCAGGAAAACACCAGCACTGGCTGTTCACGAGAGGCAAACACGACACTGTGACTTGAGAGGAGGATCTAGTGTGACAAAAGCAAATTTAGTCCTTACTACTTGAAGAGGTAACTCAAAAGAGGCTAAAGTAGGCAGAGTTAAATTAAACCAAGGTTAGAATGTAACCATTCCTAAGACAAACTGCTTGAGGACACAAAAACTGGTGCTTTATCTTGAAATCTAACATGCACTATCAGGCAACAGCATTGTTTCAATTATGAAACAATTCACATCTCAGCTGACACATGCAATGAAGCTTGCTACTTGCCTAGTACATCATTTAAGGTAAAAGAAAAGAGAGTATGTTTTATCATGGTCTTTCATATCTTTGTCTATTGTTCTGCAATCCATTTGCATACCTAAAGGGAAATGGCCTTTTTAATTTCTTCCCCCTCTCCTAACCATCTGAGGCCTATTTAGAAGTGTTCTGTATCCTGTAATCAGGCAATTTATACAGTGTGCACCCTTAGGCTACAGCCATCACAAACAAGCTGAAAAACTCCTTTGCAATAAATGATTTAGCATGGGAAGACACCATTCATAATTAATTTTTTTTTCTGTTTGCATTGGCATATAGTCTCAGACATTGAAACATGGCCTATCGTCCACCTTTATTCCAAAAGAAAAGGGCAACCTTAGAAGAAAAAGAAAAATGCCTGTAAGACTGCTTCACTTTGGGAATAAACAAGCTTCCCAGCTTCTCATGAATTTGTGCATGCTAAAGACTGGATTCAAAGATTGTGAAAGATTATTTTCAAAGGAAAATAAATCCCATTAGCTTCTGACCAGAACCTGAATTAGGACCTCAAGGAGAATATTGACTTGAAGGACAGTGTGACTTTTTCTTCCATTATTTTCCTTAGGGGTTATTTCTGAGGCAGCTTAAACAGACATATTGCGAGGGTGGACTTGAAAATGATCAGTTCTGGATTTCTGAAAGCTGGGTACTCACTGAGGAAGCAAATAAAAGAAAGTTCTGCTAGTAGCCACATTTATGTAAAACATGCATTTTTCTACTTCCACGGGACAGCTGATGACAACTTCATTCTCCATTTACTCATATATTTACTCACTGTTTACACATTGCTTTTCAATACTTTAAAACAACTTCTGATGCACTTCTGAGTTGCTAGCATCATTACAAACTCCCCCAGATTGAGATCCAGCCAAGCAGACTGTCATTTTAGTGGCCTGTGCCAGTATTTTGCTGATGGTGATAGTATACTCCAAATTACTACACAGCAAACTCCTAATTTAAGAGAAAATAGACCTTTCTGTGTCATGACTCAGAGTATCTTGACCATTCCTTTTGTCCTGTAATGAAAGAGCAAGCTGCTCTATATGTGATCTCTAAAATGTGATCTAATCAAGTCTCACTGCAGTCTGCAATGTGTTGAGTGCTGAAGCCCAAAGCCCCTGTCTGCCCATGCAGGATGGTCTGTTTGGATTTACACACACACAAATGCAAAGTCCCTGGATGAGCTTGGAGGCATGGCACAGGGATTACAAGATGTTATCTGAAAATGCAGTTAACTTTAGCTGCATCTCATATTTGTGGTATCTAGTCACACCTTTACTTGCCAGGAAGACACATTTACCATAATCTCCTAGGGCCAGCATCAGGTAATCCAGGTGAGCTGGACCTTTCCAAGAAAGATGACATGATGTACTTCAGGCAGGGGCATTGCACAGAGTGATTAAGTGATTATACACAGCCAGAGACCACTCACCAGGGCTCCATGGGCTTTATGAAGTTCTTGCAGTTGACTTCAGGGAATTTTCCTCTGAAAATGTAAGAATCAGCTGGTACTAACACCTACAAGCATTATATGCTATGTTACAGTTTCCAAAGGAAAAAGAAAATGGGAGCATTCCCTCTCCAAACACTTTCCTGATCTCTGAATCTTCTCCAGCATTTCCTGACCCAGGAGGGCAGAGCCAGGGCAGGGGCTGCCCCAGGGATCACCCCAGCCCTGCAGCCACACACAGGCACCTCCAGGCAGCACGGGTGGGGGAATGAAACTCAGACACCCTTCCCACTGAGCTAAATCTTACTGACTTCTGCCTCAATAGGGTTTTGGGCATCACCAGAGTTGCTTAATATTGCTTTGGTCTTTTTTTTCCCATTGTGCCAAAACCTCCTTGCCCAATAGATGTGTTGAAATGCCAACAGAAAAGCTGTTTTCACTCTAATGTCAATCTGGCTCAAGCCATCAGTTTTACCACCACACCGATTTTCTAAACTCAAAAAGTTTCATCTGATTCAGAAAAAATAAAGCCTTTGAGTTTTCAAGTTTTGCCATTCATCATGTGTTGTATCAGTCCTATGTCAGCAAACAACTGAGGAAAAAGCTCTCTGAAAATCTCCAATTCTGAAGAAGTAATCAACTGTTGTTAAAATGGCATTGTTCTCTCTGCCATGCAGAACCATTTGGATACTAGCATAGAACTAGGAGACACTGGATAATGCCACTGGAGCAGGAAAAAGTACTTTCATAAATCCAGTCTGCTTCCTCAGATAAATACATTACTCTCACTGTTTCTTGCAGTGGGTGCAATACATGTTTCTGCCTCTTTAAGAAATTTCAGCAATACCTGTATTCATAATAATTGGCTGCTACTGATCTTCAGAACGAAAACACACTTGTTTTATTATTCAGACCAAATCTTGAGGCCATCAAAAGGTTGTTTTCTTAGCCCTTCATTATGTATTCAATAGAGATGGTAGCCAAGGTGTCATTTTCTCTTTCCTTTCAGTCACAGAACAGGAGCTTTCTCTTCTCCCTCTTTCCCTCACTGATAGACACTTAAAATTCAAATTACAATTATTCTAGACCATGAAAATATACAGGTATGGCAGATGTGAGCAAGCTACTTGACAGAACCTCTTTATTTGTTTGGATGACTTATAAACTGCAGAAGCTGAGGTCATCAAAACCTCTCAATCATGTTGCAGTCTAGTGCCAACAGCTGTAACAAAAACTGATGATGTAAAACATGTTAAACATGCCAAGCCCAAGTTTCAGACAAGCCAGTCTGTAATAAGACTATTTTCTACTTGAACATTACATGGCAGTGTGCTCAGGTTTATTTATGCTGTTCTTAATAGGAATAACCAGAAACCCTGTTTCACTTGCTCAAGGCTGAATGCAAAGACTGTTTTGTCAAGAAACAACTTGAGATCTATATTGCTTTCAGATCCAGTTAGGCGAAACACAGGCATTAAAACTGGATTTTAGAAACTGAGTTTCATCATTTGTAGGAAAAAAAAATCTTATTAAAAAAATACTAATTGTTACATGATTGGAGTGAGAGAGAAAAAAATACATTTATCACCTTCTCCATTTTTTGCCTCTTTAAAAACCTATTTCAGTTAGTCAAGAATTCCATAAAGAAAGCATGAATTGTACAAAGAAAAGCAAAAAGATCCAAATTGATTGATCAAATAAAATTAAAAGGTCTTAGGTCAGATTTCAGATGGTGAAAAATAATCCACAGGCAGACCACATACAAATTGCTATATAGGTAAACTATATTGCAGAATATTAGGGAAAGAAAGTAACTAGAAAAGGGAGTAGAGGCAACTCTCCATGGTTTTCCTGGGACACCACTGTGGCAGAGACGAAGGGTCAGATTCCAAATCTAACACACAGCACGTACTGCCACACAAGCCTCCAAAATTCTGCTGACACTCGTAAATTGCCACATGTTTGGATTTCCAACAAGATCTCACAACAAGCTGCGTTACTGCAAGTCATTATTTCCTTTGGGGGAAGAAATGTCTCTAGTGATGTTAAAAGTCATGGCAGGATGTACTGTGGTGTCAGTGGAGCTCCCCGGGGAGCATTCCTGCCTCAGGGCCAGGAGGTTGGATATAAATTCTGTACCTGGTTAGGGGCTGGGGGAAGTGGGCTAAAGTTTATCTCAAAACTGGAGAGAGTCAGTGGTTGTGGATAATGCCCCACTGGCAAATCCTGAGAGTAAAGGCAGGCAGAAGCAGGACAGGATTCCCATTGCTTACACATTTCCAAACTCTCCTATATGGAAAGTGCATCTGAAAGATGCTTATGCAGCACTTGCCTTTTCAAAGGTGCACACTCAGCTATAATGAGCTTTAGATATTTTTCTGTCAGAGTGAGACCCATGTTAATTAGCTGGTCTGCATTCCCCAAAATTGGAGACAAAAGAAGTGTGCACCAAGATCCACGGAAAGAGAGTTTGAAAGCCCCTAGATTGCACAGAGCTTCTCAAATAATGTCCATACATGAGCCATTGCAAAACAAACAATGGATACTGTCTTTCATCATCCCCCAACACATCTTATTAAAATAAAGTCTTATACACTGACTTCTGCCTTCAAGTGGAAACAGAAGAAATACTATGAAAGTAATGCCATGATCCTCTAGATATATCTTAATTTCAACAGTACTTATTTCAGTCACATGATATTTTTGTTTATAAAAATTGTCCCAAAACCCACTAAAAAGCAACAATAAAGTCATTAATTAAAAAACAATAAAAATTTAAATTAATACTTTGTTTATGAACCATATGTTATCTTCTCATAAAATATCACAATATATTTATGCATAATATTTACAATGCAAAACTTAGTTGAACAAATATTTGTACTAAAAGTAAAGGCTTGACTTCATTTCTTCAATTCTTAGTTGTGCAACCCTGCAATGGGACATAATTTAACAGGACTGTCTCAGTACAAAAACTAAAATTATATACTTTTGGCTAATAAAAAGCAGTTTTCCCTAAACAGACATTCAGAGGCTTGACCTTTAACTACACTGAAAGTAATCCAAAGTATTCTGAATTTATTGGACTTTGGAAGAGCAGTTAAGTGGTCCTGATTTAGGAAAGCCCATTTTAATCTTAATTTGAACCATGATACATATTTAAACTTTAATCAGGCAAGAGTACAATGAATTCATCATTCATGAATTGATCATATTCATTAATTGGGTTGAAAATAGGATTTTGGACTGTTAGTGGTGTGGCCTGCTCTTCACAGCCCGATGCACCATGGTTACTCTGACTTAGTGGTATTTCACACATAGTTCTTCAGCAGATGGAAATGATGAGAAGAAAAGACAAAGGGCATAGTCTAACATTTTATGAAGTAACCTTATGAAAGTCTTGAAGAACACTTTGGAAAATAAATATGCATTCTTTTTGTTTTCATAAAAGTGATAATGTGCTTTGCAAAGGGGTATTTTTTAAAGAGGAAGGGAGGACATAGCAGACTGACAATGTTGTGAAATAATCTGCCACATAGATAAATTCCTCTATTTTTATGAAGTCAATAAAATACTGATCTGCAAAAGTTTTGACTTCAGCTCTGCAGATGTAGATGGCAATACCTGTAAAAAGAAGTTGAATAAGATTCTTATAACTGTCTTATGTTCACAGGAACCAGTGACATGATTACACCAGTGTTTGAATGGAGACTAAACTAATGTCTTTAAGTTTGCTTGTTTTTTCACCTTCTTCAACTGAGAAGTGGAAAGAAAGCATGTTTTTTTAACAATAATACTTGCACAAAATCACATACAACTTACACACAAACATACACAGAACAAATATTATTATTTTTCATAATGTACTGTACTTGCAAATTCTAGATCCCAGTCTTCCAGAAAGTTACAACCTTAATTGCCTCATTTTCATGAATATATCACTTAGTCAATGAAAGTGGCTATGGCTTTTTTAAAAAAGTAGATGCATAGGAGTAAGTAAGGACTTACTAGAATCAGTGGGGGAAACCCCAAACCCATTAGCACACTTAATCTTAATTTACCTAACAGAAGTCAAAATATAGTGAGTCAACCCCTGCTCAGTATGAAACAGCACACCTTACTGATGTGAATGGAGCTGTGCTGACACAGTAATCCAAGGGATGCAAAGGGAAATTCTGTCCTTGACACATTCCAACAACTTCCATCTCTCCAACTATGGAACCTTGTCACGCTGTGATTTTTGAAGATTTAACCATCTGGAGGAGGAATGTGAAAATACCACTTATTTTTTCTTGTCAGATGACTTGTTCAAAACATAGAACTGAAATTAGTTGCAAAAAAATTCTTTATATAAAGGAAGTTTATTTTGGAGAAATTAAGAAAGAGAAAGAAATAATTAGGCACCTAAGGATTATTAATCAATGACATTCCAAATGTATGACTGCTTTTGTTCTCTTCAGCAAATAACATTTAAATGCTCCATACAAAAGAGAAGCCTAAGGATGTTCCATCACAAAGTAGTTGATGCTGTGGGGTAACAGTTCCTTGAGACATCAGAGGCCTTGGTTCAGCCTCTGCTGAATTCAGTGCATGGGCAGAAATTTGGGCTCTTCTGGCATATGGCTGAACTCCTGTGATGTGAGAAGGATTCCTTCTCTGTCAATGACATACAAGCTGACCATGCAAAGGGAAACATTTGTCAGGATAAGAATCAGAGCACACATCATCTGGTGGGAGGGTGAGGGCAGCCCTGGAAGGCAGGAAGATTGAGATGTGCTTCTGCCAAGGCATCTCCTGGCATTTATTTGGTAAGAGGACACAGTCCTCAAGTACTTGGATGAACTTAGCCTTTTATTTCCTCAGCTTCCTTTACAATGCACAATCCCAAAACATTTTGAAATATCAAACCAGTTCATCTGACATTTTCAAAAAGAAGCATTTCAACATTGCGTTGAAAACATTTGTGAGTATTTTTCTACTCAGACTATTTGTCTGAGTAGAATAGTTTTGACCACTCTGAACCTTTTTGCAGCAATAAATGTTACCCTCATTTCCCTCCACTCCTTAGCTTTGCTTTTCAAATGGCTAAGCCACACCACAACTGATACTTGGTAAAATTTTTGTTCTGTTCTATTTCAAATGGTAATTTTAAGTAGAAGGCTTCCTGTAATCTGCAATGCAACAGCCTGCTTAGTCAACATCAACCCTGTGAATGTTTAGGAGACCCTATGGTGTTTAGAAGGAAACAGGATATGTAACATTTGCTAATTGAATAGGACAGCTTTTATTACTGAGCAGTGTCTTTCCATTTCCCACTGAAGTCAAGATATTTACATACACCTAATGCTTCAATTTACAGGCTATAAACAGCCAAGTCATTGCAATGTAATTATTAATTGTTTGTGTATTTACATGGAAATTCTTAAGTAGTCAATATTGTAAAGGAAAGAGCAGCAGCTAATTTTGGCCTCACAAGACAATTTGTCCAATGACATATTTTCTAGACCTCAGAAACAACAGGCATAAGACAGATTTGCACTGGTATAAGATGACTAAAATCCAGAATTTTCAATAATTCAGTTCTGTATGTTTAGATGTGTAATTTTTATGAGCCTTAGCTGTAGCTTTGAACAGACAGGAGAAAAGCATGCTGAAATGAAATGCCTGGTGGTTCAGAGCCATTGAAATGGACAACACAAGTTTCAAGGAATCTCTGTGATCTTTTAGTCAGTGTTTTCATTTAGAGACAGAGCAGGAAGGCCAGTGTTGTACCATACCACAGCAGGCAAATTGCTCTAAAATATATATTTTGGGTTATTACCCTGTTTTGAATGTGATGAAGATGCAATGAAATCATAATATATCTTCCAAGATTTACTGAAATCTTAAAATGCTATGTAAAAAAGGCAGATCCAACATAAATGATGAAATAGGAGTGTATCTATTTAGGCCATATAACTAGCTGGAAAGACAAATTAAAACTTATCCCGAGTTAAATATTCTCCTGACTTTAAGGGGAAAGTTTTGGCCAAGCTCAAATATGAACACCTGCTTCTAAACACAGAGCTGACTATTCCTGTCTTTTGCAAAATGTAAACATTATACCATGTACTAACTGTAGTAGAAATGAAAGTGTGTGTATTTTTTACTTGTAAACAGAAATTACATTAATAGCTCTTTAAATACATAATCTATGTAAAACTATGAAAATTTTAAACCAAAACTGTTTTTCTAGAGAATAAAATAAACAATAACAAAGAAGAGATCATCATTACAGGTGTGCGCTAGAGCCCAATGAAATCAAAAGGCAACTTCACAGTGTTCAAAGCACTGGGTATTTCAAATCCTGAAGTAAAGTAACAGTAGCAATTTCCCTGTCATCTGCCCAAGCCTGAGTGCTTCACAAGGGTAAGGAAAAGACATTTAATTGCATTTACTTTGTTAGTTACTGTGCATTTTAGTGACTTTATGCTCAAATCCTATGACCTATCCTGCAAGGAAATATTGCAAATATGAGTTGTGCCTGGAAGTCACTGAAGAACACATGAGAAAGGCTCATAAAATGGGATTCCACAAAGGCTCAGCCCCAAGTTACAGTCAACAGGCTCGGAGACCTCACCAGAGACTGAAATGGGGAGGAGGACATTTTTATGACTGAATTGTACAGAAACATTGTGATTCACAAGGTCAGTGTGATTACTCTCAGTGAGGCACACAGTCTTAGGCGTTTGTGGGACAGGATCTGACAGTGCCACAGGCATTTTTTTCCCAGAAATTTACACTGCTTTGGGTCCTCCAACATCATTATTCAGAATACGCACTTTGAAAATAAAATTCAATTTGCTAACAAGCTTCAAGAGCCTGTTAGATACTCTCCTAAAGTTTCTATCTTCAAAGAAGAGAACAAGAAAGTTCAAAGATTGCAAAGAAAGGAAACAAGTTACATTTTAAACTACCTGTGAATGAAATTAAAGCTTGTTGTTTTTAAGTTTTTCTTGTCATCATTCATTAACTTATTTGCTCATTCAAATCCTCAAGAGAGTAAAACTCAAATCCTGACAAAGTCACTACACCGAACATTATTTTAAATTTTGCATGTGCTGCTCAAAGCCTTGTGTTCAGAGCTAGATGAACATGTCTAATCTCAGAGTCAAACACGGTGCAGCTCCTACCTTGACTGGTAACTGTTAGTAATACGAGCAAAAGACATTGCACTGCTGGTGCCAAAGCTTTGAACAAAATTACTTCCTTTAACACACCACCACCTTAATTATGTGCTGGGGAACATAAAGCAGGTCAGACAATTTGTACTGGGACATCATAATTCCATCAGTATAATGCTGACATTGCTGAAGATTTATGAATGGAATGTCGCAATTATTTTTTTAGTAAACATATCAAGTTTCACTAATGGGGGGGCTGGAAGTACTAATTAGCTTTTGTTTTGGGTGGGTTTTTTGCAGTGTATCATATAAGATGTGGGGAGCAGAGGGTGGAAGGGAAGGATCTGTGACAAAAACAAGCACACACAATTTATGTATGGCCTGTAATTCAAGCAGATGTTCTTACACAGGGGCTGCAGGGATTAAAGCCTTTCTGCACATAATTCTATTTGCTAACTACCTTCTGTCTGCACAAACCTTGCAGCCTATGACAGAATTTTGCTAAGCCATATTTATTTAAAAGTGAAAATGAACAGTAGACAAACCATCTTAAAAATTTCTGTTGTTAAGTGTTAGGGTTTGGCAGTTTGACTGGCTTTAACCTTTAACCAGCTGGGTGATTCCATCAGAGTTATTATAACTGCATCCAACAACAATGACCTTGGCAGAGTTTCCTTTGGATATCCATCCACTCAAACCAACATTGACTACTGTTGGCACATGTGCACTGGTACTGCAGAAAGAAATTGTATTCATGCTAAATCTGAAGAATTGATATGTAAATAACATCCATACAGCTCCACCCCCCCCCCCTCCCCTTAGTGACCATGCCCAAAGGTTTGTCAAGATAAATAGACAGTTCTAGAGAGAAAGAGAAAACACCAGTTGAGTGGTCAGTATTGTAATTCTATAATATGGCAATATAACAATATGATGGCAATACTGCAAGTTGGGGCAGAACATTCCAAAATTAATGATTTTAACATTTGCCTGACAGACACACTGCCTCTAATAAAAGAGCTGGTGGAAACATTGAAGAATTCTAAAACTTTCACTGACAATCATTTACCTGTATCTGAAGAAAACAGTTGCCCAAGCCTGCTTTCTCAGACACATCAGTCCCATTCCATCCTGACATCACTTTGATGACTCAACATTTGCACCAGACAATATCCAACTGTGCCTTCAGGAAAAACCTTTTTCTGTCTCCTTTTGTAGGCACACCCAGGGCTTTCTATCAAGGACATTTAATATACAAGGATAATTTTTGTAGCAAGCAACTGTTCAGGATCACTCTCAGTCTTCCTGCTCCTTCCTGAAAACCTGTGTGGTTTATCTCTAGCTGGGCTTAAAATCACAACACAAGTATGGAAGGAGAAACAATCATGAACTAATTCTTCTAATACCCTGTCATTCTTTACAAATGTAAAGATTGTAACAGTGTCCTAATGCTTTTAAATAAAGCTCTATCTGTGTGGAGAGAGGCAGAAAGGAAGGAGAACAGCATTCAATTCATGATCTGGAGCTGGAACTGAATTTTCACTGTTCCATGTGTCCTTTTGTTAACAAGCTTAATATATTAAAAATGAGAAAATATTAATCAAAACTTATCTTTCATTGGATAACATAGCTGGTGTAAATTGTGTTTTTGTTGGATTTCACTAAAAATCTAAATTCTGCCCCAACATCCTCTGCAAATAACTTAAAAGATTTAAAATATACATTTTCAAGGACATCTTTACCTATATTTACAGACTGACACAATCTAGTTCAGGAATATTTTGTGCAATTATCTTTTAGCGTCTTACAGCTTCATGAAAAGGTTTCCGAGGCACAAATGCTATGGATCCTTAGCAGGAGGCACCTCAGTGTATTTCACCATTTCTCAAATTATCTTTGAAATAAAGAACAGAAGTCAAGAACATGATCCTATAAATGTGACAGCTAAACACAGAATCCTTAAGGCTGTAACAGACCTGTAAGATCATAGAGTCCAACTGTAAACCCAGTACCAAGTTCAACACTGAACTATATCCCCAAGAATCACATCCACACGCCTTTTTGAGCACTGTAAAGTGGTAGGATAAATTTCTGATCTCAGAATAAAGATAAACATTAAATCTTTATAAAGAGATTTGCTTTCAATTATTCTCATATTAGAGTGCTTCCAAAGAAATCTGGATAGCATCCAAATAGTTTGGGATCACTTATTTTCTTTGAAAAGGTTTTTAATATGATGTTGATCATAGACACTCCCATCTTCTTGTGCTTCAAATATGTGACAGCAATGAAACCTTTTTTTTTTTAATGCCAGCCAGCTGCAGCACCTGCTCTTGTGTTCACTTTTCATATTTCACTTGAGATTTGAAGCTTTGTATAACAGGGCACATTAACTAATTGTAGTCTTCTTATTTAAGCTTTTGTCTTCACAACACTGAATATAAAGTGGAGAATGGTACTGAATCCTCTACTCAGGAGTATCAGTGTGAGTACTGCACATATAGCAGGGCTCTTGTTCCATGCCACTCTGAAACTGGCTTAGAAATTTTGCATACAAAAGATGAAAAAACCCAACAAATTATTCTATAAACAAAAAGACAAATCATACTTACTTGCCACTGAGTGATATCATCATACTAATCCACTAATTTATTTTTTTCAGCATGTCCAAAACAACTGATCCTCAGAAGTTTTGTCTAGTAAAAAAAATTAGCATCATCAGGACATGACAGTGGAAATTTCTGAGAATAAGAGATGTTCAGAGTTCACCACTCAGCTGTGAGACCTTCTTCAGTGACAAGTGGTGCCAGAGTAAAACCCTGGATAGGAACTTTACTCATGATCTCGAAGGAGGAAACAATTATCAGAGTGATTTAAAAATGAAACAATGTAGTCTGAATACTTTTTATCTTATTCACGTTTCTTTTTGTGTTTCTAATCTTTGCATGCTTTTGCATCAGATATTAGAAGAATTTCTTTTGCGTGTGAAAGCTACATCTAAAATGACATTATGGTGAAATTACAAGCCCATCTATTTTTGGTAAGGCAGAAATTGTTTCCTTATTCACTTGCAATTTGAAATCTGCACTGAATCCAGTTTTGCCTACACAAAACATTAGAAAATCTCATACGGAATTTTTGTAGCATTTTCATAATTATTTAATAATTATTTTTAAGTACTTGCTTAAAAATCTGCACATCTTCACTGAAAGAAAATGAGTGGGAGAAACAGATTTGTTCCTTTTTATATCATAGACTAATACCTTCCTCACACCAGTTTTAAACACTTCAGTGGTGAACAGCACATCATGAGAGATTAAAACATGGGATAAAGACACAAACTGACATGTTGGAAGAGGGAACAGATGGTGACATACCAACATTACTGGTAGGAACAAGAAATTCAGAAGTGTAAGAGGAAGCAACAATGCAGGGCACAGGAACAGCACCAAATGAAACTTTTCTTCTGTGCTGCTTTAAAGACTATTACTCGCCTGGATCAAGGACTTGTGCCACCAGTGGCCTTGATAAGAAACATATGGATGCATTTTACAATGGTGTGAGGATGCGATTCTGGTATTATTAGATCAGTCAACAGCATTCCCCCAGGCAGTGGGCATATTGTGAGCATAATGGTATTAATTCTACTTCATTTGCTACAGCTTAGTTGTTTCCTTCACATCAAAATCCTCATAATGAAAGGAGAGAGGGTTTTCCAGTGTACTGAAGGTCCATTGTGAGCCATTTGGATGCACATTCCTAAATCACTGTTACAAAGCAGAAGTTATTAAAAAACAACAGGTAACACACTGGCTTGTGAATATTTGTGTAATTGAAGGATTGCTCATGAATGGAAGGTTGAATGGAAAGAATTCAATCACATACATGGAGTATGAAGGATTGGTTTGATGACAAAATTAAACCTCATTCTAAAAATCACACAAGTAAAAAGCAGATATTTCATCCATTTACAGTTGCTAGACAAAGGGATTCTGAACTCTCTTCAACCTTTCCCATTCTCAGCCACATCTTTCTCTTAACTGAAAGGGTTTTTGCACTCAAAAAATCTATAATGCCTGCTGTGTACAGAGTTTGCAAAGATTTCTAATGAGCACAAACTCTTAAAACCTCTCTTCTTTTTTTAGATAAACATATTTGATCTTTCTAGTCATTATCATTTTAACTTGCAAAGTGACATTATGCCAAAAAGAAGGAATTCATAAATTAGTTCCAATTTAGAAAGTTTTCTTGTCATTGTATAAATGACAGATCTTTAAAAAGACGACTTAAAATGAAATGCAATAAAAAAAATTTCACTTTTGTGTCAGGTTTTCTTTTCTCTCTCTCTTTTTTTTTAAAGACTGAAAGAATAAAACAATGTGCTATCAAAAAAGAAATGAGTGGTACAAAAAAATCAGAAATGTGCATGGACAGATACTCATTTAAATTCTCAGATTGTTTTAGGAAAGTTAAATTTAGTTGGGACAGTAACAAAATAAAATGTAAGCAGAAAACACTTTGCAAAGTTAAATTCACTTTTCAGCAGAAATTAACAAAGCAGGATTCACATTCAGCTTCTTATTTCAAACCCTGCTGGTGGCTGAAGCTACTGATGTTTGGGATGCAAACTTGTTCTCCTGAAGTCAACAAGAAGTTTGCTAATTATGGTACTGAGCAAACATCACACCCATGCATTTTGTTTTTATTCTCTTTAAGGACTGCAAAATTTAGATGCAGAGTTGGGTTTGGCTTTCAAATAGCTTTAATGTTTGGGAGCACTTGAATTCCTTGAGCAGAATGTATTTCTGTATGAATTGATGATATGTGCAGAAAAAAATCATGAACACAAGTGATGCCAAGGTGACAAACACAGAAGCTAATGGAAGACTTCCCTCAGTGAAGGGGAGAAAGAAAGTTTAGGGTTGTGTGTGAAGAGTTTTTACCCTAGGAAAGCAAAGCATTCAAGTGAGACACCAGTCCAGGCAATGATCACAGCAAACTCCTGGGGCTCCTGTAAGCAATTCTTCAGTGGATTCAGTACTTCAGCTTGTTCTCAGCCTAAAATGGGATTTATCAGGGGTCCCACATGCCTGTTCTGGACTTATGGTTGGCAAATTCATCAAAATACTTATCAATGAACTGCAGTGGAGCAACTTAACCACACAACCATTGACCTATAGGAAATAATTTCCTGACATCATAATTTCTTGCTAACTGTCCAGAGTTACACACAGTCCTTTCACTCTAAGATCTACCTGGCATCACAACATTTGCTTCCATTTTTAGTAGGCACATGTTTGGTTCTGTAACACTGAGATTTTACTGCTCTGCTTTTTCATTTCTAGGTGTCTTTCCTGAAAGTTTAATAACTTCCAAACAAATAATTAAAATTAAGTTAATGGGAGCTCTGTTTAACACCTCAGGTTCTTCTAACACCTCTCACTTCTTTGTGAGATTTTATTACTATTTTTAGCTTCAAGTTTTAGGCAAAAGAATTTTAGATAGGAGATAGCTACTTTTTCTCACTCAAGAAATCACAGTACTGTCTTATACTGTCTGCATCACCACACTCTGTGAAAGGCAAATAAATTAATTTCTGAGGCATTTTCACCTTTGGCAGCTCTGTAGAAGCTTTAGCTGAAAAGCAAGTCTTTAGGCAGCTTAATGATAGCAACATGCAGGTTAAAAGGTACATCTGTCAGAAGCCAGTAGATATCAAAATACAATAAAATACTCTGGTGTTTGTATCCCAAATAGGAACATAGAGCTAAGAGAAAACCTCTTGATGTGCAGGTCAAGATGCCATAGTGCTGGTTATTTTAACAGAATCTACTATTTCTATCTGAGATAACAGTGATTGCAGGACACAACTTACAAACCTTCTCTAGTGGGACAGAATTTGTTTTTCAATGCCTTTTTTTTTTTTTTTTTTTTTGATAAGAGAAAGCTGAACATACAAATGTTCTTGATGTAGTGCCAAGCTGTATTTCAGACAGTCAAGAATGAATTGTTAATTCCTGAGGTGCATTTCTCCAAAGAGGTTCTTGGCTACAAGCAGCTTCCCTGGTTAGTTGCCTTGGAGCACACATTCCCTTTCCAGCACTGGATGTGGAAGGGAAAACCACCAGAACTGGACAGGTAAGCCATGACACTATGGAATCAGCTTCCAGTAAGAGTCATTCAATTATTTGAACATTAACAACTGCCAAAGTATAAAGAGTTCATAACCTTTCATGGGTTGCAACTTCGTTTTCATTCTTCACTCTTTTCATTCTGCAGGAATGCATTCAGAATATATCTGACATCTCAACCAACCAGCTGTTTTCCAGGGAGGAAATTTGGATCTGAGTCTATCCAGTACAATTTCAAGATACTGAAACTGCAACTGATAGAAACTTCATCATGTTTTCAATGATCTGCTATCCCCACATGCAAACCTTTCTGTTTTATATTTTTACTTTTGTAGTAGACCTCCTTTTACTACTTTAATGCCTACATTTAAGGCAGAAAGTGAAATGATATTTAGGATAATGTTTTAGTGTCTGTTTCACAATGGTTTTTATTGAAGCTGTAAAGCACTTGCATGCATAGAGAAAAGAAGATGCATTTTAGAAATAAAACTATTAAGTAACATTATCTTGCCATGGTTCATTCCCACTGGGATAGAGGAACCGTTTGAGAAGCACAACTGAATTCAATTGAAATATGATACATTTTTATCTCCATCTTATCTACCTTTTCAGCACTGCATGCTGATCAAGAAAGTAATGAAACCATGAGTGTTTATGTTTAGAAGTTTTTGTCTGATTGCATGTTGTACAATACCTTCATATTTTCCCCTACTATGTAGAGAATAACTTGAATATAACAGCTTCCTCCTAGAAAGGAGGATGAACATATGTTATTACCAATATACAGTCCACCAGCAGCAATCAATGTCACAAATGGATGAAGATATGAGAGGAAAATGTGCCTCTGTATATCATGGCAAGAATTAATGGTCCCCAGTTAGCAGAATGAAATGGCTGCTTGTATCTGACACAAAATCACAAAAATACATATCCAAAGCAAAATTTACAGAGACAACTTCATTGTCATTTTTCTGGAGGTCAAACCCTAAGTACTGCATATACCTTCTCTTGGGAAAGCAGATACTGACAGGGACCATAGATATGTGCCTATTAATTATCTTGAAAAGATTGTTTACTGATTCTTTCCAAAGAAGATAGAAACTGTTGTATTTAGTGACTAAATATAGATATAATAAATTTAAAAAAAACACATAAATACAATATTATGAATAAAAAATTACCAAATTAAAAAGTTGAGATTTAAATTAGTAATGTATTTCTGAAATATAGGCCCCATATCCATTTTGTAAGTTACTGGATCTATAAGTGATCTGCAGACTGGAGATCAAAACTACCTTTTGAAGTATATTGGTTCTCCTATCACCCTTATGAACACTGTCTCATATAGAAAAGTAATATTAAAACCTGAGTACACAGTAGGGAAGCACCATTTCTGCTTTGCAGATGGCCAGCTGAGACATGAAGAAATTAAGTGATTTTTCCAATGTCAAACAAGAAACCTGCATCAGAATGGAGAAAATCTAGGCCTTCTGAGTCTTGGCTGACTTCCTGAACAATCAAACTATTCTTCTGTTCTGGCATGAATAAACCTCTGGTTGCAGATTGGATTGGTGAAAGCATCAGTTCATCATGAGATGAAAAACAAAAAAGAGAAGAACTATCTGACACAGTACAATATAATCTGTACAGCAGTTTTCTTCTCCAAAATTATACCCCAAAATCTCAAAGTTAAATAACACAGTAATTAAAAAAAAAAAAAAAAAAAAAAAAAAAAAAAAAAAAAAAGGCAAAAGAAAAATAAAGTATCTTAGACAAAGAGAAAAAGATGTTTCAACTGAGGCATGAAAATAAATGTAGATAATAATTATCACTTATGTAATGCTTTTTATCTTCAAAATACTGTATAAATATTACTTTAAAAATTCTCACAACACCTCAGTAGGTGGGAAAATATTAAGCATAATGTAATAAGTTATATCCTCATATGATTTAAACCGATTTTCATTCTAGCAAACCAAGTTAAAAAGAATGGTAGGAGGCTAAAAGAGTTTGTTTAAGCACCTGAGCTGGCCATATTCTACAGAAAAACCTCCACTACCACCTAAGAGAACTGTGGTTCTCACAGGCATGCATGAATCTGCTTTAGTTAATCCAGTTCAGACTCAGCACAGCCTCACAGCCAGGGTTCAGCAAGACTTCACAGCCTTGCCTGGGCTGCAGGCAGATCCTGCAGGACAGATAGCCTGGATTGCAGGCACTGGGATGGGGTCACTCACAGGACATGAGCTGGCTCATTAAAAACTCAGTACCTTGTACAAAAAGCCATCCACAGCTACGAGTGGCACAGGCACATCCAGGGCTGGGGATGTGGAGCTGCCTCCAAAGTTTTCTCCTCTGGCTCAAAGGCACCCAGCAGGCACACACAGAGGTTCTTTACACGTGATGGAGCTGCAGAGGAGATGGAGCTTTTCCACCCGCAGAGCCTGCCAAAATAATGTAAAAGGGCAAAAGGGAAGGTGGTAAGGCTAATCAAAGACAATGTTTTGAGCTGAATAAAACACTTAACTGCATGGAAAGTTCCATTAGGTTGATTAGATACTTGCCTTAGGGCCCTCTTAAAACACCTGTTAAAAAAAAAAAAAAAAAAAAAAAAAAAAAAAAAAAAAAGATAGCTATTGCAAGGCGGCTTAAAAATATTGGAAAAGCAGGAAATGGAGCTTATTAGAGTTCAAATTAGATCCAAGATTTATGTGAAGAACAGTTGGCCTCTTTAAAAGGCCTGCTTAATCCCTAGATGGTTTTTATTGTTTCTATTATTATTATTTATTTATACAGTGCCATAGGTATACATGGCACTTTACAGACAAATAAAAGAAAACATGGGTCCTCCCCCAGAGAGTTTACAGTACCTGATCCAGCAAAGAGTTAAGTACACGGGTAACTTCATTTGCAGGACTAACCTCCCTTGGAACCAATGAGGTTTTTCAAAAAATCAATTTATTGACATGATTATCTCTCCCAGGTCAGACCCTCTCATCTCTGACAGTCATTCTAAAGCCACAGGTGAAGAACCCAGTTCATGGGAATAACTGCTTGAGTTGGGTGCCAACTTCTGCTGAGCAAACATTACAGTAGGATTTTGCTCCAGGTAAAGCTTTTGTTCCATGATAAAGATAAGCCAAAGCAAAGAAAGAGGGAAGCTAAGCAGTTTTGTACTGGTAAGGTGACTTCAGTGAAAGTCTTTTGCTAGTATTTGCAATATTTTCTCAAATGAGACAGAAAAATTAGTCAGTGATTGAGAAACAACTCCACAACACGGCTTGGTGCACACCAGGGAAAGTGGATGTTGTGTTTGTCCTCACTGGTGTGACAGGGCTGGCTCAGGGATGACTGAGAGGGACAGAGGCTCTGTCTGCACTCTGAGGCTGCTGAGGTGGAGCCTTACAGCAGGAGCATTACACCTCAGGTGTAAACTCTAATAGCATTCTATGGAAGTGTGTTCTTTCTTACCTTGCAAGAGAAGCACTTCTGGCTCCTGTTAAAGCCCCACTGCTCTGTTGTGGTTTGTCTGGGAGATGAGGGGATCCTGCTCTGCTCCTTACTGTCCTGATGCCCCCATTCCTGTGAATGGAAAATTGGAGCTACCTCAAGCCACTTCTCTTCTGGAGGGTAGTAATGACTACTCCAAATGTGCAACCCTATTTGCCTACATATAAACTTTTAATAATGTTCATTAAACTTTATTAGAATTGTTCGTGCAGCCAGATCGGGGTTACAAATTAAAACCTCAATCCTGCAAACACTTATGGAGCTTTATTCATCTAACCAAAAGGAAAAATTTCTCTTTCTAAACTCACACAGTTAAACTGAATCTGAAATGTAAATACAGTGCTATTTATTTTCTTATCCTCTGGCATTAAGGTTAAACCATGCAGGCAGGAAAGAAATTATATGTTACTGTTATTCAAAAAAAGAAAACAACTGCACCACCTTTTTGAAACTGCATTTTAAAAAAATATACGTGTAAAAAAAAAATTTCTATTGCAACAGACTTGGAAAAGTAAATGAAAAAGTGAAGCATGACTGTAGGTGCATAATGATACACAGAAGTGCTGGCCAGAAGAGACACTGAAGTCTCTAGAACTGTTGTAAGGAATTTTACGAGTAAAAGGATCAGATCAAATCAGTGTCTGATACAAGAACTCAATGAAGCTAGAAAGAATTTTCCCATTTCTATGCTTTGAATCAGATGCAGTGACCAACAAACTGCAGGACTGTAGGTAAAGGAGCAGCCATAAAATCCAGAAAGAGTTTTTAGAGAAAGCAGACATGAGTGTCATAAAGCCAAGGTCAAACTACATCACCAACACAAGTATGTGTGTGAATTATACTTTTTTTAATGCTAAGTACAGTATTTATGATTATTTATCTTGGAACAAAAGGTAAATTAATGCATTTATTTTAAAAAAGCATTTTTTTATTCCACTGAGTTATTTCCATTGAAACAGAAAAATGTTTCTTAACCCCATTAGCAGTTAAACCTGATTTTTTGTTGTTGTTTCTATCAGAGATGAGGATGCATATCATTATTCATGCATAATCTGATTTCAACTGATTCCTTGTTCACAATTTCTTTGGTGCGTTTTCTTATATAAGCAAGAATTAATATACTTAGGCATGAAAGAAATACGCTCTATTGTCTTTTATTACAATTCTTTGGAATGTGCCATACATCATCTTAACTCCCAACGACGTTCAAAACAGCCTGAGGAAAACACGAATAAATACACATATAAACAAGGAGAAGTACACTAACAGGAAAATCATTTAAGTGCAGGATTGCATATAGGTACATTAAGCATGTGTAATATAAGCAATGCAAATCATGAGCTGAGCCCAGAGTTTTGAAAAAACACAAACCATTATTTAAAGTTCCTGCAGCCTGGGTGACAAGGGAGGTCAGAGCAGTGCCCCAGCTCCTGCTGGCTGACAGCTCCAGATGCCAAAGCTCAGCTCTTCCCTCGCTCCGGCTGCCAGAGCCCCTCTGCTCTAAATGCGAGCACCCTCCAGTGTGCACACCCAGAACATCCAGCCCATCGTCCCGGCACCCAGCCCGGCCGGCTAAAGCTGCCAGCCCGGCTCAGCCGGCGCTAATCCGGGACTAACCCACCGCGAAACACGGGCACGGTTTGAGCATGGGCCCGCAGCGCCGCTAATCCGGGACTAACCCACCCGGAAACAAGGGCACGGTTTGAGCACGGACCTGCAGAGCCGCTACCCCGGACTAACCCCTGGGAAACACGGGCATGGCTTGAGCCCGGCTCAGCCAGCACGGACCTGCAGAGCCGCTAATCCGGGACTAACTCCCTGGGAAACACGGGCTCGGTTTGAGCCCGGCTCAGCCAGCCCGGCCCTGCAGAGCCGCTAATCCGGACTAACCCACCGGGAAGCACGGGCTCGGTTTGAGCCCGGCCTGCAGAGCCCCGGCCTGACCCTGCCGCCCTGCCCGGCCTCCCCCATTCCCTCCCGCTCTGTACCAGAACACCTTCAATCAATACAGCCTGCTCGGCTCCCTTTCCTTTGCCTTTCTCGTTTTTATCACGGGCAGTCACAGAGCCTGCAGCCTCTCATATCAGCTCCCCTGATATGTTAATTGTGAGGAAAAAAGGACAAAAACACTTCCCCCTGCTCAGGTACTGAGAAATGTAAGTGAATATGGAGCACAGCAAGACTTAAGAGGCTAGGTCCCATGTAACCCATTAACATTTATTCCTGAGATTCTTATTACAATATATTTTTGATACTTGTTTTTACTTTTTCATGTTTTTTTTTTTTTTTTTTTTTTTTTATTTTGAATTTTCTGTACATGGAATGACAAGCAAAAAATTTAATGTTCAGAATGCTGAGACTATTTATCCTGCAGTAGTTAATAATACGCTTTCTGTTTAGTTTATCCTTCAGAATAAGTGTCATCTTCTCAGCAGCTAGATTGTTTGTTATTTTTGCAATTAAAAAAAAAAATTGCAGTTATTGATTTTTGCCTGCATGTAGTAGTATATTTTGTGGCATTTTAACATTAAATTTCACATGGTTGATTTTTCCAAACTATAATCCTGCAAAAGTAGTTCTTATACTCATGTACAGGAAAGATGAAACAGATATAACAACTCTAGAGGTAGTGACTGGGTTGTAAAGTTTGACCTTATGAAAGAAGTAATGTGATGACTGTTCAAAACTAAACTGTTGGAGGTCTGTGGTATTTTAGGGCCTGTCACAGTGTTCCTCTGAATACTGCTCACAAATATAAAAGCTGTCTAACCTGTCTTGCAACCAAAATTAAAGTTTATTCCAACTAGTCTGTTTACAGAACCAGATTCAAAGGGCAGCTCTGACTTGGCAAAACCCAGGTCAGATCCATCTTTTCCATTTCAGAATTTCTCTTTCAATCTAAGGTTTAACAAGAAAAAAAAATTATAATACATTTGTTTATAATTAAGAGAATATAGTTGCCATCTAAATGTCTGATTTACATCCCTATCAGCTTTGCCCAGAGCTCCTCCCAGTGTGCTGTGTTCTACCTTCCAGTGGATACTCCAGAATTTCAAAGGAATCTGTGTGCCCAGCTTCTGCAAGGTTGCCACCTAACATCTTTCATCACATTGACTGAAATCTCAAAAAAGGATTTTTTACTCATAGATTAGTTTTGATGCAGAGAGCCTTAAGTAATACAGCTGCTTTGCCATCTGAACCATGCACTCCACCAAGAACCATGATGCTGACCACACTTTACAGCCAAATCCAGCCCTGCAGGTCAATCTGAGAGATCCACAGGTGTCTCTGGAGGCAAATCAGCCATATAAAAATCAATATAACCACATAAAAAAATATAAGAAGAAAATACTCCCAGGGAGCTTACTAATAGGTTTTTGCAGCCCTTCCTTTACATTTAGATTAATCAATAAAGAATCATCACTGACAATGTTTAGGCACATAAGCTTCAAGGCTCTCTTTCTCAATTACACAATTTTCTTGGATATTATCTCTAATCAAAATACCCTGCTTGCTAATTCATGCCCTAACATGACATTTTGAAACTGGGAATTGGATTCCCTGACTGGTTTAGAACATAATGAAAACTGAATGATCATATTTTAACATATTTTCAAAAGGAAAACTCAGCTCACTTTTAACTCTAGAAGTGTGACCTGGTCCCTGTTGACTCACCCCCCTGGCAGGCACTGGGGGCTGCTGAGAGGTCCCACCAAAGCCTTGTCCTTCCCAAGCTGGACAAGAACTGAGCCACCCATGGTGGACCTTTGCTGAACCCTCTCTAGGCTTTCAGTGCCTCTCTTGTTTTCTTTGCTATTTATTAATACCCTAAAGCAGCTATCCCACAGTGGTTGGCAAAACAGAATCCCGGAATCCAATGTTGTCTTCTGATTAAAAAGATGTTTTCTGCGGTAAAATCTAGCCTGGAGTCTGTCAGTGGCACACTTGTTTTCTGAGTTTTCTCATTCTTACCTTTGATATGTATAGTGTCTTCCTCTCTTCTAGAGATTTAACAACTTACTTTCTCAAAGTCACCTGAGAAAAAAAGTTGACATAGTAACATTTTAATACTCAGAAGTATTAGAAATAACGGAGAGATGGTACTTATTAAAATATGATCATTGACTTGAACTGCATAGAACAGGCGTAGCAGAGAATAATTCCCATTCTTGTTCTCCCAAGAGCAAAGCTGCATATTCACTTTTGGTTTCAGATCCAAATTGCAGGAATGTTCAACGAAAAATGCACCTATTTTCAATTATGGAACTCTTCTGTGCTCCTGACTACTTTTTCCAGTGGTTTAACTTAACTGCAGCAGAGAGAGACTGGATGAGAGATGACATCACATCTGTCTGAACTAACAAGGTTACAAACAACTGCACTAGGTCCAGCTGAATGGATCAACAAATAAGTAGAACTATTCTTTCCCATAGCTTCTCAACATAAGTCACAAGAACTCCAGCCTTTGGAAAATTCTCCTTTAAAGCAAGACTAATTAATTTCACATTCTTGTTTTTTGTACATGTTAATACCTTTTATAGGTCCTTAACCTGAACAGTCATTTAACTTTTTAGTGTGTCATATGTCTTTAATAACTTCTAGTGTTGTTTCTTCCACCTAATTTTCTCCTATGCACACCACACATCTACACATACAAATGCTGTGCCTTCTCTCTCTATAAATTATAAAGGATTGTCTATATTAAAGATGTTCTACTCTGTTTTATTTAATTTCACTTATTAATACTTTTGTTCACTGACCGTTGCAAATGCTTTGAATGGAAATAATGGAAATAACCTCACAACTGGACAACAATCATTTCAGTTTTTACATGTGCAATGAGCAGGTTTGTTTTGTTAGTATGCATCATGTTTAGAGCTGAGAAACTGAGTCTGGAAAAATAAGTTCCATCCCTGATTTAGTTACCAACTTCTTTTTTTTTTATCTTGACTGTATTGAAGACATCAAGCTAAAATTTGGTGCTCAGGGTTCCTCACTGTTTGATTCCAACCCTCTGTGTGGAGGACTGAAGCTGCCCTTCAGGGACCTTTAGCACAGCGATGTGACAACGGCAGAGTGCTTTGCCTCCTGCCACTCCAGGAGAACCAGAGAGGAAATTTATCCACACAATGTTAAAAGAGCCACTGAGGACAGTTAAGAGGCATATTTTCTAGTGTTTGGGTTAAGGCGTTATCTGGACAAGAGCCAGGATTAAAAGAACTGCAGTAACTCAGGGTTGTAGGTCTCAGCTGATTGTCCATAGGTTTGGCTTAGCTCAAAACCACCCTGAATTTTGGCAAAGCCTACGTTCTGCCCCTTCAAACCTCACTGACAATTCCAGTGACCTGATTTTTACAGAAACATCACCAAAGTAGCACGCACAAGGAAGGAAATGTGATGTGAGGAAAGACAAAGGACTTTTGAGAGATGAGCTTCTTGATCAAGCATATGCAAGTAATGAAGGGTGGTTTTAAGACTTATGTGACCTGGTCTGACAAGAGTTGGTGAGTAAATCTCAGTGGTATCTCTGAGAGAGGAAGCTGTAAGAAGCCCCTTATTTGAGATTTGTGGTACTGAACTGAACATTTGAAAATAGACTAAAAACTTGTCCAAGTCTCAATTTCTAGCACCAAGAAAAGCTAAAGAACCAGACCTACTCCCTGTAACTGTTTTCCTACTTCATTTATTTTCCTTCCAAAGCTTGGGCTTCAGCTCCCCTCTTTAGATCAACCATATCAAAAACAGGTGGGGGGACACATGATTGCAGCAGCAGAGTGTTCAAACCTGTAGCTGTTTTTTGAGGAGAGCCTGGTGTCAACCACACTTAGTGCTAAAACTTGAAACATCTCATTGGATACTCTGGCTTTTTGCAAGTCCCTCGGAGGCTGCAGTGTCACAGGGGACAGATTTAAGTTTAACATTTATTGATTGATATTTAGTTTTTTTTTACCAAAATTAGGAGCAAGACTGCCATGTCCTCCAGGCCATACTTTTCCTTACACTTGTTGCTAAGAAAAAAAAACTGCACCAGATCTCTGGCTGATAAAAATGAGAATAGCATTCATGTCTCCAGGGCAGAGCTACAAATTGAAATTATGGAGTAATTAGTTCACAATATTGTGATGGCTCATAAAGAATTCTTACAAATTAAATGAATCACAAGTGGTCTTACTTCTTCTTATTTTAATTTCTTAAAATATTTTTATCAAATTCCACTCGCTCACACTCCTTCTAGGCTCCTTTCCTGGTCCTTAGAATTCCAGTGGATTGTAACAAAAGGGAAAAACTGCAGTAATTTTTCAGTGATGTGGTAATACATCTTGGTACATCAAATGGTGATAACCAGAAATTATGAAACTGAAGGGTATTTTCAGTTTTAGTCAATCAGGGTCTCAAATTTTATTTTCTATAGCTAGTTTTCACAGTTCCACATTGAAGAATGTAGAGAATAGGATTCTTATATCAACACTTTAACACCTATTGGAATACAATTAATAATACAGTATTTTCATGACTGACCTCTAGGAAGACAGGAACAGATCTTTCATTATTTTTCATTTCTAACAGGCAAACTGAGTAAGAATAAAATACTTTTTCCAAGAGTCATAGATCAAACTTGACCAAGTTTTGGTTCTGCTATCTCCTTTAGCTCAGATTGCTAAACCTTTTTTTCTGAAGCCAGCCAGAGCTGTTGAGGTATTGTGGACTGTTTATTCTGCTTTTTGGCAGCACTGCTAATTCTGTGCAAAGTGGCAGGATTTAAATGTATGGCTTTCACCACTGCTGCCCATACATTGATCTTTGAAGTCCTTCTTTTTGTTTAATATTAGATAACTGAATATAACATTCATAAAATCAGTAATACCACATAAAATTACCCCTCTTTGAGAAAAGACCTGTTCCACTAAAACACACAAATAAACTCTAATGGCATAATTTTGTTAAGGAGCCCTCTCAGTGTTAGTGAGCAAATGACACTAAGACATTAGAATTCTTTAATGCAAACCTTTCTCTGCCTTACTGGTTTCATTAATGCCCCACTCTGTTCTCAGAAGTGACAGAGAGATGGGAGAGAGGGAGGGACATGCCATGGTCCTGTGGCACTCAGGCCCTCGAGCTGGCCCCACACTGAGCATCTCCAGGGCCAAAAGCACCTGTTTCAGAGAGATCTTCTACCAAGGATGGATCTGGGGCTAGGCTGAAAAACACTCTCACCACTTTTGTATGAGACTGATTGCTGCTGCCCAGACTGCTCCTGTGTAATTTGGAGGATAATCTGAGCCAAATGAGGAAGATATTTGCATTTTGCAAATGACTGGCAATAGTCTAAACAAGAGATTAAGATGACTATATAATTTCTTTGCTCCTTCACTAGAAACAACTGTGTTTATATTTACCAGAAATCTCTTATGTGAACATTCATTTCTAACTAAAGCTGTTCTACCATATGGATCAGACATTTTACTTTCTCAAAAAACCCCAAACAGTTAATTTATGATGGAATATTTCTTTGACTATATCTATAGAATGGCAGGGGAGACTGGCAACCATTAGGTTTTATCTGTACAAAGAGAAAATGTTAATACCTGTTTGTTGCAAAAGGCTCTGAAATTGGAGCTGGTAATCTCAGGTACATATACCTGAAGGTGTAAATCTCCTCAATCTACAAAACTATGAGCTTTTCACTTCAACTGCTCTTGTCAGTTGTATTAATGAGCTATAAGTTAACAGACATTTAGAAAGAGCAAATAAATTGTTACTTATGATAACTAGCATTAATATAATGACAACAAAAATCCCAGTTTAGATACAGAGCTAACAGACATGAAAAAACAGAGACTTGAGAGGCAAAATAAAATGGGTCTATTTCTAACACTCTGAACACCTTACCATCATCCTATCAATATGGTGATTAAGCTTTATCAGCTGTACAGCAATTGTTGTCCTTGTTTATTTTTTGTGTTGTTAAAAGTTGCCAAATGCAAAAAAATAAAAGTCACAATAACTCAAAGAAATGGTGAAAGTTCAGCTCTGTGAAATTAAAATTAAAAAAAAAAATAGAAAAAAAAAAAGAAAAAAAGGAAGGAAGGAATAAAGGAAGGAAGGAGTTTAAAACCTAGATGTTTAGACAGTCCTGCAAGCCCCCTTGTGACCTTACTCTGATATTTAACAAAACATTAATCTTCTTGCCAGCAATTATAAAGAATACAGTGATGTAGCTGGGGCTCAGTGAGTGAGTAATAGTAATTCCATTGTTCTCTTTTATTTATGCCTTGGCTGTACCAGGCAGATGAGGTAAGTTGGGGCTTTTTATATGTTATTATTCTGAACTGGCAATACATAAAGGCTGATTACACAAATATCTGTCTGTTTCTGAAGCACTGTTTCACACCTCCTTCCAGCTCATGATCAAAGCGTTTCAACATTTTATTATGAAATCATGAATCCCTGCTTAGTTTGCATATGAATTATAGCCTTAAAAAAACCCAAACTGGTGTACAACAGTGACAGTGCCTTTTGAACCAAGGAACAAAACAAGGTGTTACATATTACTTCTGGAAGGCAATGACTTGCTGATTAATTCTGTTTGCTGGAGCACAGTCCAACCTCCCCAGTGAATACATAAGCCTTGAGACCAAAGACATTTTTTTTTGTGAACAGGCCAGTGATTTTTTCCCTCTTGTAAGAAAGTGAGCTCTATTAAGAAGTTGAGAAAGTGTTGTCATGTAGCTGTAACCAAAACAAAACTACAAGAGCTTCCCTCTGCTTTTCTGAAATGCAGTAGCTATTCAAAAAATGGAAAATAATTCAATTGTCCAGTTAATAGCATCCCATTGTACAAATCTTGCATTCTGAAAGTTCCTGAGTGAGTTCCACTCATGTGCAAAAAGCACATTGAAAGAACAAGTGAAGCAGAGCTCCCCAAGCCATACACAGGTCTGCTGCACCTTCTTCTTAGGAGAACTGCTATGGTGTCTTTAGGAGTCACACAGTAAATTTCAAGGATCAAAAAAACTCTTGATGTTCAACCATTCTACTTCAGAAAGAAGAAAGGTCAAGGTATCCACTCTGATTTTTTCTCTTCTGAGAAACTTGCATTTCAGAGTCACAGGACTGTGAATCAGGGATAAAACATAACACTAAATTTTGTAAGAACAGCACCCAGTAGCATTCCTGTATGACATAAAAACCTAATTGAATGCCAGTTCTTGATCTCAGAAAAACATATACTGTGTTTTTCTCACAGCAATCTGGAAAAGTGCCATTCCTATAAAATATAAAATATGCTAAGGATTTTCCAAGTTTATTTAGTATCATACAAAGATGAACTGTGAACAATCTTATGAATAGAAATAAAGTTTTATTAGGTTTTAGTGTCAGTAATTTGCAACTATTAATTTTGTTGAAAGCCCTGCCATTTCTGTCACTTCAGTCAAAGCAGGATTTGGCCCATAATTATTGACCTCTTTTTCTTGTAATGGTATCTTCCCCCTCTGTTTACTTCTCTGCATAGACAGATGCAGATCACCTTTATAAATCTGATAATGCCACCAAATCAAAATTTAAGGTAGGAGGGTAAAGAGAAGCTACTTCTGTTTGTGATCTGCCAAAAGGATAATCTAAACTCTGACTGCTGCACTTGCACCCAGCTGTACAGTGAAAGATCATGCAGCCAAGGCAACAGCCAAGCTAAGAACACTTGGTTTGTTAAAAGATTTTTCAGATCATCAGTAGGTGGCTGAAGTAATTAAACTTAATACAGCATTTGTTTTCTGAACAGCTAAAGGCTTAGTTTGTCACACTGAATAGTATTTTCCTCTTGGAGTAAACCCATGGAGGTTATCCAAAAGCAGATTCAACAGAATGGCATCTCCTGTAACCTGGCTCTGTCTCACTGGTGGGACTCTGGGGCCAGGAACACTCACACATCTTTTGTCATGATATCAGCCAAGGATTTCTTTTGCTGGCCAATTCAACACATTTGAAACATTTTGTAAAACTAGCTACCACTTCAGATGTTCTCTGTGAAATAACTCTGAATGTGCATCTTTGACCTTATAATAATTTCTTTAGCACAGTCTAAAATTGGGTGGGTTTAGATTCTGTGCATTAAAGTAATTGCATTATTTACCCTAGCACATTTTAAAGCAGAACAGAACAGCATTGCAGTGTGTGAGATTAGTAATTATGGTTTTATCAGCATAAATATATTATTAAAGAAATTAATGAATTAATATATAAATCCTCCATATGCAGACATAATAGAAGTGTCAGACCAAAGAAGGAGAGAGCCCTGTCTGAATGTCAAACTTCAGAAAATAATCCATCTGGTTCTATTCACAGACAGACAGGCCACATCTCAGAGTACCTTGCAAAATCACTGCTCTCCATGCATGAGACACAAACACACAAAGGCAAGAATTCAGAGTTGAGCCTTAAGCCCTGTTCATAATTTGTTTCATTGTTCCAGCACATATGAGATATGTAAGACTTCCAGCAGCTTTGAGGCTCCTGTTCTGCCCCTGCACAATAGGGGTGAGTTAAAGATTGCATTGTGTCCATCCCCTCAGTTCTGGTGCCTGTGCAAGCTTTAAAGAAGATATTTAGAGTTATCTGAATGAGGTTTTATGGTAAAGTTGAAACAACAAAATAGTATTTGAGAAAAGTAATAAAATCCTCTCTCAAACTAAGATACATTAAAACTGGCTCAGTATATCATGTAACTCATTATGTGGAATTACACCATTCCTCTGTGCTATGAATTTACATAGTACTGGAAACCATAAGAGATAAGAAAAGACACTTGTAGCCAATGCTGTAAGAAAAATATTTTTAATTTGAGAAAATATACTTTTGCGGAGCAGATACTTACATGCTCAACCTAGCAAATGTCTACTCCAAAAACTAATTTTATGCAACAAAAATTTATCAAAGCTAATGTTACATAGTTTGGTTTTGTCTGTTTTTTACACTATTATCTTAATAATTACTTTGTAGTCTCATGAATCCCTGACTTTATGGGATAGATATTGCATTAGCTGCACTCTAATGGATCACAATGACAACTACTTTTAGAAACACTCATCACATGCACAGAACCCATCACCATGGAGTATTCAAATAATATTAAATCCATACAGAAAAATATCATAATTAGATGCAGTTACCATAATGAGCTGCATTCAAAAGGCTTAGAAATACTCATTCTTTACCTATTTTCTTCTTAAATGTATAGAGCATAAGAATCTTCTTGTAAAATTTTTAAAAATGATACTTTCAATATCATCAATATAGAATTAAGCTGCAGATTACACAAAAATTTAGTGTGCACCTTGAGGCACTCAGAATTAAAAAGGCAATTGGAACACAGGAACACAATGGCATTGTATTATGCTGATGCAATTAAGATATTAGACCATTTGCCACTTTGCTGGCCCATGGAGACTTGTATTCTCTGTCTGGAAATATCTGATGGTTTTGCAGGTTAACTAGAGATAAGATTGTTCACAGTTCTAAAGCTCTAGGTCAAGATGACTTCTAGGCCTCCCAAAACTGGAACATGTAGAGAATTTTGGTTAAGTATTGCTGGCTTGAGGACATCTTTAAGAATGAAAAAGGAGCCACAAGCTCAGCACAACCAGGAGAAGTTCAAGAGCCCAAGTTATTTTCATTTCAAATTTCTGAATTATGAAGGCAAAAGGACTGTAATGAGATTTTATTACCCAGAAGCAAAGTTGTAAGTAGCAATGGTTTAAGAAAAATCCTGAAGAAACATAAGGTGGAATCATGTGCACTTCTGGGAGTAAAACAACCTTCAGCTTCTTTAGGATAGGTAGATGCTGCTTTCTGAGGGCTCTGGTGCACTTAACTTGGCTGAACTTCTAAGAAAAGCAGTTATGCTTCTCTTTTGAATACTCCTGCTGCCAGAGCGCTGAGGGTACCCTTCTAATTTGGGAAAGTGGACAGGGAAGAACAAAGGAGGAGGATATAAACACTGCCTGATTAACACACTTCTATCTTATCTTTACATTTTCTGAGAAATATTTCATTTCCTCTTGTTCTCCAGCTGCAGTTGGAATTGCAGTTACTAAATCTCTGCAAAAGTGAATGAGTTATTTTGGGGCTCTAACTTGGCGTTCAGCACTTGAGGCTTGTATTGGTGAAGTAATCTCATCTTACTTCGCACTTGTTGTTGCCATATGGAATTTAGAGCAACTTTTGACTCTGGTTTCTTCTCTCTTTCCTATTCTGATCCTTCTGTTTCCACAGTCAACTGCATTTAATGCACATTTCCAAACTGTGCTTACTCTTGCAGCAGTATATCCAGGTCAGCTTCTAATTAATTACTGTAAGAGACTTCCTGACAAACTTGCTGCACTTTTGCTTTCAAAAATGGAGACTTATGGGAATCATTATGTGGAATTACACCATTCCTCTGAGCTATGAGTTTACATAGTACTGGAAACCATAAGAGATAAGAAAAGACACTTGTAGCCATGAATTTTCTATTAATGAATTCTATTCATGAATTTTCTATTTCTTCCCAAATTTTCTCACTACTCTGATGTTACATTTCTTGAATTAATTAATATATATCACACTGATCGTCAGTTTGCACAGCCATTCTGCAATACAACTGAAAAATGTAACCATTACTATGATCACATTTGATGATTTTGTAGCTTTACAACCAGCTGTTAGGCAAGACAATTCCCACAAGAATGTACAAAACAAAAAGGTCAGAAGCTCTCTCATGGTACTCATCCTCAGAGGCATGTAGGAGGTCAAACACACATTCAACAAAAGGTTTTCACTCAGAATTTGAAGTTCTGCTCTTGGGCACTCTTGGACCATCATTCACAGAACCCACAATTTCCCCTTTCTTTCCCTTACACTCCCATAGTTTGAGAGAACTTGCATTCTCCAAGCACAGCTGGTCACTCCATGTTTTCTCCAGTGGCTTCACCTCTTTTGCCCAGTATTTGAGGGAGCTGGAGCCCATTCCTAAAGTAATTTTAACATATTTTTTCTACCTTGTGCATAATTTTGAAAGGAAAAATTGTCTTCTATTGAGGTTACTCTACATTAGCCAAAGGAGCTTAGGGGTTGTCTCACAGAACTTTTAACAAAGTAACAAGCAGGTTTTTTTCAGATAAATAAGCATTTAAAATTGGGTGCAAAGGTACCAAGGTGCCTAATCCCAGTCTCATTCAAAGAGATTCTGGTACTTACTTCCCATGGTCTGCACCTTAGACATTTTGGCACAAGGGAAATGAGGTGAAAATGGTTTGTCATGAAACCTCATGTCATGTTTGGTACAGGAATGGCTTGGCAAACACCCAGGGAAAGACACCTGACTGCCACAGGCAGGGAGGTGAGCATTAATTCTGCAGCTTCTGCATCAGACACATTGCACTGCTGAGCAGAACAATTGTCAAACACTTTTAAAAGCCAGACTCCAAATGTACAGAAAATGGCTATGGGATTAAACCATATACAATTTTTAAAGATATCTTTTGTTTCTGTAGCATCTGTTCTCATTATGAACTAATTTTCTTATCTATGCTTGGGTCTGTTTCTTAAATCTGAACCCAGGACGAATACTTCCACTGGCTTACATGGGTAATGGAATTGAGTCTGAAAATAATACTTTCAATATGGTTAATTCATCAGGAAAATAAAAAATACATTTGCACAATTTTAGTATGCCTCTTCCTTTAGTACTTCCCTTACTTTACTGTAAATGTAAATTTACACTACTTTGTAAATTATGCTTATAATTATCTATATAATCCCAGCATCTTTAACAAATTAACAATAAGAAGTATCAGTGAAAAACACGTTATATCCACTTGAAATAAATTAAGCTTCTATTTATATCTGATACACATTCTTCCCAGCCATGATGGGACTGATGTAAGACCATCACTTCAGTCAGATATTCCTGTCTCTCAGACGTTTCCTTGCTCTCTCTTGCCAAAGTCTCTTGTTAACTCTTCATGAAAGGTCTTCCTAGAGACTGATATGCTGCACAGGGTCCTTAGCATGGCTCTTTATTCATGCTGAGATCATATCTACTGATTTTCTAGCTCTTCTCCTCCAGGTTCTGTGCTGCAGTCTCTTCCTTTTTGAAGTTTCTATTTTCATAGATGACCATTACTTTCTTATATTTAATTCCTCCTAAGTGCTGTAATTTCCCAAATGTTTTTAATTCCATAAGCTGTTTCCTGTGATCTTCTCCAGACTACTTCTCAGCATGGTTTTCAGCTTTCTCTGGGGCTATATTTTTTTTTATCCACCTCTTCCTCTCCTCTCTCTTCCCTCCACATACAACAGCACTGGCCTCCTTCAGCCATAGCTCATTTGTCTGTTTAGCATCTGTTTGTCATTCATACCCCTTGATGTTAGAACACTCATCTTTTTCATATTCTCATCTACAGCCCACTGTGAATAGTTGCTCAATGCCTTAGAGTCACCATGAGCATTTAGTGCTATTTCTTTTATTAAGATATTTGCATCCTTATCTCCAATGCTCTCCTTTTTCCCTAGGAAGTTTTAATATTGTCATCACAGTTTTGAATTTACTGTTTCCTGCAGCTGATCTTTAATTAGAAAGCTGTAATGGGACAGTGTATTTGCAGAAGCCTTATTTGCCCAGACTCCATGCATAAGAATCTGTTCCTAAATACAGAGTTTGTCAAAATGCAGGTCTTCCATTACTTTTATTACAGATAAGGGAGCCAACTGACAATGTCCCAATTTGTCCCAATACTCAGAATTCACAAACACCACAAATAAACTGGCATCACTTCATGAACATAACATTGTAGAATTTACTTTGGAGACAACAATTGCTAAAATTGGTATGTAGTAGCCATGCTCTTCTAGGCCTTCTCTGTTGTGCATCCCTACACAGCTGTGAATCAATGCAAGCTAAACAAGGTAAAATTTTTACAGAATGTTCTATCCTGAGGCTAAATGATTTTTTCCTTCATTGCCCTGAAATTATTGTAATCAGTATTTATTCTTGAAAAAACTTGAAGGCCATAATCATATATCAGGGCCCAGTTGTGACATGTAAATACACCCACTTTTTATACAACATAAGAAAGCTTGCAAGCCATGCATCTGAGTGATACAGTGAATACAAAACAGATGAGGAAAGCCCAAGGTAACAGTGGGATGATAATGGCTGGTGTAATAAGCAGTGCTACTGCACCTCAACTGCTTGGCTATGATTAAACTAATGTAATAACTGCTACCATGCTAAGAAAAGGCATTAATAGCAGAATGGTGGTTTATTGTCTGCTCTCTTCTGAAATTTACTCAGCACCAAAGTATTTATTAGAAACATATTTATTGTGTACTCACTTCTGGATGTGCCATATGTTCCTCTACTGATGATGTAATAATTTCTGTTTATTTTTTTTTAAAGTGCTGTATAAAAAGACTAAAGATGAAACTAGAACAAGTCACTAGATATCAGTGCTGAATGTGAGATCAGTTTCATAGGAAGACAGTCATGCCTCTAACAAGAAGTTTGCTCTAATGAAAGAGATCAAAGATGATAGAAAGCAAAGCTATGTAATGAAACAGTGATTTAAGAAGCCTGGGACATTTATTTTATTTTCATTGTAAGATAGGTTACTTGCCTTACAGATTGGTATTGTTTATTCTGGTGTCTGTACATGGTTTTGATTATATTAATTACATTATTGGCCAAATTCTAAACTGTTGTAAATCAAAATTACTATTCTGACTCCAGTGAATGACAGTGACTTATACCAGCTGATAATCTACCCTTCAATGCCTTACAAATGCAGGATAAAGACTTTGCAAGCATTCTAAAAAGTTTGTTTGTTTGTGAAAACGTTACAATTTATTGCCGTTTTGCAAATGGATAGAATTTCTTGCTGTAAATACTTTAATTACTATTATAAAATGAATTGAAATTTAATTAAAGATGAAAAAAAGCACAGTGGAAATTTTTAAAAGGATAAAACCAACGAGAAACACTCCCAGATTTGAATGTCATTTTAACAGTAATTTGAACCAACATCTGAAATGTGTTATATAATTTTAAACATATACTAAAAATTATTTTCTTCCAGCTTAGAGCAAGTGCAGACTCAATAGTTGTTCCAAAGCTTTTAGTTATTTCCCCTTCAATCTCTAGACGTAAACAAACAAGAATGCTAATTTAAAAAGTTACTTCAGGCAATAATCTTGTCAAAGTAGTTAAAGAGGGTTAGACTCAATCATCAGAAGGTAGGGCAACATCTAGAGAAAGCATTCATCATATAAACACATTGCATTTATTTAAGCAGTCATTCTCCAACAATTTGAAACAAATGCCTTGGATATTATTGAAAAATATTACTTCTTCTCTTAATGAGACAATCAAAGGTGTGTTTGGTTCTCTTAAGGTATAAAATGAATATGTCACTGTTCCAAAAGGCATTTTTGATACTAAATAGGTGGACAGGTTTTACTGAAGATTGTTGTACCCTCAATTCCCTAAATTTTCCTTGTTTCTCAGAGGCTGTCACCAGTGGCTCCACATGCTGTTTCTCCACTGTGACAGCAATTTCCCTGGGGTTTATGGAGGGCCCAATACAAATGGGGAAAGCAAAACCTAATTTCTGAAAGGGCTTCAGAATAATAAGTGTGAAGACACATTCAGAGTGTGTCAGCTTGGCTGTGGGCTTCCTTGAAAAAGGAGTGTAAACTCAACAGGCTTGAACGTAAACTCAAACAGTACAGCTGAGGGGTTGGGCACCAAATGCATTTCTCAGGGTCTAAGCAGGCTGCACAAACATCTGGAGTGCCCTCAGAGAGGGTGAGCAATGCCTTTGAGTGGGCAGAGCTGTGGTGGAGTCATGGACCAGGAGCTCAAGGGGCACCTGCTCTGCACAGCCAATGACACCTGCAAGATTCCAGCCTAGAAAGCATTTTCAAATGCAGTGCAAAATGGCAAGAACTCGAATGCCTCTTGAAAGAAAGCAAGCTCCAGTGAAGATTAAGCACCCTCTTGTGCTGACACAGAGACTATTCATGGACTCCCACATGAAAATCAGCAAAATCCCTGGGGAGGCTGAAAACTCCATTCCACTGGCACTCACTGGCCCCCACTGAGTGTCTGTCTAGGCAGCTACCTTCAAAATAGACCCTACATGCTGCAGTGAGTGACACACTGAGGATCTGTAGTGATGGTATAGCTCAATATGCTAGTCCAAATGAACTTAATGTTCTGTAATTTATGCCTTTCTTTTTAAGACAACATGTCCTTATGTTTTTCCAAGAATAGATGTATAACTTAGTCTTTTGGGCACTGATCCATTTTACACATTTCCTGATCTGCCCTTGTGTTACTGGAAAACATTTTCCAGGATGAAAGCTCAGTTTGTGCTAGAAATAAAATCAATTCAATTGAACAGAGATGATGGTTGCACAAACATGTGCATATTGTGTTAAACACAAATGTTGACATTTATCAATATGATTTAGAACCAACCAGAAAAATTTCTTCTAGTGGACCAAACTTTTAATAGTATGTTTGCGTAACACTTGCATTGAACTAAGAACAGTCTGTGTTCTGCATAATGTTTCAAATAGGAGTGCTAAAATGGTACATTGCTTTCCCATTGAGCAAAGATTTTATGTTTCTGGCAATGGTTTTGTAAGATAATGTACTTGTTAGCCAGAAAAACCACTCAGAAAATAACCCTATTCCTACTTTGATGTACAACTATAACAACAGTTTTTTTCAGGAATGGATATGACCCATCTTATTTTTACACATTATATATTTTTTTCCAAATGTCAAAGATACTTATCTTAGTGAAGGACTTCTCCATGGATCACATTTCCCTATTTTTTCTAGGCTGCTCTCAAGATGAATGAACCTTATCTTTCCAGGAAGTTGAATTTTTTATTTAAAATGTGAAATCTTGTTGAGTTCCAGGGTTAAGTGTGTGGTTTCAAAGCTGATATGCTTTCAACATGTGGATCTCTTATTTCCAGCTATATCTGACATTCTTTTATCTTGAAACATTTTACTCAATTTCTCAAACATTCTTTTATCTCGAAACATTTCACACAATTTCTCAGAAATGCCATTTGTTTAAAAATAAAAATAAATTTTTGAGAATAAAGTCTCCAGCAGGATATCTCTTTCTTCTATTTACATACAGGACACAACCCTGGCAACAATTTAACTCCAGCAAGTTGGAGAAATTCCACCTGGACTAAATGTCCCACAATCAAACTAGCATGTGCTCCAGAAGACGGTTCACTATCAGATGACAACTGAGAGAACATTGCATTTCTCTTTACATCAAGAGAAATATAATCATTTATACAGGAATTTTACACAGGCAAGTGGGCCTAAATTATTCCACTTTGTGCTGGGCCTTGCTCTCAGAGCACTCACTTCATGGGGAAACTTTCACAGGTCAGGCTGGGATTCCCACTGAGTCTGGCAAGAGTGCACTACCTTCTAGACTATACACATATCATTAATAAACCACTCCCAGATGTTTCCCTGTTAAATATTTCAGTTGAGGAATCAGGACCTACAAGATACAAAACTAAATAAATAGAAAGTATTTGAGTGTTTCAGAGCTACTCATAAGAGAAATTCTAAGACAATCTTTTGGGAACTATGCTACTTCTAACGTCATTAGGAAAGAGCCAATCCTGAATAAACATGAAGAATTTGAGAGCTACGACAATTAAAACATGAATACAGTTGACTTTGTGCAGGCCAGCACTGTTTCATTAATGAAAGTGTTATGTTAAGCAATCTGGATAAGATCCAGAGTGTTCCCCCCACAGAATAAGTGATATCTCTTGCACTACCTTGCATAAGGTGCATAGCAATGGTTTTACGTAGCAACATAAGGCTACTTCATCTATTAAAATTTCAGGAAATAAACAACTACTGAGGATACTTACAATTAGGATACTCCTTAAAAGGCATAATTGAGTGCCACTTGCCTCTTATCCACTGTGTCTCACATTCAATCAGTTCTACCCTTATACCTGCACAAGAAAAAAAAAAAAAAAAGGTTTAAGATTTTAATGAAAAAACAGGCATCTAATATGCCCTAATCAGTCATAGAGATGTGGCAGCATCCTCCTGCCTTGCAGATTCTCTGTGGATATTCTAACCCACTCCTAGACACCTTCTGTATCAATTTTCTCAACTTCTCCTATTAAGATTTTAATGTAGAATTTCTACAGTTATGCAGAGATAACATAGAATTATTGCAGAAATACTTCCACAATACTGTAGAAATATTTACTGGAGCTGAAATTCCAAAGGTGCTTTCACATAGGAGGGCATAATCCAAACATATCATATTTTAGTGCAGAGGCAGGTCCCTTAGATCAAGCTCTGTAATCTGGATACAATTATCTTTTTTTTCTAGAGAAGTTCAATTTTTAGAACTTAAGAGTGTTGTATGAATCTTTCTGTTTTTAATGAGATTATATTTTCAGTCAAAAGGCTTTTTTTTCTCAAATGATTTCTAATATTGCCTTATAAAACACAGATTTGTCATGAGAAAAGGTAGCTAAAGTGCAAGGCACAGCCCCTTGTTTCCCGTAATGTTCCACTGAACTTCATAGAAATAATCTGTTGGAGGACTACCACTCAACATGAATAATTGTGAGACTCTGTCTGCCATGTATCTATCATGATCATCTAAGATAGCTATAGTCCACAGTATTCAAACTGTGGAAAATGGCATAAAACTGCACAACAGCTACAAAAACCAACTAAGATTGATTTTCTAGTACCATTAGGTCTATTACATTCAAGTATGTTAAAAAAGAATAATAAAAAAAATTTTTAAAATTACAAATAAAAGTCTAACGAAGGCTACAAGGGTATAAAATCCAATGATGACAGACTACTGAGAGGACTGTTCAAAAGGGATATAATTTATTTGTGAGATTTAAGTATGTGCTACTAATACTTTTACTAAATGGTAAACCAATACTTTGGAAATTTCTGATCATGACATATATTGGAATTTACATTAGGGAGAGGTGGCTACTCATAGACATGACTGTTTATAAATAATATCTTTTTTACGTAATATATAAACTACCAGAATTATTTAAAGGAGTGCTGATACTGAAAAATGAGTATTGATTAAAAGACAAAAACAATCCCCAAGAAAATTAAGCATTTAAATCAGGCATAAAACATTAAATAAAAGAATGAGCAGTACCCGTAACTCAGAGTGCCACTTCCTAAGAAACACATACAGTAGCAAAATCTATTTTAATTGCATATGGGGACTTTGCCTGGATTATGCCCAGGCACATGACAAACCATTACCAAGTCCCCTGTTGGGAGTAAAGGACAAAAAGGGCTTTTACTTGGCTTGTGGCCACTTTTCTCAGGAACAATAAGTCAGCCACTAGTCACAAAACAAGAGTCCCCTGCACCAAGCCAGCCACCCCCAGGGAAGCTCTGGCTGGCAGCAGCTCCAGGCAGCTCCAGCTTCCAGTGCCCAGTGCTGGGGGCTGCCGGCCCCTCTCCAGGCACAGCTAAACTGGGCTCCCCAGCCAGCCCCTCTCTTTACAACTCCTGCTCATTGCTCCGGATCACACTCTTTTTAAAAGTTATTGCATAGCAAGGAGAAGCTGTTTAAGACTCCAAGCATGAAATATTCTCCTGATTAAGGAGTAGTCACATTCTATATTTCCAAATGAGACGAGTTTCATCGCCCTGGCAAGAGCAATATGTACAAGTCTACTGCATCATGAGGTTCAGAGTAATCAATGGTTAACTGGCCAAATAAAGGACAAAAACTGTCCCTGGGGCCCCAGCAAGGATCATGATAAAGGATCTGGAAGGCTTCTGATTCTTTAAGAGCCTAGAAGGCACACAGGTCCTCTGAAAAGCGAGTTGCACAGTCCTTCTAAGCACTCAACAAGTGCATTTTGAACATCCCACAGATGTTAGCAAAGGCTGACCACAAAATCAAGGGATCTTCTCAGGATCTTCTCTCTCTTCTGGTGAAACAGAAACAATCTCAGCCACCCAGAAACTCTGTTTTAATGAAAAATGGAGGAACAAGATACAGGAAGAAATAATTTCCAGTACACATTTTTAAAATATTTTTTAGGCATCTTTAAAGACAATATCCTTCCCATGGTGTCATTTGTTATCATGGTACTGCCATAAGGGTTTAGCCTCCCTCCACCTTCTGAATGCCTAATCTAGTGATGCTATTCCTAAAAATGACATTTTATCTCCCCAAGAATCCCATGTTAGGAGAACTAATGCCTAATAAGGAAGGTTCATGATGACTTTATGCAACATTTTGTCAACTTGCACTAGAACCCATTCTTTTATTTTCCAGTGCAAATCTAAATTTTTCTTGCATGGAACAGAGAATCTTATTTGTGGATTGGTATTGTAAGTTAATGCTTTTCCATTAATACTTCATAAGTTTTTCAACTCATCCCAGAATAACTAAATTTGTTTTCTTAACAGCATGCAATCAGTTTTATATATTTTAAGATTTGTAGTTCTCCATCAGCTATAGTAAGATCATCTTACTATAGATAAAAAAAGAAAAAGGAAAATTATTATATGACTTCTAGATACATCAGAAAAAAAAAAACATATCAAGACCATAAAACTTCTCATGCTTATGATTTGCCTATTTTTATAAGTAAAATTTTCTACATTTTAAACACCAGTGCACAATGGAAAGACAGCTGAATTGTTACTTTCTTTAGAATTACATCTGAAATGTTTATAAATAGTTGATTCCCACTTTTCAAAGTTCCTTGAAAATGCAATGTGCATTAGTTAGCACAGAATGCACTAATTAGCACAATGAGTGCTGGTTTATATTTGTAATCCTACTTAGAATCCATCTTTGCACTAGTTTCAGGTCAGAAAAGATGTGAAATGCAGTATTTTCATAATTTCACAAAACAGATAATAAAAAGCTGTAGATTGGATTTCTCTCTGAAGTTAATAACACACACCATATAAGCAATTTAACTCCTTTGAGCAACTTTGATCCCTCCATTGTGTTTCATGCCTTTGTTAAAAAGTGACAACAACAATTTCAATATCAATAATAAAATGTAAAAATAAAAGTTAAGAATAAAACCAGATATCCCAAGTGCTAAGTCTTTAATGGAAAGAAGGATGAGGAACCAAAGAAAAGGCCCCACATTTGCACAAACAGTGCCTGGTAAATTATTTTTCACACAACTTCAGAGTGAACATTCTTTGGCAATGAATTAGCTCCAGGTCCTATGCAGAAATTTAATGCAACACATCTCAGATATGTGCATTTAATTGTTTTTGTAATTATATATCCTGACACTGAAAACAACACTACGCCCAAATAAATGAATGCAGTTTTGGGGGGGTAAGTTTTGGAGAACTTCCTTAAGGTTTTGTTTTGCCAGTTTCTCTGATTTTGTTCTTTAAATGGTATCCAACCCCCAAGGCAACTTTGATAAAGTCAGTGAAATTATACAGGTAGAAAGGACAAAAATGCAGTCTCTGGATTTCAAATAGTGACAACACCAGTCTCACCATTAAGCCTGACACAAGAACCTTTTAATTTAAATGTAATCTCCAAAAGACCAAATTACCAGCAACATGTTCTCATTAATTCCTGTAAGGGATGCTCAAGCTTTGACCCCTTATTGTTCTCCTTATCGAGAAGTGGCTGAGTCATAGTATTAATAAGCCATCACTCATTTAAGTGGTCATTCACTGCTGGGCGGGGAAAAGATAGGCTCATCCTTTTGAAGTGGGAATGGGCAAGCAAGGCTGCTGTAATAGGCTGTGATTATTTTCACTATGAATGCTCTCCCAGCTTTCAAAAATTAAAAGGACCACTCATTTTCCTGCTTGAGTATTTCTCACACTGGCAAAAAAATGAACCCTTTGAAATGTAAATGATTTAATCTTTGCAAACCCCTGCTTCAGAGGGAGGTACAGCTTCATTTACAAAATGAAGACATTTTAGGAAATGATTATCATTGTAAAATTGAGGTCAGCAGGGAGTCCGAGTTCAAACTCTTAGAATATCAGCAGTGTAACAAGTTTGATCTTCCTTACTGCATTGCTTGCATTTGCTTCTCTGGGTTCCAGCAGAGAGCCATTGTCAGTCGGAACTTGTTCCCACTCATTTCCCCTGGTTAAATAAAATAGTTATGCTTATTACATGGAATTAGTCAGTCCAATAAAATTTAGGGCAAAACTAAAAATAAAAAGGGAAGTTGGAATTTATTTTGATTAATGCATACACTATGTGCATATTCAACTCAGAACATTTAAAGGCTGAGAGCACTGAGGATTTTTTTTTTTTTTAATGCTTAGTTCAGGCAGTGGTGTTGGGCAGTATTACTATACTGTCCTACCAAGGTTTCAGAAGGAGACCACCCATAATGGTGAGAGAATATTTCATTTAAAATTTAAACATTAAATCCTTAAGCTCTCTTCTACAACATCCAAGTAGAATGGCAATTATTGTTGTTGGCATTATAGGGTTTTATGGAATCAGTCAGGCTTATTATGAACTGATGGAGATGATAAATTTGTATAACAAAGTGCAAATGATAACAGCTGCCATATGACAACAGTCATTATGGAGAGCTTCCCTGCACTGATGGGCATTTCAGCTGAAACCAAGGGAAGTCTGTCAGAAAGGAGGATGAATCTGAGCAAAACAGAAAGTGAGAGGTTACAGAATTTTATTGGTGATCTTGAGATATAAGTTCATCATAATTTAATTTAATATACTTATTTTCTGTGGGGTTACTTATCTTTCTGCCATTCCTGGAGAGCCATTTGTGTCTCCCATCCTGATACATTAAGAGGGAAGGTCAAAATTAGATTGTCAAAACGCCACTTGCCTTACAAAGATCCTTGATGTTGCACCCTTGAAGTTACACTTCAATAGCACTGATGAAGCACTGTTACTGCATGAAAGAAATACACCCATATATCTACAACATGCAAGAGAAAAATACCAAACTAAGCAGAATTCAGCACCTGTCCAATGCCTCAAAAAAGGATAGGTAAGAATGAAAGGCTGCCTGTACTCAAGTTAAAATGGTGCAGTTTGAAGTGAGTCTAAAAGCTGGGTAGCCAGACTTGCAGGACACTTGCCCAAACCAAACTTAAAAAGGTTTGTCTTTACTAATGAAAAAACCAAAATATTAGCAGTGTTTTTTAACATCTCTCAAAAAAGAAAAAAAAAAAAGGTTTATAAACAAAACTGCACAATTTTTCAAAATGACCACAACACTGTAAAATATGTTATAACAGAGATAAAAGAGAAAGTCTGAACACCATCCACCACACATCCAGTCTCAGTGGTTACTGGTTTTCCTGGCTGAAGCAGGTGTTTTGTTTGTGTGCACTGGAGTGTGAGGCAGCTGTTCTGCCGAGGTATGAAGGGCTCCTTTATGAGCAGGGCACGTTCCCAAGCTGGGCAATTGCTGCACTGGACACAGCTCCACACCCTGGCCTCTGGGCAGGACTGCTTTTTCTTGGAGGAGCTATACACCTGACAAGTGGTGCAGGTGCAAAATGAAGGAGTGTGATGGGAAACAAATATGAGAAAAAGTCATGCACAGTAAATTGAGGTTTCAAAGCATATGGCCAAGTGTGTCTTGCTGACTCCTGGAAACTTTACATGAGTTCTGGATAGCACTGGCCTGCAAGACAGCTGTTCTGCAGAAGACTGACTTCTTTCTGCCAATATTACTGCTTTAACTATTTAAAGGTAGTTTTAGACTTGATGCTTGTAACAGAAGCCAGACTGTGAGAGGTTCTAGAGCTGGATGAAGTTAATGTTTAGAATACCTAGGTTTTGATGAACTGATACTGTACCAGATAATTAAAAGCTGTTCCAGACTGCAAACTCTCTGGGACAAAGATGACTCCTTTTGTTTGTATAAAAACATCCACACACAGCATGGTGGGCAGTAAGATATCCCTCAGCCTTCCCCATCTCACTCTCCAGCAGAGGAGTCAGGTGTCAGGAGGGAGCAGGATTCAATGTAGGCAAACTTTACTGAGCTAGAAGTGAAATCGAGGAAACTTACCAAGATTCTGAGATCAAAAATGTAAGCAGACTATGACTTTAACCAGAAGATTTCTTATTTTATTATGATTATTATAAGCTCTTTCTTATTCCCAACGTTTCAAATTTTGCCTCCCAGATATTTTTTTCAGAAGCTTCAGATCAAGGGTAGGAGCACAAATACTGCATTAACTCAGGGCAAGATGTACCAGTGGAACTGTTTAGATTATGCTTCTTTAGCTCCCCATTCTGGGCAACTAATGCAATATTTTACGCAATATTTTACTTTGGAGAAGTTGAAATCAATTCTCTATGACATCTTCTGAAATCATGAAGCAGAGAGTTTAGCTACTCGCCTGGAACTCTTTAGGAATGATCTGCCTTGAACTTCTTAACAAATGCTGTGCTTTGTCACTAACTCGTTGCTTCTTCTGAAGTTCTCACAAACTGCTCCCGAGTAATTTTCTTAATATTCTCTTCAGTGACAGATATTTTACACATTAAATCTATTTTTCATGTTAGCCCAATGATCAAGAAGGCTGATGTAATCCACTGGGGGAACATATATTCCAGTTTTCATTCATGCTTTAGAGTATTGTCACAGTCCAGCACAAAGGAATAATCTGATTGTTTCTCATAAAGCAAGAACAAACCATGATTGAAGGATTTCTTCTATTTAAAGCTATGCTTTGCAAAGCCTATTGAACTTGCTAGAAGAGTCATCTCCGATGCCTACACTAACTACACAAAGCTGCTGCACAGTTGCCATTCAAGGGCTAATTTAGTACCAAAAGGCCAATATTGCTGATTTGCAGATTACAAATATCACGAGATATTAATTTATTTATATTTAAATCAGGCTAAAAGATTAGGAGAACTTTCAGTAGATCCATTTACAATTAAAATGAGCATAAGTTTGAATTACTTTTTTATAATCTGGGTACAGCTGGGGTTTGAAAGAGTTGCCGCCAGAGTGATGCGAGGCATTTGCCTTTGACAAAGTAATGCAAAATTTGTGTAAGTGGGTGAAAGAGCATTAGATTGTATCACCTCGTAGGTCAGCTGGAAAATGCAATATGTATTCTGATTATGAGAAAACAGAGTGAAAGGCAGCAAACAGGTGCTGAGGACGGGCTTGGAGCGCGGTGGCAGCGCAGGGACCCGCGGGGACGGCGCTCCCAGCTCTGACCTCTGGGCAGAGATAACTCTTTCATAGCCCCTGTTCCACTCTCCCACTTTGTATCCAAGTCCTCCGCTATAAAATGTAAAACCAGCACATAGAGCACACTGCTTTGGAGGTCTGCCACTTGCATTCAGGCAACCATTTGTACTTTTGCAGGCGTAATCAATCTCCTGTTGCTATCAGCAGGGAGTGGGGCTTTGCTGCTTTATGGCTTAAAAGTAGTTTTGTGCAAATTCTGCTTCCCTCCCCCCTCCCTTTAGCTCCACTACTCACAGGATTTCCAGGGACATGGGCTAGAGCTGAGAAAAGAAGCTTGTTTGATTTAAGCACAGAGGGGTTTTTTGTGTGTGTGTTTATATTTTCTCTGCATCTATTAAGGGGTGAGGGGGAGAGACTTCATTTATATGTTAATATTAGCCGGCACCCTGACTAAACTGACAGAACTATTTCATGGGAAGCTGACAAATTTTGTCAGCTAGGCTATCTTTCCACATCTCAATAGTGGCAATAATCTTGATTAGCAAAACAATTGGGGCCAAAGAAGTCCTGCTGTTCCAAAGACCCTCTTCTCAGGTTACAGTTTGCTAATGTGATGAATCCAGAGAGTCCTTCAAGCTTGAAAAAATTCCCCAAAGCAGCTGAATTTAGGCAAATGAAGGGAACCATTTTGGAGGCTGGACAAAAGGGGTTAATTTGATCGACCATGTCTCCATAGTCTTATAACAATCATTTACTTAACAAGCATATAGAGAGTCATTCCATGGAAACTGGTGGAGTTAACAGAGGAAGTTCGAATAGAATATCTGTTTATCCCAGATGTGTGGGAATTTTAGCCAAAAAACAACACCACATAATTGCTGCCTGTGGTATTGATTCTTACACAGGAACAACAGCAGAACTAAAGGGCTCTGAGCATGTCAGGAAGGCCTCAGCTATGAAGCAGTACAAGCTTCCATTTTTATCAGCTTGTTGCATTGCTAATAAAAAAATTAGAAATTAACTCTTTCAGGGAAACTAAATGAATTCAAACTGTTTGTGCAGTCCTATTTGCAGGGCAATTTAAAGCAACTACTTCTGTTTGTAAAAATAAAGGCTTCCGTAATATTTTTGATGCATATTAATCCATCTTCTTGTTGTTATTGTATTATTACATAGCAGGCCATGTTCTGAATTATATTTATGCAACTCAAATCTGGTATATTTTTTCTAGAGCAATCAGGCTGCATTTGCCTCAAGAACAGGACCAAATAGTTACTACAACTGTAAGCAGATGGAAATATACTTGGTCCTGGTCAGCATAAATATATAATCATCATATAAAATAGCCGTCTTACTTTTGGGTCCTGTCTCTGACTTATTTATGCATCTCATTAATTTATAAACCTGTCGTAAGTTGATCTAAAATCATGAGATTCTGTTTAACTCTCTGAAGAAATTTTAAACTTGCATTGAAAATTTATTTTAAAAGTACTAACTGAAGCTTCCTGTCTTTTCACACACTTGCTCTTCCCTGCCCAGCAGCATCTTTAGAATAATTTCTAATTCTGTTACTGGAATGAAAATTACCATTCTTATCATGTCTTGTAATATTTAGAGATTTTACCTGGTGTTTACACACTGGTGAATATTAGTTTAAATATACATTTTGCCAGACATCAAATACAAGGTTCTTAAAAACTGTTGAACTCATCTGTCTTCAAGAAGTTTCAGAACCAAACCTTACTTATACATAATGCAAATACAAAAGAGGAGAGGAAAAGAAACTCTGGAATTTTTATTTCTTGCTCTTTTGCATATTTATGGTGCTGTACACACCATGTAGAAGGAGTCCACTCTTTAAAAGATGCCAGTTATGATTAGGAAGATTTTGATACAATAATCAAACCTCCTTACTTCAAGTTATTTTCTTGGTAACTTACAATGATGAAAGTCTCCAACTTCATTAACTTTAATATGAGCAAGCAAGTTTTCTTTTCATTTTCCCTCAAATTTGGGATAGGATGTGAATGGGAATATGTTTTTAAAATTGATTACTTCTACACTTGAAGATAAAAAAATGGACAGAAGGATTTATGCAAACAGAATTGGTCCACAGTCTTTCACAATGACAACAATCAGGAAAAATTACCTGCAGAATTTCTACCCATAGAAAACTTTCAGCATTTACATTGGCATATATTAATACTTATTTACAGTTAATTTCTAAGATGGGTATCTGAACTGTAGCATTAGAAATTCCTCACTTCCTTTTAATGTAAAGCCTTTAAAGATCAGGCAACACAGATTACTCAGAAAAACTCTGATGGCAGGTGAAGTTTTGCCCAAGTTAAAAGTTTACCAACAGCATGGCACATTTTCAGCCAATGAAGCAGACTTACAAGAATGTGTGTGTCCCCCCAGCTGTTTTAAAACTCTGCACAAAGCTTCTATTTTTTCAGCATTCTGTGCTTCCAGATGTTCAAAACTGGGTTAATTTTTTAGGAAGCTGAGGTGCTCTGTTTTATACCATCTGTCACACACTATCATAGTGAAAAAGAGAAGGGAAACACATTAAGCAACTAACATCAAACTGTTACATGATCATTAAGAATCTCATATTTTTTCATCATATAGATCTCTACCTGTACACAAAAATCCATCCTGAAACTGTCTCATTTAAGGCTGCTTTTAACAACAGCACAGGTTATGACAGTACCAGCAGAGAAGCTGTGCAGCCCTCATGCCATGAAGCTAATAGGGAACTCAATCCACCTACAATAAATAAGAATTCTTTTCATTTTCATTTGTTCAATCTTTCAGAAGAGTGGACAACATCTAAATCTGAAGTTTTTACCCAAACAAAAGCTTCCTTATGGACTCAAGCTTGGTTTGTTCCTTTTAGGTTAAAGTGGCACAAACTTTCAAACAACTCCTAAGATTGAAATTTTTGGTATGACTCGAGTGGATCAAACCTGTGATCCTGACTGTGCATGACTTAGACTCTAGCAGTGACTCTGAGGGAAGTTTTCCCTGGAAGAAGGATTTTCCCTCCTCCAGCCAAGCCATTGGCACAGACACTGGAAGGCAAAGTGCTCCAGGCTGTGTGACTGCACTGAGCAGCTCCTTGAGAGACAGGATATTTCCTTAGGAATGTTTGCTGGTATTTACTCAGTGAGTTCAGACAGTGACTGGCCATAGCTCCTATTAAACCATAATTGTCCAAGTGACAGTTCAGATCCTCTGCCTGATTCACTGCTATTGAGAGAGACAGACAGGATTCCCACTAAGGCTTGGTTTAGGCAGGATATCCATGGCTTCTGCCTGTAAAAAGATGGAACTAGCACAGGTAGTAATACTACTCTATGCTAATATTTCCCCCTTTTGACATTATCCCTGCAAGATCATAAGTGAAGAAGAAAGTAACAATAAATCTGCTTTGCACAATTTTAAGGAAAAGAGCTTTGGTCTGATTCCAGATATCGTCAGCAGGATGAACACAGAGGACAACATTTAGTTATAGATTAATAATCCAAGTACAAATAGTTCTGAACACATAGAAAAAAATATAAACCCACAATATTAAGCAAACCACAGGACAAAGATCACTCAATTCTCAGAGCTATATTATTTTTCAGTGGGGAAACAAACCATACAGAAGTCATTGAACTCTGTGATGTCAATATCAAGGTGAACCAGACTGAATGAAACATGCCACAAAGAGTTATGAAATGTGAAATCCAAGTAAAGCTTGTGGAGTTTACATGAACATCAGTGTACTCACTGAACCAGAAAACTGACTTTTTTTCAAAAGCTCTCAAACTTCTTTAAGTTGGAAAGTATAATGCAAAGTTATACATCAAATAATCAAGGAAATTTCACAGGAAAGTAAATTAATTATAACATTCTTATGTTACTGTAATATGTTAATGCCATTAGAATCAACTTGAATTATATAAGCTTCTGCTTGCAAGACTTTATCTAAAAAAAGTAATTAATTGTCCACTTTTCTATCAGTAAATGAAGAAAACAAGAGACAGAAATATTTCTTCCATCAGGAAAACCACACCACATTTCTCTGGAGAGACACATTTTGAACTATTCATAAACTGCCACTCACCTTACACAGTCTGGTTTTGCATTGTGTTTTTCAACTGGTCATCCTGTTGATGCATCATTACCACCAAAGAATTATTATAAGAAAGTCAAATGCAATACAAGCCAGAATTAACATGTAAAACCTGCTCACTCACTCTCCATCAGAGAATTAGAGATAAATATGTGTTGAGAGTTGAATTTTGCCATGAATTTTGCATTAATACTTGGACAACACTTGTGTTACAAGGCTACTCTAGAGCATAAACAATTTTCTGTCATCCAGTGATAACAGCAGAATGGTCATCTATCTATCATTGTAATAAAGCTATTTTTTCAGAAAAGGTTGTTAGATACAGTGAATGCTAGGCTATCAAATTAACCATTATCTATCCACCCCAGACAATCTTCAGACTGTGTTTCTCCTCTAAAAATAAAAGATACAACATTGTAGATCTCAGGTCACTGGCACATGAACACCTTCCCATTAGATCAGTTTTTTTTATAAATAATGCTTCCTGCAAATTTATCTGCTCACACTACAATATGGATCTTTACAAAATTATCCTTATTGAGTGAGCAGAAAAAGCCCAACACATTGAGATTGATAAACTTATAACATGGAGACAAATTATTTTGCACTCTGGATTTAAACAGAGGTACTTTCCTTACTGTTGCAGTTTACTTCAAATCTTTCCTAGGATCTGTTACCTAGTAATATTTTATGTAGGTGAAGTGTCACAGAAATGGCTATACCCCTAGTGAAATATAAACTGAAACTTGCACAATTGTGCATTTTCTTTTGACAAATGAGACTTGGTCACATTTCTAGCTGTTTTTCTTTAATAATGAATTTTATTTTGCCTTATAAATACATGGAAAATAAACTGAAAATTTTTTAGTTCAGCTGCATAAGTCAACATTTATGATAAAACACAGTAGAGAAAAAAAATAGTTTTTCATGCTTTAAATGATCACAGTTTATACATGAAGATTTCCTGAACAGTCTGAGGTCTGATAACTCTTGTCACAACTGAAGCTTTCCCATGTACTCTCAGCTTCAATTCTCAGTATTTGGCTAAATTTGTAACACTGGGTAAGACACAAAGAAGCTTTCTTTTATTTTCTAAACAGATGATTTCTTCCAAGTCTTAATGAGATATGAATCAAACTTTGATCTTCAAGGTGAATCATTCATTAATCATAAACAAAACATGATTAAATCAGGGACACATCAGCACATATTGTAAAAATAAATGCTTGCACAAGCCTTTTATTTAATATTAACTTCATTATGTTTTTATGTGAATTCTTGGAAGTTGGTTATCCCAGCTTAAAGTTAATATTTCCTTAGGAAAAAAAACTATCATGTGATCATTCTTCATGTAGTTAGGTGGCTTTATACATGTTAATGGTTAAACTACTTCAGAAATGACATTAAACCAAAGAGGAGTGCAAAGAGTTTCTGCTGATTCTGTTGTGTCTTTGAATTACTCTGACATATAATAAGACCAAAGTACATAATAGGAAGAAAGAAGAAAATACACTCAGAGGAGCATATGCTGCTTTATGGAACTGCACATGACAGAGAAGAAAAAGTGACAACTATTTGCTGTTCTCTCAGGATGATCTGTTAGCTAGTCTCATAGTGCTCACAATTTAGAATAATTCTGTAAATAAATAGTCTTTCTTTTTTACTGTTTAATCTTTTTAAAATAAATTTACAAATCCATTGAAAAAATATTCAAGCTGCAACTATTCATGAGAGAGGAAAAGCAATTCTACCATTGATAGTTATTGCCATTTTCACTAATAACTGGTTGGGTTTTCTGCAGGGGGCAGGAAAAAAATAAAGGAATTCATCAGTAAAGTGAAAGTTTGCATTCTGAGAACACCTATTGATAGTACCTATCTCCCTCATAGCTATTTTATATCCACTTTAAATTTAATAAGCCTCAAGCTGTCACACTTGGAGGATTTCCCCCCCCCCACCAGAGCAAGCATAAGGTCTAGTAAAGTAAATTGCAGCTTTGAGAGGAGTTCCCTCATCTATCTGCAAAAACAACAGGTGAAATGTGAATCCATTAGCAGGAAAACTTCAGCTGCCAGAAGCCAGCATCCAGCCCCAGGAATGCACTGAAGTAACAAACCAGCCTTTGGATAGGAATGTCTTTTCTTTATTCTCTGAAGGAACTGTAGTTAAAAAGTTTGGAAGGCACATCCAGAAAACCACAGAGTGTAATCTCAGCACCTGTATCTCTGTGAGCACTTAACCACTCAGGAAACCCTGATAGTCATAGCTACTAATGAAATACAGTTCATGGATTTGTTTTTTCTTTTTCCTGCAAGAATATATATATTATATATAACAAACATGCAACAGTAGGTCTTCACCTGCTGTCAATAGGCCATGCATGCAACAAAGAGCCATGGGTTGTGTCTAACTCTGACAGAGGCATTGCATCTGTAAGATCCTCAGAGGCTGCAGGAGATGCTGTCAGGCTCAGGAGAAAAAAACCATCAGCCTGGGGAAGCACCCGAGCCCCCAGCACCACAGATTCCTGTTTCAGGAAAGGCATAGAGGAAAATAGAAAAGAATGGAATAAATGGGAAAAACTTCAAGGGGATGGATAATAAAAGCCAGCATAACCAGGTAATTGCCTACTGCTTTATCATCCAGGTACTGCACACCAACTGTCAGGAAAAAAAAAAAAATCAATGAATGCCCCCAGCAAGGAAGCTCCTAGATTCAACAAAACCTGTGAGAATACTCAGCTTTGAAAGCAGGAAGGCAGGTTTTCAGGAAACACCCTGGCTAACTGTATAGGAAACAGCAGAAGTGAAAATCCAAACCAAGAGAGCAAGCACAGGAAAGTTTGGTCCCAAGTGACCACAAAAGACTGGAGACAATCATGTCCTTACTTTCAAGTGTCTCTAAGTACTGCTGCAGTGAAACACATGAATGAACTGGAATGGGAAAAACCCCAAAACCTCAAAAGACAGTGTCACTTTGTGTCACAAAATTCATGTCCAAGTGTTCCATGTTCTACAATTTACCCAAAGAAGTGATACAAGTCCTGGAGGGTTTCTGCAGTGCCTTTCCCCCTCTCTTATCCCCTCAACCTCCATCTGTTAATAATGATCTACATAATCCACGTGTCATGTGATATAGTCATCAAAAAGTGATGTACCTGCACATAACACATACAAAACAATATGAGAAGATATTTTTAAGAAGAAGAGAGAACCTTAAACATTAATAAGTAGCAAATCTGTGAAATCAAAGCATTTTCCTCCTTTTTTTATAATAGCCTTTCATTCTTTTTATGATTTGTCTTTGAAAGCTCTTAAGCTCTTCCTGTGGATGACAGTTGATATTGTTCTTCCATCCTGCTGCAGACAGCACAAGGGAGGGAGGGAAAAGAAAAAAAAAAACCTATTGTACAGCTTTTCGTCTCTGAAACATGATTTTTATAATTAATATATACAACTGAGAAGAGAAAGGTACGTTATAATGAAGTGCAATTAAGAGGTGTTTGTTCCTGTCCCACACATAAGATGACTATAATTTCCTTGGCTGTTTAGAAGTCAACCATTATCATTACATTTCACACATCTTTTCTACTTTTTTTTGCACTTCTGATTTTGTTTATTTTCAATTAAAAACTCCAAATAAACATACATACAAAAAATCTGATATTCAAGTAACATCATCTTTTAATTATATTGTGCAGTGATCATTAAACCTAGTGCTTATACTAACCTTTTTGGATTTAATTTCATAGGCATGAATGGATCTGTCAGTTTTGCATTAGACTTAAATTCATGCAAGGGAGAATAGAGTGTGCATTTACACAGCCTATACTGCATGTAACCACAGATGTATTATTAGAGGAGTAATTTAAAGCCATTCTTTTGGCATATTTGTTTTTAAATTCCCCAAACCCACATCACAGCATAGTTTTCTACTTTAAATTCTGCATTAATATTATTTGCATTACTGCAGTGGCTACCCTTTCAAATCTCACATACACCCACACAAAGAAACAAACACTGCATGGGAGACCTTACAGTGTGAAGATATTAAAGGCACAAACCATGAAGAACAAGACATATTCTCACTGATGTGATGGTGACATTTCTATTAGCCTTAAATGCAGCTTCCTTGAGAGGGTTCCTTCCCATTTATGTCTTGGCTGAATTTGGGACTAGTCCAGCTGAAGCCACAGTAGATCAAAGCTGGGAGTCTTGGCTGCCCTAACCCAGGAAAGAGCCCTGCAATGACTGGGGAAGTTCAGACTGACAGCTGAGCCTGTGTTTTTAGCTGAACTGCCATTAAACAAATGCTTTCTTTCCAGTTTAGATTTGTAAAACCTTTATAAAGTGAGCCCAGAAGGAGCTACAAAGGACCAGTTGCTGACAGACAAACAGATGCAGACAGACAAATTGAAACTCAGGCCTGATTAAAACCCATAGAAACATATGGAAAGATTACCATTGAGCACAGTGGGCTCCTGCACAGAGGCAATTTATCCTCAATGGGAAGTAGATGTTACCTTATCTTCAAATAAGAAAATAAGTTTCCTGTTTAGGTACTTCTATTGCTGAAAATATTCTTTGACACAAAAATTACTTGATTTTTTTTCCCCCAGTTTCTCTCATGTGCTACTATTTCTGCTGAAATTTTTGATAGACATAATTGTATTTCTCTATGTGCACTTGTGCCAATTAAGCTAAATAACTCAATTGTTCTTGCAATGAGTACGAACTCATTTACCAGAGCAAATATTTTCTTTCAATTGTTTTTATATGTTTTTGTTTCTACAGAATACTTCCTGAGAAAAATAGTTCAGCTTTCGTTGTAACAGACTACTTCCAGTCTATGTAAGACATGGTTGTGGTTGCTAGTGCTGTTGTTTTTTTTTTTTTGTGGCTGTAGTTCAGCCACAAAAATATCTGAAAAGATAAATGTGTTACATTTCCCATATTGGAAAAGTGCATATTGTCCTTTAATGACTTTAGTTTACTGGCTTATCTTCATGTTTGTGCATTTTCTCTCTTAATATACTGTTCCAACAAGTGATCAGCCTTCTTTGATCAACATGAAGATGATATAAATTAGAAGATGGATTCCTGTATATTCCATTATTCAGAGAAAATTTTCCACATTATTGTCCATTTGCTGTCTATATTAAGTGCACTGACTTATAGTTGATATTTTCCTGACTTTAATACTGCTTTCTTCATATATAATATAAATTGATGGGAAGGCATTTTGAATGGTCTGAAATATTTCTTGAAACTATGCAATAGAGTACACTATCAGGTTAACATTATCTGCCATTGATACATTATTTTGTATTGTTTCCTCTTGCAAAAAAACAACAATTCAATCAACTCTATGCCAGCAGTTAAAAATCTTCAGTTTGCCAAAGCACGGAGCATATCCCAGCTGCTCTCTGGTAAGATGTGTTAGATTGACCATAGAGATTTCTCACTTGCTTGATGAAAGACAGACTTGGTGGTATTTGTACTTTATTCACTGATTAGAAGCAAGGAGTGAGCCAGAGCCACATCTTTCAACAGCTACAGAAGATTAAAAGTTATATTTTAAACGTCAGAATACAGCACCAGTTGAAAAGGTTTCCAGTCTCGCTAATTTTATCCTTTGGGTTGCATAAAAGTAGTAAAAATAAGAAAAAACCCTTCCTATCTTGGTCTTCTTTCTAGACTTCCCAACCCCCTTATTAGCCCTTCCTTCACCTCCTTTCACATTTTATTGGAATCATCTATAAAGCTTCAAGAAGGAAAAAGCTGAAGCTGCATGAGGTAACCAGCAGCTGTCCAGTGAAGCTGCATGCAGCCTGTACACAAAACTCCAACTACTAGCTCTGCTGAGTTCAAAGGGATTATTTATGTAAATAAATGTTCTGGTGTTCTAGCATAGACACAACCTGGTCTAGATGAAGCAGTAAAAGGGGATTTTCTCCTCCTCTCTCTTGTCCTTTTTGGTAAAATCTCTTTGAACATTTACATGCTACCAGATTATTTCCCTACTTCTCACCAAATCCTACTCACTTTTATAACAGCATGGTTCAGACCTCCATTATCCTGTTAATCAGCCTTAAAACATCTTACACTTGTGCTATAATGACAGAAAATACTGGGAATTCAGCATTTCGGGAGGACAAGCAGTGTAAGTCATACAATTCCAATGAAATTCATGGCTTGAAGTGTTCCACTGTTATAAGTCATACTGCTCTAAAGGAGGGATTTCACAACGCATCTCCACTCCTCCTCCTTCCAAGGCAGCCTTTAAATTCAGGCACAACCCACAGCTGAAGTTTGCTTTGCTCAGGAAGGCTCTAAATGCTCCCTGCAGCACAGCAGGAGGCTGTTTAAGGCAGCTGAGATTGGTGGGTGGATGGAGAAGTCATGAGCCCACAATTACACCCCATTCCAGAGATGTGTCTGGAGCTGCAGTGACTCCAGGCAAAGAAGTTGAAGTGAATGGGAGCTGATATCTTTTCAAGACAGACCTAAAAATACCTGTCAGGGCTGCAGATTTGAAGCAATTACCAAGAGCAATTCAGAGTTTTCCTGCTGGGAGCCAAAGATACTGCAGAATCTTTTACAACAGGCTGTGTGGAGTATCTGGTTATGAGACAAGTGAAGCACAAACGTTTCTGAAGTGCTCTGGAGGGAATTCATCAGCACCAAGACAAGATCTGAAAGTCTGGATAGGATTCAGAAGTGGACAGGATCTCACCCACTCAGGACACCCAACATGTAAACTCACAGTAGCTGAACTCTGCCATTTCCATGAAGCTAGGAAAAGTCCTCAAATTCACTTACCAGCGTCCTGGGAAGAGAAAAAGCATAGTCATGTCCTAGTCACTGTGAAAGGAATATACTTTTGTGCCCTGGGAGTTATCAGACTCTTCTGAAACTAATCATTGCTAATCATTGAGATAAGCATAACAAATCATGACAAACAGTAAGTTTATTAGATGCACACCACTCATTTCTGACTTTGATAAAAACATTAGGTACAAAATTAATCTGGTATATAGAACAACTGAGTCAAAACAATAACCTAAACAACTGAGTGCCTGAAACTACTTCCTACTCCCATTTTTTTTTTTTTTTTTTTTTCTGTCAAACACAGGACCTTGCAAAAGACATGAGAGAAAGATTTCTTGAGAAATCATCTTCGGCTAAGATCAAATTAAAAAGATTCCTTTGCCTGGATTGAGAGGGACTCCAGTTTCTACTAGAAAGAGTAGTAAACTACTGCGTGCTGATCCACCAGGGCATAAGACTGAGGGCTCAGTCCCAGAAACACACACAAAAAAATCTCATTTGACTTCCCCGTATTTATTTCTTGATCAAAATATGAAACATGTTAAACCCCAGAGAGAACATCTCAGAACATATGATATTATTATGTAAACATGACAGGCACGCTGGAACATACATGTCATCACATACATGTCATGTAATGAACATGCATTTATCAGCTTACTCCTGCAAGACAGAAGTGAAGTATTGATTTAAGCACTATTTGAATTGTCCTGACATTTAGAGATAATTCTATATGATACCTAAATAATAATAACAAAAAATCCTTTCAATTTTCTCTTTGCACTGAGGCTCAGTATAGATCTAATGAACAAAATGTATCCATGTCTCTCAGATGTTGCCTTATTTTCTGAAGTGTACCTGACATTTCTATGAGCTACCTTAGAATAAAACCATGCATAACTCAGAGATTAACACACACAGTGAGATGCATTTCATACAAATGTCTGTCTCCCAACACATTTCTATACCAACCAAATGTTTCTGGAGGCCAATAGAATAATCCAGGAGTCCAGAGCTCATGTGGACACAACTCAATTTTGCAATTAGTTAATTTGAAGTTACTTTCTCCTGGCAAATCCTCCCACCAAACTTCTTCTCTTCCTGTGTTACTAACACCTGCTGTGCCAGAGCACCCGTCAGGTTTCAAAACCTGAGCTGTTCCACAAACTTCACAACTTTCCTGTGTGAAGGAAGTACCAATTTTTTATCTCCCTCTGAAGAGGAAGAAAATGTTTACACCATGGAAAAGCTGGGTGGAATGTTTTCCTTTGAAGTCTGCAGCACAGACCTGTGACTTAGGTATTTGTGGTTTGAAAAATTTGTAACTTAAGTATTTTTACCATCTGTTTATTTACACTGGAAGCTTTTCAGTACTCATTAGGAGCACATCACTCATCGTACGCTTGCATTCGCTCTGAAAATTAGGTGCTTTTTATTTATTTATAAAAGCTTTATTGCTGAGCTCCTTCCACTGTTTCCTCCTAATTTGTACATTCTCCTAATCTCTACATGAAGAATTATAAATCTGAAATGTTTCATTTTTTATTCAATGATCTGGAACGCACACAAATACTGCACCCATTGAAGGAAACGAGGAAGTTTTTCACTTCAGTGACAAAATATCACTTGGGTGTATTTCAAACAACAATGTTCTCACTACTTGGTTGCACCACTATTATGAAGGTTTCTGTAAACACCTTTGCCAATCCTCATACTCCAATTTTATTTGTTAGAAGAAGCATTACAGCTTTTGTGTTAGCTGAATTATGGAAACTATGAAATTATGGAATAACTGGTTAAATTGAAATAAGCATTATTTTACTAACCTCACTGAAGGTAAGATTTCTTGATGGCAAGGGAAAAACTGCTGAAAGTTTATAATTGTCCAGAATCTGACTGTAATTATGGGAATATAGTGACTCTGCTGAAGTCAGGTTTCTACAATGAAATTTTCACTGGCCTCTTAAGATGGGGACAGTAGAAACTTAATTCTCTGCAAATCCTTTTATCAGCAGCAAGAAAAAACATTAAGAAATACTCAGGATTAAGACAGATACAGACACCAGAAAAATAAAAGTACAGATGTTGATGTCAGCTTTGACAGCTACACTGCTGACTGGCATATGCATGTTGACAGCTGAAGATGAAGGGCTAAAGTAGGAGGAGAAAAATATTCCAATTCAATTTAATTGATGCAAATGACTAAGACAGAAGTAAACTATAACATGAGCTATGAAACAGGAACACTAGATGAAGGCAAATTTAAGTTCTTTGTGAATTTTTAAATTAAATATATACCAGTAAGTGATCAAAGTCATCCTCTCTATATTTTTTAAATTCTTCTAAGGAAAAATACTGCATTTACCATGATGAAAATGAAAGAACTAAGACAGTTCCCACACTGAAACAGTTAATTACATAATAGATTGTTTCAGTAAATGCTGATAGCCCAAAAACTTTGTTGCCTAGAAATAATGTGGGAAATACATTCAAGGACTGCTATTTTGCTATACTTCAGGGAGCAACATACATTTCCTAGATTTATCCCTCTGCTCCCCATTATCCCTTGTTCATAAAATATTCCCAGTTCAATATTTTATGAACAGAAATGCAAAAGACAGATTTCTCATGAACATTAGTTTCCCTTAACTTGATTTGCCCTCTGCTTCTTGATGCACCCTCTGGCTAAGGAAAGTGCTTGGAGACCTTGCAGAACTTTGGCAAAAATATTAAAGTTTCTGGAAGGTTTTTCTGAAATCACTGCCAAATTTGTTCAGCAGTTACCATATTTGTGACTATAAGTGAGTATATAATTTCATAATGGATCTACATTGAAGCCTATTCAAAATAACTTATTTATACATTGAGATTATCTAAGTAAATAAAGACTAAGCTTTCCAAAACATTTCTTCTATGCCACCTTCAAATCAAACTACAAATTCAAATTTCAAATAAATTTTGAATTATTTTAGCTGCAGCTGTCCTGCTTGATACTTTAAAAAATATCCAGGAAAAAGTTTAGGATTTGTGTCCTTTTTTTTTTTTTTTTTTTTTTTTTTTTTTTTTTCTATCTAGGTTAAAAAATGTATTCTCTAACAAAATAAACAAAAATAAACCAAAATAAAAAATTCTGTTTGGCACAAAATTAAATGTCTTCTTTAGAGCATTTTAACTACTTAAAAAATGTAAAGGCTTCTGCAGGTTAGAAATATACATGAAGAGAGGGAGGGAGGCAGATTCAGCATTTTGATATTTCAACACATCTTTTTTTCTCAAGTATGTTCACTAAATTTAACCTGAATTCAGCGTTACTTTTAGGTGGGAAGAATCAAAGGACTCAGTGAATTGGTATTTATCAGGAAGAAAAATACAAACAGAAGTCACCCAGATATCTACTGCAGCTTTAAGTATCCTGAGAGTAATGCTCATTGGATTGTGTGTTTTAAAGATTTATCATGGAAGAACAAAAATAATATTTGAAATGATCTGCATTCCTTCACCTGCTCTGGAGTGAATATGTGACACACCCACAGGCAAAGCACCTGCCTGGGCAGAGAGCACCTGGAACACACAGTCACAGCTCAGGCTTTCCTTGTGTCCCTTCTGATCCTGATCCAGGGAGTGCCCATGAAACGTGGATGGACAGGGTCAGTGCTGCTGGCCATCCTTAGATCCCTTCCCCCAGGTCCTGCAGCTGAAGTTGCTGGTGCTCCCTGCCAGGCTCTTTCCAAAGTTCCCTCCCAAGGCCAGCTTGGACCATGCACATCATTAGAAATAAGGGCCAGGAGGGCTCTGAGCTAAGCTGGAGCTGACTCCAACCATGGGACAGTTTGCCCAGACCACAGCCCACACTCTTGAGAACTTCATGATAAAGTAAATTCCAGCCAAGCTGAACAGTCCCAACTGAGATCTCTATTTTGAGGTGGAGTCAAGTGACACCCAAGCCTGGCAAAAACACTGCTGGAATAACTCTCCTACTTTCTGCTCTGTATTTCTCCACTCATCATCAGAGGACTCTGAGATAGAAGCTCGTTATGCAAAGAGTTGGACCCCACTTAAATCAGAATCCAATATCCCAAAATCAGTGAACAGGAAAACTAAGGAATATTATTAATTAAATTTTTAAAATACTGGACACACACACACACATGCGCATAAAAGGTGAATCAGGCCAGTAAATACCATTAGTCAGGGGGAGATCTGTTTCATGGGTGCTCTGATTTTGAAGGCTCAGTATTCATGAATGAAACATATTATTTCAGTCCTCAAATCTGTGTACAATTTACTATGAAATGTTGATTCATAATTCTTTTCAAGCTTTAAATGCAGGAATTATATGTATATTTTAAGATAACGATACAGGCCACTTCATAAACACTGTCTTTGATGCAAAAGATCAGACAACTGTTACTGGCTTTTATTAGTGGAGGAGGAAAGTGAGGCTTGGCGTCAGCAGACAGACTATTGTATGTACAATATCTGTGACTTAAGTTTACTCCAAGTTGGCTCCTTTGTAAATTCCCCAGGCTCTATGAAATCTAGAGTTGGGGCTGATAAAAACACTGAAAAATAAAAAGGCATCCAAAAAAGCATTTTATAAATGCAGCATATTTTATAAAAAGCAATTTCAGATCTGCTCCAGGTAGACACATAAAATCTTATGAATAAGTTCAAAGCATGGTTAGAAAACTTTTATGCACTCCCTTAAAATAAAAAAGAATGCATATGCATGTTTGGAGAATCTTTGATATAGGTACGTGTGTGCACACAACTGAGTCTGAATTAAATAGTTTCCTTGGTATGAATATGTAAACATCAGGTTTTGCTAAATAAATAACTTTTATTTTTGCTCTGACAAACAGATGCTGCAGCAACAGATATCCTAACTCTCTACTTGATTCATGGTGCTGTTCATTTTCTGGGAAGTTCCATATGTAATAAACCAATATAGGGAACGACCCTAGTAGGAATGTGATGGAGCCACTCCTCTGTCCCAAGGGACCAAACTGCCTGGGGCAGGGGTGGAGGTGGTGGGAGCCAGGGGAAAGGCCAGGCTCGTGGGAGATCTGATTCACTGGGCCTCCCTGAAAACAACTGTTCATGAGATCCTGACATATTAAATGTAAAGGTGAGTTCTGGTGATGGAATCTCAAACAAGCCACTGTGAAATGCTGCTGTTGCCTCTTCTCCTCGACAGCAAAGCCCCCACACCTCTGGAGGCTCACAAGGATTAGTCAAGAGCTCTTGGTAATAAACAATGTATTTTTTAATATATCTTTAATTATTCCAGTACTACTTATGACATTTAAATAGATTAGAATTAGCTGATGAAAAAGTACTTCCTTTCATCCTGCTCACCATCTATCGAAAACAGAGACCCTTTTTGCAAGCCTGCTAAATTCCTTATTTAATGGGAAGGAGGGGAAGGAGGTGTTAACATGCTAACTCACTCTCTCAGAATCAGATTTTGTGTATTCCAATAGATTTTTTATCACTGTTATTACAAACCTGTATATTATTGGCTTAATGCACTTAGTATCTACAGAACAGTATTTTTAGCAGTCATTTAAGGCAGGCTGCCATTAAAATATGGAATTAATATCAGGATACCACTCTTCTGCCACATGGCAGTGAAAGTAGAATGTGAGGCAAGGGATCTTCTCCTAAATCCTAACCTTGAAATCCACACAGGAGTGCCATGCAGTAGCTAAAGGAATCAGTTACCAGGAGCTACCTATACGAGTGTCATTCCACCACTCCATCACCAGCTCTAAGGGAAGTGCTGGGGTTACCCTGTAAAACCTGTGGGTATAGAATTCAATTTCATATAGAAAAAAGGAAAAGTTCACAAACAATCATCTTTAGAACGAATTACAGGCTCATTATAAGGTATAACAGAAAGAGCCCAGCCTTAGATAAATACACATTTGAACTGTTCCGTGAAAAATATTTGAACACTTAATAGGAGTGGAATTTTGGTTAAGATACCTGACTAAAAAGGAGGGAAACTGCATTCCTCTCTATGTTTTGTCCTAGAGCTCATGAATAATGTTCTATAAATCTTTGATTCAAACCATAAATTCATGAGTTTTTCTAGCAAGAAGCAGCGGCTTAAGCACTTTCTATTCAATTCATTGCTTCTTTTACTGCTGTTTCTGATATTCACCAGGCAAACTGGATTTGGGTTAAAAATCATAAAGTAAGGATGAACATTACACCTCTGTTTCAAGCACCATATTTGATAAAACATCCATCTTTGGGTATGGTATTAATCCAAATATTTTTCTTACTCTGGTTTATCATCTACCCTCCTACAGCCTGGAAGTGGATGCGGAATCAAGAGTGAAAAAATATACATTTGGAAAGGCATAAACGAGTATTCTGAGTAAAATAATCCCTGACAGTAAACATACAGAGCCTTTAAAGAGACAGATGAGCAGATAAAGTGAGGTATTATGGGCCAGTGTAATTCCATCAATCACAATTGGAACATGGCACCCTTTGGAACAGCGCTGGCACGTGGGAGCCTCTTGGAGCAGCGGCAAAGGGGAAGATGAGGAATCATTCATCAGTGCTTCTGACCTCCAGAGAAAAGTAAAAATATCAGAGGCTGGGAAGTAGCTGTTTAGCATCCCCTTATTTACTCACTTCATTTAGTAAATGTATTAAATTAAACTGCAGATGTTCTGCTGTCAGCACAGCAGGGTAGAGGCACAGTAAAAGCAGGCTCTTTCCTGATAGAAACATTTTATGTACTGTAAATAAACAAACACCATTTTGTTAATTAGTAAATGAATTATTTTCAAAAATGCTCCACTAGGCTCTTCATAGCCCAAGCTACTACAGTTCATATTTTTTGCAACAAAGAGGGGAAATGTTCAAGCTCTTGGATATTGTAGCTCTTGAAGAACTAATTATCCCTATTCCAATCATGTTCTAAGCTAAACATTTTATCAATACTTCTAAAATCAAAATCACAGTAACTAGAATGGAAAGGAAACCAGACTGAAAGGAAAAATCACTTAAGAAAAAAAAATCAGCAATATCAAGTTCATTTAATTAATTTAATTTTAAAAAATACTTTTATTATTAATGATCGGGGGAGGTTTCCTAATGAATTTAAACACAAAGACTCATATCAACCATCCATGCACTCTTATAAGAAATCACAATGAAAGACTTATGGAAAGTCCATTTATGGTTGAGAGAAAAAAACACACAGAAAATCTACCTCAAAGTAAACCTTATATCTGATAGTTGCATTTCATTGCATCATTGTGCTCATTTGTTCCAACTTGCTGGCTCAGTAAAGTTTTTAATAGACAGATGGCTAATTTTATCATTTCAACCCAATTTCTTACTGGACCAACTCCAAAGATCCAGTGTTAGTGTAATGCCATGGATAAAGGTCAACAGAATAAGAGGAGAACATATGCTAATGTCAGCATTTCACGTAGTCTTCTTTAACAGAATATACAGTGCTAAGCTGAGGGATTTGCACTGGCTCAACACTAACACCATATGGGTGGCCTGTTGAAAAGTAATGATGGCCTAAGCATAGAATCTTAATCAGGTACTGATGGCCAATGAATCAAATAGCACCACACAAGTAATCACTAAGTGATTAAAAAAAATTACAGAAGATGTATTGCTGAAATTACTCTGCTAACTACAGAAGTGATTTTGTCTTAGCTAAAGCCTGTCACATCATTACCTCTTAATCTTAACCCCAATCTTTTTTATCCTCATACAAATCTTTCACAAATAAAAGGAACTCAAATTTTGGTTGTTATGAACATTTATGTGCATAAAGAAAATGTACTTGCAATTTAGTAACTCTACATTATTGATTTTAAGAATTTATGAAAGTTACACATCAAGGGCTCTATTCCTCTCTGTTGCCAATAAGCAATAGGAAAATTTCTTGCAAATTTCATAGACGAGCCTTTAATTATTTCCAATTTTTTTTTTTTAAATTGATGGAATTGGTTTTATTAGTTAAACAAGGCATGGCTCTGTAGTCTGTGCCTAATAATTGTACCACACATTACTGCTGCACACATTAAAATGCTGCTCACTACACATGGCAGGTTGCCCCACTCCACAGAGATCTGTGCTATGTGGAGCCATGAGGGTACCTGCAGATCCTTCACTTTCTTTAGGAAAAAAATGCTGCCTGCTTAAGATAGTCTTGAATATAACTGGAAATTATCAGAGGCAAGGCCATAAAATGGATGATTAAATAGATTTAATTTCCCAAACAAACAAACAAATAAATAATCTATTAGTTGAAGAGTTGCAGACAGTTTCCTCAAAGGAGGGGTTACAGAAATGCCTGAGAAGTTGTAGCATTACACCTATAAACCCAGTTTCAAAGATGAGTTCACTTTCTCACCCCATCTTCAGTTCCACAATGTCTCTCACAGAGAGCAGTTTCATGCCACAGCTAAAGCAATCTGTGTAATCTAATCTCCAAAGTGGCAGCCTCTTCCTTTCCCAGCTTGTGAGATAGGTATTTTCATGTTTTTCCTCCTTCCTTTGGTTCAGCAGAATATAGAAAAAATTCTATTGCTGCCAGGAAAAATAGAATAGCTTTAAATCGGACCAACAAAAGACATATTTAAATTAAATGGAGGGTAGGAGTGAAAAGGGTTTCTAGAACTGCCTCTTTCACTTTCATATTAGCATAGATGTTTAGTGAAGAAAGACACTGGAACTTATCTGCTTCAATCTGCAAAGAGATGGGATGATTTCAGTTTTGAGCACAGATGTTTGGTTTGTGTACAGTTGATTTACATGCATTTAACTGGGGGGGGCTGGGGACAGGATGTACAGAAAAGAGCTCAGACCAGAATGCTTTTTCTTCAAAAACTACTGTAATCTTTTAAAAATAAGCAGTTACACTTGAAATAAATAGTTTCAAATAATTGACCTTGATACTCTTAGTTCTGAAGTAGTGGGTACAATGCTGACTGATATGAGCACAAGATATTTTTTAAAGAGAGGTTTTGTATTAAATTGTATCTTTCTTCTCATGAGACGGAGTTTACACTAAGAAACACTTCACCAATGCAGATGGGCTACTGTCACAAAAGGAGAAAAGAGATTTTAGAAGTGTTTCAAATCCTCTTTTATGAAAACTTGATCAATTCTAAACCCAAGCAGTCCCTGCAAAGAACTTTGTTCCCTAAATTTCACTTCCTGAAAATGACTACCAACCCTTTCAGGCATGCCCACAGGAATTTATTCAAAACAAAACGAGTAAGTGGAACAAAGCCCAAGATTCTATCTATAGAAACCAGCCTTCAATAACGCCAGGGAAATACCCTCAGAACACAACTTTGTAAATAAATGCTTCTATCATACTACTTTGAAGAGTTTATTTAAATATTCATAAAGTATTGCATTTTATTTTTACCCAATAGGTACTGAAAGCAAATTCCCTTATAGTGGAATAACTCTCTGATTTATATTTAAAATAAATCTTGGAAAATGTGAGACATACTCTAGAGTAAAACTTCTCCATAAAGCTTAGAATCAAGACAAATAGAAAATTGTTTTCAAGAGATAAAAATGATTTACACCAGAAAAATCTCAAGGTAACTCAAAGATTATTTGACACTAGTCAAGGAATGAAATCCTTACAAGCTTTTTAATATTCAAACCTGAATAACTATAGTCTTTTGCTGCTAATATGAAATGTTCTCACTAAATTTAAATATTGTGAAAAAACATTCAGACTAAAAACAAAACACAGCTTAAAGAAATGTCAGACATACAAAATTACTGTGAAAGAGGAAAAAGAAGAAAGAAAACCCCCCAGAAATTAGGCCAGTTTTTAGGCTACAAGCCAACTGTTTGCTCTACTTTGCTTTATTTATTAGTTCTTAAGGTATTTAAAACTTCGGCATTAAAACTGGAGAATGATTTGCAAATGAATGCAGTTGCAGTTGTGAAAATATAACTCACAGCTGAATGTGGGTTATTCAGACAAATGGCTGCTTTGTTAGAGGAGGGGAAGTGAAGTTCTGTGTTAATTTATTACAAACTGCAGCATTTCAACCCTGATGTCCAGGCAACAATGTTTTTTATTTCAAGTAATTTATAAGTACTTCCCATAGCACTTAACAGTGATGTCTTTGGCTGTTTCACCATGGTACTAGAGTGTATATGTATTTACTGTGGGAATTTGTTTTTAATAAAACTGTTGTAAGGCATTTTTATTCCTCTCTTTGTTACATTAGAAACATTCTCTGCATAAGTAATGTATTTTTTCCAACTTGAAAGGCAGCAGATTATGGCCAGCACTGTTTTTGGTTGTGTAAAATGATGACAGGCTAAGTGATTTCTCAACCAAAGCAAGTTGTTTCACTTGTCATTTTTTAATTCGCCCCTCCCACCCCAATCATGGCAGTGCCCAGATAAGATCTGGTCAATATGAAAATGAGAAACCAGAAAAAGAAGTGCAGTGTCTGACTCACCAAAAGTAACTGTGGCATCTTTGAAGAAGTGACAAACCTGCCATGTCAACAGCTAAAATTTCTTCATCAGTTTATGGCTATGATTAAAAAAAGTAAAATTACAGCTAATTCTAATTTAACTTCAGTTTAGATGAATATTCAACAAATGGATATTGCTACACTTTTGTAAGGTCCTAAAAATCTAGACATCAGAAATGTCTTTGTTCATCAGGTAATGTATCACTCAAAATAGTCCTGGAATATGTTTGTTCTCATACTCTTATGCCATTTGTTTCAAAGGGTTAAATTGTTGCAACTCTTATGGCAAATATAATCATTTTAATGAAACTGAGTTTTAAACGTCATGCTCCAGAGGCTTTTTCAGAATTACTACAGCAGTAGAAAAAACTAGAGGCCAAATACATCCTCCTTTAAGTCCCTTAACACTGGTTAGTATGTGTAAATATGTGACATTTGATTTTTTCTAGTCCTAGATTATGTTGCTTTAACAAGAAGAATATTTATAAATAATATCATCATAAAGCTTCTGTAAGAGTTGTTTTACACTTATAGATATTGAAATATATAAAAATTTTATATATTGAAATATATAAAAAAAATGCAGGTAACAAGTTTGTTTCCTTGGACAAATTTAAAACTATCAACTTTCTGAGCCTCTGCTCTAAGGTTCAGACTCCTGCTTAAACACAGAGGTTGATTCTTGGCAATGTTAACTATTTTTTAGTTTTCCTTTTAACTTTTTTGAAAAAACCATCAAAACAAAAAGATTGCTGAAGTGAAAGCCTCAGTTCCTCAGTTAGCAGACTCATGCCTGGAATTTTATTGGCCAAATCCTAACATTCAGTCCATTGTCAGCTACTTTATATCTACTGCAAGCCACTTTGACGTTATTTATCAGAAACATTCTTGAGCAATTCTTGCATACAATTTCTGCAGAAATCTTCTCATCTTTGGTAAAAAATACTACTGTTTAAAAAATTTGTTTCGTGTATTTGGCCTATCCACTGAAAAGCAGAGAGGGAAAAAAAAATCAAGAAGTTCCCATAAAAATGCTCTTAAGATGTAATGCAAGGAAATATGAAATTTCACCTCAGTATATAAGTGCATATTTGGCATTGTTTTAGAATCATTTCCATAAAGCTAAGCAAACACCGAAAAGTTCTCTAACAACAGGAATCTTGAGGCTGTCATATTTTCTGTGTTCTTAGTGCTTTTCAGTAAAAGGAGATGGAGTTTTTGCTTTGGCTCGGCAGTCAATCTCAAAACCCATTTCTTTTTCTTCTCTTGCACAATGCCAAGTATATTTATATCCTACCTCTGAATTATTCTAATATATTATGTGTGACCAGATCATAAACTCTGACTGTAGCTTTTCATATTTAAAATGGCAAAACAGCCTTCCCTGCTCCCTGATCTGAGTATCTGCCCCCACAAACATCACACAGATACAGTGTGGGGAAGCAAACCCTGCAGAGCCATCCGTGTTTCCCATGGATGCAGCTGGAGTGCATGGAGTGCCAAGGGAGAAGCACAGAATCCATGGAGCACAGCTAAAACAGCAGACAGTAAATTTCTGTGCATTTGTGAGGTTAGTCCCCAGTGTTACACCAGGAGCTAGAAGGACTCTGAAATATGATTTATAAATAATTAGTTATTTATTGATAGAGTTGGAGAAATTGGAACGCAAAATACTAATACCAGCTTGTGATTATTGCTATATGTTCTCAAGTCTCTAGCTGAAGCTAAAGAGAATGGACATTCCTTACAATGCAATGTTTCCTGAGAAAGTTTCTGTACACTGAAGTGGATTACAAAGGAAATACCCCAACAACTTCTAAAACATGTCAAAATCATATGAATTTCAATAACAACTAAGAGAGTTTATTAATTTTGTGGATATCCACTGGATGTACCATTAGGGTACATTAGAAATTAGTGAGACCCTAAAAGATGCATTTGGATGATAATGGAACTCATGAAAGAAGCATTCCTCCTTAACAGCAGGGCTCAGTGGGGGACAAGGCATCTGTTTCATGAAAAATTGAAGACTTTGAATTATGCTGCTTTTCAATGAGAAACAAAACGAATACCTGCTGTCATTTACCATGAAAAAATTGCCAGAAAGTACGACATCTCACTGACTCAACAGCTTGGTGATCAGAATAATCATCAAAATTTGAGAAACATCACATCCTACATGAAAACCAAACCAAACAATCCTGATCCCAACCATGATGATTTTCCATGCCATCAGTGTGCCCTAGCCACTTTCCTAGACACTTCCTAAAATACATAATGAATTCCTCTTGAAAAACTTGAGCTGACTGAAAAGGTACCTGGAATTTATGCAACTTTATGCTTCTTTCCTCTCATTCTTGGATTTTTGTTTGCCTGCTATTAGTACTTTTGCAAATGGAAGGGTTCCTACAGATAATTCGTCCTAACAGTCTAAGAATTGCATTCAATAAATATTTTAGGAGCACATATATTGAATAAGTTTAAAAGTGTTAAAGAACAATGTTTCAATAACCATCCTTCAGCCATTGTCACATCTCCAGCCTCTTTGTGGAACCATTTTCTGGTTTTTAAGCCTGTGCATGCTTTGCATTTTTTTTAGGAGTGGGTAAAGGAGACAGATAAAACCATTGAAGAGAAAATAATCTACTTGCAGAATGTGGTATTGGCAGATAAATAAGCTTTGTGTTAAGTTACATCTTATACTCCACTTAGGTTGCTTCAAGACAGTCTAGACAGGCACACAAGAAATTATCCAAAAAACTCTGAAGCATGCTAAGTAGGGCACACAGTGTGGGATACACCCGCATTAAAGCTGTCTCTGCATACTTCAGCTGCCTTGCATGCATGCATGCAGATACAATTTTAAATACTACCAGAGTTTTTGTTCTCCTTGTTGTGCAATGTAGTTTTTATTGCCACAACCTCTGTAACATCCCAGGGAAGGTTCCAGGAACTATGAAATAGGTTGTAACATCAGAAAGTCTTGATCTGTGTTTTGGGATCTACAGTGTTCAGGTATGTGACTGTCCAGATTATTTCCAGACATTTCATCACACCATGCTGATCGGAAGGAATTTTTTTTTAATCTGCATAATTAGATTGCCAGTTTTTCTTTCCACAGAAGACCAAAAATACCTGATACTTTACACCCAGGGCACAACTCATAACTGCTGGGATCACCACCACCAAACACTAAACTGCTTAGATGCATCTCCTGGGAAAAAAAAGAATAAATTTGAAAGTAGAAAGGGTCCATTCCATGACATTGAGGCACAAGTAAAACATGAATTTGCAAGGCAGTGCTTTTCTTCCTTCCTGTCATAGCTGACAGGTCTCAAGGTTGAGAAGTTCAGGACTGGAATCACGAGAAGCTGTATTTTTAACTCCCCCATCGTATAAATTGGACATGAGAAGTACACCATTTTGAAGGAATTTGGAGTTCTCAGTTTTGAACGTGCATTTAAATCACTGGGATTAAAGCAGACCCCTCAGAGACTCCATGAACAAACCAGCAGGATTCCTATTTGAAGACAAATAGAGCTCATTCTTGTTCTAATAAGCATGCTCACAATAACAGGGCACTGCATTAAAATTGTTACAGATAAGTGACAGTAGAGTTTGAATGAAGCAGGATGAACAACTAAATTTCTAAACACTAAGTCTTCAAGACCCAGTGGTCCAAATGCAAGCTTATATCAGAACACTCATAGAGACAAAAAGTTCTAGAAATTCAAGCAAAAGCAGAAACATGTACATTTCAGTCTGTATTTGCAGTGCAGATGACAGTCAAACAACACTAGACAGAGTGGGAGGAATGAGGAGGGAATGACAATTTCCTCTTCCAAGACATCTGATGGCTTCTCCTTGACATGGTCACTTACATTTGTAAAGCCTGGAGATATAAGAACTGGGCATTTTTAACTGCATCTCCAAGACAATTATAGCTGTACCTCCAAGAGAGATTTTAAAAGTCTGTATTCTTCCCTATTTTACGGGTAGATATGTTCTAGTAAGCCAAAAGAATTGCAAGCCTTCTGCAACAGACATGAGAGGCACTGACACGGAAGTTTTCCTCGTTATTCCTATGTATGTTTCTGTGGTCTCACACTGACTTAAAGAAAAAATAAAATCTGGTTTCCACAAGTGTTTCTACCTATTTATTCTGAACATACAGTAATGGTAGACTGACATTTCAGAGACTTGACAAATACAACCATACAGAGGAACTAAGGTAAATGACAGAAATAAAGCTCTTTTCTGCCTTGCTGCTGGGGAAGCCATTTTGACATTAATCTACAACTGAAAGGTAGGATCTTTTAGACATTTAAATATTCCACATTAGCTTAATCAGCAACACACAAAGCTGTGTTTTGACTCCTGCATCTTCACCTGCTTGGTTTCCAACACTTACCACTCCAGGAGCTGCAACAGAGACATCCCTTGCACATTCTCCTAAGAACCAATTACATGCACTGCAAACTTTCTACTCTGCTCTGTGTTGTACATCAGTTGCTTTAACACCATTTAAAAGCCAACAAATGTACATACACAGATTTCTGTGGTCAGGACATCTGCACTTTCTCAACTGTTTCTAAAGCAGAAAAAAATGCCTATTAGTTTAAAATTTGAAGAAAAATTGCCCACAGGAGGAATGGGCATTAGCCATGCTTCACTTCCCTCCTTTTTGTTGACATATGAAGCACTTTTTTTCTCTTTCTTTCTTTCCAATTCACAGTGAGTCTAAAGAGGTGAATCAGTGCACAGAGAAAAAGAGAGAAAGAGAGGAAAAAAAGAAAAAAAACCCCACAACCCTCTTTTTCCAGGGTGGGTATGAAATATGAAGGCCCAACAATTGTCTGAGCTCAGTGCATTGGAATAACATTGGTTAAATTATGGATAGTTTTGAATAGTGTCACTTTTTTTTTCTCTGCAGATGGTTGTTCACACAAGGAGTCTGGCCTGCATAATTGTATCACTAATAAGCAGTAAGGCAATTAGTTGTGTAAGTGTGCTATAATCATTCTAACAGAAGAGATGACGAAGAGACAAAAAAAGGAGGGGGGACAAAAAATGTCTTTTCTCAATTCATCAACTGACAGCCATAATTAGATATATATAATTGAAAATTCCACAGTAGGGGGGCCAGCTTATACAAATGAATTTTCTTTGCTTCTCTTATGCATTTTTTCCTTTTGCCTGAACATTCCCCCCAAGAAAAAGGCAGAAAATTTGTCATTCCAGGGGAGCGTATACTGTATGAACCACAGGCTGCTCATTCAGAGCAATGATGTCAGAATAACATCTTTCCCCCCCACTAAGAAATAGACAGCTTTGAACTGAGCCTTTATTAGCTGTTTTCAGTCAGTAGTGAATTAAAAAAACCCAAAACCAAAAAGCTCACAACACAACAAAAAGAACTCCAAACCAACACAGCCTTGGATGATCTGTATCAGTTTGCAGAACATGAAATGTAAAACTCTGAGAGGAGAGGTCACCTTTTTTTTTCCTATTGACATGAAGACGGCTTGTTTTTGGTGCTGGGGGAAGAGTTCTGAGTTATAATAGAGCATTACATCATCAAGTATTATGGGAAGAAGGGGATTTCTTTTGAGCGAAGCCTGATTATCAAAGGCTATAATTAAATTTGGGCTAAAAATGCCCAAGTGCTTATGAGTTTGTGGAAACTATGCACAGAGCAGCTTTCCACTGAATTAATCAGCTTGCATGTTTTCATTATTCTGGAGCTTCTCTTTTTAAACTGTAAGCTCACAATCACAGCTTTTTTTTTTTTTTTTTTTTTTTTTTTTTTTTATCAACAAACTCTTCTAAAATTTAATTGGACAAACCTTAACTGATTTTTTCCCCTTAAAGAGAGAGAATGTTAAGGCTGGAGCTTGTTAATTAAGTTCTTTAAGTGCTCCCAGCTGTGCAATAAATTTTCAAAGCTCCACCACTGCATTTTTTTAAATGTTTGCTCCCATGTTTTTTATTTTAAATATTTTTTTAAAAAAGAAAAAGAACAAGTAACAATAGCAGAAGACTTCAGAAAATTCCTATACATACAGATGATCCTGGATGTTGAAAATTGAACTAGCAATTGAAAATTGAATTAGCAAACTGCGGCTGATTACAATGTAGCTGCAACTACAGGAATGTTTTCAAGGACTGCAGTTAATTAATTTCTTCTAAAATAATTTAGCACCTCTTTTTATTTCTTTTCTTTCCTTTTTTTTTTTTTTAATTTTTTTTTTTTTAAAGAAGGTTCCGTGTGGGTAATTTGAAGTATCCCATATAGTTGTTCCACAAAAAAAATGCTGTTATCTAACATCAGTAAAATATTTTCTGAAACATTATGCAGAAACTTCCATTAATTCAAGGACCATATGCTTGGCAGGATAAGTCAACATAGTTCTATTATCTTAAAAAATATCAGTGGCCAGAGTTCAAATCTACAGGCCTCACAATGAGAGGATGAAGATGACATGAAAACTTTTGTCTTAATATCAGGTCACCTAAATATATATTTTCATGATTTATTAGCTAGCTATGTACGTTTAACTTCTTAATGTGCCAAAATATTCAACACCAAAATCTCCTATACAAAAAAAAAAAAAAAAAAAAAAAGAAGTTAGAAAAGTTAGATCTACACCTGGCAGGAAAAATTTATTTATTGAACATTGTAATCATTATAGCTACAAGTAATAAACTTTTGGCAACTTGTGGCAACTCAGAAAGTTTGTTTCTGAAGTACAGAAAAAGTATTATATGATCCAAGACTTGAAAAATTATTGTCTGCTTGCCTCTCACATACCAAATCACTAATGGTCTAATGGGAGATCATAGTGTTCTCCCTGATGAAAAGAGTTGAGCCTGGAGAAACCCAATACTGACTTTTACTCATTTTAGTAATCAAATTCACTCTATCTTATCCAAATGTTCATTGTTCTGGAAGTCTGGCACATCCTAAGTGACCTTGAAAAGGCTGAAGAATGCAAATAAAGACAGCAACCTTACAGGCCAGGGACAAAACATGAGACAATGCTTTGCCAGCCCTATAAAAGCCAAATATGTCAAAAAACCACTTTGGCAACCGTTGGTCTCAGGTGAGGCCCCGGACTCAGGGCTGAGTTTCCCAGAATTTGTCATCCAGACTGTGGAAGTCTGAGTGAAGTTTGGGACCAGGTGAGGCCAGTCCCCCTCCCCAGGGGAGGATGCTCCTGCAGCTGCTGGGCTCACACAGCACTGCCCCAGCTCTGGCAGAGTGCCCTGCCCTGGGCAGCACAGCAGGGGCTGATGGGCTCACACATCCTCCTGCACACAGCTCATGGGGAGGTTTGTGTTGTCAGGTCTGCCCTAGGCCCAAGAGCCAGCCTAGTTAAGAGCTAGGTGTGTTTTGGTGTGCTTATACCCAAGATTTCATACTACCATTATAGAGTCAGGGGCTGTGCCAAAAAACTTGAAATGGCATCAGTAAGCACTGAAACCCCAGCCAGCCTTCTGGAGATCTGCTGGTGATCACTGTCAGAAGCATCTTTGAATGTTTTTGGCTATTAGGAATTTTCTGACTGATCCCAACACACCCATATATCCTACTGACAGTGTGAAAAAACCTACCACTGTAAGAGTACATTTCTCAACCTACAGTATCTATCACATTCCAGAAGAGAAAATAAACATTCAGTTAAGGTCCTTACTTGTTTGTTCATTATTTCCGGCTGTTTCTTCAGCTTGTAAGACAACATTTTTCATTAACAAAATAATATCGGATGCACACAAAGAAATGAGACTTATTTGGGAAATGTCTTTTTGAAAACCAAAAAATAACAACCACATTTTTCCTTTTGTTACAGCAGCTGCCTCAGGTGTTCTTTTTCTTGCAAACAATATAATTTATCAGATATTCTAAAAATCTATACTTAAGAAGTTCAATGAATACGCATTCTACTGTATTATTTTTCTTAAAGAATTAAGGGTTTTATTTTATCTTAAAAGATTCTTGGCTGCATTTCCATGGTGCACAATGACACATTTGGTTCTTTGTGTTTCTAACTAAGTAATGACATAGTTCCTCTAAACCATGAAAAAGGTTGCGTTTGACCAAACAAGAAAGGATGAACTTCTTGGAAATTCTATTGACTGGATCTTGAATTAGACCCAGAACATTGGGACGAATCCTTTCTCCCTGCAGACCCCTGCTAAACCTGGCTATAGCTGCAGTGGCACTACATTGTTTCCTCCTTATTCACTGGGTACAGTAGTATCAACACAAACTGTACTCAACTGCTGAAAGCTTGATTCTCAAACATATGGATATGTTGAAAATTAAATTGCAGGGTTTATTTGAATTTATAGACAGCTCGGTGAATGTATTTTTGAGATACAGTCTCCATCAAGGAGATAGATGTCACCTGCCATGAGGAACTTGATTGTATAATGTTAAAATGCCACATTCTCTTTGTAGGTAATTCTATTCAATTGCTTCCTGCAAAGATTTGGGTAATGAACACTTGAGCATCTGTGGTGTAGCTTTTTTTTTTTTTTTTTTCCTTTTTCCTACTCCCCTCCTCCCCCTTCTCAGAATCTTTCTCTGGATTTGTATTTCTTTATTAAATATAAACCCTACTCTGATTATTTTTACCAAGTCCCCTCTTGCATTATATTACTGTGGTGTTTCTACTCTTTTATTAAGATCCCTACCACTTCTAAACAGAGAAAATGTTGCACGACAGAGTAAAGAAGATATACATGTGAAACTACTGAGCCTGTGAGGCAAATTATTCTCTAGAGTCAGCCAACAATGTGGGAATGCTTTAACACCCTTTCAGTTAAAGAGTTGCATTATCTTGTTTGTTTATATGCAAAGATTTCTTTTTTTCTTTTTAATCATCTAGTCAATTGCAATTGTCACTTCATCATACAACTTAAACCCAAGCAATATTTCTCATATCTAAGTCATTTTCTGAAGAATGGCATCTGGTCTGAAATACTGGGTTCTATTAGAGCAAACATAAGCATACAGCTTGCAGGAAATAATTTAGTACACACAACTCTTCCCTCCACCTGTAATTTGTTTTGCTGCTTTTACCCATTCTCTGATTATTTAGATTTTTAAAACACTTTGAGAAATTTATCCCATTTGCACACAGACTAAAATCTTCAACTCACTGTTATTTACTACTGGGAATTTTATTTACTCAGCTTAAGAGCTCACAAACAGAATGTTAAACTAAATTCTACTTGTCTTTACAGTATTATGCCAATACATACTTATTCATACCCCAATCAAAATTAAATAATTATATCAAACATTTAAGTTCAGTAATAAATACCAAATAAATATCAAAATAACACAAGTCACCTGATATCTTTTTCTTCTCGAACAGGTTCTCAGGCTAGATTAGAAAATTCAGATGAGAATAATTAAAAAGTACCAAAAAGCTAGAGTTTAAGATTACTTGATGTAGAGCTCAAAATAGAAAGAGGAAAGATTTGGGTTTATCTTCACCTAAATAAATTGCCTATATTATTTCCATCTCCTTACTGTTGGTTCACAAAGGAGAGATTTTTACTAGAGAGAGAAGATTTGAATCTTGTTCATGACAAGAACAGAGGAAGAAACATGGAAGCAAGTATATTTCTGAGATAACTTCAATCCCCCATTCCTCAAACCCCTTACAAGAGAAACAAAACCCAAAACAGGAGCAGGAGGATAGTAGCCAACTATCAGAGCTGAATGTGGGAATAAACTAAAGTGCAAAGCACAAACTTCTTTAAAACATATTTTAAAATGGGAAGAACATTAAAGAGAAAATAAAAGTAAATAATGTGGCATGAAAAGCTTTCCAAGATTATGGTAAAATGATTCTGGCCCCAAACATACTTATATTCCACAGTTCAGCGAGGTTTTCATTGTAGCACATTAGCTGTGCCAGCATCCACCAAAACTGAGAAACTGTAACAAAGCAGGAGTCAGTCAGTGCCACCTCTAGAATGGGAGAAAATGGACTGGAGAAATGTGATACAGGAAGGTACATCAGGAAACCTTCTTCCACCCCACTGGTTAATTTTTACTAGCAAATCTCTTGAAAAGCACTGTACTGTATCAAGGGCCTTGATGTTTTTAAAACAAAGAATTTATAGGCACTAGAAATGTAACCTACCTTCCTTTGTTCACTGAAATACATCATCATTTTGTGTCTTGTGGTAGCAAAAGTAATTTAGAGGATCCTGACAGAAATAATATATATATCATTAAATCTGTCCATTAATATACTGGTGGTATTATAAACATAGCAGTTTGTGGATGACAGAATCTAAAACCAACTCATTTGTTTGTGTCAGTATTAAAATGTAATACATTTTCTTTTCAGATTCAAGCCAAGTGAGGAGAGCCTTCTGAGCAGAAAGTTATCTCTAAACAAGGCACAAAGAACTCAGAGATTAAAATGTAACCTTTGAAAATCGTTTCAAATTTGCTACAGCTCTTAGATATATTGAGAACAATGGTCTCAGCTCAGGTCCAAGATCAAGTTGCTCACAAACAAACAATACTCATTATCATAATTAACATTACTACTACAAGGGAGTAACAAACTGTAAACCCAAGGCTTTTAGGGGCCTAGTCTGACATAATCAGACACTGAAATTATTAATATCTATTTATTGTAAAGAAATCTAAGCTGATTTATCAGAATGGTAAGATCAAAATGGAAATTCTGAGCTATGCAGAATCCATATAAATGATTCTTGAGAATTTCTACCTGGACAACTTAATGCTGCACACATTAGTACCCTTCCTTCACACTTTAAACATCAGTGTCTATTGAAGTACAGAAAGACAAGCATAAAGTTACAGGGAAAAGGCAACTTTTGCTACTAGGCTGAACATGTATAGTTTTGCCAAGTAGCATGGGACATCCAAGAGGGATTATCACAGGCATCTCAAAGGTTAAGCACCCCTGCAGGACTTTGCCCTAAGACAGAGCAGCACCACATAGATGGCTGGTTGCACACAGGACAGGCTATATGAAGCTACCATTGGTCCCCTGAGATCCAATGTCTATTATTACTAGCTAGATATTTTTAGAATATCATAACGTATAGTATCCATAATACACAGCAAACATAGCAGCAGCACCTGTTAGGAGAGGAATCAAACACACTAAATTATTAATATAAACATGTCTGGAAAAAGTCTTCCATCACCTCCTTGGGGAAAACACTGGTAAACTCTGTGTGCTTCTACAACTTTCCAAGTGTCAAAGAAAAAATGACAAAGTCACAAATGTGGCAAGCCCAGCACAAATAACCCCTAAGAATCAGAAATACAGAAAACAATAATATATCACGCCTGGAAACATCACTGAACTTCACCATGAGTATACATGCCCTACAAAGTGGGAACAAACTTCCACATTTTTCTATCCCCTTTGTTTTATGTCTCAATGGGCATCTCCAGAGAAGGGCAATGGAGCTGGGGAAGGGTTTATTTATATTCTACTACAACAAAATCTTTTGAAAGATTCTAGTGGTTACACTGAATGCCTGAATTATCAGTTATGAGAATAAACCTCTTTATTAAGGTCTAAGATGCTGCTACAGCTTCCCACACAATGCTAGGACACACAAGGCAGCTCTAAGGAAGCCCTTTGAATAACAGTCCACATCAAGGTAATTTATTTCATTAGCATGGCTTCAGTTACCTTGTTTTCACTGGACATTCTTTACTTTTCCGGTGTCAACAAATGAACATTAAGAATTTTGCCTAATTTCTAACACAAGAAAAAAACCTTAACCTCAGAAATACTACATCAGAGCAGGAGTGCCTATGCCAGCAAATCTCTGAGAGCAAGTGAGTAATAACCATAGTAAGTTCAATACAAGTAGTACTGTTAAAAAGGAGCAGAGGCACAGCATTGACTGATGCAGGTGTTAGGCCTTTACCAAGGTTACTGGCAGAGCAGGGTGATAAAGCAGCCAAACCATTCACTGTGACAGGATTTGTGCTCGGATCTCCTGCAGAGATCTGGAAGAACAGCTGATACATAACACGAAGACAACTGCTGTGCTTTTCTTGCTTCTGCACATGCTCCAGCACCAGAATTTGAATGGCTGAAGAGATTAATTCAGACAGTAAGGAATTCCCCAGAAAACTGAGCAATAAATGTTCAACAGGCACTTTACTGTTCAAATATTTTGTGCCTGCTGCAAAGGAGGCTAATGAAGTTGTTGACAGTGTCCTCATTTATGCTGGTAAAGTGAAATATCCACAATATCTGGTGAGGCACCATGTGCCATTTCCTACTGATAAAGGGACTTGAAAAATAAGTGCTGATCAGCAGCAAGAGTTTTATGGGAAAAGAGCTACTGAAGAATCAAGGCCACAATGTGGGGTAATGTGGTCCAGGGTAGCTGAAAACTGCCCAAGCTTTTTGTTCCCCTGAAATGGTGCCACTACCAGATCTGACTAGAGGACAACCAACACTGCTTGTGACTGGTGTCCAAGTTTCACACATGCTGCTTTGAACAGCTCCACAGAAAAAACAATTGTTTCCTGGCTCCCATTTGTATTGTATGTGCACAATTGCATGTACCAAACAGCAGGGATGCTTCCTGCATCACAAGAGCCAGGTCATGTTCTTTTTCTGCCTGATTCAAAGCAGAGAGCTCATCTCTGATCACCCTATCTCAAGCAGAGTAGAGATGTGAACATCTTTCTGCATCCTAGAGCAATTTCTAAATTATTTCACACAAAAAAAGCATCAGACATTTTCTGTTCAACCTTTGCTTCATGCAAATATTTAGAACTAAATTATTTTACAGTAGTATGCTAAGCTTCAGTCAGTTTCCTTACCTGACTGAAATCTGTCTGCAATTCTCATTCTTTTTTTTTTTTTTTGCTTGTTTAGCTTTACATTTAGAAAGTTAAAGTCTACTGTCAAAACCTCATCTTGATTAGCTGGATTTTCAGAATCTTTTTCACGAGCTCCTGAAAGATCACTTGAATAATAGCATCCATCTCCACAAAGTATATGAAAAAACTCCCTAACAAATTTAAATTACTCCTACTGAATAAATTATAACACATATGCTTAAAAGAAACACAGGTTTTATTCAGCTGCTGAGCATTAGCTGGATTACTAGTCATGATTACCACCTTACAAATATCTGGATTCCAAAAAAGAAGAAAAAAAAGGCATTTATCTCACATGTCCAAGACATTCACTCTTCCAATAATAGAGTGAGAAATCTGGCCTAACAAGAAGAAGTTTATTTAACCTTATTTCTATTCCTCTACAACTCTATTTCTGGAGACCAGTTATCAGAAGTGGCAACTCAGCAAAAGTTTAATGGGGTGAAATGGCCAAGGCAGAGGGGATACTGCTCTAAGCTGGTATTGAGGACCAGCCAGCTCTGCCTCCAGGAGACTTCTCTTGCTGCACATATCCTCTGTCTGGCTAATAACAACAGAGCTATAAAAGGCATCGTTACACCAAGCTCATATCCAGAATTACTGCACTTGTGTGGTGCATTACTGCAGGCCTCCCAGAGAATGCCTGCCAAAACCAGAGAGGTTTATCTGGAAACAGGATTGGCTTTTCTATTAGCCTATAAACAAAACATCAGCCTGACTTAGGAACAAATGTATAGTGTGCAGTTTCTCTTTCTGAACTTAGATTTGGTTTCAAACTGTATTCTTTACTATGCCTATATATGTGTATATAAACATATCTATATACACACATACAAATATACATATCATACCAAGGAGAAGTAGACTCTTACACAGATTTATGAAATTATTTTGCCACTTCATTAGAAGAGCATGGCTGAAATTCTATTCTCACTGCAATGTAACACACTCCATCAGTCTCAATATTAGGCATCATGGTCATTTTCTCATGTTTAATTTAGAAAGCAAAAAAATCCTTTTTGCCATTTCTCCCCCTCCAAAAAGGGGACTTTCCCCCCTGTGATCAATTTCATGCCATTTACTTTAAACAGAGATATCAAATTGTTAAACACTTTAACCACAGTATGTCCTGGTAATTCAATCCTTGGATTTGCTTGAGTGTCCCAAAGTGTTTTGAGTTCAAACAGCAGAAAGAAACTGCAGCGCTGGTCAGTCCCCTCTTAAATCTTCTTATGGATTTCATTTGCTGTGTGGCCTGAGAGAGGTCAAAAGGTTTTCTCACAGAAGTAGAATTTGAGAAATAATCACCTTATAGACCCACTAAATCAATCATAATTAATGCACTTGCCTAGTTCTGTCAGAGAATTGCTGCTAGAGGGCAAAATAAAGAGGCCCCTTCTAATACAATTTGAAAAGAGATCAGATCTGTCATTTCATCTAATAATTGAGCCAAATGAGAAAAGAGAAGGGTCAGAGTTCATCTGGTGACCTTATGTAAACCCAATAATACATAATTCATTTTCATTTTATGGAATTTATAAGATGCTGTAAACTGTCAAGATACAGACTCATCTGCTTCAACTTCCAACAAAACCTTCCTGCTCATCACACAACACACGCTGAGCTGCCAAAACTTTTAAGTGGTATATTCTGGCAGAATAATCCAAAAGCTTTCAACAAGGATTGGTATTTAATTCATTCTTCCAAGCGTGTGAAGTTAATAACTGAATAAATCACTCGCAGCTCTTTCTGAATGATATAAAACCTGTAATTTATTTACTGAGTGTTACAAATACAGTTAAAACATGTTTTCATGCAAAATGGTTTCTTTTCTTTTTTATTATTGTGATAAAACTTTTTTTTTTTTTTTGTGAACAGAGAACATAAATACATATGCCCTCAGAACAGAATATTTCATTCCAGGTCTTAACTGACCATACTCAGTAGAACTCATTTCCATAATTAGCTACAAACCAAAAGTAATCTGAAGACCTATTAAGGAAATATTTCTCTAGTAGGAAGGTTACACTTAAAGCTGAATATTAATTGAAATTATCAGAGTTACCTTTCCAGTCTGACTTAAGCCTTTTTAGCTCCTATGCTGGGCTACATTCTTATTCACTCATACTGCCAAGCTCTAACCAAGTTAGAGCTCTCTTTAAGTAATAAAGGTGAATTGATGGTTTATGAGTTATTCCTCAGTGCTTTGTCTCCTTTACTGTCAATACAACCAACATGTAGCAGAGCATCTGGGCGTTCATGACAGAATTTCCTAAGGCTAGCCTGGACTTCTGCGGAGAAGAAATTTTTTTTTATTGAACCAGTCAGCAACACAGGAACAGGGGAATTAGCAGGAATGCTTTTGACTAATTCTTAAGTTTGGAACAGAAGCAACAAACTTGGAAAAAATATGAAAACTTGGAAAGAATATGAAAGCTGAGAATAAATTTAAGTTGATATGCTAATAATAACCAGTGGTACCATGATCCAGCACAAAACTTGACTTAATGGTGTCCTAGGACCAGCTAGGACAGCAGTATCACTATGAAAGTTTATAAATCACTTCCAATACTTGGATTGTTTAGAGATGAGGGGGTTCCATACTGCTTTTTGTGCCATTTGTGGAATACTCGGGGCTGCAGACTAGAAAAAAATGTTAAATACCTGGGCCAAGATAACTCTAAACTATGCTGTCCACTACAAATCCTGCAGAATAGAAACTGTACTGCAGATACTGCACTGTCTGCTTGTTTCACTGGCTCAACACACTTAGGCTTCAAACTCCTGCCCTATATTGAGCAGGTTTGTAAAGCTGAGACTCTAAACCTGCCATAAAGCAGAACAGATGATTCTCCTTGACATAATGCATTTCTGTACTAATTATTTCCAAAGCCTAGTAGAAGGTTGGGTTATAAAGTACTGAGCAGACTCCATGCCATGGTTGGGAAAATCATACAGTGCCCTGACAGGTTCCCAGTGTATTCTGCCAGGGTAACTTAGAGCTGTCTTAAATTATTTCAAAGTCTGTTGTGTTATCTGGCCACTCAGTGTAATGGAAGCACAGATTTGTATTAAGTTCTCTTTCTTCTCAGTTATAGCAGGCCAAAGACTGAGTCTTTTTCTTTCTGTAATACAACTCCATAGAGATCACTTTAACAATTAAGACAGAAAAATAAAATTCCTTACTGAACTACCATAAGGTGTCATGTTTCCAGTTAAAAGGATAATATATGAAACAGCTACTCATCAGCAACACTGATAGCAACACTGCATTGCCCTCCTTCACTACCCTGAGTGCTTGATTTCTGAACAGCTTCACCAAGGATCACATTCTGTAACATTTATAGAGAGGAAAATGAAGGCACAGAAATAACAGGTTGTTTTACATCAAACACTAAAACTGAAACCAAATCTTGTGTTCTTTGTGTCATGTACCTTACCAACAATCTTTCCCCTGGAACTTTGACCTCATATAGCAAGCCATTGATGATACATTACTCGCTATTTAATGGCAAAAGTTGATTTGTATACCTAAAACTGGCAAGAAATAAGTATGTCACTCTCAAGTTACCCTTTATCTATCTACCCTTTTTTAGTTTGAAATGACAACATCCTTGTATTTGTCATATTGTTAAAATCTGACCTTTGATCCTAGGGGTCATTGCACTCCCTGAGGTCATCTGCCCATCTGATTAACACATTCCATAATTTTGGAGGTGGCCAGTTTAGTGGTCTATCCCATTAATCATGGCACTAGAATCAGCATGAAAAAACCACTAAGGTTATCAAATCCCCACAGGAGATTAGGAAGTTAGATAAGCACATGAAGTTTAACAAACAAAAAGTACATGGACAAACCAAAAGGCATTCAAGGCCTGAAACCTGACACAAGCAAAGCAGCATGAGAAAAACAAACACCAGAGACTTTTCCTACTTGTTTTTCTCCTAGTAGATTTCATAAAGCTCTGATATTTCCTTTTGTAGGTAACATGCATTTTAGGTCAGAGGAAAACAAGAAATTGTTTTAGGTTTAACACTATCCAAACTCCCAGTACCATATAGAGCTCAGAAACATGAGAGGAGTCACCAGCATGGGATACCACAGAATAGCATCAAATAACCATCAACATGTGCAGTTATCAAGGAAATTATTAGGATTGTTGAAGCTCGGTCAGCTTGTGAATTAGTAGCCAAGAGGAAAAAATGCATTTCTAATTATAGGCATTTTTACTTAGTCTATTACAGAGTAAATAAATATAATGATATAAGCAAAAATAAACTAGAATCAGTCTCATATAACTGACTATTGTCCTGAGAATAAGTGAAGTTTTGGATCTGGCCACTTTGCTGTCTAGGAGAGTTCAGCATTTTCAACACTTCCCTGGTCTTTCCTTCGTGTATTTTTAGACAGCAAGAGCTGGCACCTGGCTACTGTATGTCCAGTTGTTATCAAAGTGAGATTTTACTTGACAACTTGAACAAATACAACAGCTGGATTTGAAGAGAGACTGAGGCAACTGTCTCACATGATTGGTCTTTCTTTGCATTTCTTGATCTAATATAAAAATGAAATTCCCATCCCAGTTCCTAGAATAGCCACTTCCAATCCTGGAATTTCTGTTTTAAATTAAACACTCAATTTATTGAAATGTATTGATTTCTCATGAAGAATTGTATTCCCAATAAATTGTATTAAAAAAAAAAAAACCCGTAAAATTAATTTTCAAAACTATCTGTTTTATAATCAATCAGATCCTGGTGTTATCTTTCAGAGAGCAGTAACACATACTTCCACTGTATGCATTTATCATTACTTTTCTCTTATATATCTGTGTAGGAGTAATGTATATGATAAAATACTATTATTGGCACAGTATAGCTGAATCTGTCATTTGACATACACTGAAATGCATGACATTATGTAATATTAGACTGTCATAATTCTACTACCTGTGAAATGTTACAAGATGACAATAAAAGATTACAATTTTTTAGATTTAAACTAGTTTGAAAATTTAGTTATTTAGTTCTGGTCTTTAGTTTGAACTACTTTTTCCATCTTTTCCAAACGAGAAGAACAATTTGTCTGTAATAATGAAATAAATTCTCATATTCATTATTCATCAGAACTTTGTCTTATGAAATTTAAAACTCAATAAAGTTATAAAAAGGAAAAAATATCAATAGTTAAAGAATTATTTCTCAAAATACAATATTTATATTTTAAGAATTATTTCTAAAAATACAATATTTATATTTTGTCTTTTTAATATTTAAGTATATCAAATTAATATAATGCTAAGAAATGAATTTGTGGAAACAGCTTTTGCTAATGGAAAATTACTATTTTGATGCTTCCTAGTTTTGTTTCCCTAGATTGTCAGTTATTAATATGATGTAAATAAGAATGGGATAGCAAATATTTCAAACAAAATAACTCTATTTCCATAGTAAAACCATTAATTTTACTTCCCAATAAGGACTTTGCATTTCACAAAGTGTAAAATTTTATAAAAGGAATGTCAGGAGGGCTGCCAGGTCCAGAGGAATGATATTGCAACTCAAAGGTAGCTGAGGTGGTTGTGGGAGAAAAAGCAATGACAAAGCAACCAAAAAAAATCTGCCCAAATCTCCAAAACTTCAAACCTCAAAGCAGAAACCGTATTTCTCTCTCTGTTTCTATTTAGGACAATTGTGTTTCCTACCTCTTAATCCATTCTAATTGAAAGCTAATGAATACAAGGCTTTAACAAAAAAGAGATTTAAATTTGTGTCATCAGTTTTGAATGTTTAACAGTTAGCTCTCATAAAAATACAACTTTTGTTAAAAAGAGTAGGAATTTATCAGATCAGAACAGAGAACAGAAAATTTACATCTTCTTTCTTTATTATCTCAATTGACTGCTCAAGGCATGTTAGTGCACCGACCAAGGCTTGTGTGAAACACATCCCCCATCCTTGGCTAAACATTTAATTGGAGTTTACAAAGAGGTTTAGGATCTGGGTCACCTGACAGACAGAAGAGATAGAAACCGCTGTAGATATAACTAACAGCAAATAGTTCCATTTCTCTTATAAGATTAGGAGGAGGTTTAAGCTGCTTGAAAGCATGCTTGCAAACTTTGTCTGACATGGGAGGAGGGGGCAGCTGCAAGCAGGATTCTTTAGAGGGTCCCAGTATTCTTCAGCCTGGTCTGAAATGTATTCTCTACTCCCCCCTGCACTGTCAGCTATGACTGCCTTCCAAAAGATGCTTTCTTTTCCTGATTTGCAAGAGGGAAACAAAACCAAGCTAGTCTTAAGTTCTCTGTCCAACTAAAGGCAGATCACAGCTTTAAATCAGAGTGACAGAGTAGTAAGAATTGAGCAGGATCTGCTCTGTGACTCAGGTACAAGGCAGTGCACACTCTGAAGAGCCTTTACTTTCCTTCTACCTGAGCAGGTAAGACAAAGACCCAGTCCAGTCACACTTGAACATCTGTGTGCACTGAAAATCTTTAAGTGGAGAAACATTGTGGAATTAGACAAATGATCAGTGCAACCTTGACTGTCAAGATTTCAAGTAGTTCACTTTATTTTTGTTTTCTTTCTGTGGTGTTTTCTAATAACTCATCTGGAATTTGCAAGTTCTCCAAACCCCAGTGAAAGGGCACAAGCCACTCCTCACAGTCAGATACATGAATTTCCTGGAGTTGTTTTCTACGTGAAATATAGAATCATTACTCAGCTTCATTTGTGCACTCATTTCCTTGACTTTGGTGTAAATACATTTTTGGGATGAATAGGACATATCAGAGTGGAAAACCAAACCAATTCATGCTGAATTAGTACTGACTGCAAATCCTTCTAGAACAGTGTAATCTTAAACTCCACCCACAAGCCCAGCTCTTGAAGAAATGCACAGTTGACGACTAATGTGAAATATGGGTGGTTACAAGCTGATTTGAAAGGACAAAGGAAACTACAAATAACATTTCCACAGGTGAAGCTCTGCAGAGGAGGTGGTATGAATAAGAGCATAAGTTCAGATTTAGATTCAGAATCCCTGGATTGTATCGGTTCAGATAATTTTTGCTTTCCTGTGTTTAATTTTTTTTTTTTTTTATTGCTGTCCTCAGTATAATATTCAAACACAACACTACCATTGCTCTCTACTTGTAACCATGTCTAACTCATCTCCCAGTCCTTGGCAGTTTTGAAGGGGTTTATATCTTTACAACAGCAAGATAATGAAGCAACACATTTTGTAGGTTCAGGAACTGAATGAGTGCTATCATTCCAAGGATCCAGCTAATGAAATTTAGGGTCTCCAGTTCCTGACTCCCAGCTGCCAGCCCAGGAACTGGATCCAGAACAGTGAAGGTATTTCAGCATGGTACAGGGAGAGGATCTGCTTTCAGAAGTCTCAGCCCAGCTTTTTAACTCCTGAAATCTATGAACTTTCTACCAAGATTGAGCATATATTCCTCCCTGCCTTAGATTTGTATTTGTTCTGAAAGCACAGCTGTGGAAGCAGAGTTTGTGGAAGAGCAAGAACAGAACTGAAGCTTCAAATACCTGCATCCTGAACTGAGCCTCATATTGAATCTCATCTCTGTATACTCAGACCTATAGGTAAATAAAGCAGATTACCCCATGAATCTCCACACTACTATTAAATCTTTCTTTATAAAAATATGGTTGAAAAACTTAGTTTTCTCCTTAATTAAGTAGTCTGTCAGATATTAAGAGAAAAAACAATTTCCATTCTTGTTCAAAGGAGGGATAAGGCAATTTAAACACTGCATCAGAAATTTTGCATGATACTTCTGTGATATCTTAAAACAATTGGCAATGATTCTGTGTTTCCCGTGCTGAGGAGATGCTCATATTTAACAATGCAAATGGAGAGTTATGATTGTTATCTAAAGTAGGGGCACAATTAAAGAAAATGAGATTTGTTTATGGAGCAACATTGGCTTAGTTTTTTCTTAGTTACTAATTATGAGTTTAATTTTTAATGGAAAAGCATTGCTAGCACAATTAGCACTCAATTTACATGTTCATCCATACACCCAATTAATTAAATTTTATTGATGCCTAGTTGCTCTTTAAAATGCTTTCCAAATGCCTTCAAATTGATTTTAAATGGTTGATAGTGAAAGCCAGTATGTTCCTGGTAGTAACCCTACTGATTTTCATACATATGTGTACCTTCCTTACTGTACACATTCACTGCTTTCCACTTGGTGTCTGAGAATGCCTAACAGAATGTTTGGGAAAAAGTTAAGAAAATATCAGAATTAGAGTTTCTGATGAGGACTTTATCTTCTCCCTTTCTTAAACAATGTGTTATTTATTTTTTAAATCATACTGTAACAGATGTGCCTGTGTCATTGCAGTGTTGTCCCAGCTAAGGAACGAATGAGTTCATGCTTGTGAGCCTCCAAGACAGCAAACTGTTATTCCTTCTGTTTTGTGTTTGAGGAACTGAACCACTGAAGTGGCACAACAACTGAATCAAGAAATTGATTTTAGATCTTTGGACCACAGTATGAATTTAGATTTTAGTAGATTAGTAGATTTTAGCACTAAGTGACTTTCCTAAAGCCACAGAGTAGGTCCCAACAGTGATTGCTTAAATTTAATCATAATTTGCTTGCCAAAAGCCCTTGACTGTATTTTTTATTTAACTGTATCCATTTTCTATATTTTAACTACTTTTTCATATTTTACTATTATTTCTGTTAATGTGCCCTTCATAGTTCTCTGTGTGGTGGAAGGTTTCTGCTTTTTTTTTTAGCCAGGGAGACTGTGTATTTCTGTCCTGCATTGTTAGGACAAGACCCAGTAGTTGTAAAATCTTCTCTCGTGGCCCTGTGGGAGGTTGATTCCATGACTCCCTTTATCCTCTGAGTAAGCACCTGCTTAGCCTGGTTATTACCTTGCTGTTTCTTACCGAGATTATATCTAATGTGAAATGCTACTTCAGCTACAATATTTAAAAATAACTGTCATAAATATGTTTGTAGCAACTACATTTGTTACAAATATTTTTAACACATACTGAGTGTCACTGGATTATAAACTAGTCTAAAAGTCTATCTTTTATGCATACATCATAATTAGCTTTCATTTATACAGTTTATGTATTTTTAAAAGCCAGAAAAGTGTACGAATGTGCATTCATATATATATTTTATAAATTTAATATTAACGAGAGACAATTTAAATGTTATAAATCTACATTCACAATTTAATGAGAAAACATTTTTCTAAATTGAGTATAGCATTAAAGCCTCTAACAAATACTATCCAGAGGATTCTACACTATGATTTTTCATTCACTTAACATTGTGATTTAAACAATATTAACTATCATATCATTTCATGTTAACAGAAAGACAATCAAGATGAAATCTTAATTACTAAAGAACTGTCAAGAGACATTAACAATTTAATACTGAATTTTATAAAAGTAATGATTGTCCTATTACATATGCTGTAATTTCCCTTTCCTGACTGCTCTAATAGTTTCCTCACTCATTAAACACTTATTTTCTCACTACCTGCCAGGAGTTTCATAGGTGGCCTCATTTAGGAAAAATGAAAGAATATGAAAGAAGATAATATGAAGGAAAAATTACAGTTGAAAAGAATTACAAATGTAAAATATAAACCCAGGTTATTTTGTAAAATAGAGTACTTAGGTGTAGTGCAGCTTCATTTGAGAAATGTTTAAAGGGATAATGAATTAAGGAAAAATCTGATAAAGTAATATATGTAATTTTTTTTCCAAGAAATATAACTTTTATGTGTGCACTTGATCTGTTCTTGAGATAAAAAATGTAACACTAACTTGCCACAACAATGTGAATATAAAACATAGAAAAGATAAAATGTGGTACAGTTTTCATGTCAAAAACTGGTATCAATGTAAAATTGACCATTTAGACAATTAATTGGTTTCCAGGTTAGATTTATATGCTATTGAAAGACAGGCTGAAATGACTCCCCAAATATCACAGTCTGAACTTGTTTCACAGTGACATATGTGAATGTCTGGTGGAATCAGGAATATGAATCCTTTCATTAACCACTTAGGAACAGAAAATATTAATTCTTTAAAATGAGGTATTAATTTCAGTGTTGTCAATAATTTTCCTAATAAAACATTTTTTTTTCCCCGAGGGAAAATCAGGAAATCCTTGCCTTTTCAGACCAAACAAAATTTTAATCAAAGAAGGTCTCTCAGAATGCCCTGAAGTCTAGTCAGATGCAAACAGCTCCCAAACCAATGAGGACTATTCAGGATAATTACTAACATTGGGAGAAACACCTTCGAATAATTACCCTGCTCAATTCAGAACAGAGACTTGGATGTGTTTACCCTGCAAACCCAGGGAGTGATGGAGCACAAAATGCACATGCACATCCACAAGACTGAAAATCAGTAACATTTTTTAGAACTTTGGTTTCATCAAATAGGCAGCAAATTCTCATTATAGTGCAGGTTTAATTTTAATTTTTTTTTTTAAGGAAAACTGATTAAAAAAAAGTACATGGAATCTTCATTGGGGAAAAAACACACCCAAAAGAACCCCACATTGAAGTTCATTAATTTTCAGGGGTTTCTTTCAGCAGTAAGTATAGAAAAAGAGAAAAATTCCTAAAAGTGTCACAGATATAGAAAAAAGAAGGGAAATTCCTACCATTTTTTTTCTAAACTTAACATAAAGAAGGATTGCTTCAGGTTTATGACATCCCAGAAATCCACGTATAATTTTTATGAAATTCTGTTTATTTACTCAAAGAAAATTTATCTGTAATATTAATTTTTTTAAATCTTTATCTGCCATCATTTTAATTAACCTTAATCTAATATTTCTTAAGGTCACTGAATTAAAAGTCTCAAAACTTCAGCAATGTTCTGCTGAGAATCAATCACCTTAACACACCTTTGTGTGGGCTAGTGAGCAGGTAACTGCTCTTAGGAATGCATTTGCTAAGGTTGAGTCTATTTCTTATCCACTCTTCCAGTGCAGGAGATAAACTGTAAATCAGTGACACCAGCCAAATACACTGCATGTGTGAATTGTACAGGAATGTCACACACAGGACCAAACCTGGGAAGCTGCCTTGGGAAGCTGAATTTGCAGATCCCATTTCCAGATGAGATTACATTAGGGGCAAAGAAACAGAAAATGTACCAGAGATGCTGAAAAACCCCAGACATAATGCTCTAAGTGTGCCCAAGAGTAACCTAAAGCTGAAAGACCTGCTTGGAATTCATATGGTGTAAGCTGAGAATTTAAGATCTAGGTCATCAGATAATCATCAAGGTAGAATCTAACTGGCTTTTAGGGTTTAGGAAAGATTTTCCTTTTTTCCATATGGAGATTATGGCACTGTCATGATGTAAGAGGGCTTGTGCATTTCATTTACCTACTTCTGAAGCCTCTGGTCAGACAGAAGATAATGGATCAGAAATACACTGGGTTTAATCTAGCACACTGGATAAGCACTCTAAAATTTCTGCAGACCAGTCAACAGACATCCTCTACAGATGCTATATTCTGTTATCTTTAATCTTCACCAACCTTTTTCTATTGACATTTTAAGTAAGTGCCAATGCCAGCAGAAATGAGAACAGATTCAAGGTCTTTAATCAAGCTGGGGCCACTCATGGGTCGCAAACATGTCAGTTGGTTTCTGCCTTAAGCAGGGCTTCCAGTACAGATAAACTCCATTTCTCCACTATTTCCAGGGCTCATGGTGCCAACCTCTCCTCCTCCTAACTGCTGATTGAGTCTGAATAGCTTTAATTCAACAAGCACATCTGAAAAGTTGGCATGTATTTTTTAGCAAGACACATGCCCCTTATTTTGTAGCAGAATAAAGTTAAAGGTCCTTAAACAACTACTGAGTGCTCAGGTCTTATACAGTCTGATGGAAATGCTACAGGCCAGCAAGTAGGATAATGTGGAATTGCCTGGCTGCACTGTCAAATCCCTAGTTCTATTTAAACATGAAGTTTTGGCACTTAATTTAAATCCCAAAATAATAAAAGCCCATAAGATGAATTTGTGAAGTGTTTCAGCACTTAGAAACTTGCTGCACAGCATATTCAGCATGAATTAAAATGTTTGTGTGTCTGTATTTTCCTGTTTAGAAATTTCCCTTTAAATTGGGATTCATTGGTATTTCAGTCCCAAGCCAACAGAACAATATTAACATTCTCACAAGTATATGTGAGTAAAAGTAATCACTAGAAACACTGAGAGAATATCAGCAACTGTCATTTAGGAAAGTTCTTGCCCTTCCCCCTTGCATCCAGATTTAAATACATCATCCTCTTTAAAGTGGGATTTAAAGCCCATCAATACATCTTTCATCTTAAAGACAGGCCTATGCTGCATGGTGGCATTGTATCTCCCACTACTTAATATTGCAGCAGTATCACAACTCCTGGTGATTGGCAAGAAGAAAGTCTAAGGATGTTCTCTCATTTCACTGTGCAAGAATTGAATTAACACAGCATAATAAGCTCTTTGTGCAACCTTGTCTTTCTCAAATATTCACAAGAAACATACTCAAAACCAAAATGTTCACAAGATCCTTGCCTGATGTTATATCCCCCCTTCATTTTTAAATATCTTTCCTCATTAAGGCTTAGGACCCTCTCACCCCCAAATGGGGAAAATATGGTAGAAAAAGTGAACAATGCAGTTTTGCAAAAAGTAGCATTTAATCTAAAAATATGCTGCAACAGAAACAGCCAACTGTATAGTAAATTCAGCCTTTGCTGAGAAAATCCGGGTTTCAGATTTGAGACTCCATTATTATCCATCTGTTGCACTCAGTTATCATTAACTTAGTATTTGTCAGGATCCATTAAGGCCAATTAGCACGTCAACAAGCACAGATAATGCAGTTAAATATCCATCTAAAGCCCCTTCATACATGGTTTTCTCAAGCATGTACTGAAGGCAGCAGCAGGGACAGGCATGACTACCTCCACATAGGTACCTGCTTTATTAATGCTGACCTGGAAGTGACATTTATATAAGACACTATTTGAAATTTAGATTATCAATCATTGGAGTAATTCTTAGCTTACGTAGACACTTATGAAGACAAACGACATAATATAAAACCATGGATGACAAGAAATAAGTGCTTCAGTGTTGTTTCAATCATAATATTGAAGGATGTAAGCCAGATGAAACTGGTGAATTAATTAATACCTTTTACTAGTGTGGCCAGTAGAGATGGGAAGAAGCAAGGGAGTACCTCCAGAAACTGAAGTTATAAAAAGACCTCAAACCACCAACCAAACAAAACTACCCCCAACCACCAAACTACCCCCCAAGCTCCCCAGTTTCCAAGACTGGGAAATTCCATATCTCAAGGAAATGCATAAAGCAGTCATTTCAGTAATATTTTCTGAATCCAGCTAAATGAGCCACTAAGATCATCCCCAAACACACAACAATACAGTTTACAATATGTGAACAAACTTAACCGAGATGACAGCTGCTTCTTTTGGATGGCTTCCAGCTAAATGAATTAATACTTTGCTTAGTAGGAATGCATTCTATTTAAATTTTCTTTAAACACCTCATATCAATCACATACCTCCAGTTTTCTCTGTTTACAAGGAATAGAGTACATCAGCTAAATCCTTAGTATTTGAATGGATCAGCACAACTTCAGGTGTGAATTGTTTAATTTATAAAAAAGTGTGTTTCAGCAATTTCAAAACTTATACTGCAATACATTCCTGCACTTCCTTGGATCCATTTGAAAAGAATCACTTTATCCTTTCCAAGATAAAGATATCATGATAGAAGGCCTTATAGATAATCAAACCCCTGAAAGACTTGAATTTTGTTTCAGTTTTGGTCTCTCTCCATCTTAGCCATAAAATTCCAAACTTGGACTACAGTTACAAGTGGAAGAAAGAGAAAAGGTAACAAAATCTCCATAGTTGCTCTTCTTGAATGTGCTAAACCTCAAATGCTTAGTACTTTCTAGAGCACATTTCTACAGTAACAGACCATGTGGGGGAATGTAATGCAACAGCTGCAAATCTCAAAACCATTCCACAGTGCTGAACAATTTTTAAAATTTGCTCTTATATTTTTCAAGAGTAATTTTTAATTGAATCCAATAACCATCTACTCATCATAATAATCATCTATGAAGATTTTATTTCCAAGTAGGAAAAAATATGCTGAGAACAGGAAGAAAATATTCAAGACAACATTTGAATACTTAGAAATTTTACTGTAAGGGCTAAATTTTTTTCCAGAATAACTCCTGAGATTTTGGTATCTATACCCAAACCTAAAATCAATTTTACCCATGATATATCTTCAAATCTAAGTATCTGATTTTTAAACTTAAATTTGTACTAAGACACTTTTTGACTGGGAACCTCTCTTCTATTTAGGTGCCATTAAATTGCTTTGAAAAGCCTTCTGTTAAAATGCTCTGCAACAATATAAAAGCTTAAATTAATTATTTTGTTAACCTAGCTGTAGTTTAATTTACTTGTTACACAGAAATTCTTATAGAAAGACCAGTTTTCTTCATTCTGAATGTGCATGTTATCTGCTGTAAAAGGAGATTTTAAAATCACTGGAAATGTAACCAAGATAGGAAACACACAGAATCTGCCATTTTCCAGAGCAAGAATGACACTTGAGAAGTACTGTATAAAGTTATAAGACTATGACTGAGTTTGGAAATTATGTTTTAATTCAGCCTGAATTTATCTGACAAAAAAGAAAATCAATTATGACATAAAAGAACCAGCAAGAGTTACAAAGGGAAAAATTATTTAGAGTCTCACAAAAAGTATCACTACAAAAGCAATAACCCCAGGTCACACCTGTGGTAGGGCACTCTTTTTATTTTTTATTTTCCCTCCTTAAAAGCATTTGTTTTTTTTTTTTAATTTATTTTTTAATGGGGACTTCAAGGCAGTTGTTAAACTAAAAACATCCCTTTAGGTTTGGGATTCAACTAAAAATCAAAATCTTCCTCACTGTAGAGCAATATTACATTTCCCCCTAGCAGACTTATTTCATAAAAATGTCAGCTATTAAGTTAACATTATTTAAAGGGCTTTAGTTTGTAGTTACTGAATGCAACCTAAGCTATATCCATAAAGGTCTGACATTGATCCCTGGTTGTATAAAACATGATACAGAGAGGCACTAAATAAATAATCTGTATACTGCTTCCAAAGCATCTCTATTTATCACTGCATTAATGATAAGGATCTGATTTAAAGTGAACCCCAGCGAGGGTCAAATCCGAGCACAAGCTGTAATATGATCTGCAAGAGTGCTGATAACCTGAGACAATATGAAGAAACCCTGTCAGATAAATAAAACAAACCAGTTGTCCATTAAGCAGCTCAGAAAGAGGCCAACAAAGCTAAATATGGACTGAAGTTTTTTTTTTTTTTTTTAAGTTGCTTTATTTAAAGAAGCACAGAAAAGCTACATCTGAAGATTGAACCCTAAGGCTAAAGAAATAACACTGAAGAGAACAGTAAAGACTGGTCTTTAAAAAACATACAGCCACCCATGAGAAAGTTTAGATGTGTCCTTGCATCTCTCAGAGACCTCAAGAATTACCACTAGCCTCTAAAAACTCTAAGGCAATTGTTTCCAAGGCATCCTCAAATGTCTGACATGAACAGCCCCAATTATGAAAAACTGTGGTTTTTAGGCTTAAATATATGAATTCTTTAAAATCTTATAAAGCAAATAAAACTATCTAATGACTTACTGAAGAAAATTTTCACAATCTTTTTAACAATGCCAATGGTTACAAAGTCTTGTGGAAAAACAGGGAAAAATTGTATTTGATCAATGTCTGTCATAAATACATGAAAAAACCCCAAAGTGTAAGTTGGCAGAGAGCCCTTTGTTAAGTGCAGGCCCACATGGACCCCCTGCCCAGCATCCTCCTACCTGGGGCTTCATTCAGGCTGCTTTTAAAACCATTTGGGCCATCAAACCAAGCAATATCCAGCTCAGGACTGAAACTTGGGAAATTCCCATTCCACGCCATTCTGCTGTCCTCAAACTCCTTTATGCTTAGGCATGTGAAACTAAACAGATCTATTCTGATCTTTTGATCGTTTATGTTATTTTTGTTGTTTGGTTTTGAGTAAATAAGCAACATCCCACCACTTGAGGCACAGATTGAACAAACAAAGAACTCTTTGGCCTGAAGACCACACAGATGACATGTCAGGGAGGGAAACCAAAGCACTGATAATTTATCCAGAGCTCATGCCCATCTTTAAATTTAGAAAGACTCTTAACTAATAGTTAACAGTTTTTACTGACATTAGAATTACTTTCTATAGCTTATTAAAAGCAATTAATTTAAACAGAAGAAATAGCAGAAAAAAAACTTGCATTAGTGACACTGCATAAGGTTTTGTTCTGCTGGACACAACATACGGTGCTTAGATAGGTGCAGAAAACACTTTCAAATTTCATTCACTTTCTGCACAGCACAGTCTCACCTATTTTGCCTTGAGCAAGATTTCTTTCTCCTTCAATTCTGAGGCTTTACACAAATAAATGAAATAAACATATTCTAATTTTTCTGAAAGGTCACAGAGCGAGGTTAAAAATTTAGAATATGAATTTGCTAAGCAAAAGCCAACATCCCTGTGAACATTTTCACCTCTTCCTACCTCTCCTAATGATAATGAAAGCAATAATTAATAAGAAAAGAAGAAACCAGGTACCTACATAAAAGAAGATATGTGACTACCAGAAGTTATAAAGTCAGTAGTGAAGACAGAATTAGAAAAACAGGAAGGTTGTGAGCAAAGTCATTTAGAAGTGAAAGTACAAGACCATGATAGAGAAATGAGAAGGGATCAGAGTACAGTGAAGACAAGATGCACGTAATAAATGCTTGGAAAAACAAATGTGTTTACATCTGTGCCTTCCTCTAACGGTAGTGTACATGTTGTTGGGGTTTCTTTAAATATGTTTATTCCCTTATTTCCTGGATATTTAAGCACAGTCTGATGGTCATGTATGAAGAGATGTTCATAACTAAGATATGAAAATGTTTCTGAAAAGCTGAATGAAGAAATCAGACTCTGGGTTCCAAGATTCCCATTGCTCAGTTTCAGCTATTGCATACAGAAAATTATATTTCATCAGCACAGTGGCACTGGTAGAAGCAGACTGTATTGCCATGACACAGAAAATCCCCACTGAGAAAAGCAAGTAGATGTATTATTTAATCATACGGGTTTGCTCTTAGATTTCAAGTATTTTCAGAATCTTTATTAAAAAAAAATCCTTTAGGACATATGTATGAGGGAATAGGATTACAATATGTTAATAAATGAATTGCCAACTACAACTTTGTATAGTGAGATCCTGTACCAAAAAGCCTGGATGGGAGAAGCTGGGTTCTTTTATACTACCCAAAGTTCTTGGTAAATATAGGAACTCAGTCACAGAAAAGTGAAAAAGAGATTCAAAGCAATATAAGAAAGAAAGATGCAAGCTAGCCTCATAATTCTGATCTTCGTCATAATTATTAAAAATATCACAGAATCCAAGGTTTCATCAATAAAACAATTTTACTAAAATTTTGATAACATTGTAAAGTAAAATTTATATCTATGACACTGTTTCAAATTAATTATATTGAAACATTTGACCTTGAAATTCCCTGTAATTTTGCTTTACCCAATTTATGCATTTGCTTAAATTATAGATGTAATGTTTTTGTTAATGATTCCAATTCACTTTGAATTCTAACTCCTTTTCGAAACAGTCCCTCCAGGTTTTTCCACCAAGACATGTGGGCTGGGCATACTGCCCATTTAAAATCAGTGATAATGGAACAGTTGCTATGGATTTGGTGGGAACTGGGCTTTTCCAAGTGTATGTGCATAACAGAATATTTTTGTTTCTATAACCATGTATGTTATCAATGTAAAAGGAAAGAGCATCTCCCAAAACAATTTCTCTGACAGTCAAATGCAATATGATAACTTCCTAACAACAAGTTTTCTGGTGAGAGAGGAGTTAAGTTTGGTCTTTCTGCTGTATTATTCAGGTACCAAACAATTCACTCCATTCAAAAGAAATAAAAAAAAAAAGGGGGGTTGTATTATTGGAGCAGACAATTCTGTGTTTGCACCATAAAATGTACCAGGAAATTTTACATTCAAGTTCTGCCCAGATTTATGCTCTGAGAAATGTGATTTAGGAAAAAAACTGTGTTTGAATGTTTCAGGCACATAACTTTTATGAAACCAGTGTTCTGCTGCCTGGAGTTGTGGCCTGGCTGTGTGAGACAAGTGCAGTGGGGCAAAGACAAACTGAAGCTTTTCCTCCAAGGTCACTATTAATTACCCTTCTGTCCTGCCCACTCCCCATTTATCTTAAGTAAAACCATGTTAACAGGATGATTATACACCTATTTAAAGGAATAAAAATATTTATTGTCTAAAACTCCATTAGAACTGCCTGCTCAGGGCTCTGACATGCTCTGCACACACATTCAGTAAGCTGTGAGCAGCAGCTTCACAAGCATCTGGTTTTCCAGGATTTGTGCTGACACCTCCAACCGCTTCACTTACAAAACTGTATGAAATTCATTTTATTTCTATGAAATAGAAACAATTTCATTAGAATATCCATTTAAAGTAAATTTAATGAAGACAGCTTTCATTTGAAAACCAGAGAAAATATTAGAAATAGAGCATTTTTAATAAAGATTAATATTTGTAGATTATTCATGATCTTTTGGGCATGGCGTTTTTTGCATTTTGCATCTCTAGGCAATTGCCTAGCTCTGATTTTGCAAATTGTTTTTAATATGTATTGAAGCAGAACATGCTGAAACTTCTTAATATCTTAGGAAGCCAAAATGTTGCATATTACAGGCCAATTATGAGATCACTCCCAAACTACTAAATATTATTACAAAATCTGAAACAATCAAGGCTACACTTAATCCTTAGCATATGAGGGCAATTTATAAGATTTATCTACCACCTGAAAATTGGAAGCCTGTTGCAGGGTAATTCCCAGTTACAGTGGTAATTGCACAGGTACAATATGTGGAGACTGTGTGTGTGCCCTGCCATGGCCCTGGGAGCTGCAGCCCCATAAAGAGGGGTGTCCAATATCCCCTCAAAGCACTTCCAGGAGAGGGACAGCCAGAGGAAAGGCAGAAGCCTTTTACCTCTCTGAAACTCTTCTACTCAATATCTGCCCTGCCTGGAAAGCATCTCTGTGAGAACCTAGAGCACAATTTCCAAAACTTCAGCCAGTTTTGAAGTTATTGTAGATAAAGTCAGGCTCCTTATCCTCCATTAGCTGATCATCCATCCACACAAAGGATCCTAAAGAACACTGAGTCCTGTGTACTTTGCTGAATACACAGTCCTGGTTTTCCCACCAATTATCACAATCCTTCATAAACACACCTATGATTTATGTTCTTCATGCTACTAGATCTACAGCTTGCAGCAAAACCTCTGTTTGCAGCTGGATTTTAGGAGTGTGCTGCACCTCAAAGCACTCACCAATCTTGATGCCTACTGATAAAGGTGCCTGCATTGACTCATATTTTCATAAGAGTTCATTTATTACTTTAGCATTACCATGAAAATCAGGCCATAAAAATCATTGGAGGATCCACAGAACTCACGCAGAAATATTAGATCAAACAAAATTTTTGCAATGACAAAAGACAATAATACTTGACATTAAATTCTATATTTAAGATCAAGCAAAGCATTTCATTTTGAGATGCTCCTAAGAAAAACAAGGGACAAGATAAAGTGCATCCACAAAAACGGCAAAAAGAAAGTTCTCATCTCTCTGGTTTTTTTGTTTTTTTTTTTTTTTTTTTTTTTTTTTTTTTTTTCCTTCTTCCTTGGAGAGCACATGCCTGAATCCCCCAGTTGCTGGGAAAGTCTTAATTATCTGCACACAGTGTATAGCTCCACCTCTTGCAGATTTTAGTGCCTGTTCCATTAAATGTTTATTTCAGTTAAGTAGGAGAGGGTCCCATATCTCCAGCCCAAGACAACTCCTTGGGGGTAAAAGTACACACTTAACAAAAGTAACCTGAATTTTCAAAATTTTTAAGGTAATGCAGCATACACAGGTTGATAATAATAATTATGGAATATTAATTTTGGATTACCAAATCTATATTTTTCAATTTCTGTAACATTGAAACAGCTTCCAACAGTTCTGTCACTAAGCCAGTTGAACTCTCTATCTCTCAAAAATGCTGCATACCATTTTTTTACTGTTGCAATACTTGTGGTAAAAAGGAGTTTAAATCATTAACCATCTAAAATAAAAGTTGAATAATTTTATCAAAGACAACAGAGACTTGTTTCCTATGCAACCACAAATCTGACCTGCTGACGTTTACCAAGGAGCTACTTTGTGTTTTCCACACTGACAAGAAATCCCATGTGTTCATACCGTGCCACAGCACAGAAGTCAGTCAGCCATGGATTAACTTCCATATGTTCTTTTAATTGATTTAACAAATATAGATAAGATAAAGATACTTATGTGGCATTGTAAAGAGCACAGACTAAGACCTGGTCACCTTCTGCACCTTCCCAGCACAGACCTTTGCGGGCATTTCTTGTGAAAGGAGCTGAATTTATAGCACATTTACAGGAATTTAAGAAGGATGACACACAGGAGAGAGGGGTTCAGTTTTATCTCCTTGATAAAATTAGTATCACAAACTTAAACGTCTCAAAATACTTCCATAATTGCCTTCTTTACTGTTTAAAATAATACTAATGGTATGTTTCCAAGCCTAATTGCTATGATTTCACTTCTATAGGGATTTATAATCCATTTTAATCTCTCACAGAACACACCCTTTAAAGCAAAAATCAGCTTTCTAGACACCCCAGAGAACTAGAAGCCTTTAAAAGAATATTTTACTGTCCCTTTGCAGATGACTCTCAGACTGCCCAGTTTTCAGATCAGGCTCAGAAGGGATGCAGGGGCTTGTTTCTTTTTGGTCATACCACATTACATGCTGAGACAGTGACGATCTGTGGGAATTCACTCACCCGCCCGGAATTCTACATTTTATAAGACAGAAAATGTCAGATGTGGTCAGCCTCCTACCCTTTTATGGCTGACTTTTATTATTCACTCCTGCCTCTTACTGCCTATACTCCTGAGCAAATGTTCAAAATTCTATTCAAATTGCTGAAGCCTACTTCCTCTGCAGAGAATAATACAGATTCAAAGGAGGACAAGTGTTGTTTATTAGCAATTATCATGAAAGTCCTTCCTGTAATTAACCTCAGCTTCATGGACACTACTATTTGCACTTCAGCTATCTCATAAACAGGGGCTACATTTCCATTATTGTTAGGGAAGATGAGTCATTGCAGAAGAATGCTTATCTCAAGTCAGTTTTAACTAGCTTTTGTCTGCATGAGATATTAGTCACTGGTACCTACAAGATTACAAGAAAGTCTGGATTTCAGCTTCTTTTTTAAAAACCTCTTTCCTCTTCCCCTTCATAGTTTCAGAATTCATCAGTAACAGCACAAAGGCCAAGAAGTATATAAAATGCTCCTTTCAATTAAACCTACACTGTGTCTGTATGATCACTGAATCATAACCAAGAAGAATTCCAGATTCTGCCCAGCTAATGGGAGGTCTAAGACACTGAAAACCCCAACATTTGCTCTGTAGGCCATAAAGAGACAATGGTGAAGGATTTGTTTTAACATTTTTCAAGCTCTCAAAGAGAGCTGAGCCACAAATCAGTGCAGTGATGTATGCCTTCTGCTTGGTGAAAAAACTCCCAAACAACCCCCCACTTTATTCACAAGACACAGTCAAAAATGAAAATACAATGGCAATGCACATTCCTAGATTTTTGCTTTGCATTACCCTTTTTAGTTATAGTTGAACAGTCTCAACATTAGGAGATGTTAATAAAAACACTTAACACATAGAACTTGAATGTATATCTCAGTTCTTTAAACTAAAATAGCTAAGAATGCTAAAAATTTGACAGTTTCTCATGACCTAAAAATACATGCAGGCAGAATTTCTCTGTCTCAGAACTACCTGCAGGCATTCACCACAAGACCTTCTGAAGGATATTCAAGAACCTCTTTACATGTTTTACATAAATAGAAGGAGTAGTGAGTAAAGTTAAAGCTTTACCAGTAATACAGTATTAAACAGCATAGTTGTGACTCTTGCAGTCTGACTGCATCCTAAATTAAAACCTGATTCAAAGGGGCATAGCTAAATAAGCAAAGCAGTTAAATGCATACAGGCTACCAAGCAGAACTCCCAGAAAAATAAAAACATTAATTAAGACTAACTGGACTTGAAATTCTTCCCAAACTCACTGATTTGACTAATTTCATTTCACATTCCCAAGTGCTAATTCAGAGAGCTGCATCAAAGCCTGCAGAAATTTATGTAAACTGTGAGGTCAGAGATGAGAATATTCCTTTTTTTTAGATGCAAGTTTACTGGGCATTTGTCATTTTATTGTTATTTTCCTCTTGTGGGAAATGCCAGATAACAGCAAGTGTGAAGAGAAGACCTGAGTTACTGCATGCAAAAGCATCCATATTTCTACATACATTTTGCTGCAATGGTAAGTTTCAGAAAAAATAAGTTTTTTCCATTTAAAAAAATGTTTTTGAATGCTGTTGATTCACATTATGTTTGACCCTAATAAGGCTGAATGCCATTCTCTTGACAAGTTTTTTTCAATGTATACAGTGAAACAACTGCAGACATAAATTGTGTACAAGCTTGTTTTTTCTTTCCCAGTGGGAGTGGCAATGGAATTCTGGACCTTTGCCATGTTGGTTGTGCAATTCAGATCACAGTACTTATAGAGACAGGATGGTCAGTGCACCAGCATACTAATGCAGCTGACTGCCAGACTGGCCTTTGTTAGTATTTTATAAATTAAAGTAAAACCACTGTTTAATGTCAGACTATTCCACATAATTCTAGACGTGGAACATAACTTCTGGTCTCACCACCTACTTCTAACTGATAATTTTCTAAACTCACTGTTAAAGTTTTCAGCAGTGGCATTGGAGTTTTTAAATATATTACAGTGAAAACAAATATTATCTATCCTTTTTTTTTCCTATTTTTTCCTCTGGAGTCCATGAATACACAACTGTATGGCTTTCTGCTGTGCAGAAGAACTATCTAACAGTTTGCTACAACCAGTTTCTGGTTAAAAAAAAAAAACAAACAAAAACCAAGAAATTAGTTTTTTAATAACATAATAGCAAGCCTAAATAAATCATCATTGCACTTATATGGATCATCCAGAACATTAAATGTGATATTTAGTCAGTTCTCCTCTTTCAGGGGCAACACACTGACATATTAAACAATTTTAATGATAATGGGAACTAAATCACAAACCATTGGACTACAGCACATTATATTCCAGTATCACATCAAAAGTTTACAAACCCACTGTATTCAGTTTTCATTTGAAGTATTTTCAGATTCATGAATCTTTCAGCAAAAAATAATTTTTGATGAAGAAAAGGGGAAGAAAATCACATGGAAAGATACAGACATTTGGAAAAGCTGCTATGATGACCTCTACATTTTCAGAGAAAAGGGAAACATTTTTTAAAAGATGAATTACTAGTTTTGAAATAATTTCTCTTTTTGCATGTGCATTAGCAGTAGTACCTTTTTCAGCTTGAAGGTACTGACAGGGATTATACTGAATAAACTCTGTTAGCTTTCCCTTCTGCCCAGCCTTTAAAGCATATTTAATTATAACAAAATGGTACTTTGCTCTGTCAACAAGTTGTGAAGTCACTTGCTCAACCTTTTTCCTTTCATTCTCCCTGCTATTCCTCTTCTCTGGACCTGTTTAATTTTTGCATTTCCTGATTTTTATCTTGGGAAAACAAAAGGCAGCTGCACTAAGTTACATGAAACAGCAAAGTGACTCTGCTAGTTAGTGATTTGCAGGTTCTAAACAGTGAGTTGTGAGAAATGAAAAGGGGAGTGTCATGTTGCAAAAACTCTTTTCTCTCCCCTTTCTACAGCTGTATTTCTAATCAGCAGAAGATACATCTTGCTTGGAGTCAACCCCCTTTCTCTCTGCACATTCTTAACCTTCTATCTTATGCATGGATCACTGGTTAGCTTAGAAATGCACAGACACAAAAGGGGGAGCTGACATGCGAGGTTTGATGGCAATAATGGCTGTTTATAAGCCTAATCCATCACATTTAGTGGACACCTCCATTTTTGTCCCTCTGAAAAGGTATAAATAATAAAATGGTATAGCTTCAGCTCAGAGGTGCCTTGGTAAATATTTTAACTATTTACAAGATCACATCAATAACAAAAGAAGCATCTGTACCATCCATACAGAGGCCTCTGAATCATTAGAATAGTACCCAGATGGTTCTTACAATTCATCAACAATAAAATGTCTTCATGACAGAGCTTTTGTGACATCATTGATATTTTTATATGCCACTGTTCAATACTCCAAACTCTCATTCTTTTCCCTAAGAACCTCTCAGTAAATATTCTTTCTTTCTCAAGGAAGAGGGGAAAAAAAAAAAAAAAAAACAACTTAATATAAGGATCTACAAGGTAGATCCAGCAGCAACTTTCTCTCTAAATAATTGTCTCCTTCTCTCCAAATAATCAAGAATCCATATTACTAATATCTGGAATACATCAAGGTTAGCACTGTGTCAAATCCCTTGATAAGCTCAAGCTGCTACTGGCTACTTGGGCAGTAGCAGTTGACAGGTTTTTTTAATTTTCCTTTATCCATATCACATCCAAACAGCAGCATGTCAGAAATAGTAATAAAACAGAGGAAAGGAAATTCAACAGTTACAAAATTAGTCTGATGCATTTCCTATTTTGAGATCTCACAAGTCAGCTCTGGGGATAAAGTGAAGTTTATTCTGTTTCCTCACAAAACAAAATACTTGGAAGGGGCAACACATAGGCATTGAGACAGTATTACAGGTTTTGGTTTATCTAGGCAGAGTTCTTGGGTACCTGGGGTTTAGGTTCCCAATAAAAATCAGGAATATACCAGGTGATTTTAGAAAAGTGCTGAACACCCACTTTTTAAATAAACCATAAGCTTAAAATATTTCACACTGGGTCTTTAATTTCCTTGAGCAATTATAGCTGAAATTCATTAAAAAGAACAAGATGAGTTTCCAGGTTTTGGTAAGTTTTAGTCTTATTCATTCAGATTATAAATTGGTCCTAAAAAAGTCTTGCATAAAGAATTTACTCAATTCCATAATATTCCTTACAACACCGAAGTTTCAGTCACTAAGTTAAAAATGTCTCTTAAATGTTCCTTCAAATGGCATCAATTGTTGTTTTACAATGGCTATGCTCTGGTACTAAACCTTTTGTCACTAACTGATTAGAACCTTGATAAAATAGTTGAATTCCACCGGCCTAAAATGTACATGAGGACAAACCTACATAATGAAAAGAAGATAAATTCTAAAAAATATGATTTTATAATTTTTTTTATATTTCTACACACACACACACACACACACACACACACACACTCTCTCTCTCTCTCTCTCTCACTTCCTCAAAAAGATGGGAAAATGTGTAAAAGAAGAAGTCTAACAAAGAATAACAAAATGACATTTTTTCAAACTAGAATACTTTTCAATAAAGTATGAACCCTTTCTCCTTCCCAAAGATAAGAAAAATAGCCTAGAAATAAAGCAATTCAGAAGCATTCCTGAATACTAATGCTACCCCAATTCCAAAATTTGGTCAATAAAATTAACAGCCGTCCTTTGAATGCAATATCACACCTCTAAATGAGTTCAAGCTGGTGCTGTTATTGTCCAGTGGAATTTGAGATTTACATTTCACAGCTCCTCACCAAAGTAATGAATGAATCTGATCTCATAAACAAACAATTCCAGTTTCATGTTATTTCAATGGCCCTCCAACAATGTGAGCCTCCACAAAGAAAAATATTTATCATGTTTGTGCTCAGCTCCAATTGTAAATGGGACTGTAATAAAATGACACCATAAAAACCATTTTCACAGCTGAGTTTGCAATTTAATAAACAGATGCAAACAAAATTCTTTGGAGATCAGCAGTTAAAAATAAATTAAGTAGAAGACTCCCCACATCACAATGGGAACAACTGGAATAGCCCCCAGCAACTTGCAGGAGAGTCACAAGGTGTGTGTCCCTGGACTTTCCACAGGCACCAGCCTTTGAAGTATATTATCATGACATCAATGCAAATGAGTCAGATGATTTCAAAGAAGGGCCAAAAGCACTTTGCTTTCTTTGCATGATCCTAAATATTAAATAATTACTCTGCAAGCACCAAATATTTTCAGACATACTGAATTTTCACTGTGCTGACTTATGTAACATGTACTAATCCATTCTTCTCCCTACTCTCCATTACTCTCAAGAAAAGAGCCACCAGCATGTTTTTGCACTGGAAATGTTATAGCTCATTTGAAAAACTTCAGATCTCAAAAACAGCATTTGAACAATGGGTTGGATTTAATGCAGAGTTCTCAAAAGTACACACAGTTTGTGGAGTTTTCCTTGAAGTCAATGGGAGCTTTCCCCTGAACATGTGTGACAGTGGTTAATCTGAGTTCTTGAGAGTCAAACCATTCACTACACTATCCTAAAGGAGATTGTGCAAAATACTTGACTGAAAATGTATTTTAATGTGAGTCCTTGAAGATATGCATTAGGATTATCATGAGAGATTTCACAAGAGCTCAGTAATTCACCAACCAAACCTTCTCTTAGTAAATTTGAATCTGGTATTCCCTAGAGCACAATGGCACCACATTAGATCAAGAGCAATACAGTGGAAGGGATGTAGCCAAACAAGGGTCTAAATTTCAATGAAATCTTGACAACATGCCTGCTTTTTCTGGATTGCAATCTGGCTTCATGATTGCCAGTTGCTCCCTTGAATATGGATATAAGGCATTAATTGTTACTCAAGGTAACAGACTAACACAACTGCATCTCTACAGTAAAACATTTACATGGTTAAAGCTATCACAAATACACACTGCCACCTGAAGTCCCCAAAGTAAAACACTGGAGAGGGCAGAATTAATATACATATATAATCTGTCTTCACTTATTTATTCTATGACTGGCGCTTTCTTCATTGCTAATAGCTCCAAATGAGATTAACATTTAGATTTTCATATTCCTTAGATTAAAAAAAAGTACTTAGACTTCTCACTTTGTAGGATTCAGTGTGTGATAAACTTCAGCCTAAAATCTATTTTAGTATTTAGTATTTAATTTATTAATAAGAAGATAAAGTGATAATATGCTTCCTCTCCCCTATCCCCCTCAAATAAGCCTCCCAATAAAGCAAGTTTTAAAGAAAAACTGTACTTCCAAACTCTGGCCTGGCCAATGGCCCACACAAGAGTTCTGTCTAATGACAGACTCTAAATATAGTATCAGGAAAGTAGAAATAGTCAGTGCTAAAATATATTGTTTGTCCTTGGCAGATTCTTTGAATTAATTAAGAATTAATTTGTTCTTTTGAATTGAATATGAGAATCCTCTGATGTATGTACAATTATATTTTGGTAGAAGTAGTGCAATAGCTAAATTGAACACTGATAAGAGGTTCAAAGGAAACATCACTTGCAAAAGTTAAAAAGGTTTGAGGGGGCTCCTGCTTTTTAGGATAAAACATGAGCATCCCACTGAATTCGTCACAATAACCTTTGCTGAAAGACTACAAGGACAGAAAAAACAGTGACATATGAAGCATTTTCAAATTACCTGGGTCACAAGTTTTGTCTGTACACTTTTGATTGGGATAAATGAGATTTATTTCCAAAGTCAAATGTGAATCCCTCTCCCACTGATCAAGGGGAAACTGCTCTGGTTATCAAACCAATGATATGACACTAAAACCAATTCTTAGTTTGAGGATTCTGCACATTTTAGGTCCACAATTAAGTTATACTTTTGAGAGATCTTAAAACTATAAGCATCTTGGAATAGAGCAACATTTTGCACACAGCTATGCGAACATACACATTCATTTTAGGGAAGTATTTGTGAAATATGTGCTACTCAAGTAGAGCATGAGTTAAAGGTTGTATAAAGGTGTCACAGAAAATGAGCTAATTGATGCTCCTCTGAAGTGCCAGTTAGAGCAATTGTATCAGGATACTCTAACAATTTATAAACTGCAATTTTAAAAGAGATTTAAGAAGGTGAACTTCAAGGCCTTTGTAATCAAGAATCATCTCAGAAATTAATGATCACTTTTATGGTAGTGCACATCACAGAGGTCCAATCCCATCAGATGGCATTTTGAACACTCAGAGTAGTGTCTACTCCTTCCCAAAACATGGTTAGTTCACAACCTTTATAAATTAAAATAAAGCTTAAAGAAATTGGCCCTGAACACAAATCTGCAATGCTTGTAAGCATCTCTTCAGTGCACTCAGGCAGTCAGCTGAGCATTTTTAACAGTCTTTTCAGGATACAGAAAAAAAACAGGTAGCAAATTGCTTCTCAGGTGATTGTGCAGGCTCTGATCCAAAGCCCACTTACATAAACAGGAACATTCCCATTTGCTTTAACAGGCTTTGGCTCATGCTCCAAGAAATGCACGTTTTGCTTACATTCCAGATTAGCACAGCTCCACTTAATTATTAAAGATCTGAGAAACAGTTAGACATTTCTGTATAATAAAATTTCCAGTTGCTGATAAGAAAATACTGATCTTTTTTTTCATATGAAAATAATGTTCATGGCAGATGTGATATTGAATCTCTACATTTTGATGCTGGAGGTCTGTACTCAGTCTTGCTGGAATTAAAGGCTGAATTTCTCCTTGAGACAATGACAGCATAAAAGGGGACATGACTACCACAACTGAGCCCTTCTGAGCTTTCTTTTGTTTGAACTTGCACCATGCAAGTGTATTATTGTCAAAAAGGGAGATTTTATCAGACAAATTCAGCCTAGGTGGATGTGCACTGTATGCCATATCTACAAAGCATGTGAATCTGATGCAAGCCCAGTCTTTACTGAGAGATATGGAACATTTACAGATCTGGAAGGTCCTACTTCAAGTCATCATCATAGTAATCCACATCTAGATCAGACAAAATGTAAATGCAAATTGGTGCACAAATGTTTAACACCTGATATGATTTTTTATCTTCTGTTCACTTTAACAATCATACATTTTAGTATTTACAGCAGCTATTTATAAAATATCCCCAATATGAAGATAAAACCTGATTTGGAACCAAAATTATTTTTATTCTAAATTAAATTGGCCTTCACAAGCTCTTGCAGGCTCTCCAAATACTAAAACAGAAAGCAAACCATAAGAAAGATGTCATCAACTACCTCACCACCTCAGTTTTGAAGTCACTCTCTGTAGGACTGAAAAAGTATTTAAGCAGGCTGTGGAATACTAGCTGATAATGGTCCTGAAAGACTGACACCCTGTCCACTTCCCCTCCTCTTCCCCTCCTCTGTGTGTGCAATCTGTTTTAATGACAAATTGAAGGCACCTTTTTACTTCCACTGAATTATCTTCCCACTGTGGTGTTTCTGTTTGTCCCTTTTTTTTTACCAGCTCTCAACTAAGGGTTTGACAGAAAGCTAACACAAAACACCAGCATCATGTCAAAAGAATTTGTCCTACATATTTACCAGTTTCTAGGTATTGTTACACTAACTAAAGTCCTTTTCTTGCAGTAGATTGCTGTTGGGAGACAGAATCACAGCCTTAGGCAGAATCAGCACATCCCTTCTGGGATCAAGCAAAAAAGACTCATCAAACTGCAAGATGGATGGACCTGAGATTCTCAACTCAATTGGTATGAAATGTCTAAAGCTTTTAATGACAGAGATTTGACCATAAGCGAGCTTCCTTCTTCATTCATGCTGTGCAAACCCAGTGCTAATTTTGGGAATGGTAGGGCTGATCCAATAAAAGTTCACTGTATCGACGTCCCGATAAAACTGAGGTCATAATTTGACCCCTTCACTGTAATAAGAGTGGTAAACTCCTTACCAAAAAGCCCTATTAAAATAAACCTTAGCATGGAGAAATATTCATAGCAGCAGAATGAAATAATGCTACTGTCATACAGGGATTTTACCTCAAGGTGTTCAATTAACAATTTAATAGCATCACTTGCTATAATTTGCTTTGAACACTGGACATAAGGCTAAAAGTAGAAAGCAAAAGATCAAATTTCTTAGGGTTCATGGTCTTTTTTAACTGCTGGATTCTTCAAGTGATGGTCAGGCATATTTCATGCTGCAGTTTATGCCTCAGTTTCTCTAGGTGTAATCTGAGATGAATAACAAATTATTTCTTAGAAATAGTTCAAAGCCTCTCCATCATCTACATAAATTAAATTTGTATTGTTATTAGTTATCTACAACAAATTATTCCTTTGCCTTTTGCCAACATGGCTCAAATTACACAGCACATGTATCCATGTAAGTTTTGTAACTTTAATTTACTGATTTTAGTAAGAAACATCTTTGAAATTAAGTGCTGCTATCCACTTTACTGCTAAGATTGTACTTTGCTTATTTCTATGTGTCTGCCAAATTCATCTAATCAACACCACAATCTAACTGCAATCAAAGACAGTGGGAGTATTTATAAATCCAATCTGTTGCAGCAAAGAGGAAAGAATACAGACATCACAGTATTCACTAATAACAACCCAGTGGGTAATAGAATATCTGCTGCTTTGAAAAGTTTTTCAATTATTCCTTCCATAATTTCATTTACACTCTTCTTTTGAGTGAACAGCCATGTTATCTTTAAAGGCATTTGCATTAAAAAAATTAAGCTAAAATATCAAAATAGAAGAAATTGGAAGGTCCATGATTCCAATACATTATGCCAACAGAGCTAACCCTCACACAAGAGAAGGTATGTGCCTTTTGCCCATACCAAGGAAAGACCATGTCTTGTGGCTTTTCTCCTGCCCAGATACTGCACATGATAGCAGCTCACATCAGGCTGGCAGCAGATTTCTTGCAGAGGTGGAGCTGGTGGGCAGGAGCTGGGGGAGCAGCCTGGCTCTTGCCCAGCTGTTGGAATGCCCTGGCAGCGTGGCAGGCAGGGGCCATGCCAACTGGCACAACAGTTGTCACAGCTTTTCTTTTATCTCAGCCTTTTGCACAAAGGGGCAGGGGTTGACTGTGGGCTCAGCTGCTCATCTCCCCTGGGCTTGGGAGGCCTCCAAGCAACGTTCTGTTTGATCCTAGGGAACATGGAAATGAGGGGAAGATGCTGCCACTAGAAATGGCTCTGGGGAATTGATGCACAGGGTAGATGAACTGTCCATATCTACAGCCTTTACTCTTTTCAATGCTTTTCCTCACCCCCCAACATGACAGTTGAAGGCAATCACAAAATGAGACATTAACCTCTACTTTCTACCCCCTCTTTCAACATATGAGTTGATCCTTTATTTAACAGATACTCTGCAACTCCTGCTTGACAAATGAGCTGCTAATTTCTCACCAGCTTTTCTATGACCATCCCTACTGTATTTCAAGCCCTTCCTAACCATTCACGCATAAATTTTTAGGGAGGTTTTAAATACACAGGTATTATTACACCTCTTATAAGACAGGAGACTACAGCAGAGACATGTAAGGTAAAATGTTTTCAGTAATTCCAAGTGCCCACTTTGGAAACCCTAAGTCTCCCTAAATTCCTTCACATAGCTAGGCAGTGCTCAGCACTATGTGGCCCACAGGCTCTGAGCAACAACATTCAGCATTCCATCACACTGTCAGATAATATGGCATGATGTTTACACTAAAAAGTAAATGATCATAAATTGATTTTTCTAGCACTGCAGCATAATTCTGCAGCACTGATGGCTATATCTATAGCATTAGTTATGTTGAAAAAGAACTTGGATGCATCACACCATCTAGTTTGAATTTAATGACTTCAAACTGGCTCCACAAGCAGATATTTAAACTTAAGTCAGTCCCCAAACCCACATCTAATTTCCTTCAAGTGGCAAGTCACTGGGCTCATATGAGAGAAAGTGTGTAAAGGCTCAGGGAACAATCCATTTGCCTTGTTTAGGATATGATCTTGGATGGGAATCTGACAGGATTATGTGTCCATGGCCATGTAGCCCATATGGCAGGTGCAGGAATATTTCCTAATTCTCCAGGGCAACTTTAAATAATTTTCTTCCTACAGATGATGCATCCACTTTCAAGCCTCCTTAACCAGTCTGCTCCAGCCTGCTGCTTTTCATTCCCACTTTGCTCTTGGCCCATTTGTGATTTCTGGTCACATTCTCATCTGCATTAAGCAGAAGTGACTCCCATGCCTACACACATATCAGATCAGAAACCACCTCAAAGTGCAATAATTGTGAGGTTTCAGATCCATGGTAGTTACAAATTTCCACTATATATGGAGATGTATTTAGGAACATTTTACATTTCTAAGGTGCTGCAGTTTCAGTATGTTGGGCCAATTTCAGTCTTTCAGTCTGTGCAAACTAAACGGATTTTGACTTTTAAGGATGCTAATGGATAATTCTGGCTCATGGAACACAGTAATGGGGACTTGCTTAATTGTTTTTTTCTCTCAGTAACACTTCCTGACTAACATGTTTTGGTACTTTCTTAACAAATTATTAGATTGTCACTACAGCATTGAGAAAGATCTGATGTCTTCTGGCACTATTTCTCTTAAATGTTGTGGGGCTGCCCATTAATTTACACAGAACAATTCACATTTCTCAGCAAGCTTGAGTTGCTTTCAAATGGACCCGACAGAAGGCATAGTTTTGCCAAGGCAACTGAAATTTTAAGAGAAAGAGCTATTTGTTGATTTGTTTGTTTCAGATCAGTTGAATGTTTTAGATTGAAAAACACTTCTAGGTTTCATGAGTTCATGGAAAGAATTAATCCAACCATACTCTAGAGTCAATTGTCAGGAATTACCATGCTGCAAAAACCCAACTGTCCTAAATTTCTCAACGAGCAGAACACACCCTAAAAGTTATCTGTGTTAACCAATACTTGGATGAACCCCTACTTTTCAGCCAATTTTCTGTCATTTTAAGGTTTGTGTTGGTAAGACTTGCAGTACTTGAACACTGCAAGAAACTAATGAAACTATATGACTTTTTAATGTGAGAGAAGAAAGTATAAATCTTAGAAACATAAAAGGTTATAAGAGGAGAGGAAATTTAATTCAGAAAATGAACTTTTTCGACACAACTGAATCTTCATTCAAGGCAAAGATCTGATAAATATTGAGTAAACAAGTTCAAGTTCATCACACCTGAAGAACAGTTCAATTTCAACCATATCATTGTCAGGAAAAACAAATACAAACTTGCCCCAAAGCTAAACAACTTTAGAGAAATCAGGAAGAGGAGAGATAGACAGACAGTAAGTTATGAACATAAAACTCTTTGTACCAAAACCAATTAACCCTAACCTAAGGCAAGCCTTTTTCTTCTAGCCCTTCATTTAAAGGTTTTACAATTTATAGCCTGTGTTTCTCAGGGGAGGTCTTGCTCTGCTCTGATTTCACATTTCACAGCAGCACATGTGTAATCCTGCTGCAGCACAGAGCACATGACCCAGCTGATATCAGGAAATCCACTTTTCACTAGCTGGAAACACACTGGAAGTGAGATGCCACCAGCATTCACTTCAGCTGCAACAGGCCATGGCAGAATGTTTGCAGAAATGACAGACTGGGGTACCAATCATCAGAAATCTGGCACTCCCATCCTGGCATCCTTGGAAGGGAAAAAAAAAACCAAACAAACATAACCAACCCACTACACTATTGTTTGAATGATAACTCAAATTTTTAAATGGATCTATGATTGCCATTACATCAAGACTGGAAAATGCAATATGACAACCAATTCATTTACTTACTGCCCTCAAGCACACAGAGAAATTCATGCTTTAAAGTCTCCACGTGGTAGGAGTAACTCACCATCTTCATAAAGAAAACCCCCCAGCTTGCATAAAATGGCATGTTTAATGACCTTTTAAATTTGGTATGATCTCAAACCAAAAGTGAAATACACACATAGCTAATCTGACTTCAAGACAGAGCTGCTCCAACAAAACAGTTTGGAAGAGGATAAACTTTGCTATACATCTGTAAATGCAGGCAGAGAGGAAAATAAATCTGTTCTACCGTAATTATTTGTAAACACACAAAACATAATTCATGCCATGGAATTCATTAAGTCAGTTTAATAATTCCTGAGATATACTTACTAAATTCTACGGTTCTTAGAGTAAAAAAATGTTTTTTTCTTTCTTTTTGCTTTTTTGTTTAATCATACAAAAGATTTAGGTACTTATTTAACATTATGTATTTCTATAGCTTCACAATGCACATATAGATGTAGATAATTTGCATCTTTAAAGGCACTCTCACTTTACATTTGCATTCTTAAAATAGAGTTGCATTGTCTTATATTGTAAAAATACAATTTTCTCATGAATATTTAAACAAGAAATAAACTTTTAAAACAAATTACACTTTTAAACAAATTTCTCAATTTAAAAAATACATCTATTTCATCCATACTCATCTTATGGAGTTTTATCTTTGCTGAGCATTATCTTGGTTGACAGCTTTTCTAAAGTTTCCACCAGTTTTCTATTAATTATATAATTATATAATTATATAATTATTTTTACAACAAAGGGTTTGGGTAGGGAATCCAGAATCATACAGATATAGATATAGATATATAAACACATTAACAAAGGAGTACCAATAATATCAGGGGGAAAAAACAACAACAAAACAAAGCACACAAACAAAAAGAAACCTCATCATTTTAAAACAGCTTGATCCAGGCAACTTTGCCATTTTATGTTGTATCCCAAAGCTACCTCGTAAGTAGGTGAAGCACAGTTTTCTCTTACATGAAATCCACAGAAACACCTGTGCTAAACAACTTTAGATTTCACATTGTGAAAATAGTTTCCAAAATTATCCATTTTCTTGCAAAAAATACTGGTCCCATGATAGACTGGAGTAAAACAAACAGGGACACTGCTTCAAAGATACTACAAAGATTTTTTTTTATGGTTTTATGCCTACAAAGTGCAGCTGTGCTTCTTATACATTGCTACATGTTTATTTCTGAGTATACACCAGACATCTTAAGAGTGACTAAAAACTCAGAAAAGAAACAATGTATTTTCTAGTCATTATCTAATTATCTGTAGAGTTAGAAACCCAGCTCATTTAAGGCAATAAAATGAAAAGCCAGTTTATAAGCTGTTTCATGGTATAAATGAGCAGCCCACCAGCAAGCTATATCCATAAAACACAGAGACGAAACCACCAAAAATGCAGCTTGATAGACTATCAAAAGTACACATACAGTACCCATCTCAAAGCAGACATTTCAGTTTCTTATGCTTTCACTTTAGGAAAAATTAGATGCTATATCTTTTGACATCCTAAGTCTTGACAGAGAAAATCATTCATTGCAGGAGTATGCGTAGTTAAGTTGAAAGAATGTGTCTGCTTACAGAGTAGATGACTTTTTTACCTGAAGAAAGGCTGCCCAAAAGTTCATGCTGCTCCCCCAGTGACTTTTCTTCAACTGATTCCCAATATATCTGCATATGAAGAACTCAAATATATGAAGATTCTATAAAACAAATTAATTCAAAGCAGTAGTATGCTCTGAAATCCCATTTTTTTCTTTTGGAAGGGTTCAGATATGGAACAGAAATCTGGCTTCTAACCATCCAAAGATCACATCATATTAAAGAAATTAAGGCAATATTCAATCCAGCCTTATTTAGCTACATCAATTTTATTCTGGCTGTGACCTCACTTCTAGTCTGCAATATCTTGTGCTTATACTTCCACAGAAAGTTACTTTTCATTTTATACAAACAGAGAGATAGATTGAATTTGAGTATCTGTTTTCTGATCTGTTCCTTCCCCACCCTTGCTCCCCCTTGCTACCTCCCGCTAAAATCGTGTTTTCACTGTTTTCACTGTTTTCCTTTCTGCAGCACTAATCCTGCCCAGCCTCCTCCCTGCTTGTCTGGGCAAGAGGCAGCACCTTGCAGCTCACCACGAACTGTGCCTGATCCACGGAGCTGGGCACTAAGTGCACTGACTGAATGACTGAAACACTCAGAAATTATGAGATGTTGGGTCTGCCAGCCCTTTCATGGGTGGGGCTGCTAATTCAGCAACCTAAAATTCAGCAACTCACAAACACAGTACCTTCATAATCTTTAATCCTGTCAAATTTAGAAGCAAGACAGAGACAGACTGAACTAAGATTATTCATCACGAGTGAATTCATGCAAGCCTTGTTTCCACAATATAAATCTAAGGATGTTTCCAAACATTCATTTTCTATGACATAATATGTGCATGACTAAAATCCACAAGGATGCCACGCTTGACAAAAAAAAAATCAGAGTATGTAAACAGAAACAATTTATCTCTCTGTGACAAACAACAACATGGAGAACAAATGGTGATATTTTCCCTGCTATATTGCTGGTATTGAAAGCAAACATCCATGCCACCAAAATGTAAGGAAACTTTGTCCAAAGATCTCAATGCTAAGTGTGTACAAACTTGAAACTTTTGGGATTCAAAATTTGTAACAAGAAATTTCACATATGTTGGTTGTTAGACCTGCTTGAAAGAAAGAGCAAAACACTAACAAAATAAAAAGAAAAAACCAGAAAAATAGAAAGCAGAAGCCACAACCATTAATCCAGAACACTTCAATGTGATTAAAAAAAAAGCTTCTCCTAGCATCAGAGAATTAATGATTATGTCTTATGTTTTAAGGTAAGATTTCTCGTGTAAGAAGATGGCTTTTCTTCTCCCTCATTCTTCAGTGGGAGACATATCACTTGAATATTGCTTATTGCATTTCTATTTTAAGCATTAGTGGTTTTTTGTGTATATGCAGATGAAAAAACAAAATCTCTTTAGGTCTCCTTACACAGTTCATTATGTATGACTCACAAATGTTCTTGTTAACACTTCACTGAGAAGGGTGTCAGATTAATAATTAGATCACAATTGTTTTCAGTGACATTTGTGAACAACAAACATGTATCTAGAAAGCTCAGGATCCTAAAGACCTCAGTCTGTTAAGGAATGCTTGCATGCCAATTTTCCCCTGAAATCTCAACATAGGAGCAGCACAATTCCCTTCTGGGAAGAAGTGATCTGTGCAAATGGATGCTGTCAAACAGAAAATGGGTTATACTCAATTGTGTTTATTTAATCTCTTGCCTTAAAGAGCATTTCAAAATTTATTTTTGTAAATTTATTTTTAAAAATAATTTAGCACTTTTTAGTAGTGTGTTTCCCAGTGTAAATTACTGGAACGCCACCTAGATTAAAGAAGTGTTCATCATGTAAAGAATCCATAGCAATAATAAATTTTTCTGGAAAGATTAGACAGTGTTAAGATTCCATTTAGTGTGTATGAGGGTACTGTTTGTCATCTAGAACCTATAAAGACATTTCCCTTTTTATGGCAATATCACCATTATATACTTTCAATGTATAACAGAAAGCACAGCTTCTCCCTTTCCATGCTCAAATACCTTTACTAGTCCCCTCCCTCTCTGTTATGCATGATCATACTGTGTTCATGTGCTGATGTTCCTATAATATGCTTTGGGCCAAATAACCCTTCTATGCCCTTATGCAAGAAACAGAAATTTGGAACCTATCCTCCTGCCTAAATAAGGGTCAGTTCTCTTCTGAGCCACTGATTTAAAAACCTCTAGTGACAATGTAACACCAGATTTTTTTGGAAGCATGTTCATGCTAATATTCGTGCCTCAATAAGCCTGCTTCATCAGTTGTTTTTAAATATATGAGTTAAAAATCTAAATTTCAGAGGCAAAAGTCTGGAAGTGTTTCCATTTAAAGAACTCATCTTGATTCTGTTTGGTTATTTACCTGAGTTAAATGTTTTTGGAAAATAAAGGGAGCAACGAATACTGGATATAAACTGAAAAATTAGGTTACCCTTCTTTCCTTCTCCAGCCTCCTAGGAGGAACTGGGTAAGATAAATGTCATACATACTATGTTAAGGTAAACATACTGATCGACTCCTCATGGATTTCAGGTAGAATTCTCAATATTTGTGCTCTGTGCAGGGGAATACAGAGTGCGACAGATGGTTTGCTTGGCTATCTACAAACACCACTAGAATTGTCTAAACAACCTACACAGATCTAGATTCTAGTCCCAAACTAAAATTATACATGATAATGTTACATCCTAGGGATTCTGGGACTTCCCAAACCATTATTACATCAGAGGAGACAGAAAATTTATCTGTGCCAAAACCTCAGAAGGGTTTATTCAGGTCGTTTCTCAATGGAGATCAGAGAGCAAGAACGTTATTTGGCACAAGTCTGCAGATTGGACTCTCCACAGCTTCTCTGGCTGCACCATTCTGCTGCTGAACTGTGTTTGTTCAATACCTGTTTCTGCACAGATTGTTGCAGTTGCCTGGTGCTGAAATCAAGCACAAATCAAGACTGAGTTCAGCTTTGCCATTTTGTATTTCTGATTTAAAACTCGTATTTATGTACTTCACCCATTAACTGGAAGCTATGCCTGTAGCTGGAGCTATAAATAACCAGTATACTAGAAATGTGAAGAAATCTAGTTGTAAAAGGGCAAAGAGGAAGTGCTGAAATAAAGTAAGTTGGCAGAAAATAATATAGCAAATCTCATTAACACATTGTGGAACAACCTTGTAAGTTAACAAAGACCGATATTTAAAGCATGTTTAACTGACACGCAATTTTTCAGTATATACCAAAGAAAAGTTTATAGCATAAAAGTACTGACAACTGGAAGTTATCTACAGAATTTTATAAGAAAGTACTTGCAGATGGAAATGTAAATTACATTTCAGACAAAACAGCCAGTGCAATAAAAGTGGCTTTTAATAAAACATGAGTGCAGTTGGGTTTTGCCAGTTAGTTTCAGAAAAAACATAATTATTCTTTTTCTAGCTAATATGTATCACTGAACAACTGCACTTTGCTATTATACATTGTAATTATTTTGATTAGTTATATTTTTGTTTTAAAAATGTTTTATTAATTAGATTCTTTTGAAATCAAGATCTATGTTTCTTTCAGCTACACATTATGACCTAAAAGTATAAAGACTGTTTTTGCAGAATTGCTCTAACATATCCTTGGAGGAAAGATTAAAACAAATTACTGAGCTAATTTCTTAAAACATCCAAAATACCACTAATCACCTCACAATGGCCAAAGCATCAGTTGTCAGATAATATTTAATCAAGATTATTTTGGTAAATGAGACTAACTTGAATCTTGACAGAAAGAGGTGTCAGAGGGAATACCTATTTTCAGATAAAACAAACCATTCCAACTTTTGCAGACAAACCCTAAGCAAATATCATGTTTTCATCCTATCTGTGTGCCTGGAAATGTGAACAAGGTACAATAAAAAACTAAGGAGAGCATACAATAAACTCATACTTCTATATTGCAGAGAAACACATTCACATGACTGAAGTCAGCAAATAACAAAGTTACTGGAATTATTTGAGCACTTAGCAGAGATGCATTCTTAGTAGTAAGATTAAAAAGGTCACTTGTTCTCCATCATGATTAGCAATATAATTCCAACCCTCAGAGGAAGGCGTTTCTCAGCCTACAAGAATTCAGCTTGAAGAAATAAATGTGATACTGAATTTGAGAAAGACTAAAAGCCTGGCAAATAAATTGCTAATGGATAAAATGTGTCTGATATTTGACTGTTTTGGTTCAAAGGCAGTTTAGAATGGCATATGAAAAGCAATTTAGGCTACAAATATTACTTTTGTGCAACAAAATAAACAAGCTCATCACCATTCAAAGTATTGCAATGAAATACGTCACTTTGGAAAAAACATTCCATCAGTGCTGGATCAATTGATCAGTTGAGGAATTCTGGACAGTGGGATTTTTGATACAATGGCCAGTGAATTCAAAGTGAAGTGCATTTCTCCTAGATACAGCAGCCAAGCAGATCAAATGTCTTTCTTAAGTATTTTTTAAGGGTACAAGCTGATAACAAAAACCTGTCTCAATCTCTATGTCTGACTGCCTGTGTTCAAGCAAAAATTGGATTGCACCAAAACTTGCTTTGACTTGATTGAAAGTGACACTGGAAATAACAAGTAAAGGTAAGGTAGGATCAAGGTGAAAAGGAAAACTCACCTATGGAAAAAGCCTTTTCCAGATTTGTCTAGTACAGCAAGAAACAAAGATCATGCACTGAATTCTTCGAGTGATGACAATATCAAGGTAAATAATAATACAGCTGTAAGAAATGATGTAATCAAAGTTTGAAGGAATAATATATATTTTTATACAATATAAAAAAAAAAATCCCTTTTTTGTCTATTGCTTTGAAAGCGTTCCTTGCCCAATGTGTTTATCTCATTCCGAGGTAGAACCTCAAACTAAAGAGCAATTTTGAAATTATACATATATTTAATATAAGAACAATGGGCTTTTATTTATTCTAGACTTTAAATTTGAACAATTAGACCTCATTTCTTTTGTGCTGGAGAAGTCTTGTTCTCTGTTCAACCATCCTGCACTTTTACAATCATTAAAAGGCCACCATAATATAAGGAAAAATGATTTGTTTGAAAGCCACGAAACGTGGGAAAGTGAAAAGGCAATAAATAGTTTAGTTTTGTAACTCTAGGCAGGAGGATATGACAGGGAGTTTGGACCTTCAAAGAAGCTGCATTAATAAGATTGCTTTTGTTTCCTCTTTTGTTATTTTCCCTCCAAACTTTCATTATTCTCAAATAGAAAAAAACCTCCACAGCCTGAAACTGTATTATATTTAAACTATCTGTACTACAAAGTTTCAAATGGCAAAGTGGTTAGTACCCTGAAAAATAAAAGTAAACTATCAGTTTAAAATAGAGGATATTCTTATATCAACTCCTATTCTACCTGCTATGGCACTAGTATTAAAAATATACTGTAATATTTTGGATACTTCCTTCACTGAAAAACTTTGATGGCTGAATACAAATCTATTACTCCATCTGCTGCTTCACACTTCAGTTTACTTTATATCAAAACACTTAAATGGCACTTATTTATCTGAAAAATATTCCAAACTTCCACTATTAGTAGTCATACTGCAACAACAGAAACTTCCCCAAACTAATAGATCCCAGAGTATCTAGGTTAATGATGTTCACTGCAGAGGATTAAACAATGAAAACCACGAAACAAACAGGAAGGTTACCACCAGAACACTACATTATGAAATCATATTCTGATGCAATTTTGTAGATTTTGTTTTATAGCAGAAATAAACAAAGGAAAAAAATGGTCGAGGGAACAACTTATTCATGGTCTTTTATCATGCAGTATGCTGAATGACAACTGTTTAGGATTGTCAATAGACAATCTAAAGACAAGCTAAATTCTTGCACAATATTTCAGCAGTGTTACTGCTGAGAAAAATCCCGACAAAGCACAAACAATAAAGTCAGGAGAATTCTTTGCCTTCCCCTACTCCCCTGCTCTAAAAGAAGATGTGGAATCGCATTTTGACATTATTATGATACAAAGAAAGATGATTCTATTTAAAATTAAAGATTTTGTACCACCTAAATTTGTCCAGCACTTCCCAGGCTCAGTCACCACACAAGGAAAATTTAAACATGGCTCAACAAGGAAGGAAATAAAAGGTGCAGAGATGCCCACATTGATCACTATTTTGGGATAGCTTGGGATAAAGATTTGGGATAGTTCCCAGTGTGTACCAGCAAAGCCATCAATCACAGTACCATTACAGAGCTACTCTGGCTCCCTGGGGTGCAGGCAGGACTCCATCAGCCCCTTTCCCCCATAGTTGCCCTGTGTGGGGCATCCCCATGTGCATTAAGCACAGCACGCTCCTCACTGGTTAGAGTGGGAGGTAAATTGTTTTCATCATGCAGCTACAGCAACAGTAGGAACTAAAGCTCTGCAAAGCAGCTTTGACTTAGAGGAGAATTAAGACATTAGTGTAAATCTGTTCCTATGACTTCACGTAAATGTATGTTTTTCTTTAAGTTATGTAAAGACTTGTTTATGCACATGACAAAATCCCTGCATACTGCTCTGTGAAAATTTCTGTATATTCGTTTTTTTATGTCAAGACTACTTTTATATGTACACACACAGGGAATGGATGTGCATACATCATACACTAGAAGCAAGCAAAGAGCATTTTTTGAAACAGAAAACTTGCAAATTAATTAAGAAACAATTTATAATCTCTCTGAATGTGGTTGTGGTTTTGGTTGGTTTTTTTTTGTTTGTTTGTTTTTGGTTTTTTTTAATCAAAGCAGATGTTCAAGCATAATGCTTATTAAAACCCAGTTTCTACCTATAATATAGTGATGTCCTTGCCTATGTGGCCACAGCCAGGTCCTTAGCTGCAAAATACAAAGGGAAGCACTAAAATAGATGTTATAAATTAATCCAGGTTAGTTATGGATTAGGGGTAAACCAAGTTTTTACATACAAAATACCCGAAAAATTATTTTACAACACAATAATTTTGCAATTACAAACAAAACCCAGGAAAAACAAGCAGCTGCTCAAACAGGATCTGGTCTATTATATAGGAATGTTTGATTAGCCTTTTCACCTGACTGAATTTTTAATCCTAATACTTTTGGAGGTTTAAGGCATTAATAGAACAACTTGTTATTGTTATTTCTGTTTTGATCCTTTAACAGAGCATAATATCTGTATTAATATAAATTCAAGCAACATGAGATGCATGGAATATTTTTACCAATGAAGTCATTTTCATCAATAACCATGCTGGCATAACAATATAAGAATGAAAGAGAAATAGAAGTTAGTAACTAATATTGGGCTTGTACACAAACTTAAGCTAGGCTGAATTAAGAATGTAATATTTATTTAATATCATTTTAAAAATATTTTTTTCTGTCAATTGACCACATTTCTTGATTTTTTTGCAATATATTTATGTAAGCAAATTGCCATTTTCCTACCACTGCTATCCCTGATTCATGTCAAGAAGGTGCCATTTTCCAGTGAAGGAAAAAAAGGTAATTCATTAACACTGTTTCATGAAAATACAGGCTGCATTTTTAGGGAACAAAATTATTAACATAATAAATGACTATTCAAGCTCATTGTGAATAAACCCACAGCTAACTACTTGAATATCTTGATCCATGATGCTGTTTAAAGGCTTGCTCTTATTTCCAGTCTGTGATTCTGTATGGAAACAGCTTCTACAAGTGAAGTTGAAATAAAATTTTACAAGTAAAACTTCTAAGATGCAGATTTAGAAAATTATGTTAAGAATACAGTTTGCTTGTACATGAAAATCTTATAATAAAAAAAATCTCATTTTTCTGCATGATAAGCAATTTTTTGGACTTAAAATGTAAACTGGTTTGGGTTAGGATATGTTTGTAATCACTTGGAAAAACATCATGTAACTCCCAGTCCTCTTTTCTATATGAGGTTTATCTTACTTTGTATATATCTTCTAGAGTGAATCTGATCAGCTTTTAAAAGTAGTGGGAAATGCACTATAACAAAAGTAAACACATTTCAAAATTTGAAATTCATTCAAATGACATTTGTAGAATGTTAGCCTTAGGTAGCTTTAGAAAGAGAAAGATGATTAAAGAAGGAAAAGTGGAAATTGTTTGTTCAGGTTTCTATTTACCAGCAAGATTCCAAAATTTTTAATTTTCCTATCTTCCTCATCAACAGTTCATGTTGTTAACCTGTCCCCTGGAAAAAGAGGGAATTATTGTGAAGTCCATATTCCCCCATTCTCCCTCCTCTCTGGCAGGTTGTTGGGTAAAGTTAACAACACTTCTATATGTTTCTGCACAGTCACAAAGCCTGTTTACTCTCCTGAAAAAAATAAAGGTGAAAGTCCAAGCTGAGAGCTTCCCCTTGGCAGTTTCCACTCTGACCAAACAGTTCAGCTCTTCAGCACTGCCACATCCCAGCTCCCCTGCAAACCACGACACCAGCACAGTTTGGCTGCAGTGCCTTTGGCCTTGCCAATTCAGCCACCAGGTTCTGACATTACAAAACTGAAGAACAGATCTCCTTGCACTCACACTTCAACAATATATCAAAGATTCAATAAATTTTGCCTGAGGCAGTTTTTGGGATTAGTTTTCAAAATCACCTGTCTGTCCCAAACTCTAATTACAATGCTCAGGGCAGCGTGCTAAATTAGCTTTGAAGACCAGCCTGTTTTAAGCCCTCAAAACAGTTTCCCACATTGAAGAACTACAAAGACAGGTGCAGTATAAAACTTTGCTATAAATGCATTTGAATGCATATTAGATTTTATATGGGCCAATATGCCCACCAAATCTGTGCCTGAGAAATTCTACCACCTTTCCTGCCAGGTCAAAGAACTTTTCCAAAGGCTCTATTTGGCCAACATCTCAGTTTGTCCCTCTACCTGAACTTACATCTGCCTGAAAAAGGGCAGAGAGTAACAACTTCTCTCTGTCTCTGAGGTTTGTTCCATAGCCCTTGCATGATCCAAACAGCCTCCCCTGTAATGCAAAGCTTTAGGTCACCTGATCAGTTTTCAGGTGATTTAGAATTCTGCACTACAAACAGATGAGTACAGGTATGGATTCTAATTTGAGAGGCGAACATATGATAAATTTTCATCAAGAAGGGAGGTGTTCTTCAATTATTCAAATGAAATAAATAATTTTTCAAGAGAAAATAAAATCTATCTTTGAATTAAAAAAGTAGAGGCGTGTGGGAAGTAGGAAAACACCTGGATTTCTGCTTTGCTGGATGTTTGCTGTGGAAACAATCTGCTCAGTTTTAACGAGAGTTGACATCACTGAGAAAATTCCCTGCCATCATTTCACAAGAAGCTTTTCTTCGTTGGTTTTTGTTTGCTTGTTTGTTTTTTTAAGTACTGAGTTAAAAACTTTATGCTTCTAAGTAATTATAAAGCAAGAAGAAAAATGCCTCAAAGTGGGAATACTGAGAAGCTGTAATTGGGGAATGGAGATACCCTATTACTTCTGCTGCCTTTCAAATTTTTTTTTTCCTTTAATTTCTGAATGGCAAGTTTCAATGCTGCTGAAAGCCAGCCAGAAATTCAAGGTGGTAAGAAACATTTGAAAACATTACTTTTTTAACAATGCCGAGAAACAGAATGGCACCATTTTAATAGCCATATGTCATAAAGACTATTTTTATTTAGGAAAATCTATTTTAATTTAAATATCATAAGCCCATGAGCTATAACAAACAGTTTTTTTTTTTCCATATGCTTGGAATTATTGAGAAGAAAACTCATTTCTCCTCCCCCTCCTTTAGAAGTCTGAATATCCATGTGTGTTTATGAGTGTGTGTCTGTTTATGGTGATGGAAGGAAACCACTAAACTCCATTAGTTAATGCAATGGCAAAATACCAAAAAGGAGGTCTTCCCTTGGGGTTGCTTTTTATTCCATATCTTTCACTAGTCCATTTTCCACATAATCCCCTTGCAACTGCTCTCCACAGCAAGCTGCCCGTGGTAACTGCATCAGCCCAGATGAAGTGGAAAGTTGCTATAATTTCTTTCATCTGCACTTTTCCTGAATTCATGTGCTGTATGGTTTGAAGGAAAGTTCCCTTTACCAGGTGCTAAGAAATGGAAATGTGTGTGAGCACTGACCTGGGCTGGGTACTGGAAGGGGAATTACAGGCTCCCTTCTAAACCCTTGAGCAGCATCACTCACAATGAGCTTTGAAGACCAGATTTCTCTTGGGGGGGGGCTTCTGTTAAGTTCTTGAAATTTTCAAACAGCTATCTACAGTGAAATTGGCATTTAATTTCTTAGAATCTTTTCATTTTTTTCTTAAAATAGCATTTAGGAGTGTGAGGGAAAAATTATAGTTACTTTAGATCCTCGTAACTATGAATATACACATCTAATACTTTACAAGACTTCAGTGTTAAATTGCAGATGGCAAACATTGCTCACATTGGACTGTGCTGTGAGATACAAAAGATCATAGTAAAAGAAAAAGGATTTTTTAAAAATAAGGCCTTTCCATAACCATTACACATAAAGCAAATCCATTATATGCTCACCAAAACTCTATTTGAAGCAAATAGAAAGCCACCCTATATGCTTAAGATGGAATTTCCTTTTCTGAAGAGGTTTTACAAATAAATTAGCCTGGCCCTTGAACTAGTAAGAATAATATATGCAACTAAACTCATCATACAATTTAGAAAAGTCTGAGAGGAAACTGTAATTTACATAAAAAACCTAAATGTTTAATAAACTAGCAACAAAACCCAATATAATCAGTCATCTGTTGTCTTAGAGAATTCTACTAAAATTCACATAGATTTCTATTTTTAGAGTTGGGATATAGTATAAACCAAGAGCTGTATACTATCAAAATTACCTTTTCAGCCAACAAAAAAACCCACGATAACCCATCCAACCTTTATATTTGTATTTCACAAATTTGTATTTCTTTGCTTCACAGTGGTACACTGAAGATAATGAGAAATAAAGCAGAGTCCTTAGATGAGAACCTATTTCTTCTGTCCTTAAAATTTCCTTAGGATCTTACTACAAATAGGTAGCTTTTAGGAAGAAGGGTATCTGAAAATATCCTTCACCCTTATCACCAACTCAATCTGGGGCATGGAACAGGTCATGAAATTCTTTTTCCTACGAAGTGTAGATGTGCACAAGGCTCAGTGGTGGCTCCCATGAGCTGGAACCCTGCACCTGCAAAGCTCTGCTGTGGCACACAGCTGTGGCACAGTGTCCCAGGCAGGGAGCTGGCCCTTGCCTACCAGCCCTGGGTGTGTGTCAGATATTTGCTCTCTGGCTGGGGGAGCAGAGGAATCCCAAATTCCCAGCACCACCTGAGGCTCCCAGCCCTTTCCCACACAGGCACTGCAATTCCCAAAGCTGACAATTATCATTTATGCACCAAACAGCACAACTTGGTACAAGCCTTGTCTGGTAAAAGGATATCTTCCTAATCTTTCTGTATCCAGTCTGGTGCTGTTTACATGAAACTCTTCAGAATTATTATTAAACATAAACTAAAGTTGCTCTTCTAAACCAAACATCTTTGAACTTCAGTCAGGCCCCCTCAAACAAATAAGCTGTTTTGAAAATTATTTCCAGGGCGATGCCTGTTACCATAGAGATGACATTAAGTGAAAAGGACAAAAAATATAGAGGGTGATAAACTGCATGGTTGGATGACACACTTGACTTCCAAGCCTGTGTTCAAATAAGGCATACATGCCAAGGTTTTTTATGAAAGACAAAATTAAAATGTATCACTATCAAGCTGTAACTGACAATGTATTGTGTGGTGGCTGTTAACATAATGCTCCATATATTTATTGTTTGTCATTTTTCTGGCCCTGATAAAGGTCTTTTAGAGCTGTAAATCATACCATTAAATCTGCCACTAGAAACAGAGGCTGTTTGGAGAATGAAAAGATGAAACTGAATCACTACTTACAGGTTTCTGCCTCATGACAGACCTTAACTATCACATCAGAGATGACATTTATTCTTCGTATTTGGCACTTTTTCAAACACCACCCTGTTGGCTTATGAAGAAACATAAGAAAAAAATTCTCTTGGAGAGTAGGTTCTTAACCATGGTGATGCATTGTACAGACACAGTATTCAGCTGTGTACATATGCCTTAAGACAATACTAAGTTATTCATTGGTTTAAAAATATTGGTTTACTCACAACAAACATTTCTACTTAAAAAAATAGCCTTCTATCCACATTCTATTTATGAAGTGTCTATAATATATTTGTGAGAAGGGTCTACAATATTGTTGGGATGATCTTGATTGGTATTAGTTGCAAAAAAAAGAAATAAACCATCTGCTTTTGTTCCTGCCTGAATACTTTGATCAACACCTTCAGGCTTAGAGACACCTAAACCTGACAAGAGTCAGAAATAATACAAAATGACACAAATATTGATAGAGATCAGATGGGGAAAATATGATGTGTTTTACATAGTGGAAAATACCTTCTTAAAACTCTCAATATAGAACTGTTTTACTAATCTAAACCACAACAAGGACCATAATCTATATTGCCCAGGCACAACATCCTATGTGAATGCTGCCCTATGCCAAATGAGAGAAGTAACAAAAAAAAAAAAAAAAAAAAAAAATCAAAAAGCCCCAAACACAACAACAACAAACTCTATAAAACACAGCCCAAATTCTTAGAATCAGTCAGGGTAACTTTTAATACACACTTCCAAAATTGGGAATAAGCAAAGAGACTCTTTACAGCATCAGCCCATTAAACAGCAATTTTTATCAATGCAGGACTTCAGTTAAATTAAGAGCTGAAATATTACTGTACTTCACACAAGTGTATTTGGTAGAAGGTTCAGCAGAACAAGGGCAGACTTGGAGAATAATAGACAGAGAACATTCAAATCTCTGGTATAAGCATGGACATTGAAAATATGGCTTCATTGAGAGCCAGCTCACCAAAGCAGACAATTCTGCAGATAGGAGATAGGTTAGAGTCCTCTTACACATCAGGAAAGTGTTGCACACCTTGTACCCACCCCAAACAGGCTCTTTTACAAACACATGTATCTTCAAAATTCTTCCTAAGTTTCCAGTTGTTTTCACTGTGGCCCTTTTAAGATTTACTCTGCATTTCTGAAAGACAAGTACATGATATTAATGCAGCACATAGAGCAAGACCACAGAGAAGCCAAGGCAAAGATGAAGCAGTGTCTGGATACAACACATACTTGATAATGATTAGAAACAAAACATGTAATCAATTCAAGTAATTCTGCCTGTAGTTTATTCTGAGAGCTCCACAGAAAGTTATTACTAAAATCCCAGTTTCAATCTTGCTGAAAACAAAATTTGTAATTAACTCAATGTCAGTTATTGAAAACTAAACTGCAAGGATGCCTTTGATATTGAACATTCTGACAAAATGCTGCATGGGTGATAAGAACTGCTGCAGGCACAGCAGGACAGGCAGATGTGTGCTTAGAAATCAGCATCTTTTTGAACATCTGACTATAACAAGGTACCCTTTATGGCCTACTTCTATTAATGAAACTTTATAAATTTTTTATTGGATTTGACAGTTAAAATTAAACAAATAAACAGCCTGTTGCAGCATGAAACCACCTGATTTTATCCCCCTTGTGAATCAATGACCTTCCGTAAATAAGCAGAAGGTTAAGAAGGTGGATTACATAACAAAGTATCTCAGGTTATCTCACAATTTGTTTGCACACAAGATTGAATGTTCATATTTCATTCAAAATTCTCTTTAGAGAAAACAATTTTCCTCATAGCACAATATTCAATAGTTTTCAATGAATTGGTGAAATATGATCACTCGATCACCTGCACTTCCTTTACTTTCCCAGGCTATTAGAAAAGATCTTCATTTCTGTTAGCCCTTTAAATTCTTCTGGAATATAATACTAGAGTCAGCTTAAATGTAATTAATACTAAGGTTTTATTTTTAACACAAGCAACAAGGGGAAAACACGGCTATTAAACAATTTCTACTGGTATTTATATGTATGAGATATTTTTCCCAGACTTTTTTCCTGTTTTAGCAAAGAAAGGGCCTTTTATTGCAAAACTAAAATATACCTGAGAGCTGTGCATGCCAAAGTTTGGAGGGAAATATATTACTAAAAATAGACTTCAACTCTCTGAGAAAATCTAATTTATTTGGAAAATTAGACAATTTCATGATAAATGCACCTAAATAAAGGCCCATGGTAACACCTGAATCTCAGCACCATGATGGTTTTGCCCTGCCCATTATTCTAACTAGTGCTACAATGCCCATCCTAGGAAACAGCACTTTGCCACTAAAATTGAAGAAAGTGACTGAACTAATCAAAGGCAAAACCTCTTACAAATGCAAAGCCTAGAAAGAAGAACCTGCAGCCATTAGGGAATGGAGTTTCCTCACTCACTCGTTAGGGGTGATATTGGATTCTGCTAACTACTCACATTTAAAAATATGATATAGCTTCAAGATAAACTGAAAGATTTTTATCTAGTGGCATGTGTTTACTTCAAAAGCTGATAACCAGTAATCAATGTTATGAAGTAAAAAACTTAAAATTATCACTGGAATTAAATAATCCTGGCCTAGATGTGTCATCTGATCACTTAATCAACAAAGTATCTTTCTAGATAGAAGATATTAGTGAGAAAATTTAAATATTTATTTAATGCTTTAAAACAAATGCTAGTTTGAATGAAATTCAATTTTCAGAAAGTCTTGGCAAAACATCTACATGAATCCTGAGTTCCACTTTAACTCTCTTATTGAAATAAATTACTGCAAATGAAATTAATTTTAACTAAACTTTTAAACAACATATAAAAGTAATAATAATAAAAATTGTAAATAAGCTTCCCTTGCTGTAGATCTGAAAGGGGCCAGTAATTCTGAAACAGCTTCTGAAATCTCACCTCTTTTGTAGTCTAATTCGTTACATCAGTAAACTGCTGGGTGAGTGCTTTAAAAGGATGCAGAACAGGAATAGAAATACAGCTTTATGGGAAGTGAGGTGTGAGGCCATTAAATGCATTCACTACAACAGAATGTTTTTAATCCTACTGACCAATTAAGTAAAAGGCATCTTAGAGCAAGTAAATATAATGTTAGAGCAAGTAAATATAACAGCCCTGTTGCTGACTGTAATAACAGACATGGTCAATGTGATAAAATGTGGGCATTAATTGCTAATTAACTTGACTAAATAGTGACAAATTCTTGAATGCTTCTCCAAGTCACACTAGAGGAAAGAAAAAGAATGAACAGGCCATTCCAAAACAATCTGAATATTAATTTTTTGAATCCCACTTCAACCAAATTAGTGGATTTATTTTGAGGAAAACTACATTGTTAACTTCACTGCCTATTTCTGAACAACATGATTCTTTGCTTTGAATACTATGTGACCCTATTTCCTACTAAAACTACAAATTACACTAACTTAGGCCCTTTATTTAAATGTCAAAAATTCCAATTGATGCCATGCATTAGGTCTATCAAAAGCATTTTAAGCATGTTTAACTTGGTTGAAATTCCTACCTTGTTTATGCCTATTATAAAGAGCATTTCTTGCCACTAATTAAACTTACTACAGTATTTCTAAGTTCCTAATTTAATTATGTGAATTAATTAGGTCTCAGCTCTACTCCCACATTCCTTTAATATCACTTCCTCTCCCTTCAGTTGCTCCACATGGAAGGAGGAAGAATATGTACTTTGCTTGGTAGAGCAGTCTGAGATCTGTTAAAAGAAAAAAACACTACTTCTATTCAGAAAAAAAATTCAGCTTTAGTGACTAAATAAAATACTTGGTGAGTAAGGTTAAGTCATTTGTGGTAGCTTTAAAAATCAGAAACAGCAAAACAGCACATTTGGGATATGTAAACATCAAATCCAGAGTATAAATGAAGCATAGCAAGCTTCCAAAGATGCTTATGGAATAAAGACTAGACCTAGTTTACATAATATCAACTGCCTTACTAGTTTGTTTTTAAGATGAGACTTAACTCAGGAATTTGACTAAACAAACAACAAGGGATTCCCTCCAGAGATGAACTATGAAAAATTTGCTTTCCATTGTTCAATTACCTAAATACAGTTACTGTGTAATTGATCAGCATGAGGCATGCTTGCATAAACCTGAGATGGATCTGTCAAACACCAACTCCAATCTTCATGATGTGACACATCCAAAAAATTTAACTTTAAACTTTTAACCTCACCACCCCAGTAGTCATAGTTTTCTAGCTCTGCTATTTGTATAAGGGAATAAATATTTATTGTCCTATGTATATGTGGAGCAGATACTCATTACTTACAGCCTTAAACTAGAAATTGATCACATCTGCTCTTCTCTGAGTTTGCTTTTATTAATATAGACCATCTCAATAATGAAAAACATTAATTTGAATTCATATGTGAGCAGCAAGTGTATGGCTTTTAGGATTTGGGTACTTAAAACATTTCTCCACAATTGATTCAGTGACAAGTCCTTGATTAACCCATGTTGAACATTAATGGTTCCCTGGTTATAAAGAACATCTTCTTAAATTCTTTATCTGAAAGACATGGAGTAGTGAAGAGATGTAGGAAAATATAAGAGAAAAAAAGAAACCAAAAAGAAATCTAATCAAATTCTATCCATTATTGTATTTGGGGTTTTCAAACTGCTTACATTATAGTTTATTAAAGGTTGCTGCTTTTGATCTAGTTCAAAGAAGAGATTCCCTCACACACTTCCTCACAGTAAGTCTGCCACTCTACAACCTTTTAGTTTGAGGGGCAATATGACAATCAGTCCAAGCTAACCCAAAGGTATAGCCTAATGCAGCAGACAACAGATTGCCAAAGCAGCCTTCCTCTTCTTGAGGTTTGAAACCCTGATGGCTGTAGAATGTTGAGTAGATACCACCTGTGTTCTTAGTGTAAACACAGCTTGAAATAGGATATGCAATAGGACAAAACAAATAACTTATTTTACAGTTTAAATGACACACAGTTGTCCTAATTCTCATATAAGTGAATTTTAATAACATCATCGCTTGAACTAATGATCAGGACTGGCAATTATAATGAAGTACAATGTCTTCATTTTATACATTACTTCACGAATGATCTGGTATGCATTTATAAATATGAAAAATGTTAACTTATGAGAATATTCCTATAAATCTATTTACTTTGTAAAAATATTTCAGAATTTTCAGTATAGATGAAACTGTAGACAAGCTACCTGAGAAAAATGTTAATACAAGAGAAAGTATTATGGCCATGTCTAAAGACAGTACAAATTTATCAGCCTCTAAAGCTAATAAAAGAACTATTGCAATTCTGGTTTTTAGAACTTGTTGTATTACTTAGTAATGTTTTGCAGGACTAAATAACAAATCATGTAATAAGTATTGCAGAAAAGTTTTTAAATTGAAATCGTGAATGGTACTCACTGCCTGCTTAGTTATGCTTAGATTTGTGTCTCTTGCCATCAATAGGAACAGTATGCATAGAGTTTTCCTCAGAAGAGAGGAAAAATTATAGATTTGAAGGAAATGTACTGGATCACTGGAACTTCCAGGTCCACGCTCTGTCTCATATCAAACACAGAGAAGTGGTCCCCTGTAATTTTTATGACTACGGTGTCAAACGTCTTCCATTCAAATCGCAATAAATATTGCAATGAAGTCTGGAAGTGGGGCCATTTGTAGTTGCTTGAGGCTGAGAATTAAGATAGCCTGTTTCCAGTTAGACAGTCATTTGAAAGATCTAACGTCCATGCTAAATGGCTTCCTGTTCTGAGTACTTAAAACCTGTTTTAGTGAAATTGACTTCCTGAACATTTTCTTGTATCGTCACCAATATATGAATTTGTATTTTACACTTTTCTTTAATCACGGATTCCTCATAGACTGTCCCCATAGTAAGCATTTTAATTCAAATTAATTAAGAGTCCCATCCTGCAGGTAGCTCTCTATACTCATGTATTTTTATGTTGATCCAAAGCCCCTTATATCAATATACAGCACAATGCAGAGATGTGCTACTAAAGGCTTTTGGGAACAAAAATGTGATATATCCTTCTTTCACTAAATTACAACTTCTGCAGTTTTATCCCCCTCCCTTTCAATTTCACTTCTTTTTAATATGAGGAGACAAATTAACATTCTCTCTGCTAACAAAAAAAAAAAAAAAAAAAAAAAATTGTGTCAAAGGCAGGCTCCATCTTCCATTTTGAGATGCTGTTAAAGATTTTAAGACATTATGTAGATGGCATACAAGTATTTTGATATTTAACTCCCTCTAAGTGCCTACAAACTGGCATTAAGACAGACACTGAGAAACTATTTTGTGTGGGTATGAACAGAACTATTCAAGAAAACTGAAGCAGACACATGTGATTGTTAGCAAGGCCCATAGGCAGAAGTCATATATATAAATACATTGTGGGTCTGTACCAAGGTATCTCCTTGGAGAGAACAAAAAATGCTAGTTAAAAATATTATTAGAATGTTCTAAGGAATTTTTTTGTTAAAACCCCTTCTCATTTTAGGTAGAATACTTTGAAGAATTGACAGTGACAAGAGAATGCATTAATCTTTAAGCTATCTGGTGTTTGGGCATAACTTTTTTCTTGATCTTCATTGCATGGTTTGCCAATACTTTGCCATAAATTGCATCTTTAGACTGATTTTCTGTCTCATAAGTGCCTTGCCATATTTCAAAATTTGGCCTATCATGATTTGCAAAAATGCAAATATACAATAATGTATAAATATATCTAAAATATACAATGCAATAATAATGCTCTCCCTCATGTATTTATTTGCCTATATAAAACCTCCAAACAAGGTAAATCTCAGCAAATGAGATAACACGTATAGGATACCTACAATGATACCTTTTTTTGGAGGGTTCCAACAACTCTGGCCATCCCCAAATTCCTAAAATTGTCTGTTACAGCTTTCTAAAAAACACAATATTTCATGCCTGTTAAGTCAGAAGATCTGAATATCAACTTGTCATTCATGTTGTCATCTCTGGACTTTGCATTCACATATGTAGCACTCAGCCAATGTAGTAAAACAAAAAAACGTGGTAGCAAACAGACCCCAGTACTTACACTTCTGTACTTAATCAGCTAAAGGTGGTGCATCTAAATCTGTATTTGAAAGAATAAATATCACTTTTTTGTGTTCCTTGATAAAAGCTGTGAATTATTTTCTGCCACAGTATTCAAAGAACTACAGTTTCTAATAAATGTTTCAATTAATGAAAAAGTTGAGAAAAATGGGGTGGGTTTATAATAACTAATGAAACTTCTCCACAAAGCCTTTTAGTATACTAACAATGTCTTGCAATTCTCTATGAAGCTGTACCTCCATCTTCAAATCTCAATAATTATAAAATTGCAGACTCAACCATGGAAGGTTTTGTTTGGTTTGGATCTTCCAAGTTTTTTGCCCCTGTAGAACAGTTGAAATGTTCTAACAGCTGATCTGTTCTGCCAAGGCATCCTCGTAAAATACAATAACATAATATTACTTTGAATAAAATTGATATATTATTTGGGAAGTTTTTATTGTATGTATACATTATTAGATTTACAGCATGTGAAGAATTATTGCATCCCTTAATTTCTATTATTAGTGGTGCCTTTGCAAATGTTTCTTGAATTATGTTATTCTCCACCTTGTTTATATCCTTTAAACAAGTTCTATCATCCAGTACAGAACTGCAGAAGTTTCTCCTTCAGAACCTTCTAAAAAGCTGTCTTATCGTGCTTGAGGCTGCCATATATAAAGTGGAAAAATACATTGACAGTGGTATCACTGCTCTCCCATTCTGTAATATCATATGTGCACAATAAAATTGAGCTGTGAGTATTAAAATGCCATACTGCACATACTTTGAAAAAAACCTGTATCTCATATCGATCTATCTATCTATATTGAGATAGACTTACTTTGTGCATCTGCATATTATTAAAATATAATAAATTAATAATGATGATAGAAAGAAGCTTGAATATTTGTCTGCTTGAAAGTACACAAATTTCTCAGGCAATCATATTCTAGAACTAGGAAAAATAGAAACTCCCCTCCAAATTACTTGTAATTATGAACCTGAAGAAATTGGTTTAATCTGAAGAAAGATAATACAGGTATTTGTCAGCAAATTAATTGACTCCATGAACTCTTATTTCAAGAAATGTCCCTGCAGTTGGATAGTCCCAGACTTGTTGGTCATTTGTGATGAAGGTCAGAGATAATGGTAGTGCAAACATTATGCTGTCACAACCAATGACCATGCCAATTTTCTTTTAAGAAAATATAGTCAGAGATTAAAAGACAGAAGTGGAAACAGTGCCTTTAGTTTAGTTTATGATTCTGTGGTATTTTAGGATCTTTCCCATTTTTGCTTCTTGCAGTCACATCAGCTCCCATTACCAAATAGGGAGATGCATTGACAAACTTGCAAAGAACTGTTTTCAGGATGAATAAATGATGAAATTGCTTAGAGGCGTGAGAGTTGTAAAAGAATAAGTAGGCAACTTTACCAAAAGTCCTGTGTTTAAACCAAATTTAATCCATCCCGCAATAAATGGCTTTATTCAAGAATACTTAGCCACTACAATTAAAGTTATCCTAAATCCTTCTACAATGTACATCCAACATTTGTTGGCACTTGAATCATGAGAATGACATCGCACATGAAATTACTACCAATAAAAATTATGCCTTTTGTTAAGCATTTAATAAAAAAGACAACTTTCCAATGTTTTTTTAGACTACTATTTTACTTTAGTGCACTCTAATTAAAATGAGGGATATAGAATACAGCTTTTGTATTAGTAAGAAGCAATGTGTAGTTTCTCACATTAACACAGTTGTACATTCAGTTGCCTGTCGATCTGAACTTATATTTTAGATACTACATATATAGAATCATAGAACAGTTAGGTTGGAAAAGGCCTTTAAAATCATTGAATGAAACTATAAATACAAAGTAGATAAGTGGTGCATGAATATTTATTATGCCAACAAAGAAGAGACATGAATTGTATCATCTGAATAAAGTATTTCTTCAGATTTTCAAGGCATGGCATATTCTTAGTTGTAGGAGGGTTGATTCCTGCTCTTGACTAGGGGAGATGTTGACCATATATAAGGAATTCCAACTAAGCAGAGATTTAAGACTGTGGCCACAACAAAATTTCTATGCAGAAGACTGTTTTACACAGAAAGGTACCTGATAACTGTCTTACCTCATGCCTGTCTAAGAGAACACACACCACTTTTCAAGAGGAGCAAGTAGGGCAACAAGGCATCCCTGGATTAATAGTGGATATTATTACTGGATATTATACTGGATATTATACCGACTTATTTGAATAGCTATGGAGTTTATGGACATGTCCCACCTCACAGAAAAATTATCCCTTTCAAGACAGATACTGGACAGCCTTAGCTGCAGGGAGATTTTTCTCCTTGTCTTGAAACAAAAAATGCACCAACAACTACTACAACTTACTCAGAAATACACTCCCTGTTCTGAGAATTTCCAGTCTTAACACGCAAATTTGTCAACACCAGCTCTTCTGTTTAATTTGGAAATGCTTGACAAGTAGTGTATGTCAAGTCTATCTACAAACAAAAGCTATCATGAAAGCTAGATTTTATAAGACTTTAGCAAGACAGTTGAGTTTGTTTCAAAGTTTATGGAAAAACAAAGGCTGAATGCGTCTGATAAAGAAAGTAGAATTTAACTGCATTTGGACCAAATTTAAGTAAATGGGCATTAATACACAAAAGTATTAGTATTTGCCTGCTTTGAAATGCTTTTTATATTCTGAAAGTCTATCCTGAAAGTTTCTTTAAGGATCCATTATAAAACCCAAGTAACTGACACATTCTGTACAGACAAAAGAACATCTAAAAACAACTTCCTGCTTTAAAATGCCAATAGCTCTTATGATACTTCTCGCACGAATACAAATTCTTAAATAAAATAATGAAGTTGAAAGTTTATGTTGTGTTTACAGTCGGCAACAGGCATCATTGCTTGCTATTATAAATCAAGGACAATCAATGCTATAGTATTGTCATTAATAAAATATGAGTCAATAGGCACAAACTTTTAATATACGCCTAATTATGAGTGTCTCTTTGCATGAAACTAAAAATATTGAAAATGTTGACATTGGAGATGTGCCCTTGAACTAAAAGCCAAGTATAAGTCAATAATCTATTATGATTTTCATTTTGCAGAAGTAGTGCCATTATTTCAAAAGGTCTCAAAAATCTATTTAGCATTTAGTATATCTGTGTAATAATGACATCCTAATTAAAAATCCCAATCTGAATAGCACAAAGGATAATGTTTAATCTCTAATCAATGAGCACTGAGAGAAGAAGCTATAGGTGCAATAACCTTTCTTAATGAGGTTTACTGTTTTTTCACAGATTACATATTCCTTCATAATTCTGATAGCCATTCTTACACTCTGAAAATGTATGCAGACATTCTCCAATTAAAATCATAAATATGGCGATAAGTTATTTAGAGAAAAATAGCAAAATAATAAAACAATCTTTTGTTCTTCATGGATTAAGCTGCCATACTACACAGGGACCTTGACTGGTATTTTTTAAACACACAAGAATTTCACATTGAAAGCCACTTCAAAGTTAAAGTGATTGCTTATGTATGCCTATAACAGCTATTTCTAGGATAAAATGTTCAAGATTATTTTTCCATTTAACAATATTGTGATATGACATTTGAGAATTATTTTGCAATTTAAAATAATTATTTTATTTCTCAATTTCCTTATTAATGTGAGACTGCAGATTCTGAATAGTCATAAAAGGAAGAGAAATTACATTAAAAAAAATCTCACATAACAATAAATCTAATCACTTACAAGTGTTCATCAGTCCACTGGATAGCTGCTCAATTACCTGTATGTCAAATGATTATCTGAGAGCTCAATTTCATCCCCATTACCCTTCCCCCACCACATATTTCAGCTGTATTTGCTATGGAATTGTTAACACATCTTTGAACCTGCGATTTACTCGGTTAATTTCCCACTAAGAGGTGCTGGAGTAACAGATGTCATAATTATTCAATTATAATCCTCATTTTACATTCATTCTTTCAAGGTATTTTATAAGATGGGCTCACTGGACATTAATTTCAGGAGCAGTGCAATAATATACCACTACAGCCTCTTGCAGTTATCCTCGTGGGTGGGTAAATAGAGTCTAATGCATGAAACAGTTGCAGAGATCTATCAATTTTTGTCCTGTAAATGCTCATGTTGGTTCAAACACAGCCTAAAATACATGGCAACATTTTCTATTCTATGGGTTTCTGTTACTTTGCAATGCAAGAGTGCATTAAAAAATGCAAGAACAAACTACCCCAAAGCTGCAACACTGTCTATTTTGAATGTTATTAACAGACTATTACTCGATTTCTTTGGAGCTTGTAGTACCATCCATACAAGCTGGAAGATTATCCTCAACAACATTTTCATGCAACTGAAATGGCAAGAAATTGTCCCCAAATTATTCTAAAAACAGTGCTACACGTCAGTAAAATGGTAACACAGCAATAGGCCTAAAGCCCCAGAGCTGAGAATAAAGGCTCTCATTCTCTATCCCCATAATATATCCCCATCTATATCCCCATCCCCATACAGTACAACTTTACACTCAGCTTGCCCAGAGATACATATGGAGATAGAAGAAGAAATATAATAAAATGAGGTAATCACTTGGCCTGATAGTATTTGTGTATCAACACTAAGATGCAATGTTTATAAGACCTCTGTGAACTTTGGGAGAAAAATAAAAACATGCTTAATGCAACACACAAAACAGAGCTATAGAGTAGTCCTTTCAATCAAAACAAACAACTCACTTGGTAACGATGCATGTTTTAAATCTACATAGTACTGATCCTCACATTTAATTTTCTGATTTAAATGTATACCAGATCCCTGAACCTATCCTCAGGGCCACTGAAAATCTTAGATATCTTAGGATTTTCCTTAACACGGAAGCCATGCGTAGTACGCAACAGAAATGAGGGATTTGTTATAGAGAAGGAAAGCAGTGTCAGTGCCCAGACTGTAAATGCAAAAAGATGCCAAATAGACCAAAAGCTACTAGCTGAGGTTTGGAATAGATCTTCTTCCTTCTTTCTTCCCTCTACCACTCTGGGACAGTAAAACTTTTCAATAGGTGCATACAAATGCATTGTGCCTTGTACTTGTTTTCTAAACTAGTGTTTAACTTCTATATTCAAGAAGATTTTATGCTTGAGAAATTGCTATTTTTATATGCTATACCCTTAGGCTGTAGTACAGTATAATCTATACTTATGTGCTTTTTCATGTAATGTGGTTGTAGCCAAAATGTGAGAGCTGCTATGAGAAAATTAAATAGAATAAGAGCTGCCATGTGCTCCACAATTAAAGGAAACACTAAGTAGCAGCAATGGGAATTAAACAGGACACTATGTTATGCCAAATACCAAATGTGAAACCAAAATATCTGCCAAGTCTCCCCTATTTGTTACAATTTTTCCATATTTAGGTAAATTTACGTAATTATGTACCCTGCAGTGGTAATGGGACTGTGTTTTAGTCCTTTTGCAGCATATGCTCTTGGCACAAATACTCTTTTTGATGGGGAAAAAGCCCAACTTGGCCAAGATTACATATGTTGATTTTATATTGGCATCCTGACTGTGCCTAACAGCTGGTCTTTAATGTAATGAAACTGTGTTGGATTTATTCAGTTAAACAACTCTGCAGACTATTGAAGCATATGCATATCTTGTAGCTCCCTATGCTTTTGAATCTGCTTTGATCAGAGCATTAACAGTTGCACGATTTTTCTTAACATTTGAGATGTACCTGTGAGCCAAATAATAAGTATACTAAAGACTTCATTTCTTCTTATGCTCGATGACCCCAGTTCTAAATAGCAGTGATCACATTCACAAATCTCTCATGACTTTTCCATATATCTGCTTAAAGAAGGTGTGAAATGAGTCTGTTCCTTCCTGGTATTTTTTCCACAATCACTAAAGTGTTCAACAGTTTTATAGTCTCAAAGATGTTCAAAATTTTCTCTTTTTGTGTGTGTGTGTGCAGGAAAGACACTGTGGGAAAGGCGCCACTTGTTTTGTGGGGGTTTTTAAAGCTGAATCCAGGGTGATTTAGTACAGTACCACATAAATGAAATATTTTCCAAGCAGAGGGAATACACATGCAGTACACCAGCCATATTTCAAACATAAGTCAACCAAAAAAACTAATATTGCATCGTGTCTCCCAATCCAAGACAATTGCTGACATGTAGAAATGCTGAAATAAGCTCAGTACTTCTGGGCATTCTCAGAAGACCCTTGAAGGCAGTAGCTACTATTGAAACCAAAGCCAGATTTTTAAGTGCTGTCTCATAATCCCAATAACTACATCCTGCAGACACATGTAGAAATCTAGAAACAAGAGCCGTCATGAGAGTGTAAATATACTGAGGTCCTTTAAAGGAATAGGAGAGACTGAGATTTATCAGTGGTCCAGTAAAACAGGCTGAGTTCAGTCACACCTCTGAAAGGAGCTGCCACTGCCTCCATTACGGATCACATTTCTAAGAAAGAAAATTTCTTCATATGGTTTGATCTGCTGCATAACATATACCACCTAATCTCATTGTACAGGATTTCTAGTAAGAGACTCTTTCTTTTACTGTTTGAAAAACTCATCTTCCTGATAGGCCCTGACAAAAGTTCATTACATCTTATTTGCTTCCTCTAATACATTCAGGCAACACTTTTATTTATCTCACATTCTAGACTCCTGAATAAATTATGGGAATAATAAACAAATAAATAAATAAAAATAATAATTAATAATTAATAATAATTAATAATTAATAATTAATAATTAATAAATAACAAATAATAAATACTTGATAATTAATAATTAATAATTAATAATTAATAAGTAAATGGGAAGAAACCTGTTTAACAATATGGTACAAATAGCTGGTCTCCTCAAAACAGTGAGATTAAAGTGCATTAAACACCTCCCTTCTTCAACACTCAAAAAAAAAAAAAAAAAAAAGAAAGGAAAAGTGAGCTGGTCTAAAAACAAAAATCATATAGATTGACCTCCACACTGCACAGATCTTCACCTGGTTTGGAGTGTTCAGACAGAAGTCAGCCTTTATTTCATGTGAGGCAGCACCCACTTGCCTGATGTTATGCCTTCACTTATGTTCTCAAAGTACTATGACATTCATAGAAATTCTATCTTCTAAACTGATTTATGTTGCAGATTTCTCTTTACAAACACTCCAGCTGTCATATCTAGCTCAGCAGTTTTAGAGGAGTCTACAAGACAATAGCAGTGGATGATCACTGGTAGGGAACAGATTATTCACCAGCAGTCTGCTACTAAACTTCCAATTTAATAGATGAATAAAGCCTTCAATATCCTCCATCAAATTCAGAACCCACCAAATCAGAGATTACAAGTGAGTAAAATGACAGTGTCAGTGACTTGAGATACTGAACTAAGCAACATCAACTCATTTACATTATTTACCTCTACTTAAATATCTGTAATAGTAAAAGTTAAAAAAAAAACAAAAACCCATGAATCCCTCAAGGATGTAACCTTAACCAATACAGCTTTTTTTTTTTTTTTTTTTTTTAATTTGAGGAGTAAGGGAAAGACTAAGTACAGGAGTAATTTGGCTTGTTTCAATATAGAATAAACTTATTTAGAAGTCTTTCATTGATGCTTTTGCAGACAAATTTAGTGTGAATTTAATTTAAAAATACTGAAATAAAAAAATAAGACTGACAAAATCAAGAAACAAGTTTTGAAAAATTGACTGAAACTACATGAGGCCTTTTACCTCTTGCACTAGCACGTAACACTCAAGCAGCATTTATTTTAGGAGAAATAGGAAATGGGATCTCAAGGTATATTAGCTTATACCAGACACAAGAGTTGTATATCTTTGTACAAAAATTGATAATTTTACCTTTGCAGATTTCTTGGTTTTGAACTTCCTGCACCTCTTTTACTTATTATCTTCTATTATTAATTTTCATTGGAAATATTTTTAACCCAAGTTTTGGTAGAAGCAACTATTCATTTAAAGTTGTTTAGCATATCTACCTATACACTGCATTCAAAGAATTTTTCTGACAGTCTTTTAATTGTAACAGAAATCTGGGGGATGGGTGGGAGGGTTGTGAAGGAAGCAGGTGAAGAAATTTTCACAAAACATTTTAGGAAAACTAAAAATCTTTTAGGAGAAGGAATGACTTTGTGATTTGTAACATAATCCTATAGTACTTCAGCACAATAAAGCACTAATGTTTTTTGCATAAGAAATTAAAATGGGACTGTTTCAATGCTACTTTATCTTTTCTGCAGAAACATAAATATTGGATTGCTGTTCTTAATTTAGTTTAAGTCTTCTAAGCATGGCCAGAAAAGAAAAATCCAGATATTACCACTGGCCTTAAAATTTGATCCAACTTTTTAGTAGCAATTACTATTCCCATGACACCTAACCAAGTTTAACAATTCATAGTAGCAAGCAACCTACAGATGCTTCTCGTCATGAGAATATTAAAAACAGAAGAAAAGATCATGGGATTTATTAATTAAGAAAATAAGTTGGCAATGAATTGAAGTGATTCAAAACTGCTTTTGGAGCTTTGATTTAAACATGAAGAACACATGGCAATTATGCACCTATTCAAATAATTTTCTCTTCTGCATCCATTCAAAATACCAATGCTGGAGATAGAGAACTAAAACATTTTACTTGTGTCCTTAACCTGGGTAATAAAACCATCACATGTTTTCATTGGTGAAGGGTTGGTTGTCTGAAAAATGACTACTCAAGGTGAAAGGTACCAGCATATCACAACCCAGACATATCCAGTATACTAGATATCTATAACCACATTTACATGATTTTTTTCAAGTATGAAAATATCAAGTATTGTAGAAGATTTTAAAACTAATGCAGGAAAAATGAAATTTGGAAAGACTGTGGGGCTTAAGCAAACACTGCAAATGCTTCCTTGGATCCTAATTCACTGAAAAAAAAAAAAAAAAAAAAAAAGAAAGCAGAAATTTAGATTAACTATGTATTTTTTCTCCCTTGGAATTTAGAAATTCCAAGATATTAGTACGGTAGGATTTCTGTTAAATATAATAAGCATATTTCAAGATTTTACTTCTCCCAGCCAACTTGTGAACACTTATACCCTAATTAGTCACATTACAGAAAAAGCAACAATTTTGCAGTGTGTCCTGATCAGTAGATATCTTTTCTAAATGAAAAAAAAAAAAAAAAAAAAAAAAAAAATTAAAAAGCTAGACCTCAACTTTCAGTTAAGTCCTTAAACTTAGCAAATCTTGGTGACTTTTTGAGTAGACTTTAACTGCATTCTGATAATTTTTCCAAAATTTAGGCTAATGTAACTCTGTTTGCAAATACAAATAAAACCAAAGTGACTGGCAAGTTTTGAAAACCTTAACTATACCACTTCATCAAACTTACAGGTGTTTTTTAAATTTTCAACTGCATCTATATTTAAATTCTCTTATTCTTTGACAATTTGTCTTAATACATTTTTAAGCATACATAAAACATATGCAAGAATGTTTAAACAAGAAATTTATAGTTCTGTGTATTAAGAGTTTTGTAGCAGTCAGGAAACATTTTTAAGTGATTTTAAAAGTACATTTTAAAGTGACTGTGATATCCTTAACATCATATTTTCTTGTTTTATTGTAAGTAGTGACAAATGAGCTCAATACAGCCCTTCTGTCTCTCCCAGCACTGCTTGGAGAGCACCAGGAGCACAACACAGTCAGATCTCGTGAGTCTGTTAAATACCCAGGCTTGAATAACAAGGCAGAACCCTATTCCACCACTCTTACTAATGAGGTAAATTCTTTTGTGTATTGATTTTAATTAGTTCACTTGTGGAAAAAGGTCCAACATAGCATGATTAAGGGCAGCAATATAGCCCTGGGTAAGGACCAGACCTACTTTAAAGTCTAACATAATACACAAATTGTCAGTATCATAAAATCTAATTTTACATACATATATGAATGCGTCTTTTACTAGGTGATTTTTTTTTTAAATTTCAATGGTCTGGTTGAAAGTTTAAAAGCCTGAATACATTACTGAATCCTGGTATACAAAAAAATGATGCTAAATATGAACATAGGACAGACCACTGAAATACTGATTGGAGACTGGAACATGGTGACAAAGAAATTCATAAAGGTATTTATAACTGAGTTTGTATGATTGCCTGTGGTTGGGATGAATGCAATACATACAATAGGAATTATATGCAGTCATATAAAATTAGACTATTTCACGGATGCACTTAAATGAATGCCTAATATTGCCATTCTTCTGATTGATAGCCATTACATATATATAAATATATATTATTCAAGCTGCATTTAATAGTGTATGACAGCTCTACCCTCATAAATTACTGAAAGAACATGGTAGCAGGCATTAATTCTGTGTATATTAGTGATTAAGCATTTCCATAGTACGTATCACCTAAAGTAGATTTACATTTATTCAGTAACAGTTATTTTGTTTGATAAATAATAAGTTCTTTTTATGACTAAAGTAATTCTGACATTTTAGTTCTCAAATGAATTATTTCTTCATTCTGTTATACAAGGATCTCATCATTCAATCTTGTAGGTGCACTTCAAAAGCTTTAAGAATCCTACATTTGATTTCTGGGAAGTATTTTCTCGTTAACGTCTAACATATGTACCCCGTAGGCATGATTCACACAAGTCTCTGGAATTCTAAGGAAATGATGATCAGTCACAGAAATGTGTAAAGAATCAAGAACTCTGGCAATTTTCACTTCAAATGTTGTCAACGAGTGACTACTATAAAAGTGCTTTTCTCACCATATCACTGAAAAATGCTGTGTACTGAGCAGGTATGAGAAAAGTTACACTTTTAATGAACTGCACCACCTGAAGGTTTATTTCCTCGAAGTTGGTAACTGAATCTGTTACATTCAGAGAAATGCTAATTATAGGTAGGAGATGCTCAGTATGGCCTGAATACAGTTTATACCTTGCAGGGTGGGAAACAGGACAGCCAACAACCAGAGACAAAAAATATTCTGGGTCCTCATTAATTACAGAAATCATGCCCCAACCAGTACTCTAAATGGCAACAATATTTTTTTTTGCTTAATACCATTCTTGGAAGGGCCAGCTCACACATCTAATAACGCATATATTTAAGTAATTGATTGGTTGCTGTTCAAAAATGGAAAACTATCCCCTGAATTACTAAAGAGCCGGTAAAAATTAAAACTAATGAGCTCATTTCAATAAAAATTTATGAGACTGGTTTCATGCTGACAAAGTGGGTCTTGCAGGCAGTACCCCTCCACCTGCTTGCCAGAAAAAGAAAAATCTTCAATTTCAAAATATTTTAAAATATCTTTTAATGAGGTATTAAAATATTGCTACAAATCTACAGGTAATTTGAAAGGATTGTGTGCCACTCTTGTGGTACAAAAGAACTTCCTGAACAAAACAAAATTAATAATTGTCAGCAGTAATTACAACAGATGGAAAATTCTCTTTAGGATCTATCAAGTATATGCAAAATGAGTGATGTTACAACATCAACCAAACCTTTTCAAATAGTTTTTTATTACATTACCATGTAAGTACATTTTAAGATGAAAAACTAAAGCACTAAAACCCAAAGAATCCAACTCATAGGGTCCCAAGGAAGAATACTTGATCTTTTTGACTGTGACTAGAAAAAGTCTTAAAATAGAGCACAGCTGCAATATGAATCTGAAAAAGGAGTATCATATTCATTAATATTATTCACTGTTAAATGTAAAATAGTTGATTAATAAACAAATATTATAATCAAGCATTTATATAAATAAGAATGTAAGGTACTAAATAAACCAAACAAAACAATGCAATAAACCAAACAAAAACAAAGGGAAAGCTCTAAATATGTGCTCCTGGATGTATCCACCAGTACAAATCCAATTACTGATCCTAATTATTTTACAAAAAGTGCAAGAATGTGTTTACATCTTGTAACATTGTATAAGAATTACTTTAGATATGAATGTGAAAGAAAAACATGTTAATGTAGAAAACTGATGAATATCAAATGCCCTTTAAAACCTGGACTGTAAATCTCATAAAGACATGGAAAAATACCTGGTATTTTAAAAGGTATAAAAAAATAAAAATCAGAAGTGTAAAACTGGAGTAGGGTAGATATATTTAAAATTAATATCCTTATATACATACATATATATATACATACATATATATACACACACACACACACATATTAATATATGTTAAAATGTGTATCATCAAATAAAATAATGTATGTATTAAAAATGTGCCTGCAGTAAAAATTTAGAGTTTTAGAGAACTTCACATTATAATCATGCTATCAATAAAACCAGAAGCTTCTCTCAAACTAACTTGAGAATGTTATCATCTTCATCACTTGCCCTGTATTCTTTTATTTCTAGTTTTGATTTCTTTGAAATACAGAAACAGACTTTCAAAGTTCAGAATATAGCAAACTGATTAATAGAATATACATTTGCTTATATGTTCACAGTAGGAAATGTTATAAAAATAGAATAAATAAACTGAGAAATAATATGGAATTGAGGTTTTTTTTTCTTCTGAAACCTGACTATAAGTTAAACTTCTTGTTCTGCTTCTGTGAGATAAAATAGGTATTTAAACAGATTTAAGCACAATATATGTTGAAACACGTAATCACATTCACAAGAGATATGCAGAATAAGTAGAGAAATATTGTCATACCAATTAAAATAAAATTTGATCTACACCACTACCAAATCCATTTTTTCAGTCAAGTGGGACTTTGAGTATTACACTGTTTTTCTTCTTTGTACTGTTGTTGACACTCAGAACCATCTTCAAAGCACCGCACTCTTTTGTGTGGTGTAAAACCAGTATGCTTCCAATTTTGCCATCAATCATCTTTAATAGCATATGCTATTAATGTAATTTTGTTATTGAAGATTCCTAAATCTATTCAGTGGTTTGCACAAGACAATTACGTTTTTTGTTATATGCATGCAGGCAATCAGATTGTGTCTTTTTAAATTAGAGCAATTAAACATGGTCATTATAAATGGTAGATTATTAAAAAAAAAATCATGGAGTGTCAATATGACATTCTTTGATTTAAAATAAAATGGTTAAGAGAATGGAGAGATGCATTTTAATTATTTAATTTTAAAAGTGTGCTTGAAAAATCTTCTTTATGAAAGCTTGTTGATGTTGGGAAATGTTACAGAGCCATGGATGGTTTCCACAGATATTTCCTAAAATCATGAAAAAACATTCTCCAACACAGAGAAACCCTCTATACATTATCTAGGAAAAAAAAAAAATAGGATATATAGTTGCTTTCCCACTTTAACAAAAAAGGAAAAAAATGGACAAAAAAAATTGTGCATTAGTACAGTAACATCTATGTAGTCAACATTGAAGAAATATCTGCATCCTTGTATAGCAAGAAAAATTCAACACATTACGCATATTTTTGCCACAAGAAGTTAAACAGATACATTATTTTGACAGACCACTTCTTTTCCTTTCTTCTGGCTGTAACAGGTTACTTCCTGTCTACCTTTGCTGTACCAAAACCACTTGTTCAGCACACTTAAGCATATGTGTAATGCACACACAATCCTGCTGGTACCAAATTTATCTGCACTCAAAGTAGACAGGCTGCTGTGCATTGGTGGATAGCATGCCCTGCTTTGTCTTACTGTAACTGCAGCTGCTGAGTGCCAGAATAACTTCCTGAGTGCTCCTGTTTCCATGGCATACCTGGCAGGAGTATGAGGAACCTGAAAAGGCATACCTGGATAATCTCCATGTTTGATAAATTTGAAATACTAACATGAAATATGAACCATTAAATTTGATAGCTTTTTTGCACCTAGATGTTATAGAATTACAATAAAACATCTACAGATTTTGACATTGTATAAATATCCTCCCATGGTTCCAAAGACCTTTTAAAATTGTTAAATATGCTCCAGAATGTCATGCATAGTAATTCACCCTCCCAGTCCAAAACATGCATCTGTATGTTATAGATACTGGGGCAGATTTTAGGGGAAGTTATTTGTAAATATGGTGCTTTTTCTCTCACTGCTGCTTCTTAGAGTCTTCTAGAATGAGCTCAGTAGAGAGAAAAGGAACTGGTTTTCACAGAAGGACTGAACCCAGAATAGGCTAATTACATATAAAAGCAGACTCTGAAAAGGGTTTGTTCAAGGAACCCGTTTTTATGAATGTATGCCTCAAACACAGACATGCTGGAGATCATATAGACATAGCTGTATATAATGCTCTAATACTAATAATTTTATAGCTTCATCTTTCTGTTACATTTCTTTGAGACAACTTGTGGGAACCAAATTACTGTAGCTTTGACAATTTAAAAATCCCCAAACCAATAATAAACATTTTGTAAAGAATAAAACAAAGCATGTGAAATGTTAGACTTACATCCTCTTGTGAAAGATCTAAGCATGTATTTTAACTCAGATCAGCATAATTATTTTGAATTTTTTTTTGAGTAAAGCAGGTAAGGAGCTGAAGAGTTCAGTGAAAGGAATGAGAAAAATTTGCTCTGGGAAAATGTGAACTTCAAAACTGCTTTCAGCTGTTAAAATGAGAGTACTTGAAGATTCTCAACCATGTGGAGTACACAAAGTAGCCTTAGCAGGCATGAATTGTATAGATAAGCAACAGTATAAAAAATAAATTTAAGTGGGATATCAAAAAGGTGAGAAAAAATATTCCCTTTCACCCAAGCACCTCTGTGCACTATGGGGTCATTCATTCTTTAGATGTAGTTGTGGATATATTCTGGTACATTTGGGTAAGTAATGTTTAATTCATTTTATAGATGGATGATGTCAACTATACCCGACCTTATTAGCAGCAAGCCTAATTCAGACTTGCATCTACCTGTCACCATAGATCTCCAGTCCTATTTTCAGAACAAAATTTATCAGAGAAAAATATTCACTACAATTAGCTTTTTCTGCATTTCTTAATTTGAGATATCAAGGAAATGAAACAAAAAAAGGAATCTATCACCTATATTAATGGATGTTTCAGATCAATTTAACCTGAACTAATATATTTTCTTAATGACAAATCAATGTCAAAAATAATGAAAGAACTTAAGATTCTGTGTGCTTTCCTAAAGTCTTTGCTGTTAAACAGGGTTGTACAGCCTGCCAGTCTTGCATTATTTATTAGCTGTGAATATTATTAGACCTTGTTGTGGTTTACAGTACTGAAAAGATAGAAGCCAATTATTTCTTCTGCATTCTTTCAAGAGTTACACAGTTGAAAAGTAAAAAGGAATCTTTATATCAACTAAATAAAATTAAGAACTTCAAACAAGTCTAGAAATAAACCACAAATGAATATACTACAGGTTTAATTTTCTGCTATTGGTTCAAATTTATACGAATATCTACAATTTCTCCAGATGACTTCTCCCCTGAGACCAGGACCAGGTGCTGAGGTCAAGAATCCATCCAAATTCACATTTATTGTAGCTTATTTTACAGCCATTTTAGAACAAAGAGAACTTTAAATTAATAAAAACTTTATAACCAATATTACAATAGAATCTATTGGCAAGAACTCACATACACTTAGCATTGTACAAATGAACAAAAATAATTTCCCCTTCTGATGACAAAAATTTTAAGTTTCAGGGTGACAAGAGGGTCCTGTGGACAAGAGTACCAAAAGGATAGGATAATCCTTAATATTTATCTCAAATAACATTTTCAGAAGCTGTTCCATTGCTTTATTTAGTGGACCAAGAACAGAAACATTTACTTGCTCCCCAGTGCAGCTGGCTGATGTGAGTCTTTGCTAATGTCTGCATCTACCATTTAGCTCCCAACTGGGAACTGTACTTTCAACTCTTTCTCAATACCATAAGAGAAGACAAAAGTTTCAAGTCATCATTTTTTTCGTACCAGTAAGAAGAGAGTCAGGCAACTTCTCAAATAATATCTGGATATTTTTGTGAGAAAAATAAAGTATAAAAAGAGAAGAGAGTTTATTGGCATTACAACTCCCTAATAAAGTCTGGGATCACAACTCTATGAGAAGCCAGCAGCAAATGCTTATCTGGAAAAACAAGTAATTTCTGTTAAACACAACAGTTATTGGTATGTGACTACTGAATAGGTTTGTGGTCCTCTATAAAGACAGAACTCTATCTGAATAAGTGAGGGCATGAGTAGAGCATGGATAATTATTTACAGAAATTAAATTTCCAAAACTTTCAAGTGTGTTTATACTTTGGAAACAGCCTGTTTCCAAAGCCTGGATCCTTAAGACAGAACATACAATTGCAGAATTAGGTTTAATGCCAAAGCATGCCTGTAACTTGCAAACCCAAAGTCTTTTTAGAACCTCAGTAAAAAAAAACCACTACTTTTTTGTGGAGGGTTGGGGGAAGAACAGCAGAGATCAGTTTGTCCATCCATGAGGGGCTGAGCTAGGGTTACCCAGCTAATTTACCTTGTGACCTGAGCTAGATCTTTGAACCCATTCCTTCAGAGGTGAAGAACCAGGTTATTAAGCTTGATTCATTTAAAAGCACCCGACCAACATAACAAATGATTTTAATAAGATCTACAACTCTACCGGGAAAACTGTACAAGGAAGGCCCAAGTGCTTCTTTAATGTTTAAAACTTGATTAAATATTTACAGTAGCATAAGACTGAAAAAATCAAAAAGCTCCTCCTTGTCTTGAATGCATCAAATCATGTTTATGGTAGGTCACGAAGAGCAAAAATTTTTGCAATTATTAGAAACAAATATAAAAGCTAAATGCAGACTAAATTTTTTAATCTCTATCATGTGCATGCATGATTGCACTTATTTCTAAAAGAAAAACAGGTATGCTTGCTAAAACCAGTATTTTAATTTTAAAGACCGAGATTTTGAGAGGTAATATTAGTATTTTTCCCCCATTCCCTTATATATCTTCTGCATTATGAAGGCTTATTTTGGACATCTACCTATCAACCAGAAATTTTCAATTTTCTTTTGGATTTTCACATTTCTTTTATTGTTCTTCAGGGTAATGAATGCCAACCCCTAATACAATAAACTTGTTTTTCTCAGCTGCCTCTTTATGAATAGATCATGCAGCACATCCACAGCTTTCAAATTACTTCAGGTGCTAAAGGAACATTCAGGTGCTCACTCCTCAATTAGCACAGTCTTTGGAAGAAAGTTTTTCCATGGAAGTCCACAGACCTGTGAACAGATTTTTAGGTCTAGATGGGTTCTATAATAGACAGTTACAAGTTCCCGTCAAGAGCTGAGTTCTAATGAGTTCTATATGTTGGAAGAAGTCTAGAATTTCACTATGGAAGACAGTGAGGAAAGAGATAGATAGGAAGTTATTTGACCCAAGTCATACCAAAATCCAGTGTAATTCTCTGCAAATGAGGCATCTATCCAAACACCTTAGCAAGTTTTAGTTACCTAGCAAAGCTGCTGAAGCTACAAAAGCCTTAAAAATCCAATTCTCACAGGAATGGATAAGTGCACTTAAACAAATACCATAGTCAGCTTTCTGCAAATGAAGTCACAGCACATATAATGAAAGAATTTGAGTGAAATCATTGTCGTTATAAAAATAATTTGATTCTGTTTCTGATAGAATCCTTGGTCAATTAGATCTTAAAAATGGTTGCCCATAAGTGTTTATAAGAAGCTAATAGTTACCTTGAAGCCATTTGGAAACCTGAACATTCATAAGTAGTTATACAGTTGGATAAGTCCAAAAGCCTGTCTCACTACTGACCCATTAAAGACACAAGAAATCCTGGGAAAACAGAAATCTCACATCATCCAAGGCACTCCCTGAGGATAAGGCATAAAAACTGATGTTTCTTTCATTCTCTAAGTCAAGTTGTTGGAAAACCATGGAAGTTTTCCTGTAGGCAACCAAATGTACTTCAAGACCAATGGGCTTCCATAAACACAAATCAGCCAGTCAAACTAGTTATTCCTGCCAGTGTCACCCATTAATAAGGATATGAGACAAGAAGATATAATTTGTTTCTCAATCGCATGTTTTGCAATGCTAGAAGGAAGAAATGTGATGGACTAACAAGACCAAACCACCAGACTATGAAATCAAGACTCCTAATTTAAGGCAAGCTGTCATTTTGTGCAAATTGCTAACTTTCTTGTGACTCAAGCTTCCCAGATATACAGCTTGGAAAAAATGCATCTTCAGTGAAAAACAGATGCTCTTTCAAAAATGTGAGTTCTCAAGGATATATAAATACTTTATATATTACTATGCAAAAGATTCCTACATCTCCTCTAAAGAAATAATTACACTATTTTGGTTTAGCTTTAGAATTTGGGTATGAGTCAGAATTCCTATAAAGAACCACATCACTGCCAGCCACCTTTTATTCATTCATTCATATAAACACCAAGAGCACATACAGGGTAGTGCAGAGCAGGCAAACTGCTTTTCATGGCTTGCACCCTGTGCTGCAGTTCTCAGCTTTATGCACTTGGTTACAAGCCGCCATCTGTAGCATGTGTGTTAATAGCTGCATGACACTATTCATACATACAGGCAGCCACCTTCCATCTGCTGTGCAGTCAGGCCACACATAACTCAGTCCCACCTTTAGACAAAACAACTGCTGCTTTCTCAGCCTGACAATGAAATCCAGTGATTGATGTCATGGGCAGCTCCCATCTAACATTCAACCAAATGCGCACTTAGCATTTAGGCGTCACCTGTTCCAGGCATTAAACAAAATGGGCTTTTTTTCACAGTAATTCTTTGTAGGAAGGAAGTCTGACACTTCACCCAAAGCTCAGCACAGAAGTCACTTCAAGTAATCACCAGAGAAAAGTTCCCCTTCTACCCTCACCCCGTATTTGACGCTACTTTTAGCCATGTGTTTAGTAGATATATTACTTTTACACAAAAAAATCTACCTGCTGTGCATTAACAATAAGAAGTATGTAGCACACTACCTAAAACACTAAAATTTTTCATTGTATGATATACTCAGCTTGTTAGCTATGCACAGTTCAATACTAAAATAAAAGCATATTTTTTAAATAATTATGAGAGATTTAATATTGATATACATGAACCAGCACGCAACTCCTGGAATCAAATAAAGTCCCTCTAAGGTTTCAATGCATTCTTGGAAAGCAATCAAAGGCCTCTTTTTCCATAAGTTTGTTATTTATAGAAAAGCATTTGATTGTTGCATTGAAGTGTGCACTCTATGTGTAAAAAGGTGTTTATGGGTTTTAGTACAGTATAGTTAATACCCAAGCAATACCTAGCCCTTTTATAATAAAGAACCCTTACTGAGAGGATATATATTGTACTTTTCATCATGTGTACAGCATACAATTACATTTGCTGGTGGTCTATAATGTAAACTCCAGTTGAGTCAGCTTATAGCTTATGGATTTGTTGTTCTGCATGCAACAATTAAGAACAGTTACATTTTTTGAACTCAGCAGAAAGTAAAGAGTAAGATTTGGGAAAAATATTCATACTTTATTTCAAACAAAACTAGAAAAGCTTCCAGAATATTTTAAAATGAAAACTACACTGCTTAGGAGTTAACATATTCTTTCTGCTATGTATGGATTGATAATAACATACTTTCCCACAGACAAAGAAAATAAAAGGTGCAAAGAGTACACAAAGCAGACCTTCCTGCACACAAAAGGTACAGTTACATTCAGTATAAATGTGGTAAAACACAGACCTAGCAAAACTCCTACCACAGCATAACTTTAATCATCCATTGGGCTACACAGCTGACAATATTCAAAACACAAGAGAAAAAAAGCCACATAAGAAAATTAAAACCTTTCCTATCACACTGAAATCCAAAGAAAGCATTACCTATTCCTAAACATCCAGAATCTGAAATTTAGTATAAATTCAGCTTCCCATAAATTAATTTAAATAGGTATCCAATCATGCAACATTTAAAGGTTAATGGTACTTTTAAGGTTAGAAGAAAATGTAAAATTCAAGCTTTCAGAACTTGACATATTTTAATCCCAATGTATGATTTAAATATGTGCATATTTATTGGGTTTGACTGCTTTTATATTTTTTGCTTGTTGTGATTTTCTTTTCAGATTTTCTCTTCAGAAGAGAAAAAAAAACTTATTTAAGATCACAAAATCTGCAGTCTTAAGAATCTTTTTTCTGACACTGACTGGAATTTTGAATGGCTACAGGCTGAGGGACAAGTTCTTAAAAGTGGAGACTCTTAAAATACACATAACTAGATAACTAAGCTGGGTACCAATGTCACAAGCAAAATTAAATTCCAATATGAACTACACCTTGAATAAGTTGTTATGGCAAAGTTCACTTTCAAAACTTAGGCACCTTTCACAGATTTGGATTCTGTCCATTATGCTGTAGCCACAATCAAGCAAGATACTCAAGCACTTAAATGTGTTGGATGGAAAGTCCTTGCCCAACTGCCCAGAGTGGGAAATTCAACGGCAGAGATTGTGTCAGTGCTGATCCAAAATGGTCAAACAGCCCTGATCAGCATGGGAAACTACAAGAGAAAGCAACCTTGTGACTGAAAAAACAACCTTGAAACAATTTTGGCGCCAAAAAAAAACCATCAACATACCCATGAAATGCAGTTCTTTTGGTATAGCTTTATAGCTAAGATTTAGCAAAACTTAAAAAGATCTTTCCTTAAATCAGGATTTCAGCAGAAGCTTTAAATAAAATAGATCAGAAAATAAAGTTACAAGTACAACCCTCAGTATTCTTCTTCTGAAAAGCATTTTGGTGCATTAGAAGTTAATTCACTGAACCAATTTGAGATCAGGAATAATAGAACTTCTGTCAACTCTGATTCTTTGGACTGCACAGGCAAAATTCCTACTTACCATTCTTTAATCTTGGTTTAAGTAAGAAAATAATATCTAGGTAGACAGAGAGCTAGAATAAGTGAAAATTCAAGTATAAATAACTTAACATAATTCAACAGTTAAGTCAAAGAGAAACACAGATTTAACTTATAATTACAAGACAGTACTCTGAAGTACACTATAAAGTCAAATGTTTGCACAGAAATATATTTTGCTAGAAAGCAAAATAGAAGCTCATTTGAGTATTTCCTTTTGTTAGCACGCAAAAGAGTCAAACTGCTAAAATTAGGATAGCATATTGCTTGAAGACCTCATTTTTCAGCAAAATAAATCTGGCTGAAAACAGCCATTTTATATATAGTCCAAATTTTTACAAAGTTTATCATCCTGAAAAAGCAGAGTAGATTGGTATTTTAGACTACACAGATCTGATGATTTCGATAGATGCTGACTGTTCAGTGCTTCATTAACACTAAACATAGAAGCAGTTTAGCAGGTGGTTTCTATATCATGTTGGATCCGAGCCAGTATTTTCTGTCCCACTCAACACTAGAAGAACAATTTTTCTCATATTTACAGAATTCAACAGATCACCTTCTAGAAAGTACCAGTCATTTAAAATGTTTTACCATGGTAAAACTAAACAATAGCATAAAGGTTTAATGACTTATTTTTTTTCCCCAAGCAAAAATAAAGTAAGCTATGATATATATCTATACATCGACATTTTCATATTAGGGGCATCTATGCCATGTTTTAACATGAATCACAGCAGGGTGGTGTAGACACCTTCTCTGATGTTCCACTGCTTACTTCAAGTTTGCTTGATAGCTCTCCAACATTATGAGTTGCAGCATTATATGTGGACCTTTCCATAAAAATACAGGTGAATGCTGTTATATTAATAACTGAATAGATTGCTTGAATCTGATTTCATAACATCTATTTTTCCCCTTTATGTGTGACAGTAGCCTCAGAACAGTAAATTTCAACACTCTGTGAGCTGTTAGGAAAACTATGAATTGAATGAGTCAAAGTGGAAAAGACTGGTAAAGTGCAAAGGTATGCATGGAGTCAGCACCAAATTGGTTTTGCCAACTAAACACCTCTTTTAACATATTCCTGCTCCTCAGGGAGGGATATGGGTTTTTCTACTGACATACTATCGTTTATTTCAAGACAAATTTCAGCTAAGCATTTAATCAGATTGGACAATCCTGGGTTTAAGGAAAAGTTCCTACAATTCAGTTAATACGAAATATGGCCAAATAAATATTTGCAACTTGACCAAAGTTATCTTCTTGCATTCATTCAATCATAAAACAAAGTGTTTACACAGATGATTACTGATTATGCTTTACTACATTTTTGTTTACTACAATGCATGCTATATTTTGTTTATGAGGGTTAACAGATTACAAAAAAATGCTTGCTAGTTGTTAAACATCGTTCCTTTAGAATAAATGGATTGAGTGAAATCTGATCGTGTATGCATAATCCAACACACTGATATTGTACACAACTTCAGCCATGTGTTTGTACAGGAGAATATATTAAACCCCATCTGTTTTAACAGTCTTTAATGTTATAAATTAGGAAAACATCAAAAATGTCAGGAGACGGCAAACACTTATTTGTTGTCTTTCAGCTCTATATTTATTAGACAAGTTTGTTATCAAACTATTCCTCTAAACATGAAAAGAACAGCAGGCCTTCTGGAAAACCAGATGGCTGCTGTGGTTTTGAAACATGTTCTGGAAGGGTTATGTAGTTTACATTTTTTCTTTTTCATAAAGGATTGTGTGGGATGTGGCATGGTTCTCAGACACAGAACTCCCGCAAAAAACCCAAGGGGTATGTGGGTGGGAGAGTAAGGGACTACTTGAGGATACAGAAAGAAAGCAAAATTATCCATGTCACTGAATCTAGGAGACCTTCTTGTAAGAAAAGAGAAACTTTTTGACTACAAAGGAAATAAGTTACCCCTATAAAGAAAAAAAAAAAAATGCTTTCAGACTGAAGTCTTTGGCATTTCACTGCCTTTCTCTGAAACTGAAGGAGACCCTAGACACTGAAATTAAATAGAGGACCAAAAAAAAAACCTGAAAAAAACTAAAAAAACCAAAACCAAAACAACAGAAGAAATATGTGTGGTGGGATGAATTACATGCATGTCAAGAGGAAAAAAGGAAAAGGTCAGTCTATCAAACTGAGAACATAATCATATTCCAAAAGGAAAAATGCTTAATAACATTTGGTTAGTTGTTAAATCAATACACAGTAGGAGGAAAACCCAAATATAAAGAAGATTCAAAGCCCCATTTCAGGAAGGATTAAAAAATGCAAGAAAAAGAATCCATGGCTACCTCCAGTATTTTGTATTTGGAATTACATTTTCTGTCTTGATCTTTTGTTCAGGAGCAGAAAAAGGAAAAGAAAAAGAGAAAAAAAGAAAAAGAGAAAAAAAGAAAAAGAAGAAAAAGAAAAAGAAAAAGGAAAAGAAAAAGGCATTTCATTCCAAGGACACAGCTTTGCCAGAGGAAAAAAAAAAAAAAGGCATTTGAGAATTTGGATACCCTCTGGGATTGGGATGGCAGATCTTCCTCACTCAGCAAGGGGGCTAAACAAGCCAGGTGCCAGCATTCTTCAATAAGCCCAGCAAAGTAGGTTCCCCAGCTCCTCCTGACCTGGGGATTCTGGTTATACACGTCTGTCCCCCTCCTAAAAAAATCCCACACCTGTTGCCAATCCTGTGCCACAGCCCTGACTACAGAGTCTGCTTCTAAACTGCAAATAACCCACCTGACACCAAAAAGAATTTATGCCAAGTCGGACAGTGGAGGTTGCTGAGATTCCAAAACCTTTGCCAGCAGATGTGGTGGAAGACAAGACAGAGAACATGAACTGAAAGCCACAATTCTGACTGACTGTAAGGAAAACACTGTTCCCATAAGGACACAGCCTAGAGGGGTTGTGTAGTCTCCATCCCTGGAAGATTAAGGCTCAAAGGGCAAAGCCTGAACTAAACTGGCCTCATCCTGTAGCTGATTCCTTCAATCAGGAGGTTAGAACAGAGACCCTGGAGGTCACTTCCAAGTTCATTACTCCTGTGATTACTCAGAAACGATGAGAGCTCCCAAGATCACCCTTTTCTTAATTCAGTCTATTTTTGTGACTGGCCATTTCAAGTCAGTGATGGCCTACTGGACAACTAACAAGGGTGTGGATGAAACAAGTTAATTAAAATAAGCTGAAATACGGCTTTTGTGTCTTTTATTCAGGGTATAACTATTTGGCAGATATTTTGGCAATATGTTTATCCAAAGAGGTTCATGTCAGATCTTTTTTTTTCTTATTTCTTCTTCCTGATTTATAAAGATGGGGTTTTTAAAATATATTATTTTTCTCCAAGCCATTATTAAGTAACTCTTGAATTACAACGTTGTATTTCAGTTTTCATCGCTCGTCACATTCAGCCACAAATACTAGTACATTTTCTTCACTCAAAACATATCTTTTATTGATACTGTGTCTGCAATAATGATGCAGGTGAATTTTATCATTCCTTTCACCCTACTAGTAATGAACAAATTCACTGCTTATTACTTTGGACTTGATCTCTAGCAAAACACTACTGGAACAAACAATTTGATTTGTCAACACCTTTACAAGGACTCTTCAATCAATGTCACAAATCCAAATTTAAGCAGCAAAATACATTTGACTGCAAGACCCCAGACTGATTAGAGCTTCGAGTTCAGTGAATTGCACCAGACAGGACAGCAATCAGATTATTAACTCCACTTGAAAATACTCTCTGCTGCCTGGGATTAGCATGCATATTTTGATATAGATCGATAAGCAATCTCCTTTCTATAAGAAATGCCTGCAACTTTCATTTGGCTGATCAAAGGTATATATCAGCTTGTTGTGACAGCTAGCTATTGTTTTCCTCTTTCTTTACAGGAGAGTCTCTATTAAAAAAAAATCCCTGGCTCCCTTTCACCTAATAGTGGAAGTCAACAGAGAGTCACAAAATTCCATCTCCTCAATACCGAAACACAATTAGTAAAGAAAGGACTTTTGCCTTTTTTCTGGTAACTTCACTTTCCCTTCTTCATTCTTTCTGTTCTCCCTACCTCCTTTATTCTGAAATGATGAACATTCTCTTCAAGCCTTCCAAACATTTTCACTATATTCTTCTCTACTTTGCTCACAAGCTAATTAGAAAAAAAAAAAAAAAAAAAAAAAAAATGGGTAACATTTTTCACAAGAACAATATATTTTGTTGTTTTGGATTAAAAATAAACATTTTTTTACTCTAAGGTTCATACAACCATTTCCAGTTAAGTAATCAGAGAAAGAAGGCAAGATATTTTCTGCATAAGGTAACGAACTCTTTAATTATCTCTGGATTCTATTGCATCTGCAGACCTGAAAAACCAAAATTTATCTGCCAAATTTTTTCAAAATAAAAGCACAGGCATTTCATCCCTCCTCTAATTACATATGAATTAACTTTTATCTCATCTGAGCTTTTAATCCTTTTAATTAAAAAAAAACATACTTTAAAAAAGACAAACACAACTTGTAAAGCATACAGTCAAAAGTGAGTTTTGCACAAAACAGACACTATGCCTCAAGGAGGCCATCAGAGAGTCAATGTGCATTTTGATCTTCTGAGCAAGAGATACTCTGAGATCAACATGAGAAAAGAAACCTAAAATTAAAGCTTTTATTTTATTTTTTTTTTCCCACAGCACTGGTTCTTGAAAGAAAACAATCCAACCCAGATTCAGCTGTAGGACTGCAGTCCTGAAGCACAGGAGAGAAGATTCTCCATCCACACCCATGCCTCAAAGACAGTTACAAAAACAAAGGAGATTTCACTGCTGGTTTTATAACTTTTTACAAATGTTTACAATTTTAATTGGTGATCTTCCTAACCAAATATTTCTAAAATAGAACTCAGTAGCAGTGTACTGAATTCCCACCCCACTGACTACAGTGAACCTTTCCCAGTGCCAATGGCTTTGCTCCTCTGCCTTGTCTTGAAAGAGCCTCCAAGGACTCCAAGTATCCCCTGTGCTCCAGGACTTCTGGAGAGAGTAAACACGTATTTTTTAATCTGTATTTACCTCCTGGCTCATGCAGCTCCTTCACACTAGAGAGCAACACATGAAAACTGGACCCATAGTCTGAATCTGCTCTAGTACATATAATTTCCAGGCATTTATCAGCATAAATTTTAGTCACTTACAATGTTCCAAATACTTTTATCACAACACTGGGGTTTTTTTCCTACTTCAGGCCTTTCCCAGCAGAAGCTGGACATCATTTTCTAATGTCCTATAAATAAAATAGTTCCTTCATCACTGAATCCCTATAGAAAATTCTCAGAAAATCATGTTAACTCAAAATAAGCCTAGGTTTCTCAATACCACAGAGACATGAATTCATACAAAGCAATTTAATCCATGTATGTGTACCTAATATATACTATATTAACTAAGACAAGAGAATTTATCATATTCTAATCCTTGTTAGACTTTTTTTTTCTCCCAGAAATTTTCAAACATGTATAATTTCTGGTGTCATATAACTGCAATAGAAACTGCTATGAATAATATGTCATCTTTTATTATTATTTCAAATTAATTAGTTTATTCAAAGTGGGCAATCTGTAGGCTAGAAGATGCAGGAAGCAAATTCCAGGTAGTTGTTTTGCTAAAGATACAAACAAAAAAGAATATTTCAGGTGGAAGTAATTTCATCCATTGCATTCCAGTATTAAAAAAAGTCCTACTTGCACCTTTAAAAGACAATGCAATAAAAGGCAGCATTTAGGAAAAGATAATTTGTTCTTCATTTCAGCTCCAGAACTAAAACTGCATGTGGTAGTGTATAGCAGAACATGGGTTTAGCTTTTGGTGGCTGTTTTCTTTGTATTTTAAATGCAAATGCTCTTCTGAATGATAGGTATAGAGGGGTAAGGGAAAAGGAACAGAGTTTTACAAATACCCAGCAGTAAGTCCTACTTACTTTCCAAGGTGATTTTTTTTTCTTGAAAATAATCCGTTGGCTATACAAGATCAACATCAATCTCCCTCTTCAGTTTATCAAGGAAAACTTGTATATTGATATTACCTGGAAAGCCTAGACATCTCTTTATGACATGAAAGATTAAATTTAAAATGATTATCCAGATTATTGATCCACTAAGAGGATCAATGGATTTAATAATATTCTTAAAGCAGAACATTAAGATATATAAGGATACACATAAGGACAATTGCTTGTACTTCCTGAAACTAGTGGGAAGAACAGGTACTGCTTTATGACCTTTTGCAAACCCAGGATATTTAAATTGATAACCAAGTTGTTTTTCTTTACTGGCTCTTCAGCAGAGACAATCTAAGTCTAATTAACTGTAGATAGCAGCTTCATATTTGATTAAGAAATCTTACATGGAAAACCAAGGATTTTAAGATACAGGTTCTAAATCTTTAAGCTTCTTAACATGTTTATGACTTCTTTAATGTAGCATGTCAAACTTAGCAATACATTGACTGATTTTTGTTGTGAAATTCTATAGAGATACTTCTGTGCTTGGAAGTGGGTCACCTTATCAGACATAACCTTTGTTTTGAGCTTATTATTAATGATAAAAAATAAAATAAAAAACATCCCTTCAGTACCAAATTGGGTAGAGCGGCTACCTCTTAAAAAAAATCCCAAAATGTTTATAAAAGAGATTATAAATATATATAATAAATTTTTAATATTTTCTATTTAATCTAATAATCCTTTGGGCTTTTCTAATTAATGGTTAATACCATTGACTCAAAAAACTTTATAAGGCACTCAGAGAAGGCATCGTATCATGTAATTATATGAGAAACTACAAGGTTAAATTAAAATTAAAAGTGAAAATGTTTATTAAATTATTTTTATAATAAATTGCTACTTAGGAAAAGGGAAATTTGCTCAAATACCTTCACAGAACAATGCGCTGGTGCAAACAACTTAATTCCATTTCCTATAATTTGTGTTACACACAGAACATAAATCAGTCTCCTCACTCCTTCTTCAGCACCTCAGCCTAACTGTAAATACACTTTGAAATCACTCCATATTGGTAGAATAGCTCATTTAGCTAAAGAAACTCTCTGTTGGCTGCCTTCCCAAAAGCAAGCAGTTTTCTGACAAGGAGCATACATTTGTGTTCACAAACAGGAAGAGATGAAGCCAACATCCCTCCCCTTGCATCAGACATTTCCCTGCATTGCAATGGCATAATTTGAGTAGTACCTTGATTCCCTCTTGCATACCTAGAACTACAGCAGACTGTGCAGAAGGGCATTTAAAATTACAACATAACCCAAGCAGAAAAATACAAATAAAAAATAGTCATTTGCACTTTTAAGTAGACTGTATATTACTCTACTAAATCTGAATTCATTGATATTTTTCATCTTTGACAAAAGAGGAGGCTGTTGCACGGTACATTCATTCTGAAGGAAATTAATCTTCATTAATCACAATGGCAGTATTATTGACACAATGCCCATATTAATTCAATTAGACACCTTATTTCTCTATTCCACACTAGCAATGGACTTGCTTCAAATTGAGAAATTATTTGTGCTAGCTATATTTTGGATGAAATCTGTTGTCTGAGTATACATTGGCAAATTGTTAGGAGACATAAAATCTTATTTAGGGGCAGAAAGGAAAAAAAAAAAAAAAGGCAATTGAAAATATCATTAGATGCACCAGAACTCTTAAAAGGTCTTGCTTTTAAGATAGGTCCTGCATATAGTCCTGCTTCTAAACCTGCCAATACATTGCTTCTAGCTTGAATTGGGTTCTTTTTTTGATGATCTAGGTTCCATATCATTAAACCTGAAGAAAAACAATCTCATGCATCTGGTGGAGATCTACAACAGGGTCCATTTTTGATCTCTTACCTGTAACAGCTCTAATCCTGTAATTCCACCCTTAAGAAAATCAGTGGCTTAATTTGATATTTTATCCAATTTCTCAGTAAGAGAAACTCCTCATAGTGCCAGAGCACTCAGTTTTGTTGATCTGCTGCAGTATTGCCTTTTATTTGCTGCTTTAGGACACTGAACATAACTTCCACCCCATGCCCAGAAATGATACACCTACACTGTGAACAGCTGTGTCCCTGTGTACAGCAGCTCATAGTTCCATACCCTGGCTCCATCTGACCAACTCTCAGGGAAATGAGAATCACAAAATGCCTGAGTTGGGAAGGGATCTCTGGAGGTTGCATAGTCCAACTTCCCTGGCTCAAGCAGGACCAGGCAGAGCTGGCTGTCCAGGACCATGTCCAGCCAGCTTTTGGATTTCTCCAGCAAGGAAGACTCCACAGTCTCCAGAAGCTGGTCTCATTTTCAGAAAGCTACAGAAGCAAGCTGGAATTACAATTTTGACATAAAACCCCCCGAACACAAGCGGAACACAAATTTAATTTGTTGTATTAGGTATGACCATTTGCAATATAATAATTACCATCATATATTCAAGGCCTGGAAGAAGTGTGACCTTGAATGTACCAATTAAAGCTGTTTTTTCCTATTTGAGTTTGTTTAGAGCTAATGTAATCAAGCAGTTGGAAATAAAAAGTATTGTGTTACTTGTATCACATAATTCTTCTCATATTTACTCATCTGCAGAAATACCAAGAGCCTGAAAACTTTATGAACCAGGTTCTGCACCTTCATAAAAAGCCTCTTACACACATTTTGTAACACTACCCCTTTGTCCTTCCCCCCCAGTTTGGACTGTACTCCACTTCACCTACTATCCACTTGAAAAGAAGTAATTTAAGCAGGTGCAACTGGGAGGATGAGTTTCACCACTGAAAGGGGAAAACAGTCCTCCATTTACAGCTCTTCATTAAACTTACATTTCATCTTGCAGGTTAAATGGAGGTTGTTCCTAAAACATTGTCATTTCCCATTTACTTGTAAAGACTGAGAAAAGAACACAATTAAGAATACTCAAACACCAGTGCTTCTAGCAATCATTTCACTAATTTTTAAATAGGAATGCAATTTTAACTCTTGACTATTTCATGTATGTGACTATGCTAAAAATCAGATTTCTTTTAGCAGTACAGAACTGCTTCCTTTCAATATTCCTTCATCTGCCTCATGCAGGCTGCAGAAGCAAGGAACACCAAGTCAAACAAATCTGAATGTGTGATCAGTTACAGAGTTTCACACTTAAGCACCTCTTAAAAATAGAAGCAACTATTTTTTCAGGCAGAAGAGAAGCTGCCACTACAGAGAAGTAGGGGGAAAAAACTCCACAGCCCCATAGCTCCCTCCCCTTCTCACACAATTAACACAACAAGAATTTTCCAGAGGCTGCTTGGCTCAACTGAAAGTCTGTCCTAGAATAAATGCATGAACATAACACATAAGAGCTGACTGACACTGATCTGGGCTCCATCTTTTGACTTATCCAAGAATAAACCAAAATGAATCAGGTGGAATGAAACACAAGTTCCTGGATGTTAAACCACTCTTAGTAATCTTTTAAATGCAAATATTGATGCAATTATATCCATTGATAAGACAGAGACCTTCAACAATTTCAGTGATAATTTCTTTGAACTAAAGATTTTGGGTATAAGGCACAGGACACTATTGTTTTAAATAAAAGTATAGTTAGACTGTCAATCTGAACAAGCAGGATATACCAAAAGGAAAACAAGATAACAAGATTAAATAATGAAGATAATGTCGGGCACTAATAAAGGGAGGTGATAAATTTGCATTTAAGAGACCAGAGAACATAGTATCTATTTTTTTATACCCAGGCCATTCTAAAAGAAAAGAAAAAAATAAAAAGCAGCAGGAAAGGAGAGATTGGCTTCAGACTGATCACTGCTGAACTCCTGAATGTGAGAGGAAAAAGAAATTTAATCTGCTCAGGACACTTACTCCTTATCATAGTGTGTCTTCAAAAAAAGATTTAATTACTTAAGCTTGGATATATTTGTCAGTATATGGCAAGTTACTATATTGGGATTAATGCTCTGAAGCATCTTCCTTTGTCACCTGAGATTTTCCCTGAGTGTGTCTCATGTATAACTAAATACCATGTTTAGCAATGAGTCTTATGTAAGAGTCCTTCTGCTTATGTTTCCACAGAGCTTATGCTAAAAACAAGTGACTGATTTAAGTGACATTGGGAGGCCCTTTGAGTGTAATTCGCCTTATTATCTTATCAGTGGTGAAGTCACGGAAGTGTGAATCTTATCTAAGGATTACATCTGGCAAGGATCACGATTAAAAAGATAGTATCTCATAATCTATCTCGAATTGTTTACTGTATTCATGCTATTTATACCCAGCATACAATTAAAAGCCACACCTTTGGCATGCAGGTATGTAGTTTTGACTGCAAGCTTATATAAACAGAGTTACAGAACTCAGATCATGTTCCCCTCAAGGATATTACAAAAACTAAAGAAGTGAGCTCAGGAAAAAAAAGACAAAAATGCCCCACAACTTGTCTGAGCACAAAAAAAAAAAAAAAAAAAAAAAAAATCCAGAACGGAATGGAGCACGGTATCAGCATGCAGAGACAGAAAGAAGCAGGAATTAATTCTTTCTGATACCAAAGAATTTCATCAAGGAAGTAAAGTTAAGGATTAGTCATATGCAGCATTCCTGTTGTTTTGAAAAACTTTCAGTTCAGGGTAGCATTGAAGAGTAGTCTCAACAATTCAGGGTAGCATTGAAGAGTAGTCTCAAGAATGCAAATATAAATGCCTGTTATTTCTCTAGCAGTTGAAAATCTGCATTATCTATGAACTATTTCAACTGTATCAGGCACCTGTTTTGTTCAGTCTGTTTGGAATTTACTGTTTAACCAAGATCTCACAGATAGCACAGATGCTATCTGAGGATTTAAATTAATATAGAAACTACATCTCTTACTTATAGTATATTCTGAGTTGCAGACCAACTCAAGCCACCTGCCAACTGCACCGAGGTAAACTCCATTTCTTAAACACTTACAAAATTACAAGACACAATCTCAGGGCTCTGTGAACTGTCTTGGTGGCACACACACCCACCAATTTTCTGGCAATCCTGTAGTGATAATAGACATTATTAACAATGAGAAAAAAACATTGAGCTGATAGCTAAGCAAGAGCTGAAGTCCTTATGAAATACTCTACATATTTGCTGTATTTAACCATATAATCAACCCCTGTACTAATCAGAAATGACCTTTAGATTATGTGCTCCTGTCTTTAATCCAGACAAGGAACTCCCACACCAGCTACTGACTCCTTTTTAGGACAATTACTTTACTCTTCACTTCAATGGAAAAGTTAGTGTTGTCTTATCACAGGACCATCTACATACAGGGACAGTGCAGCACAGGCTTTATACACTTCTCAAAACTGCTGCTGACATTCTTTGTACACAGATACATGTAAAAAAACCCCAGCCAATCAACCAACACACTGATATTGTAGACATGACATGCTCCAGAGTAAGGAAGGGGCAAAGTAGAGTTCTGAGGGAATTCACATCTGATGGCTTCAGAGTTATCTTCCCATTCTATGCTGAGCTTCCAGGTGAAAAGGGCAAGCAGATTTGGATTTGGATTTTGTTTACAGCAAGAGCAAATGGCACATTAATTCTGAAGTGTCCTTTGGCCAACTACCACTTTATCTAGTTATGTGGTAATTAGACTTTTCCTGGTATGCAAACCCTTCTTATGCTTTCTTTACCACAGAAATAAAGTATTCATGAACTAAAACCAAAATGTCTTCCAACACCATCCAGCTTGTTAAACAGCTCCCTGTAAAGATCAAATCTAACATAGTAAACTAGCCAGTGGCTTTCCAGCTTTAGAGGGCTAATAGACAGCCAGCTGTTTGCCATGCCATTAAAGCACTCTGATAAATTCCTTATGGCAGGTAAGAGTTAGAATGTGATTTAATAACTACCAAATGAATCATTTATGAGCAAATCTTATTTTAACTTCATATTTTACTTCATAATTCAAATCTCCAGCTGCACTAAGACTAGAGATACAAATTATAACTATCCATTTTAAAATTAATAAATATATTGTGCTCTTCAAACAGTGATGGTCATTTTTATCGAAGCAATTGAGCAAAGTTGAGCACTTCCTGAATGGCAACATGTTTCCACATCATACAGCTGACAGCTCATCTTGAGCTGGCATTGTACAGCCCACAATTTACAGAGAGCAGTCTTCCAACACAGGAGAACACAAACTGTACTGGGTGGGCTGAGGAAGTATTCTAAAAGCAAAACAACTGCCCCACACACTGTCTCAATACTTTGTCCCCAGAAAGCTTTAATCAGGATTACATTTTTGCATTCAATATATACTTATGTCTTATCTCCTGTAAGGTTGTTAGCTTACCAGACCCTGAAGCTGTTTTACTACTAAAATATCTCACCAATGAGCACCCACAGCTTCCTATAATCAGTTGTCTTTAACCTAAGCATATTAAAGAATCAATATTAAGAGGGGTAAAGAAGTGTCATCCTGCAACATTGTCTCTGGTTGCAAGAGTCAGGTGAACTCAGTGTTTAACTCATGTTAGTTTATAACAAGAAAAATACAGTTTACTAGCTGACAGAAATGAGAAAGAACTATTAAAGAATTAGAGAACATATAGGTATAAATTAAGGTCTTAGAGGTGGGAGTGTCCAGTTACAGTACTACTCCAGTAAATCTGCATAATTTTAAATATAAACCTGATTCACAGGAACCCCTACTTAATTGCTCCTTTCATAAATTCTGCACAAACCATACATCATAAGAAAAAAATAAGAAAGAGTTTACATAACAGCATTAAAATGGAATATTATGTTGTCATGACTCATCTGCTAAAGAGAAAGCTTCCCACTGCTTGCAACTAGAGCCAGATTCATCATCTATTTTGCAGGCAGATTAGATTTGTGAGAGCACAAGTAAAACATGAATGCCTGAAAAGTTATGCAATGCTTCTTTCTAATACTCTGCTAGACAAAATCTTTATGAACATAAGAATGGGGCACAGAACTTCTTAGTGTGTCTTTAAAATCTAAAGACCTATTTCCCTTGATAAAATTTCTGTAGTAAATTGCATGTCAAAAAGTTAACCAATGTATGAAGAGTTTTTCTTTCTTATTCTTGCCATGTGAAAATTAGGTGCAAGTTAAACTGAACCTGAGCACAGGAGAAAAAAAAAAAAAGAGAAACAGAAGTGTCATGGAGAGCAATGACAAATGTAACCTGAAGGACAGGTACTAAAGAAACACTAGACTTGCTTCTGTGACATAGACCAGATTCTGTGACAGAATCTACTACAGCTACAGTTAGTTATTAAACTACAGTTTTGAGGTCAGGCCTCAGAGCTGAGGAATATTTACCCATCTGCACTTTAAACATGCTTTCCTATGCTAAGAAACTGTTCTACTTTTCTCTACATACCTGCTTGTCTTTCAGTGAAACAAAAGTAACTTAAAAGTCCCGATCCTAAATAATCTAAAGGATGCAGGTTTTATTTATTTCCATTCAAACAAATCAACTACTGCATAGGACTGACCCCCACCCCCCAAAAATGATCGACCCTTTCTGCAACAGGAACTAGCAGAAAACAGGATTACCCCTTGGAAAGCATAAAATGATACATTTTTCAATCTCCAATTACCTTCAAAATCAGCTTTATTCCATCGGCACTCCTTGATGAGGGAATGTTTTTTCTCTGCAGATTTATCTATCTGCCTTTTGAGGTATTTAAGCAGCCACACCAACACCTCAGTTACACTTCACATTCTCTAAAAGTTTGAGACAATCACTTGTTTTTAAAAGTACAGAGAAATAACAAAGCTTCATTGCCAAGGCATCAAGTAGTTGATAATTCATAAGATCCAGTTCTTTCTACACCATGCCCTTCAAATCACTTCAGTTGGGGTGCTAAGCTCTAGCTTGCTGTTTGATAATCAAATTTATCATAAATTTACAGAACTTAGGGCTCTAATGAATCCCATTTTAAAGTAATGTTAATAAAACACAATGAAAATTACAATGAAAGCATTTAAGACAGTTTAGAACATTAACAAAGCCCTACTATTGCCCACCAATTCCAGAAGCAAACCTGATATTTCTTCTGGTTGGAGTATGGAGCATGACAACATCATGTGTTTGACATGAATGGCATTAAAGGCAAAGGCTCTCAGTGAGGATGGTCTGTGCTTCCTAAATAAATGGAATAGTGCTTTGAAATGCTGTAAAGTTTATTAGTGCAACAGAGATGTGATAGACTTCTGCAAGGATAATGCAATCTTTTGAAAAAAGAGCCAAAACTAGAGTAAAGCTGATTTTTCTACAGCTGATTTTTCATAGAAGTATGACTTTTCTATAACTAACAAAATAAATGTCTTTGCTAGTTCACATGCATATTTTATAAAAAATCAAAGGAAGTTATAATATTTTCCTAAAAGTATTATACAATCCAATTAATTTTACTTAAAAATATAGTCATGATAACAAATATTATTTAGGCGCCTGAGTTTAAAGTTGACATTTAGACAGCTCTATTTCACATGTATAATTCATACATGTAGGCTAAGAAAAAGTGTTGCTATTCAGCAGAAGTATGACTTCATTTAGCCTTAAAGAAGTGCTCTATTTAAACCCAATGTTTATATGTGACAGAATTGAAAAGCATATCTTTGAAGTAAAACAGGAACTGAAATTGCAGACAAGGCACTACCCAATCCTGGTTCTGCAGAGCTGCTGACCTAATGCTCCACCTGAATTAATGAGGACTGTGCCTGTGTAAATCAAGCCTGTGTTGTCCTCTCTGGTACAATTCAGCAATTTCAGTTTCAAGAAATAAAACCAACAAGTAAACATTCCTAACAGGCAGACCTTGAACACACTCCTAGAAATGTGAACTTACTGTGATCCTTGAATAGGAATTAAGCTGCTAAGAGATATTGGTTACACATTGCTTTCACTCTTCAGTTTATTTGAATAAAACCACATTTTATGTCCACTGTTTCTAGTCAGTTTTATTTCTTGCCAGTAGACCTCTTAACTGAAATTATGCTCCCAATTACAACCTTTAAAATCAACAGCATTCAGGCTAATATAGCTGTACCAAGCTCCCTCACTAAATATGATGAAAAATTGATATGGATGAAGAGGGGAAGAGACAAAAGAAACATTCCAGGAAATATCTTAAAAGGGTGGATTTTAGTATAAGCTATCTAAAAGCATGAAATTTAGAATAACTCTAGGTCATGACAAGACTAAATCTGAGGAAAATTTTCCCTCAACCTACATTTCAAGACAACCTCAGAAAATATCTATAAAGCATTTGTCATCTTTCAATTCTTTTAGGCAACTGAAATCAAGATCATTTAATATGTTCTCTGTTACATAAAAATAATCATACCATTCAACTGAATTGCTTTGCATGGACTTCAGCAAAGCATTTGAAGGTATTCAGAAATACAATCCTTCCAGTTCCCCATGATCATACACTTTCATTTGCAATGTTCCTTCCCCTACGCTGCCTTACACGGCTGCAGCATCCAGTAGCCATGCTCAGTGCACACATCTCTAACTGTCTATGTAGGCAAACAACAAAGGAAGTTTTTAGGAATGGGCAGACTTTTTTTCTTTCAGTATTTTTCTTATACGAGATAGCGACTGAGATGGGACCAACCTGATCATCTCTTATTTCTCAGTATTTTTTTCATCACTTACAGCTATAACCTTTAGCTTCTTTATAAGCAATTCCACAGTGCAGAATTTTATTTTGCATGACTGCAAGAAAACACAGAACATATACAGAAATATCAATTTATCTCTAAGGGAATAACTGGTGCTTTAAAAAGCTTTCTGAAGAATAAGCCATATGATTTTTAACAGCCAAAATGTCTTAAATACACTCTGTAGGACTGCACAGATTTGGGGCAGGATGGGGGGAGAGTTAATGTTCAAATGCTGTAGTGCACTCTACACACAAACAGTAATAAAAATCTATCACTTAATCATTTACATGTTGTGTAAAACAGCAGTCTCCTTTTAGTTAAGAGCTGCTTTATGTCGTTTTCATCGATACAAATGTTGCCCAAGTGATTGTATGGGAGAATACAAGAACAGACTGTAATAAAATTAAAAATAGCTTTCCAAGGAAATAGTATTTGGAAGGATTAATTACAGAAGTTCAAACAGGAGGCCATATGCTTTCCCCTCTCTTTACTATTGAACATACAGTATGCCTGTAATAAAACAGGAAGGGGAAAAAAACTGGTCAAAGCAAACTGTTTCAAGTACCAGGTAATGATTCAAGATATCTTTACAATTTTGTATGCCTGAATATAGTTTATCTATTCATTTGACTTCTATGCTAAAATTTTTATCTGCTGTGTTCATTTGTGGAATAAAATAGTTAGCCCTTTGCCACCAGTCCCATATAGCAGGTATTTCTTGAGTGCTAAATACATGAGAGAAGTTGGTAGTGTGTGTATACTTCCTCCCCACATCAAATTCTCTACTCCAAATGTAAGATTTACTTGCAAGAACACAGAGGCTGTCAAAGATCACAGCTGCAAACAGTGCAAGCAAAAGAACTTTGCTCAAGTTTACAAGAATTGGGTGCTTTTATATGCTTCCCATTTAAGTACTACATAGCAAAGAAAGTCACTGCCTTAACAAAACTTTGCTAAAAGTTCAAACTAACATGCTAAAATAAAAAAGTATATGTTCAAGTGTTTTTCTGATTTGGAGTCCAAAGGCATAACTTCAGAAAATGGGTTACTTTTTCATTTGCATGAGAAACCCTTTCCTTAATTTAATTAGTTTAATATTTTCAAACCCATAACATTGATTTTGTAAACATCTTGATGGAATTTAAATAAAACTTTCTAGTAGAAAAAGCAGAGCAGAGGTACAAAAATAATCAGAGAGACTTTTATCTCAACAAAGCCATACACAATGTGATCAAGAAGTCAAAATTGTTCAGACAACCAGTATTATGGGTGCTGCCTTTTTATTCAACTAATTCTGTAGGGTTTTTAAAGTGCTGTTACCTATATGTTTCTGATTAATTCCTTAAAAACTAGATAAACACATGAAAATTCTATTTGAGGGTATGATGAAAAACTCAATGATATAAGTTAACAGTATTAGAGATCACAGTGCTGTATGGTCCCAAAATACAATTCTGGAAGAACAGCTAGGTTTTAGTTCTTATTCCATGACGCCATTAGGAAAAAAAAAAAAAAAAAAAAAAAAGACAAGACAGAAAAAAAACAAAGCAAAACAAAACAAAAAAAGCCTAAAGGAGAGCAAAACCAACAACACCAAAATCCAAAGCCTCCTCTTTTCACTTCCATAAAGTGAAGAAAAGTTGTGTTAAACCACAAGTACCCATTTGGGGAAAGTGGCTGAAATGCCCTGTGCTCTACATGTAATCATAATTTCCTTGGAAAATAATTTATTAAGAAATGCTAAATTGTTATAGACAAAAAAATATAAAATTAGCTGATCAATAACATATTATTCAAGTATTTGATTTGAATATAAAGCTATAGAAACAACCTATACAGTTATTAACAGTTATTAGATGACAGGAAAAACTGGAATTACTTTTCTTGTCCTCTCATTTCAGTCTGAAACTCTATTTTATATAATAACATAATGATGCATTGAAAGTTTTTTACAAATGTAAATCCATCACATCTCAAGTGAAAAACCCACTAAGAGTAAAGCTGGTTTCTATACTGTTTAAATGTAATGCACTACTCTGCCTAAATCATAAGGGAATAAGGCACTTAAAATAGGGTGTCACATTTCAAGGTAATAAATAGCAGATTGATTCAACCTCCCAGTTGATCCTGCAGTTTACTTACATACAAGATGGAAAATAAAGTACTAAAGCCACTGTGATTTACTTCTCAGAAATGAGACACTCTGTATTAGTGTAAATGAATGCAAAAGTCCTGCATTGACAATTTATTATGTTCCTAGGCCAAGCCCTGATTAGATCAGATTTCAGTCTTTCTGAGCACACCGAGTGCACCTCACTGCAGATTCCAGTCAACACTATCAACCACATGTAAAACAATTAACCCTAAACAAAACCAAAATTACCCCACCACAAAACTCTAAGTCAAACTCTAGGTTTCTCCAGTCCATTCTTTTTCAAAGTTTGTCTGTCTCCCAATTTGTCAGTATTTAAGGATAGGGGTTCTATCCCAAGAAAAAATTCATTCATTAATGAGCTAGCATATAGAATAGTATTTTACTGGTTTTTAGTGGTTATCTAAAGTAGCTACCCAGTAGCTATCTATAATTTTTTGGTTTTTTTCTTATCTCATACTAATACACTTTCCTGTGATTTTGCCAAAAAAATATTCATATCAATACCATCAAGCAATATCTTCAACAACAACATGTATTTATCTCAGAAGATATCCCAGGATAAACAGGAAACAGTCAGCAATTCCACTTTTGTTTCTAGTTTGTGTAAATTTGTGCTATTCAAATGTTTCAAAGAATTCTGCTCTGCTTATTCCAGCAGGCACATTGATATTACTTATTATTTCCACAATAGCTCAAACACCAAAATGGATGTCCATTTTTTAACAGAAAGCACAGGAGATTCTAAAATAGCAACATTCCTTATAGCCCTATGTGAAAAACAGGGAAAACTGAAGTACACAGGACAGCAGGTGTCTGTGCACTTGGCTACATGAGCTCAGCATCAAGGACTTCAAGGCTACAGAAATTCATGGCCTTTGGTTCAAACTGCATTCAGGAAGACCAAAACTGCATTTGAATTTAAGGGCATCTTCACCAATAAACTCAAGAGAGCATCAGAACCATTTCAGAATTCCCAAAGCTAGGGTAAATCTCTTACTAATGGGACCTGAAAATGTTTCAAATTTCGCACCACAGGAATCAGTTCCCTCAGCCTCCTTTCTTTTCAGGATATTTTGGAGAAAAATAGAATTATTTCACTTTTTACCATCCAGTGGCTTAAAAATATGCAGATTGTGTACTGGTAAGATGTTTGCTTATATAAATATATATGCATGTATGACTTTAAATAATAGGAAAAATCAGGTTTTTTCAGGTCATCTGTATGATATTTCTCAGTCCATAAGTATGTAAACAGCTGCTTAAACAGCATCTCCCTTACATATTCAAAATTACACAAGATTCACCTTCCAAGGATGTTTGTAAAATACAGTGCTTCTGCAAACAAGAAAACCCTAAGTGTCTGGATGATAAATGGTCATGTACATTTTCAAGAAAATGCAATGCTGCTATAGAGTACTAGAATCAGTAAAATTTCAATGCTGTTCTAGTTAAAAAGCAGATTTCTATAACTGTCTAGTACCTTCTTGCAAAATGTCTGATGTCTGCCACTGTATAACCACACATGAAAGGCCCTTGTCTTCAAAATCCAAACTGGCAGATTTTTTTTATAAAATGAAGGTCCTTGAACAAGAAGTAGGGAGTAATTCAGTACTTTAATCTACTAAATATTTTAAAGGTTTGTCATCTGCACTTTAATGTCTATCTTTTCACCAGGTGCATAATAGCTCTAACACTGTAAAAGAAGGAACTATACATATCTCCTCTGCCATAAAACACTAATCAGTGTAAACTTCAAAGCTTTTACCAGAGAGTGTAAACTTCTAAGAAAGATTAGATAACTACTGAGCAGGTGCATTCCAGGAACAAAAATAGATGGAAACATAATAAAGGAAGCCAGACAAAGCTGTTGCTAAATAAAAATTCCCTTCTTATTAAAGAGGAATGACCATAGCAAAAAAGAAATTTAGATGTAATTACCATCTATTTTAAGGCTAGCCAAGCATTTTGCAGATATTTCTTGAAATTATGAGCTCACCATCTGCACAAATACTGATATTCTCTTCTCTTGCAGTCCTATTCAACACAGTCTATTAAAATTAAACAATGATGTGCACATTATAGGGCACAACACATAGTCTTAAATTGGAGAATATTTAAACATATTTTTTAAAAATTACTCTTTTGTATAAAGCAGTCAATCCTTGAACTACAACGCTGCAATGACTGAAGCCAAAAGTTTCATAACCTCCTCCCACACATTCAAGTAATAGTCACATACTGAAGCACACACAGGCACCCTAGTGAATTACAGAACTAACTTAATGGGATTAAGTTCACACTTAAGTATTTCAAATAACTACTGTTCACTTCTTACTTTCCATTGTGAGCCAGAACTAACCACAAAGAGACAAACATAAGATATATATATACATGGAAAATGTTGGTTTTGCCTTATGACAATGCATTTTATTGCCACACATCCAAACTTCTAGGAATTTGGAGGAAAAGAAAAGCTTTGTATTTCATTTTGTAGCTTTCAAACAAAATGTTTGATTGTTCTCACGTGTGGAGAAGATGCTCAAATGGTAATGAAGTGAGATCTTAATATGAAGAAATAAAACCATGAGCTCACTGCCAGAACTCTTACCAAGATCTATAGAGCTAACCAGCATTAGAAGAGGGTAGTTTACAAAAAGCTATATGTAATTATGACCTTTTTAAAATTCAAGTGGAAATTCTAATTTCTCTGTTTTCCTGAAATACCGTAACCCTTTCCATTACATGTAAGCCCATTTTTGCATGTTTATTTTGGGTTTCTTCTTAAAATTCCTTTCCTTTCTCCTTTAGAAACTCAGAAAGTTTGGCTCCATCAATCAGTCAGACCAATTAGACTTTTTTTTTCACCATATTCTATATTACAAAAACATTAGGTATTTATAATGGAGTATCTCTCTTTCTTTCAGAATGAATGGCCTGTTTTCCTGAGAAATGGAGTTGTTCTACCCTCATTACTCCCATTAACCTGTGAATTTAAATCAGCTAACACAAAAATAGAAGTTGCAGAAGCAGCTTGATCAGAAGAATGCTATCATTATTTTTCTAGAACAAAAGTACAGGGACTTTAGATAAAAACTGAGGAAGACGACATCCATGTAATGCATTAAACTGAACTGTTAATTCTGTACAAGAAGTGGTTTTTGCAGAGGCACAGCAGAAGCATATTCTACACTGAAATTCCCACAGAACACACAATGTCCTACCTCTCAGAAATTATATTTACTGCATAGAAGACCAATTTTAGCCAATTTTGATCTGTGCAAAGAGAACAACCAGCATCCATAATATCATCCCATTCAAATAGAGATTTCTTTAGGTACTGTTTGAAATATCCCCCATGTCATGAATTGCTCAGTGCAGCACTCTCAAACTGCTTTTACAGTATAAGGCTCTGAATAAAGCTGCTATTAAGTCAGCCAGTGATGGGGATTCCACAACAAAAAAATCACATGTAAAATCCTGGGCATGCTCTCATTCACTGGAGAATTTATAGTGGTTAGTAGGCAGTAACCTTGCTCAAGTAGCTCTCCTCCTGGTGCATATAAACTAATTTAATACATTCACATCAACATCCTACATACCACATCCTTATCACACCACTGCCACTTCATCTTTTCTATTGGAATACTGTCACATTTCGCTCCCAGACAGTCCTCAGCATTAAACTGGAGAGAACCTCAGCCATTATAAAATAGAAGTGCTGGATCTTTCAGTTAGAAAATGTTAAAGTACACATGCAACTTAGTAGGACTAATAGATATTTTCTATATTTTGCTCAGATAAAGCTATTATCCCCATCTATGCTTATTAAATCTACTAACAACACAGGATCTGTAAACACATAATCTGGAGTTGTCTACTCATGGTATACCTGTCTAACATTTTAGATAAAACAGATACATATCTAACTGGAAAACCATCCAGTCAAATCTTTTCAAAAGAAGCCATCTCAGTTTAGCACAAAAATCTTAGAATATTCTTTTCATTTTTTGTCAAGATGGCATGAAGTGCAGCACAGCAAAGAAAATTACACCATTTTGTACCTATCCAACATACCTGCTATGCAACAAACATCTGACCTCCAAGTAAACTGAAAAATCAAGGAAACTTTTATTGCTTTTAAAATATCAAAATAGGTTTTTTTTTTCTTTCTTTCTATTTTACTCAATTTAAAATGATATATAGAAAAATTTAGATAGTTTTTTTAGTTACCATTGTAACTTTTGCACATAGACCTGGTTCATTCGGAAGTGAGTTACCAGCAAAGCCTGCAGTTATACACTCAAGGTACACATACATCCTACATACATTGGAGCAGGAATGCCATATGTCCAAGAGGAAATAAGGGAAATAAAAGTTTCCAGGATGGAGTTTTCCAGAGAGACCCTTTCCTGGGCTCCAGCAGGGCCTTCTCTGCCAAGGGAAGCCAGGGGAGCTGCCCAGAGCTTGCCTGCTCAACAGGCAAGTAGTAAGAAGGCAAAAAAAAGGGCATTATTCCAAAATCTGAGCAAGCACCGGCCATTCTGGACTGGTACCAGTCACTAATGGGCACAAAGGTATGGGATGTACCAGAGAAACTGGCAAAGAGGGCAGGGCAAGAGGATTGTTCCAGTAGAAGAAATCCTTCTTGTTCAATGAGACTAAGCATAGGTACACATGCACTGTTAAGATCTCTATCATTTATTTTCCTGATTGTGGACAAAGAAACCTGCAGGATTACAATCATGTCACTTTAATTCAGAAATGTTGTTAATCCCAAATAATGTCACAGTATACTTGCTCCAGCTTTATATTTCTGGTAGCTATAAATAAAAAAGGGAATTGTATTGCAGACAGTACTTCTGTCTCTTCTTCCCTGGGGCCACCAGACAGATGAAACAATAGTTCTCACTTTCAAAATGCCAACAAATCCAACCACAGATACTGTGTAAAGCAACAGGCACAATGCAAATTGAGCAAGTAAGGACACAATACAAAAGACAACTTTGCATTACGGTGGCAACCTATCTAAATTACAAATGTAGGAAACCCTCATTTCTGCATTAAAATAATAAGTGATATAATAATCACTTTGTCTCCTTCTTTCTAAAGGAATAAGCCATTACCATGCTGTCTATAAAACTGTCACTTGGTGATGCTGCATAGCTGCTGCTACTGAATAGCAAAACTCATCCAACTTCCATTTATTTTGAGTTGTGAAAAAAGAAAACTAATGAACTCTGAATAACTAAGACATGTATAATACAAAACCAATGTATCTGTATATGACCTAAGATTCTTATCTGATATGGCTAAAATGATATATAAATAACCTAAGATTTTTAAGCATGAGGTCCTTAATTTCTTTTTATAGGTAGATGTAATTTCCTTTTTTATATCAAATATTTAATATTCTATGGATTATTTTTCCTGGACAGCCTCTCTAATTTAGCAGTGTAAAACAAAACGAGAAAACTGAAATATCTAAAGTAAAAAACTTTATTTAACATACTATGTACAAAATCCAGTGATTGCTTTTTCTGTGGAATAGGTATACAAAAGAAAATCAAATAGAATTCATCAAGACAGAAAGTGATGCATGAGGCTATTAACTTCTGAGACATGTCAATAAAAACAGTAAAGCAAGATACTTTGAGTCTAGCTCTCCTCCATTTGAGCAACTAGTTTAACTAGGTAAGAAAAACTGCTTATTTGCTAGGCAGAAGCTTGGGAATATAAGAATATGTGCATTAGCTAGATATTTTTATTAAAGTAGAACACGTATACCAATGAATGAGAAAATCTCAAGTAGAAAGTACAACTTAAAACCATTTTTATATGAAAGCTTCTAGTTTCAAGCAAGTATCTGCAAATAACAAATATGGTTTTATAAAGCAACATATAGACAGTTCTAACAAAGGACACTTGAACAATGAATGACAAACCCCACTTGCAAATTGACTCAGGCTATTCCCACAAACCCACCAACTCCATATCTTTTTTCAGCAGATAATCAGAAAATAGTTTGGATCAAGAGTTCTACTACAGTAGAAGGGCCTACAGATATAAAAGAAATGTGCTGTTTAAACAAAACTATAACTAAAACATAGTATCTCACACAGTAAGGATCCACAAGTAGTTATTACAGACTATTGTTGTTAACAGAGCTACTCTTTACCAAGTAACTTAGCAAGGCTTCTTAGATTTTCATCTTTATTTCACCTTACAAATTAACACACTGGAAACTGAAATTTCCCCTAATAACAGTTATTAGCTGGTAGTCAAAAGGCTTGCCCTTCCTATGCAGTGACCAGGTCACACAAAGAAGGGGAAGGTGAGTAGCCATATTAAAATGCTTTCTCTTCCCCAAATCCCTCAGGGAAGGTCCTTACCACTGTGCCAATAAATTTCTTATGGCTGCCTCCATCATAAATACTCTGATTAAAATGTAAATTCAACCAACCTATCAGCTTCCCATTAAGAGCACTCTTTAAAAACACCATTAATCAGCTGAGAGATATGTAGTGAAATACCACTTATCAATTCTAACTGCTTATGACAGTTAACAAAGCTTTATATTTGCCCCAAACATGTGCTGATCTATCAATTATGCCAGGGTTCACTCTCACGCTAATTGTACATTTTCTTCTCTAATGCATTTTTGCTGTTATCTCATAGGCTAATGAAAGCTGGGAAATCAATACATATAAATTATACATGCAAAGAAGGACTGCTGTGAACATAAAGTTTCTAATTAATTGCACTTGATTAATTTATATCCTTTAATTATCTTGCTAAGCCACAAACAACATAAATATCCTTGCAATCTGGTTATTGCTATGTCAGTCATAAAAAAAAGCAGACACAGTAAATCTATGAAATCCAGCAAACTCCATTGCCAAAAAACATGGTATGGCATAACACATAAATATAACTGGACTTACTCAAGACTCCTATGAATAATTTTACTGTGACAAATTACCACTAAATATGTTGTATAGTTATTTGATTAAGGTTATAATGATGTTATAACTTTACACGTAACATACAGGGTAAGTAAAATGCAGGCTTTACATGCAGCCTTATGGAGCTTCTTATTTGTATTTATAAAACAAATATGCAATAGACATGTAAATGATATTGATATGTGATTGGTTAGGACCAGAGATCCAATTATCAATATTTTAAATTAAGGCATTACTGCTTTTCTGCACTTGAGATTACATGGCAATTTGTTTGCAGAGTTATCTGAAAGCCAGAAATGCACACAATCAGAACCTAAAAATGATATATCCAGCTCTAAGCAGAGTTAAATAAGAGCTACCATACTGTCTTTTCTAAAAGGCAATTGGCCAAATATAAATTCTTCCATTATGTGAGTAGCTGTAACTGTAGATACTTCTTTTTCCTTTCAAATTTTGTCCACTTTGGTAAACCAACCATATGTCACTGTTCTGAAATCTAATCCTATCAATCCACCAGACTTGCTCTTTGTCCTACACAACAGCATATTACTGAATATCTGTATCTACAACTTTCATAAACGTGTAAAAAGAAACTGTATCTGTCTACAGGGAGACTCAGACAGAGACCATCTGTCAGTGACTAAAGCTATTCTTTAAAAAAGAAAACATTCATCTGGGATTTGCCCTTTACAGAGTAAACCCACTTAACCTCCCAATAAGATTAACTGTTATTTGTTTCCATTAAACAAAAATGACCATGCTAATATGCATTTAATAGCATGAACAATGAGAGAAACATGAACTTTAACAATTTTTGAATTCATTAAAATCATGAAATACGTTATTTAACAACAGCTATTTAATTATTCATAAATAAATTTTCTTTTGCATTACAAGCCTTCTTCCCTGATGTTGAGACTAAAAATATTTAACCAAAAAAAAATTAGGGTAAATATTGAAACCAAGACAGCAGGCTCTTGAGTCTGCCACATATTATAGATAACAATGACTGTATATAAACTAAGTCTGAATAATACATATAAAAACCCAATACCTTTGGAGCACTGATGATTTTCACCTGTGCCCTCAACATGCAGGCATTTATAAAGAGAGGTATTTAACTAGATTGATTATACGAGGCTGTCTGAGTGGAGTTAGTGCAATGTAATGGAGACTGTACTCTGTGCTTCTCTTTGCAGCAGCACAAATCACTGAACCAGCCTGAAGCTATACAGAAAAATACCTTAATGTCTTTTCTTGGGCTGACAAAACACAGTAGTACTGCCATGTGAGACTCCCTCTTCTACTGGGGAAAAACACAGTAGGAGAAACCTTTAAATGTAGGTAGTCCCTTCACTCCCAATATAGTCTTGTGCTTCTTTTGTCAGACAAAGTTAGTGAGATGTACTGCAGTATTAAACAATACCCTAAAACAGGAAATGGTGAAGTGTAAAATCCCTCATACAATTAATTCCTGAGTCCCTGCTTTCCTGTTTTGCTCAAAACTCTACCTCTAAAGTAATCTAGATAAGAAGCACAAAAGGTGTCCTCATCTCCCTAGGAGAAGCTTGAGGTGAGTTCAATAAAGTCTGTTTCTACTGTAGGCATAATTCAAATCTTACTGGAGCCAGTGGGAATATATTCACCAGGTTCAGTTAGCTCTGCATCCAGCTTCCTTCATTAATGGTAGTGGCGCTATGCAATCAATAAACATTAAGACAAAGCAATCATACAATCATTTTCTCAGTGAGAAATTGGCATATGCTATACATAGGAATAAATAAATAGATGAGAGGAATCATTATTAAAATTCAGCACAGCTAAAGAAATTGTTCCTAAAACTGAGAATCCAGAAAATACAGGCTTCCTCCCTCTCAAATACAAAGTGTACTAAGAAACAGAAGCAGAATGCTTTAGATGTGTAAGTCTCTACTTCTAAGAATCAACTGATGCCTTACTTGAATATACTGTATCTAATGATCCAACATCAGGGGAAAAAAGTATATACAGAGTTATTTAGAAGCAGATATTTTAAACTCAAATTTAATAGATACCAAATCTAGATGAGGATGCATCATCAGTCATTTCAAATCTGCTAAAATCTCCTTGTATGGGACAGGTGGTAAGACCACAACTTTTTAAATAATGGAATCAATCCTTTGATATCATTGGCATTGACTTCTGATCATCCCCTGTAAGGGAGCAGATTCAGACTGGCAGTGCCCAGTGTTTGTGTGCTGTCTGTAAAGCTACAGCTGGACAATGAACGTGGTGTTTTCATTACTTCACAGAAGAAACTGTGAAGAGTGAAATTGAGAAAGGCGTGAATTAACAAGGACCATGTTTGGCCACCGATAAAGTTGTGACATAAGACTTGCCACGTGCCAGACACTTCCAGCACAGAACACTCAGAAGTCACTAAGAAGGATCTGAAGGCAGCAGGAAAAGCCTTTATCCATCCAAACCTCATCAATTCATCGAGGGAAAAGCTTCGAAGGATGTAACTTCCACTAGAGTTCACTGGATTTGACATTTGAGATATAAAGCACCTAGATAGAAGCAGAGTACAGAGGTTTGACTGCAATTACCTTATCTTTCCTATTTTTAGTGACAGAACCAGATTATTTTAAGTGCATTTTATAGAAAACCCTTCTTTACTGAAATATAAAGACTGTAATAAAGACAATACAATGTTTTGAAACTGTTTTAAATCCTTCACTCAGCTTTGCTTCTACAGATTTAACATGTAGGGGTTCTAATCTTACTGCTACTAATTAGAGCTTTAGTGTAATTGTGCCAACAGGGTGCTTGGCATAATAATTACTATTGAGAGATTCTGGTGGAGCAGTAACATGCCCACATAATACAGATATGTCTAATATAATACAGCAGTCACTTTTGTATGTTGACTCTTAAGTTGGATTTTAACCAAGTAAGGGGTTATTTTGCCTCTATTATAAAGCTTAAAAGGCATATATGTATATATGATTTAGACATTAATTTTTTTCCTTTTGATTCTTTTGAATATTAATTAGGCAGAAGAAAACTAGAAGGCACATTTTATTTCACATCTTTCATAATTTAGTCTGGTTTGACATGGGAAAATGAACAAAATGCTTATGTTGGCAGGTCATACTTCTAATGTAATATTAGACTTTCTCAGGATAATGTCCTCAGCTTCAAAGTTTACCATAATATACAATAAACTGAACTAAAACCAGAGGATGAGTAAGACTTAAAAATGTGCATTTAGAAAGTGTCTGTGCTGCATTCCATTACAGTCCTATTGGTTTTGAAACAAATCTTTATGTAGTTACTTGAATAAATCTATTCAGTGAAATACACAAGATGAACTTAAGGGACAATGCAGGATCACTAACAAAGATATAGGAGAGCATTTTTGATCCATTAGTAACATTTACTCACTGTCTAACAAGCTTCAGATAATGAAACTTTGTTAAATATATAAATCTATAGTGAAAGAACACTTACCAATATTGAGACGTTTTGTTTCGTTTGCGTTTTTTTTAACTTCTAGAAATATCAGCTTAGGCCATACAATCATTAATAAAATAAAATCTTAATTATGGGTATGACTACAGATATAAGAAGGACTTCAAGAGCAATTCAAACACATGAACCCTGCACAATACCATCAGCTGAAAAGTAATAAGCCTTTTCTGATTAATTGAAGTATCTTCTTTTAAAAAAACCAAAACAATAACAACAACAAAAATAAGTGAACTCTTTAAAATAAGAAAACATTCAGCATGGAGCCTGAACCAGAGCTTCACCCAGAACAGACAGGCTTGTTTTTACTGCCCCTTAGTGCTTCCCTTTTAAAGTGACAGGAAACCAATTTCTGATTACAAATCAATAGGTTAGCACACTATCATCAGAGAGTAAATTCAGTTGTTGATATTAGATCATAGAAGAGGGTATCAGAAAAGAGCAGCTGTTGCCATTTTGATGCATACAAAACCCAGTAAACAGGACTGCTTTTCTGCCACTCTGTTTTTTCAAGGAACAAATCTTACAGAATAAGTCACATGTGGCTTATTTATCATTTGTGGGTCACCATCAGGAAAAACAACTGTGACAAATGTAACCACACACATAAAGTGCATACGTTTAAATCTCAAAACTAAATACAGCACTGAAATGTGCTGTATTAATTAATATAATGGAAACAAAAAGTATGTATGTGCCTGTCACACAGAATACCTTTTGATGAAGCCTCTTTTTTCTTTAAGCTTTTAAGATAATCTTAGAGAAATCATCAAACTATAAAAAGAAATCAATAAAACAGAAAAGGTTCCCATCACCCCTAAAAAAAATCCATAACTTTTGCATTTTAATAGAGACACTACAAGACTATACCAGTCATTTTCTTTCTGATGTGTTCCTTTGATTTCACTCTTATCTCACAGGACTCTTGACTTTCCTGAGAAAGGGATTATTGAATTGTATGTCTCCCTCAGATGCTCTTGATCATTCAAGTAGTCTGTACTTAAGAATGTTACAGAGTCTGCTCAGCTGCTGGCTCCTTGGGAACTCATCAGGGACTGTCATCTTAATATTAATTGGGTTTTGTGCAGGAATCCAAGTCCCACAATGAGAGGGTTTCAAGAGAGAAGATTATGCCCAAAGCCAGATATAAAGACAAACATATTTAGCACAACAATTATGATAATTGCAGAAACACTCTGAGAAATAAGTAAATCTGATTAAGGGCACTTCTACATGATCAAATATTAATCTGATGTCTTCACTCTAACCTGGTTTGAGCATAAGAGGCTTCTTATGGTTTTATGTATTAACAGATTTGTAGAAGCTGAACTCATAGTACCTAATAATATGGTACATCCAAGTCAATACAGTAAAAGGATCTTTACGGAATGTAATCCACTTAAATTAAAAATAGACACAGATTGAATCATAAAGCTTAAATTAAAATTGACATAGAGTCAATCAATAAAACATTTTATATAAAGTCGTGTATAAACTACTGTAACATTTTTCAGTCTCATAGCATAATAACTTGTGCATATTTATTTTTATTGAATAACGACTGCATCACTTCAGAACAAAATTATCATAAATACCACTCAAAGACTTAAAAGTAGTTTACAGACTGACAAAACATATAGCAAATTAAATATACTTTTATTTACAAACATGAAATTTATGTATCTTTAAAATATGTGGATTACTTGTAGAATTTTGAAGTATACTTAAGTCATTTCATCCTTAAAATCACTCTGATTTATAGGAACTGTGGGCATAACTATATTTTCATGATGATTAATAACACAGTGACAGCAAAAAAAGTTTTTTTGGCACTGATTTCTCCACATATACATTCATGCACATATTTGCATACAAATACAGACCACTGAATTAAAAATCCATACAAAATCATGTTTAATATTCTGTATTCATTATATTTAATTCTACCATGACAAGTGTTTTCAGTTTGCTATGCACAGACAATTTTGAATAAATCTGAAATTAATATATACAATATGCACTTGTTAATATAAATTTGTAGAGGTAGAAGCAATGTCTGAGAGCATCTACACTATATTTGCATAATCATTTAACTGAGATGAAAGCTTCCATGTCTAGCTAAGTTTTCAAAATTGAACATAAAGCATCTGAGAGCGATTACAGTAATATATTCAGGGATATAAAGTCGAAGAAAAAAAGGAGAATGCATCAAAATTGTAATACAAAAATGTATTATGTCAACATATGACAGAAACACACAGACATAGATGCCTATCTATCCATCTTTATTTGTAAGTATTAACAACATATATGTGAAAGGTAAATCTTGCCAGCATGGCTTACCTCCCATAGTAATTAGGCTTGTGTTTCTGCTTTATTAACTCTGATACAACAGTGTCCTGCCCTCTGTCACCAAGGGTACTAATAGATGATAATCACGTAGATTTGGAAACCATACAAATTAAATGATGAAGTGAGATGAAGTGTAGTAATACAATGGGCTCAAGGACAAGCGATTTAGTAATTTCAATATTCATTTCCAGGATATTAAATAGAAATACCTGAAGAAACTAGACTGCACTCTTTCACAAAATTAATAATTTACATTTACAAGCAAATGATACATATTCCTGAAATTTTAATGTTTCAAAGATCATCCTAAAAGTTTGCCTTATGTAAGGAAAAAATAGCTTATTTCCCCCTAAAAGAAACATTAGAAATATATCTCTTTTTTTACAAATGTAATGGAATCTTTACAAGATCTAACACTCCCTATGGACAATTTTAATTTTGTGAGGGGAGTAAGTATATTTTCATAACCCAGTGATAGCAGGCACATATTAGTATACTGGAAATACATTTTGATCTGTATTACCATATTTTGATCTGTATTACTACAGTCTTGAAGACATAATTCTGATTCTGAGTTCCTAACTACAGTTTTTCACCCATTAATTTCAGACCAATAATACGACAAACCTACTGCTAATTTTAAAAAATCATTGTTTATACAGAAATTATACAAAAATATAAGTGACAAAAGTAATTTAGCTACAAATAGTTGTCAGCATTTTCTTTTAGAAGTTTTGAAACTGTTAAAACTTGTGATAAATATCACAATTTTGGACTAACTGCAAAGAGACTTCAAATTCTGAAATGTCTGGTTTTGATAATAGATTTTCTTAAAAAAAATTAATCAGTTTTGTAAGAGACATATAAGCCCTGACGTGATGGTACTAATACTGAACACTGTCACTGGTTAACTGTGTTTTCAAATTCAGCCTCATCTTTTATAATTTATCAATATTATATTTTTCTTATTGCATTTATCTTTTTAAATGTACAAGGCATTTAGTTTCAATGTCTTATATGTTCAATGTATGCACTATGCACTAGATTTTTAGGAGGTAGAAATATATTTAATTACCTTTCTCAAAAGCCAAATATATATAAACAAACATTCAGAAAAACAGGGGTAAAAAAATCTGTTAAAGAGGGTGGTTTTTGTTTTTTTTAGTAAGTAAACAGGTGAATGCAGCTCCTTAAGTATATCTTCCAGTTGTCAAAAATAACAAACCCTAGCTCTTGGGAAAACAATATGTGTAATTCAAATCAGTCACATTTTCCCAGAAGTTTTCTAAGCCAAGATATTCACCACCCCAGCATTAATAGTTTTGAATTCTGTTAGATGCAAGTTTAAATAACCAGGGTGCTTCTTAGAAACACATTTCTGCTGAGCCTGTACTGTGCATTTTGAAAGCAAATGCTCTGCATTCTTTTTCAAACTAAGCAACTGCAGCACATTTTAAAACATTACTTACACCCAAAAACATAAAATACTATTTGTATGTTTTTCATGCATACTGACAAAAATATTATTTCATTCTTTTAAGCATTGAGATAAAAAGAAATATAATTTCTGAGCTTAAATTGAGTTCTGTGTAAAAAACTATTTTAAATTTTATCAAAACTTTTAGCAGTCTAACAATTTTTCAACCTACAAAGGATGCATTTTACTGCAGTGCTTACTGCAGTGACAGAAAATGTATATAAACCACATAATATAATTTCATCTCATATTTAAAAGGTTCAAATGCTATGATTTTTAAAAGGTGTTTCAAAAATTATAGTTTCCCTATTAAGAGGAAAGTCTTAACAAACAAAAGAAGTGCAGCTATTTTACTGATAATCATCCAACTAGCTACTTTCTGTTCTGGGGAATTATCTTCTGTGGTTAGCATGTTTACATGCATTCAATTCTAGATGCAGATTATGGCAATTAGATATTTATCCTCCTTAATATACACTGTTTTTATTTATGTTGAACTTGAATCCATTATCAGAAACAAAGCTGCACACATATAACCCGAACCAATTGCTGGAGATGCACACAGACTACTGCTTGTTTACTTTGGGTAGGCTAATCTTATGGCATGCATTAAAAATGTTGTACTTGTCACTGACTAATACAACAAATTGAAACCTTGGAACAATCTTACTTACTATTCAAGTGCTCTATATTTGATTCTTGCATCAGAATTTTCACTTAACCCTTTTGTTAAATAACTGAATCTTAGAGCAAGGCACTGATACACTGCATTTGAAGCTAAATACAAGACAATTTCTTTTGTTACAAGCAGTTTTCAATCTAAAAGATACATCGAGGTTGCATTACCTTACTATAGGCTTTTAGCCCCTCAATATGCAGTATATAATTGAATATTTCAACTGGTTTATTCTATTCACACAGCAAGGGTTATTGTTGGAAGAAAAAAACCCCAAACTTTCCCTCATCTGTATCCCATAAATAAAATGCTAGCTGCTGTTTTTACTTACAGTTTCCAGAATTTTTCTCTTCTAAAATATTTTAGCTCTTAATATTAAAGTTTTATTAGTTATTCTGTCAGAAAATTCAAACCCTTACTAAGTGACATGAACAGTTACAATTGGTTTAAGTGTGCTTGGGTACCTCTGATTCCATCAAGAAAAAAACAAAACAATATATGGCATATATTAACATCTAACGACTGAAAACATACCCACTAAAATAGTCCCCCAGACTTAAAGGAAATCACTACTTAATTCCACAAACATTTGTTTCAGCTCAGAAATTGCACTAGAAACTTTTAAGTAGTTTTCTGGTTGGAAAATGACTCCAGCTGATGCGAGGAGCCATAAGATGCTGCACAGCACCATCTGCTGGTCTGAGCAGCGGCTCCGAGCAGCGCCAGCTCCGGGCGGAGCAGACACGGCAAAGATGCGATCCCCACTCACCTCGGGGCCACGGGGCTCGGAGAGCTCTGCACGGGCTCACGGCACAAACCGAAACAGGCTGAGACACACACAGACAAGATGTGTGCATTCAGACATCAGAAAATCATACAGAGATGAAATCTAAGCAGATTTCTGGAGAACAAAAAAAATAAGAGATTGCTTTGTCCCAGTCCAGGAAAGTGCTCATTTTAAACTATTCAATGGACAATATTTTGTTCTTCAATCTAGATACCTTCTCTTTTGGGAGAAAGTTTAGGTGGTTGCTGGATGCAAGAATATTTTTTTTTTTCTTTACTAAGAATTTCATAACAGCTTCTATCCTAGATTAATCGTTACTTAATAAATGTTAAATACAGAAATAGTTATTTTATTTTGGATTATATTGAATAAAGATATAAAAATTGTGTAACTGTAACTGATGAAGAGTGTATTTTTATTTCATTCAGGCTACAGATATGCAAGCTGATGAAAAGTCATATTTGGAGGGTTTTCATTACAAATGTGAAATATAAAATGGACTTAGGAATACTTTCTGAGAAATGGCTGGTGAGCAAGTTTATTGTCTTAAACCTCTGTTGGTACTTAAACAGAAACTACCACCAATCTCACTTTAGCAGCAATTGTTCACTACATCAATACAAAAAAAAAACTTTTCCCCCCAACATGGGATCATCCAGACCTCTGGAATTGTAACTTCTTTAATGCAGTTTACCTATGAGCAGTGGCTAGAGATTTAAAACTTACAGACAAACTGTGCCTGAGCAGAGCTGTTTGTGAAAGCAGCACCCTCACACTGTGAGGGCACAGGCAATAGGGCTGTGTCTGACAGTCCTTCCCTGGTGACACCATTGAAACCACGGGGGCAGAAAGCCATAGATGGGAAACCCAGATTCTGCTCACACCTCTGACTGCTCCCTGTAAATTAATTTGTTTACTTGATGCCTGTTTCATGAGGTGCACAGAGGCCTCAGCTGGTACGTGTGCATACCAAAAATGTCACACGTTCAGTACCCACTGTGGGGTCCTGGCCACAGTGTGCTCTGGGACAGCTTGATGATAAACAGCTGCCCTGCTCAGGGAACAGGCACAGCACTCTGGGCAACACCAGCAAGAAACAGGTAAGCAGTGTTAGGGGAACTCGTATTTCAGAATAATAGGGCAGCTACTTTGGAAATCCTATTTCCAAATAGGATTGTCCGAGCCGAGCGTGGTCAGAACTCAGTTTAATGTTTGGTGAAAGAGGCAGGCTCTCACCAATTTCAGCAAAAGCTAGCTCATATCTTCAGGGAAAGTCAGAAGTCCCTCTCTTTCTTCCCCCAAAAACTCACAATCAAATGCCTTTGTTACACCTACAAGCAACTCCAATTAGTATACACCTTACTTTATATTTAAGGTAAAAAAAATAAGTTGAGAGCAGTCTGCCTTCCTGAGCAGTAAAGTAGGAGTCAAACCAGCATGCCCTCCTCCTGCAGCCAGCACAAGAGCCTCCTGAGAGCTGCAAATCCAAAGCACAGCTCATCATGTGTGTCTATACCACAGGACAGAAGGTATGGAGAAAAAAAAATAAATAAAAAAAAAAAAAAAGTCTTGGTTGGCACTGGTGTACACAGCAAAAGATCAAAGTAATAGAAAAGAAAAAGTTTTGAGCAAACTTATCAGCTTTCTTTGGCAGCAGTACTATCTGCCAAAACCTCAAAAAAAAAAAAAAATGCATTTAGTTTAGAATACTCTCTATCCTACAAGTATTTTTATAAAAATTTATTTGGTATTGTTGATCCTCCAATATGCTTCTATTTCAAATTATATCAGAGAACTGTTGCTATATTTCAGTGATTCAGTAGATGATATGAACTAAGCATAATTTTATTTGTCACTATAGTGATATGTAATCACTTCAGTGTGATGGCACAAGAAAGTTTCTTGCACTAGATTTAAGAAAATAGCTGTTAAACACAATAACAAAGAAACAAATAAACATATCCCACAATAATAAAAAAAAAAAAAAAAAAAAAAGCTGAGAAAAAGGCATCTGAAGTGGTATCTCGAGCTGCACTATACCACCTGCCTGGCACAGCCAAAAATGAACTCCCAACAGCATCTTTATCATATCAACATCTAGCAAAACTAGTGTACCACAAAATTACAGAATATTTAATCATCTGTACCAAGGGATTTACAGCTGTTTCAAGCCTTATTTACAAATTTGAATTTTGTTTGCAATTGAACAAAATTTACACTTGAATTTTGTTCTACCAAAATGACTAAATTCTTACTCATTCCTAGTATTACAGATGTTATAAGCTGTGCAAAACACACTGGATTAAAGCTGTAAGTAGACACTCCTACACACGTACCATCTTGCAAATATATTAAATATCCATGTGCCAAGAATCCAGTAACACAGATGAAACCTCTAGGATCACAGATAACAGTACAGAAATGGACATTTTCTCCTGAGTTTAATAAAGGCATAATGTTGTAGAGACACACACTTCACTTTCAATCACTTTAAAATATAACATAACATTTTAAAAAATTGAAAAATTACCTCAACATTTGAAAACAACATGAAAGCTGTCTTATAAATAAATAACCAGAAAAGACATTCATTTTCACAAATTTTGAAGGAATTTGGGTAAGCCATTTGTTTTATAGTCTCTGTGGGACAGGAAACATTTCTTCCACATTTGTGCCAAGTGCCCCTAACAAACAGAGCACTTAAAAAAAAAAAATCTGTTGCAGCCAAAACAAGTCCTGTCACAAACTGCATTTTAATTAAATACTATCCAGACTAAATCAGTAAGAAATCCCAGTTATTTAACAGCTTCACTGAGAACTGATATATGTGTAATGAAAAAAAAAAAAAAAAAAACCCTCAGCAAGGTATCACTTTTAAGGAACTGAATATTATTTAATTGCATGGAAATGAGATACATATGCTTTGAACTAAAGTGGAAGTGCTTATCCATAACATGGCATTTATCAAAGATTCACATCCCCCAATAGAAACATTTTCAAGCTACTTCCCATGGCCACAAGAAACTAAAGTTAAAACTGGAGATGGGAAAAACAATTCAAAACTCTGCTTCAAGCCTATTACTGTGCAAGAATGATTACACATGGACTACTGAATATTTGAAGCCACTACATCCTGATTTAGAATGATTGTGAATCATCACTTGCTTATGGACAACTACAAATGTAAATGTCTATGACAAATAAACACAAACAGATCTTTGTTGTTTCAAAATAGTGACATGCAATTTTTCCACTAACACAGCACTATAAATACTAACTTCTGCAACCAATTAAAGAATTTGCAAGAACAACCTCAAGTAATAACATATATTGTGCCTGCAGCTTTGGAAGTTTTGAGGATGTACAGATTTAGCATATGAAAATTAAGACAATCATTATAAATGCAAATACACAGTGCTGTTATTTGATAAAATGGTGTAGCAAAGAAAATCTAGAATTCAAAGCCCAAATGTAGCTCCTCCACAGTGGGTTTTACAGCACTGAGCACAGTTGCCAAAGCAGTCAGCACTGGCCACAGAAGTTAGAAGCTAGGATGGATTTGTTTTACTTTGAACACAGAATCATAGAATGCTTTGGGTCAGTTATCCAGTTCCAAACCCCCTGCTGTGGACAGGGACCCCTTCCACTAGACCTGTCTCCACTCAATAGAACCTTAACCTTGGTTTGCACTATATCACTACTGTATTTTACTTTATTATTAATACTGTGATCTCTGTTTCTAGTCTGGTTATTTCTATTCTGTGCCCTTGAGTTTACAGACACCTTGCCTGTTTGCAGAAGGAGCTGTCATTACAGGCTGCAGACCCAGTAAAATTTCCTACAATAGGATCCTGAAACAATCAAACCGTGGGTTAATTACATTCCTACTTCCTCAAAAAACCTAAACAAACAAAACTAAACATGTCCATTCCCAAGCCCCACACACTTACAAAACCAAACACTCTCAAAATTAAAAATAAAATTACACCCTTCAAAATGGAAAATATATTTACACAGGGAGCTAGAGCAATTGTCACAAGTGTCTATGAGCATATATTACAGATTTGAAAAACCTGGCAAGCAAAGTAACAAGGGTGATACTGGGAGCCTTACTTAATGGTGTGCATCTAACTAGTAGAAAATTCTATTTTTCAATATCCTAGTGTAGTATATTGATTTTTTGTATAACCACTGCCACAGCTCTGTAAAGGTTATATATGAGCCCTTGTTTAAGCATGTTAGCAGTCTGACAAAATATATGCAAACAATCATAAGCAGGCATAAACTACAATATCTTATTAGGCATTCTAATGACATTTTTAGGATAAATTTATTATAATGTTTAGCCATTTGATGGAATGGTATCTTAAAGTAGTCATTCCTTGCCTATTTTAAGCTTTCACCTAATTTAAGATCATTACTGCTAGAGCTCTGAGAACACCATTTCATAAAAAAAAGACTTAACAGTTCCATTTGAGTTAGTGCCTCCAGTGACATTAAGCAGGTGTCTTTTCAAAATATTTTTTAAAAGTAAATTATGACTGTGTGCCAGGAAAATGCATTGATACAAACACAGAAAGATTAGTATGGTTTAAAACCTTTTTCTATTTTTAGATTAGTCCACAAAAATAATTTTAGTACTAATAGTTGTCAGTTATTGTGTCTATTTATCTATGAAGGCATAAGTGTGCTACTTGGTGAGTTAACACAAAAAACACAGAAAAAGCTTGTTCTAAATTAATGATTGGGTATTTAAACCTGACCTGCATGAGAAGATAAGAAAGAAGGTAGTTCCAAGCAGGTAGCAATGGACACTAGTAAATAATACACATCTCAAAGAATTTGTAAAAATGCAAAAGAAAACATGAAAAAGAAAGAAAGGAGAAAACTGAAGTTTTGAGTGATGGCTAAAATACATCTTTAAATTCTCTTAGATTTGCTAAGTAGAAAAGCAGCAAGTGGAAAGGACAATTGCTTTTTTTTTAATGTAACATCTATGCTGCTGCATTTTCCTGAATAGATTTAAGTCACAGTACTCAGGCAGTACATGAGAGTTTACAACAGAAAGCAAATTTATACCTTTTTTGTCTGAGCTGAATTTGCACTAATTCTTCTTAATACATAAATACTACTACATACTTGGAAAGAACATGTTTCAACTCTTCTTTGAGGACTGGCCTGTTTAAACCCAAATCCTCTCCCTGGCTTTAATTAATGAAGTAGAATATGATCAAATACACCCCTGCAACATGTTGGAATCTGTTGTTGCTACATTCACCTCAAAACCATGTGTGCTAGAGAATATTATTTGATGCTCATAAAAGGCTACTTTCCTCTTTTTAGGGACGTGCATAGCCCAGGGACAAGAAGCCTTCAAGTGAAAAAAAAAAACCAAAAAAAACAAACAAAAACAAACAAACCAAAAAAAACCCCAAAAAACGGAGCCAGAAGATGTGTCTTTAGGAATATGTAAGGCCATATGTTTTAGAGGCAGCAAATGAGTCTGATTCAGAGTCAAAGCTTTTCAGATTATGTGTCAGAAGATACAGAAACCCTGAGGACACAAAATACCCTCTGTGCCAAACTGCAGATCCAAGTATTAAATTGCAGTCAATCATGGACACAAGGAGATGATACAGAGGCAGGCTTATGCCATCTCCCCAGAACTATTTTTACAGGTTACACAATATAGAGATATTAACAGAACTCTATGGACAAACCACAATTACAATTTAAGTCTTTACCAGGCTCCTTTACTAGAGATGCTTTTCCCACCATAGAAACTTAGTAGATCCTAGTGACTGATGCAATATTTACTTCAAATCAGAATAATTTTCCATATGTCCAAATAATAAGTCCAAGTGGTACTTCACATGACCAAGCAGAAATGCAACTTGGGTATCCTCCAGTTTGCAGATGATGCCAAATTGCTTGTGGATGGAAGAACTTTATATTCAAAAGGATCTCATCAAGCCAGAAAAGTGGAACAACAGAATGCTCACAGAAAACTACTTTTGGAATATCAGTTCTATGCCGTATTGCAGGTTAATTTAATAGCTAGCAGTTCTGCAGAAAATCTTGCAGGCCTTAGAAGACATAGGTTTTTAATAATTAGAACAGACACTTAGAGAGATTATGTTATCTCCAGCTTCTGAGATTTACTGAACTCAGACAGATAAATCATTAAGAACCCTGTCCAAGTGGGAAGTCACCCTTGATCAGAGCAGGAGGTTGGGCTAGGTAAACTTTCCCAGCAATAACCTAATGGTATCAGCACAGAATTTAAGACAGTAAACTACTTTCTGACAATATCAATGAGCAATTTACTCTCCAAAAATGCAGCTCATTTGTGAAGAAACAGTTGTGAACATACAGGCAAGTGAATGAAAGAATGAAAATGTTCTCCAGCCTTGTTCCACAAGAACATGCACATTAGACAGAATTGTTCATATCAAGTATTCTAATCTAGCCAGTCAGTTTCTGTGCTGGTTGTGTGCTTTTCCCACAGTAATAGGAGTTTCTACTTCAGGTAAATGAAATATGAAGGAGCAGAAAGAATAAATCCTCCTTTCTTGTAGAGGTTTGCCCCAAGGTCGATAGCTCACGTGGCTTCCCTGGCTTCTCAGGAAGGCCAGTGTTACATTATACTTTTCCCTCTCTGGGGAATAAGAACTTTCTCTTCTAACCATTGCTTATTATCCTAGGGCTCACAGACATGAAATATCTTCCAGATTTCTAACTTTCCATATTTATTCTGGAATGAAAAAAATCAAAAAGTTTTTAGCAACAGATGCACAGACAGCCCCACACACTGGCAACACATCTGCTCTAAGAAGCCACTTCTGTGCCACCACCTTGGAAAACACTGGTGACCCATGAACCTGGAAGTTCTGTATGCATTCCCAGAGTTATGCAACCCCAGCAATTTTAACTACACAGTAGCAGCTGCTATTGGCCAACATAAGTTCATCTAGACTTCTACAGAATTAAATTGACCTCCAAGAATGGCTTGCTATAATATTCTTATCATGAAGAAGAAAAAAGTCCTATTTTAAAGAGAGCAAGGAGATCATTCCTATGCAACTGTTAGGTTTTAGGAAACTCTAAGGAAACAATCTTTTAATTTACTAAGCTGGTCCAGAAACTGAAGAAATGGAATTATTCACTATAGTATCTTGATGGTATTTCAATTTCAAAATAAAACATCAATCCCACTTGATTTTCTTCCCCTGCTTGAATTCCTACACATTCCTACCCTTTTCCCAATTTAAAAACAGTATATTTTATAGATTAAACCTAAAAGCCTCTTTCTAAACTGTTGCTCTTTTTTTATTTAGAATACATCACAAATTTAAATATTAAATTATAGCTAGATGATCATCAGGATATCCTGGGATCTAAACTTCACCTAAGCAAAACTGTTATACAGGTTCCATGCAAGGTAGATCTCTCAGTAATGACATTAGCATTAGGTATTGCCAAGGTAGTAATTAGAATTAATCCAGTTTGGAACCTCCTTCATAAAGAAGCTTAAAAAGAATTACTAAATTTTAATGGCCTTGATTCATTGAATCTGGTTCTAAAATTGAAGGAACTAACTAGAAAAATCTAAGCTCAAAACCTCAATAAGAATAAAGTTTAAAAAGCTTGGAAAATCAGGATCAAGCAGAACAGCTTAACATTATTGTGGCCTGATACTCACACAAACACAGTCTTCACACTGTGTCTTTGTTGTTTGAGGAACTTCTTTCTGTCTGAGTGTTTAAATAATACATTGCTGGAGGTAATAAATTTTGCTTTACATTTAAAATGGTGTTCCTATAATGTGTATCCCCAGAAGAGTAGACCTGGGTCATCTCAGTTATTAAAATACTACAAATTAATTACATGATTTACTGCTTTGCTAGCTTCTTAGAAGTTTGCTTCACCTTCAGAGCATCTTCCCAGTGTTTTCTGTGAAAGGAAAAAACAAAAAAATAAAAACAAATGCTCAAAAAAAAAAAAAAAAAAAAAAAAAAAAAAAAAAAAAACAAAAACAAAAAAAAAAAAAAACCAAAACCAAAACAAAACAAAAAAAACAAAAGTATATAGATCTCAGTTCAAATAAAATCAGTTCAAGAAAATTACTAAAGGTTTATGAAGTTAACCAGGTAGGGGGAAACAAACAAACAAACAAACAAAAACAAAACAATGAAAACCAACCAACCAAACAAAACCACCAAAAAGACCACAGGTACTTTAAGTGCTGTCAGTTACTGAGGAGGTCCAGGATTTGACTAGTCCCTGTTGAAGGTTTAAAATTTGACTGTTTATGGTGTTCAGCTGCACCATCCACTACCAGAGATCTTGACTAGGAGGAGTGTTGTGTCCAAGAAACACAAGTTTGAATTCTCCTGGTGAGAACTCATTTTATCTGGATACAGAGCAGAAAACACCACACAGCCAGTCCAGGCCATTATTATAAGAAAAGCAATATTCTTCACCAGCAGAAAATTCAATACACACATTTATAAGGAAATTATATTCCTGAGGTCAACCTTCTCCCCCACCACCAGCATAGGCATCAAAGCAAGCATTGGCCAGCTTCAAGAATTTTCAGATTTTATATGCCTTCCCATGCCTATGAGTAACCTAGCAGAAGACCTACTTCCACATGAAAGGAATCCCTTATCAAAAAGGGAACATCAAGCAATGGAAAAGGGCCAGTTCTACCCAAAGGGTGCATAAAGTGTCCCAGCTAAACAGAACTGAAACATACAATGCAGAGAAGGAATCTGGAAAGAACACGATTTTTAAGATGTCATATTTTTCTCATAAGCCAATGAATTCTTTAATTCCTACATCTTCAACACTCTGCCATCAGGTAATACTCGGTATGGATGCTGAAAGTCCATTGCACACACTAGCAGTAATAGCACAGTGATGCCAAGGGTTGTGCTCACTGGTTTGTAGCTCCAGTGAACAGGCTGCTGCAGTTCTAATTTTATGTGCTTTTCAAAGGCAGTCACAAAATGAATATCAAAGCACATAAGTAATCCACATTGGGAAATCTGTCAGAAATTGTTGGGAAAATAAAGTGAATCAATAGTATGTCAGGGGACTCAAATGGAAAAAAATATTGAATATTCATTTTCTTGGTTTCAGAGGAGCAGGGATTTAGTAGAAGTGAAGCAGTTGTAGGATTTTCGACTTTTTTGAAAACGTTCAAATAATTTTTGTGGTGTGCTTTGAATTCAAAATGTAATTAGAGCCTCTAAAATTACACTTTGCATCTTCACTTTGTATACTGATTTTTATTCAACATCATTAGGAGAAGGAGTCTGAATGGCACAACAACTTTTAAGTATATTGTTGCAAGAGAAAAACTATAATAACAAGTATTCACACTTTCTCCTTACCATGCAGAAATACACAGAAAGAAGTCACACATTTGAAAGTACTGTTATAAATGTTGCTAAGTAGAAGAAAATATAAAAAAATACCTAGGTTCATTTCAGTGCTTTAATGAGATTTACAGCATATCAAATATATTATTTTATGTGGTTTACATTCCAGGAAATCTGATATGCTCACACAAGCAATTCTTAATGGAGGTCTATGGCTGTGCAGTTTGTTACTTAGGCTGCAAACTTCCTTCATCGATTTCCTAAACAGCTGTAAATATGCTTTTACCCAGACTTGATTATACAACTTTGATATTGGAATAAACAGAAGCACACTTCTTTTTTTTTTTTTTTTATTACTGTTTTTTTGTAAAAAAAAGATCAGGTCCCTTCATCTTACACATGATACAAGAGAAGAAATTTTGAAATAGGTCTCACAGAGTGCACTGGGGCAGGGAGAGGGAACAGTGAAATGCCAGAGCAATTTCCCTAGCGCTTATTTATTTTTGCTTTTATGCAAATACTCTTATGGGAAAGATTATTCCACTATGACCCAGATGCCAGCCAGCATACATTTCAAGATCATTCTACACAGAAACTTGAAAGTCTGAGCCATTCAGGACAACATTAATCATGTATCACCTAGGAAAGCTTTGCAACTTTAGCAGTGAACACAGACCTGCCAATTTAATTTGCCCTCTTATTGTAAGAAACTCAGCTTTCATGATCTTAGGTTTCCTGAAGTTAATACAAGGAGGAAAACTCCTGGAGTTGTAAGACTTGTGAAGAAACCAGTAGAACTGGTAAAACAATGATGCTCAAACTATCTGAACGCAGCGACCTTTATATGAGCTTTACAAGAGACCATATGAAAACCAGAATGTACTGAAGCAAATGAAAGTCTAAAACAAAATAATTACTTAATTACAGATCTGTTTGATACAGACAAGCAAAAAGAATACTCCTGTAAAAATGTCAAATTAACATCTATGGAAACTGCAGTCTAATGTTTCACAATTCTTCCAACACTCACATACCTCATTAAACAGAAACAGTCTTTGTGACCAGCTTCTAAGCAATCTTAACTCTGCATTGTAAAGCTCATAGTAAATAAAAAGTGGAAAGCTTTTTTTTTTGTTGGTTTTGTTTTTTTTTTTTCCCTTGGGGTTGAGGGTTGTTTTTGTGGAGCTTCATCTTAGCAGAAAAGATATAACTTCAAGACCTATAGAATCAATGATGGGCAATGCAGTAAGTAAAACTGTACTAATCTAATCTTGCCTCCTATTTCACTACACTTACTATGAAGACACCCAATGTATGTAAACAAAAATTTTCTCTTTGACAAAAAAAAAAAAATCAAGGAGACACATATCACTAAAAATCAAAGGAACTTTGAAAATTATATCAAGGATAACATTTTGAATGATTTATTGGATGTGAACCTAAAGTAGGAATTACTCAATTCTTAACATCACTACCAAGGTATACTCATTGCCAAAACAAAGTATTCAAGATACACAACGGAGTTTTAAGTAAGATAGCTGGTCATGTTAAATACCTTATGCATTAAATGTTACTTTACAATACAATTAAAACTGTATGTAGACTCTATTAATCATTTCAGCTGTTTTAAAATTCTCCCTAAAATAAGGAAGTTACAGCAGTTGCAACATTGTCTCTTTTCACTTCAAACATCATTCAAACACAGGGCTGACTTGGTGCCAATAATCCTGGTGCATAATATGTACTTGTTAACAGAGCAAATAATAACAGCTCTACCTGCAGAAGTTTTCTATCCATGAAAATAGAAATCTCTACTCCTGAAAATAATTTTTAAGAACAACAAGCAAATAAAAGTACAGTTCATCTTAATTCTGCTTCCCAATATCTAATACTATAAATGAAGCTCTGTGAAGTTTGACCTGTTAGATTCAACTGCAGTCCTTGCTTTCCCCTAGAAATTTTGGTCACTGCTTTGTCCACAAGCCCAATGTGACAGTAAGTGCACCAGCAGCTGGCAAGAAGTGAAGCTGCTGGTTCAGCCAGAGGAGCAGCAGTGCCACAGTAACACACAACAGGTCTGCCAGCTGCAGAAACCTGGCAGACCTCCCAGATGGCATCTCACTGCACCAGTTATAACTGATGGAAACGTTTACCAAAAAATACTTACAAACAAAATCATCATGTTTCATGATCCACCTTAATTCCAAATCCAGAAAGTAAATTGGCGTGTACATGTGATTAATTCCAGCAAAGACTGCTGAATTTGAAGTACTTACCATGCAAACATAAACATAAATAGAGTTCTAACTAACAAGTCACAGGGACTACTTCAGTGAAATGGATCATAATGTGAAAATTGTTATTAACTTAAACATGAAATCTATCTTCTCCATAGTGCAACATTCAGGCAACTTCATGTGGAATCATGAACTGAAACGTCACCCGTATTTAACAAAGCCACATATTCATTACAATTCAAGCAAAAGCAAGTAACACATCCATAATGAAACCTGGTACCTCTAAACAGCTGTCATTTGAACTTTGTCCCTGAAGAGAGCTGAAGGGTCTCTCCTGTGAAGACAGGCTGAGAGAGTTGGTGCTGTTGAGACTGCAGGAAAGAAGGTTCCAGGGACACCTTAGAGCCCATTCCAGTACCTGAAAGGGACTTACAAGACAGGGATATTTTACAAGGGCATATAGGGATGAGATGAAAGGGCTAATGGCTTCAATCTGAAAAAAAGTTCAATCTAGATCAGCTATAAAGAAAAAATTCTTCACACTGAGGGTGGTGAGGCACTGACACAAGTTGCCCAGATAATTGTGGCTGCTTTATCCCTGCAAGTGTTCAAAGCAAGGCTGAATAGGGTCTTGAGCAACCTGGTGTAACAGAAGGTGGCCCTGGCCATGGCAGAGGGTTGGTGCTAAGGGTTCTTCAAGGCCCATTCCAATTCAAACCATATTATGATTCTATAAGTTTAATTTTAAAGAAAGATTGTTTCTAAAAGAACCAAAAAAAGAGTTATCTTGAAAACAAAAACATTAACCCACTTGAGAAACAACAGGAACACTAGAAAAGAGGCATATTTAGTACTGTCTTCCCAAATCTTCTATAAACAAATCTAATTTTTTTGAGGCTCAGTAAGAATAGTAAACTAAATGCTGCACTAAATAAGGAACAAGGCAGAAAGCAGCAGCAATCTTTCTCTCCCCAAAACAGATTTGCTCTGCTTTTGCAATATGGCTTTAGAGCTGTCAGCCACCAACCTCCAGAGTTTCTGCTATAGGCAACAGAAGCTATAAATACTGAGACTCCCAAGAAACCAAATCCTTTTGCACATCATGCTGGTTGACCTTGGAGGGCATTTTGCCTCAAGAGACTCAACTGAGACTAAATTCATCTGCATTTCCATTCTGTATCCAGTTGTAGATAGTAAATCTGGCTGCAGCTCTTTGCACAACAATTCACCCTTGCCATCCTGTTCAACTAACAAATGCTACCCTTGCTCTGAGGTCACACCCAGCCTTCACCAAAGCCTACAACAAAAAGTAGTGCTTGCATCAGCTTATTTATTTTTTTTTCAATGTCATATTTCACACAGATCTAATAATGCTGAGGAGATAATTAACAAAAAAAAAAGGCAAATAAATCTCTACACAACTTTCTACTTTAACCAATCTGTTAGAAACACAACCAATTCTGTTTACAGTTCTTTCTATAATGATGGCTTGAACTGGCATCCAAGTAACCCAGTGTTCATCAAGATATATCCAAAAACAAAAAAAAAGCCTGTAGACTGTCGATGAATTGTGCATAAAGCTGGGCTGGCAAGTTTATGTCAAAACTCTTCTAAAAGCAGAAAATCATCCGGAGGAGTTTGAGGTTGTATAAACAGATCAAGTTTTAATATAGGGTTATCTCCCTTAATGTGTGTTTGGCCTGAAGGAGAAGCTCCAAGAGCAAGTTTTCTATTTTTATAGTCTCTAAAAACAATATAATTTGCAAACGCATCTTAAGTAGTAGCTACTTCATGCTACAACCACTTCATTAGGAACATTTAAAAAGGTATTTAAAAATTCATATTGACATACGATATAATTGCCATTTAAGTCAGGAATTTACTTTTAATAAACACATTCTTGAGCTGGTAACAGTAAAAGCATCATTCAAACATCATTTCCTGTACTAAATTTTTACCCAGATTAACAGACTTAGAAAAGCATCAACCACAAACATGTTGGTGATGGAAATTTCCTAACGCAAGCAGTCTTTATAGATTTCTGCTATTTCAGTGCAGGTCTCCAAGGACCATTTGAATCCATATTAATTTCCTTTCTGGCAGTTATGTGGCCATGTATGAACTGCACTATTTCACTTTTAATCTGTCAGTAATTTAGTAATGTGTAAACTAATTATGCACAGATATTAATGTAATCAGTTTGGGGAGCTATAAAATCAATGCATTTTTACAGACTGTGTTAAAGCGAATTGCATTATTATAATTATAGGCCTGTTCCTGATAGTGTCATGGAATTACAATAATTGAGATACATGCATCAATACACATTCCCACAAACCATCCAGCAGAACAGTAGTATAACTTTCTATAAAGGACAGGTCAAGTTTTTTTTGGTAACATTAAAATTTAATTTGCCTGAAAATAATATGTGGCTTCCTATTAAGAAATTCACATTTGATGACATCTCAGATTTCCTATAGTGAACTAGAAATGACCTGGCTAGCAACATTTCATCCATAATTCAACCCAAATACTCGGCTTTGCTCCAGTGGAAAATGTACAGGAAAGACTGTAACTACAACTCAGCACTGGGGCACGTAAGTTAATCAAGAATCACATTTGCAGCATCATGTAACAAGTCATTAAAATTATCAAGCACCACTGTGTATTCAGGCATACAAGAACACTATCAACACACAGAAGCTGAGGTGTGCTGCCACAGACCTCACTCTGCTCTCACATACCCAGCTGCAGCTCACAACACAGAGCATTGTGCCCCTTCCTCATCTCCACCTCCCTCCTGATCAAAGGCCTCCTCACTTTTCCATGCTTTTCTACATGTTATTTCCTCTGGTTTCTATTATTCAGAGACAAGACATCCAAGACACACATTTCACCTGTGAAATTTAATAATGCCTTTCACCAACTGAACTTACCATCACACACACGTGCATCAGGCCAAGCAGGAAAACAAAGCACTTCTGAAGTTACCTCAACAGTTAAGACTCCATCTATTTTCTCAGATTATGGTTTCCAAGCTATAAGGAACTTAATTCTCCTAGAAAAGCACATTATTCCTCTCAGATTTATTTGAAAATATCAATGAATTCAAAGCTCTGTCACACTGAGAGCACTACTCCCAACATAACTACAGCAGTTGCCTGTTCACTTACAAACATACAATTAAATTATGTGCCAAAGTGTCACGATACAATTAACCACCCAGATTTGATCTACTGCCAGAAGGCATTTTCCCCCTCCCTGTCTGCCCCTACCTGGCTTCTGCCTGCACCCCCCTGCAGCCCCTGCTGCCTCTGGCAGCTCACGGGCAGCTCTGGGCTGGGGCAGCAGGGCAAACACACAAATAACATCAGAATGCAGGGATAAACACACACAGCTTACAAGGAAATTAGTACTTGCTGCTGGCAAAATTAGCATTTTACACATGCAAAAGATATTAAAGCCTCAAACTTTTCATGTTACCTGAGTATAAATTTATTGTTATGAATTCATTTATTCATGTCTGTGAGACAGAGCTAAGGACTGTGAGACAGAGCTAGGGACTGGGAGACAGGGATGGGGACTGGGAGACAGGGATGGGGACTGGGAGACAGCAGGGGGGACTGGGAGACAGGGATGAGGTCTGGGAGACAGGGATGGGGACTGGGAGACAGGGATGGGGACTGGGAGACAGGGATGAGGACTGGGAGACAGGGATGGGGGCTGGGAGACAGGGATGGGGACTGGGAGACAGGGATGGGGACTGGGAGACAGGGATGGGGACTGGGAGACAGGGATGGGGACTGGGAGACAGGGATGGGGACTGGGAGACAGGGATGGGCCTCCCAAGGCAGCAGGGGATGGAGGGACAAGGACAGGGTGTCTGGATCACAGGGAGTCCCCACTGGGACCATTACAGCCCCCCAGTGCTGCTGGGTGGGAAAGTAGGATGGAGAAAAGGAGAGATTCTACAAAGATCACGTGGGCAGAGGGGAGATTTGCTTTCAACCCCTTTAATCTTTTTGTATCATTAAAGAGTTATATGCTCAAGTTTATTTTTCTTGGATGGTAATACAAGTTGGCTCTATATCTGGAGCACTTATGTGCTCATCTTCTAGGAAACAGAGAGCAGTGCAGCCTGCAGTCTCCCAGCACTTTGTTATACCAGTTATTGACACACATGGGAACAGTTGTAACATCAAAAATACAATTTGTGGGGATATAGTCAATAAATATTCATTTAAGGATGAGTCTAGGTGAGACCTAAACCATAACATGTCATATTCATAGTACCTACTGCATATAGATTCAATTATTATCCAATTATGTTTCAATGTTAAAAAAACCAACCAACCAAAAAAAAAAAAATAAATAAATAAATAAAGCAGCTATTCCTCAATGAAATATTTCTTTCAGCTCTTAGCTAGATTTCAGTAACACTCAATTTTGTAGCAGACAGAAAAGTGGTTCTAGCTGATAAAATGGTTCAGGTGAGCTCCCTTCAGCCACTAGAACATACATTTTACTCTTTGTAGAATAGGTTTATCTAAAGATACTACTTCTCTATACAGCTGAAGCCAAAAATATTTCCAAAAGTGAAATTAAAGGAAAACAGAAAGATTTGGCAAAGTCTCGTGTTGGCAATCTTTATTTGCAAAAGGCTCAGTGGAATGCAACAAAGCTAGAAACTGGCAGGGCATGCAGAAACATGCAAGCTGAAAAGAAAAAAGTTTCTAGTTCAGCCTAACATTTGTACCTGCCTTCATGCCAGGTTAGGCCACCTTACACATACGTATTAGTAAATGGATGAAAGCTAATATTTTAAGTCAGTATTAAAAGGATCAGCTTACTTCAACTCCCTGCCTCCCCTCTGAATTTAGATCATGTCAAACTTCTATACTGTCAAACTGTGTTACCTACTACCTTTTATTTACAGAGATGGGAAAATGTTTAACAAACTAGTACACACAGTTTAAAATTATTTCTTAAAATTATTCTGACAAGCAAATTTTCCCTCCTGCACCAAGTACTAGCTCTTAAAATATGCTGAGTGGTTGGAACTACTGTAGTTTAAACATACTTTTGTTTATAGTGCTTGCAGAGCAATGCTTGTACAGACAAGCTAATTAGGCTGGGATTTTTGTCCCTTTATTTTTATAATTCCAGTTTTAGGAGCAGAGCATTTGATTTATTACATGAAGGTATTTTTATAGCCTCAAGTACTACTACTCTTTAGGACATAGGGAACATCACAGCCCATTTAATTTACACAGGAGATGTTAGTACTATTTAATGGCATGTAAACATTTTATAAGGTAAGCTCAAATAACAGGAGATTTTTTTTTTTAATATACTTCAGCAAAAAGGTTCACAAATAGATTTTCATTCTACTTTATTGGACCAATCTCTGTTATTGCATCAGAAGTGAATCGAGTTTTAAAAGGTGTTAAGAGTTTTCAATATATTTTGTGACACTGAACAGAATCACAAAGTATACATAAAACAACCAATGCGTGAATTAATTCCAGAACTAGTGCAACTGCACACCCTCAAATCATAGGTAATTGTCTGTGACTTCAAGCAATAATTGCAATGGACTATATATAATATTATAATTCTATTTCTATTCAAACATCACAATTTCACACAATTCTACATAGAATCATTTGAAAGATACTTTATCATTATTACTATTCCTTCTTCATAATGGGATTTTTAAAGAGTGATAATATCTTTTTAGGCCAATTGGTAAAATTAAAAACTGTAGTAGTTCAAAACAAAAGTGCCAAAAAAATAATTTCTTCTTACTAGAAATGTTACCACACATATTTTTACACCATGGTTACCTCAATCACACTGTTAGTCATTATTTTAATCTAAATGAAATCATATGCTAGCATTTTATAAATATTAAGATATTATTTTTCTTCAATGTTTGCATCATAAAAAGTCAATGTAAAGATCAGAACCATTGCCTGTTTTTAAAAGGAAGCTTTGAGATTTTTTTTTACAGTTTTACTGGGAAAAGGATGAAGTGGACTGTGGTAGGAATCACTAAAACAAAACTTGACAACCTAGATTTCACTTCAGTATCAAAATATTTTCATTTTGGGAGAGAAAGGTAAGACAGTAGTAAATAACTTTTACTGGTGTGACTATTTTCTTGTCTTCTATGTACTGAATGGGTAAATAAGAGGAAAACTGCAGCCTATTTTCTGGTGTTTGTTATGAAAAGCATGGAAAATCTGTAAATCCCTTAAATAGCAAAACAGAGGTTTAATAACTATAAAAAAAGGAATTCTGCCCCAGTCCCATATTATGCTTTTTTTTCTAAAGCAGAAGAGAGATATTATTTCCTGGAAGACTAAGAAAAAGGCCTGAAAGTTCTGGTTCTTTCATAAATGCCATGTCCTCCCCAATGGGAATAGTGTGTTTTCAGTTGTTGTTCTGTTGTACTGTAACATAAGTAAATGCTCTGATTATGGGAAAACATTCAATAAAGACAAATATTATTATCTCACATTGACAAAAGGCAAAATGAAATAATTGCATCAACACCAGTTTAGATTAAACAACATGCCTAAAAAACCTGCTTAAATGAAAGTGCTGCAAATACAAGTGTTGAATATTAACTTTATGAGGAGCTTAACTGCACTGGATTGTAATGAATTATCTAGTTCTAGTGATGCTTTGACACATTTCAAATGAGAACCATAAGGAGTTAACTTATAGTCTTTAGTGACTTTCAACATGTTCAGTGACAATATAAGATCCCATTCATTTCCCAAGACATAGCCATTTTCAATAACATTTCATCATAAAATAGATGAGAATTTTCCACCGAAAAATATTTCTGTTAGAAAAAAATACTCTGACTTCCATATGCAACAGTCATCTCATTTGTCAAATGATTCATTATAAAAATCACACTAAAATGTATCTGTTCTGGTCTTGGACTCTTCTCAGTAATTAATATGTAGTCTCCTCATTTTATGTTTCTTCCACCTGTTGGATTTGTATGTCAAGGATACAAGGACTGTCAAAGCAGAACTTTTCTAGCTGTTCCATTTTCACTGAATAATCAATACCTATATATGACAATTTAAAGAGAAAATACTGCATAGTTTTAATCTCTACACATATTGTGTGAACTTTTCTTGATAACCAAGGAATAACTTCATGTATTCTTTTAAAAAACTATTATTTTAAATTTACAATAATATCTTACTCTTAGATTTTACAGTATGGACTATTTTTATATACAGATAAGTTGTGCTTTCTTATTCACCTTTACAAATTCCTAACTAAACAATATCCTGCCATCTGCCATCATATGTGATCTTGCTAAAGTACAACTTGTTCTATCACTCTGCATGCCTTGACACAAAGGTCTGCTCCAGGTATATGGCTCCAAGGCCTTGTTCTGTCCTGCACAGTCATTCCTCATCCAAATAATCCCACTGAAATAAAAACTAAGAGGTTTTCAATAAGATTTAAGTGAGACTATTCTTATGTTTAAGTGCTTCATTGGATAAATGCCTTCATTTTCCTTTAGGACCCTATCCAATATCCATGGTAATCAGTGGAAGAGACTTCTACTATCTTCAGTGAGATCAACTTTTATTATTGTATGGTCTTTATCCAGATTACGTCCTCAGTGTGCAAAACTAGTTGCCTATATATATATATCTATAAATACATATATACACAATGAGAAGATTTTTACAAAGGTGAATGTCTGCTCTGCCAAAATTTTATTGCAAATCTGGAATTCAATCTTACTTTTTCCTTTATAAGCTCTTGAAACTATATGAACCTGGATAATGACCAAAAAACCCACAAAGACTGCTTATAAACTATAAAAAAGTTTTGGATCGCAGACATGATTTTAAGTAATTATACCTTCTAGAGATATTTTAAATTAAGACATTTGTTAATTTTAATTTTTCTGGTTTGAAATTATTATCTAAATTCATAATTGTTCTAGGATCATTAAAAGTTGGAAGCTGCCCTAAACTGTTGCTGAAGCAGATAAATCATTTTGATTTGGTAACTTAGGTGTCCCAAAAAGAGCAATCATTGTTATTCTAAAATGAGGTAAATATATATTTTGTGTTCCAGAATGGTTCTTTAAAAGCCTGCACACATACAAATATAAATGTTATTCACAAAGTGTTTACATCATGCCATTTTTCATTAATCTCAAAGAAGAGAAAATAATCAAATATCAATATCTTGTTTTTCAAGTGACAACTTCAGATAAAATTCCCAAAAGTTTAACAATAAATCAGTGGGGGGAAAAATGGGAATAAAACCTGAATCCCAAGACTGCTCCTAGGGCAGCAACACTGCTTCCTCTAGTTTTGTATACATATATACATGCATGTGGGATGCCTGTTTGGGAAAGAAAACACCTCAAAATAGCCAGTGGCTGTGCCACAGCAGTGGCTGGAACTTGCTGGTGCTCTTGTTTTGATAAAGTCTGTGCTGCACAGACACATTGCCAAAGGCTTGTAGCATAAAACACATTTCATTACCAGTAGTTATGAGAGCATATCAGTTTATGGGAATGATTGTGCAGGTGGTGGTGAGTGTTATAAATATTTATGCTACTGCAAAGGAAAACTCCCTCCTGAAGGTGTTGGAAAGAAGGTCTCTGTTTTAAAGAAATGCTGAAATCCTTCCTCACCTTTCTCACCTGACTTTAAATCATTGAACAGACTTTCAGTGTCTATACATCTTCTGGGATTTTTAACAGCAGCAAAAATTGAGCTTTTGGTGTTTCCAAAGCATTCATTGAAAGAAGTCTATGTTAAACCAATGGAAACGACTGATCACTTTATTTCTATAATCCTGCGACAAATAATTTCTAGCATGAGATGTAAAAAATACAAGCAACAGTTGAAAAATAATTGGAATTATGCTACTCCCTGATGCTTATTCACATCACTACGGGTGTTTACAAAAGAGACAACTTGCATCTTAAATGTTCTTCCTGAATTGAGCCCAGGTTGCTTTGATGGAACTTCTTCCCTTAAATCTTTTGAGCTTTTAGAGTTGCACAGCCAAATTGAGACCATTGTTTTTGGAGTAAGCTGTAACATGTAAATTTTTACAAAGATGCAGATAACTTTTTGAACATATTTTAAAATGATCGGGTTTTTCAACCAAACACTCCTGAGTGAAGTTTACATTGTGCTTCAGTGGATTTTAAATGGCAGCATGACGTCCACTTAGACACTTTTATTATTTTCTAGTTTATTCTCAAACCCTGCAACAGTAATGTAGGGAAATGTTGTAACTGAACTCGACATCACAAAAAAATCAGGAAATGTTTGCAATTTTGGTTCACTATAACTCATTTTAAGAACACAAATTCTCTTTCTTTGTACACATAAATGTCATGTGAAGGGCACATAAAAGTTTAGTCAAAAGGGGCCTATTAAAAGCAACAGTGACATTAAGCATGAGCAATGAATAAAATGTATAATTTCAGAATCATAAAAACACATGGTTTCATTAGACTGGCGTGTGGTGGTTCTCTCCTGTGTCTCAGAAGAGTTGGTATTGATCTGACTATGAAGCTGTGACAATAAAACTGTACTCTATTGACTGCAGCTGCAGGGTCTCCAAATAGTATTTATTGAGGCAAGCAGAACAGCAAAGCTAAAGCACTGCCCCAGTAATAGGTGGTAATTGCTGGGAAGTGAAGCATTGCACTCCCTATTGACCCTTGCATCCTGAAATTTCGATGGATTATATTTAACTCCATTAGGGTTGGCATTATCAAATTACATAAACCACATTCTAGAACAACCAGCCTCAGTTTAGACCATTGATTTTTGATTACACTGATCTTCAATATGATTCAGAAGTATCTTCTATTACCAGTGATATGATATCAGTGTTGATCTGTAGGGTGGAAGTACTTTTTATTACAATGAGATAAATAGCACAGAGGAGAAAAAGTAACTATTCTTCTAGCACATTGGCAGATGCAATTATTCTTGTAAAAAAAAGTATTTGTAGATTGAAAATTGGGGGGTTTAAAATTTACATACGTTTCTAAAAGCTCCAATACTTCGCCATGTTTCTGTTAAGGACATTAAACCATTTCTGCTTATTTCTCACCCTGTATAGATCAATGCATTAGCAGTGATGATGGCAAGTGTCTGGTATCAGATATATGTTGCTTTTTTAAAATAAAATAAAATAAAACTGAATGGAACATCTGCCTACTTAAGCAGCTACCACTGAGCTGTTCATCATTTTGAACATCACTGGTCTAAATTTGATATGTTCTCAAGGGTCTATCATATCCTCACCATCCTCTACCAGTGTCTTATGGAGCTGAACAATTTACTGAACTCTAAGGCCCAGGCAATTTTAATGTATCCCTTACAAGTCTAATTAAAAATTCAATTTGTTACAACATTTAGCTAAAGTTTTTAGAAAGTCATGAATTTTGCTTTGGATTCCTGGTTCACTCACTGGCACTGGGCTGGGGTGATGTCCATTGCACACAGTAATTTTGTTCTTAACATTACAGTGAGTATCACAAGTTTTGTAAAAGGAATTGTCTTTTCCCTTTCAGGGTTTTTTCAAAGGCATTAAATTTTATTTATGTGGTTAAACTGTCCATTGCTAGGACTAGAAGAGCCAGTCCAAAGTCTGAAAGAAAGGGAAATGTCTGAAAAGAAAAAAAAGGTTTTCAGCAGAGGAGGTGAAGAGACTCTCTATTTATAGAAGGGGTGATTAAAAGTCTCTCAAAAACTGACCCATTCATTTCCACCAGAATTCAACATGAAGATTAGTTTCCAATACTAATTATCCCAACTTGTAATTCTCTTCCTTTTTCTTGACATCAAATAAATGTGGCTACTAAAGTTGCTGGTATTTTGCAACACCAAAAAGGTTCTGCTTAGTTGGAACATTCATTCTCAGTTTACAGCAGTAACTCACAACATGTAAAATTTTCACATTAAATAATGTCTGAAAAGTTAATGTGTATGAGAATAGAATAAACTGATTCAGAAAGATACTTATTATTTTGAAGGGCCTTAAAATTCATATATTTTAGCAAACAAACCCTAAGAAGCATAAAAATAGATTGACTGAGTGATATGGCACTGGAAAAAAAGCTGTTTTCATGGCAATAGGAGATCACTACAGAGCTGTCATTACCTAAAATGAACTAGATGATAAATGGCCCAAAAAGACAGGAAGATTAAATTCTAATAAAGTTTCAAAACATTTTTATTGCAAAGACTATAGATAGATTTCATCTATCTTTATTTCTGATTTGAGCAATAAAAGTAAAATCAGGGTAAGGAAAAGTATAGATTATTTTTCTTTTGTTTCCAGTCACTTCATTTCACAGTAAGAAGTTCTCTACTCCTAAATTCTCCTTCCTTCTTAGCACCAATACTGTTTCTAAAACATAGGCTCATCTGTGTGAAATATAATTCTTGATAAAGTATATTTCTCTAATTCATTAAACTTTAAACTGAATTCAGAAGTTTAGTAATGATGTATTCCAATATGTAGCACACAGCTGAGCAAATTGTCAGAAAAACCAGAGAGTATAGAATTTCTGTTTGGTCATAAATGTCTCTGCCTGAGTAGCAAATGTGAGTAGTTGACTCTCTAATGCTACACTGTCATTAAATAATAGGTTATAAACAGTCAGGCTAATGACTTCATTATTATAACTCCAGACCTCCTTGACATAGCTAATAATCAGCATTGAACATCATATAAAAATATGCCATGTTCTGGCCTCTTGATTTTTGTTTCAGTCTTGGCATTTTAGAACCTTGATGTACTAAAATAAGGTTGTTAAATTAAGATTCTGAAGAACACGCAATATCAACACATACATTTGTAGTTTATAAATGGAAAGAGAGTTGACACAATCTGTTTCTAAAAACTGTGGCCTTTTCAATTGTAAGAATTCTATCAATAAAAAGAGAAATCAATTATGTGAGTAACACAAATAAAGCTATGTAAGATACGCCTGATGTATTGACTAACATGGGACAAGAAGGCATATTTTGTCAGCAAGACATTTTACAAAAATCTGGAGTTTGCTTTTGTCTTGCCTTGACAGAAGATGTCTGTAACAATAAAGTCAGAAGGGATGGAGGGAGGACAACTCTTCTGAAATAGAATGTGTATGTGTGTGTATATATATATATATATATACACACAAACAGTCACATAAATTATATAAGTATATGCATCTGACTGCGATTTACACTGATTTCTTCAGAATTCTATGGCACTGAAATATTTCCCTTGTTCTGCTTGATCTGCCTATTTTTGTTCTTTGAAAGTACATTAAATTTTGAAATTTGAAATATAAACACCATATCAGATGCAAAATTATTGAAAAAAACAATATTTCCTTTTTATTTCTCACATATAGATTTCAACAACCATTCAGAAGTTCCAGGACCATTTATTCTTTTCAAAGAGAAGGCTGACATGCTGGCTAAGCTATAAGGCTGGTATTCAATTTCCTGCTCCCCCACTGGCCTCTTTTGTGATTTTGCCAATTCACGTAGGCACTTTGTACTTTAATTTCCCCTCACTATAACAGAGACAGTTGCACCTTCTTGTATCACACTTATATCTCGGGAAGCATTAGGACAGTGAAATATGAAAACAGAGGCCATATAAATGTTTCATTGAGTGTGACAGATTAATTTTAGAAGAGGACGTTGCATAACAAGACTTTTTGGAGAACATAGGGAACAATTGTATTTTTCCAATGTGTTCCCCTTTTATATGACGAGCTATCTCCTCAGAGACAGAAACAAATACACATTGAGTAGGACAGAATAAGGCAAGAATTTTACAGAGTCTTATGACAGCAAAAAAAATAAGACTGGGTAAATGAAAAAAAAGTCATTTCTTGACACATTTGCTTCAAGCACATTGGTCCTTCATTATTAATTTGACTACCAGATTTTTTTTTTTTTTTTAATATATTAAGAAAAAGATTAAGAGTAGAAACTTTGCTCATGGAAAAGACTGCTGAAGAAAATCCAAGTTTTGATGAGTGAATATTGCAATGCTACTTCTAAGTGACAGGGCCAGGTCTGAGGACTAAAGCCACTTCTCCGTGTAACAGAATTTTACTTACATCTCCCTTGAGCTCTGCTTGAACTCTTCTCCCGTTTACAGAGTGAAGTGGGAACCTGGAAGAACAAATTGTCCATCATTTAAGCATATTGATCCAAATCAGTCTTGTACAATTAGCAGCTCAGTCAAGAGCAGGATGGTTTCCAAAGATGTCTATTCTATCTTCTAGAACACGGACATGAAGGAAGCACTACATGCACAAACACTGAATTTCACAGCAATCTTGTCTCTGATGTCACCTACAACCACACAATAATTTGCAATTGTGGCAGTAATTCAAGAAGCTATTTCACAATAAAGTCGCATCTCAAATCATATTTCCCATGTATACTGTTCTCCTAATTAAATCTTAAGTAGAAAATAAATGCAGTTACAATTTACTTTCATGAACTTTGTCACTGGTAAAACCCCATCATATCAGGTTTATTTTCTGAAGCATGATTGCTCAGATGCAGGAGCAAAATTACGTATTTGTAATGAGAGCTGAAAAAAATTCAGAGAACTCCTAAACATTTTAGAAAACACTACTGCCTTGTTTCCATGGTACTTAAATAGCTACCTATTAAAAGGGAGAAATTTGATTTTGAAAGAAGTTACTACTACTTGGTAACACACTACAAAATGGGAAACTGTTTTCATTCCATGGCTAGATTAAAATCTAACAAAATTTAACTATCTCATAAAGAGCTGTTTATTATTTTATAACTTAAAAAAAATTCACAGTGATGTCATATTTATTCACTTTCATATATTTCACTAGCATACAGATTTTTCTTCATTTAAAAGCTTTCTCTAAAACAAAATGTTAGCTGATACCTTATTTTTTCAGGTATCATTTTGTGCCATTGAGTAAAAAGATAAACATGTACGTTGCAACTACACCTTGGTAAAGTAAGTGTTTGGTTACTCAAGCAAGAACCATTTAAAATAAGTTTTCCACACCACTGCAGGATATAGCAAGTAAGACAGGAAGACACCATGTGCTATGGGCAAATAGGAGGAACTATAGTAGTAGAATGATATCAGGGAATGCAATTTTTCTTGGTGGGGTAATTGGTAAACTGTGTTAATGGATGGCAGTGCCTAATATTTGAGATATTTGAGAATTATCAGCTGGGAGGATGGGAGATGAGGAGAGGAGGTTGATCATGATTTGGGATTTCATCAGGGTTCAGGAAAAGCTTTTGGTCCAAGGTTCTATATTTTCATTGTCTACAGGAATAATATACAGCCCTCATACAGTGGTGCACTAAGACAAGGGAATGGACACTGGACAAAGGGATATACTGAAAGGAGGAATTAATTACTTGAATTTCTAATGCTACTTGCCCAATATCTGGCTCATATCAATCTTGTGTGCACCCTGGGTGTGTAACTACCTTCACACTGTATTTCCTAGAGGCATATGTTTTCTCTACTGAGTAAGCAACACACTTAGAGTTCCTGTATTTCTCTGCTGGAGCTTAAATCTGTTGTGCACTGATTTTTAAATAAAATAACTCTTTCCCAGAGCTGCTTCCAGATGACATGGCATGGCAAAGCATGTCTGACATGGGCTTGTGTACTCATAACAATTATCCAGAGAGATGGAATGCAATATCCCAGGCTGAAGGAATGAGACTGGTTCTAATTTTCTGTCTGGGGGTGGAAGGTTGTTTAAATAGCAGAATGAGTGTGGTGGAGGTTGTTTGGTTTCTGGTATCCTTCCTATGTGATGCTCTTCAGAATTATCTGGTGTCATCAAAGTGCCTGACAGACCTTTACAAGCAAATATAATGGCATTATTTGTGCCGTGGTATTTAGAAGAGGAGAATGTGGTTACAGTGCATGGCTATGGTAGCAGGGGATCACATCTCCAGCTCAGCTGCAGCCTGACATGCAAAGTGACTGACTACTAGGGAGTGCTTCCCAAGGGAAAAGGCAGGGAAGCAGGCAAGGGAAATTTTCTCTTTGGAGATGTGAGACATGAACAGGAAAAATGTACTGTTGTGCTGTCATCCTACACTGTTTCTTGAATACTCGAACCTGCTGCAGTCTGTGCTGATACTCTACTAAGAATAAAAGAAATGCTATTCAGTTCAGTCTTTGTTAGGTAACATGGGAATCAACCCCATCCTCCTTGTCATGAAATTGTTGGACTCAGTGTGGATACGTAAAAAAATGTGGCATTATGGATAATATTAGCTGGCTCTAGATAAAGCTCCCCAAGGGGAGGGGAGCTGGGAGGGTGGGGAGTGGAATAACTGCTTTGAGTGTCCTCACTGAAGTGACTGCCTTGCCAAATCACATAATTTTATTTCAGAATAAAGATTTCTTTGGTGGAATCAGTCCTGCATGATACTTCAGAGATTTTTTATAACGTGCAGGAATGTTTTAAAATTCAGTGTCTTCTATTCTTCTATGCAAATGCTACTCCCCAAATCTAACACTGCATATAAAGCACGCAGCATGATGTAGGTGTCCTGAGCCACAGTGAGAACCTCTTAATTTAAACTTATTTGCCCTATTCAAGTGATTCAGCATGTAATTAAAGTCTATCGCATTATAAAAATTAGCTACAGATCACAATTTGTTACAAGTGTGACTCACAAGGGCTAAGCCTGCTTAATATTCTGGTTGGCAGCAAAATGTTTGAGGGCAGAATCCAGATCAATACACACAATTTTTTTCAATCTTCCCTGTGGTAGTAGTGTTGTACATTTTGGCATTGCTGTCTTGCCAACTGTAATGAAAGAAATTGTCATTCAAAATAAGTCCAATTAAAAACTGATGTCCTTAAAAAATAGCACTGCAGCACTTTTTTTTTTTCTTTTGGATCCACCATGTTCAGCAGACCACCATGGCATGAATTGCCATTAATATGTCATTTCCCTTTCCTGTTATCACAATATAAAAGACCTTAGCTCTGACCTTTCTATCAAAACATCCTTTGTTTAGAATGAAAGCTATTCACTGTTAGACCCTTATCTATAGAGCTTAGCCAGCGGATCAAATCCAAAGAGCAGAATTCGTTTACTTTGTATTAAATGAGCTCAGTTAAGAAGTTTCAATTTTGGCAGAAAGGTGCATTAATCACAAGGAAAAGAACAGATCTCACTTTTCACAGCTTCTGGTTTACTTTCAATACAGTTGCACAGTAAGGCTTTTGTTCCTTAAAAGTAGCACTGTATTTAAATACAGTAAATATAACAAAATTACCTTCTTAAAATTACACTAGAGTTCCTACAGTACAGGATGTCCATAATGACCTCAGTGTTGCATGACTAACTTTACAGCTTCAAAAAGGTTCTAAATTAGTTTGGACAGATGGGTTTTATCCAGAGGAAATCAATGAGGTTTTGTGAGTCTGACTTAATTTTTATGCAGCCAGTACTTTGAGATGAAATTAAAATATGTATAAAAAACATATTAAAGTTTCCCTTGGGTCCATAGTTGTTTGTACATTTACAAGGTGTTAAAGAGATGATTTAAAAACTAACTATATGAGGGATCAATGCAAGTATACTATGATTTATGGTCTTTCATGACATTTTTGACACTTCTGGCCTAATGTCTTATGTGTTTTGAACCACTAATTATCTTTTAATTCATAAGGGTTTGGTGAGATTTTATAAGTGTAATATAATATAAAGAGCTGTATCACATGGAAAGTTTTAGAAGAAAACACACTTTACAAGTTGTAAATAAAGATGTGCTGCACCAGTTAAAAATCCACTTGATTGTGGTACCTCCAAATGGGGAGGGGTTCCCCATCTGCCAACCAATTTGGCAGATTTTTAACTTGCTGTTCAGTACTGAGGGCCAAAATCTGGAAAGCAGAAGGCAGGTTTTCACAGATTTAGTGCTTTCACAAGATCATATCAAACCCAAAGATTTATCTGCCTGGTCAGCTATGATTTGTCCAGCTCCAAGACCAGAACACCCTTATGTACTCAAATTTTTCTATAATCCAAAAATGAACAGAAAGTGGATTATTCTTCTGGAAACTCATAAGAAATTAATATTTCATACTCTTCTATTGAACTGCCACAACTTAATCCTGTGATTGACTCAGAGCAAGTAGAAATATTCCCATAACAGAATTTTTAAATAGTCCCTAAATTATCCAAGATCAAAAAGCTCATCAGTGTTCCATTCTGGCTTGGATACTTCATAATATTATCTGTGGGTACAATGCAGTCTAGGGACTCACACTAATGAATCCTTTTTAAAAATACTCGTGTGTCTTTTCATTTCCTCATAATTATTTAGCTCAACATAGCTAAGAAACACAATAATTTACAAATCAGCATAAAGTAAAATAAACCAAACTTAAAAAGTTTATTCCCTATTTCTGTGCAGTCATTAGCAGTGAACACCTGGAACCTTATAATGATTCCCCAATGTCTTTTTAGAGCCACAAAGTGTGGTTTTTTACTTTTCTGGGGAAAGGAGTGTAAAAAAATGTGAAATACATTGCCCAGTTCTGTATTCTGACATATCTACTAATATTGTGTGTTTATCAGATGTAGGCTTCAATACTGGATTGTAATGAGATGAAACCCGGGGGAGTCCTTCTCTTTCTCTAATCTCCAAATATATGCAAAATTTTTACTGTTAACTTGTGAATACCTAATAATGCATAGATAGACTTCCAGTTCTTTGAAATCCATGGATTTTAACCTGCAAGCCCAGTTTTTAGTGCTACATAATAACTGAGAAAAAAATCCAGGAGAAATGAAGACAGGAGTACAGAACATTTAGATAATTAAAGATATCCAGTGAGAGTAAATTTTAAGAGGCTCAGTAATGATACTGCAGTTATCAAGAATCTAAGAAAAAGTATTCTTACTCTCTAAATTTTGCCAAGTTTTGTGGTAATTACTGGTGATACCAAGCAGTGTGATCACTATACTGTATCTTATTAAGGCATCCTTTTTTCCTCATCATACAATAGATACTGTCCAAAAATACCACTAATGATTGGTCTTCACTGAAGGGAAATCCTAAAGCTCTGTAGCATTTGTGCTTACAGTAGAGAATAAAATAGAGAAAAACAATCTTCTGATGATGATTTCAAAAAGCAAAAAGTTGTCAGCTTTCAACAGATGGTAAATGAAGGAGCTAATTTTGATACTTTACTCCTATCAAGATGTACTTTTCCTTTTCAAAGGACATTATTTGCCATCAAGCAACATTTAACATTCAGAACGTTCTCTTCAACTATTCTGGCAAGCCTAACACACACATACACATACACAGCCTCAAGTAAGAAGGAGAAAAGAGAAGCTCATGAAACTGAGAGATTCTTTTAAATGTTGTGATTTTAACATTCTTCAAGTTAGAATAGTGGACATGCAGTCAAGAAAGCCACGGTCTCCACAAAAAGCAAGTTTATTCTAATTACCTTGGTCTCAGTTCTACATCATTCTAACTAAGGTTAGAAAAGTTCTCTCTAAATTTCTAAGTTTCAGAAAATTCCCTTTAAAATATATGTTTTCCTAGTACAGGGCAGTAATCCAAGGCAAAGTGGAAGCACAGAACATGAAAAATATCCTGTAGCAGGAAAAGGTAATATATAAAATACCTGTCAGATGTAGACACACAGAAACAAGAGATAAAACAATGCTCTAAAAGATGAGGGCTCATTGCCTTTTCTCTTGTGGGTGTCTGCACCTAACTCATTGCTAAGATCTTCCTCCTGTCTGTTTTGGGGTCTGTGGTTGTAATTTCACTCTGCCAGCTCCCGATCAGGGAAATAAAGGAAAAAAAATCCAGCCCCTTTTATCAAATATGAAGGCAGCCGTGGTGTTAAAGCATGGGCAAGAAACAGAGAGCTTTCAGAGAGCTGAGATGTTCAAGCAGCTCTCAAACACTTAAACACCATCTCCTACTCAGCATTTTGCTCTTAGGACAAAGATCATCTTACTGCTAGAGTAGCTGAGTCATGTAGCTCTGAGATGGTTTAGATTCTTTCTGCTTCTTTTTGTTATTCCTTCATGGAATTCATGAAGCTATCAAGTCTTGAACTCTGTGCACTTTCAATTCTGCATCACAGCTTCCTTTCAGCTTGATCTCTTTACTGTCACAGCTTCTGATGATTTCAATGTTTGGGGGACTTTTGTATGGCTTCTGATAAATATTTCCCTTAATTCTCCTTCCCACCTACTGACTGTATATAGCAGTGCCTTTTACACATTCAAATAGATACATATTCCACTTCTATCAGAATAGATACTAGCTGAGGAAATGAAAAGGAAAAATTACCATTATTTTTATGTACAAATTCTAATATTGTATATGAAATTACAGTAGAAAAATCTTTCTCTGCCTTTATTAAATAGCAGAACTGTACAATGAGCTTTGAGAAATCTGTATATTAACATACTGATACTGGGTATTTTTATCAACATATATAGAAGAAAGTTTAATATCTTCAAATTAATAACATACTTGCATGTGCAATCTGGTTACCTTCCAGTAAAATTAATTATGCTACTGTATATCAAAGAACTCTGTAGAGGATGGATTGGAATTTCTGTATTCCATAAAGATAATGTAAGCAACATAAAATTCTGAAAAACATTGCAATTAGATTCTAAATTATTTTACAGCCCTTAAGCACATGAATCAAGCTGAGAAATAATCTCCCTAAAACTCATTAATCAAATCAAGTATATAACATTCCCTAACTAATGCTCTCCATTCCACGACAATGTGTATACAGAAGGCTTTCTTTTTTTCCTTCTCTCATAACTGTTTATATGCACAGTGAAGAAATATGCCCAGCAAGGCTTGCAATAGTTCCAGTAAAAAGCCACCATGAAAACAAACCTCTAATAAAGAGTTTCATTATTAGTAGGATGTATGAAGGAGATCATGGAAGCAAAGGTGTACAAAACTTTCAGGGTACAGCTTCTTAAGGAGTTACCAAAAAAAAAAAAAAAAAAAAAAATATATATATATATATATATATAGGTTGCAATCCTCTCAGCGCATTTCACTCAAACTGAGTTTCTCTGAGTTTTGGATCTTAAAAGAAAATAAAAACTGAAAGTGAAACTCAGCTTGAGAGCACTAGGTTTTATCTTGTTTTACATCAAAACCTAACAAAACTGTGAATTTTTCTTGCTTTCAGCATGAAACTATAAATCACCTCAGGTTTTCTCAAACATTTAATTAACCTTAAGGTCAGTTCCTCAGGGTTAAATGCTGTTGTCACTGGAGAAAATGGGATTTTTGCCATTGACTTCAGCGCAATCAAGCTTTGGCCCATAGTGAATCATTTAAGTGAAGCCAGTTAGTATGAGCTAGGGAATACTGTAAGATAAAACTGAATAATTACTTAGCAGGATTAAAGTAACAAACTGGGATATATTATTTAGAATTAATTATTCATATATCTATATTGATTAGAGTTGCTTGAGAAAAACTTTAAAACTATCAGTTTTTTCCTGAATTTCTTAGCATCTTTAAAATATTCTATTGGAAATGTTCACAGGTCAATTATCCAAATGTCTTTGATACCAAACAGAGCGATAGGAAAAATTATTGCAATAATTCTTCAAATTCTTGGTTGTATTTAAGATAGAAATTCCAAAGAAATTGTTCTGCAGTGGAGAGAACATATAATGTAGAATTTGGGTATTTCAATCACTAGTGACAGCTTTTGCTGTAGATATGTACTTGGAAATGCAGGCAACCACTGGAAAGATTTTGGAAAATATTTTAGATCATACTCATAGTTATGTGCTAACTCCACCTTAGATGCTTTGAAAGTATCACTTTTAGTTCCTTTTAAAACACATAAAATAAATGTTGTGAAAGAACCAGGTAGGTACCTACAGAATGGAAATGATTAACAGAATCCAGAGCTTTAAGAGAATTCTTTATAGTGATCACTATGGGAATCTGAATTGAGCCTGGAGGCCTTGATTCAACAAAGCATTTAGGCTTCTAACTTCCAATTGATTTCTCATTTAAATTAATAGCAAGTTTGGACCTAAAGACTTCATTAAACTTGGGACTAAGTGGTTAGACTTTGGTGATATTTTCAGGACACGGAGTTTTCGATCACTTACAGAATTCCTGGGAAGGGTTAATTTGTGTTAAGGTTTTATCTCCTAGTAAATGCAAACCCACTTGCCACACTCATCAGTCTTTACACGCGTGGGTGTGTTCTGGAACGTCAAAGAGCAGCAGCTCCCTGTGTGTCTCCTGCAATTGTACTTACACCTTTCTCCATCTGTGTGTTCCAGACCTGGCTGACAGGCAGTTGTCCTGTGAATTACCACACTAACACAAGGGAATGAAGCTTTACATGACAAAAAATTGTGCAAGTCCAGAGGCAGGCCCAGTATGTTGGAGCTAAATCCTGAACCACAGTTACCACAGCTCCATGTGCAGATGACACTGGAAGGGACTTCAAGGCTGGAACAACGCTCTGCCTGCTTCTCTGGGGGAGCACCAAGGACTCAGGGTGCAGCTTGCTCTGGGGATGTGTCCCTTCTAAACAGAATATTTGGAGCTGAGCATCCTCTCCTGCAGGTTTCATACAACCTATCAGAAAAGGTACATACACCACCTAGAAATTTCATACATAACTTCAAATACAAATTCCATTTGGGAATATCTGCTGATGGTGTCTTTAGAGATTTCTTTTTTACATATAAATAGTTAAAATTATTAATTATTATATTGATTCACTTCTAAATCTGTTTTCATATTACTCTCTACCTCATTCATGTGCATGTTTTTGTCTAAACACAAACAGACCTTGAAAAACCTGATGTTCTGCAATAAAGCATGAGGTGTTAAAAATATCACACATAATTATAATACTTTTAAGCTATTCTTTGCTAAATTAAAGCTCTGTGATTACCTTCTGTAAGTATGTCATGCAATCACATCTTACTTTGGCCTGAAGAGCCATTGGTTTTTTTTCTTAATGAGAAAATTAGAGTAAGTTCAGGCATGTGTTTCTTTTTTCCACCACATTTTTATGTAGAAACAATATTTTTCTTCTTCCATCATGGGTAATCATAGTTGCTGTGTGATTTAGAAGCATGATACAGTTTAAAATGATCTGCTCATTTAAATTCTGTCAGCAAACAAATATGTGCAGAATTACAGAAGCCATCTACTGACAATTGATTAATAAAAATAAAAATAAAGATAGATTAACATTTTTTTAAGACTGTAGGGAAAAGCCAATCCAAGTAGTTTAAAATTATTATTTCATGCTCCATTTAATTTTAAAAGCACTTGGAGATGGGTTCTAGATTTTTTTTTCAATGCAATGAGCAGAATCTCTTTCACTGTAGAGTAAATATGCTAACAGAGCTTGCTCTTGAGACAAACATAGTTGGTTTTTCCAATACTGTATTCTTAATGTGTTATAATTCAATGTGATAGGTATGATTTTTGACATTATGGGATCTGGTTAGATCATAAAGGGTATACAAATCAAATAATATGGATTAGATGCTATGCTGGTCCATAACTGTGAAATGGGGTCATGGTTTCTAACTCACTAATAGACTCTTAGGTCTAAATTATTTCATGGAATTTAGTACCATCTATTCATCATAACATCGACATGCATAATCTTAAGCAATTAATTTAAAAATTCTTCCCTCTTGCTTCTGGCTTGGATTAATTATTACTAAGGCAAATTACCTCAGTAGATGTTAGTGTTAACAGTAGCAATACCTTTAATTAGCAGTGGACTCTGCATGACAAGTTACTATTCTAAGTGGGAACAAAAAGAAAATACTGTGATTTTAGTTTCCTTAACTGGTTAGAAATAATGAGTGTTCATATTATATCACAGAATCTTGTTTCTGTTCAGCAATGACTTCTCACATAATCAGTCTGTTCTTTTGAGCCAGTCATATGAGAGGAATTTGACATCCTAAGACACAGTGAATTAGGGTTCTGAGTTATTAGCAGAAGGCAAATTTCATAGCTCTATTTGAAAAAAAAAAAGTGTAATATCTTCAAATGTGTTGGGAAGCAAAGTCATTGACCATTTCCAGGTCCCTGTTTCCTCTTCCTTACACCCAGTAGTCAGAGCAGTTTTACAGTTATATAGTACTGTGCACTGGTTTGGAAGACAGACCCCTTAAAAAAAAAACTGACATAAAGAGGCAGATAAAGAACAAAAGAGACTTGAACTGAAAAACCTAAATGCTTTTCTACATGAAAATCTAAGTAATTCTGACAGATTTGTTATATAGCAAGATAATCTTCTGTATCACATCAATAACTCGATTTCTCATGCTGAACCTGAGATTTGGCTGGTCAGTTTTCAAGCCAGTAACTCTGTCTATGTTTCCTACTCAAGGTAGCAGAACATTTACTTTACTTTGAAAATTCTTTACTTAAAAAATCCAAATAAAAGGTGTTCCTGATTTTTTTTTAAAAAATCAACATAATGATAACAATTGATAGGGCAGTAAATAAAGAGAATGGATGACATCCTAATAAGCATTGTGTATTTATTGTTGGATGTAATTATTGGTTGTAAGTAATTATTGTTGGATGAGTTTATCAATGCTTTAGAAAAAGTTTATAAATGCTTTACTCTATTGGCTACTTGACTTTCATAAATAACACACAGCAATTCAGAATAACTACTATAAGTGTCAAGAAGACCCATATAGAAAATTAATTTCAGAATGCAAGGAAAATAATAAAAAAACTGACTAGAAAATAAATGAGGAAAATCTGAGAAGTGATTAAACAAGCTGAAGAGACAGGACAAGCAGAGAGAAGAGACTAGTTATTGTTATCCACAGTGATAAACACTCATTGCCCACGTTACTCTGCAATTCCATCATCATGCTTGGAATATATGCATGAAACACTCAGATTTAATTTTGAAAATTTATAAGGTTCATCAGGATCTCTTGATCAAATCACACATCTACAGTACATTGCTATCTGTCACAATCAATTAAAACATGAGAGACTTAAGTGGCCATAGAACACTTGGGAGGTCTATAAAGTCCCTGATAAGACTGAACAACACCTCTTAATAGTGATGGAAATTAGAAGCGTGCCTGGACAAGAAAAACAGACTTCTCTATGCTTATGTTTGAAAACTCTATGGAAATGCCAGAAAGTCCTGTTGACAGCTAAAGCTCAGCACTATCACATCTGATCTCCTCTGAATGACCTCAGTACCAGGATAAATATTGCCTGCCAGTACTACTGAGGAAAATATTTACAGATTTTTGTTGGAGAAATGTTTTCCTGTTTAGAAAAAAACACTCCCCAAATGAATGCTGCTATGACCTGGTAAGCAGGGGGAACACAACACAGAGACTGCTGGTTATAATTAGCTGCTGCAGTTGCTTGCTGCTCTGAAGCAGGAACTGAGATCTACACCAAGAGGAATAAAAAGAGCAAGTTTGGAGAAACCTTTTAGCTACCACTTTGTAAATAAAGAATCATGCTAGGTGGAAGATTCTAGGGGTTTTGTTGTGGCTAAACTGCTTTGGATTTTGTTATAGCTGTTTTTTCTTATTCTTGTGAGTCACTGTTGAGTTTAGGGACCCAGAAGGAAAATTTCTCTTCAAATTTTTGCACTCCCATAACCTAAACACAAGATGGAATACAATGAGGGCAAACAGGGTGCCCATGAGATTGGCATTACACTAGTACAACTGTTCTGGTTTTGTAATTCAAATACACTTTATGATGAAAGCACGCACTTAGTTTGTGTCAGTTTTAGTCATGGAAAACAGTATTTACCCACTGGATAGATTTCCCCAGTCCCACACATCTCTTGTTAAAATATTGATATAAAGGTTTTGCCTCTCCGTGTCTCTCCTCATGCACATGCAGTACAAATGTCACCATGCAGAAGACACACAGAGTTATTTCAGCTGCTCTGCCCTACCTAAAGTACTCTGCTGAGCACATCAACAGTTTGTCCACTGCAGTAGAATTTGCAAGAATAGAGAGGATGCTGCCCCCCCCCCCCACCCCTGCCCTGCCTCCCATGGATTTCTGAAGTTATTCTTTCTTAAGCTGTAAAACTCAAATTCCCAAGATAAATAAACTTCTTTTGAGTTCATCATCCTGGTACTTAGAGAAGTTTAAAGTTGTTCCAAGACACAGAGGCACTTCAGCCTTAGTTCCAGTGCTCACCTTACTAACATACACATTACAGAGAATTGAGGCTTTAATTTGCAAACAGAGCAGTGCTCTACATTTGTATGTTTGCTTTGGTGGATGAAGGGAGAAGACTGACAGCAAATACTATTTGCTGAGTTTTGAAGCCTCTTTTAGACTGATTGGATTGATTAGCTTGAAGTTCATAAGTTTGCAAAAAAAAACAACCAAAAAACAAAAAAACAAATAAAGCAACTTTAGCTATCCCACATAAAATTCCCCATTATTTTTAAATACAAATTTAGTATTGTAAATCCATCTCTTGTATCCTAAACCAGATTTTGTCCTAAGCAGCTGTGATTGAATTGTAAAATCTCACCCTTGTGTCTGGTTTCACATCTGGCAACACCCAGCTAACAGTTACAACTTAGAGTAATTAAAGGAGGTTTTTAAAAAGCCAAAATTACATATAAAGAATAAATTATTAAACCACTATTTTGTTTTCCAAGCAAATTTGCAGAAAGTTTAAAAGTAACTGGGCTATCCAGTTATTTCTAAAGGTGTTGATCAAAATAAGAACATGCTGAGGAAAGCAAAGGCAAGCTTGTAAATGGGTGGGAACTGAGCAACGTTAAGCTACCATAATTACTAGCCAGCAGTATGTCTCCACTTTGATGTCAACTATATCCTTTCTTTTGTCTCAGAGAGAAGAAACTTCAAAAGATTTAATTTCAAGACAATAAAGGGCCTTGATAATACATGTACAGACTTTAACTGGAAATGGAAATTTTTAGTGTCAAAGATATAAATGTGAGTCAGAACTAAATATTAATTTTGTGTGCTATTTGTGCAACGCATCCACCAAATATATTCCTTATATGAATACTGCATAGGGTATAGCTTATGAAAAATAATAATAATTTATTTTAAAAATGAGAAATCTACATCTTTGTTTGTATAGTTTTTTTTAATTTTAATATTTTTGATACTTCAAATATGACATAACCTTAAAGAAATTATAAGTGTGAACAATTCTATTGACTTATAAAACATATAAAGCTGCATATATATATAAAGAAGATGGCCATGACACCTTATCATTCCTTCTCAGAAACCATACCAACACAAATACTCTTGAACAAGCACAGATATAAAAGATACTTTGTCAAACTAATTATTTTTAATTAAAAATAACAATCTGACAATGAAAATTCACTAAGAACATAGGACTAGTTAATGCAATTCTTTTCAATAACTATTAGGTTTTGGGTCTATCCTCAAATCATAGATAAAACCTATTAATGATACATGCTAGTGCTTTTTTAGATCTTGAAGTATAGGAGGGAGAATTATAAAAGAGTATGAGTAAAACTTTGTTCACACAGCTGCACAAAGAGCCTGTTTTGGTTGAACTGAAAATTTACTGCATAAACTGAGATAACTGCAGAGAAAAAGGTGTGCTTCATTCATTATGGATGGAAGAAATATTTCATTTTCAGAAAGCTATTATAAAACCTTGCAGGAGCTTGCAGGGTAGCATCTAGCAGAAGGTGAGCTCAGTCCCACCCTCTGCCTGACAGCATTTGAATGCAAATTTCCCTCTCTCTAGAAGAGAAAGCTAAAATCCAGATTATATGTCATTCCCAGGTGAGAATAAAATAATTGAATATATATTGAAACTTGAGTGTGGCTTTTTCTCAGTCTGATCCAAACTGATGACTCTACACATAAATGATCTGGATTCCAATCTCTTTCCCAATCAGAATTCAGTCTACTTTATGTACTGGTTATACTGTGGGGGTTTTTTGTCTACATTCATTCATGCAGCAAAAAGCAATGTCAACTGATGTGCTTCACATAACACTACAGAGTGCCTTGATTCTCATCTATGCATAGGTAACAGAGAGTGAAACAGGTCCTATCCAAGCACCCTGCTACTGAGGTGACTTTCTTTAAGGAATATTTCACAAAGTGTTGATAAATCCTAATCCTGGCCATTTCATAAGAGGTTTGTGTATCTAACATATCATTGAAAATACTTTTCAGAACAATCTCTGTTTACACATCATGTCTTCTCAGTCTTGTGGTCAGTTATCCTGTATTCTAAGAATATGTGGTTCTTTTAAATTCCTGCTGAAGACACCTCCTGAAGAAACACTTCCAAGATATGAAGGCAATTATCTCCTGTGAATCAGATCTGCTTCCAGATCTGCTTCTTTGTCTAACAGCTCATGTCACTCCAAGGCAGACAGCAGAAACAGCAGAATTGTTTCTCAATAGGAAACTGTCCTCTGACAAGACCTAAATTTCTCACCCACTTCTACCAAGTACTTTTGTGCTCCCAGAATTGAGACTCTCAAATCCCATTGTATGAATGGGATGCAGGATCAGCTGTTTATGAAATCATAGAATTCAGTATGCATTGCAAAGAAATCAAACTTTAAATCACGGTGACTATGATTGGTTTAGATGCACCCAGGTTTACTGATATTTGAACAACCTGCACAGCAGCTTCACAGTAAAGAAACTTAGCTTTTGTCAAAATGGGAATAGCTAAAATGAAGGCTCCAGGCTCCCTAGTTTTGCTTTATATGTTGTGATGGAAAATCTGAACTGCCTTCTCAGTTAGTTAAAGCTAAGAGCTTTGGTTGAGCATTCCTGGGTCTGACAAAGCACCTCAGGTTCTCCAAGATAAAAATACTTATTGATCCCAACCATAAATCTGCAGAACAAACAGGAGTTTGGCCTGAAGGACTGAGCAGGGACTGCATAGTTGGAACATAAGTATCAGAAGTCTCATTCAGAGTTTAAGTTGTGATTATTTACCCGGATTTCTGCTTTCAGATTTAATGACAAATTTTCAATAGATGTGAACAGGAAAGATCTCCCATTGCAGGAACTACACTGATTGCAGCTTTTCAGATGCCCTTTAATTGTGGCTTACTTTTGAGCCAGCTGCTGTGTCCATACTATAAACTGGAAGAAAACAACTGTGGGGTGGACATTTAATTCTGTCTCTCCCAATAGCAAACACTCACCACTGGCCTGCTATCGGACCACCTGCAATGTGTTAGTCATTACAGAGGTCACTGTTACTGAACATTTTAAACTGTGAATAGCTTCAGTTTAAATTAGGTGTAAAAAAAGTCATTTCCTTTCAGTGATAAACTAAAACACCTGCAGCACAGCTCAAGTTTACCATGAGAGATATAAACTCTCACTCTGAAGCTGGACTGGCTACTCAAGAACATACAAAACCACATAAGATATGATCTTTCTAACCTAAATTATTACTGTGTTGCCAGATTAGGTGATTACATGCACAACTATTTCCCTAGATTGCAAGTTGCTCTTGGAACAAATGACATCTTCTGTTGTGGATGTATTACATGACTTCTGTCCTCAAGTCACTCACAATCTAATTATTCTTTTTACCTGAAAAATAAACCCCAAAAAAACCCCAAAACCAAACCAAACAAACAAAAAAAACCCAACCAACCCAAAACACAAAAAATTATCCAAAACAAAACAACAAAACAACTCCAAAGCAAACCTAAAAAACAGCAAAACAAACAAAACACAAAAAAGAAAAACCATTTGTTCTGTCTTCCTTGTTTGTGTTGTCTCTTCCCTATTATAGAACTAGAAATATTGCATTTTAATACAGAGGTGACAATATTGGAGCTGTTTCTGCTTCCTTATATTAAAATTTCAGCTTATATTATTAGATGCTATTTGCAATAGCCATGTTCAGAAGTGATGTACAATTGGGGCAATAAGAAACAACTAGGAGATTGGGTAAATATTAAATTTATACACTACAGTGACACAGATGACACCAGATCATTCTCCATGTACTCTTGGACAGATTCTATTAACTTCAAGATTTTACCATGTGACATTTTAAAAAACAGAGATATGAAATCAAGATATTATAATTAAGATGTCCCAAAGAATAAGGACTATGAAATATTCAGACTGAAAATCTTCAGACTCTAGTGCACACTTAATCCACAAGAAGTTGAAGACTCAGTTTTACTCTCAAAAACTTATCTGTACAATTCCAAATGGTTTGCTTATGTGGTACGTAAAAACAAGAGAGATAAAGGATGGTAAGGCACTCATTTATCTGCACTTATGACTCTTTTCAGATATTCAAACACTGGATTAAGTTTAATTCTCATCCTGACATACAAATTTTCTACTTTAGCTGACTCACTTGTGGGTTTATTCTCAAAACTTGTTGAGATTGCAATTTACATTTGTTTTTGGAAGTCTGTATAGTATAAAGTAATTTTGAAATGCAAGGTTCCATTTAGCTCATCTCCCAGTATGCCTTGTATAAGTGTATATCACCTTTCCCAAGATGCTGAAAAACAATCTTGAAAACAATATGAAATATTTATAAGTAGATGAGAATAAAAAAGAACCAGGTGGGGAAATTTTCAGGAGCCAATATTCTGGTGTTAGTATTGACCCACCTTCTATTGCTGCCTTAGTAAGTGTCACTTCTGAAGGAAAGCAAGAAGATGAGCACTACAGAGGTTAGTTTTAAATACTGGAGACAAGTCACCAAGTGATGGATTTTTCTTAATGTTTCAGTATCTTTTTGCATCCTCAGTAGTTAACTGGGGTTTGGCAAATCATAACAGCTGAATGTTTGACCGATAAATTTTTGTGTGTGTTTCTGTCAGATTACAATGTAATTAAGACTTTTTGCCTTCCTTATTCCAACCTCTTCTTATCAGTCATTGCTGCAAAGACAAAATCTGCCTCCCAAGTGGCTTCTTTCAATACACCATAAAACTGAGCCCTGGTGTGCTAACAGAAACGAGTGCTGTAATGTGGGAACCAGCCAACCTTTCCCAGTGTCACATCAAACACAACTTTGCGTGCTCATTGACAGCTTTCCCATGCTGAAACAAACCTGCCATGTAGATAATAAAATGCTGAAACCTGTTAATAATATTCCCACTATTTTCTCCAAGTAATGACTGTCATGTGAATGACCACACATTTGGTAGATAAAGGTCCAGGAAACATTCCACAATGCAGCTGCTTTTCGGAAGACTTGTTTGCTGAACACAGGATGAGCACAACTTATTTGAATATTTCCAGGCAACTCCTAATTCTATAGATAGATACTTATAATTTCATAATATATTTATGTCTAAGAAAAGTAATTCCTTTGTAGCTCCACTCTTTTTATAAATGTAACAAATTTTCCAAGGCAAGGAATAATGTCCTTTGATCTGTTTTAAGATTACAGTAGCCAATACTATTAAAAGTAATTGAAAATTACTTTTGAAAACAATAAATAATACCATCAAAAATTGAAAAAATATTTAAATATATGAGAATTCCATCAGTACAGATTTAACAAGATATTATAATTTGAAATGAGCTCAAGCTAAACTCATGTGCAAATACTCACGCACTGGTTTAAAAAAAAAATTAAATATACAAACTTTTATTCAAATGTTACTTCCTTCTTGAGAAAATTTGAGAAAAACCCCACAAAAAACAAAAAATGTACCAAGGAAGGATATGGTGCTCAGCACGTTCAAAGAAACAGGTTCTGTATCTGACTCAAAATCAGTTTTTGGCTTGCCTAGAATGATCATCAAATATTTTTTACCTGAAAATACATAAATTAACAGAGCAATCCCAGAAGATAGTCTGGCTTTCAACTCTCCCCTTAAAGCTGAGGGAATATTCTCACATTTGAAATACCATTTATTTCTTTTCCATTTACCTTAGGAATAAAATCTCCTAAGCCACTGCAAGCAAACCTCTCTTCCATTACTAAATTTGCTTCCACAGTTATAATCCTTTCACATAATATTTTCACAGTAATGTTCTATCTTACATACAAAGCACACTAACTTCTGTCAATACTACCCAGAATCTTACTGCTTACTTTCACACTTGCAATTTCTTACATGAAAAGGGCACAACACACAAAGCTGTGAACTGCAGGGGAGATCATGAACCCTGCACCAGGACCTTCCTGGTGAGCCTTCAGCAGAAATGTGCTCTGCAGTTTGTGCTGTTTCTCTCTCTCTTCTGCCCAATTCTGCCTGGAGGGAGCTGTGGGATGAGAACATCTCTGAGCTGCTCTCTAGCTATAGAAGACACAGAGCCTCAGCCTGGGCAGATTTTTGTTCCAGAGGCTGGGAAATTGGGCCAGTGTCTGTCAAGCTGGCCTGTACACCCATGAAGGGCTAGAACAGCCTCCTCCCCTCAGCAGGATCACTCATGGGGTGAAGCCAGGCTCCTTGTGGGTGAGTTTGGCCAACAGCAAGCTGAGAGTTGGCAGTGACCAACAGCAAATTTTGTTGCCTGTTATGGACTGGATTCTATAAACACCAATACCAATCACCAAGATTGAGGACTCTTCAAACTGCAGCTTGCAACACCAGCAGAAATAAATATATACATTGTTAAACTTGACCTTATAAACATGTGCAAGAGGTCAATTTATCTCAATGCATCATGAACACTGTAAAAATATTGTCCAGATTGATCCGTTGCCAATTTCAGAGAAAATCAAAAGCAGTACACTGAAGCCAGTGGAGATACTACTCCTAATTATGTCTCTGAATCAGACAATCATTTGCTTACAGTTTCATTCTGTGGTTTTTGCACATTGATAATGCTGCAATTAAGATTTCAAGACACTAAAACAGAAAAAGGAAGGATAGCAGCTCTAAGACCCCCACATCCCCCTCTGTATTATCTGTGACACAAGAACTATCTCAATTCAAAATAAAATGAACATATATAATATATTTTAATGGCATTTGAGGAGTGCTAATCTATAGCTATAGTAAGCCACCAAGGACTGGGGTATTGCTATTGGGAAAAAAAGTAGTTCTAAAATATAAAAAAGGTGTTTGCTTTTGCTTTTGTTTTGTTGTTGTTGTTTGGTTTTTTATTAATACAACAGCATCATGCTGTATGTTCTATCCAGAACAGACTGTTTGCCTAACCATGGAAATGGTTACTGTAATTGTACTCTCGAGTAAGAATGAGCCTCTGCAGGAGCTGACCCATGAAGGTCTGCAGAATACTTGAGGGCAGCAACAGTGTAAACTTATGTTGTTGTAAACATGGCCCTTAATCCATCAAAAGAAAAACATATGGATTCCATCTTTATTTATTTCCACAACAAGTCAGAGTCATCATGACATCTTTAAATACTTTGAATATTAGCATGCTGACTTATGAACTAAAAAAGGCAAAACTTGACTCCATTAAAAGAAAATGCCTCTTTTTTTGGCTTATTGCTCAACAAAAAGCAGAGCTTTCTAAACACTGCTTTTAAATTAATAAAGCTGTTTTGAAAAGTCCTGTATTTCAATATTATTACAGCTGCAATAATTAAGAATTTGGCTACAACTTTGAGCCATGAAAATCCATCAATCTACATAGATTTCATTTACTAAAGCTGCTATATATACGCACAGTCTTTTAAAGTTTGCCTAATGGAAAAAAAGCCACTTGGTTAAACCATATACATGAAGCACTAAAGAAACACATAACAAAGAAAAAAACCCTCAGCATATGATGCTGATCTTTTATCAAGTAAATATAAAATATGACTACTGAAGGTAAGGATAAAATGAGATTTTAACATAGACACTTAAATATAAAGGAAAAGACATGACTGAACTGGCCATTTACCAAGAGTATCATTTTTGAAATGTGATAGTGCATATCTGTTGTGACCAGTTGCTGTTAGCAGTTTGCAATTGTTTTAGACCAATTTAATCAGAGATGCTACAGCTATACCATGCCCCTGCCTTGGCCAAGCTTCTTCTCCCTTTTTCTTACATCAGCACTCATACTCCTGGGGCTGCACAGTGAGTCAGTTCTAGCAACTGAAATGGATACAATACAAGCATATTTAAAAAGGAAAAAAAAACTAACAAATTTTTTGTCTGTCTCAGCTTCCCAAACCATATCACTGTCTTTAAGGGCAGCAAACCTGTAAGTGTAGGAGGAGGGCAGGACTATATATCTGTAGAGTTATACCCTGAAGATCTGATAACAAATTAACCCATATATTTGTGTACTCAGAAAAGAGGTAGGACATTTGGGTAGTAGTAACATCAATGTATTTCTGATGGCCCTAGAACTTAGGTCTGTGCCCACTAGCAAATCTGAGAGAGAAGGGAGGGAATTCTAACGTGTTAGGCAATGGAGATGGACCTGTGTGAGCTTGGTCATATATTCAAAGTAAATAAATATGTATCCAGCATGAAGAGAGAAACCTGAGAAACAATAACAAAGATTCTTAAAGCTGTTTCTTAATAAGATGTTGGACATCAGTTTGATAAGAAGTATGCAAATAAAAATAAAAAACCCAAACAAAAATTAAAAAAAAAAAACCCAAACAAGCAAACAAAAAAACCCAACCACCAAACCCCCACCACAGTTTTACACTGTGCAGAACATCCCAGCTTGAGGCAGTGAGGTACTGGCCAGTGCCAGCATGGCTGGGAAACAATTCCTTGTGGAACTCTGTGCCCAGCACAGGTCACCTCACTGTGAGAGAGACGGAGAAAAGAAGGGAATTCAGGGAAAAGCAAGGAAAGTTGTCCAGTGAAAAGAAAGAGATTTATGAGGGAAGATTTAAAAGAGGTAAAAGACTGACCAAATAATGGCTAGGTAGGGGATATGAGGCATGGTAACAGTCTATAAATATTTCAAGATATAAACATACAAATAAGACAAAAGAATTATCTAACGATGTTCATGGAATATAACTAGGAGTTAGAAGATTAATGTAAAAAAGGAAAAATGTGGGTTAATTATCAAGAATACCTTTTGAAAGTAAGATGCCTTAAACTAGCTGAAGAAGGGAAATGATGTGTAGATCCTCTCTAGTATTCAGCAAATTTTGTATCAAAGTGACATAATGCACTAGTAAGTGTATCATGGAGTAAAGAAACCAAAATACCTTTAGCCTCAATAAAGTAATCTTAAATTTATTCAATGTTAATTCACTTTAAAAACAAATTATCTTATTAATTTCCAATATTCAGGTGGCATTAACATTACATAACTAAAATAGTTCTATATGTTAATAATTTATAGATAGAAGAACTGTTTGAAGGTTTAATTGTCATTACTGTAAATCTGATGACTAAATAGATTTTGTGTATAAACAGTAAACAGGAACTTTTTTACAATATAATTGGGGAAATTTTTGAAATTGCAATTCATTAAATATTTTAGACAATGGCTAAGGTTGTTTTTTTTTTTTTTTCCTTATTTTTTTCCTGCATATTAGAAAAAGTTTATGGCATTATCTAGCCTACTGCCCAAAACTGTGGAATAAATTACAGCTCTATTAATTCTCCTCTACTTTCCTCATTATCACTATTTAACTAAAAAAAATCCTGTTATTCACATTGCTATAAAATTATACAATTTCTGGTGTGCCCTGTTTACATAGAAAATTTATTATTAAAAAAAAAAATCTGTGAAACTTTTGTCCTGCACGAGTTATATGTATTATTATAACAAGTAAAATCCATTCTCTCTTATATGACACTTTTTACCAGTTCTAATAAAAGGGTTGTTTAAATCCCACTTTAAACCATAAAAAGTCCCAGTTTAGTAATAACTCCTCTAATCTTAAACTAGCTTATCTGTGCTAAATTATGGCATTTAAGATCTAAATATTTCTGTTTCTTGACTAAGACCACCAGGAAAAAAATCCACCATTCCCTTAAATTCAGTTTTAAGTTTTCTGGTCTAATTTAATATACTTCTATTAAGGTTTTTATTCATCATCACTTGATAAGTTTGTTAGTTAAAACCCATGATACCAATTAACAGTGAGTCAACATGATGGGAGATATGAAGATTTGCAAATGTGAGCAGTAGCACTACAGAAAGAGCTCCTATGTTCTGGAATTTCATCCTCAAGATTAAAATTTTATTTACCTTTCTCATGTCTGGCTACTCAAAGTCAAATTGATAAAAGTGCTTAAGGTGTCTTAGCTAATTAATGAAGGATGGGTGCATGTGTGGATAGAAGTGTACCTACGAGGGAAAAAACTAGAAAGACTTGAGAAATTTCTGAAAATATTTGCCTGTGTGCTTTCTTAGGGCACAGTCCAAGCCAAACGAGACTCTGTGGCTGCTGGCCATGGGGAGCCCAGTAAAGCTCCTGTGTGAGGAATTCCAAGCAAACCCAGCTCTGCTCTCAGCTGAAACCTGCTCTGTGATGCAGCCTGAGTGAGCCTTTACTGGGTGTCACTGGGGAATTCCTCCAGCCAGCTGCACAATGGGAGCCACAGAGCTCTGAGGCTAATCTAACCTGAGCAGGGAAAACTCACCAGGTTCTTTAGAAAGGTCATGTGTTGTTTTATTTGTTGCTCAGGCTCTGATGGTTTCACTGGTAATCCTCTCATGCAGCTTGAAATTTATTTTTAACATATCTCTGTGTGAAATATGTGGAGGAACTGTGGTTTTCCAACTTGGTAACAACAAGAGAAAAGCTGATGTCAGAAGAAAGTCTAAAAAAAGCTGTTCTCAGGAGAAAGTCTCAGAAGCTACAGAATTCCTAGACCCATCATTTCTCAGAAGGAATGTAGTGCAGGCTCATGTATGCACAGTGTATGTGCACACATACAGAAATGTGTGACCAAGGGATCACAGATTATATTTAAAATGTTATTAAATGCTGTCATATGCATGCATAGGACTTTGTGTTTCATGAGAGGTAAGCAGTCATTTGGACAATGAGAATGATTTAATATATATGAATTTGATTTGTATTATATCTTATTACATATATATATATAAATATATCTTTTTGTTCATATAGCAAGTACATTTTTTGCTGAAATTATAATGGTATAATTTAGGTTATAATCTAAGTGTGGTACATAACACTGCAGACATCACCAGTCACATTCACATATATTGCATATGTTTGTTCAAGTAAGAGCACACAAACCCTAATATTCTCTTACTAACCTCTAGAATTAATTGTCCTCCACAAGTGATTTGAAGTTGAAATATAGCATGATACACATCTAAAATAAATATTTTAGCAGTTCTGTGATAATGACTTCAGTTAAAATGCAGTTAATAATTTGCCATACCCTCTAGCTTATAGTTTGATCTCCCATATGTTTCAGACTGTCTCTCCTACAGGACAAAGCACACAACCCCTGATTGGAGGCCATGGCTTCAGTGAATCACTGTTTTCTACCACAGTAGATGTGTGAAATTCAGTTTCTCAGTCTCATAAAAATCTCTCATCAGCAGTCCTATATTTATGTGGTGGGGGCTGTTTGCTGTTGTAGAGATGCAAGGCACCTGAAGATGCAAGACACCTGAAGTCCAAGAAGAATCAAGGAGAGTCTGTGGGAACTTTACCTAACACCAAGAACATATTAGGTATACTGAAGACAAAAATTACGAACATAAATAACGTTTCCTTATAAAAACAAAGTACTTGTTTGCATCACCATTTCAATAATATTTCTCCTTTACTCTGCTTTTACCTTACTGAACTGAAATATTAGTACTTTATAGTCTTTTCCATTCCATAATTATTACAGTTCAATTATGCTCTTGCATATGTCAGGTACACTGCAGTCTAATTTAATCTTCATTACACATTGCCATATTGCAATTATACATGCTATCAGAGTGTTAACACATATTTAAACCTGTTATTCCTTTGTCACTGATTTACAAAGAGGTACCTGAAAAGAAGCAGATGTCATAATTACGTGCTTATGCAGCTCATTTTATACTAAGTCTCAACGTAAATTGCAGATGAGCAAGGCATGTCCTGAAATTAATGTAGTGATAGTACACTAATGCTGTGATTCATTATGGTTTGTCAATGTGCTGCACTTCTGGAATGTGTGATAAAATTATATTAATACTGTACGGTAATGAGATTAATGAATTTGTACATGGGGAAGAATAATGGTTCCCTTTGTTAGACTATTGAAAAAATAACATATAGGTAATTAAAAAGAATTTGTCAAACTCCATACAACCCCATTTATATTAAATTAATTTTGTCTGGCTTCATTTCTAATAATTGATCACTCTCTGTAAATTATAAAGCAATCTTCAACCATATGAACTACTACTGTGGGAGGAGAGTTTCCAGAGTATTATGAACCATCAAGGTGGTCCCTGTGGGTTCATATTAATTAAGGTTTAACAGTTTGGAAAATTGTAGCAATATTTTATGATTCATGTAATTAAACTCTGTAACAAAACGTCACAACTGCTAGTTATATCTGTGCCTATGATTTATATCTTACCCTTATTTCAAAGGAAGCAGAAGTAATGAAATATTCCTAAACACACAGACAATCAAAGCAAAAATGTACTGCTTGTTTTTAGTGTTGCTAACTAATTGCATTAGCATTTCATTGCCTCTACTTCAGGCACTAATGGCCACCATCAGACAGTGCAAATTAGATTAATTTAATATTCAACATCATAAGCTTTTTCAATGAAGTCTTGATTCTGATCTCTGACTCGTTTTCTCCTCTGTAATTCCACTTATTTCAATTGAATTTTCTCCTCTTTTCTGTACCAACAGTGCAGAATCTAACCCTTCTTTGTTTCTCTGATACAGTTAATACTTGCTAGCAAAAGCTACTTCTGTAAATTTCAGGTCACAGATCTTCTAAATAAAACAGAACTGCAGTCTAATGTGGCTGATGCTGAATTTCAGAGACTCACTGTATAAAATTGAAAGACTGTTTGAAAATAGGTTCTCTTGTGGAAAATGTTCTTGCATAATATGTCATATTAAGTCATTTAGGCAATTAATGTTCATGAGGTATTGCTTTCCTTTGCTTGTTACTGAAGTTTCTCACTTCAAAATTTTTGTTACTAAATATTAGCACTGAAGAGGAACTTTTAAACTGAAATTTTGTTGCCAAAAAAGGCGAAGAATTTGCAAGAAAGCTTTACTTTTGACTGGTTATTTGAGTCTGAAAAGCATGTTTTAAAATACATATAAAATTGCTAGCACCCTCAGTACAAAAATCAACTCCTTTTTATTTAATGATAACACTGGTTCTTGGATGCCCAAAAACTACATCTGTCCTGCTGTGTGCCACTTGCAATTGATGGCACATCCTGCTCAGTGTGGCTCTGAGATTGATAGTAGATGGTGGATCAATCAAGCAGGAAGATGTCTAAATTCTATAAATTGTCCATAATTAAGACAGTACTAACAAGTCATATACCAGGTTTGAGACTCATACAAATGCAGGGATCATGAACAATAATAATAAAAAGACCCCAACAGCTTTCAAGGTTGTACTTATTTCTGTACTCAAATTTAAGTTAAAAAGCAAAACTTTGTCTTCAAATAACTGTTTGGCTGCTGGGGCATTTTTCCCAAACTGTAAAAATTTCCCCCCAAAAAGCTTTTACCTTTTATTTTTCAGGCTGAGGGACATGGCACAGCTATCTCAGCTTGTGAGTTGGGGCTTGTGAAGAGGGTGCACATGGCTTGCATTGTATGCAATGTACTGATGTGTTTTGTGCATTAATAGGATTCTTCTGCTTCTACAACGATACCAAATTTGGTTTTCTGGTAGAAATAGTATCTGTTCTCAATGATCTTTGTTCTCAGATATCACACTAATGGGCACCAAATAAGTACCAGAGAAGAGCACTGGTTAGTGCAAATGAGCAACAAATGTAAGGCTCGAAGTGAGACCACAGAAGTCCTTTTAATTGAGTGGCAGGCTTCAGACTCGACTCTGATTGTGGAAGGGCACATTGCACCAAGCAGTCTTTGAGATTCACTGGATGAAAGAGGGCAGCACATGTGCTGGACATCGGGTCCATTCTGTAAGGTGACAGAAATCCCACAATTCCTCTATGTGCATTTTGAACCAAAATGGGGAGGGGGTCCACAGGAATGGTGTGACAACATTCTCTGTTATCTTTGCCAAAAGCCTGTCTCCTGTCAGGAGAATCAAAGTGACTGCCTCTCCAAACTTGTAAATTACTGTCTTTAAAAGATACAGCATTCTTATTCCATCTTTGAATTCCTCATCTTACTAATTTTTCCTACCTACACTCACTGAAAAGTGAGTTTCCAGTTCAGGTGTAAGCACTCCTGAAATCTGTTTTATCCAAGTAAATAGAAATATACACCATAGTCTTAGGGAGAAAAAATTACTCTCATCTGTTGGTATTCACATTCAAGATTTAATTTTTGTGAGTTGGTTGGTTTTTCCCTCTGTGTTATTACACTGTCTTTTTCCTGGAAGTAAAAATTTAGCCTAGGGTTTATAAGTGCAATAGATAACAATTCTATCCTAATCTAGTTATGACAGATTTAATATTAATGGGACTAAGAAGAAAATCAGTTTCCTGACAAATGATGATAAAGTGAAATCTTTAAGCAATAATAAAAATCAACATGCCATATCACATCACCAGTCATTCAAAAGTGACAAGCAGAAACAATCTGCTGAGACAACATCCAACCACAAGCATAATCACATTTATGATTTAATTCCCATTTAACATCAATCACATCAAATTAATAACCACTCTAAAGGAAAATTAAATCCTAAGTGTATTTTTCCTTTAAAGTGTTATGATCAGAGAAGAAAGTCCTAATTAAATCTTAAACCAACTACATGTTTTATACATGTGACACCTGTAACTTGGCCAGCATTGTGAATTGGCCCCATGTGGATTTTCATCATAAAAGAAACTGACAATCCCTTCTAGCAGCTGCCATAAGTTTGATTAACGTGCAGCATATCCTTTTGTGAAAGTTCTTGTAAAGATTTTCCATTACTTTAATGACTGTGAAGCCATTTTGATTTAGGAAAATACCAGGCTATAATGATTAGTGTTCGACACGCAACTCCGAGACAAAGCTACAAGCCAGTGTTTATTCTGCTCTTCCTATGAGTAGAGTGTTTGTCAACACCAGACATCCTGCTCATACCTTATTTCATCTTCCCAAGTGACCTATTCAACTGGTAAGCGCAGTATAAAAATAATTTTTCTAAGTTTCTGTTGTGGTTTAACCCCAGCCATTCACTAAGTCCCACACAAGTGCTCGCTGCCTTACTCAGAGCATTCTGTGATTAGGATACACAGGAATTCTGCATCTACTAAACCAGAATTTAAACTTTTAAACTTTATGCAACTCCCAAGCACTTTGATGTCTGAGAGTGGCATATGAATGTAGCTGCTCATTTTCATCTGTAAAAGTCAGTCTGGACACCTTAGGACATAACTTGATACCCAAACTGCCTTCAGTGGTGCAGAAGACTCTCCATGTACAAACTAGTGCCAGGATTCTGTCTTTCCCTAGCTATTTGGTATGTTTCTTAGCTAGCAGAGGATTTGGTTTTGTGACAGAAAAGCATACTACAACTATTTCAGATGATTGTGCCTTATACAGACAGGAGACACTAATTTAAATATACAGCAATTCAAAGTATAGAAGTTTAGGAAAAAATTTTCAAATGCATATTAAGTACTGAATGCCAGCCGTTGTTATTTTTTAAATTTCAAACAATGTTCAAATTATTTATAATTTCCTAGTGTAAAACACAGGCTGGTGCTCTTGTATTTCCTACATGCTGTGGCAAAATAGTTCTTTATTTAAAGATGACACTACAGATGCAGGAGATCTCTCCCCTATGAAATTATTTTCCTTCATATTCATGAAAGAAGAAACTTGGTCAAATAATGTATTTTACAAAAATGAATCAAGTGCAACAGTTAGCATGTACTTTTCTGCATTCCTTTAATAAGATTCAGCAAGGGAATATAGTTTGTTTCAGGGCCACAGATTCTGAACTAGGTCAAGCAAAAGTCAGTCATGATAAACCAAATAACATATAACATATCCTTAAAACTAGTTTTTGCAAATCACAGTCCTATGATGACAAACAATTCCTTCATGCCTTTTTAATTATAACGTTATAGAATCTTATAATGTGCAAGTCTGTTATTGCAGATTCTGCTGAAATATTCAGGGCTAAGTCAAGATGTGAAGACACCTTTTTGAGACAGAATATTGGCAAAGTCTCTACTATGCCTTACAGCAAGAAAAACAATCTTGCTGCAGCTGTTGTGTTTATTATAAAATTTGTGCTATAAAAGTGTTACCTGAACACAAATTAAAGTATTTTTATTTTAACCTCCCAAATTGAGAGGCACATTTCCTCACATGATTATGAGATCTCCAAGGCCTACTGTGGATATCTGGCATAAATTGGTCAGTTCATTTTCACTTAAAAGTTTCCTGAAGTGTCAAGCCCAGATTTTAATGCACTTTATCACTAAAGGTGAGCTTGTGAGTCCCTTCAGTACACCAGGGAGCAGCTACTCACCTGTGCAGGTCCAGTATCTTCCCAGACACTGGAAGGGAATGGCTGCACCAAGTCATGATCTTTCCCTCACAGACTTCTAGTCATAGCATGAAAACTACTCAGCACAAAAAGAGTTTCACATTCTGTTCATAATAATCCCAGTTGTATAACATATTTTTTTTCATATGAACTAAGGCTAATAATTAGAAATAATAAGGTGTTTCCATGCACTGCTGAAATTCAAAAGTACTGCATCTCTGCCATTGTGCATTTGTGTACATTTATATGCATCTGGCTTCCCACGTGTCTACACAGATTGAAACAGAATTGGGAAGAATTGGTGGAGGTTCTGATCTATGAGTTTTAAATCATCAGCCATATAGAAATAGAAATTAATAGAACCATATGAGTACACAGAATTGTTATCTCATAGGAAAAACTCAGGTCTCTCAAGTGAAATGTATCCTGCATTCATAGTTCAGGGTGAGCAGCCCTCCTCTGGGTCCAGTGCAGCAAGCTAATTTGTTCTGCCAGTAGCTTTATTATATAAGATACTAAGCTTTGCACCTTGCAAATTATTTTATCAGTCTTTGATCTGTACATTTTGTCTAAACTAGGTTTGAATAAAATGCATATGAGCAATCATGAAAACAAGAAAGATCCTTCTGCATACTAAAGGTTGTGTAACTACCAACAAAACCCAGATTAATGAATCTCCTCCTTGTACCTTTCCATTTCTCAATTTTTCTCTTCTTTATTAACTAAAGTTCATTTATTTTTGAGCTCAGTTTGCCCAGCCCTGGTATGAGGTGGCAGCCAGGAGTGTTAACCAAAGTCTCAGAAGGGGTGGATCCGCACTTCCTCCCAGAGTTAAATGCAGGAAACCAGTCACATAAGCAAGAGGTTTGAGAGTATTAGCAGTGGTTTTAGGGGAAATTAATCTTGTTCCAAGGAGTAAATCTACATGGTGAAAGCTGGATCAAAATAAAGCACTGTACTAACAGTGCAAGCTGGACAACTTGTACTACCAGAGCAACTTCTCACGGCTGTCTTGAGTTTCACACAGATAAAAGCTTTAAGCCACCCACACCTAAATAATCCACTGGCTTTCTTTTCAGATCCTTTCTCCTTTTATTCTGTTCCTAAATACCAATGTTCTAATCTAAAATGCACAGGATATGGCAGATTCTTTCCATTTATTTCCTGAATTGGTTTTGTTTATGTCTTGCTTTAGAGATTATAACTTATTACAAGATCACTTCCATTGGAACTGTAGAATTCACCTCATGAGATTTACATTAATTCTGCATAGGCAGGGATTAAGATTTTCAAAAATTGGCCAAGAAGAGTAACTTAATGGGTAAAGTTAAAAACTTGTTTGCTAAACAACCTTCACTACTTGTCCCTTTGCTCACTGTACACAAAAGGCTTTGGGGGTCACCTGCACTCTGAGAACAGCAGTTAAAGATTTCTATTAAATTCCTGCAGGATGTCTGCCTCTGGCCATTTTTTTTCATCAAGTAAAACCTGACTTGGAGGCTGTTATCTGTGCTCTGGCCCATTGCATCTTGCTCCTACTTTTTCCCTGTTCAAAAGGGTGTCCCTGATACTTGCCACATGCTCTTCTCTTACACGTGTAGCTGTCCTTAGCCAGCATCTGACAAAAGACTTTTGAATGGGTACTTGGTAGTTAGGTGCTCGGCCTATACTGACTGTTAGCAATTTCCCTGCCAAAATTATGCTTAAAACAGACTATGAAAAATGCTGTCCCAATTGAATGACCTTGCTTAAAAGACATGTGGAGACAAGACAAACCATAGTCAACTTCTAATCCTGCCTTTCATAAATAAATATAAAGAAAAATTATTGCAGAAAAATTTAGAAAATTATTCTTCTTTAAACACAAGCCTAATTACAAATTAACATCAGCTATAGGCTATCAACTAATGCTGTTTATTACATTGATTATAACAGGGAATCCCTAGGGTTAGTTGATGAAATAAAGATTTAATCTGAGGGTAAAGCACAACAACAAAAATGTAGCTAATTGTAAACAATAGTATTCCAAGTCCAGCTGAGTCCATCGATATGAAAACAGAAGTTAACCTCATCCTTCCACTACTGTAAACATATTAGATGCTATTTATTGTGATTACATGTGTGTGGCCTGTTACAGCCTAAATAGGAACATTTTCGTGACTGAAAGACATAAACATCAGACAACTAACATCATTATTCCCATTTGAAAGCTATAAAACCTAAATATTAATTTTAATAGTAAGATTAGCAAATAGGGAAATCACCCATATCAAAATCATTGCAATAATATCCATTGCTAATAACAAATTTGAGTTTCAAGAAGATTGCAAGTACAGGTGGGAATCAGCAGTTTATATGCTGTCCTGACACGTCATAAAGAGATTTTATACAAAAAAGAATACAGATTTTCCAACAAAGCAGACTGAGTCACAGTAATGGGAATTAAGTTAAAAGATATTAAAGAAAACCAAACAACAAAACCCACCCTGGGGAAAACATTGCATGTAAGAAGGGAGAGGAGCAGGATCCCAGCAGGGCCGTGGGCAAGGTGCTGTCACCACAGGTAGGGAGAGAGGCCACCCACTGTCACTGTCACTGTCACTGTCAGTGCCCAGCTGTGCCATCAGACACTCACAGCAGCTCCCTGTGGGGCCAGTCTGAGCTCAGCAGGACAAATTCACCCAAAACCACTCCAAGGAAACACAGCCATGTCACCAGCACAGCCAGGCTGTCCTTGAAGGCAAAGCAGCTGCTTTGCAGAGCTCAGGTTAAGAGCTTTCCTACTCCCCTTTGAGCCATGCCCAGAGCTCCTGGGCTGAGCTGGCCCCCTCTTGCCTTAGCATCACACTGGCCCAGTAACTTCTGGCACCAGCAGGACTCCAGTCTCAGTCCCATGGGCTGCACAATCAGAATATTCTGCTGTTCAGCTGCCACAGACACTCATCACCAAATCTAAGAGAAAAGTGACTTTTGGGTTCCCTGTTCTGTGCCTGAATGAGACCTTTGCTTTGTCAACACTTGACACCCAAAAAGTTGTGGGTTTTTTTTGGAGTAGTGCCAAGGATACTGAGGGGATATTTTGGGTAGTATCACGACATTGCAAAAGATTGTGTTAGAGAGGACATGGAAAAAGGCAAAACTCAGCTAACTGCCATGGGTACCCCTTCACCCAATCCCCTCCAAAGGTGTTACCAGAGACATGCAGCATACCCTGCCATGCAGCAATCAGAACTCTGGAAGTCTGTTCAAGAGGGGAAATCATGAAGGGACATCGTCTGATTTGCAATCTGAAACCACAGCAGATTTACATTGCAGAAGCAGAGGCTGAGTCTTGGCCACAGCCCCCCCATCTAAATTTACATTTTCATAAAGGCAGTCCTTTCATGTTTTGAAATTCAGCTGGAAAAAAGTTGGATTCCTTAGACATTTTGCTCCACACTGCTTTTTCCCATGCTGTTCCTCATTTCCAAGTAGTTCCTACTACTATTATTTTAAACTTTTCTCACTATTGCTTTTTGCTCTAATATTTTAATACTGCATGCATTTAATATCAGCCATCCTTAAGGGACTTTTCTTTTCCTGCACTGTTCTTCTTGACATTGTTATCATTACTGTAAGCATTGCTTTGAATAATCAAATGGTGGCCTGTAGACACTAAAGGAAAGGTCAGATACTGTATATGACATATGATTTGCACATCCTTGAAAGGGAAATGAGTCATCTACATAATACAAACAATAACTCAGTCGCATATGACTGAGATGCTAAAGATAAGATATGTTTATAAATGAATAAACTTCCTGATTATAGTGACATATTATGGTGATTTAAAAAAATAGGACTATTTTGTGCAGCAATCTTTCACTTAAAAATAATGCTGAATACTGAAATTCAATGTCCATGTGATTCATAGCACAATGCATTTTTATTTTATAGACCCTTCTTAAGCAGAAATGCATCAGAGGCTTGTTGCTAATAGCGGAACCTCTCAAAAACACAAAGTTGCTTTTCAGTATGGAAGAGAGCACTCTGCTTCCAAGTATTACTGCATGGATATCACAACAGTTCAGCACTCCTATTTGGCACAGAACCCATAAAAAATGACACTGTGTTTCAAAAGAGTTAGTAAAAAAGGAATAGAAATTAGCCTTATCAAATCCAGAACAAAAGTATATTTTCTTTCATTTTCAGCTCTTCCCACATCATCCAGTAGTGAGAACAGATCCTCCCAGCAAATACCCTTCTAGCCAACCAGATAAGGAATTAAGTGCAGAAGCCAATCTTCTCAGCTCTGAAGCAGTGACTAAATACTGTCATTGTCCCTCTCTTCCACCTCTCAGCCCTGCTGGAAGACACTGCAATGGAGGGGCAGAACCTCCCAGGGTGGGCAGTGTCCCTCTCCAGCCCCAGCCCTGTGCTTGCTCTGCAGAGCCCTGTCCTCTGCACCATGGCTTGTTCACACAGGCCATGTCTTCCAGCAGATATCCCCAATTCAGCTGCAGAGGAGCTTCCAAAATTGAGAAAAATATTAAGAACATCACAGTTTCCCTTCCTGCTTTGCAATGTGCTTGGTGATCACTTGGCTCACTTCCACACTGCACAGCAGTTGAGAGTATTTGATCTTTGGCTAGGATACCTCACAGCCTTCCCCAGATGAAAAGTTCAACTCAGCTAGGTGATTAGGAGTCCAGTTTGAAAGCACAGCAGGATAAAGAGCTCAGATTAAAATCAGAAATATTCCAAACACCACAGCTCTGAGAGGCCTGAAGTTGAAATTAAACATTAGAGTCAGCACAATACAAGAAATTCACAACCAACTGGTGTATATCTTGCATAATAAAAGTTTAACCACATATGTTCTTAATATACAGGGTAGAGACCCAAATATGACCTGGATAAATCCACTGTAATATGAACCAAAACCTTTGTTGTACCTTCAGCTCCCTGATCTCTGAAGCTGAATCTTTGGAGTGCAGTGAGCTGAGCCTCAACAACAAATATCTCAATTTATCTCGATAGCTGTTTACAAACATCTGATAATTATTTATGCTATCACTGCTGCTGTGATGTATTTTATCAGTTGCTGCATTTTTTTTTCATTCCGTATGGTCTTTCAACTGTCATAAACCAGTACAACAATCTGTCAACATGAAATAATTAATAATTATTATGTGAGTGACTGATTTACTCTGGAGAACATGAAAGGCCATGAAACCTGGAGTTTCCTGGTCTATATAGTGTGCACAAAGGAAATGAGCATAAGCAATCACTGTCAGTTGTTCTTGTAAGTAAGAATTGAATCATTTATCTGTCTGCATGTATACATTATCATCATCTTCCACTCTGAGGTAAGCCCTAATAGCACTTTATGATACAAAAATAGGTTGTCACAAATATTTCATAAAAATTACTATTGATTCCTTTTGAGAAGAATAGTTGATCATGTACATATTCAGCATAAAGTGGGAAGTTTAAAAATTTTACACTTTGGGTCTACAACGTATTTAGGTTTTGTCTGCACTAATTAAAACTCAGCTGAACACCAGATCTAATTCAAAGTGATAAGGCACAGTACAGTAATAATAACTTAAATGCTTATTTCTTTTGTTCTTTTCTTTCTTTTTGTCTTCCTCTTGTACATTTTTTGTTCAGTATTAAACACCTGCAAATACCTTGTTTCAGTACTTCAACTATTTTAGGTTTTTATTTTCCATCAGAACGCTGAATTTATACCATAAAATTAATTTGTATCCATGAAATAATTTAAATCAATTGTATGAAAGTATCTTTCTCTAAGTTTAGAGAAAAACTACTTTTGATGTAAATGGAGGCAGAGCATACACTTAAAGCAGTCACAATTGAATGTTTCATTCTACTTCAGCAGAAATCTAAAAAACAAGGTAAAACCTGAAAGCTTTTTTGAGCAATCTCCTAATTAAAAATAAAATTTCTGATTTACTTTCTGTGTGAGCAAGATAACATGCTAGTACGCAGTAAGTAAAGTAGCATAAAGAAATATTTACAAGCTGTCATTATTGCAACACGTAAGGCTGTATGAATAATCAATTGTTTTGAATAGAGGCTAAGCCACTTTCTGAAAAATTAAAAGATAATTTTCCTTTTCTCCTGGGGGAAATAAATTTTATTTAAATATACTTAATTATAGATAAATAATAATTATATATGAAACACAATATAATGAAGCATAAAGATAGCTAATTGTGGTAGAATGATGTACAAATATATAATAAGTAGAATATAGAATAGAGTATAGAAAGAATAGAGTAGAGTACAGTATAGAATAAAGTTACACTTGCAAAGAAGGTGATATTGATCAGGATGTTTTTATCTTGTGAAGCTCACATCTTTTGTTCAAATGAAGAATCTTTGAGTGTGACCCATCTGTGACAAGGTTTTTATGATGTGGGAATCTGTGAAATTCCTGTAGGCCAGAAGACACAGGAGATCCTTTCCAAAATTGCATCCAATGCTCCCAAGTGACAGCAGGATGCCTCCTGGACCCCAGTGCCTGCAGGCTTCTGACAGCCCAAGCAGCCTCAGCACTGGGACCAGCACATGGGGAGAGGGACAGGCTGAGCACAGGTGGCAGTGTCTGCAGGTAAAGCCCCCAGAACACCAAAGCCAAACGGACTCTGGAGAAATTTCTCTTTCAGAGTTAAACTGGAGGGTGGACAAACCTCTTAACTCTTTCCAAAGTGATTGTTCCACAACCTGGCTGTTTGTTATACAGGTACAGCTTGCAAGGGTAAAAACACAGGGAAAAGCCACACACTGCAAAGGGCAGGTGGAGGACATTGACACCAAGTATTCCTTTGCCCAGCCTCCCCTCTTGGAGCAGGAGGTGCCCAGCACCAGCTGCCTCTGCTCTTCCCTGCTGGCACTGGCTGTGCCCCCAGGGCTGCTGGCACATCCATCCTGGGAGCCAGGCTCTGCCCTGCTCCACCTCTGCACAGCCAGAGCTGCACTCCAGAGCTCAGACAACTCATGGGCTGCTTGAAGAGCTCTGAACCTTCTATCATATTTCTCCCTTTTTCCATTCCTTGTACTTTAAAAACTTTCTCTATCATTTAAAACAGAATTTATGGGTGTTTAATTGAGAAAAGCAGCTTTAAACCCCTGACACCACTGGGGAAGAAACAGAGCATACACTCAGGCAGGCTTACTCCCAGACTGCTTTCTGGTACTTATTCCAATAGAATGCTAATAATTATGTTAAAAAGCTAATTTGAGAAATCCAATTTTTGGAAAATGGGTTTTCAAAGGGCACACTAGAGAAAGTTCGATCTGATTTCCCCATTAGAAGAGGAAGGAAAATCCAATTTTAATCTATTTTTGTTCTCTTAAAAAGATGATATATAGAAGTTACTTTGAAAATCATCCTTTCAAAGCAGAACCTAGTATAAGCATGTGCTAACTTGCAAAGTGCAATTAAACTGTTCTGATAATTCTGCCTGAAAAAATTAACAGCTGTATTGAGAAGGCAAGTTGTTTTCAAAATGTCCACAGCAGAAATGCTTCTGTGTTAAGCTGGTATTGATTCTGAAACAATCTTACACATGATAAATGAGAGCACATTTAGGAGAGGATTCAGTCATAAGAGCTCACAAATCAATCAGCTTGTCAACAGGCAGACCAAATTCAATTTTTATTCTTAGTAAACTCTTATTTGGTGGCCATTGTTTACTTTGAAATTGCTTTACAAAGGAATGGGGGAGGAGGGAAAACATGGGAAAGACAAGCTTTCATCAACGTATTAGAAGTTGGTATTTTATTCAGGGCTGGGACAAGGAGAATCTGGTTGTCCTTTGGATAATGCAAATCTTCTATCTCCTTTTGGATGATCATAAACATTTGTTCATGTAATGCCCTTTATTTGCAGCAGCATCTCATAATAGTTCTTGTAAGTGAGAGATGGCATCACTAATTTGTGACAGAGCACACTGCAATCGGCACATCATATTCTAAAGCAATAGCCTGATGTACACAAGAGCTTCTGTGTCTCTTGCCAAGTCATGCTATATTTCTGACAAGCAGTTTTCATTGGAATGAATTCATTGAATTTCATTCAAATTAGAGTTGGAGGGAAATGACATGGCAAGAAAAAACACCAAAAAATCCCCATGAATCTATTCTCCAGAATTCCCAACCTTCTGGTCCTGAGAAACTCATCAACAGTAACCTAGTTGGAACTTGAAAGGTTATTGGAACACTTCCCATTTAAGATAATTCATTTATACAACCTATAAGTGACTTTGGACTGGTATCACTGCTTGGTTTCTGAAATGTTAGATTTTCAGTCTAGGGAGCCCAACCTGGGAGCTGCTGGTGATCCATGTGGTTGTGGAGGGATATCCTCTGTATGAGGTGCTCAGGCACTTTCCTCTTGCCAGCCTAAAGACAACTGATTTTGTGGAAGAATGTAGCCTAAACAAAAAGCCAGAGTAAGTCAGTTGCTGGGCCTTATGTGCAAAACTCCCTTAGCAGGAGTCCAAGCCAAGTGTTGTTACACCAAACATCACAGAGAGCTGCACTCTGGGAACAAGTACAGAATTCTGAGTCATGGGCGATGCAAGCATCTCCTGAGATTTCTCTTTCAGGATTAACTTTTGGAGGGCAGAAATCAGAATATGAACTATTCCTATTGCTCCCTCCCTCTTCATTACAATTAAAATGAGAAGCTGAAGACAAAGAACATAGAACATATGGACATAGAACAGAATTCACTGTTTTTTTCTTTACACCCAAGTTTGTTTTCCGTCACAATTCTTCTCCTCATTACCTCCTTTAGCTTTAGACAGTTATAAGAATGTGACATCCTTCTTGTGCCACAGTTGGATTTTCCTCACCCTTTGGCTGATGAAACTAGAGCTCTACCAGGCCCATGTATTTCTGTAAAGTACATGCCTATTTGATTTTTTTCATTTAGTCAATATTAATTACGTTCCTGCAAATAGTATGCTTATGGAAGACAACTTTGTGTAGATTTAACACATATTGCCAAACAGATGTCCTACAGAACTGACATTTGGAGCATAGATCTATCCAATAAGGGATCTTTTCTGCAGTATATTAATTGGTTTTGTCATAGACACTCACCAGGACCACAAACCTAGTGGGATAGGTTTTTGTTTTTATTCAACAGGGAGCCAGACCTAGGCAAATTCAGCTGAATTGCTTTGGTTTCTTTATCTTATTTGTTTCTGTTATTGTACTATAACCAAATAAAAGACTAAAATAAAACCCCAAATAGGAACATATCTAAATACTGCAATCAGAATTTGTAACAGCATGTGAATTTCATGGCTGAGCTTTTAAAGTTCCATCCAGCTGACCCGAAACTCCAATTCCAAACCTTCAAATCTAATAGTTTCCAAAATCCTAGTCACAGCTGGAAACCTAAGGATAGTAATATACAGGCTTAAACATGTGTCTTGTATGAAAGATATCAAGACTGTGCAGAATACAGAGGATAACTCAGCCTGACCTCACTGCAAAAAGAAGAGATGTACAAGGAAAAGCAATTTAGCAGATTTTATATTTTAAGCCTGTGAGGGTCCCATATTTCAATAATGTCTAACATGTGAAGGTGAGTGAATCTTAAAAGACTCTTCTCATCAGCCTGGGAAAACATGTCTTACAGACACTTCCAAGATAACTATGAGATGATTAAACATCTTCCAACAAGTTCAACTCCTCCTCCTTTGTCCTGTCTCTTAAAACAATCAAACTTACAGGAAACTCCTAACAAACAAAAGCATTTGGAGGAAATACAGTGTTCTGCTTCTTGTGGTGCAAAGGAAGAAGACAAGAGTATCTTGTTTCACTGTTGTGTTTTAATGAGAAAAACTACCCCCTTGCTTTTTATCCTTCAATTCAGAGCACATGAGAGGCATACTGGAATCCAATAATACTTCCTTGAATGACCAGTAAAAACCTGTTAGTTCCATTATTTTAAAATAATAAAAATTACCAGACTCTCATGTCAACCTAAGCAATCTGTTAAATGCAGGCACTGGTAATGACACTACTTGAATAATAATTAATTCCTACATGACTTGGAAGTATGTATTCAACTAATATCAGACATGAAGGTATTTGAGTTTTATTGGATTTTAAGCACAGGTAATTTGTTTTCATTTCCTTCTTTATCATAGATACTTTTTCAATTTTTACTATACAAAATCAGAGTATCATATTCTCTGTTGAAAGCAATATTAAATTACTTTTAGGAAACAAAGAATATTATTATTTTTTTTTTCTGATCTGCTTTTAACCAGAATAAAGCTGCACATCTGGTATATTTTAGTTTTGGGATATGGAATATCTCTGTCTTTCCCAAACATTGTCTACTGTAAACCAAACTGAACAACTTTCGGAAGTGTTCCTTTTTCACTGAAATTTGAACTCTATGGAGAATGCTTGGCATATGGATTAAAAATGGATGTGAAAAACCAGTCGTGATTGGAACAAAGGGATTTTTTTTAGACCACAGGAATGGATATAAACTTGAAGGTGCAATCCATCCTAGCTTCAGTTATTAGGATATATAATTTAGAAATCAGGACTGGATCTAAGCCAAAGGTGATAAATGAAGACAGCATACTTATAAATGATGGCATTCAGGAAGGAGAAGTACATTGGGGTTTTTTTATGGATTCTAAGTGCATTTTTATACAGGAATCAAATTTACAGTGCCAGGATACATATTTCAAATGAAACTGAAGTTGCACTATTTATTTCTGCACTGAGTCAGAAATACAGAAAAGCCAAGCAAAAGGGTGGTCCTTTCCATTGTGTTTCTGCATAAAAACCAAGTGTCTGTGTTTAAATGCAAGTAACACAGGCTTAAGGTTATGTTAATTCCTAGCCTGATGCAAACTGAATATCATATGCTGTAAAATTACAATACAACTCCCAAGGTTTTATTACAGAGTAAGAGAGAACTTCCTGAATAAAATTAATCAGTAAGAATAGAATCCTTTCCCAAAGGACTAAATTCAAACCATCACTGTTCACTTTTATGTAAGTTCTGTGCTTGAAAAAAAGAAAGTAGCCTAGCCAGCTGTTCAGTGCATTTTTTTATCTGTAGCTCTCACTGACTGAAGGAAAATCTGATTAAACAATAAAAAGATCAAAATATCAGATCTCTTTTTTAATGTATTTGTAATAAAAAAACAAAACAAAACAAAACAAAAAACAAAAAACAAAATACAACAACAAAAAAAATCTCCAGCCTGCCCTGTGGAACTAGAAAGCCACGGTAAAGTAGCACAGACATGGAAACAGCTTTGGTATTGAGAATCCAAACTCCCATACAAACACTGAATGAACCTCAAAACTCCAAGGATAAACTGAATTGTTCAGCTGCTCCCCCTGAACCAATACTGAGAGGAACATAAGTTGAGAAAAGCATTTTTCTTTCCTTTATGGATCCTTTTAAACTATGGCAGAAGCAATGGAGGTCAAGCATGGCCTCATTTTATGGATTGCTATTCAACGATAGGCTCGACAAAGTGGAAAATATGCCATGATTAGAGTTGGAGAAAACAAGCTTTTAACTTCTATTGGACAGCATCTTCCCTTCCTCCTCATTCAGTTTATGATGCATGCCTTCAATTGCAAACTACTATAAAAGGCTTCCTGAAATTCTTGGCAGTGCCACAGATCTGATTCCACAGTGGCTTCCAGTGATTAACAGAATGCTAGAAAGTGCAAGACAAACAAAGATCAGGTGAATGGGGAAAAGAAACGAGAGCACCATAAAAAGTGCACATAAAGTACATTCCACCAACAGAGCCAATACTTATAAAAGGAGTGTAGGTTTTGAAAGTCAATCCCTCCCATTCTGAGCAGAAACCAGATGAATTTGTAAAGGTTGCATTTTCAGTGTCTATGAATATATTTTTAAAAAAATTAGAACTGTAGCTTAACTGGCAGAGAGAGAGCAACAAACACTAAAACTCATTTATTTCACGGAAATCTCAGTCTCTATCTGAACTCTTTCATTGACCAATAGTAAACTTGATAATCTGCAAATAAATTATTAAAATGCTAACTATAAGGTTGTACATTATAAATCCTGACTATATTATAAGTTTTGTTCCTCCAAGCAGCTCCTTAAAATGCATATTTAACTAATTTATCCTACACTTTGTGCCCCTGTGGCCCTGGAAGGTGAAGCAACATCACTCATAAGAAATATTAACATTGCCTGTTTATCAAGGCATCCGTGAAATACAAAAGCAATAAAAGTGCTAGTGTGCACACTCATTTACTATTGAAATATCACAAAAATTATTCAGTGTCAGAAATCTAATTTTGTATGATATTTCTATATATTTTAGCAGTTAATTTTTTCAGTATTACTGAATTAATATGCTTTGAATACCCCTGTAGCTACAGTGGAAAAATGGACCAACGCACTTATTTAGTGCTGCTACCCAAATCCATTAGACAAATTTTCTTTACAGCAAAGCATTGATGAATGAAATGTCCCATGTTAATGTAAGAATAATCAATTTAGAATGCTTATGACAATTAACAAAGCTAGAGATAAGCCTTGAAAGCACCATGCTTTGTCAGCCCTGATTTGGATTAAACTTGTACTAATAGGATCATTTTTCTTCCAAAAGGTACTCTTTTTAGGCAGACCTATCAATTAATATGAATTATACATGTATAAAAGAACTTATGTCATTAATTAGACAAATTAATTTTTATGATGCAGTGAATAGACTAACACCAGATTATATGAGATATCCTTCTCCCAATTCATAAGGATTTGGAATAAATGAATAGTTTACATTTGCATGGTTATTACAGAATCAATCATTATTAATCAGTGACACCATATTGAACAATTTAATATAATCTGTTTTAAAATTCTCATGGTGACCAGGTATATTCAAGTTCACACTTTTGAAGGCAAAGTTTTACTCAGACTTGCCTCTTTTCACTGCAACTAACACTACAGACATCCCAGGGAAATACAAGCACAGTGCGTTGTGTGCTGTGTATTTCAGTATATTTGTGATGATAAAAAGAGGCAAATTAAATAAATATGATCTAACTCTTCTGGCATCAATTTTAGCTGTAGAATTGAAAACACTCAAAAATTTAGAAAGGCTTGTGTTAATGCCGGCCCACACTTTGATCCTGAAACACTGTTTTATTTCAGCCACCAGTAATTTACCACTCATTGCTTCCTTTTGCCTTTAAGCCTCACGCATATATGTTTCAAAGTGGACTGAAAACTTTTACAAAACAAAAAAAGTATATTTGAAAAATCAGTCTCTTGGAATCCCCAAAAGTGCCTGAATTTTAAAAATTTGAGTATTTAGATGGTAGGTATAATTCAGTAAATATTAAATTTTAAATCACTGCCTAATAGTATCTCCTACATGGAAAAGATAATACAGTGATTTCCATTCAGATGTGTTAGGAACTATTAAACACTTATTAAAGTTATTTTAAAACTTTGCTTGCTTTGCATTTAATGAAGTGAATGAAGGATGGAAAAACCTACACACTTTACGCACATTCAATTCTTAAAAATTACTTCTTGCCACATACCACCTTTTATCCACTATTTATACATTGGCTGCAGCCAAATATAGGGGGAAAAAATTATTCCCTATTACCTTAGTTGGCTTTCATAGAAATAGGATAGCAAACCCTCGGAGAGGAAAGTATTTAAATGACCAGGCTGCCCCGATAAAGCGCTAGTCTTGGGGAACATGTCCTCTTGCTGAACTGCAGGGAGACAGGAAAACCAGCAACTGCAGCCTCAGCCCTCAAAGACTAATAAACCCCCCAGCCCTATCAGGGATAACTTTGCCCACAGCAAACTAAGGGGTCATAGTCCAAGGAAAGAGCTGCTCCCTGTCATGTGACAAACCTCTTGTATTTCCAGCCTAAATTTATTCCTGGTCAGTTTATAGGAGCTCCCAGCTCCACATCCACAATGCTGGCTCTGTATCTCTCCTCAGTCCCTGTTTTGTCAGGTTCAACAAGCCAAATTCAGTTTGCCCAGTCCCACAAGAGAACTCCCTGTCTGCCTACAAATACCTGCAGCCCTCCCTGGACTTGTTCTGAGTCTCTTTGGTGATGGCTGAGTAGATGTGGATGCAGGATATTCTCAAAATGCCACCAGTCCCTCAGAAATGCCATTAAACCCCACCCTCCCTGGAAAGGAGCCCTGCCTGGACGGATCTGAGCACCCTTTTGGGTTTTTCCATAAGGTTTGTGGCATTTACAGTGTCTTAGGAGCATGCCACTCTGGCTTTGCTCTATTCAAGGTTCTTGATTTTGATTCATCCTTCGATTTTCTAATTTGAAATGAGAGGCTACGCAGGATCTACACAGGAAAATGCAAACTCACCTGGAACACTGAGCTCTAAATTTCAAGTTTTCTATTGTTAATTTGTTGTGTCACCTTAACACAATTAAACTGTTAAAACCAGTTTTGTAGACCGTGCAAAGACCTTATTAAAATCCTCATTAAATGATGTGCCCATAGGAGGGTTAGTAACTTCTGATAAAAATTAGAACAGGGTAGAAGACTACTCAGTTTCTGATAAGAAGGGCAAAACATCAAAGAATCACACAGTATAGCATTTTCACATGGAAGCAAATAATCATTTGGAACTGAGGGAAAAAGGTATATTTATACGGAGAATATTCTCCACAATGCTTTTGAGTCATTTAACCTATAATTATGGTTTTTTTCCAAAGCTAAGAAATACACAGGAAAGTAAAGAAATTTCCATTAAGTAGCAAAATCGTAAGAAAATACAATTTTATCTTTAGCAAATACTCGCTTAGTATGCTACAATAGCTTTCTTACTGAATCAAAGTTCAAACATAAAGATACATTCTAGTATATGATTGACTATAATTAATAGACAGGAAGCATGGACAGGTCCAAGCAGATGTTGAAAACAAATAGGGATTCACAGAACACCACAATGTGGTATAAAAATCTGAGTTTATTTGGTGCAGCTGGCTGTATATAATGCCTTTTGAATTTATAAGGCTATAGCATCTGGTCTTCCAATGTCTTGCTACAAAATTTCAGAAAGTCATGGGAATATTTTTTTGTCCCATTTTCTTTTCTCTTAGATGGAAATGAACTTACATAAACAGAAAAAAAAAGTGCATTGGAAAGAGAACTGCTAACAGAATGTATCAAAAGAAATAAGCCCTTAAATTTTAATTTAAAACACTGAAATCTGAAATTTTTCTTCTGCCCTAGTGTTAGCAGCACAAATATCTTTGTAAAGAGTATAAAAAGTAAGAGTTATTTTATTTAATTTTTAATGGCAACAGATGTTAAAAAAAAAAAAAAAAAAAAAAGAGTTGCATTGAAAAAGCAGGTCATAACAAAGAAAAAAAGCAATTTTTAATAGGGAAATGTAATGTCTTGTGATTTGAGTAGAATTCTTATCTTCCCTTTGCATACAAAGTCTGCAATCATCAGAAACCTACATTCCTATCTCCTCCTCTGCCCATATTCTTCAATTAGAAGTTAGAGGGACAATACTCATACAGGTGATACACTTTTAGAAATATCTTGCTGCAGTATTGAAATTATTCTACACACTGCTTTTCAGAAAGTGCTGGTCTCTGCAGGTGTCAGTGACCAAACAAGATCTGGGGATCACATGCAATGACCATTTTGCTCAAACATTCATTCACACACCTGAGTTCTGTCAGTATATATAGAAAGCAGATGTGAATATTCACATCAGAATCTGAATCCTTGAAGAAGCAGCAGAAGAAACACATCGAACTCTGACTGCAAGAAAAGGGAAAGCAAAGTTAGATACTACTTGATTATTCTCAGGGCTTGGTAAGATTGGCTTATCCTTTGTCTTAGAATAAATGAATTAGAATTAAAGAAATAAATCTGGACAATGTGCATATCCCTGTGGTGCACTGCTGAACATAATACAGGTATTTAGTACTCATGGTCTTGGTCTCACATGATGAGTTCTTCTGAAGTCACCATAGGAAATGCCCATGTCAGGGTTGCATTACTGCACCTTCAACAACTCACCCAAAGCCCATAAAGCTGCCCAGTGTTTCAATAGACAAAAAGAGGTCAGCTCACACAATTGACATTTTATTCCTGCAATATCTGAACATGTCAAGGTAGCCAATGTCTGCTTCATTGCTTAATGGTCCCTATTGAGCAGCAGAACTGCAAGATAACCTTTATTAATTTTCTTTCTAACCCACACAGTTATTTTATCTAGTTTTTACTCAGACATGGAAAATAAACAGATATAATATGCTTAAACAAATATGATTAATTATTGATTTCACTTTGTTAAAAAACTGTGAAAAAAACCTGTCTTCTGTTGCATCCCCTCTAAATAATAATGAATCAATTTGGTAAGTTTTTCACTAACTACTTACTTGTTCAGTAGCTTCAGAAAGGTGTTACTATATTTCTCCAAAACTTGGCCATGGTTTCCTATTAAACCTCTGCTGTTGATAAACAGCATTTTGTAGCTAGAATTCTGTAATCCAGCTAGACCTGGATTGATATGAGTGTTTTCTTAATAGGAACAGCTGGAAGGAAAACAGCTGGAAGCTTTGATTGCCATGTACATGTACTTTACATGCATTTGCCTAGGATCTCTCCAAGTCACCCTATATGCATCTTTCTCTTCATAGGAGAACTTCATGTCTTCAATCATTTGATATATTAATGCTCCAACCTTCCTAGCACTTGCCACTGGCATTATCAGAGAGTGATTCTGTTTCCCATAGCACAGAACTTTGCCCATGGCTGAACACTTTTATTTTTGTCCTTCATATCATTTCTACAGCATGTGCTGCTGTGATGGATGTCTTCTTGGTCCCTTTGCCTCCTGAGTGCCTTTTGGCTTCCATCTGTGCTCAAAACTAATGGTTGTTATTATTTTGGTCTTTTCTCCTGGACAGTTGTGCTGCCCTTGCTCTTTAGGAGAGGATTTCAAGGATTGCTTCATAGAGCTCTAAGGAGCTGAGTCTCATCTACTTCCAGAATCCATTAGGCCTTCTCTAAAGCTTTTCAAGTTACAGGCAGACATCAATTTTTACTTATAATGAATAAGTATTTTTCTCTCTTTACGTGCTTTGAGGAAAAAACCAAAACAAAATCCAAACCAAACCAACAAAGCTGTCCCTGGAGTTTTTGCAAGTTTATTTGCATGAAATTATTCTATTTCTCATAACTTCCTCTATCATCTATCCTGGCCAGTATAACTCACAATAGAGGTCACTGAGTCCCTGCCACTTTCCACCAATGAGAAATGAAAAAGACAATGAATGACAATGTGCGGTCATTTTGTTGTATTTTTTTAAACTAAGAATCACTTTACATAGAATTCTGTTGCTTTTAAACACACAAAAAGGTTTTCTAGAAAAAGCCAGCATTCAGTCCATCTCTGTCTGGACTGTTATGCTTTCTTCTTGGGAAACTCATTAGACTGGCCTTTTTTTTTTTCGCTACTGAAACAACAGAAGAATAAAAATTTCTAAAACTAACTACCACTTGTTATAGGAAAGTACTCACAAGGGTGTTGAATGTACTGTGGAAAGTTTTTGCCACTTGCAGAAAGGAAATGATAGGTATTTTTTCCAAACATGCCTATTCTGTGAATTCTGCGCCTCCCTGCGAATTCAGCCATGGCTGTGCTAATGAAAGCAGAAGCGGAAAGTAGAGGAGAGGGGAAGAGTGTCATATAACTATTCCCCACAAACAGTCCAGATAAACATACAAAGACACTGGTCATGTTTGATTTTTTAAAAATCTACAGATTTGAAGTCATATTTCAAATATAAAGACAACTGAAAGATGCAAATCCAGAGTAGCTACATTACAGATCTGTTTGTGTTGCATCAAATCTTTGTATTAATTTCACATGAAGTATTCCAGATCTATAGGTATTTGTATGATATTTCATGTATATATATATTTGTAGGACTTGTGAGACTTTCAAGCTGAGCCTATTTTTGAAAGAGCATATTCTATTTCAAAATATAGAGATATTATCCAAAACTGGATTTTTTTCAAAATGTATTAGATTAAATAAAAGCAACTTTACTGAAATTGCACATCCAAATCCCATACCACATGCCATGTTCGAGATTACAAATCTATTTAAACTTCCTCTACACATGCACACAAACAAACCAGCAGCTATTTAAAGAAAGCTTCCAAGAATTGGGTATGAACTCCTTAGAGAATTTACATGAAGAGGATCTTTCTCATTGCCTTTAGTAGAGCTAGATATCAAAATTTTGGCTCATTCATCTCAGAACAGACCTTCCCCCATTAGCAAATTTTTAACAACACTTATATGTCATTTATTCTTTGGGGTGAGGCAAACCTGAAAGTGAGAGGACTAATCACATTAAATTAATCTAATTGAATGTGCTCAGCACCCACTAGAGAACTAAAATTAATCTGCTGACATTTTTATTCTATAAATGCTTTAAGGATAATTGGGAGACTGAGTCACTAAAAGGTTTATTTTCAGTAAATTTAAGCACAGCCTCTTACAAGAATTTACTGGAAAAATTCAGCTTTAAATAATGCCAAATGCTTTCTTACAAACTTCCACAATATTTGCTGATCAGTAATATATTCCTGATAAATAATGGATGAATCATATAGGTTCTAACATGAAAGACAGTTAGACATACAAGTCAATGTAAGATACTGCTATGCATTTTTCCTGTATCTTTGCTTATGATACCTAAAGCCTGAAGTTATTAAAAATGTGGAATCTTATTCTCTGATATTGCAGATACGAATTTTCTTTTATGTTTACTCATACCTTTAAAGTATTTAAATTAATTTTTATAAATCCATATAAATCTCATGTTAGTTTTTCTATTGTGAATATTTTAGTGCACATTTTTTCAGTTTATTTAATTACTACAGTATAAAAAACTATCAGAAAATATAATAACATAAAACATTTTAAAATGCTTTTTTCATGGCCTAGTCAAATTATTGCTAATTGAAAGAAAACTAGCAAAATATGCTGGTTGAACATTTTACCCCGTTTTATATTTTAGTATAATCTGGTACAAGTAAAACTTTTAATGGCCCCCATCTTTTGACAGTTTCAAGTGAACTTTACAAAGCAACCTATAAGCTTCATAAATAATGTCCATGTGGCTTTTAAGTAATTTATATAGTCTTTTCAATGGAAATAAGCAAGCCACTTAATCACTGAGCATGCATTTAGTTTATTTTAAGGGTTAGCCTTTTCATTATACAACAATTGCTAGGGCTTATAAAATAAAATACTAATCCCTTTATAATAAAAACAGTAACCTTTCAAATAAAAAACATATTTGAAGTACTTTTGATGAAGAATAATGACAAAAATAATTGTTTGCTATAAACATACAAAATTTAAATCTCATAAATAAGAGTTAGGGCACTTGAAAGAGGCACCTTTGCCATTGTACCATTCATACATTTTGGTTAGAGGGTATTCAGGGGATAAATATTTAGGATACTTCATTTTTCTCTCTTATGCAGAGTTTCCAGATAAAATGAACAATTCCTTGAGGAATCACAGGTGATGAGAGCAACCCAAACCTGTTGCCTAAATAAACTTCAGGTTTCCTCCATGACAGATTTTGCAAATTCTGGGCTTCACTTATCATTCACAAAGTGGGAACAGACTCATATCATTGCACTGGGTACTAGTATTGTTCTCCATTGGATTTTTTTCCTCACACTGGAATTCTTCAAACTCCTAAAAACTAGGAGTCAACTGTCTTTGATACATGAGCTCATGTATCAAGCATCAAAGCATCAAAGATACTGTCTTTTATAGAGTAAATTAAGTTACTTTCATATAAAATTTACACCAAATCATAAGTTGCACTTTGCATTTCACTATCCTCATTTCCAATAACTATTTATCTAGAGAGATGACAAGTTGCTTCTTCATAATGCAAAAATATATGTGTTACCTGTTTAAGAAGGTGCACTTCACTAAATACAAGGTTACTGCAGTCTTTTAAAGAAACAGATTAAAGAGGGAAATGACTTTCAACTCTCAATAGGCAATTCCTTCTTTGCTCTTAAGGACAGTGGAAAAGTAAGGTAGAAAGACTTAACCTATTATGATAATTCTCTGTCTGTATGCCCTATGCATTTAGCAGCAGGTGAAACACAGATTTTGAGCCACAAAATGCTATATTTTGTTCCCATATTTTAACAGACAAGCATCCAAAGCAGCCTTCAAGTTTTTAAGTAATTTCATTTAGTATTAAAATCATATCTTGTCACCTTTCATGGTGAAACAAAGGTACTGTGTACCACATAAGCTCCTGTGCTTAGCAAGGCAAAAATTACTAAAAGGCGTAAAAAACCCCAAACAACTAGGAACCCCAAACACACATTACTTAGATTGATTTAATGACTACTGGTAAGCAGACAGCAGAATATTTAACAAAGATCCCTTTGAGAAATTCAGACTGGAACTGCACACATGAAAGCCTAATAAATATCAGAGCTGGATAAAAAGTTAGACATGATCTTGTCCTTTAGAAATGTGTGTTTCAAAGCACAGAGCACTTTAACACTCACTAACTCTATCAAAAGTGCAGTACCACATAAAGGTTGATCATCATGTGAAGAACTGAATTAGAACTCATACCTGCACCACTACAACAAATGGAAATTTAGTGGTGAAATGGCTCCACAGGTCTCTGGAACAAATGCTTCTCTTTTTTTGTGCCTCCTTTACTGGGCATGAATAGAATGTCAAAGGCATATGGAGCTGCTATCCAAGGGCACAAGTCTGGTGTATTTTTTTGGGAAGAAATATGATAAAGGAAGGCAGAAATCACTGACAGTGATAAATACTAAGGGCTTTGCTTCTGTGATATCTAATTGCCCAAAGGAAGGGCACCACCCTCTCAGACAGATTATCCTGAGTAAGACACAGCTGGTCCTGCTCTGTCTCACTGAAACCCTTCAGCTGTGCTGGGTACAAACACACTGAAAGTAGTCAGATCAGCCTTTTTTTCAGGACTCTACCAGAAAAAGGTAATTTGCTGGAAATCCCCTTCCATTAAAGCATTCTGCAACATTACTGCATTGAGTAAGAAAAGTAATTTGTTGTCATGCTGGAAACATGATCTATTGCCCTCTCCCTCCATCAACACACACCACAGAGGGGTGCTGGTACTATCTACTCTAATCCCTTCTCTATGTGCTGCTGAAGGTGTGTCCTTATCCACAGTGAGGATACCATTTTCTCTCTTTCACAATTAAAGTGGGATTTTCACACTTGCACTTTAAAGCATTTGGTTTAGTCAAGTTGTTTATTTTAGTAAAAATGTCTTTCTGCTTTCTGTATTCCCTGAACGCTGAGAATGGCATTTTACAGTTTCTCTGTGTACTATCTTAGGAAATTAGAGATTTGTTACACCGTGAATCTGAGACCAGTAAAAACGGCACAAAAAGTTCACTGTTTCTCAATTAAAATGAGTTTGTTTCAAGTCAATATTTCTTCAGTTGCAGATTTACTGTATGCTACCTGCTAGTGTTTACATAATATACAGTAATTGCTAAGAGACATGTTGAAAATATACCATTAGTATTATTTACTCCAGGAATCCAAGTGTAGAAACCAAAACATATCATGAATTTTTAATATTTTTCATAAAACAATGACCTTCTTTTTGCTTCAGTTTCAAATACGGCAAAGAGAAGGCCATCGACCTGAAATATTTCTTGTGTACAGTAAGAGCCTGATCCAGCAGTCTTTGCAAAAGTAAAAGTCCCATTGACTTATGTTAAATGTAGCACTTTTCTTACAAGAGAACTGCAAATTCAAGCACTAATTAGGTCCCTGGACAGAGTCTCAAAAGCACTGGTAAGTGAACCTAGGAAGCACTGATACTATGCAATCCAAACACTATAAATATGGTAGTAACAAAGCTGAATACAGCAAACTTCACAGCCCCATCCTGGGAATCCACATTAATATAAATGGCCTTACTCATACTCTGCTATAAATAAGGGAACAGTTAAAGAGATTGTAGGTCTTTATTCTGAAGAAACTTCATCTTTTCAATTTCCTTAAATTTAACATACAGATGTATTCTTCTCAATTTAATTTTGAAAGGATTGAAAATAGCTCATTTTCAAAATTTATTTGATTTATATGCAGCAGTGTGCATTTTCTACAGAAAAACATACCTACATACACTATCATATTTTTTTATTTTCTTCCCACAGACTGGGTATTTTGCTAGCTTCTTGTCCTTTTTTGTATTTAATGTTTGATAATACAATAATTACTATAGCTGTATTTTAATCCTATTAAATATGACATATTTAAAAATATTACTTCTTATACCATTTTTGCTCCCCTGAATTCATATTTACAACCAAACCACACAAATAAAATGTTACTTTAACATAAGAATTCTAGGCAGCATTTTACACTAATTTTCAAAAGATTACAAAAAGAATCGGAAATCTAAACTGCATTAAGATATCATCTGCTCTTATGAGCAGGACCAAAAGGGACAATCATGTCAGGCCCTCAAAAAGATAGAGGGATAAAATATTTTGTATTGTTCACTTGTGTAGTGGACTTTCTATAAGTTTTCAGCTATCACAGATGCAGAAAAAAGTATTCTGTCTTACATAAAAATGAAATTCAGCACACTATTCATGTTTACTTGCCTGATCAACATCACATGAAAAAGTATTTAATCCAAAATTATTGGTTTAAATTTGAAAAATGGAAGATGCTGCTTTCCAGAGTATTAATACAAGACCTCACAAAATGAGTTTCTAATAATTACAGTTGTTCCCAGTTCTTCAAAAGTAAAGAAAATTCAAGTAAAAATATTTAGGGAATAATTCTCATCTTGTTAACTTATGCAATTAGGGGCGTACAGGCCTAGTTAAAAATATTTAGAATATGGTTAGCACCTCTTTGCCTATGTTAACTGTGTAGTATTTTAACATGTTGGAAGATTAATGATGTGTTAATAAAATCCTGTTTGGCTTTTTTGTCAGCATTTCATAACTACTCCACATGACATGAATCTCTGAGTACCTGAGAAAAGGTGCCAGTTCTGCACCCAACAGAGGCACTGCTTCACCACCAGTTGCAAATATTTAGCATTAACAAAGCACTTATTGTACTAACCACAATAAAACTGCTCACAATGTTTTGGTAAATTAAGGCTCTGCTTTTATCCTATAGTTAACTTGCCTATTTATGGTAATTGTGCGGGAATGCTTTTAAATGGTACAAATAAAAAAAGGAAAAATCGCACAACCAGTTTCAAATACTGGGTTGGTGACAATTCGAGATGTGCTAAGTCAAATTATTTTACAAGATGACACAGTATGCAGGACAGTCTATTTTTTTCTTTTTTTTTCTTCTTTTTCTTTTTTTTTTTTTTTTAATGTATAATTATCCTAGAAACTTACACACGTTGCTTTGAAGGAAAATGCATTTTATCTTTTTTCCCTCAGTCTGAATAACAAACTGAAGATGTCATGAAAGCAGTCCAATCAATACCCGTGGTACAAAGGCATTATTGTGCTTTAGTGGTAGAAATACATGAAGGCATATGGAGAAATTATTATTTTCTTCTACCCAGACAGATGACTTCTGTCATTCAGTTTCAGTGTACAAATGGAACACCACCCATTTCCAGCCTTCCTGTAAAACATCAGCTTCCAGATGATACAGTAGCTGGTCCTATTATCATTGTCAATAGTTCCATTTGGCAGTAGACAGATAATTCTTTTCATGTGCTAATGATTAATCAGACAAGTCTATTTACTAATGTATCAGAATGCATTAGAAATATAGGTAATGAGGGACAGAATATCAATTTATTTATAAATGAACTGCACTTACATCGGATACGTATTGACTCAAGTCAAAGAATAAAGTAGAAAATGTAATATACATGTAAACCGTTAAAATGAATTAAAAGAGAATTTTAAAATGTCTTGAAACATGATTCTATTGACTCCTTTGCAAGCCAAAAGGGATGTCACATTTGGTTTTCCAACAGACACCACAAAACGCCCCTCACACCCCCAGTACCTGTAGCTGTACTTCTCAGCAAATGTTCTAATTCAACAGAACAAATAGTGCATTTGCATTTCAGAACACTAAGCCCCAGCACAAGGTTTGTGGAGGTAGATAAATAGATGTATATCATCAATATTAAAGACACTAAAATGAGACACATGCTCCAGCAGAATGTCCTGTCCCATAGCAATTTCACGATGCTTTGAGAGAATCATCCCCAGAATGACAAAATCTGATTTTCCCAAATATTTTTAGCAGCTGTAGGATTGCCTACAAAATAGGCATCTCGTTCCAATACTTATGCAACAAATACCAGCTTGGAGCAGCTGACCAGAAGTTTTATTTAACTGAAGCCTTTTTTGGACAGGTTTCAATGCAGAGCACACTCATGTTCCCTTGTCTGTATTCTAGCAGAATTACACTGATATTGCAAACTCCTATCTGCTAACTGCCAGTTTAAGAAAACAAATTTTATTTACTCTGATTATTCTGCAGTCATTCACTATTTACACCAACTTATCATATTTCCCAGAGGACAAGTTAAACAGGTACATTTTGAGGTCTGGCACAGCTAGTACACAATACTACTCATTCTTAGCTCAACACAAAATATTTCTGGTTAATTTACTGCATCTATTACTACTACTTTCCTTTTGCTTATAAATGTTGTGTCTCAACACTGATATTTCTCAGTGAGAACAGAGAGGCACTGGAAAGTGGGAGGACTCCAACATGAGACCAATTTAAAATGTACCAATCTAGTATGTAGACTTTAGACACAGAAACTTATCTTTGGAAAACAAAAGATAGAAAAGCAAAAATATCATATGAATTGCAGCATTTAAAAAAAAGAAAAATCAAACTCATTTCATCACCACTCCATAAGTGGAGTAAAGCTAAAAACTTTCACTGAACCTTCATAAAAAATCTTTTAAATTTTTCAATGTATAGACAAATTAAGAAAACTTAGTTTGAGTTTCTGTGCAAGCAGGTACACAAGGGCAGGGGTTTAAGAGCCTGGCTGAGCTACAGTGCCCTGGTGACTGACAGCGTGAGAATTTTTCCAGTTGGGAGCAAAGTAAACCATGCCCCTGAAGTGTGTTCCCAGGAGGTCTTCTGGAATAACTCCACACCATGGCTGGTATATTGGGTTAAACAGCCCAAATTAAACTTGTAGAACCAATGCCTTTTTAGCTCTGTTTTCATTGCAAAGCAGGTATAAAGATCTTTAATGCTTAGATCCACTTATAACACTACGAAATATGCACTGTGGAATATCAGCATGGCAGACTGAATGAGAGTGGCCTAAGTACATATGAAAATATAGACACAAGGATAATGAGAACACTAGTACATTATAATCCTACATAACTTTTTTTCTCAGCCAGTTTCATACTTAAAACTGCCTTTTTATAAATGTATGTGGACCAAAAGCACAACTGAAACCAGAAGCCAAGTCTACTTGAAAGGATATTCGACATGATAGCACAGCAATTAGAGACAAGAGAATTAATGCCAGCTCTGTTCATGCACACAGATAAACATGAAAGCTGTTCAACTTTATTCCCAATAAATAATTTGCTGGATACTCTCAAGAGAGCTCTATAGAGGATAAGCTGACCTTTGTTAAAAATGTAACAATTTTCATAGTACTGCTTTAATCATGGGTAAAATTTTCAGAATTTGACAAGCCTTCCTAGTCCCCTGATAAAAGCTCTACTTCAAGAATGACTAATGCTGCTTCTTACTTGGTGTTCAATAGAAACCAGTCTATAACACAATGCACTCCCTTATGTGATGTTTAGATATGAGATTGATCTCAGAGGACACCCTGGAGTTCTGAAAGTAGGATTATTGGATTTTGTGGCTTTCTCAGATGTCAGAGATCTTTAAACAGTGTCTTGCAAAGTTGCTACATCCCAACTGTCTGTGAACAGCTTATGAACTCATCAGAGAAGATAGTCTCCATGTTAATTAGACTTTAAGGGGGAGAAGCAGCTTCCCATCTCATCAAATTAAATACAAGGAATTTCACATGCTACAAAATTATTTACTTAATCAGTAGACTTTTAAAAAGATAGGCTATTGACATGAGAGAGAATTCAGAGTCCAGAGCCACTGAAATACAAAAGCACTATTAATGTAGTTAGCAGAAACTTCAAAACTGCCTTTCAGTTCCCCTCTTACCCTGAAAATGCACTGGGCAGTTGCTGAAGTAAAATAAAATTATTTATTAGCATCTTTAAATAACTGCATACAGCCTTTTTTAGATATGCAAGTCTGGATGGACAGGAAATGCCAATATCTGCCACACTTCTGTAATTTGTTGTATCAAACACTTAAAAACCTGAATTCTTTGAATTTCTGTTTGCGTTTAAAAGCATTGTGTGGGAGGGAACGGTAAAAGTAAATGAATATAAGCTTTTTACTCCTTGAGCCAAGATCAAAATAAAGGACCTGATTTCTGAGGTCAGAGCTTTCAGATTTGGGGAACTGGGAACATTTGGGTTTAGGCACCTTCCCGCCAGTGAGGTTTGGCCATATGGAAAGCCCTGCAATAACTTTTGCTTTAAAAGCCTTACTTTTTACTGAGCTTTATTAATGCAGTTTTGAAGCATTTCTTAGGGACCTTCTTACTACTTATAGCATGGAGAGAGATGTTGTATAACACTCACATCTGAACCTGCATCTGGGCTTAGAGAGACAGAGGCAGAATTTACCTTCCACAATATACAAAACATCTTACAATTTATTGCTAAGGCAAAACACCCATTTAAAGATTATCTGATCAATAAACTGAACCAAGTATCTCACCAGAAGCTCTTAAAAAATGTGGCAAATCCATTCCTTTGTTTTCAATGAGTCTTTAGCTAAGTTACAGATTCATAACTTGCATTGCTCTTTATAAAGCAAGTGTAACAATATGCACAGTCATTTATTGCCCCACCCTGTCTAAAAGATATACAATTTCTGAGGGACAATCTTTCAAAACACCAATATTGCTGCTGAAAAATGAATTAGAATGTACATAACTGTTAGTTATTTTACTATAGTAATGTAAATCCTTGTTCAAAGCTATTATAATAATTTCATAGAAGTAATTACCCACTGAGCTAGTAACTCTAGTTTTATGGACCACATATGTAAATAGAAAACTAATGTTTTTCACATAGTTATCTGCTGTTCATAAAGATGCAAATTGAAAGCCTACTTCATATACTGGTAGAATTTTTTTTTTTTTCAAATTGATGACTAAGTAAGTAAAAATTTTCTCAGCAATTTCACAAATAATTTTATTGATGGCTTACTATGAGCTACATCCAGAATGTGAAATGTGTTTAATTTACTTTAGACTTTTTGGCTGCTCATTTCTATTTTACAATTTTCTTTTATCATTGCTCCACTGGAACAATCAAACATTTTAAAGTCAGTTTGCTACAAAGGTGTTACAAGATGCTGGTTAGTTACAGAATTCAGACAGTCCATGGCAATACAAAGCTGTTCTGATCCCATCCCCACTCTCAGAGGAACGAACATAAATAATGAGTTTTCATAGCAACAAAGCAGCAGAAAAGGGTTGTTGAGTAATAACTGTGTAAATCTGGAATCTAAAATACTTCAATGTAATTTTGAGACATTTTCATTTAAAATCAAAACTTCTCCATTGCACACATTTTATATGCTTTGGTGTTTTTGTAACACATTTTCTTTAACAACCTCACATCCAAGTATCTTAGTCATCTGTGAATAACACACATTATTCTTCTGTGTAAGTCTGCATAGACAAGTGGCCCGATGCAGACAAGCAGAAAGTTACTAAAAACACATGGAATTAAATCTCAAGGATCATGAGTCTCATTTCACAAGAATTTGAAAACTCTCACAGCAATTATACTCATGGATGCAGTTTGCTGCTTTAGCCTGGGCTTGCTGACCAATGGTGGAGGGAAGGTCTGGCCTCTCCAAGGGCATATTCAGTAGCAGTGAGCTGATAAAGAGGGAATTTCCTACATATCCATTCCAAGGATAACAACTCTGCCAAGAGCAGGCAGGCTCAAGACAGATACCAACACATCCTGTTACAAGCAGAAACTCACTTTGATGAGGAAACAAGTAACTTCATTTGTATCTTGGGATCCTGCAGAAGGCTCTGTCTTTTCTTATCCAAAGACAATTCTCATGTCCTTTGCATGGTAAGAGCACTATTAAAATTTTATCACGTGTGGAGAGGAACAAATGTGTTGCCAGTAAGAACTACAGTTTCACCTCAGGAAAATTCAGTTTGTCAACACAACCCTCAAAAGGCAAATCCTGGGAGAGGAAGACAGAACACGATGAGGGAGGCACAAAATCACACTGCTGCAAGAAACAATGAGAAAAGGAAAGGGCAGTCCTTGGAGGAGGGTCCTTTGGAGGAAAGTCCATGGAGAAAAGTCTTTTGTTTGCTAGGCTGAAGGTAACAAAACTCCATCATTTCAGAGAGGATGAACAGCCTCCAGTAGGTCCTATGGAGTAAGACACAGGAGGGGGAATCTGCAGGACAGTTTCCTCATTTAGCACTGCTGCTAGTGCCAAATGCTCCCAAGTAAAATCAAAAAAAGTAAAATATATGCAGTTGCCAGAATCACGGAATAGAGCCCATACATATCAAGACAACCTATGTTTCCTTTCTGGAACTACCAAATCTCACCCATGACAGTCCACAAAGAGAAAACATCTTTAAATTCCTCCATTATTACAGGTAGTCAATCCTTTTTTCTCAGCTCCTCTTTGCTACTTTGTGTTCAAGCTTTTATTTCTGGTCTTTCTAGAGGCTTTGGGGGAGCTTTTTTTCCTGTTAACTTCTGTCTTGTGCAGCATTGGCAAGAGGCTATTAAAACATATGTAATCAATTTTATAATTTTTTAGCACTTGCTAAAGGCTTTATTTAATCAGAGCACTAATGATATTGAGAAGGCAAGGAGCAGTGATAGAAAGTATGAGAAAGGCAGAATGTTCAAAGTTTGGAGTGCATTTGCCTCGGAGCATGGCTGGGTTAACTGGCCAGTGCGATTGATGAATGCGCCACGCTTCCAATTGCAGTCAGGGCAAAAGGAAAGTTGTTAAGTAGTGTTCATATGTCAGCTTCGATGGCCAGAATACCATACCACAAAACCAAAATGCAATTCACCAGGACTGGCAACCATCCATCAAACAGGTTGAAAATTGAATGAACTTACAACAAAATTATCCCTAGTCGAAAGGGAGCAGCATTCCTATGGGTTGTGGTAAGACACATCAACAGAGCACTTCTCGCAGCACATGGCAACTGGAGCCCTCAATTCCAGCTTCTACCACTCCCAGAGCTTTCATAAACACTTAACATTTCATAAAAGTTACAGTTTTACACGTGATTCCTAAACTACAAAAAGCCATGCAGGGTGTGTTGCCTCTCCGGCTCTAAGGTGCTTTATAAACACTGGCTCGAGCAGCTGACCCAGATGTACTCACAACTTATTTCTTCAAAATTTAAAATCTGCCCTACCTAATGTTTGTGCTCCATTGAGGATTCAATCATAAACCAGGGAACTGGAATATCTTGTGCCTGGTGCTACACTGCTACACCTAATTTCTTCTTTATTTCACACTAAGCAGAGATGCCTCTTAGAAGCTTTAGAAAAGGCATCAAAGAAAGTGAAGAAAAAATGTCAAGAACTTGTAAATAAACAGCTGGCTTGCAACATATGTATTTTCTTCTATATTTTTCAGGTGCCACAATCTACAATCCATATCTGCCAGCCTTGTAGCATGCAGCATAATTTAACTGTAATTGATAACGTAAGGGCAGATGGAGAGAAGTGTCAGCTCCTGCTCACATCCTCTGGGGATGCTACAGAAATCAAAGCAGATGGTCCAATTGCTTCTTATTTATGTGTTGCTGCTAGCTCCTCTGCTTGCAGGATAATGGATCATTATTGCCTGCTGTGCACAAACACCAATATGCTTTTAAATCTGGTTCTCAAACCTTATGAAAAAGCACTATATTTCATATTAATTTGTGAAGCTGCACTTAACAGGGTCCACTGATTTTAATTTATAACTTTCAAAAGAAAAAAGGGTTAGCCATGGATTATTTTTTCATAAAATAAGTGATCAATTGAGATTTCTAGCAGAACATAGACTAGTTAACTGATCATGCATGCTCAGAGAGCACACAGCAGTTAATTATGATTTGAATAATACAATACCATGTGGTTTTATTTATTGACCAGTCTTTGGCAATGAAGGCAAATATCTTTTAAAAGATAACTTCAAATACATATTGGACAAGATACAGTGCTGTCACTTGAATCCTTTGTTTACCCAAAACACTCAAGAATTCTCTCACAGCACCAGTTAGGAGACCTGCTTCTCCAAGGAGCTCAGCCAGGCTACAGGACTTCCTGCACAGCCAGAACATTATAGCACTCTCCAGTGAGTAAACCCACAGCTTCACCCATACACAAATCCCAGGGAAATTGCCAGTGTGCATCCTGGAACCCATTGAAGTGAGTTTCAGTGACATTAAGCCCTGATGTTCCACAGCATGGCCAGTATAGGTTAACTTTGGCTTCTACAACAAATGAAAAGGTTAAATCACCAGTTTGTAAAGACAGAACCCAGGCTCAGCTCGCTCTGCTCAGCAGGTCCATGGGAAACACCTTCAAAGATCCTGATGTGCTTTCTCTTTCAGCTGAGACAATACATCATCAGAAAGATTTTGCAAATAATTTGAAACTTCCACTAGTAATATGGTTTTTTAGTTTTTAGAAGAATTAGTAGTAATAGTAATTTGTTTAGGTTATAGAAGTCTGTCATGAAAGGGCAAGCTCTAAAGTGACTTTCCTTTCACAAAATTGATATGTTAACATCTCCACTGTCTAAAGATCTATAGAACATGGCTATTTTTGTAAATTCTGGAAAGCTTACAGTCCTTTGAAAGGACCAGGTGTCAGTCAGTGCACCCAGTGAGTAAATCACTGAATGGATACAGTAAGGTTACTTCCAAGTATGAGGCCAAAGAAGAAACAAATTAAGTTTAGGTTAATCCACCGCTTATCCTACCCTCAAGGTGAATCAGTGAATGATTAACAGAAGAAAATGTTCAGTGTTTTATGCAGTGTTCAATTAATCCATTCATCTGCTAAGGTGCTTAGATACTCAGAGGGCTGGAGTTGATATTGAACCCTTGTTTTATTTACTACTCTACCAGTTTAACAAGATGTTGCTGTGATTTGGCTTCTAATATAAAGTTTTAAGTAAAAAGTATCATTTTTTATCTGTCTAGAACCTAGACATGTTAGGCAGTAGTATTATCCCATGTCAGGAAGGAAATTGCTCCTATGTAGCAGATGTGCTTCTGTGGCTGATGGAAGCTTTGGATAAATTTAGCAATCACCTTTGTGATCAAGACAAGTTCAGGATACTAATTAGTCAAACTGAATTAGGTCTTGCATGCTAAAAGGCAACTTCAAACCAGTGGTGTCTGGCAAACATTGAGGGTCATTTCAGGGATGTTCTGAAACCACCAGAAACCAGTTTACAATTGTTTGCAAATACAACATATGTTTATTGTAAAGAGTCTCAGAACAATATGGCTCTGTCCCCTTGAAGACAGGAGAATATGTGAGTTTTGCATTATTTAAAAGTCCCTGTGACTGTGCTGTTGAACGAAATTTCCCCCTAAAAAGGTTCAATGTATCTGAGAATGCAACATGACTCCAAGTTTATACGAAATTACTTTTTGTTAATTATGAGGGAAAAACTTAAATTATGGTTAGTGAAGCTGTAGAAAAAACAAGAAAGCTCACTTCAGACAGGAACAGCAAACAGCCAAGAAGGAAATGGGAGAGCAAGCTAGGAAGCCCCAAAAGCCAGGTCCCACTGAGCAGACAGGAGCCCCAGGCTGGGGGACAGACACAGCACCAGGGGCAGAGCCCAGGCAAAGCCCTGGGTCAGAGGAGAGAGAGCAAGGCTGAACTGCAATCTAAGGCAAACCTACAGCAAAACATGGGCAAGTGGGCTTGGGAAAAGCCTTCCCATGCTGCAGGACAGACTTCCTGCTGTCTCACATGGTCTTTGCATTAATGAGGAGAGTCTGACAGGCTCCAGCTGCATGATATACAAGAGCTTTTCATAATAGAAGAAAATTATAACTGTGCACGTGCAAGTAATTCTTCAAAATTAATAGAACTAAAAGTGTGTGTATAGTTGCTCATATGATTAAATTTTCTAGATATTTGGAACAATCATTTCATGGTAGCTAAATATAAAAACCTATTTGATTCTCTAAAACTGTTATTTTGAATATTTTAGAAATCAACAAAATGTTCCTCTGTAACAAAGAAACATTTGTTTAATATGTTGAAGCAAATGGATTTTCTCCATCAGTGATTAGACTCATACTTTAGTTTTTTCTGATTAACACATATTTTGATTGTCAATCAAATCTTAAAACTCTGTACTTAGTATCCAGCCACCCAGAATTTCTTCCTCTAGTCATGTTCTAGCCATAAAATAAATTAATGACACATTCAATCATTCATTTAGCACATGAAGGAATGTTCCTTAATAATAGTTTTTGTATTAAACAGCTAAATTTGAAATATAATTGAACTCTAATTATAATAGTCATTTTATACAGTAGGTGTTATAATAATTTTTCATAACTGAGACTTTCTGTACTCTTGCACACATGCCAGTAGTTTGAGGTTCACACAGTACTGCAGCCAGACCCGTGGTGAGAAAAAGAAGAAAAAACCTTTAAAGCTGTACCTCTTAAGAAGCTGATATCCAGATCTGTCTGTCTACACACCTGCAGTCCTGAGGTCTCACAGCCAAGAAGGAAAGTTGCTATGTGGTGTCCTAGAGACAGCAGAGCAAATTCCTTGGTGGGGAGGCACAGCTCTGATTTTTATTTAATAGTCTATAAAATCTGTCTAACATAGCATAGCATGGCCACCAAAAGATGCAAAACACTTTGAAAGGCACCTCTGCTCAACAATTGCAATAATTCAAAAGATTTGATGCAATATTTCCCTGGGGTGCAAGACCAGACTCACAGGCAGGGAACCATGGGCCTGATGCTGACCAGTGAACATGCAACATGTCAGGATTAACCCCTCTCTGTTGCTGTGTAGCTGTGTAGCTGCACAATGGGATATTTTTCTTTTTTTTTTTTTGAGAACCTTCTTCCAATCTTATTTCTCAATATCTGATGCAGTGCTATTGATGTATTTTGCAATGTTTTGGATGATCTCCTACCATTTGGCTTCATAATGAGTTCCAATAGGAGAAGATAATCTCTGAGTTCAACACATTCTTTAAATCATCTGTGGATGAGTGAGGCAGAATATAGCTCCATATTTAAATTGCAGCTTGCACCAACTTCATTTTCTTTCTGTGTGGATGAATGGCTTGTGCAGTTCTATTGCATGGAATTAATGCTCAATAGACAAGTAACTTTAGCAACTTTAAAAACTGGCTGAAATAACCATGGTTCTGCTGGTTTGGCAGCATGGTCTGAGGTATTTTTTGTTTTGTTTTTCCTTCATTTACAGAGCTGGTGCTAAAGCTGTTAAACTTTAGGTCACCTAAACATCATTGGCAATTCATATACACTCTGGGAGTTTTTGTCCTCTGACACAAAATGCTACAGTTTAGCATTACTAAGCAGCTAACACCTACCAAAACAATATCTGACAAAGATTTTCTTCTTAATAAAAAGAGGGAAATAGAGTAGTATTTTAAAATTACTGCACTGTGACTATTCATAAGCACTTTTTTTCATACTGCAGAGCAGACATTGGTAGTTCTAGACTGATCTGACTATTTTTGTAAATCCCATACTTTTCAAGTTTCTTTCTTAGTTACTGTATAAAATGTTTTGAGAAGCTCAAGTTCAGCTTGTGCTAGAATTAACTCTGTGGTTCTGACTAACCATTACATTCTTGAATACGAGGCAGTTTGTGGCAGGCTGTAATTCTGGCAGCAATCAGCAGAGATTTTCTCATGACTTTTAAACAGGTAGGTGTGACATCAATTGATCTTTGCCTGTAGGAGAACTACAGAAAAAGTAACGACAGAGGCTCACAGTCAATCAAACCTATTCTAATGAGAGCTGTTTGAAGGCATAAAGGTCTCTCCTAACACAAAACAACCTGCTCCCTGTTAAATCAGGAGCTCCATTTTCCACACCAAACATTCTCTACCACCTACACTCTGTGTCTGCATCTGTACCTTGCCAATGACAATGTAATACTGAAATAAGCTGCACTGCAACAGCTCGAGTCTCTGGATTCACGACTTGCAGGGACACAGGGAGTCAGGTGTTCTAAAAGGGCTCAAAATGTGATTTGCTACCCACTCAGGAAATACAATGAAACCCAGGAAAAGTCCAATAGAGTATAAGTTAAAATTTTAGTTAGGTGAAATAAATTATTTCACCATGCCTTTCTTCTCAACACCCATTTTCAGATAATTTCCTGAATCCTCATGAACTTCAAGAGTTATGAATGAGTGCCTTTTATCACATAAAAGGCAGAAACTGAATTTAACCTCTGATTCACACCACCATATCTAGGGATTCTTTTCCTTCAGTAAGAATGTAAGTTTGTCCTCCTTCTAAAAGGGATTTTTCCACCATCTAAAGGTCATGTGCATATAAGAAATGTACACTAGACCAGGTAAGCAGGAGAACCTGAGCCAACATATATAAATTATAATATGTATGTCATGTTATAGTAAAACAGTTTTGTTATCTTCATAACCTGAAAATAGTTTCTTCCTCTTTCAATTACAGAGGAACAATCAGTTTCTTAATAGGTAAAAGCACTTTGAAGTTAAAGCTCAAGATAAACCATATAGCAGATTTAGTGCAGTGAGCTTGATTGAATATATGCTTTAGTCTCTTTGAGAAAGCCAACCCTGAAAATTATAACATGAAAGGAGACCAAAGTCTGTGCTTAGTCCATGCCTGGAACATTTTTAAAGCTTTATTCTTTCACATATTTGTGTAAGTTTCCTGAAATGACTATTACTAGTTATTACTATTGCTGGTTCTGGCAGTTTATTCTGAATGCTGACTATCATTCTCTACCTATGTGAAAGAGTACACTGTTAAATTATTTATCCATGATGTGTGCTACCATGAACTCAGCCAATCTTATTTAGAGCTTGAAATGCAGCAAGTTTTAACAACTTATAAGATACAATACTCCCTTTGGAGTCCAAGTCCAACGATAATTTGCAAACAATGCAATGTTAATTGATGACAGGAAAGCATCAGGCTGCACAGAGGAGCTTTGGAAGAGCAGATCCATAAGGGCTAATGGTTTATTTCAGATATAAGGTCTTGAAACATATATATGTTTCAAAAGACGATGCAAAATCTACATTCAGCTGTTAAATAAACAGCTTGAGTTTACAAAATCCTCCTCATCTTCATTGACTCAAGCTGATTGTAGGATGGGAGAGGAGTCAGACACAACTTAGGAGCAGCATTTAGGCACCGTATCTCGTGAGGCACAGGGAGAGGTGGCCAATGCCAGAGACTGTGTCTGGCTTTGTGAGACATGAAAAAATCTGTGAAACTCATAACTAGACAGGTCACTGTGGCTTTGCATTAAACTCTGCCTCAGAGAGACCTGAAAAGTGATGCTGAGACGATGCCCTGTGAGGTTCTCCTGGAGATGTATCTTTCTCAAGAAGAATGCAGTGGCTTAATCTACTCAGAAATTTATGCACCAAGGTGGGAGCCAAAAAGAATGCCAAGTTTCTTTCCTCTAAACATTGTTATAAAATAAAACTTCCTTTTTTAGGTGATCTGTTTTTAAGTGAAATTGAAAACTTGAAAGGAAAACTTTAAAGTCAGCTTTAGGTAGATCACAAATAGCTTCTTATCCCAGTATGTCTGAACTCCAGAATTCATTGCATATGTTCATGCAATAATAAACATATTTTAACTGAGTTACCCACTTCTGGTCTCCTGCATACTAACATAAATAGGTCCATTGAATTCACAAAAATCAACAGCAATCAGGCATGTAAATGACAAAAGGATTTAGACTTTATTTTCAATCTTTTCAAAATAAAATAAAAAACTTCAATAGTCTCATGTCTAGTTCCCTTTTAAAAAGAAAGTCCTTTAAAAAGAAATTCTATAATTCTGCAAAATTCTTAGAGTATAATAGTACATGTATATCTGGCTAATGCCTAGACTTTGAACATGAACATTACTTAGACTAATTAGGTGACTTTATGAAAGAATTCTTTGTTTTGCACATTGGATAATACGATTCTGAGCTGTATTTACTCTTGTTACCACTGGGTTGGATGAGTGACGTACTTCTTGCAGCTGTAAAAGGTTTTCTTTATACCAGTTTTGCAACGAATTTACAGTGAATGCTAAAATCTGTTATTACTTCTGTATTTATGATAGGCTGAATAATAAACTTACTGATTTCATTTAATGGAAGCCTTTCTCTACCTGTGATTTTATTCAAAATGTTTTATTTGCAACTTGAAAGGACATCCCTACATGTCAGAGAGGTGTATCTAAAGATACTGTTATCACAGCGTGTCATACAGCTCTCTGGTACAGCTTGCTAAAGATGATGGCTGAGATTAAATACAACCCACTTGGCAAAGGGCAGATGGCAAACAATTGCATTTGACCTTTGTCAAAGAATGCTCATTCACAACTGCTTTTCATCACGTCCTCCTACATCTTTCCTGGGGGACCAAAAGGAAGCTGTGGCTGTGAGCTGCTGCCCTGCGTGCTCACGGTGTGAGCACCACTGTCAGTCCAGCCCTGACAGCTTCTGTGCCTGACACAATCTCTAACAATAACCACATGCCACACTTTCAACTTTCACCCAAACTCTGCTCCAGAGCCTTTCTAACATGATTTGTAGTAGCAGCACACAAGTGCTAATAAAGTGCAACTTGGAAAAATGGCACTTCATTTAACTGCATAAGATTTATAACAATATTTTCTATTTGACTCAAAGTTGGACTCAGATCTGAGCATTCTGCAAAGTGAACTGGGTGGTTAACTCCAAGATTGTGAGATTAGGCATTTCTTACTTATTTCCAGCAACCAGCGAATAACTTTAAATCTCAGCACACAGTTCATGGTTGTCTGCTCTATCAACAAACATATATCAAACTGGAAATCCAAGTAACTGAAACAGCCTCTTAATATTTACCTATATCAATTATTTTTTTCTTTATCAATTATTATTTTTCTTGTCATAAGTAAATATACTGCAAGCACAGCTGGTTCATGAGGATGCGAATATCAGTGTCTCAGATAACAGCACATGAATAGTACAAGTGTGTTAAAAGCACCCATGGCTATATTGTAATTTACATCACTGCTTTTTCCTTAGCTATGGTGAAGTAGAGGTAAATGCAATTATTTACCCCTCTTAAGCACCTTTTAAAAAGTTGAGTGAGCCAGTGGGAAAGTAAATATTTAGTCTCTGTTTTCAGTGCATCACTAGAGAAATATAATTTTGAAATGCATTAAGACTGAATCTGAAATGCAGAAACCACAATCATGCACATTGCCCAAGAGACAAGGACAATTCTTGTTTCATTTCCCCCAAATCAGTATATGAAACAGTGATGTTCTGATATCCAGAGAGATTTAGAGTGAAAATGCTTGAATGAAGAACTTTTTTTTGCATGAAAAGAACAGTCCATGGGAATCATGAGCAATATATAAATAGACAGCACACATGGGACAGCTCTCTGTTGCCCAATCAGGAAAATGAAGTTGGAAGATCAGATGGTCGCCTTTCTGCGGCTGCTCTGTGGAAAATCCACAGCCAGTCTCACCTGTAGATGTGACACAGATCAGGCAATTCCCTAGATGCCTTCAGGCCATGGAGTAGAGTGTGTTCCCAGGAGGGGCTTTGGCCAGGGACATCAGTTCACCTTTCCTCCTCCTGCCAGGTGAGATTGATAGATCACCCCCCCCCAACACTCCATCCTACACACTTGAGAGTAGGCTCAGGTTACTGGGACATTCCTGCTGACTTCATCCTTACCTAACCAGGTAAGGATCACCTCTCAGGACTAAAGCCTCAAAAAAGTCATTGTAAAGAACAAAAGATATGCGATAAAGCACCATAGGGAGTTTTCTTTCCTTTATCATGGATTCCAGCAAGCAGAGACTGACAGCTGAGTAATTTATGTGGAATTAGAACTGTTCTCATCATGTTAAAGCCATTGCCAGTCTCCTCTCAGACTCCCCAGTCTGTGTCTCTCATAAAGAGTGTGCTTGGTAGCAGCTTGTTACCTCCCCCTGAACTCACTCCTTGTTTAGTCATTTCCAGGATTTGGCCTTATGGCTTTTTACTGACTCCAGGTAAACCACAGCTTGCCAATCTGGAATTTCTTCCCTTTCCTGTGTGTTTTATAGCCCCACTTGTCCCACAAGCTAAATAAGAACTATTCTCAGATGAATGGACAGTGCCTATCCATGGCTACATGGAGAAAAGAGCAACCTGAACCATATAATGTTGGACTTGTAGAAATTATAAGCTTTTTAAATTTAATGTGAGAATGAAATGTCTCCATAATGTCATACAGAAGCAGAGCAGTCTGCCCAAAAGGTAGCACATGTTTTATAGCCCGCTGAATTTCAAAAGCTAGGGTTAATTTTAAGAGTTACTGGGACTTCTCACATGCTAAAGTACTTTGCTGAACTGTGACAAGATGAAAGGAGGTGAAAGTAATGAGCAGCTTGAGGGTGTATATTTGTTTTAGTCAGAGGAGCTTTATCATTGACTTTAATGGTGCCAGGCCTGTGCACCCCAAATTAAAGTGAGTTAGGTATTTGCATACATTATAGGCTAACAAGCCAGTTTCCAAGTGCAACTGTACTTGAAAAGCATCTGCAGTACCACAGCACCACCAGACTAATTGCTACATCTTTAGCAGATTATGATGATTTCCTTTATCATTTCACAAGCTTCTGCTCCAGCAGAGATCTGTATGCCTTACATTAGTCTGATAAGCTTAATTTTAGGTATATTGTTTTCAGCTGTAACAACAGCTGACCTGACAACCAGTAAACTAAAGGCATGGGGTTTTGTTTAGTTTGTGTTTTTTTTCTTTTTTTTTTTCCTTCTGTTTCATTCATTCCTTTAATTTATTTAATTATACCTATTTTACAGCTTTGTTCAAATTTGTATCTGTGGCAAGTTTACAGCACACTGTGCTTAACTCTGTAAAGCCAGACTGTTCTCTCATATGTAGTAAAGCTTTCCACATTATGCATGTTGTGTTTTATTTCACTGTTTGGAGGACCTTTTATGAAATCAGCAGCTAGACGGAAGGAAATCATTTGCATACTTGGCTCCATACACCTGGAATTCCTTAATTTTAGGGATTAACAAAATGAGTCTAATAAAAAGCATAGGGCCTTGTTAATCAGCTCTGTAAACTCCCTTCATTAGCTGTTACTTGCTGCCAACATGAGTGCACATTTCAGGAAATTTACATTGTGCAGGTCAGTTATTACTATTTTATGAACTGATTTCTAATTTTATGTGACACAGTTTGTGTTTTTAGTGTTCCTAAAAGTTAAATAACATTTTTTTTAGTGTCTTGGATAGTGTGTGCCCTTGTGCAGTCTCATTCATGACACTTTCCATACATTAGGTCCATAATAACATCCCTTTACTGAAACTGACAATACAATATAGTGTCAATAATATGAACAGATGCTTTATATTGGAGTTGATGTGGAAAACTTTCCTTCAGACTATAAAGTATGGGTTATAAACACCTGTAGTTTTGTCATTGTTTGTTCATTTTTTTTTAAACCAAAGCAGGAAAAGATTTCTAAACTTATTATGAAATCCAGTAATCATAATCACTTTCTCTTACTAGACCCTGCTAGAGTAAGCACGGCTCAAGTTTTCATTGCAGTTACTCTTTGTTCACACATTTAAGGCCTGATCTGAGTCCTACTGAAACACTTGGAGACATTTTCCCAGCAGATTTAAATTGGCTTCCACCAGATCCTTGATTTCAAGGAATATTTGGGAACTTGGTATTTCCTTTTCTAATATAACAATGAGAATCTTAAATATATCCATGCTATGCTTGCAGTGATAAAATTCCTCCTTCCTTCTTGTCAATTCTTTTTACCTCAAAAATAAGATTTTTGATTTTTTAATTTGATGCCTACCCCTCAAGGCTGGAAATGTCCTGTTCCTGTCATTACCAGCTATGAAGGACAAGTTTTTAAATACATTAACTTCTTCCTGCCTGCTGGATTCTGTTTGGACTTTGAACAGCCACTGTCCAGACATGCTGACTTAACAAATGTTACTTGACTTCAAGTTAATGTCTTTCATTTTAGAGCAAAGCAAGTTTAACCAGCAAGGGGAAACTGCCCCAGCTCAACAGTGCAAGAAAGTGTCCCAAGTCGTGGAGTGCCTTGACCTGGGGGCCTGACACTTCACAAAAAAATGAATGTGAAGGCTGAATTAAAGGAAAATGTGATTTGTGACTGGGATTTGTGCTCCTCTCCTGATCAACCTCCTACCCCCTTACCAGTATTTTAACATTTTATCACATCAAGAACAGAAAAAGTAGCTGAAATGACTTTAAGAGGAACAGACTTATCTGTGACTTCTAAATGTAGCTAGAATGCAAAAAAAAAAAAAAAAAAAAAAAAAAAAGAAGAAAAAAGTCTAACCTTTAAATATTTAAAGTAGTAACAGTGGTAAGATTCTGATGGATATTCTGGGAGCAAGCCAAGAGACTAACTCCAAATAAATTATTCATTGTGAATTATTCCATTCACTCTAACATTGTTACCTAACTCACAGAGGTATCCTGGCACTTGGTAGGTGCAAAGAAATGCAAGAGATGGGTCATATGAATAAAATACTAAATATTACTGTTATATTCAAAATTAATTTTTTTCATGCATATACAAACAAACCAGGCAGACAATTTTTCAGAAGTTAAGGTTCGGGGGAATTTCATACTGGTTTTGAGAACTGTCAGAGTACATTCATAGACCTTTATCTTCTGGAAAATAAGCATACTGTGGTGGAATTAAGTTAAAGCAATGTGCCAGGTATATTGATAACTAGGTTCTCTCAAGGCTGGCTCTGTCCTAGATGGCTCTATTACAGAAGAGGTTTGATATCTTTTTCCTCCCACCTTTTGTGTAATTTTAAGGTTATTTGGTGTCCTTAAGTAGTTCTCAATATGTGTTAGGGAAAAACCTTGAGGAATTTCTGGGAATTTTTGGTATTGTAGGAAGGAGACAATGACTTTTCCAGAAGCAACTTCAGTTATTTGAGTGTTTTTTCCCTCCTGAGATTAAACTTTTCTCAAAAAATGTAACTTTCTTTATCAGTTTTTCAAGAGGATGGATTTTTTTTTTTTTTTTTTAGAAACTGAAGAGTAGCTTTTGCAACTCTGCATTTAGTACTAAGAATTAATATCATGTCTAATGGCTGGAGATTTGGCAAACTGACTGTTTTGACTTTTTGTATAATCTTACCCAATCTAATTCCCAAATATTAAAAATCAGATAAAATTACTCAGTACTGGAGCAGTCTCGATACATGGAAACATATAGAAATCAGAAAATGTTGCCATCCTAGATAAGATGCAGTGGACTTTCAGAAACCAACAAGATCCTAACTCTGTGAGTAAAATCCCTTAGTACCTGAACTAGAATACAGACTTAGAGAAGAAACAGCTCTTAGAAATCCCTGGCAACTAAAGACAGGCTATAGCAGCTGACCCTGTGAAACAGCTCCAAAACTAGTATCTAACTTTAAAAATTGTAACTAAATTAATGGGTTTAGTATTTTGAGCTTTTCAGTGGATGACAAAACTGTTTTATGTTGCCACAAAGCAGACTAGAAACTCTACCTCAGGCCTGACCTTAAAAGCATAGTGATTTTTAAACTGATGATAGCATCCATGCAGGGCTCAAGAAGAAGCCCAAACTCTTCACCACATGTCCTTGTTTTAAGCTGAGGGATACATTAACAACCAGGAGATAAATTTTATTAGGAAAGTTCTGCTTCATTTTCTTTTCTTCATATATTCTCACTATTCTCCTTTAGAGAACTGTAGAGATCCAAATTCTCTGGAGGTCAACAGAGGACATAAGGAATGGACAGGCTTTTGTCAACTGTTTGTCACCTTAACTGTGAGAGTATCTAAACTCTCCCCCTCCACAGAGACTCTGCTTACACACTACCTGTATTCTCAAATATTTCTTTACAAATGACAAGGTTTATAGACAACTTTGGGAAAGGCTGGGACATTTTCAAACAAGTCTTTAAACACTCCCCTACCTCTGCACATCTATTACCAGCCTTACAGAAAAAAAAATTCAACACTTCATACTTCCCTTCTGGGTGTGTGTTTTATATCTTCATGACTTATACTTCACCCTTAGCTTCCCTTGAAGACGTCCAACAATAAGGGATAAGTAAAAAGTTGAGAAAGAGAGGAAGGAAGCCAGTTCCCAAGCTGCCAGTCCCAGCCAGGGGGTTGGCTGAAGCAGAGGCAGCACACAGCACACTGCTGCTCTCAGCCTGCTGCTGCTGCAGCTTTGTCTGGTGTCATTGGGTTGCTGTCCAGCTACAAAAAAATGCTGCCTAAAGAAGAGCATATTGCCAATACTGGCTGCCAACCTTAGAGCTAGTGATAATCCAAACAGCACAAAGTGCCCATTATCAGTTCCTTCTCTGAACAGCCCATTAAAAACAGCTGTGCAGATAAAAGAACTGGAGAACTTTGTAGCAGAAATTAAGCAGAGAGAGAATGTGGTGGTTGGAGCCAACCACTGCCATTTAATTTCTGTGAAAGAAGAGTGGAAAAAAAGAAAAAAGAAAAAAAGGATAAGACTCCAAGTTATGAATGGGAAAGTTGTATGCCTGCCTAAAGCACTGAAAACCATTGTGGAAGAGGATTTCTGAAGACAGGAGGTCTTCATTAAGATTTAGGGGCTAATCCTAGAGAATCTCATTGCTCTGAACAGGAAACACAGATGCCAACACCTGAATGACAGCAGACAAATGCAGGCATTCCCACCTCCCCACACACACACATTCCCACAGAGGCACCCGTGCACAGGATTCCCCAGAGGAAAAGTCTCTGCTCTGTTGCAGTGGAGTCACTGGGGAACAAACTAAAATCCTTCCTGCATCAGCAAAATAATTCACAGAAAGTTACATAAAACTTTGGGTTCTCTGTTTATCAGGCTGTGCCTCCCAAGCAATGAGGAAATATTGGCAACTACGTGCCTGGAGCCCCTGGATCATTTCATGTCTCAGCCCAGCCATAAACAAACGCAGTTTGCTCTGCACGAGCCTCAGTTCTGCAGACAATAGAGCTCCCCCTCCTCTGTTCCTGAAAGTGCATTCAAATAATTTCAAAATAATTTATGAGTATTGCTCTGCTAGAGCATGTCCTCTAGCACAGCCTGTTGGAGACACACAGAGGCACTGCAGCTCACCCGTGCAGTCTCTTTCCCAAATCATCACTTTACCTGGAAGTTTTTTCCCCTGGACACTGGAAAGGTGAAGGGCAGCTGCCACTGGGGATTCAGCTCCTCAACCATGTACAGTATAGTAAGGAGGAGGGGATGCTGCTGGAGAAAACTCAATTTTGAAGATAAACTGATGGTATAAAAAGTCTCTGAACTCATTTTAAGGACAATGGTCATTCTGGATTTTTAACTGAGTACAAGTGCTTGTCCTTGGTATAACTAATAGCAGGAAAGTAATATTTTGTGGTATTATTTCTTCTAAGTGCTCGCAATTAATTTTTCAGTCTTTTTTCCCCTGAAATATAGGCAACCCTTTAAAAATAAAAAGATATTTTTTTGTCTTACCAATGAAATTATAAACCTTTTTTTTATAGTTCTGACTAAACCCATTTCAATTGTGTCTGAATTTGCTCATAGTTTCTCAGGGGTGCATAACTAATCTCTTTTAATTCATAATGCTAGATGCAATTATATGAAGAAAAGGTCTATGTAAAGACTGCTGAATCTTGGAAATATTGTTGCAGTATCACTTAATATTAGTGGCTTAAATCTACGCAGAAATAATTTTGCAAGCTACTTTAGACATCTGCAGAGATTCCTCCTGCTATTATTATATTGGAATTTCCCAAATTCTTTGAAAGCCTAACCATTTTTTCATGATGTGGCTGAACTAAAGGAGAGCTGACATAAGGTAGCTCACACAAGCACTTATGCTTATATTTTGCAAAAGAGCAAGTTACTGCATCCCTACCTGTGTTTAGAACAGAATGTAAAGCTCCCTTTTGATTTAGCTTTCCAACAAAAACAAAAAGAAAAGAATTTAAAATAAGGAAGATGTGAATAATAATAAATAATCAAATCCATCTGTTTCAGAGGGGAGACAGGAGAAGGAATCTAGACCACAGTTCTTCCTACTAACAAAACCTGTGTGTATGTATGGGAGTGTTAACGTGCCCTGGTGATGTGTGGTAATTGTATACATAGACACTAAAGCATTTTTTTCTTCTCACATCAGGCTTCTCCACTTTAACCAGATCTAAAACATGCACCATCAGGAACTATTGCTTTCTCCATTTTTCAAAGAGCTAATAGATACTAATCATTGACCTCAGACTTGTCATACATCACTAGAAGGATGTTCTCCATAAACAACATGCTGGAGGTCATGTCAATGTCCACTTCCACCTCCTTTGATTTCTGCCCATCTGCAGCTTGCAGGCCAAATAAATCTCGTTAAACAGCATGTGCACAACTCTCTTAAACATTCCAGAGAACAAAGACAAAAGAAACAGTAATGGCCACAGTTATATAAAGCTGCAGCAGTAGCAAAAAAAGTCTACGGGTAGCTTGAGTTTCATAAGCACTGAAAACATAATCTATCATCAGGCAGTGTGCACACTGCATGTGACTGCAGCTGGGGCACAGGCAGGCAATTTCTGATTTGATTTGTGGCTCAGTGCTGCAGGATGGTCTCTTCCATTCACCTTTCCCTTTGCATGTCTCCTTTCTCATTCTCTGCTGCACACTCCTGCCTCTTGTGCTGCTCTTAGTGCCCTCTGAGCAGATTCTACTGATAAACTTTCTAAACTAAGCCATATGGAAGTAAAAAAATAAACAAAACAAATAAGCAAAACAGGAAAAAAAAACAAAAGTCCATGAAAACAAAATACCAAAACTTTATGCTCAGGCAAATAAATCAGCTCAGCAAAGGTAGCAGAGTAATAGAAGCAAAACAGGGAACTTTAACACCAGGACTAGGGAGCCTCTCTGTACAACAGCAATCACCTGTACTCTCTGCATGTGTGACTTGCATTCCATTGCAGCCTGGTCACATAGTTCATTTTTATGCCTGGAACAGGTAGAGCAGGAACATATACATACTTCTTAAGATACTGGGACCTTCACCAAATCCCTGAGGATCGACCAAAATCCACAGCAGTCTCAAAATCCTTCTTTTTTAATAAGTTTAGGATTCAAATGAACAAAGGAAAGAAAAAGTATACTAAGATATCAGAGAATATGCACTGGCTCACTAAGTGTTTGAACTGAATGGAGGTGAAGAAATACAGTCCCAAAAGGTCGAGTTAAATTTTTAAAATTGCAAACCTAGTTGATTTTAAAACTGTAAAGCTATTTTCATTAGTTACTTCAATTCCTAGTATTTTGCATTACCCTACTACCAAAATTTGCATCCCTCTAAAATTGCTCTTTGTTTCATTTTGATTTAATGGCAATGGAAAATTGCCACATACAAGGGCATTCTAATGATTAATTAACATTCATATTGAAAACATGCATCCAGTTTTTCCTAGTTACTTTTTTTCCTTGCTACTTTTTCCCTTGTTACTTCTTTTTTTTTTTTTTTTTTTTTTTTTTTTTTTTTTTATTATTAAAGAAGCCTTTCTGAAGTCTTCTTCCCAAAAGACAATTATACACCTTGATCAATTCACTACTTAATCTTTTCTCCACTAAGCAGAATAGATTTAGTTTTTCAGGTAACACTGGTGTTCCAGACATTGAATCATTCTTTTGGCTCTGCTCTTAAGCCTCTCCATTTTTTATATATTTTCCACAAAAATTTTTGAAGTATCTTTTTGTCAGCTTTGAAGCAGTGAAGTTCACCTCATGTCCAGCTGTACAGCCATTCCTTTCTTGCCTTCAGCTTGTATAAAATTACAGCTACTCTGTCCTTAGATATTGTTTTTAAAAGTTTTTTAAATCCTTGTTTATATGAATCCCAATAGCTCTTCATTTGCATTAGTTTTTAAAAATTTTGGAGTTCAGCCATTGCATCATAACATGTAGGAGACTTAAACTGAAACTTATCAGCCTGCTTTAGCACACTTGGATGATTTTCCAGAACCAAGAGGCTGTTCCAAAATTAAACTACCCAGTGTAAGTGGCAGGAGTGCCTGCTCCCACACTGCTGCCTTACAGAACAGTTCTCCTGTGGAATTGCAGCTGGACAGACTTTGCTCACAAGTTTTAATTCTGTCAATGCTACAAATTACTAAGACTGTTTATTTCCAGATGTAAAATTGATTGAAAACATTTTTTAAAAATGTCTTTTGCCTCACTTTTGACAACTTATGGAAACACTAGCTTATAAAATGGAATATAATTAATGGGTAACAGCTCTCTAAACTACACTGCATTCATGTGACATGTAGGGAATCTGTAGGGAATGCAAGACTTAGAAAAGATTCCACCTGTCCCTGTTCATTGTAAAGGACTGGGAATAGTAACACTTGTATACAAAATTATTTCATATCCAGTGCTACATTAATTTCCAAGAAAGAAATAAAAAAATAATAAAAAAATAAATATAGTTAATTAAAAAAAGGATGAAGAACACTATGAAACAGAAAGCAGAAAAATACTTGTGGATTAAAAAAAACTCAAAAAACATGAACAACAAAACACAACAAAACACACAACAACAAAAATCTTGTTTATTTTCTATGGAAGAATAAAAAATTATTTTCCTTGTAAAGCTATAACCATATGCCAGGCCTTTAGGGCACAGTGTGAGTAAAGGCAAACATCTTCTGGTTTTGCTCTACTCCAACTTTATTCTGAAATATGCAGTCAAGACCTCCCTCCCATTGTTCTCCTTCTGTTGCGTATAACTTGCACTTCTCAGTTTTACATGAGCAAAAGAATTATTTAAATATATACAGCACCAGTCCTGGACAGTCCTTTGAAACAGTACTCTGTTCTTCTGCATGACAGAGGAGCTCTCTATGAACTCTATGATCCATTTATTTAATTGATTTATTCCTGTCCTTATGAAGAGCCATCCTGATGGGATATGTTTACGTGGTTTTCACTACTCAGATTTAAACAAACCAAGCCACTGCTATGGCACCCTGCAGAGTCCCTGGAACAGACACAAACTCAGAGCCTGATGCTCAAGGCTCAGTCCCCAGGCAGCCATTCCCACTCAGATCAGCAGCAAAAGATGACTGGTCAAAACTTCAGCTTTCAACCAGCTACGTACACTGAGCTTTGACAAAAGCATGAGGAGAACTTGGAAGAAGTGTGACAAAAGCCATTCTTTGCATTTTTCCCAGCCACTTGCAAGCAGAGGCAGCTGTCCTTGAGAGCCAGGCAGCTGTGCCAGATGCTGCCAGTGCTGCTCTGGGTGAGGTGGGCACTGCACCCAGCAGGGCACAGCTCTGCACTGGCACCCAGCCCCTCCTCACCCAGGGAGCACCAACAGCTCCCCAGGGCAGTGCTGCACAAACCTGGGATCCCTACATATGTTCCAAAGCTAACTTTGGGAATATCTGAGCTAACATCCTCTTATTGCACCGGTACTAGTGAGGACAGAAAATGGCACCAAATAAACACTCAGGGGAGATTTTGTCACATTGTTAATGCTCTGCCATTAATCCTGATGTTTGGTTCGACAACCAACCTTCTGTTTGGTGATAGTTGTCTTTGAAGGTTGCTCTTAGTCTTTGAAAATGCTAATTGTCAAGCCAACATTTACAGAGGAAGTTGTAAAATGAGAGGTTATTATCTACTGCCCTTGCTCTGATGACAGAAAGAGGCCTCACAGAAGAGTTTTCTATTAAAAGCTTCATACATCTTTGTGGATGGTGGCAAGTACAAACAGATTAAAGAGCCAGTCTGAAAGAGCATGAGATGCACAAGCAGAGCCTCTGCAGCCTGCACTCCATCCAGCTGTGAATATATCCACTCTTGATTCCAAATGATAGAGAATCAGCATTTGAAAACACCCCTTTAAACTGCCTAGTGGTTAGTTAATCTTAATGTGAGGTTTGTATATTATTTTTCATTCAAGTTTCTTTAACACACAAACTTTTTTAGGCACTGTAATTTGGCTAAAGGGTATTTTTTATCATTTGTTTCCTTTTCCCTCTCCAGATTAAATTTTCCATTTTTAACACACTTGTAGGGGATTTAAATACACTGAATTCCTTAAATCTCACCATGGATTTGCTTTCAAGATCTTGCATTACTTTTTAATGGGTTTTTCCAAGTTTTTTTCTCTTTTTTTTTTTTTTTTTTAATGAAAAAACCAAAAAGTATCTTTTTCTTAAATACTTCAAATATAGGTAGTAGCATTTCTTTTTTATATCCCAAGAGCTGGTTTTGTTTTCATGCTCTTCTGGATGTTTATGTCAAATCTTTTCCAAGACCCTTTAAATAACCCAGCAAGTGCCTATTCTCATTGTGTGATTTCCTCAGTTAGGAAGGTGTAATTGTGACACTGAATCTTGCAGAGCTGCTGTGCACAGAGAACAAGGAGCAGCTGTCACAGCAGCTAAAGCAAGGCAGCTCTGACTCTCCTGTGCAGCTCAGCTTGCACGAAGTTCTAATTTGTGGTTACTGCAAATAATTTCCTTATTGTTTGCTGTCATTAAGACACACAGTGTATTGATACATTACACAGCCTAGCTGTGATAATGCAGCAATGCAGAAACTCTCAGCTGAGCACGTGAAGGGGAATCAACCCACGCCACAGCTGAATTCAGGTAAGCAGACCCAAATTTGGGGGTAAAAACCCAATCCTTACTTCAGCAAGGAGAAACAGTGCTAACAGGATCTGCAAGTATAGAGAGGTTAAGGGGCTCAGTTTTATCTACACATCTCATACACAACACTGTAGTTCTAGATGTGGTTATAACTCTCCAGGACAAGGCACAGCAGCATAAGTGAACACGAGCCACAGAAAGAAAATGTCCCCATTTCGAAGGGTAGAGCACAAAGTGAAAAGCACAAGTGTTGAGGACGGAGACATAATGGCAGAAGGAAAACAAGGAAGATTATAGTGAGAATTCAGCAGAGAGGAAGGTCGTCAATTTTCCCTGAACTTGCACTCCAGTTTGGACAATTGCTACTAAAGTGTGCAGCAAGTTCATTTCTGCAAAGCAGCCACTCTGAGAAATTGGAGAGCTTTGCTTCAAGACCAACAGCATAAATTATTATTTTGTCTTTTCATATCAAAGCTGGAACTTAAAACCCAGTCATACTGATTTATCGGGTGTGCAGAAGAGAGAGTTACGTCCAGTGTCACTAACTTTCATTTCCATAAGGTGCTAATTCAAAAAAGTCACAGGTTTTCAGCACATTTTCTCCACACCACAGCCTTCCCCTCTCTGGAATGTTTTTAGTGCTTCAGTCAAGCTGTAATTGAGGGAGGTTAGGTGTGCTATGTCCATTCCTGGTTTTCCATCATCCCTGCAGCACGGGTCCCATTTGTTTAGCTGTGTTTTGATCTCCTAATTCACACCCCAGTGTGCAATGTCCCCGCCACTGAAAAATTCCTACCCTCTTCTCTCTGGCTCCTAAGAGGTGCCAAAGCAAACAGTTCGGGATCACACCACAAACTTCTGTTAATGTTCCAGGAAAAGAGATCCAGCAGTTCCTGCGGGCTGTTAGGAAGGTGATGGTGCAAACATGAGGATGCTAAAAGGATTAGCAGAGTGTGTTTGTACCACCTTTCTGAAGACAAGGGTCTAAGAGAAGTTACAAAAAGGACTACAGAGTGAAAACCAGTGAACTTACGTGTTAAAATGGAATTTTACATCAATACCAAACACATATAGGAAGCATTATTATAAATATATGCATTTAATTCTTAACAGTAGCTTTAATTTACATTAAGGATATTTATTAAGGATCTATCCACAAAGAAAAAATGCAGCAAAGCTCCTGTTGAGTTCAGTGGTCTGAGACTGAAACCTAAAGCAAGATTTTTAGACAACATGGATGAAACTACATGAAAATTCCTGAATGCTTGTGTTATACATGCTGTGCTCTCTTTGCATTGCATTCCTAATCAGGGGTGTATATTACTAAATTAATCCAGAAATCACATTCTCAAAGTGAAGAAATGCTTAATCATTTCAACGCAAGATTTCTTAACATTCTTTAATTTCACCTCTTGGAATTTTACACTGAATTTTGTCAGTTTATAAATTTACACTAGAGCATGCCAAAAGTAGGAAAAGAAAGAAAACAAAACAAAACAAAAAAAAAACCAAAAACCCAGACCTTAAAGGCATTTTACCTCAGAGACACTGAAAAATAAAGACCATTAGCAAAAAAGTATAATTAAATTAAAATGCCAGCTTGCCAAAGAAGCTCAGTAAATGGGAAATATATCAAACTGTGATAATACAAATGGGCTATTTCTCAAGGTGTGAGAAAGTCAATGGAATAAACTCTGATAATTTGCTGACTTTTTATGTACCAAGTAGAGTAATGACTTAAAAGTAAATTGCACAATGACAAATAAAGCAATATATTATGAACCACTGCTACTCTTCCTATTAAGATCAGTATTTTAGGTATTATGCTGTAAAAAATATTAAGTGGGAAAAAAAAAAAAAAAAAGAGAGTGTTGTAACTAAGGTAGTGTGGCCTGCTGCTAGAAAAGGAGAGCTGGACTTTCACATAATCACATAATTTTAAATTCTGTTGTCTGCACTTTCCCAGAAGTGACTTTGGCCCAGTTATTCTGAACATGTTTTAATTTCCACTCCCACCCTGATGACAGCAAAGGCTTTTTCTAAAATCAATCTTTCCACAGGACTATAGACTTTTCAGAATATTCAAAATTACTTTTGGCATGTAAGTTCATTTTGCTAATTCCTCTTTTAGTGAGCAAATAACCCTTGAGAAGCTGGCTCCAGGTGTTTATGTGTCAGGACAATGTCAGGAGCGGCCCGGGTGCCCAGCGCCGTGTCAACACCCGCGCCGGGGCAGCGATGCCGCGGCTCTGCTGCCCTCTGCTGCAGCCCAGCCCGGACCCGCCTCCCGCACGGATCCTCACACTCAATCCCGACCGCGGGCACCGAGCCCGAGCTCCCAAAAGCACAGCTATAAGGAAGAGCAATAAGGAGGTGCTATTCTGTTCATAGAAAAACGCTCAAAATAAATAAAATCCTCCCTTCTCTTTTGCTGTGACTGAAATACAACAGCTGAGGTGTCATCCTATATTGTGTGAGCTTGGAAGAACAAACCTGACAAGGAACAGAATTATTTTTTTAACGTGTAAGACTAGAGAATATAGTTTCATTGGGAGAAGTAGAAATAATTATTCTTCTGGCTGCTGTCCCTGTTTCCTGAGGATATAAACAGCTCCACAGGGACACCTGCCCCAGGCCAGTGTCAGAGGGGAGCAGTGGCACTGGAGCAGAGGCGTGCTGGGACCCCACAGCCCTGCCAAGATGCTGCACCCCAGGAGCTCCCCTACCCTTCAGGGCTGCTGGGTCCCTCTGTTCCCTTCCTGAAACTCACTGGCCACCAAGGCAGAGAGGATGGCAGATATTAATCATTGCAAATTACTTTACAAATGAAGTATTGAAAGCTGAAAAAGATATTCTTTAATTCTTTCTTAATTCTTTTTCATAAACTTGTTGTGTATTTTAATGAATTTTATTTTTGCCATGTAACACAAAATTGAGCAGGTAGATTTAAATCTTCTCACAAGTAAAATTGTATTCAAAATGTTAGAAGAATTGAATTTGACCTTTAAAGGGCTAGAATTTAAGCAGTCAAATGCTTGCTTTCCTCAAGCAAGTATGCACTTTATATGTATTATCTACTAGATTTTTATCCTGATAGACCATAACAGCTCCTAAAGAGCCATTATAGATTATTGTGTAAATCCTTCTTTGTTCATGGACTATTGACCCAACATTGCATGATGTCCCTAAAGAAGACTTGATAGTCCATCATGTTAATCCAGCTGCAAGGTTAGTGCATGATGTACAGAAAATCTTTACATAATTTTCAGTGAAATTAAATAAGAATTTTCCTGTGCAGACAATTATGCTCCATCGTGAAATAATTCAATATCAGAGATAACACAGGGCATACTCACATATAGAATATTAGATTGTGTTATGGATTACATATCTATGTGCTTCTAATTTAAATTAAATTCAGGCTGTGTAGTGAGGATAGTTCAAAGCGGCTAAAGGTATTAGCTGGGCTTCAGAACTAAGATAGCTACAGAGATTTATTTCTAACTAGATAATTTTAATGAAGAATATTGTCATTTCAGATGTTAATAAGCAATTTGAACAGAATTTGGGACATAGAAAACATGCCCAGAAAAAAGAAAAAAATCATGCCTGTACTTCAACTCTCAGTTACTCCCAGTCTGTGGCTAAATGCAACACTGTCCTATGAAGGGAAAAGGTACATTGTGGTGTAATCCAAACCACTAAACTTTTGAAAAGGGTTTAGCTCTGCATGTGCTGGACAGACAAGTGACACTTGTCTTGTCACCCAGGGCAGATGCTGTGTGATGGGTGCTCTCGGGGGCAGGAGGGCTCAGAGGGGCACAGCCTGCAGCAGCTGGGCTCCAGCTCCAGCCAAAATCTCTCCTTGGCATACCTATCCCAACTACAGCAATATTTTGGGGTTTATGGTATAGTTATCACAAAAATTAAACCCTTTATCAATCTGTACTTATTTATATCTGCGCTAATCCTTCTCACTGAAACTAACATTTGTAGCTTTAATTCCAATTCAAAATTGTCCAGAAATAAAACAAAATCATTATCACAAGTGAGCTGAAGTCAAGCTACTACTCCCATTTTTTTCATTGCTTCACTAATCATTTCTCAGTCAAAACATGTTCTACTCAATAATTTTCAAATCTCCAAGAATTTTTTTTTTGGTGCATCACAGAAATCCTGATTTTCTGAATTCAATAGCACTTTGCTGCAAACATTTACATTTGAGGTATAATGAAATATCCAGATCAGAACATCCACTAGTTTGAGGGAGAGTTCCTCTCAAAATCAGTGTTTCTAAAAAAGGGATAGCATTGTCAAACCATGGAGTAAAATATTCCTGGCAGTGTGTAACTGGATGTCTACTGGCTTAAACTCTGGACAAGAGTTTTATAGAAAACTCCTGGGGTAAAATTGCAGTATTTAGCTGTTGCTCCAATGATGACTAGAGTGAGAGAAGTTTTCACCCAAAAGAATGTGCTGATTATTGGGCAAAGGAAAATGAGCAAGCTCCTGTCTCACAGATGAGGAGGAAGGGCTGTGATCCCATCCTTCCTCCTGCTCACAGCATCCCCATGACAGGGCCTGGTTTCCTCAGGGGACAGAGCTCCCACAGATCACCCCACACTTCCTAAATTCCCACATACAAAGCCCCTCCAGGCAGTGCAATCCAAAATCCTCAGCAAAGAGCAAGCTGAGCATCCAAGGCATAGCAGAGCATTGTGGCACAGGGGGCTCCTTTTAAATTAATTCCTCACAAGCCAAGGGCCACTTCTGCAGCTCTCCTCTGGGCTCAGCTCTGCCCCATGGACCCCAAGGTACAGCAATTGCAGATGGATCTCAAGGCCCTGAGCAGCCCTTGGGCTGTTCTCTTCAGCAGCAGCACCAAGGCAATGAGTCCCATCCCAAAACCTGAACCCTGCAACAGCAAACCTGCCCCTCTGCCACACACAGGCAGCGTAGCACCTTACGTAAGGCACAGGTACCTCCTGCTCCACTGGCTGCAGAAGCACACCATGAATATTTTACAGATTTCTCATCCTCTCCGTTTGTGTAATTTATCAATGCCTAACAGGTCCTCTGCCAGCTATACATTAAAACTATTTTCAAAATATTTCATTGTCAGCCCATGGCACCTTCATTATTTATTAAGATAAGGGACATGATGAACAGGAACAGTAGGTAGCTTGTTTGTTCAAATGTACTTTATGAATCCTTTGAATGCACAGATCTGCTAGAAATATAGTGCTTGCAGGTTCCCAAGAGTCATAAGCATGATTCATGGAAATAATAAAAATATTGTATGCTTGATGTAGCATCAGCATCACCTACCTGGAAGCTCTTCAACATATACAGGCTGAATCTCTGGAACCTGGGTCATTATTTCAGGTACACTCATATAAATCAGAAATTTAGCTGTATTTAATATAGGGTGTACATTATGGCTTTTTACAGTACAATGACTGCATGAACAGGTGAAAGGAATCCACAGTTCATTCTCCACTCACTACTACTGTTACAATGAGTGATGGAGTTTCCCCTCATGCCCCACAAAAGGATTCCTTTAATCTGCCTTTCTCTTCTGCACAATTTCTTTTAAATTGCCTTTTTCAAGCAAAACCAAGACTCAAATAACAAATACACCACCACAAAAAGCAACACTCCAATAATCATTTTGTTGACTGATTACATTAGCTCCTGTCAATTCAGAAAATTATAGCACTTTTTTTTTTGTGTTGACTAAGGAGACTCACAAAGTCCACAAATAAACAAAGAAATTGACGCATGAAAAAGGCAAATTCCCAGGAGAATTTTGAGGTGCAGTTAGAAAGCATCAGAAATTATGCACTCACTCCAACAGTACTACTGAAATCCCATTCAGCAATTTACTCAGAGACAACAACAGGGAAGAGTAGCTTTTGGGACACAAACCTGGACCTGAGCACCCCAGTGTGTGGAAATACGCCATATCACTCTCTTTTTCAAGTGTACTGGGAGTTTTATTAGAATGGGAAGTGCAAACCCAGGTAAAGCAGCACCTGCAAGTACAGAAATATCTGATGCAGGTTCTGCCTCCTCAGCCCCAGCCCTACGTGTCTCATCCAGACCTGGAACACAAATCAGCTGCACAGATCCTGCACTGGGGAACAGCTTTGGTCTTGTCCTAGACAGTAATATGCTTTAAAAAAATCAACCTAAGAAACAAAAAATCAACCAAACAAACCAAAAGGTTTTGGCAAATGTCACAAACCATGTCTCTCATCCTGGAAGCTGGGGTATGGGTGCAGGTGCAGAGTCAAATAGCCTGAGTGCACATCCTCTGCCTGTCAAAGGCAAACTGCCAGAGATGCTGAGCTCAGGCTCCAGCCCAGGCACCCAACACCTGTCCAGCAGCCCTTCAGCCCCTAAGGACAAAGCCTTTCCATGGGTCTGTGGAGAGTGAGGTGCATTTCACTGGGAAGGTGCCCAGAGTGAGCCAGGATGGACACAGCCACTCTACAGCTCTTCTGATTACACAGAGAAGCAGTTTGTAACAACACATCTGGATAGTCAGCACTGAAATTTCCTACTCATCATTTTCTTCAATAGTTTTAGTATGTTATTCTCTCACCAAACTTGTCCCAGTTATGTTGAAAACTATTTTCTATTTATGGACAGCTTGTGAACTGTCAGCAGACAAACAATTTTTGCATATTTGATTCTTAAAGTGCATAATAAATCATGTCCTAGAATTTGTTTCCTGGTTGGACTGATATTATAAACTGTTCTACTTCCCCTCTACATAAATATTGTTTTGTAGAGAAGCAACTTAATTAGAAATCTCTATCTGCTAGAAGGAGGAAAGATGTATTTACAATCAACTTATAAGCAAAACTATATTAATTTTTAAAATCAAAAACCTAATAAAATGGGCATTAATACAATAGCAGTTTAAATCATATTAAAATTTATAATTTTCCTGTCATTATTCACCAGTTCTAAGCATCTGTTTGCACAGAAAATCACCTCTTTGATAAAAGTAAGGAAAGACTATCACACATACTTATTTTAATCAAGCCATCTGGTATTTCATTTTGTATACATTTCAGTTAAAAGAAATTTAATTTTCTCTCACAAAGATAATTTTAATAATAAAATGTAACCATATGACCATTGCATATGACATTCAATTTTGTGTTTAATAGAGTGTGTCAAATTGGAAATTGCAGTTTAAGACATAATCCTTCATAGAGCCTGTCACATACACAAATCTGCCATTTAATTTTTATTAAGTTATCCAATAATTTCTTAACAGACAGTTAAGCTCTAGAAGAGATCTCACAAAGTCACAGGAGAGAAGCTGAGTCTGCATCGGTCAGAGGCTACATTTAGAAGAGCTCACTCCAACAGGAGAAAAAACAAATCTACCACCCAGAACAAGAGGATTTTGTGCTCATGAATATTAAATTAATGCAATATTTACCCTCAAAAGTGTAAAATCAGTATTGCTCTTAAATCACATGCAGCCTTGTAACTTCATTCATTTCAATTTTATTTTATTCACACAAATGGGTATTATGAACACTATACTATAATAAAATACAGCTTGAAGATTTCAAAATTATCCACTCTGGAGATCTTAGCAACCGTAGGCAGGATGGAATAAAATCAACATAGAACATATAAGAGATTTTCTAAGGAGCTGCCTAGGGAACCGCTCTGCTAAAGTTGAGCAACTACCCCCTACCTATGATTTTCTGATTTTCCTAGAAAAGTATGCAGAAATTAGTTAAGATTTCAGCTCCATTTCCCTGCAGTGCTTACATGGATTTACTTGAGAGCAGGCCTCCATATTTAGATCTGGAGGTCAATAGATTTTGTAAAATATTTTCAGGAAATATTCTGCTAAATAGGGATGTGCTAGTGACTGTGCACAGGAGAATTCAGTACGCTATCATCACGTGCTCTTTTACCAGTTTTTGGTGTTGCTTTTGTCTGTTTCCTTTCTTTTGTTTTCAGTCCTTTATGCTTGTTTCCATAAAATTCAGATGAGATGTTTACACGTTGTCCCCCAAACTTTAAATCACTTTCATTAGTTTCCAGCCTGGCCTTTTGGGTTGGCTGTAGGATCAGTGGCACTGGAGCAGAGGAGGCAGTGGTGCCTTTTCCTGCAGTGATGGATGGAAGGCTGGCTGCAGCAGTGATGTACACTATCTCCCTTGCTGCAGGGGTTAGATCACATTAAAAGAGGAATGTGCAATTGAACTGACAGAAGGGGAATGATTAGCACTGGACATCAGTCATTTGTTTCAGGCTGTGCTGGGGTGGGAAACTCTTGGCACGGCTCCTCATCTGCGGGACCGCGGTCGATAGATCTGTTCCTAGATAACAGAATCTTGGGATTTTCTTTTCACCAGCAAGAATTACTTTTAGAAACAAAGAGTCAGAGAATTTGAAAGTGTCAAAAAGCCTTTAACAGTTTTTTGGCCGCGTCCCTGACCACAAGTGCAGGATTATTCCTAAATCACCTTGTGAATTGTCCACTCTGGCTAGCTGTATCCCAAGGGAGATCAATTCAGACACTTTCCCACAGCTGATGTATAACACTGTCAGAAGCTTCTCGCTGATAATCAACCAAAACTTTACCTTTTCAAATATCTTCCTGTAACTTCTAGCTGCACCCTCACCCAGCAATTCCTCTCCTGCCTTGGTGTTAACACTTCCCATACCCTTGTAGATGGTTATCACACCCTCTCTATCACTGCTTAGGCACGCTCTACACTTCCACCTTTTCCATCTTTTAAGTCAGTTCACCCAGTCTTCAGATTTTATGTCACTATTTAGATGTTAAAGGGAAAATCCAGTGTGCTAATTTTGGGTATACTTGAAGGAAAGAGTGGATAGGGTATTTGTTTACTTAATTCTCCACCTCATTTCAAAGCATGCTCTTACTTTGCCTTTATGGAGTCTCAGTAAAATACACAAAATGTACTTTGAAGTGACATTTTTTCCTCTCTATAAAATTTTCAGCAGCAGATATAGATTTCATTTTATAGATGGTTTTATAATTTGATTTTTTTCAGTTTACATTAAAGCATGGATGAAGTTTGTAAGCAGAAGTTATGTTCAACTGAAAGTATTAAATATTTGATGTTATGTATATTATCCACATACTTGATTCCTTAAACACAGAATATTGTATAGACATAGAATTACTTAGGCATAATTTTCAGAAGGATGGGGTGTAAGAGACTTGAAAGAAGTTGCTAGACTAAAGATGCTTAAATGTCTTGATTCTTACTCTAACAGGGGAATTTAAAATTTCATTTTTCAGCAGACTGTTTTCTGCAAATCCTTGATTACATATCATCCATTTGGAAACTTCTATAACTGTTCAAAAATAAAAGCAATAATAAAAAGGAGTATCTGGGATTAATTTTAGGTAAGATTTAATGTCATCTGGAAATGCAGGCAGGAAAAAGATGCAGATTAAAAAGCACAAAATGGATATGATTTGCTGTGGTTGTAGGTTAGCTTAGGTCTTGAATTCAAGTATTGCTTCCCAGTTGTGAGCAGTGTGTGGATGCAAACCCCAAACTGCTGCACACTGGGCATGGCTCTGCTCTGATGACAGCTTTGCACCATGAATATTACAGTGAGCCACAGAGAAAGGTCCTGAACTGTGAGTCCTCCACAGGGCTCCAGCCAGCCATGGGGATGCACAGAGTGCCTGGGATGCTCTCAAGGTCTCCAAAGTGATTTTTCACCTGTCCCACAGCACCACGCTGGTATTTATCAGTCAGGCAAGTCTGTGGGTAAGGTTTGTGCTTGGCCCTGGTAGCTGGGGCAGGGCAGGGTGAGGGGCAGGGCAGGGTGTGGGGAAGGGCAGGGCAGGTGCTGGGGAAGGGCTCCAGGCAGGACCCACCAGAGCTCTCCATCCAACTGGTCTCTTCTGCTCCCAGAGCAGAGGCTTTGGGGTCCTGCCTAACAGGAATCCCTCACACAAAAAGCAGCAGAAGTGGCAGCAGAGCAGCAGATGGCAAGGCCAGATAATTACAGAAATCCTGGAAGCAGCTCCCTTATTTCAGTGAACTACACTGGAGAAGAGGAAGACAGCTTCTCATTTTTTAATAAAGTTCAAATCTACCCCTAAACTTCTCATGAATGTCACTGAAATAGCTTTGTATGAATGAATGTTTATGGAAGACAACACAAAAGTAACCCTGAGAAATTCAGATGGAGATTTCACTATCTTCAGACTGGAAGAGTCATTAGAAAAATCTATTTCTGATCACACATTTTAAGTTGCCCCATTTAAGTATTATTGGCAAGACATCTGGACAACATGAAGAAATTCTGCTAAATTTACTTGCATCGAGGTTATATTTGATACCTGAATATTAGGGTACTTCAAATTACTTCAGAATCTGCATGGAAACTTGACTACAAGAAGTAGACATTCTGGTTATTTTTTAAATGCATCTTAAATAACAATAGCCACTTTTCTTCACAATTTCTCCATTTTGTCATTCTTTTGAAGAACAGTATAACTGCCAAGCTCAAGTAAATTAACATTCTGTCTTTTAGTCCCTGAGAAGACAAGGCTGCTTTCAAAGAATCAGATGGGTTGGACAGACACACTAAGGCAGCTGTATTACAGAAATCAACTTCATTAATGAAAATGGCTTATGTTTTAAGATAAAAACAGTACAACCAAGTAAAAAAGATTTTTCTTTAGAGGCATTAAATTATGTGAATAAAAGTAATTTGGTAACATTTCAATAGGTAGCTAGCCATGTTTTTATAGAGTAACATTGAGCTGCTGTTTCTTATACATTGGTATAAAGCAAGTTACTTTGGTAAAAATGTCTGTTGCTGGACTATCACATATGAGTCTTGTTACAAAGAAAATTGAGATAAACATACTGCTTAGTAAATCTCATCAACTTTTACTATAAAAACAACCAAAATGTGATGGACCAAACTTTAAATCAGTGAGATAAATGCAACTTTTGTAGCTCAGAAGCTTATACACACAAGCAGGTCTGCAGAACCTGACTATTGTAATCTATCTTTAAATAGATATTTTGAGATTTAGTGTAAAATAGCAGAGTGTACCACAGCAGAGTCGGTTTGGAGAGATCATTATAAAATCCCATTATCACTGCTACAAGTTGGACTATTTGTCATCACAGAAGAGATGACAAGCTCAGAAATACTACATTTGTTATTATCAGATGATAAATGATATTCCATTAAAGCTGCAATACATCATCTGCAAAGCTGCAAAGAAGATATCAAACCTATCAGTACTTGACTTATAATTTAATTTTCAAAAGCTGTCAACTAAAATTCCAAAGGCTAAGCATTTTCATTTTTAAAGTTCATCTTATTTATTTTCCTCATCTGTTAGTCTAATTTTTTGATATGGCAAAAATAACTGATTATGTGCAAGGTATAATTCTTTTTCTCTTGATTAAGTAATACATCAGATGTCACATATGTATTAAAAATATATGACAAATAATAAAGCAAAAGAGTGGTGATGAACACACCTTATTTGGATTTCTTACTTTAAATGAAACAGTAAAGGATGGGTCAGTCTAAAAATATTTTGATTATGTTGTATTCCAACTAACATGAAATCTAGATTTTAAAATTTACAGTTTGAGTTTCACTTTATAGGAATAGAAAATCAAATATAAATCTATTCAAACTGGTACTTGGAAAATATCTGTTTAGCATCCAAACAATTCTGACATCCTAAATTCCGGGGAAAAAAAACCTATTAATTAAGAAGCAATTTGTGCTGGGGGCTGCTCTCTGGGGGCAGCTCAGCAGGGTGGGCACAGGGCAGCACTGAGAGCCTGGGCAGTGCCCACCCCTGGGGCTCCACAAGCCCAGCTGGACCCAGCCCACACCTGACTGCTCTGAGCCAGACTTTGGACTCAAAACTTCCCAAGGAACTTCCCAACCTGAGCTGCCTCAAGGTTCAACCCCTCTAGCACAAAGACAAAGCAAGAATCAAAGCCTGGTGATCCTTTTATCTGCCATGGCCCAACACTGATGTCAGAAGCAACAGTGATACTCTCTTGATTATTCAAATTATTTTTATTTCTGTGTTATCTAATTCTTCACATTTCCAGTGCTAGTTCGACACAGTGTATAATAAAAACCTTTAAGCTACTGCCATGCCAATTTTTGCAGTATGTTACTGCAAAATTACTGTTACTACTGAGTGACAAAGCATCAGATGCCACTGTATCCTACAATCTGTTTCTAAATTAATTGACTAAAAACACTTCCTGAATTGACAGAATCACAGAATATGCTGAGCTGGAAGGGACCCCCAAGGATCATCGAGTCCAGCTCACAGCCCTACACAGGACCATCCCCAAGAGACACTCTGTGCCTGAGAGCATTGTCCCAACATTTCCTGAGCTCTGCCAGGCTGCTGCTGTGCCCACAGCCCTGGGGAGCCTCTTCCAGTGCCTGACCACTCAGGGTGAAAAACCTTCTCCTGATATCCTGATAACCTAAATCTGACACATCTTCAGGCCATTCACTTGAGCCCTGTCACTGCTCACCATAGAGGAGAGATCAATGCCCTTCTTTCTCCCCCCATGAGGAGGTTGGAGACTGCAACGAGGTTTCCCCTCAGTCTTCTTTCTCTAGGTTAAGCTGATATATTGTCTAAAAGTTTGTGCTTTTTCATTTATTAATTTAACATCAACTAATAATAGCATCAAAGACCTTCAAGCATGGCATTTCCTGGCAATAAATGAAGGGGCACCAGCTGAATGCTGGGAAGCAATTCAAAGTAACTTGCGAGCTAAAAGACATAAATTTTCTATTTACTCTTTGATGTTGGTGCTCACCACCCGAGACTGCCATGCCCAGAGAAAAAGAAGCCCAAAGCCCTATCAGCAATTGTTTGTTTTAAAAAGCACTGAGTTCCTCAGTGCCTTTCCCAGAGTTCAGCAACGAGCAGGGTAACAGCCCTGGCTGGACACGGGGCAGGTTCTTTACTATTAGAGCAGGGCAAAGAATAAAATAAAAAGTGAATTGTAAATGACACCTCTGTGCTATGTATCACAGAAATATATAGCCAAAGATGCTAAATACTAAAACAGAAATCGTAGGGTGTTTTGAAAATACTCATTCAGGTTCATGATTCTCAAGTTATGTTAACAAATCTTAGCCACTGTAAAGATGCCAGTTTCTGCAATATGACTGTGTGGCACAGGGCTACATTTGAGGTGACATATTAAACTTTTACAGCATTTTCTTTTTAATTAAGAAAATCTACTTTCAGCTAAAATTAACAAGTGTTAATCTCTACCCCAGTTGAATTCACCCTGCCTGGATCTAGTAGTTATTATCCCGTTCTTCATACTCCAACTTCATGTGAGTTTCAGGCAGGGTGTTTTTAGTCCCTGCTCTAGCACCAGTTTAACTTCCTTTTCAATACTGCCACCTACAAGGGAAAACAATACCTACCAAGCTGCTTTGAAAATGTTGCCTTCAGCATTGTGTTACTCTGATCACATTCATCTTTGTCCTTTTTTTCAATTTGATTTTAAATATTTACAGCATCATATATCTTCCCCTCCTGAAATTACTAACGAACTGTTACTGTCTGCGAAACCTGCTGGATGAGTGATGGACAACTTAAAAGGGAGCATCAATGTTTTATTTGTGAAATATAAGCTGAAAATAGTCTGCAGATTCTTTTTTTATTGATCTTCTACTTTATGCAAAGGTACCTCATGTACTTAACCAAGAAAAGACTTCATTGTGTACTATCAATAATTAAAACATTGAAGTCGATTAACATGTAATAGTCACCAAGTTGAGGTAAACTAAAGAGAAACAAAAATTTGAACAGACAAGAATAAAGCAATTGCAGCTGGAAATAATTTACATACTGTGGAAAAGAATTTAGCATTTCTACATTAAAAATGCAGAACAATGGGGAACACAGATTAATGAAGAAATAAGTTGCAGGACAGTTCAGTACTATAAATGCAAAAAACAGTTGTGAATAGTGCTTCTGCAGTTGTATATGAGTTCTGAAAAATACTTATAAAAAGTAGAATAGTTTTCCATTTCATCACAGAAAAAGATTACAGATTCAAATTTGACACCACCTAATTTTTATACTCTTGCTACTGTCATTTCTCATGGTTTCTCTTTTTTTTTGCTGTGAGCGCCAACAAAAATCCTGCAATGGCTGTTGCCTGCCAGAGCTCTTCATAGTGGTACCAGCCATAGCTGGAAGAGCTATGGGAGTGATTTAACCAGTGTGCAGGGCTGTGGAGTGAGCTGTGCACCAGCCCCATCTCTGCAGGATGACTGTAATAGTTGCCAGAGCACGAGCAGAACAAAATATAGCTTGAATAAGTGACAGACAGAGGGATACAAGGAACAGAACAGGATTAAATTAAAATGAATGAACTACTGCTCAGAGTACTGCTAGGGTGAAAAATAAGGGAAAGGCATATAAATAGTAAGCTGAGAAGTGTTTGAATGTGAAATAGGTCTTTCACCTAAAGAGAGGAGCAGGGCTGGTATCAAGGGAGATCACTCACTACACTGTCTACAGCAGAGGAATCAAGTCAGTGCTGCATTAGCTCTTCAATCCCCAGGCTCAAATATATACATACATACATATATATATATATGTATATATATAAAATATAGTTGGAAAATATTAACATAAGCCATCTAGTCATTACCAATATCATGAAATATTACAGGTATTTTACTGTTGAATATAACCCTATGCAATATAAATGCATTGCAGTATGCATACGTGTTTTCTGGACTTCTGCATCTAAAATACATGTATATACAAAGTGATGCATATATCTCTAATATGCACCTTAGTGCCCCATGATCTCTCTGCTCTCCTGCCATATTGTAGGATGCAATGGATCTGGTGAGCAACACTTGTGAAAGAAGCACTTTTTATTTTATTTTGGCCTATGAATTATAAATGCTCAGTATCTGAGCTGTTTAGATTGATCATACTTTTTTGCCAGTTGAATGAACATAAATTCTAGACTTATATTTTAGCATAAATAATATTGCAAATTTGAATTTTACCTTTCCATAGACATGTTTTATAAGAGTTGCTTAAGGCTCACTATTTACCCAAGAGTTTCTGACAATAAATTAACTTTCTAGAATATTTACAAGAATCACATGCTGAGAAAATTGATTCATTTAAAATATTGAACAAATATTTATTTTCCCTAAGCTCAAAAATTCTTCCATGTGCCCCTCTTGTGTTAATGTGTTTTTACATTCCTTCTTCAACTATTCCATAGAAGAGGGGGAAATAAACAAATCTGCTCTGTCATCTATCCTAGACAAAAGAACTTGGAGAATTTGGGAACTTTTCAAAAAAATATCTTATTCCAGACATTGAAAGTAGTCTGGAAGCTGCTTTTCAAAAAGGAGTAGTCAGTATCTCAGCCTCCTCCTTCTGCCATTCCTATGCAGATTAGTGACTCATCCTTTAACACAAACTCCATGCTTGCCTGCAGAGCTCTCATTACCTTTGACAACATTTTTGGTCCCTGAACATCTAATTTTCAACTCCAGAGTACACAGATGGGAAAAGAGAGACAATACTTGTTGCCTTTGAATTATACAGAAACCAAATCCTATTGTTATCACCTTTTCTTGTCACATTGATGAGAGAGTGATGCTTTTTGTAATGCATCTGTATAACACTGAGATTGTGATCCATTACTTCAAATGGCACTTTATGTTCCTAGAGTAAAAATTGATGAAAAATATTTTTCTTGAGTGTTTAAAATTATGTATCAAAATGTTTTCAGCTCACTTCTCAGAACATTTTATTGCAATCAAAGGAGAAGATTCTGGGAGATAAAAACCAAAAGCAAATAAACAATGATCCCCTTCCCTTCCTCTGTACCATTTGCATATGAAGTGACAAAAGCATCTTGCTGCACCAGGAGAATTCAGATGCCTAAATATAATGACACCTCAGTGGAATTTCGGAGTTGGAAGGGAAGATCTCTGACAGTGGCTGTGCTGCATGAGCCTCCCTGCTGACCTGGAGATTAACCTGCAGCTTTGGACATAGGTGGAATTACTCCAGGGGATATTGGCACCCACATGGAATCAGTAGATGGAGTCAGATTATACAGACATGGCACTTGGAAAGTAATGCCGACGATTAATTCTCTTGAGGAGTATTTTGCAGAAGTAGTATAGATTCTACTGAAGTAATACAATGAAATATTAATTTAAAAAAAAATATTACTAGCCTGGTTCCATATATAGAGTAGCTGACACAATCTAAGGAGGAATTTCTACATTTGAAAAGAGGAGTTACACACTGGTACTTACATGAACATCCTTTCTTACATGATTTCTCTATTTTTTTCTCTTACTGCCCTACAGACACACAGAAATACCAATACACCAAAGTAGTAGCTACATCATGTATCATTCTGAGAATTTTTTAGCCATGACTTCAGCTCCTTAGTATCAAATCACAGAGAAGAAAGTGATAATGTGTTTCACCCACAGCACAGTGCTGCAGAGTCCTTTGCTGTGAATATATTGTTCTGTAATTCTCGTAATGCATATTTGATATTTTGGTGCTAGTGTGTGAATTCTGCTGCACCTGTTGCTCATTAAACATGTTTTACAAAAAACATTTGGTTTGATTTGAGGTATGGAGTCTCAAAATTTTGTTCAGTCTCATTTTATGGATTCTAGTCTCTTCATTGGCCTCCAACAAGAGGTAAAAATTTAAATTTTAATCAAATTAAAGATGACAAATTTGTGAGCTGAATTTGCATAAGTTTATTGTGTGTCTTCTGCAAAGACACAGTCTTTTTCTGTCCTTTACAACATGTCTAGGATTAGCTTTAGTAGAAGAAACCTACAGGGGCTCCTACTCTACCTTCCCTCAACCTCTGCCCCCACCGTGTCTGCAAGATCAGAAACTGGGAATTTTTTCCACACTGTTGTGCACCAAGTAACTTTGAAAGGCCTTATTTTGCAAGGGTTGGGATTAGTATGGAATTCATTGAGTATGAACTCTTGCTTGAGACAGGAGTGCAACGACACTCCCTATTCTCCATGTAAGAACCACCAGTCCCACCTGGGTTTGCTCTCAGAAATGCATTTTGAAATCAGTAACATCATTTGTTTCTGGGTGAGCTTTCAGTGCAAAAGTGAAAACCATCAAAACCCAAAGCAAATGCTCAGACAAGCAGGGAAAACAATGAAATAAACTCATTTAACAGCAGTTAAGCTAAAACCTTAATATCCTTAGTGAATTTTTTAAAGGTAAAAGAAGAAACTTTTTTGACTCAACACTAAATGAATGAAGATTCAGCAAGATAGGCTGCAGTATATGAGCCACACTCACAGCTGCCTCATCAGTCCCTTCAGAGGAATGTATGGTTTCCTTTTTTTCTGCCAGATTTTTATATTTGTTAGTAATTTTCAATACTATAACAATATTTATTTCATTCTGAGCTTCCCAGATGTGTCATGAAGACTTTCAAATGCTTTATCATGGAGGCTTTGCTTTCTTTGATGTTATTGCTTCTCTTGTTTACTAGATTTTTTTATATAGAGTGCAAGCAGGGAGTGGAGATGGTGAGCCCACAAGGGCTTTGTTAGAAAAAAGCTTGTAGCTGGAGAGACAATAAGATAGAAGATTCATATTAAAATGTCTATTTTTAAAGGCTTGGGATAGGCTAATGACTCCTGGGTCATGACTCAGGTGCATGAGCTGAATGATCCTCTCTCACTCTGGACATTTCTCTGCATGGACAATTTGCAAATCAAAGCAATAACTACACAAGTACCTTTGTAAAAGGTGTGCTGCTCATCAGTGCACACCTCCAGCATCTTTTCCATCCACTCACTGGCAGATGTTTGATGCTGTTACTCAGCTCAGACATACAGGAGCCTCTCTTGTGTAGAGGTTTGCTTTATAACTCATTTCCAGTTACAGAAAGGTTTGCCCTCCACATGGCAGGGAGGGTGAGAGTGGCTCTTCAATTCCTTTCAGTGGGGTGAGCCTGAATCACAGGGTGCAGTTTTGGATGAAGCAACAAATAAACAGGATCTTTTCAGGGATTTCCACATCTTTTGTCACCACAGAGCAAATAGATCCACACTGAGCCTCAGTCTACACTGAGCAACACCTCTTTTCAAGAACAGGCTTCTGCCTTTTTCTGAGCCCCACCAGCCTTGGAAGTCAAGGCACTGGGAAATGGCATCTGCTCCTTCTCTTGGGACCTTTAAATGACACAGTTAAGGATGAATAGTTCATCTGCACCCAAAAACTAACTGCAATTTAAAATATAGAACCAACTATTCTTTCAAAATCTGAGCAATCTGTACCTACTGCATCTACTCTATCTTCCACCCTGTTTTGCTTTCTCTTTCAGGGGTTGAAGGAAAAACAAAATCAAAAATCAAACATAGTTGCAAAAGAAAGAGAAGAGGTTGTAGCTTCCCTGAAATGAATGTTAACACTGCATGGCACACACAGTGAGTCCTGACCATGCCCACCTGTCAGTTTCAAAATATACAGTGAATACATGGCAGATATTATCTAAGGTGCAAGGGTCAGACAGGAACTCTCATTGCATATGTCAGTCTGTCACTTTAATAAAGAAGATATTATAAATTCTTGAACAAACATTACTGCAAAAATATAAATTGGCATATAGAAAAAACTGCTCAGCTCTATCTTTTATTGAAAAAATATCTTTAATTAGATTTTAAACAACATTGGGAATTTTAGTTAGTTGGTTGATAACCTTGCTTTTGGAAATAACTGTCCTTTGCCTCATTACCCCAAACACCCGTCAGAATCAATCTGAGGGCTTCCAGATCTACCACAAGCTTTTCATTCCCTTTATTAGGAAGCACAGCTTTTGCAGGTCAAATTTTCCACAGTAGGAGCCTTTTCCCAGCAAGTAAAGGTACAATTCCTTAAGGACATAATCTGCCTGCGTATCCCAGCCCCTGTGGAAACTCCTGACAGCCCTAAAAGCACTTGTTAACCTCACCTTGCCCAGGATTAAATCCAATTTAAACACCAGATGTCAGTGTTGTGCTTATGTTACACTTGTTTTGGGAGATGTCCTTTCCCTGATGAAAATTGTGCAAGTAAACCAAAAGATTTTTGAATCTTTTAACCACATTGTGTCACATAATATATCACATAATTCTGTTTTTAAAAGCGAACTGTCCCCTCTGGATCCACTGGCATGCCAATTACAACAGAGGCATTAAGGCTCTGGCACGATAGGGATCAATCATATCCCACTTCCTTTAAAACATTTTTAACTACATTATGATTTTCCCCTCTTTTTCTTGAAGGGAAGAGTAAGCAGTGGCTTCACTCTGCTATCCACCAGACCTGTGTGTGCTATCACTGACTGACAGCTGGGCCCTCAGAGGGGCTTTGCTCTACAGCTCTGCTCCAGCCCTGCAGAGCTGCTCTCCTGCTTTCAGCAGAGGTCTCTGTTGGGAAAAAAAAATTCTCACTGGAACTACAGAAAGATAAATTAAAAAAAAAACAACATATCTTCCCATTGAATAGATCATATCTCAGACCATGTCTGTTGATGCCACAAAATCCCCAACAGAAAGAAAATGGAAATATGTCACCAACCACATAACATGTCTTAACTTTAGAGCTTCAGAGCAAAACTTAATGACCTGTCCTTTATACAAGAGTCCAAATTTCTGTGATTTGAACTTTCATGCTATTTCCTCAAATGAGCAGGAGGAAAATCCCACATCTCCCTGTTAGCTTCTATTAAAAAGTTCAGAATGAACTTAAATAGAGATAGATATCGTTGTTCATGTTAAACAAATGTGGAAATATTTTTGAATCGAGATTTCAGAATTAAAATAGACATTAACCAACTTTGTCTACAAAAATAATCTATTAAGTCTTTGTATTTTGGTTATTAGGTGACTGTATACAGGATGGCAAATGTTGGAATAACACCATTTGTGTCATTTTCAGCTTGTTCCACAAGATGGAGTAATAAGATTTGAGCTGCCAGAAACAGTCGTTGATTTAGTAACTAAATTTATTTCTGTAGTGATTAGATCAGATTGAAAAATGTAAACCTATATATCAGAACTTTCTTTGAACTTTCTACCATGAGGAGGTATCATCCCAAAGTTACAGTGAGGAAGTACTGGCCACAGACTATTTTCCATTGATGCATTATGCAATTCGGTCAAGAGCAGTAGCCAGTTTTAACATCTGCAAAGGATGGTAACAGATTTAAATCGTTCTAGCCCAAGGGTGACTAAAGGGTGACTCAACAAGAAAAAAAGAACTAAGACCCTTGCTGCCCAATATTTGGTAAACCAAGGAAAAGAAATGGAGGAACAACAGACCTCGTTTTATAACATGTAACACTCAGGGGCGTGTGGGTGAGTACTGTGTGAGCTGTGCACAAAACAAGCAAGTGACAAACACCTCTAGGAGTTACCATGTCACCCGGGAAGGAAAAATGAGGTGTCTTTAATGTTTGGGTTTTTTTTTTTCTCCTACACTTCAATGCTTTTTCACTGAAACAGGAAGGGGCAAGCAAAGTCTTAAAACAAACAGGAATATAACAGCTCCTTCAGGGAGAGGCAGCATAGAAATAAGGCTGTTAATATCCCATGTGATGCCAGCAGTTTTCTAAATCACATCCAATTAAAGCTTAGATCAAAAGCAGGTATTGCAGCAAGTGGAATTTACCCCTGCACTCCTCTTCCCAACCCTTCCATTGCCTTTGCTGTGATGCACAAGTGTCTCTAGCTCAGAGCAAACACAGCCAGATTGCATCAGCTGCAGAAAGAATCTTTTCAACCTCTTTTTTTCAAAACAAACAAAAACAGCCTCCTCCCAGGCAATTTCTGCTGCCTTTCATGTCATTCATACTTGCCACGGATTATGTTGTACAGAACTCAAAGCCTAATTATGTTTCTCTCCCATACACACAAACACCATCCTGGGATCAAGCAAGCAGACCCATCTTGAGAATTTTTGGTAGAAATGAAAGTAACCATTTACTAACCTTACCCCATCAAATGCAGAATACAGAAAAATAAAGATTTACATTTCCTCTTATATTTGATGAAACAAAGCTGTGGGGACAGCTAAGATTTTTAGGATTTGCCCTCTATATTGTCTATCTACTTTAAGCTCCTACATAATGATGAACAATTTTTTTGGAGGTGAACACATTTTGCATACTCAGGCATGTCATCTATGTTGTGAATTGTTACCTAAAGAATACTTATGTCTATCTTTTACAGAAGTCTGCTTGCCAGAAAAGTGAATTGTAAACTCACCTGTTATCCATTGGCCATATTTTGGTTGCTACATTTTGGACACAAAGGAAGACCCTAATGTACTAAGTTGCAAAAAAGCACCATCAAACAGACCACAAACAGAAATGGCTTCAGCAGAAACCCAGTGGCTATTTTTGTAATGTTGCATGGGAAAAGCATTATGAAAGGGCTTTGAAGAGTCATCAAATCAGTAGCTTTAACAGAGAAAAGGTAATTTCAGAGTGCTATAGATATTTCTCAAGCATAATACAGTAATAATCTTCAATTTATCATCAAAAGAAGCCATTGGTTGCATGAATGAGGCACAGAAACTGTGTCAAATATTCTATGGAAAATAATTAAAGATGTACACAAGGACTTTTGAAAGGATGAGTATCTCAGGTGGAGCTTGGAAAGCTGCTAGCAGTCTAAGTGCCCAAATCTCTATAATTGGTCTCTGGAGAGTTTTAAATTCCTGGGTTATGTCACAAATTACACATTATTCCTTCCCTTTAGGAGCATCTGTGAAATCCTAACAGGTGAACAGGTTGGCAAATTTAGATCGTGCCTCTTCCCTGTCTCATGGACTATTTTTATGCTGCTGTGAATTTTCCACATACTTTGTGAATAAAAGTAACTGTAATTAAGATGGATTAGCCACTTCCTTGGCAGCAGGTAGTCTAAAAAGCAAACATAACAGCCTCTCAACCCAAACTTCATTCAGCCCTTGCTCCTCAGAGAATGCCTAAGGCTTGGAGTGTGCAACTCAAGGCCAGGGATGGGCTAGTGCCAAGGCATGGCACTAGCCTAGGGCTTTCTTATGCTGATGATTCACAATCCTGCCATGCCTCAGTATTACCCTCAGCTTCAGATAGTAATAAAAGCACCAAAATGTTACTGCACAGTCACAGAAAAATTATCTCCTGCAAACATGTCCTATACTGGTGGATAATAATTGTGCCTAACAATTTGACATCACAGACTTGTCTGGGGACAGAGTGGGATGTCCCTATTTCTATATATATCACCCCTGTGATAAGGGTGGAGCAGAAGAGGGGAGCAGAATGGAGGAAGCTGCAGCTCAGCTTGGTTCCTGCTGGCCACCAGGGACACTGCACTCACTGCACCCCTCAAGATGGGTCCTAGAGCTTCACAACAGCACAGTGGGATGGATGGGGGTGAAAGGCTCAAAGGAACAACATCCCAGGTCGTCTGAGGATGGAATTGTGAGGAGGTGGTGGTACCAATGCTCTGCAGGGTTTAGTGGTGTCCAGGAGCAGGTCACAGGAGAAGGGGCTGTACCCCTTGCCAGCATCCCTTCATTGCTCTGCTCCGAGCTTTGTCCGGGATCTCGGGATAAGCGAAGTTATCATCTGCCAAGAACCTCCTTCCCAACATTAGAAAGCCTTGCAGTGAAAAATCAGCTCCAAGTTTTCCTTTCAGAGGCAGGCTGAGTGAGAAATTGTTACATAAACTCTCAAGACGCTTCCAAACTTCAGTTACCGCATGTCACCCAGAATTTGGCTCGGCTCTACTTGCACTCAGGAAGAAACCACACACACACACTCAACCAAGAAAGTTTCCACAGTCTTTTGGAGACAGACTTCACTAGCTCTTCCCTTCACTCTTCCAGCCAAACCCCAGACAAGATGCTGTCTTTATTTCTTCTAGAACTTCCCTCAAGTTCAGAGCACCAGGCAATGTGGAGAGCGTGCTCCCACACAGCAATTTCTGCCAAGCCTTTCCTGTGTTTGTGGGCACAGCGTGGGTTGGGCTGCACAGCTCTGCAGCCTCGGGTCCGACTTGTGCTGCAGCCAGCCCGTCTCCATGAGCACCAGCACAGCCACCCAGTGCACCAGAATAACACTAATCATTTGAATAATCACCTGATGGGCTTAAATTCTGAGGCTGACTCAGACAGCTCTTGCTAGAGAATTTTTAACTCTGGAAAATGCTCCCTGGTGATCTGATAGACTCCCCAGTTCATTGACTTTCAGGGCGATCTCCAAGGCTTATATATTTATTGATGCTTTTGATTGGAGATGTTGGTGATGATTTTTATACCTTTATTGAGGGCATGTTGAAGGAGCTCACTCAGTTAAAACTAGTCAATATGTTCTTATTTTGTTGTTATCTTTGTATACATGCCAAGAACCCTAGTGATGAGTGCACTTTATAAATTGTAAAATAAATAAATTTATGCTAAACCATGTAGTTATTTATGGCTCACAGTGCTAACTTAGCTGAGACAGCAAACTGATGTTATTGGAACCTAATTCATTCTCAGACTTCCAGGAGCGAGTAATGAGTCAATTATTCCAGTGTGACAAGAAAACCTTATTTATGGGCTCATTGATTAAGAATATGTATGTGTTATTTACTTACAATATTGACTCATTTAAAAAAAAAAAAAAAAAAAAAAAAAGAAAGAAAAATTTCTTTGTAATCCATTAAACCTTGTTTTCTCTTTGGAAAAACATTTCCCAAGCCTAGCATTAAAAAAAAAAAAAAAAAAATTAAAAAAATCAGGAACTGAAAAGAATCAGACTTGGAAAAGACAAAGACTCTGGTTCACTCAAGTAGAGTGAAAGGTATTTATTCTTAATCCTAGTAGCAGCTCTGGTTATGTACTTGTAGCAGGGTTTAGGAATCTTCCTGTTCCCTGGGATGAGCCACATGCTTGCATTTTTCAGTGCAATAAGGTTTCATGTGGAGAAGCAATCATTACTAAAATTCACTACCCAGAATTTGCTCACCCACTGCAAAAATCCTGCATAATATACAGAGCAGGAAACAAGAATGGAGAAAATTCTTGTGACTTTTAGGAAAGGGCACCAATTCCAATTCCTCCAAAAATGTTCCAAATGCTAGATAGATAACAGCTCAAAAGCATGGCTGCAATATATAGCACACCCAGTATCCCTCTTTCAGGAGCTCCTCTTTCACCCTAAGCCTAAGGCAGGGTGCTCTGTGCAAAATCCCTGCTGCAAAAGCCATGAAAGCACACCCAACATGGGCATTCCTCCCAACACTCTGGGAGCACGCTCCAAATGAGGAGCCACTCAGAGAGGAACTCTTTCCCTACAACTAGGCTGGGATTAAAATGAATCTTGACTGTTTAAGGAGGTCCTTCCTCTTCCCCATTATTCCATGTATCTTTCCAAATGGGAAACAAACAAATGGGACTTTCCTCAATCATTGAATAGCATTTGCATGTTACATTCATCTCAATCAGGCCTCTCAGTGCACCAACCACTGTTACACACAGGGGACTTTAGGATGTTCTCCTTATGATTTAATGTGTTCCTCTCCTTCAGTTCTTCCAGCTGGGACCGTAGAAACAACGTATTCATGATACAAGCTTCAACTTCAGTGAGCCTCTTGCCAGAGGGTATTTTAGGTGTTAGCAATTTAACCTAGTGTACCAATACAAAACTGCAACCCAGATGGAGGTGTTAGAATAAAAAGCTGCACTCACAGATTCCTCTGATATATTAGACACTATAAAACCATTTTTGCTGTCATGGGATCCAGCTCTTACTGGTAGTTTTCTGAGGGTTGTAGCTTTCCCCCCTCTTTTCTACTATTTCAATAATTCCTCAGAGGTGGCAGTAAAGGACTTTTGTATAAAATAAGTTTGAATGCCAACTGGTGCATGGTGACAGTGACAGACCCCTTTGAGTTCTCATGATTCAGGCACAGTACAAGGAGGCAAATAGTCTCAAGGCTATTAACTATGACTAAAAATGTGCATGTCTCATTTGTCATCAGTCAAGACTAGAGCTATGGTTTTGTCAAGTTGTTTTCCTAAACCTTACGTATTCTTTACAATTATGTGTTAAAACTAACGAAGCATTCCACATAAGAACAGGAAAACTTAAAGCAGTACATTTGGATGTTTCTATATTCCAGTGAAAGGTGCTTATTTAAATGAGATGCAAAACAGCAAGAGAAGACAGTTTAGAAGAAAGATAATTTTTAGAGGTGTTCTGCATAATCTATGAATAAATCTATTCACTTTTCACCACTTAAAACAAAAGAACCACAGTTTCTTATATCCCAGTCCTAGTTTCCCATTAACAATAATAAAAGTAGATAGACTACAATAATAGAGTGACTTTACTGGTACCTTGATAAAGCTAATTCCTTTCTAACTTTCCAGATTGGCTTATAAAAGAGCCAGATCTTGAAAACTTGAACTTCCCAGCAACAATGTGATTGAAAAATCCTCAAATCAGCTCCAATTGTGAAGTCAGAGCTCAGTGTGCTCCATCCCAACATCAACACTCTCCTATCAGTTCCAAGTTTAAGCTGAAGTGCCCTGATAACACGTGCAGAACTGCACAAAGAAAGAAATGCTTTTAACAGGCAGGCAGGTGCAGTCATTTAGGTCTTCAGAAAGTGAAGTTAAATAATTCTAGTCATTAAAAGCCAGTATACGTCCCAGAACATCTGTGAGCTCTGCTCACATAGACTGCTTCCCAAATGTATTCACTGCAGAGCATCTCATCACCTCTTGCATAGAGTGCAAAAGCAAATATCAGCTCTCCAGGGAGATCAAGCAGCAAAAGCTTCTTCCTGTTACAGTGACTCTACACACAAGAGAAGATTTCAGCCATGACATCAGTTGCAAGCTCCGAGAGCAACGGACAGACAAGGACATAAGAGATAAATATTATATTTTCTCTGTCTTCAGTTGATTCCTTCACTTGACATCATCTTTAAGCATACCTGGGTTTAGACTTTCACATCTACCAAGCACAAAGTAACGCATTTGAAACCACTTCTCAATAGCACTGACATTCACACAATACTGCTGCCATCTTACTCCTGTTGATATCCCTACACACACTGCTGATAAAAGGAGAGCTCTCCAATCACACAACTTGTTCTTTATGTCACAGAAACATCTCCAAAGCCCCAGCAAAAGTGAAGAAGACAGCAGTGCTCTGTCAGGTCTGCTGTCCTCTGTTGTGTCCTGCACATCCAGCAGGAGTATGTCAGAAACTGCCAGCCTGGAACATCATGCCTGGTTATCTGTCAGCCACCTGATCCTCATAAAATGGCTTTGAGCTTTACTAGACTCACTTCTTCCCTCAATATGCTGGTATAACAGTGAGCAGAAACAATCCTGCTCATGTCTTCTTGCAATTTACAGTTGCTAACACTTTGACACAGAAATGTATTAAAGCTAGAGGGAATTCTACATCTTGATAAGAAATATCTATTCAATTAACAAGCACACCAATGATTAGACTAAAACACCTTTATAAATATTTACTTATTTGTGATCTATTTTAAATCAAACTTAATTCTTGATTGCCATATGGGTCACTCACTTAAGAGATGGGACTGGATGATCCTTGTGGGTCCCTTTCAACTGAGAACATTCTGTGATTCATGTTCAGTCATTTCAATGGAAAGACAGCTGCATGCAAAGCCAATAAAGCCAATCTTTAAAACTTCCCCTTTTGTACTAAAAAAATTTTTTTTAGAAAAATGTCAAACATTTTCGTACCTTTTGGAATGGGTTCAATGCATAAATAACTCTGAGTGCAAGAATTTGCAAACTACTATTTTAGTATTCATTCATGCACAGCTCTCTGGTATGTAAATGAAGCAATTTTCTCATGTGGTCTTTCTGCTCCTATTTTCTACTTCTCACTTGTACAATGACTAAGCTCCAGTCCCTAATATGTCCTTGTCAGTATCAGAGATGTACATTCACTCCAATTCTCCAACTCAAAGGGTACAGGCACATTTCACCCAAATTAAGTCAACAATTCTTTTCCAATCTCTTCTTGAACAGTATTCCTTCCAGACTCTTCCTGAGCCACAGTTCTCATACCTAACTTGCTTTTCACATTTCCTAATATTTTGCCATTTTATTATTTTGCTCTGTTTTCAAAGATTTATGTGCTCAACTTTATTAAATATCATTAATCATGCCCAGTAAGATTTTCTTGCAATACTCTTAAAAATCAAATATTATGCTCAATAAATAAAAAAAAAAAAAAATTAAGAATCTTCATGAAAAATGGGGTTGAGTACCAAGTCTAGAACATTACCAAAAGAAGAAGAATTTTGTGTAGGTTTAGATCTTCTGCAAAGCAGTTTTCATTGCATTAACTGGCAACACAACTACTTCTCTCTGAATTATGGATTGTAGCAAGCATACTTAAAAACACAGGATAGGAGTTACTTAAATATTGCATTCTAAATATAGAAATCAAGTGGAATAATTTGAGAGGGAAACATAATTTTGAGAAGAAAATAAGTATGTTAAGGTTGGCAGTGTAAAGCAGGTCTGCTTTTTGTCCTCTAATATTCCCATGATTGCTGAGGCACCTGCAGTACAGCAGGATTTGATGACTAATTGAGCAGTGGGTGTTTTTCAGCTTTCTGCAGCTTGTGCTGATATAGTTATGGTTGCCATTGGAAGTATCCTTCCTGAACTTATGATTGTGGTCAGACTGTAGCTGTTAAGGGATATGAGACACTTATGTGGTCTCTATTTCAGTGCAAATCAGTTTAACAAAAGCTTGATTCACAGGTCTATCTTTGTTCTATCCTTTCTTGCTGTTTGCTTTTCTGGTGTTACAGTGAGATAGTGTCAAGGCCATTAAATCTGGCCCTGAATGTTTAACCAGCAAAAACTGTTGAGCAGTAAGTAAAAAGCATTGTTGGAGAGGCATATCTGGAAATGGAAGGCATTTCATCCCCAATGTACTTTGAGAAGATCACACATTCAATCAGCATTGCCTTGGAAAGTGTGTTACTTTTAATCAGCATCACTTGGTTTCATTTGTACGACAGACAGAGTTCTTTGCTTGATCAAATGTTACAGATTTAAAAAAAAAAAAATAAATCAGAAACCCTAATATGCTTCTACAATCTAAAGGCCCACTGAATACCCTAATACATGAAAGTGTACAAATCTCCTAGGGGTGCCACAGTAAATCTGGGGTTATGTAAAAAGAGGAAATAGATTGCATCTCTCTTATCAGTTCTTATGTTTGCTGCTGGTTTGTTGCAGCTGTAGTAATGCAGCAAATATGGCCACTGCTAGTCTGTTGAAAGAGATCTTTATAAATTCCAGTTGTCAACATGAAATCAATTCTGCTATGGGCAAAAGAGTGCTTCATCATTCCAATATTTGCACTCAGATAAACCATATCCACAGGCTGTATGTGTCTTCATTTATTTATTTATTTGGAACTGGGACTACAACACATTTTCAGCCCAACACTGTGGATCTGTGCCAAAATTGCATAAAGGTTGTGTAGTAAATGTTTCTAAGTAAATAGGTCCTTCAATTGAAATGAGAGAACAACGCCTCTAACTGGTGCACTGTGGATTCAATCTGAGCCATAGTTTCCAGTCAAAGAACAAATGATATATCATTAATTAAAGACGAAAAATGGGAAGAGAAATGACGATTACATATCTTGACATTCCATAATGATTTTTTCTGTTTCTTACACCTATGGTAAATAAGCCAAGCACTCAGCAGCAATAGAGGAAAAAAAAAGACTTCAGTTTGCAATTTCTTTTTCTATAGTCTTTCTTCTTCCAGTGAAAGTGTCTATAAAATTTTTAAAGGAAAGTAGGTTGCTAAAATGTACTTAATTTGCCATGATAGATTGAGTCCATGCTTCAGTGACTGTAATTGAATCTGTGACCTATTTCTTTAGTAAAGTAGAAATAGTCTCTTGGGTTTTTGTCACTACCATCTTTTAATGAAATTCAAAAAGACTGTCAAAACGTCTACACTTTTTCCAGTAGTTGTTAATGTTATTACTTTACAATTTGTTACTTTTTAATTAATCTTAATAAATGTGTACACAGTCTACCTGGCAGTTGGAAATGGTAGACATCAATTCATCACTGTCACACTGTAAAGCAAAATTAACAGGACAAAAAGGGCTTTAAAAGCAATAGAATATCTAGACACATATTGGTTCTACTTACACATACTTTATATCTCTAATTTACAGGGTCTGTGCATTACAGCAGTCCCACAGCTGAAGTTAAAGGGTCTGTCAGCATTTTAATCATAACCCCAGACTATTTCCAAGACATTGCAACTCAGAACTGAATTCTGTAGGGGGATTCCCAGGCCAGGAACACTCCACTCTGCCACCTATTTCCCTTACCAAAAGAAGATACTCTCAGTACATTTTAGACCTTTAGAATGCCACACCACGGGGACCTGGGTTGTGACCCAAGGCTTGGGTGATGTCCTGACTCCACACTCACATGAGATAAACCCTACTCTTCCCACTCAGTGTTTCCAATGGGAATGGAACAGGCAACTGGGGCAGAAAGAGGGAGCTTTCCTCTTGTCTCCCAGTCCTCACAGATGGGGCAGCAGAGCAAAACTTTCCTGTCTAAAGTCCAGACATTGCCTTAGTGTCTCAATATGAGCTCTTTAGCTTGATTATTTCTGATACATCAGTGTCTAGGAAAAGTTACTCTGTCAATTCCTCCTTCATCAAGGATTGTGGCATCACTAGCTTGTGTTGATGTGGAGCTGAGAATCATCTTAAAGATAGTCAGGTGTTCTTGTATAATGTTTAAGCCTGCAACTGCTGACTTATGCTCAACATTGCAGCTGCCTATGGGCAGCCTGGGGCTGGCATTTACATCAGAGAGGATCTTCAACAGAACAGCATAAAGCAGCTCCTGGAGCTGGGTATGGTCATAGAGAAGATGTTATTCATATAAGACTGAGACCTATGAGAGGCTTATATCTTACCTTTACCTATGCTCTAGCTGACTTTCACTTATATCTCAAATAATTGAAAACTATGTTTCCACAAAACTGCATTTTATAGTGAAAATTAAACCAACAGTCAAATCAAGTTCAAAGTTTCATAAAAGAGATTACTTCTATTCAAAAAATGAGGCAACTTTTGGTTTTAAAAGTAAAATAAATATATACATATACACACAATACCACATCACAAGGGTACATTTTCTCAGAGGAGGTATCATTGACAAGGATACCAGCATATGGAGTCACTAACATGATGGACTATAATGGCTTGAAAGCAGTCATTATGTTCTATTAGAATACACAAACAAAACAGATTCCCTCAGCAGACCTTGGTATGCTTCAAAGCTATTACACTCCAGAAGAACTAAATCTGCATTTTAATTACTGTCAAGTTGCTTGAGTTTCACCCAATCTACTGGATATTATCCTCCCAAACATAATAATGATTTAAACAAAGAAAGGTAATAAAAAAATATAAAACAAAAAGTTAAGTTGCCAATTTGAGGTTAAAGACATTAACTAAAGAGATCAAATTTTCAAAAGGTTACAACCTAACCTCTCTTTTTATGAGCAGTTTTCTATCCACAGATGACAACAGACAAAAAGGCAGACTATGGTGCCACATTAATTGGTAGTTAGCTGCATACAAAGATTTTAAAATTTTCCTTCTTATTTGCACATACCATCAGGCTTGCAATTGTGTACGTCCACCAAACTTCCTTCTTCTTTAGAAAATGAAGCTGAATGGGGAAACAGCGAGTGAGGTGTTGATACCAAGTACTGCTGCAGTGACTGAGACAACCAAGACCTGACATTCACCTGATGTTTCACCCCAACCAGAACCATCTGCTCCCTGCTGACCTAAATCAGGCTCATCAACTTCCACCTTTGCCATCACTAAGATCTTCAGCAGATCTTCCATAAACATATCAACCTCTAATCAACAATCTAATCAATCAGTGAAAACACTGGTGAGTATGTTCATGGGAAATTTTCCTATTAAGTCCAGGAATGGCTAAAAAGGAATGTATGATTTGGGGGCTGAATAGACAGAGTCCCATGGACCCCACAGGATATTTCTCAGAAAAGCCTATCCCAGACTTGCTGTCTCTTCCTGATGTGTCCTTCAGTTCTGTAAGATCACAGATGTCCTGAGCTGGAAAAGCACTTAAGCTAGAGAAATGTGTCTCTTGGATGATGGAAAAATCCTAGATGCATTTAATACATTTTCACTTGGAGGAGCAGTGCACAAATGTCTAGTTATAAAAAAGGAAAATCCTTTTAGTGACTCCTGAGGGTTTAAACAATTCAGGATAGATTTGCATACAATTTTTGAAAAGACTAATGGCTCATTATATGATGAAAAGATTCTATTAAAATGTAGAATGGACATGAAAGTTATTAGTTTCAAAGAAACTACCATATTTGTTCAGAAACTTAGGAAGCTTCTTTTTTTTAAGCTACTGTTTCAGGAAGAATTATCTTACTAATGCCCTTTCCCAAAACTTAAGTTGGTAAATTCATGTCCAAAGTCATATTCAAAAAGCAGGGCTGGACATTTTGTAACTCAAAGATTCCAGCCCTACAGGACACAAAGAGGCTGAGGTACCCTGCACTGAGCCTGCATTGAAAGATTGATCACATGACTATCTTCTGTCTAAAAAAGAAAGAAATATTGCTTTACACCAGATTTTAGTGTGCAAAACATTTTTCAAAGTAAATAAACATAAGAAACTTTGGATGAAAAAGAGAAACTCAAGAGAATGTAAAACTTTGTCAATGCAGTTTATATATATTCCCCATATTCCTTAGAAGAACAATATATTAGTTATCAATCAATGCATTAAACCAATGAAGACAGATTTTTACCATCCTCACATTTTTGAAGGAATATTTAAGTCAAAATCTTCCTGGCATACTGTTATTAATCTAACAGAAATGAATCAACCATATAAAAATAAAACTAGAAGAGAAGAATGAAATGAGACTAAAAATGCTGTCAGGAGAAGTCCTGACCTTACAATGAATATTGACAATATTATTAAATTTCAGCTTTAGCTCAGTAATTTTATCTAGATTCCAGACTAATAAGGCTTTGAACATATGTAAATTAAATCTCCTGAAGGGAAACTGATACATACATGTATATAAATAGGAACAATTTAGAAAACAAATAAAATAGTAGCAAGAATCAAAATTGCCAAATTCTTCATCACACCTAGAATCATTCTATAAATGTCTAGAAGAAATGCACAGGGAGAAGCACAGAAAAGCCCTCATTTAAACGGTGGGGGTTACATTTCTTGAATTATGAAAATCTAAATGCATACATATAATTAGGGATTGGAACATCTTTTTCCAGCCTTTGAAAAGATAGCAAGGTAACTCAAGAAAAGTAAGTGAATAGGAATAAGTAATAGAACTGTCTACAGAACACAAATGCCACAGCTACAATTTCCAGGCACAGAGGACAAAATGGAGAAATGAGTTCTTAAAAATAACACCAGTGACTTACAGCTCTGCACAGAAATAAGCATTTTTATATAAAATGAATTAGTGATTAGGTCTGGATACAATCCTGCAACATAGGACTCTAAGGCACATCCATAGCTCTTCTGGAGGATCTCATGTGTATCACCCTACTGTGCCACTGACCTCAGTGAGGATCAAAACATGTCAGGAGCTCAAAGAACCCACTTGGCACTTGTAGTAAAGATTGAGGTTTGGTGCTCTTGTTTGTTTTCAACAAATAAGAATGATTTATTTCATATGAATTTAGAGCACATGAAATCTGTGCTCTGAGCTGGAAACAGCATCTTACATGATTTGGAGGAAGAGAGATAGTCATAATTGCATGAATAACTCCCAAAATTAAACCCTCTGGGATTGAATCTTCTGAAAATGCAAACAAGAATGAAGGTTATGGAGCAATATCACTGTGTTACAAAGTGATGTTCAAACCTCGCATGTAAAGAGAGCCAGACAATGCACTGGAATCTAGAAAACCTCCCAGTCAAACTTGCTCTCCTCCTTTTAGAGACTTTGAAAGTTAAATGAGGTTCCATACTGCAAGAATATCAATGGAAGGGTGAAATATTTCCATGTCTTGCAATGGATAAAAAACATTTGGCAGCTGGTCAAAAGTTTAGGAGAAGCTGCACAAAGCACAACAAGATGAATAGAAAAGATGCCTTGGAGCAGTGAAATGGAACAACAGGAGTTGGGAAAGGTCATTCACAACAGTAAAACTGCTGAACATTTTAATCACAGCCTGGTTCTCTGCTGCTCTCAGCCTTATTTCACTGTCATTTGTACCAGTGTAAAACGGGTGCAAGGCATTATTCAAACACTATTTCACACTCACTTTTGCTGCTATTAACTACCACTGCAAGGTGTGAGGCAGTAGCTTATCCAGCTCCAGTTTTGCAGCAGTCGCAAACCTTTGGCCAGTGGGAATGCAACTTCACAAAAATATATTCAATTAAACTCTACTTTACACAGAACTTGACATTTGAAAAGGAATAGAAAAGAAAGGGTCTTTCATGCATTATAAATATTATTTCTGAAACTGTGCACATATTTTTACTCTAAAAGCTCCCAAATGCCACCACTAACATCCTAAAATAGGTAAGTGGAGACAAAATATCACTCTCATCATCCCTATTTGAAACAGATTTAGGGATGATATAAAAATCACAAGAAGAAAAATTCAAGAAGTGGTTGATTGATTTTTCTAGATATTCCAAAACATTCTAATTCTTAGAAGTGTCATTAAGAGTTTTTTGTGGTGATCTGGAGAAAACCCAAGTGGATTCCAGGGGCAAAAAACAAAACCAAAAAAACTTCAGAGAAATCCGTGAGGAGATTTTGTATACATAGATTTTGCATCCACTGCAGCACATCTTTTTAGGTCTTAGAGAGGCATCTAACAGAACTGGCTTGAATTTCATTGGAAATAAATATGTTAATGCTATTCCAAGTGTAGGCTGAATAGGGAATGTAGTAATAGGACAAGGGGTAATGGCTTTAAATTGAAAAATGGTAGATTTAGATTAGACAGAAGGGAGACATTCTTCCCTGTGAGGGAGGTGAGGCCCTGGCACAGGCTGCCCAGAGAAGCTGTGGCTGCCCCATCCCTGAAAGTGCCCAAGGCCAGGCTGGGTGGGGCTCTGAGCACTGTGGGACAGTGGAAGGTGTCCCTGCCCACAGCAGGGCATTGGAACATATTTAAAGACCCTTCCAACCCAAAGCATTCTATGATTCTATGGTAATAGTACAATAAGTGAAGTCATAATTTCTTTTACATTTAATTTAAAAATAATTACCTCTATTCAGAAAATGCAACAACAAAATGTTCCTGTATTCTTTTAGAGTACAGAATAATGGCAAAAACCTATTCATTTAAAGGCCACTTAAACTTTGTCTGCTTTCATTTCCATTTATGACTGCAATGAAACCAAAGTGTTTATGTCTAGCCCAAGAATTCCCCAAGTCCAGAATAACAGAAACAAAGAGACAGTAGGGCTGCAATGTGAGGAGCCAGGTGAGTGTCCAACTCTTTTCTCAGGTAAAAATGACAGGATAAGAGGAAATTGCCTCGAGTTCCTCCTGAGCAGGTTTAGATTAGATATTGGGAAAAATTCTTCACTGAAAGGGTGGTGTGGTTGGAATAGGCTGCCCAGGGAAGTGCTGGAATCACCATCCCTGAAGTTCAAAAGTGTATTAATGACCTTAGAGGTCTTTTACAACCTCAGTGCTTCTATGATTTTTGCTTTCTTTCCTGCATCATTATGGGTACCATGAGAATTACTCACAGCACAAACACTATTTTGATGTACTAGCATTACCTTCTCTTTCTATCAACAAAAACGGAATACATTTAATGTCAGATATCACACTGGCAGTAAGGGGTAACATCCCCAAAGAGCTGGGAAATGTACTGCATTATTTCCTCCTTTTATGTCCTAAATAAGAGACAGTCACAAAATCTTACTCAACACTCGATTCTGCCTTTTGTTTCTTTCATTACCTGACAAGGTGTATCTGCTGCTCATTGAAAAGCTACTTCCATCTCTCTGGCATGGATTTTACAAGGCTTGGTTCTTCACCATTTCCAGCAGGCCTAACAACACCAAAAAATTAAATTTAGTTAATAATTCCCATTTGAGAGAGAACTTTACAAAGTTCTCTGAGTCTGCCTGCATGGGACAGACCTGTACAGGAAAGAAAAAGTGGACTTCACTCCATCACTAAACTGTGTGAAGCAACAGCTCTGAACAAAGGACCAATATTTGTTTGCACTCCAAGAGTAAGACCAGACAAAAAATGTATAAAGAGCCTGGGAGTACTCAAAGCCTTCAGTGCTGTCTCAAATACTTCAGTCTTTCCTTTCCTGTCCAATCTGGTTTGCTGTTTTTCATCACAGGGCAGGTTTCTGACTCACACTGATAGATTCAGAGGAAATTTCCATAGCAAATGAGTAACTTAACTTAGACACTTGGATATTACTGCATGTTTAATGGTGCCTGGCTGCACTTTGCTGGGTTATACAGGGCCACAAGAAAGAAGCAACATTCCAAAAAGTGGCAGAATCTGGCTCTTAACGATATTCTTTCTTTAGAACTTGGTTTTGTAAATGCTCCTCTGAATTCCTGCAATGGTTTGTGATGCTCCTGAGTAGTAAAAAAACAGTTTCACAAATTTTCCTTAGTCCTCTGTCTCATTTCCCTCCTTTAGGGAATAAAATAGGGTTCCCTATTTTGTTTTGAAATATCCATGATATCTCTTTTATGGGTTCAACAAGTGCTACCTCTGTGGTGTATTCTAGGGGGATTTCCTCGTGCAAACATTTCTCTTCCTATCTCTACCTGTTTTGCTACTAAACAAACTGATTTTATAAGTCCTCAAAATACCGAAACAGCATATATGATCTGATTATTTTAGGATTGTCAAAAAGGAGGTTTATTTTTAGAATTAAACTTGTATTCATCCTTTAATTTATTTGTGGCAGACATATAATAGTCTTAAAGACACTTTCATGATTTAATATTTTATCTTATCAAATTCTTATACATATACACAAGATATTAAGCAATACTAAGTACTTTTTTCAGCTAATGCAAAAAAAACCCAGCCTTTTGTGTGGTCACAGAATTTGTATCATTCTCATAAAAGAATATTCAAGTTTCTGAGTATATATTGCAATATATAAGTTTTATTCATTACACTGGAACCTGTTCATGGTTCTACACATGAATATTTTATTTTTCCTTCTACTTTTCCTTTAAAATACAATTCTAGGTGTCAGTCTTCTCATTGTGTTGTATGTAGAGGGTTTAAAAAAACTACAAACCTTATTTCTCCCAACTCAAAACCATTAACCACTCACTTGCTAAAAAAAAAAACCTAAACAAAAACAAACCAGCCTAAATACACGACAACAAACTAAGAACATTCTGTACATTGAGCCTAAACCAACACACACTATTAAAAACAAGCCCACCACATCACCTTCTTGTGCAAAATCATGTTGTAACTAGAGCTGAAATTGAATTAAACCCCTGTTGTTTCCCTGTAGAAAAGGAAGAAACCAGGCAGTTTTTACTACTGGAATGACTTTACAGTTTTCTCTAGTCATGACAGCCCTAAGTGCATTATGCTCCTGGGCTCAGTAATCAGGTCACAAGCATCTGTGAGCATGCATTAAGTTTGTGCAAACAACTGTGCTTGGAGGTCAAGCTAGTTGATGTGTGCATACACATGACTAATGAGCTATTTGGCACTGCCCATCCATGAATTCCCCACTCATACATGGGAAAAATATTCACAAAATACAGGCATACACCTGCATGCTGCCTAATGTTTGATAGCTTTTTCACAAAACAACCTTTTGTGGTCATTATTTGTGTCTTCAGTAATATTACTCAGGATTTGTATTGAGAGTGGAACTTGCTTCTTGTCTTCAAAAGTGGATTTAAGCTTTCAGAATGAAGCTTAACTGCCTTTCTTTTAGAAAACTAATCTAGCAGCCTCTCAGAATAAAAAGGAAGCAACTAAATATTTTCTCTACAGAAAGTATTTTTTACCTTAATAGAAAATTTAGTCCATCCAGTGGTCCTTAGTTCAGTGATAGTTTTTTGCAACACTACACAAATAGTCATGTAGGTCACCAAATTATATCAAGTGTCTGCATTAAGTAGTAGTTAGCCTTGATATATATAACTGTGGATATTAAAAAACTGTTAAGCCATTATTTTGAGAAGACAACTGGATTACAGTGAACTGAACTCTTTCCTTAAAAGCAGACAAGGTACTTCATAAGAAACAGGCCCAACATTTAATCTTGGTGAAATGCAATTATTAGGTTTGCAATTCTCATGGAAATATTGATGGAAGCTATGCAAATCAATCAGCAAAACAAGTAGTTAGTGCAAAAAGGCCAATAGCCTCATAAAGAGCCTTCTCCTACACACTGGTGAGTTGAAATAGTTTTTGCAGCCAATACTGGAGTAGGTGTGGATCCATCAAACGTACTGCAGCCTGCAAGATCCATGTGGCAGAGCAGGGATACAGGGTCAGAGCAACCCACAGTGCCTGAGCTGATCCAGCACACAGCACAGCCACACCTGGCTGCTTCCTTCCCACCAGGCTTATAGGAAATATATACAACCCTGATTAAAGAAAGCTTCATCTAAAAATATTTATATCCAGGCCTTAACCTATGGATTCCATTAATGATTCTGTTAATCCTGGAATAGCTCTATGTATTTTTTTTTAATCAGAAATTGACAATATGTATGTCCATATCTGAACTGTGTGGGACAATGTTACAGGCTAGAAACTGACATTCATTTGCATGATTACATTCACCCTTTGCTGCAGTATAAAATGTTTGTTATATTTACATTTTTACATTTTGTATGTTTTCTCACATTTTTCACATGATGTCATTTTTCCCCAGTGCAATAAAGACTAATATTAAATTCATTTTCAGCCAACACTATCATATTAAAGAAAGAGAGGTAATGGCTATAGTGGAAATAACAGTAAAAAGTGCACAATAGATGGTTCTCAAACAATCTGAGCTTTGGGTTTAGATTTTTTTCCCCTAGAGATTAGGAATTTCATATTTTTGCAGTTCTTCAGCACTATTTGCATAACGTTTTGAGCTACAGCTTTTAGTCAGTGCTCTATGTCAGGTTTAGCTCAGAGAGAAAACAAATCAGAAAAATCTCTTTTGTTACACAAAGAGCATAACTGAACCTTGTGAATCTCAGAAGATGAGCAAAGTCACCAGATTTCTAATAAGATTCTAGATTAGACTTGTGAAAATGCATTTTCACTTCATCCTCTGGCTTCTTGTTCAGAAGAGAAGAAAGTCTCTTGAACACAACATGAAGAAAATGGATGCAAAATGAATCTGCAGAATGTCCAGAGGTGTTGAGCTCAAAGCTCCTACATAGAGAGTCTGGAATTTGCTTGGTATTCAAACTTACATGTAGAATTAAAACTGCTTGCTTGGCTTAACCCTGTCATTTCAGCAACTCACCACCACCAAGTAACAGTGAAAGAGAAACTCTGCACTGACCTTGTCCTCATCACAGGTTCTCTGGTAACTGTGTAGAAAAACACCTACAGTGTTCATTTGGACACAAAATACAACTTTTCTATTGTGCACCAGAGTTTAACAGGGTTGTTTCGTTTCCCTAGATAAGACAAGATATTATATTTATATAATATCATATTTTATTATTATTATTATTATTATTATTATTGTTGTTGTTGTTGTTGTTGTTGTTTTGTTGTTGTTGTTATTATTATTATTATTAATTATTATATATAATAATTATTTATTATAAGATAACCATATGCCAAAGAAAAAAAATAATTCCAAAACTAAACTAGGCATGGTATTTTTTAAGTCATATATGTTATTCAATCAAAACATATAGTTCAGTTTAAATAACTATCAGTCAACTTATTTCTTTTAAAGAAGAAGATGGAAAAGGAAAATAAAAATAGTGTCCATGAGAACTTGAACTAACATTAAGATATGAAGACTCATAGCTGATCCCCTTCAAATCTAAACTGATTTTAAAGTTGGGTGCTTAAAAAATTTCCTTTTCCTGAATTTGATATCAGCTATGAGTCAGTTTATTTCTAACTAAAGGCATGTTCAAAATGCTAGGAAATTAACCACTTTAGTTTAACATAATAAACAACTGGGGCACCATTAAAACAAAAAAAATTCTAAAATTTACAGTGATGAAACTCTACAATGCAAAGATAAATATAGGCTTCTTCTAATGTTCAAGTAATCCTTTTTCATTAGTAGAGCTGCCATGATTGTGATATTTAACAGTTGTATGTCACTTTAAATCTTAAAAAACAGTGTAAACATTAATTATAAATGAACATTAATAATACACCTCTGTCTAATGTATTTAAGTATTTATTAACTCTACTTCACAGGCATTATGACAAAGAAAATCTAAAATTTGCAACTTCTAGTACTTAAATTTAGATACACTTTTTTCAAAAGCTACATGAATCAAAAATATAACTTGTAATTTAGATGTTCTGGAGGTCTCACTCTATCTGAAGATCAGGTATTTATTTAATACCCAATATTCCTCCAGGTTTGGGACAGTAGCTCAGGACCATACAAAGTAAGAAAAGTACTGATTTTTGATTCATGTTGCTTCATTTCAGCCCTACAGATGCTTTAGGTGCTCAGTTTATCTTTTCAGGATGTATCTGTAGTGAACAGGACCCAAAGGATATTTTCAGTTTAGGTCCTTCTATCTGAAAAGCTGTGTCTAACCTAAAAGAGAAGGAGGAAAAGTAGATAAGCACCTTACAGCAGCCATGCATAAACCACATGAAGCACACACAGCCCAAATGTGCAAGGTATCCACAACATTTTCTTGTGCACAGCATCAATTCAACACCAGCAAGGGCAAGTGTGCTCCAAAAGACCTGTGAGAACAGATTGCCATCCCAACAAGACAGTTCTAAGACTGTGCAAAGGGTATGGCTCACTCCAAAGTGCTTGTTTATTCCAGAAAAGAGCTAAATAGTTCTTCTGTGAGACACTATTTATTTTAATAGCTTACTATTACAATAAAATAAATAATTATGCAACAGATGCCTCATAATTAAACTTTAAAAAGCTGCACATCACAATGCTGTGCAGAAAAGTCCCTTAAATACACAATCTAGTGTTCGTGCAGAAACAGATTAAATGCTTGGACATGGATTTATCCACACAAAATATTCTTGCAATTGGGCAGATGCATTTTATAATCTATATGTATATTATTAAAACTACTATGAAAGGGGGTGATTCTTTATGCATAATCAGTTCCCATTGAATTTAAATTACTTTCAGTAAAGCACTGATGCAGATAAAATACTCTAAATGTACAGAATATTAAGCAAATGTTTATATTAAAAAACTGCTTTCAGGTGAAAACGTGCTCAGCGAAGCACAACCCCCATAGTGCCTTGCAGAATATTAATGCTCAGTAGATCACAAGATGCCAACAAGTATTCCTATGTAAGAGCTTGGAGTGGGAGAAAAAAGTAGCATTCAGATGACAAGCCTTAAGAATAGAAATGTGCAAACACATGGGGGGTGATCCTATTGAGATGTAAATGAAGTGAGAAATATATGGAATCAAACCTGCTAAGAGCCAGGGGTGTCTTGTAAAACAGGGACAGCAGCATGTTTAGCATGAGCAGCTTCAGCTGGCCCCTGTGCCCACAATAATTCACATAAAGGCTATCTAGTGGTGAACAGAAACAACATCTAACTCCTACTGGAGGAGGATGCAAACCACCTGAGCCAGCCTCAGTGGAGACTATGGGATCTGGGATAGGAATCAAAATTTCACATGCAAGCTAAGGTGTGGTCAAAGTGGAAGAAGCCAAACACAAAAAGGAGGGGCTGAAGACTACAGATTTCATCTAGTGAACCTGTAAAGGACACCAGCACTTGGGTGTGTTTCTTGCAACTTCCTTTGAAATTGAAAGGATCAGCTAATATCTTAAGAGCATGGGTACCAAACCCATTTAATAGCCATGATCCTAAATGCAATTTTTTCTTCATCTTACTTGAGCCTCAAGGAATGGCCCATGATCCTGTTTGTCCAGGAGTGAACAGTTACTGCCTGAGTGAGCCTCAGGGTCAGCAGAGTAGAAGGAAGACAAATGTGGGAATTGTAGCTCTTCCACCAAACTCAATTGCTTGGGCTTTTGGATGTCCATTACAACATGGTGCTCCTAAAAGATGACCTCAGTTCAGTCTAAGGAGGTAATCCAGGTAACTAGTCTGGATTAGCTGTCTTAAAAATCTTTGCATTCAAGAGATGGAAGAAAATAATACAATTTTTCCTAAGCAGGGATAATCTGTGACTGCATTTCTCTCCCACTTCTCCATGGTGGCATTTGCTTTGGCAATGTACTCCCCACTCTAAATTGATTATGGCAGGAGCCTGGACTAGACATCTCAATTCAGACAGCTGAAGATGTTTCTTTCCTGCATCCCCTTCCAGACAAAAGAGAAGCCAAATTAAAAGTCAATAACTTTCTGTGGAAAGTACCCTTGCATTATTTAGGCATTCTTCAGGGCTGAGTTCTACTGGATCAAAACAGTCTAAATTATAGATTTTACTGTTTTAATTAGTTCTGTCTGTGGGTTTAAAGACTAACAATCTCTGTTTGGAAACAGTAAAAGGAGCAGAAAATTTTATTATGCTGCCAAAACAACATATTTATTAGTGTAGACTGCTTTGGACAGCTTTAGCAAGAGAGCTCTGTCTGCCTGGTAAGAACATCCCATAGTAACCACAAATGCTCCTGTGTGATTCAGATTTTACTAAAATATTTAGAAAACTTCTATTTACCTTGATGAGAATGAGCTTAGGATGGGCCCCTGCAGCTCCACCATTTAATAAGAACTCACTATTTCTTTCAGATCAAAAATTGGAATTGCTGTATTATGTAAATGTTATTGCTTCAAACAAAAGATTGGTGTTGTCCTAGCAATTAACTGTCTGGTTAATTAGACCTCTTTCCTTTTGCTCAGCAACCTGCATTCATGTGCATATACTGTTACAAAAACAAACTAATAAGATTTACATTGCTTGTGCAGAATTGCTAAGAGATTGGCAATACTGAAAAAATCAAGTCTTATTCTGAAAACTGAAAATCTATTAAAAATGGAAATGTAGCTTTTCTACAAGAAGCAGAAATCCAATGAAAATGTGAATTTTGTCATGTGGAGTGATGGATTTGAAGCACTCAAGAAGGACAAATGAATCATGCTGAGCTGTTAATATCCTTGCCAATTCTATGGTGTTCCACGAGCATGTGAAACTGTCTTTGTTTGCTTTCCTAACAACCATCTCTTAAAAGATTCTCTGGGAACATAGAAAGCTGCTGTAGTGGGATAATTGCTTCAACAGCTTGGACACTGATTTTTTTTTTATGAGTAATAGAGGACTCAGATCATTACTGTGGAGTGTAATACTTGATGTCAATGGGCGCACTGACAGTAATGTTCAAAGATGATTAAAAAATAACTTTCCTGTAAGAAAAGAAAGTGGCCTTTATTGGTTAATTTATGTCAGTTTTGCTGCTGTTATGAATTTCTAGTTTATTGTTTTTTAATGATAGTAATTATATTTTTATTTATTCGGCAAGTGTAGTAAAGACTATTAATTATTAAACTTTAACAGAGATAGAATCACTTCAAAGATGCATTAGAGTATTCAGATTATGTGGCCACTAATGCCCGAAAAATAAAGATCCCTATATATTTAGGACTTATTTCACAATGGTCTACCATGCACCTTTGAATCAACCAGTATTTTACAGCAGAATACTGGACAGACATTTATAAAATGTTTATAATCTATAATATTATTTTCTAGCTCCATAAAATCAATCTTTGAGGAACTGAACATAAATTCATGTACACAATTTGAGGCACACATTTTTCAATCGACACAAGCAGATATACAGTTCTAAAAAGGAAATAAAATTTCTTCAAATCTGTCTCATGGGGAGCTGCCTCCTTTGCAATAAAACAATCTCCCACCACTAAGACTAAGCCACTAAATAATTCAGGGAAAGGGCAAAAAACATGAAAAGTAAAAAGACATTGAGTACCTTGAACAAAAGTGTGAAAGAACTTTGCTTTTCATCTATTTATGCAAAGAAAACCCCCAAACCAACAAAGAAATCCTTACTTTATTCTATTTTTGCATCCTGGACAATGCCTTATGCAAGGCACGGCAAAGTGTGTGTATATATAGACATGTAAAGCTGAAATTTTGAGAACATACTGTTAGGAATTCCTAATGGAATCCTCACAAGTACAGGAAACCTTTTTGATACAGAAAAGTAAACTATTGAAAAAGTAAACATATTTCACACTAGTAATATATTATTCATACAGAATCAAATAATTTGAATAAAGACAAGAAAAAAATCATTGTTATTTACAAACTATATTACTCCTTAATACAATAGGAGAATTATTTGTTTATTCTCTAGGGAGCTGGGTTTTGGGGTTTTCTTGTTCTGGTTTTAGTTTTTAAGAAACTCCAACACAGCAGCTTGAAGTACCATTATATAGATAAGAAAATATAAGGAAAAAAAAAAAAGATAGAACAGTTTCAGTCTGAGAAGGCAAAAAAAAAAAAAAAAAAAAAAAAAAAAAAGTATCAAATATATAGCCAAGAATGTGACTTTTGGAGTTAATTATTTAGAAACAGCTCAAGATGGTGTATAGCTCCTATTAATAGTCTGTAGAAATAATGCCACTCTAAAGAATGTACCAGATGGTGGTGAGACACTGAAAGGAAAAGCATTTCATTCCATGTGCTTCTAACAGTTATCTGATCATCCAAGTCCTTAGGCATTCTGGTTTACTGAAGGTATCAGTTAAAAAATTAAAAAATATCTGATATCGAGCTGGGACATGAATCTTAATGCCAAAATGGCACATATTTATTTCCTGTTAATGGCAGATGTATATATGTGCTCCAGCTAAGGAACAGCATACTCAGGAAATTACATGATGATCTATCATAAAGTTTGGGTACTGATAACAGAATGAATATATTTCAGAAATGTGCACATGCCTCATTTTATAAGCCTAACATTTTTTATTATTAATGTGTGTACAGCAGCACCGATAGCCACTAATGGATATTGAAATGATAAATTTATTTTCTCATTCTCTTTGTTGAGCATTCTGCCCTAGGAGATTTACTACTATACTGGGAGCTTCTGTCAGGATCTCTAAGGTGCTTTTTGTAGGTATTTTAAATTTGTAGGGAGTGGATTAGACTGTGAGGTAGTGCTCTTGTGATAGATGAAAATCCCCTTGCTCTGCAGAGCCAAGTCCCTCCCCATTGCCTGCTGGACAGGAGGGGAGCACAGGGTTTTCTGTGAGGACAGAAAACACCCACCTTGCTTTTCACATGGCACCACTGGTGACCCCAGTTTGGGAAGTTGAGCTCCACTCCCCAGACTGGCCCCTCCTTTTAAGCTCTTTTTTACCCACTGATTTAACAGTGCAGGGGCCAGGATTTGAAGCTGATGTGCAGAGAAAGGAGGGAGCCTGCAGTGGGCATTTTGCTGGCAGCACTGGCAGAGGCTGGCCATGGCAGCACAGCTGTCCTGCTGGGAGCAGCGTCACAGAGAGTGACACAGCCCACGAGGATCCTTTTCCAGCACTGTGCTGGCATCTCTGAAACTGCAGAGCCAAATCCACCTGTGACACATTGCAGCACAGGCTCCTCCCCAGCCGTGGGGAGGGGCTGAAATCAAAGGATAACCAAGATTCAAACCTCTTTTCACACTTTCCCATCACTCATTTCCATTACCAAGGACTGGATATTTCGTAATTGATGCTTTCAGTTCATAGTAATTAACTGTACCTAGACTTCTTCTCATCTCTTGAAATACATAATATCACAATGGGCTTAAACAAAGGGCTGTAAAAGCAATCTACATTACTGCTAAATATGAGTATTCACTGTTTTTTATCTTAGCTTTACATGCCTTTCACCTGCCTTACCAACATTAAAACTCAGTTAGTATGCTTTTTAAAAATGAATAAGGTATATTAAAAAGAGCATATTAATAGCTGTACATATAACTTTTTATCAGTTTAGTCAGATTTATTATTTGGTGTACTGTAAATCAAATTAAGTACAAATATTAGTACTGGCAGCATGTGCATAATTAGTTTTTAATCTTTACTGCCTGAGCATGTATTCATTATAAATAAGGAGGCATAGACTTCTGAGCCATATCTAGGCATATGAATGGCACACTACTGTCATTTATACATATGTTGCTCACACATAACCCTGTGATGACTTAGTTGTGATTTTCAGTAGCTAAGAATAAAAAATGCTTGGAAGAATTTCAGAACTACTTCAAAGAAAATTAGTAACTGAAAAATTAGAAGATCAGATTTTCTGGTTTATTTAAATTTCCTCATCTGAAAACATCTAAATTACAAAGTGCAAGTAATATAGGGTTAGGAACTTTTTCCCACTTTCCTACACCTTGAGAAAGTGACAACATGGAAATTTCACTGTACACCTTAATAAGAAGAATCTTTTGCTAATGAGCAAAAGAACCCAGACAACTATTCTAGCATGAAGATAAAATCACTAAATCCTTTTTAAATAAAGCCATTATATTGTTGTTAAATGTCATAGCTAAAGAGCTTTCAACTACTCTGCAGAAAATATTCTATATATGATGGAAAATACCACTTAGGTCCTAAAATGTGATGTCATTGCATTTATTTTATGTACTGAAACATGACTAATTAGATTAATTTAAAAAATATATTTTTATTTTGCTATGCTTCTTCTCTTAAACACTCTACCAAAACATGTGCCAACTTAAATTTATCATTATTGTATTTCATGAACATCTCATTCTCTAGGTTAAAAAAATAATATAGATAAATACTCATCAGGCTGAAACAACTTTACTAGAACAGAGTTTAGGACATCTAATATCAGTAACCTGCCTGTAGACAGACAGATACAATGTACTTTAAAATTCTGTACCGTACCAAAAAAGAACGAGTATAAAGGTGTTATGCACACTAAAAGCTATCAAAGCTAGCTATTAAATGTTGCACTACTCAGTGTTTGTTGGCCCAATCAGCATTGATACAGAAGAAGAAAGTGGAAGAAGAAGAAAATATTTAAGAGCTTAAATATTTGAGCTATACCTCTTGCACCTATAAATTAACATAAATTAGGAAAGATTAAGCCTGGTTACAAATCCTAGTAAATCAAGAAGACTGGATAGATCTAACAACATTGTTTAACAGTATTCTGAAATATCCATATCCATCTTTCTACACTTTCTTTTGTGGTCCTACAGTGCCTGGGAATACCTGACATTCCATTTCAGGTCATGAGGGAATATTTATTTCAAAACTGGAACAATCTGCTGGTGATACAGGATTTTCCCCCTTCTTTTATTGAAAGACTAAAAAATCTAAAGGGACTTAAAATGAGTAAAAATAGTACCTTAATATTAAGATGTAATATAGATATATCCATTAGTTGATTGTGTCTGTGCCCCCTGGAGGCTAAAAGGGCCTCTTCTAGAGGGAGCTGGCAGAAGTCCAGAGCTCTTTAAGATTAATAGGATTTTATGAAAACTTTGCCTTTGACATGGCACCTTGTACCTTTTAGGTTATATCAAGACCCAGAAGCCTGCAAAGTGCAGACCATAACACCCATTACAAAGTGCTCAGTTTGGAGATGACTGCAGCCTCAACCCTGCATCCTGGTGCAGAAACATCAGGGTGGGGAGGGAAGGTACTGGTGTCTTTCAGCTGCTAAGTTAATGAGGAGTCATCCTGTATATATTTTCTCACCTTTCAATTTTTCCCTTTTTCTTTTTCTTTTTAATCTACTTGTCCCAATTATCATATGCAAAAGTCTATTTTTACATATATTCACCCTCAGAGTCCCCAGGTGCATTAATTCAACTTACATCAGTACATAAGCATTTGAAGCCTGTATCCAGTGCTTAATTTCAGGCCTCATAGGAATATTAGCCATAAAATTAAGGCCACAGTACACTTACTTCCCCTATGCTGCACCTGGCAACCACCCAGGACACAATCCTAAAAGAGGAGTAGGTTTTGATCATTGTTCATGTAAAAGTTCAGAAAATAACCTCCCCTCAGAGGGAAAAAGTGTGTAAAAGATGTTGCAAATAATGTCTTCATTTGATCCCATCCATTCATGGGAGAATTCCTGGTTTCTCTCCTAGGGACATGAAAGAAAATGTTTACAAGTTAAGATTTCACATAAATCAAATATATGCTTTGCAATTAGGTTTTTTAATATATATATTTAATTATTTGTTTTTTTGAAGTATTTTTAATTGTAAATTAAATAAATGTAAATTTTATTTGAAGAAAAGAATATAAGAATAAAGTAGATGGGTTTGGTCTAAATCTGCAAATCTAAAAATTGTAAGTCATACCAACCTGCTTTTGTCATACACTGTCATAAGATTTCAGTTTCCGGATCCAAGGAAAGACAAAAACGCAGCTATGGAAAACAAAATGGAAGTACATTCTATAACATCAAGAAAGTAAAAAATCTTAAGATATCATAATGTGATAAAGGGAATAAATAATAAGAATGTAAGTATATTATCAGAAAAAATGAAGAGCTCATCTTTGTAGATATGACTTTTTATGAAATGCTAATTTGGAAAATTACTACCTGTTCCCTAAAAGAGAAGGTTAAGGAAAACTATGAGCTGTTCCTGATCTCAAAAGAGAAATCTTACACAGGTTTCATATACTTTCAAAATGCTCATCACACTACAGGAAAAAAAAAGACAAAACAATCTCTTGCAGACCTATCACACCTACAAGGGGACTAAAACCTTCTCTTGCACACTATGACTTTGAGACCTGCAAAAATATTATAGAAAGCCACAAGAATTTGCAATAAAAATCACAGAGAAACTCACCTCAGCAAAGCTGGGCAAATGATCAAGAAGCAGGTGGGAACATTGTTAAGAATACAAAGGTGAAGTGCAATGAAATTATAAAGGTACATTGTAAAAGTGTTGTGGGTTTGGAGTGCAACATCAGACTAAATCTCTTGACATTTTCACACCAAAAAAGTGGAATAGATAAATGAGCCAAAGCCCAGTGAAGGATGTGGAATACAGCTCTGCTGGATCTCTAAAACCTGTTAGCAAGTCAGTAGCCTTTATTCTGTGTTTAAGTGTGGGAGTTAAATGCTAACTCTCTTGGGTGTCTATGACAATCTCTCCCAAAATTCTCTACACTGAGAGCTTGGGTAAGTACTTTTAACAGAGAAGGGGTTAAATGAAACTAAGTCTTCCCAATGGACTAAAGAAATTAAACTCAAACTTTATGCTCTTCTGTTGAAAATCAGATTTGAATGCTCTGATTTCTTGTTCATCTTCAAGATTTATTCATGAGTCACAGCTGAATGCACTATATGTTGTATTTATATTAACAAACACATTAAAAGAAAAAAAAGAACAATTTCTATTATCTACCTAGATGTATGTTTGTCAGAATCTGAAAGAATATCAATCCTGCAGGTTATAAGTATTCAGTTACTCTTTTAAAATCATCATTCAGGCATTGCAAGACATAAAACTGCAGCATAAACAATGACCTTTAAGTGTATCTTCTTTCCCATTATCTCAGCACTGTGAAACAGTAATATTGAAATCTTTGTAATATCTGCACAAAGCTATTTATTTTAAAATCATTCCATCCAGTAAACCAACCATAATTTTATTAACAATAGCAAGAACTCGATATGGCATTCAAAGAAATACTAACATACTATTCACCTTCTTTTACAAAGAATCTCTTAGTTCATTTATATTTCTGCAAAAGGGCACATGATAATTTTAATTCTTTATTAAACTTTTTCAATTAAATTTCTAAAACCTTATCAGGTATAGAGCATCTTCAGGGAACAAAACTTTCATAATAACAATACTGTGGAAGCTTGTAATCTTTAAAATGACTCATTCACTATGATTAATTTACCCTTTATTTGCATCTGTATATCTAAAGGGCAAATGTCACTTCTAGACATATTATTTCAGACAGAAAATTTTATACAGAATTTTACTTTAGATATTGGTCACATAATTTATGAGCAACAGTCATGACTGACTCATTGCATTTTCTGTCAATGTTTAAGCTTCTTCATACTTCAGAAACATCTCTTGAGGAAGAAATGTTGCTTATAGGCTGTGAAAGACATCACAGAGCTAAGTCAAGCAATATTTCTCCAATTAACAGAGGCTAAGTACTGCCATGTGATGAGCATTCCAAAAGTTACTCTGCACACCCTATGTGCTGCAGCAAAGCCATTACAGGATCTTGCACTCTTTTGAGTGCTCCAGGCAGAAATGATTTTCCATAGGCCATGGCATAAGAAGTTCCCATACAGAAATTGCAAATTATGCTCAAACAGCCAGTATGGCAATATTTGCTTCCAACCAGAGCATATCATACACTACAATCCCTCACACCCACACTGACATGAAAATCAGCAAGTGACAAGCAAAAGCATCAGTCTGTGTGGTACTGGGGGCTGCCTTAGCCACTGCCCAGCACAACAGGCATGTGGACCAACAGGCAGAAAGCAAAATTATTATGTCCTTGCAAGACTCAGTTCAGGCTTTACAGTAATAGCTAGGGAATGGGACAGAGAGCCTTTCCAATCAGCTTTAGGCCAAATGGACAACTTAGCACAGACTGCAGACTGCCAGATCATCTGCACCAAATCGTTTTCTGCATCAAATCAACTGATGGCAACAGGATGAATCCTCTGGGAACAACATTCACTGCAGGAATGGTCTAAAGCACAAAAGAGAAATTCTGTTAAGGAGCTTGAGGAGATGGATATGCAGATGCAGGAACCCCTAATGCAATTGAGCCAATGGATCACCCTTGATAAATTAAAATCTAGTAAGGGTAGAAAAGAATTACTGTTCAAATCAAATGTTTATAGGCTGGGCCACACAAAGTGATTTAGTTATTAAATATCGTATGTCTTCTATCTCCTTATTCAGTGTTAGAGGTTCAACTTCACTGAGACCAATGAGATTCACAGGATGGGGAAGGGAGTTGGTGAACATTTGGTTTATGTTATTGTGTGGGGTTTTATTTCTGATGATCAGCTTGGCAGCAGCACAATGTATGACTAATTGCCTACACTCCTCATCTTCTTTCCCACCCTGTTTGTAGGAGTCACCATCCCAGGAGAAGAAGAGCTCTACAGGAATGAGATTAGACTGACTGAGCCATGGGGTGGTGTGAGAGACTGAAAATCTGAAAGAGTTAATGTCTCAAACACTTGGCAGATGAGAAAAGAAATGTTACCATGCCAACCAGATAAGGTGCAGTGAGAAAAGAGGATCTTGTGGAGGCAGGATAGAGCTTTTCAGGGACCAACTTCCTTATCTTGGGTAACCATCTCCAAAACCAAGTTTGAGGCAGCATTGCACTTGTGTCTCTGACAAGAGGGAGCGAGACTGAGACCACGAGACACCCCCAGCCCCTTTCTGAGAAGTCTGAAAATTAAAAAACGTGCCTGCATGAGGACTAATCTATAAATAGTGCAACTGAGGGAGGGGGCAGGGCATGCACCCACCACCCAAAGAATCCTGAACACAGACACTGCTGGAACCTCAGGTGGTGATCCAGATCTTTTTCTCTACCTCTGTTTTCCTATCTTTCCTTCTTCCTCCCTTCCTTCCTTCTTCTGTTTGAAAGTTTAATTCCCTGCTGCCATGGACTGTTCAGAAATGTTAAAATTGTTGTTATAATGGGCTATTCAACCTATCAGAAATGCCATAAATAAAACTTTCCAATTGATCATTTGGTGTTGTTTCACCTCAAGTTAGCCAAAGGCTATCCCAAATGTTGGCTGCCTCAGAGAGTGAAGGCAGTCCAGGACTGCCCTCTGGAGACCCAACAATCTGTGTGAGTGAGAGAGCATGTGCAAGCATCAAAAAGATCTGCTGCATTTTGGGAAAGTGCTACTGCCAGTTATCCATCTACATTTAAATAATTTCTTTATTTAACTTGAACTGCATTAAAATGCCCCAAATGATCATAGTTATGTTTGGCAACAGCCCTTTTATTGACTACCTTCAAGGAAAAGGGTTATTTGCTCAGAGTCACACAGCCAGCCACCTGTGCATAGCCACAGCCTGGGAACTTAAAGGCTCCTTTCCAGTCCTTTTAATCCATGTCCCCACAACACACAGACTTTCCAAACAACACACACCCTGGCAACAGGTGGGAGGGGGCACAAGTCTAATTTCTGACCTGGCACTTAATCAGATTATGATCCATCTCCTAGAGCAGGTGATCACTTCTAAAGCTCCAAATGTCAATTAATTGGGAGGCATCCTGAAGACAGACAAAACTGTTTTCATTTTTATTCTTTTTTTTTCCCTGTACTGAGCATCCACAAATGCTTTCTCAGCTACAGTTAATCCAAAAGCAAAACCCACCAAGCCAGTAGTGTAAAAAAAAAAAAGACTGATTTTACCTATACTTGCTTAATCAGGCAGATACCTTTACCTTCCCATCTGCCTACAACTCTGTCCATTTATTGCTGGTAGCAGTATCTTACTGTATTTCTTTGCCACGGTGTGTGTGGCATTGACTAGTTATCAGTTCATTTCACAGCCTTCTTGTTTGAACTCCTGCCAATGTTCTTGTTTTTGCTACAAGCTTTGGAAAAGTTGAAAACTTGGACAGAGACATTTTTTTTTTCTTTCAATGCAGTCTCTCTTCCAGATGGTTGACATTACTTTGTGCAGTCCTCTCTTTTCAATTTTGAAATTATTTGGACTGGCAGTGACTTTTATTTCATGTTTTTAGAGTCTACAAGCTGGATTTGTGTCCTCTCTAAATTTGCCTTTTGATGTTAATGAAGCTACAGCAACTTTGCATAGTGTGATGATCTTGCTTCATCAGTGGGTCAATTATAACTGCAAATGAAGCTGAAAATACTTTTCAAATAGTCTGAAATTGTACCATTAACTCAAAGTTTGTAATTTTTTCTCACAAGTCATGCATTTATTACTAGATTATCAACTAATATTATTCGTCCAACATAGCTGGAATAGGATTTTCCTGCTGTGGATAAGTGATTTGAAGTTCTTCAGCCAGTTTTATGTCCCTTATCTAATAATAATTAGGCATCTTTCAGATATTGGAACTATGGTGTTTAATATGTAGTACAGGACCAAAACTGCATTGCATGAGACATTGATGAGGATCTGTGTTTCATTTTTACCCTTGCAAGGAGATACACATTCTTAAAGTCAATAATGAAAGATTTGTTTAACAGGTCTGACAAAAAATATTTTATCTGGATGGATATTAACAGAGTTTAGAAATTCAAACAACAAAAAAGAACTTGTAATTTAAGAATGTTATTTTGAAGGGTCTATATGTATCTAAAAGGAATATCATAACAGTTGTAATGTGTGGCTTAACAGTTTCTTCTTAGGCCACCTGAGCCATAAAAACTTTGATACATAAAGCTGGTAGAATACAAGTGTAGGATCTCGATGTCTGTGTATAACATATATATGTACATATGGGCAACTCTGCAGCTTTAGTCCACCTGAACTATACAAGTTTCTGTAAATAAAGTTGGTACAATGTAACAATAAATTTCTGAGTTATTAATTGAAAAATCTACACTTTGTTCTGATTTTAGCTTAAATATTAAGAATGGGGAAAGCAACCCTTGTAAAGCAGATGAAGCTCATATATTCTCATTCTGACTTTACTGCTGGAGAAGCCAGTCAGCACACTGGAGAGCTGTCATGTCCTTCAGCATGAATTTTCCAATGGCAATGAAACCAATGGGCAGAATTTAGGTCTCACTGCCATCTGTGAGAGCTTTTCCATTGACTTTTACTGAGCTAGGATTTCATCCAGGGCTGTGCAATTATTGTTTCACTATATTATTTCTTCTGGACTAGATGGCTGCAGCACAGTTTTGTTTCAAAACAACAAACATGAGCAAATCAGATAATCCTTCTCCACAATAACACAATAATTCCTCTCATCTCCAGCATGAATGTTTAAACACTTATTTTTTCTTATAAAACACAGCCTAGAAGAATACAAGGATAAGGAAAGACTTCATTATGTACAGCTTGGAAAGAGCTGTTTATACTACAGGATAACTGTGGGAACTAGTTATATTTAGACATTGTATTAGATAAATGAGAGGAAGAATCATAGGCTTTTTTCAGGTTTTGGCTGTGACAGACTATAAATTCCCTTTGCCTCAGCTCCTTCATAGGTAAAAAACACTGTTCCCTTTGCTGATTTGCTCATTATTTCTTAAGCAATGTGGAGCTGTAGAGGCTCTCCCTGCTTGTGTCCATACAACACCTCAATGTTGTACTTCTAGGGACTATGTGGTAGCTTCTAAGGACTTAAAAATACAAATAATTATGCCTTTGAAAAGGAACCTGCATATAGCTGGGGAGTTTCCCTCATCACACTTCTCATCAAAAAGCACAGTTAAGTACAGTCTAACATGTACCTACAATCATATATCAGAAAAATACATATTTAAACCAGTTATTTCCTGCATTTGAAGGGACTGACACATTTCTTAGATTATAAAAAAAATCAGTTAGATATCCAAATCAAGTACCTTTTGCACCTCATTCAGTTGTAATGATATTTTTTTTTCAATGGAGGCAGAAACACCTGCCAGTATGGATCACACCTAAAAAACCCCAAACCTATAGTTTCCCTTAAATAAGAACAAACCTTTAATTAGGCCAACATCTTTTCCAGCTGGCTTCCTGAATAGGTATTTGAAATCAGTTAATATATTGGCAAGAAGCAAAAGAAATGCATCAAATTTACAAATACTCAGTTACTTTGCAGGTAGGTTAATGTCTTCTAATTCATGAACTCCTGCACTACTGTTCATGAACTACTGGCTGGTTGTTAATCCTACTATTATTTTTCTTATTACCAGGATTCATGCATAACAAGTGATTTATGCATCTTGTTAGATTTCGGACTTATTTTCTATCAGAAAAAAACCATATCTATTTTGCACTGCTTTGTGAGTCTCACTATGTGAGGTACTTCTAAAGCCATTACACTTCACAGCTGCATTTTCATCCCCTGTACTGAGCACCATGATCAGTGTGCAGGGATTATGCAGTTGCACAAGATTCCCAAAAGCAAATTTAAGAATGACTCCAACACAAGACTGGAACCCATCTACCATCATATTTTAGAATTCAAAATGCAGTAACTATCCTCCAGAAGTTTGTATTTACCACAGATTCTTTCCAACTACATCTGAGGTTTGCTCCTGTGCATGGCATTGTGATAAAGGCTCACAGACAACTTACTGATTAACTCTGCAGCTGTAAGGTGACCCAGGATGCCATTCCTTTCATAATGCTCAGAATCTTCTTATTCAGGACATCATGTCATGCATCAAATTAAAAAAGGGACCTTTTATTTCCTGTTCATTTGAGCAGTAAGTATTCACCCAGTGTTTCCTCTGCAAACTAAAGGTGAACAGTATGCTAAAGCATGTACTACAAAGAATGGAATTCTTTCTAACTACTAGAAATGGAATTTAATAAAGAAATTATTAAACTCATTGTACCCTGTCCAATGAAAACATCATATTAATATGAAAGAAAAAAGATCATGCAGTATGGAATATGGAAAATGTTTGAACAATAATTACTTTGGTTTGCCATTATTCCTTACAACAGCTTTGAAAGCATAGCTGTTGTTACAGGACTCTGACACTAAGTGAAAAGGCTCAATAAAATAACCAACAAATCAAAACAAAACAAAAACCAAACCAAAACAAACAAAAAAAACCCAAACAAAATGACAAAAAACCCCAAACTAAAACAAACAAAAAAACCCCACAACAAGCCACTGTGTTCCAGCTTTGATAATGCTCAAGGTAGATCTGTCATTTCATCTGCTCTTGGATTCGGGCAGAGGGCAGGGTCAGGCACAGAACACTTCTGCAAAAGCACTGGAAGCCCTGAATTCCAATTCGGGTCTAGCATTGGTTCTGCTAACTCCATAGCAAAGACAGCTACTCTGTACAGGAATTTCTAGACTTAAATAAATAAATAAATAAATAAATAAATAAACAAATAACAAAACCCACAAGCAACTGACTAAAAACCATCATATGGATCTGAAACTTTAAAGAAGGAACAAGTTCAACAGTTACCAGCACAAAAGGGGACCCATTTCATTCTCTTCACTATGGTCAGTGCCAGCTTTGTTCCTCCCAGGGCAGAGCACGGCTCTGCAGTGTCCTGGGAAGGATCCTCTGCTCCTTCTGCTGTACAGCAGTGGGGTTAAACAGCATTTATGGTCACACATGCATCTGCAAACCCATCCCTGCAAGCAAATAACAAGATGCCTCCACCCCTTCCTTTCCCACTTTAGGGAGGATTTTCTTTTCCCTTACTACCCACATTATTTATTTCAAATTTCATTTCTCTGTTAAATCCTGCATTCAACTGCAGTGAGTTTTACATACCTCCAGACATGGAGATACTTGACAGTACATGGATGGATTACATGGATGGATTTCAGGAGCCTGTTTTCAGTGTCAGTATAGAATGTAGGTATCTGAGCAGACTATATAAAACTAGTAAGGAAAAATGTGCATTACAGCTTTGAAATAAAGTCCTAAGTAACTATTTAGCCTCCATAAATCTCGAGTAACAGTAAATGTATTTTGAGAGAGTTTAGACATAAGTAATAATTTCCATAAGAATGCTATACAAGCCGAAGAATAAAATTAAGATGTAGAGTACTAAGATTCTAAAAATGGACGTTAAACCTGCCCCAACATCATCTCTGTAACAAAGCAAGGAGGATAAGACTAAAAACATTACTTCCACTTGTCATTCATCTGAAGAAGCTGTATTAACAGAGACCCTAATAGCAGGTGCAAATTGCAATATGGTTTTCCTTCCACACAGAGTGTTTGCTATCATTGGGGACTCAGAAAATGGATTGAAGGAATTGTGCAGCCATACTCTTTAGCTGCTACACACTATCACCCTTGTTAAAATTATCTGGAACATAGCAAATGCTTGATAAGTGAATCAGACCACAGCACAAATACAATGTTCTCTATGAAAAATCTCTCATTAGGAAGAAAGATGGGAAAATGCAAATAGATTTGCTCTATAAAGGTAACAAGCAGCATGCACAAAACTAAATGCTATTTCTGATGTGACATTTTGTAATGAAATGATTCTGTAAGATTATCTGGACAGCAAAAGGTTTGTGCGTCCTAGTTACTAAGTGTAGATAGCATTCACTTCTGTAACAATCAAAATCCTTTCATAGTATTTTAATTTGAAAAAGAACCCGAAATCACTGTGGATATGTTATGATAAAGCCTAAAAAGAATTTATCTGATCAAAGAAGAATGTATTACCATCACACAGAGATTTGCTTCAAATCTTGCATAACAGCAAAAATAAATATGATCCACTTTTGTACAAAAACAGATAGTGGGAACCTAAGGGAAAAAAATTGGAATTTTCTTTAATAAGATTATATTTCAGAAATGAAGAGGAGAATGTTTACCCATAAATAAGTTTTACCAAAAAAAAAAAAACCTAAGATGCTAATGTCTCCCTAGTAACACCTGCTTGTCAAAGTCCTATGCAATCAAGTCAGCAACTAAAGGCTGACAATCTCCTGCTGTAACATATTTTGGATTATGGATTCAGCATCATTTAGAGATGCTGATTTCTAGTGGCTATGAATAAATTACAATATGAACCAAGTTACTTAAAGAATAATTTAATTTCAAAATTCAAATAGTGTCTCAGTGATAACTGAAAACAAAACTGCAGCTTCATAATGGTCATTTAGGCATAGAATATATAGAATTAAAACCACTGCTGTTATCTAATATGTTTTAAGGCAAACTGTTCAATGCAGTCATTCAATGAATGGTTCAAAATCACCAATGCATTACACTGCTCATTTATGAAAAATTGTACTCATCAGTTCTGTGGCTAGACCAGTCATTTTAGAATAAATAAAACTTGAAAATTTGCTTTTCCCCAGACCTCCCAAACCTGCTGATTTTAAACCACTTAACTGTTTTTCAAGATACATTAGAAACATGATATATGAAATGCAGGGTAAATATGAAGCATAAGCCAGCACAAATCAAAAGAACTAGAAATTCATGTTGCAAATGTAGGGAATAACTCTCATTGTCAGTGTAATGATAGATAGGGAATAATTTATTTTTTCTTGGTCAAGTGTAGCACCAGCATAAATCCTTCTCTAAATTTTCACCTCTTTGCTAGACATTTTACTTGCTTTAATGATGGAGTTTGTAGATCTCAGACACTATGCAGTAGCTTCATTAACTGTACTGGATTCTGTTCAGGTAGCTCTATATCCTCAACTACAACAGGAGCTTTAACTAATTCCAACAGCTCCACTTCTGAGGCTCACTCTTCCATTAAAAAAACAAACAAACAAACAAACAAAAAAAAAAACAACACAAAAAAAACCAAAACAACAACAACAAAAAAAAAACCAACAAAACTTCTCTGTCCAGGAAACATTTCCCTTGAATGTGCCAGTTTTGGTAGCAGTGACCCTAACTGGATACCTAGGCTGCTGGAATTTTCACACTTTTTCACTGCAGCATGCATTTCCTTGATTTCCAAACTGTCCTATATATCCTTTGGAAATGAAACATTTTCCTGATAGTATTTTTCATCCATACGTTTTGTCAATTGATCTCTAAGTAAATGCTACACTTATATAAATCCAGGCACATTTCACATAAGAAAAGAAAATAATTAAATGGCTTAAGACACAAAAATATTTTCACCTTCTCAAAAGAGGTATTCTCAGTGAGTAACTTTAATGTTTGCAGAGTACAGATTTTCCAGTCACTTTCAAAATTTCTCTACTGTCTTCTAGACTCTCAAAAATAGCTACTTCCAATAAATTCTTCAATCTGTGATTTCATAACAAGAGGCATCTTCTCATTTTAGTACATAGGAAAAAATCTAAATTCCCCACATTTAATTTACTACAGACACTAGGTTTTTTAGAGCATTTTATATGAGCTGAATAATCACACACCTGCATGAAATTTCCTACTATTATAGTCTGAAGGAATCTTCACGTCAGCCAAGATTCTTGATTTAGGCAAGAAATTACTAAAAGTCTAATATTTTTCTACAAATTAGCATGAAAGAACATCACATTAAGTGGGGAAAAGAAACCAACACAAAATACCTGCCACAAGGTAACTTTTACAGTTTCCCTATCTTGTATCTTTACTGGCTCTTAGTTCTCAGACCATGTGACTCATTAACATACACAAATCAAGCCTTATAAATTGCTGTGCTTTAAGGAAGGCAAAGACTCAGGCTGATACATCAAAAGATGTTTGAGGCATGTAAATCAGTATTTGTACTTGCCATGGAATGAAAAATAGAAACAGAATAGACTTGATTTGGATGGTGAGTGGCCAAGGCAAAAAAATTAATCTTTCCTTGTAAAAAAAAAATAATGTTGTATCAGATAGTTCAACTCTTCAAACTACAACAGCAAAATTAGTCTTTATTTCCATCCACAGCCAGCACTTTGCAGGAAGTTGTTTGAAGTTCCATGGGAGCAGAGTAAAGACATTCTGCTGCATTTCCTTTGATTACTAAACACCATCACTTGGGCCCAGAGCTATTGAATGTAACTGCTAAACAAAAGGGGTCCCTTCCCTCACCATTAGTTCTGCTTGAGAAGGATACTATGATCTACCATGAAAGCATCTCTGAGCAAAGGGCAACTATAAATGCTATGATAAGGTACTGGTTCTAATAGAGCTCTGTCTCTGGTGGTCTGATAATAACCAGATGAATCACTGTACACTCAGGGCAGCCCACAGACATGGAAACATGAATTTTCTCTCCTTTCTTCACAGGAAGCAAGTTTCACAACTGCTGTACAATGTTTTTTTTCAGTCTTCTGCACATTTGGGTGAGATAATCAGTATAGTTTTTAATGAATCAAAATAATTCACATGAGCTGTTAACAAAAGACTGTGCCTACAGAAAGAAAAACTTGCCTCCAAACCCTTTCCCCCATAGAGATATAAACAAAAACACGTTCCAAAAATATGTTGATATTAAACTAAGCAGATTCCTGAAATTCGAACTTCTGATCCTTTGATCCTCATTTGAAAAACGTATCTGACAACAGATGCATGCCCTCATCCAGTTGTTTTGTCTCTCTGCACTGCTATGACCATTTCAGCAAAATTCTAAGGTTCATGTCTTTCTAAACTCTTACTGGAGAGCAGAAGACACAGTGAAGTATGTTTTGTTTAAATGTGCAGCAAATTTCAGCCTCCAGAAACATGTTTCAGTATTGATCACTGAGACACTACACCTGCAACTGTGATCAATCTATAAACTGTGCTGCCTCTCAGCTTCATAAACTTGCAGAATTGTAATGAACCTATCTTTGCTCCCCTTATGTGTGAGATGAAGAGTGTGAGTAAGCAATGAGGCAGTTTTTCTTCACTTGATGTTACCACCAGAAAATATGAGCAGTAAAAAGAAAACAGAAGAACAGTAGATCAAATATATATATATATATATATGGCATAAGGTGTTATCAAATACACAGTGTACAAGCAGGAAGAAGTTGTAATAAAGAAAAGATACATTTCATAATAGATCTGATGGGATACTATTAAGCTACTTCAGTAGCTTTTAGAATGGCTAAAAATACTGACAAATCATTGCAAGCACAACAGCCATGATATTATTTTCTATATTATTACCTAGCCATGACCCGCCTCCCCTGGGGCTCTGTCTGACCCTACTTACCCTCACTGGGCCTGATCCTGACCTGGCCTTGTGCCATTGCCATGGGGTGCCTGGGTGGGGGCTGCCCCCACCCCCAGCCTGTGCTGCTCCATTGCTGGGGCAGCAGGACATGTCATGCCACCCCAAGGTCCCCAAGCTCTGGGTCCCCAGGGAGGAGCTGGCTCTCACTGCACCCTCATGGTCACAAAAATGCAACTGCTTTTTGTTAAGTAAAATAGAAAATATGTGATTTGAAAATTTCATCAGCTCTGCCCCTAAATGGTATTTTCATTACAAGATTAATAAAGTGACCCCTTTTCCACTAGTTTTAATAAATTAGGTCCTAAGCATCTGTAATTGCCATGCTGCAAGCATTACCTATGAGCATAACCTCTCACATAACCTACAGAAGAATTTCCTTGTTAGGTCAAAGGAATGTCCTTTCTTAGTACTACTCATGTTTTATAGGAACTCTGAAAGAATTATTTCTTGCCCATATGCCCATGTGGTACCACATGATCTCAGGAGATAATTGAGACAGATGTGCTTTACACTAATTGCTTTGGAGGTTCTCTGACACTGAAGATCTGTAGTTATCTGCCAATTTTCCAAACCCCCTAAATAAGTGCTCAACAAATGAACTTTTCTCTATAAAACCCCAGGATGGAATTACCAGGAAGAATTATCACTCAATCCCCTATCTATCTTCACAACTATGGGGTGTTCTAAAAGTCACTGCCCTTCAGACTGCACTTGAATTTGTTCTAATACCCAAGCAAGGCTCTGGTCTGGTTTTGAGGGTGAGGTCACATCCCCTGTCCCTCTCTTTTGCAGCTGGCCATGTCTCAGGGATCCTGCTGGAGCCCTGGTGCTGCACTGGAGAGAGATCACTGGAGCACTCATGGAACAGCTCCTCTCCCTGGTGGGAACTGACCTGGGGCCAAGAAGAGAAAAAGAGAGTATGTGATAAGGGGAACTACCAGAAGGCTTGGTCTTGCCTCGAATCTACTGCCACCTATGTTTTGTTGTAGTTTCTTTATTTCTGACAGACAGGCTGCTTTGAGAATAAAACACCCAAAAATTACAAATTTCAAGCTAAAATTAGTATTAGAATTGATAGCTTGTCGTTAACCTAGAATCAAGCATAGATTAAAAAAAAAAAAAAAAAAAAAGCATGGATCAAAGATTATAAAAATATCTAGTCTCACTAGAGGCTAAATATATAAGTTAACTACTGCAACAAAATTATCCTACTGTATTTTGTAAGCTCTCAGATAGTGTCTCAAAAACAATTGATTTAATATTACTCACAGCTTTTACTAGATATCATATCCTCTGTTGTGAATTGCCCCAGTTAGACATCTTCATTTTCACCTTCATGCCTGTTGGTTCAGACCCTTAGGCACTGGTTTCATTCATGTAGGTCAGTTGGTGTAAAAGCAACACACTTCTGTCAATAGCTAAATGTTTTCTGATGGAAGAATCAACTGCCTCTCTCTTTTCACATATTTGTATACAGGCACACAAAAAATTTCCTATTTCTTTTTCTGTACCAACAAGATATACAGTGCTCCATATGCAAAGATACACATGCCTATGGTAGAAATCAGTTATTCTCCATAATAGCCATAAGGTAATATCCATAAGGCAATTATCTCTGTAGCCAGCAACTAAATGCATCATCTTGCCAAAAGAAAGACTATGACATATACCATAATCTGGAACGTATTATCTTCAGTGTTTTAATCAATGTTAACATTAGCAGCACTCATCTCTGGCAAAGCATGAAACTATTGACCCCCTAAAGACCTGTGGTAAGATATATCAGTATTTTATCCTGGAAATTAATTTGTGTTTGCTCCTAATTAAAATACGTGTGACAGGTCTCTAGCATTAACCCCAGTTGTAATCAAGCTGTGGATTGTGCCTTTCCCTTACAAAATTTCAAGAAGAGACCTAGGGACAATGGTAGTGCAGAAATGAATCAGCTAGAAATCCCATGTAATTCATTAAGGAAGAAAATCAATGTCACACAAATGTAAAGAGACATGAGTTGGTTCTGCAATGTCTCTGAAAAGAATTTGAAAAAAAAAAAAAAAAAAAGGCTTTGAAAGAAAAATATCAGACAAGTGCAAAGAAGCAAATTATTCCCACTGGACTTCACAGAACTCTGTGCCTGAGTTTAAGTTCAGAGAATATTATAAAGTAAAATATGCATTCTTCTCTTGCCTCTCAGGGACAATCTTTCTGTAACCTCTTTACTCTTAAATCTTCTACAATTCAAAATATGTCCTATTTTTGATTATATTTTCTGGGGACTGTCTCATTATTATTGCTGAAGTATCACCTCTGATGAGTTCACACTCTGGGATTATCCTATAATATCTACTAGGATTTCAGCCATGCCAGCAAGGTCTGGGTGGAGTAGGTGCCTGCTGGGACTATCCCACTTACCCAGAAAGCAGGTCCTGTCCCAATCCATTAGTGTCCACAGATCATTAGTGTAACAGAAAACACTGCATCAAACCTGTCCCCCTCCAAAAAGGGCAGTAAATCCCATCTTTTCCCCATTCCACTGTCTTTTCCCTTGTTTTTCTTAGCTAAAGAAAATAACAAGAGGATGTGTCATTCATTTCAAATCTTTGTCAGGAGACAGCAGACAACCCTTAACCCTTTCAGGAATTTTACTCTATGATCCATGGGTTACAGTTAAATTGCTATGGACTATGGATCTTCTTTTCACTCAGTTTACTGCAACTCAGCTGACAGATGATGATCTAATATTACAGACTATACAAAAATATGGAAATGGCACTAAATAAGTGAAAACCTGAACTTCATTGTGGCCATATAAATTGAAATGCCAAAACACTAGAAGCCATTTGTGAAAATCTTAATTTATCTGCAACATTATTGAGGGGAGACGTAACTTTGAGCCAATAAGCATCCTCAGAGCCACTTTTGGTTTTGAATTTTTCTTCTTTTTTTTTTTTTTTTTTTTTTTTTTTTTTAGAAAAGAAGGACTGCAGCTGAAGTTTAAAATATTTTGGGGTGGTTGCTTGTGTTGTTTTATTGTTTGGTTTTGTTCCACTCCTCTCCCACTGCTGAGTATCAGAGAGCAATGAAATGCCCTTCCAAATAAAATCCAGAATGACACAGCCTGAATCAGTGCACTGTGACTCTCCCATGTCACCAGCTAGGACACAGCCTCTGCAGAGGAGAGGGGATGTGAAGCTTTGCATTCATGGGGACCTGGCTCCCCTGCAGAGAGCAGCAGAGGTCCCTGCACCCCTGTGCCCACAGAACACCTCATGCTGAACATCTATGAGACCTCACAGTCAAGCTCCAGTAACTTTTCAGCTCCAATATTTTTTGGCCAAATTCTTTTTATTTTCTTCCTCCATTTATCTTCCCTGTGACAAAGAAGTGATTTAAGATAAAAGTACATTTTAAGAGAGTACCAGGCCAGGTGAGATGAAAAGCAGTTATGATTCCAGGGTGAGCTGTGGCTGCTATCAGCTCTGCTGTGATGATAATGTTGGTGTTCATGATACCACCTGCAGCTTGTGTGACAAATGTGATTGTGTATTTTCTTTTGAGACACCCTAGAAATGTTTTGTTTTTCCTGGTCACATAACATGACTGCCAATTCTCTCAACTTCCCTGAAATCAAATCAAAATGAGAGACAGTGACCTTTCTATTGGAGAGAAGGAGAGTATGAATAGGAAGAAATAAAGAATAATATGTAGTAAATCTTATGAAACATGGAATTACTTCTTGTAAGAGTAGCTACTCCTTCCCCCTGAGAAAGGTTTTGGTACCCTTTTTCACACTATCATACTTAACTTCCAAGTGTTCTTTATTGAAATCAGTGGGGTTAGTCAAGGAGTAATAAAAAAGGGATTTGGAAAAAAGGTTGCAGAACCCAGTCCATCTCTGCTAAATTGTTTGATTTAACAATACATATAACAAGCATTTTTTTTCATCCTTTTCTTATCCATTAAGTATATTTTCATAGAAACAAGTGTACTATATAATAATTTGTATTTTTAAATAACATAATCCCATAGTTCACATTTTAACACATATTTAATTAGTCAAGTATGATTAAACTTTTACACTTTATATATATCAGTGTAATACTGCAATAAATTTGCCAATACTAAAATATTACACAAATTTATTTGAGAATTCTAAACATTGTGCAGCAGTCCTAAGCAGTAACATAATAATGAAGAATATTCATATCATTCTATCCAAAGTCCGTGATAAAAATTCTTGAAAATACCATCCCACTGTGTCACACCAGTTGCCACTGAAAAAATACTACTTACAACCTCTAGTTACTAATGAAACATTACTGACATATACAGGGTGTGATTCTAATCTGGATACTGCTATAATGATATTTTCTTTTATTTGCTTTGATTTACAAATAAGATCAAGATGGATGATCATATATGAAATGCAGTTGCTAATAAATATTAAGTATCAATAGAGTGTAAAGAAGAATTATATTAGGCTGAACAAAAGCTACCAAGGATTTAACAAAGAAGCAAGAGTAGACTCATGCTTAAATCAGCTAAAGGAATTATCTTGCCCTTTTCACTATATCAAATGAAAAAGGGGTCTGGAATACAAAGCATAATTTTAAAATAGAGTATATTATTCTGCTGCTAGTATTTCATTGATTTCAATAGAATTAGGCTGGCTGAGAATTTGTTTTCTCTGTGTTGCAGAAGGACCCTCTTTAACTGTTGGGGAGGACTCAGTCCTTCATGAGGACTTGGAGTGTAGGAGTTTTTACCTGGTTAGGGACCACTTTCTGGTTTCAGTTTCTCTCAGGCAATTTCAGTGCTTATATAAGATCATACACAGGTTTTTCTATAGCACCAACAGCAATACATTAACACATTCGTTCAGACTGACTGAAACACAAATATAAACTGTGCTTCCAACTCCCTTGCAATCATTGACCAGCCTATCTAATTTTAGTCATTAACTAATTAAGAACTAACAGATAGGCTTGAAGCTGAAGAGCTAAAAATAGTGCCTTGACTTCAATGGATCTTGCCTGGCTTAGAGTAGCATCAACTGTCTCCTGGACTGAGATTTTTCAGAAAGCAAACAAAGCAAGTAAAATATGCTTTTCAAGTCACAATTCTAAAATATATTCTGTAAATCAATTTTTTTTCTTCTCCCTCAGGAACTGGAACATTAAGACTACAAAAGTGTCAGCTTTTAACAAATATTAACCTTTTAATTCCAGTCTCCCTTTCTAGAGGGTGGCTGCTGGGGTGATATGAAATACTGATGGACTATCCATCACACAGCTTCTGCCTATGGGTCATTGCACAGCCTTAAACAACCACAGAAGCCAAAAGATAAATCTTTTGATGAAATACTTGAATTCTTTAGAGACATTTTGCACTAATGCCAGCGTTTATCGCAGAGTGGTTTCTCTGCTGTCAGCAGAAGCCAAGGGTGTTTATAATGCAGTTTGCATCAAGCCTGCTCCATAGGCTGAATCTGAGCAAAGCCAGCAAAGCACCTGGAGACTATTTTGTCTGCATTATCCACAGTGCAGAGCTCAACGCCCAATGTCAGAGTTCAGCTGCGAGTGTCCACATACAGAATACCAGGCTCTTTCTGAGATATTGAAATTTGGAGCAATGCATTTATCTCAGGTTTTAGAAGCATTTATATTGCTGCATTACCAAAGAGGATAGCCCCAAAGAGCAGTCATCAGGCTCTCAGAGGTCAGGTGTGGTTATGCAGAGGATTAAAGAAGAAACCCTCTCTCTATACAGAAAGGGTTTGCTATGTGCCCAGCCCAGCTTTTGGAGAAAACGCACATGGTTGGATGAAGTTTTCTTGTTATGTGATATTTTATCTGCCAAATTCCAATCTCACAGTGAAAATGAAAGGCCAGAGGACTTCAGCAGTGTTATGTTCTGCAACTGGGGAATGAACACAAAATGAGGAAAAAAGAGGATTGAATTTGGCCACTATACAAACTGATGCATCTGGGAGACTTTGTGACAGCACAGCATGAGGATCCTTGCTCCTTTTGCCTTGCATCTATTTACATCAATACCATTTTTCCACTGGTGATCCCCAGATTTCTGTGGGATCCTGCCATCTGTCCACAGGAACATTATATTTTGAAAAACCTTGGAATAGGTTCTTCTGTTCTTGTGTTTCAAAAATCCAAGAAACAAAATAAAAGCAGCATACAAACAAAATATAAATAAACCAATACTCTGCCTGTCATGGATGCACCTCTTACAACACCATCCCCAAAGAACTCTCGGCAACTTCAGTTCTCTTACTTGCAAGCTTGCACATTACTCACAAGAAAAGGTTCTTGACAGTTAAATATATTACATATAGAGTCTTTGTACTAGGAATCCAAGTTGCATTCCACCCCCCCCCCCAACCTTTTTTTTTTTCTTCTCCCTCCCCTTTATCAAACACTACTATTGACTGGGGAGCAAAAGCCCCTAAGATACTAAATCTTCCGACCATGAAAGGAAATGGAATGGTTTTCTAATGGAGTCTATCTGAGTGCCTCTGGCTTTTAGAACCTGTCTTTAAAGTCTGCTTACTGAGGCATAGATGACCACTCAAACACAGACAGATTTGTCACTTTGGTTTTCAGGACACCCATCCTATAAAGACCACAAGGTAATTGCGAGGACTTTAGTGGCCAGACATTCCCTTGCTATTCATGAGGTTCTTGAATTGGATTTAATTTCATGCCAGATTTGACTCTATCAATGGAAGACCAGCTCAAATGATTTCACAAGAAATGCTCAAATAACACTATTCATTGTTACAAATCTTTTTATGCTCTATAATGCAGAGCAAGTAGAGATGTTCTGACTGTAAAAATCAAAGTATATCTACTATTGTCCCAATGGCTACTGTAAATATTTTAAGGTGTACAGTTAAGAATATACCTTTACAGAAAAAAAAAAAAAAAAAAAAAAAAAAAAACCCGAAACAAAGACTTGGCTAAAAAGCCACCCTTTCTCAACACTCATATTTAGATTGTCATCTGGATTGATCAGATTTATTCCAGAACTTCCCTGGTTTTATATCAGCCGCCATAAAAAATGGTGCAAATTGGTTCCATGAAACCAGCTGCAGAATCATACTGATTTACACCACCTCCCCCACAGCAGGAATGTTAATAACCATGTTATATTTGGTTCCTTTCCTGAGTCTGGTTAAAACTTGGAAGAACAAACCTGGCTTATTCCAGTTGAAGACTTGCACCCAATAAAATGCTGAACTGGACAACACAACAGCCACTGTTTCTGTGCTCTCCAGGAAAGAAAGAGCACATTCTGTTATTATAGCACAATGTTACATTTTTTTAATGTCTGCAGTTATAGCTCCTGAAGTATATAAAACTGTTCTACTTCATCAAGCCTCTCAGACTGTAGGCATGGAACAAATAAGGTGGCTGGAGCATTGCTGTGTCTTCCTTCCACTTGCTGCTACCAGAAAACCCTGTCAGTGGCTCCTGTACTTAGACACAAATGCTCCAGATTTGACAGTGTTTGCATGTTCCTGAATCCCCATAAAACGCACTAGATAAGAGTGATTTCAAACTCACTTAAACTGGAGATTCAGAAACTGTTCTTGAATTCAAAAATTTTTAAAGAGCAGAACACAAAAACAGATAAACTCAAGGAAGGACTAGGAAGCAAAATGCATTAGAGAGCAAACAGATTGGAAACAGAGACAATATGTGAAAAAAGATCAATGGGAGAATCTAATTTCTTCTTCCTTCTACCTGCCAATCCAGCTTTATATAGAGATGATACTTACACATGTCTTTCCTTAACAAGGACATCAGAGAAAAAATGAACTGACTGCACAAGTAATACAAAATAATAACAATACAAAGGAAAAAAGGTTCATGAATTTCACCTGGCTTCAAAACTTGAAAAGAGCTCAAAAGGTTCAGTAAGACTGAAATAACAATAAATTGCAATACTACAGAGGACGAAATTTCATTTCACAGAAAAGAGAACAATTCCTGTTTAGATTTATATTTAAATTAACTAGCACTGTAATACAAAGTTACATTTACTCATACATATAGTCCTTACTTCAACCTGTGCAAGTCTGTCATGAAAAAACACCTGAGTTTCACCAGTGATGAAGCAAACATAGTTATGAATTTATTTTAAACACATTTCACACACACACTGCAGACATGAAGCCTCCAGAAATATAAAATCCCACTGGAGATCTTCATAAAAATCTACCTGGTTGTTTTCCACAAGGATTCCTGTGAGTCATTATGAGCTTCTATGAACCTGACAAGGGTTTTTGGTTTGCTGGGTTTTTTCAAGTCAAACAGAACAAAATGTTCTCAGTAGCTCTTCTGTTAAGTGACAAGACAACACCAGGGAAAAAAAAAAAAAAAAAAAAAAAGAAGGATTAAATCAGACTTTCCTATCTTCAGTCTAACTGGAAAATTAGGCATTAAGATGAAGGCCAAACTATGTGCAAATAAAAAAGGTGTCTCCCCTCTACAAATATAATGTACATTATCAGGATAAAAATTTAAGATAGGTTCCCTACACTGTGTTCTACAAAGAACTGAAACTAAAGCCAAAAACATAGTAAATGGAATTCAAGACAGCTGCATCAAAGAATCCATTATTGGCCTGGGCACACTAGCACACAAAAGCAGAGAAATTACTATTATATAACCATCGAGAAATGGAAAAATTATTATTTTGGTCAGAAACAAGTAAGATTCTAATTTATTTAGAGAACATTGGCCGAGATCTTGAACAGAGTGAAAAGAAGTTAGATGCCCACATTTCCCGGGATTTTAATAGCATTTAGGTTCCTCTGAGAAGCCAAGACAACACTTTCAATTAAAGTATTTTACATAATGATTTCATGGATTGATCCTGATATTTCCACTGAGACAATTCCCACTGCATTCAGCAAACGTTGAGAACAATAAGTACCTCTAAACATCTGACCACAAAAACTCCAAACTATAAAACTTCTGTTTCCTTCTTCATGGATTTAAAAAAAAATCTCGGAACAAACTTCCATCCAAAAAAAAAAAAAAAAAAAAAAACCCCAAAAAAAAAAGCAAAAAAAAAATAAAAACACCACCCAAACAAACAAAACCCCAAATGAATAGACAAACAAAAAATCCCCAAGCAATTGTATATTGTGATGTTATCAGATACTGCACAAGTCAAAAATTAAAATATTGTCATTAATTGCTCATCAAATACATGAAGAAATGTATCATTTCATATATGGGTGGTGGAAAGCATGTGGAACTTGATGTCTGCAATGAAAGAGTTTTGATTCCTCTTGACCCGTATCTTCTAAAAAATGAGTAAATAATGTGCCCTTCAGCTGGAAAACTTTAAGCTAGAAACTGTCTTAGAGGGCTTCAGAGCTGGTTGGGCCTCTAGCAATGAGGAGGTGATTGATTAAATGCTTTGTGCATGGTCATATACATAACCCTGATTAAGTGCATGTTATTGTTAAGCAGATGTTTAAAATTTTCTCTCCATGGGAGCCAGAGATCTCTATATAACGTATTTAGCTATGAGAGCAGAAGGAAAACAACGTTGCCTATGGTACAGTAGGATTCTGTGTCCAAGCTATGCAGAAGTAGCATGGTTATCTACCACCCCAAGAAAGTAAAAAGAGTATGGAGTCATTTCTTTTCACATAGACTAGCATTCTGTTGTATATAACTGTCAATTGCTTTTAAATCCTAGAAGATACAATTAAGGGAACATAAAACTACCACCTGCCACTCAGTCTAGATGTTAACTCAACCATGATGACATTATGGTTATGATACAATAATACTGCAAAAACAGAATTATTGCTAGGCTGCCTAACCTGAGCAGCATCTGAATTTAAACAGTTTTCAAAGCACCTGGGTTTAAATACTGTCAATGTGTTTTAAAGAGCTTTCTTAATTATTTCTTGTATCTGAAAGAGTTCAAACTCTCAAAGAGCCTCTCTGTAATTCCCTCCCATCCAGCTGGATGCTGGGTGATCTCAAACTCCAAGTGAGACCAGCAGAACCTGTTTTTGCAGGACATGCCATGGAAAGCTCCTGGTCCTTGGCAGAGTCACTTGCAGCCATTTTTTATATGAAAATATAAAAATAGTGAAATTGTAACTGTTCTTCTGAGTCATAAGTTATGTCCATTTAGCAGGACTCCTCTTACACAGAAAAGCTGGAATCCAGAGGGAATACCAATATAATGTCCAAGCCAGACACCAGAACATGAGAGTTGAAATAAAAATCAATACAGTGCCATACAGATGCTAAAGTACACTGAAAATAAAATTGTTTTCCACTGTAAATGTAATTTTAAAATCTAACATATTCAATATATTTGATATTGATTATGTTAGCAGTATTTCTGAAGGCTAATAGATACAATGTACTATTTGTACTGAAGTACAATACTGCTTTTGTTGTCCTAGCAACAGCCAGGAAAGAATGATCTCACAAATCAAATTCAATGGAAATGCAATGCTTTACAGAAAAAGACAACTAAATGATCTTAAAAGTATATTTTTAAGTTGCCATGTTTATGAACTTGAATTTACCCTTTCCAAACTGAGATTATTCTAAGGAGTAGATAGAATAGGTAGTGTTAACCTACATTTTAATGAAGAAAAAATAGAATGAAGCTGAATTGCCAGACTGGAATATTTTGCATATCTGCTCAATTTCCTTTGGCTACAGTTGCCTATGGAGTAGACAATTCCCATCCCCTCCTGTGGCCAGTGCATCAGAGAGGGGACAATTTCTATCAAGAAGTATGAAAGCAAATCTTAGGAGGGGTTTTTATTTGTTTTTTTACTGCAGTCTCAAGGCAGCCTCATAGGAGGGACAGTGAAGGGACTGGACCTGTGAGACATTTCACAGTCCAGTGTGCTGTGCTTCTTGGAGCCATCTCATTCTCTTTGATGTATGGAAAAGGAACTAGAGAACTGCATGCCCAGCCAGCCCTACACCATGATTCCATGATGCTGCAATGTCTGAGCGTCCCCCTGCCCTACACCACTTTGTGCTTTAGTGCAGAATCACATTTGTCCCCTCAAGCCAGGTCCTACTGCAAGTACTGACTGGAGTAAGAGATTTTCATTTACATCAACAAGTTCATAACATGTTTATTATATGAGCATCTTCAACAAGAATCATCTAAGGACAAGAAAGTGAATAAGTAAATATATTTCAAGATATATATGAAATTGGAACGAACCAGAGAAAAAAATAAATCATGGCAAGCCTTGAAGAAAATGGGAGGAATAGGTTTACTAGATTTATGGTAAACTGCACTTCCCTGTAGTCTCAAATATTTATGTTGGATTGTATCTGAGATCAGATCTAATCTAGAAACTGAAAAAAATAACATACCATTAACCCTTCTGAAAACAGATTTACTGTTCATTGGTCAGTCAAACCAGGAAATGTTCCTTGAAAATAAAACTTGATTATGCAGTATGCTCCAGAATATCCAGAATGAAATCAGATGTGAGAAAACAATGAGTATTCCTTTCAAGGCTGGAAACCATTTATCATTTCACCAATAGAATGTGTCCATGTAGAATTGCAAGAGCAAAATGATCACTGAGGATATAAATATATTTTAAATCAAGTTCTGTTAACTATTTGAATATAATTCTAAACAAAACCCAAAACATAAAAACACACCACAAAACCAAACTGGATGCTTTTGTAGCTTCTGAAAGTTCAAACACCATTTAGAAGATTGTACAAATCAAGGGTTTAAAATAGATTTCTTTAGAGTATAATTCCTCTGTTATTATCTCATATAATGATAAAATAATCAGGTATAAGCATAGTATAAAGTATCCACATCTTTATACATCATTGTGAGGGAATATCAACAACCTGGGGGCATGATATAATCAGAGAGTGAAAAAAATTATAAAATATTGGAGCAGTGCAAATTCTACTTCCTGAAGAAGATATCACATCAGGTGTAGATATCCTTTCAATACGTTTTTAAAAATGTGTTTAGTTTATATTTACCACACAGAAATTAATAGGTTTTATTTTTGGGGAGTTTTTAGTTTACTTTTGGGATTGGTTCTTCCTTCTTTCATTTTTTTTTTTCTCATTGACCAGTGTGAACCTTTTCCAAGATCCTCATGTTGAATTCATTTAGCTATTGCTCATATTGTCCATTCTTGTCATATGAATTACCACTGTCATATACAGTATTTTTTTATAGTAGCAGTCTCCATTTATTATGCAAATTTCTTTCATTCTATTGTCTTTTGTAGATCTTGACAGCAGATTCCTTAATTATTTTTCTAAATAAAGTAAATAATTTTTTTTTCAATTTAAAATTAGAAGTATAATAAGTGAACAGTCACATAACCTGAAAAGAAAACTGGTTTAAGAAATCTCTCAAGGTGGGGGGAAAGTGCTTTTCCTAGAAAGCTTTAAAGTATTTTCTTATTTTTATTTTTTTAAACACTGAACTAAACCTGTATGTCCATGTTCAACTTCATAAGCTACACTGAAGCCTCAATGGCACTGATCATGCAAGTACAGAATATAAACTTGTCAAGGCATGCTGGAAATTGCAAGAAGGACACAGCAAATCAGATGGTAAAATAGCAATGCTGTAGTTTGTCCAAAGTCACTGGAATGATCCATCAGCTATGAATTTTCACAAATACCAAGAAATTCAGCAGTAGCTATTTTAGTGCTAAAGTGCAAGACTCAGGGAGATGAAACAGACGATGATGAAAAAAAAATTCTTTTGTCCATGAACAGCAATAGTAATTTAGTGTACCTCATATCCCTGCAGACAAACATCCCTGTGTAATGCAGAATACTTTCATCAAGCAAAATGTGACTTTATCTCAACCTAATCTCCAGGTCATATCACCTCAGGGAAATCTCAGCTGAGCAATGCTTTATTTTGCTTTTCAGCTCCAGATTCAGCTTCACATTAACATGGTAGGTAAAGACAGACAAAAAAAACAAAATGCTGGAATTTTGTTGTAAAATACATACAAGATTATCTTATTCTTTCACTAAGCAACATATATTTTCAGCTGGGTTAATGCTAGAAGCCTATGGATGTCATTTTGGAAATATAATTAATATGATAGATTTTCCTAATGCCTTGTTCACATAAGGAAGCTGTATGAAAGTCAAAGAAACAATATAGAAATAATCAGTAAAGAAATTAAACCAACTCTTCATTTGTAACCATCCCTATTCAATACAAAAGGGCCTCATTCTTGCTTAACTAGTAATGGGTTAGGAGGTAACTTAAATTTACAAAGAAATATCCACAAGGGAGATATACTGTAATAATAGAGTTAATTGGCAATGCCTATATTATTATGAAAGTAAAACAAAACAAAACAAAAAAAAAAACCTTAAAATCCCCACTTAAGAAGCCTGCAGTACCTCTGGACATAATAAATGTACCTGAGTGCTGTATTCACTAGTCAGCAGCAGATAGAACTGTGGGGAGCACTCCAGTTTGTGGAAAAGTCATTTCTAACTCCAAAGCTTTATGGCTTGTACTTAACAGCAGCTCTATGATATTTCTGTAGAATTCCTCACTCTCACACATTGTCTTTGGGTGTCACTAGTGGCAATTGGGTATTTCACTTGAAGAGAGGAGACTGCAGAACACAAACTCATTTTAGCCCACTTACCCAGAAGGGAATGCGGGGGGGAAATGTGAGAGCTTTAAAATAAACAAACAGAAAACAGATGGCAATTTAAAAAGCATTCAAAATGGGAGAATTGCTGCAAGGCTGAAGTCAAAATAAGTTCATGTACTAAGTCCCCTTCCTCACCCAAAGAGCAAGTCTTGCTAACTCCAAAGAAACAGAAGTAAATCCATCCCCACTTAGCCCACAGAGCCACTGAGACCAAACAGAACCCTTCAAGGCTCAAAAGCAGAGATGGGCCCATCCCCACAGGCACCAGCCAAGCCTTGTGTTGCCTTAGTATCACCCATATGGCTTCCTATCACTGCCTGCTGCACAGGCTGATATGGAATGCAAAGAGGAAACTGTTCAGCCGAGTATTATCCCATATTCATCTAAGAAATGAAAGACTGCACAAGAGTTTACATTCTACAGGACAACCCTTGCTCCTAGATTCTTGTGAACCTGATCTAGCTGTCCTAGCTAACAGAAAGACTTACTGACCTCAAGAGGAAGCTTCAAGTCAATAGACACATTCCCCATCCAATATTAAGCAGCACTTAGATTATGAACTAGAACAGGAGTTTTTATTGAAAGTCAATATGTATATTTATAGCAGCTATTATGACAGGTATCTTAAGACACTGAATAGTAAAATTAGATACTTAAAATCATTTAAACCAATTAAATGGAGCTCTTTTAAAGCAATTAGAATACTCCAGTGAGTAAAAAGGTCATCAATCTTTAAACACACCAAAGGAGAGCCTAATGATCAAAGTCAGAAAACCTGGAAAGTTTGAGGCAACTTTCCTCTCCACTTTGAGCATTTCTATCACAAACACCTAAACCAGACAGGAGCTCACACACTTGTGAGCAGGAGGAAACATAGGATTTCACAATCACCAACAGGATAAGGTGAATAAGGGGGGAAGATGCCTGGTTTGCCCATGTTAGCTCAAGTCTATCTGCCTCCTTGGTTTGGTTTATCTACAATATTACATCAGCTGAACAAAACATCTTGTGGCACACTTCAATAAGGAGTTTGGCCTGACTCAATATATTGCCTTCATCCTCTCCAAAAATCAGTGAAAACATGATTGTCTACTGACAGGTGTCCCTTTTACACCTGTTATTTATTATGTCTCAAAGATATTCTTGGTTAGGAAGGAAAAAAATACCAAGAAAGACATAAAAAATTGACACTGAACCCATTTAAAATCTCGGAAAAAGAGAGAAACAGCTGCTCTTGGTTTGGTCTGGCATGTTGTCTACCACTGGCAGCTGCTGAACCTGCTGTGCTGCTTTGCTCAGCAAAAACAGGATACTAACATAATAGAACAGAAATAGGTTCACAGAAGTGAAACAATCAGACTCACTGGAATGCTCAAATCTGGTCCAAGCACAAACTAAGCCAACACAGAAAGACAGTTGGGGAAAAAGAATGCTAAGCAGCAGAACTTGGACAGGTGCATAAGGACAAAGGCAAAAGGAATTTAGCAGATCAAAAGATCCTGCCCCCAAATTTTGTATTGCACACAATGAAGATGTTCCCATGATGCAATGACCAATGCAGATTCATAACTCCCCAAATGCCTTTTATCCATTCTACATCTTGAGCAACTGGGACAACCTGGCAGTATCAGCAAGTCAGAGAATGGAATTTGTCTCTTTCACAGCTTACACTGTAAAACATATTTCTGATGCAGCTGTGATTTGAAAGTGATCTGTTCCTCGCTTTAGCCATCAAGTCTGCTGCACATAAAGGAGAGCTCTTGCTAAACCATTTTTCATTCTCTGGAAGAGAATCTTATTTAAGCTGGAAATGAGCAACGTTCAAAACACTAATGTTTATATGTTGCATAAATATGCAAATAAAATCATAAAAAGCACAGTATTTCAGCCTTGTGCTATGCTATATATGATTTGCTCAGTTTATCCTTATTTTCTCATACAAACCTTCTCTGGCTGCCTGGAATGCAGACAGCAAGTTGCTAATCCTACTAGTAGAGTGCCTAATATGACCACAAATATAAGCACAGAAGAGGTACCAAAATCAATTTATAGCACATTTCACATTGATTTCAACCACCAAGGCCTGTCAATTACTTACATTTTAAGGCAGTTTAATCCCATCAGTTTTATCCAAAACTTAACTGAGAATCCCTAGAATGCCATCTCTGTCTATATAAAATTGGGCAATATGCACACTGTGGAGAGGGATGAATGATGATTTCTTCTTAGGAGTATGTGTGCACATATGCTGTGTGTTGGAGAGACAGACTGAGTACAGAAAACTGTCACAACAAGCAGAAAACTACAATGTAACATGCTATTGATCAAGGAGATTTAAATACCAAAGCAAGAATAAAAGTAAGGGTGCAAAATGCTCGGGCTCAATACAAGTTCAGACATACTAATGAATATGGACAGATATAGAGCTCCTTCTAAATAATCACTACATTTCCACTGATATTGTTTCATCTCGGCATCACAATCAATGAAATAGATTGAGATCCCCACATCAGCACCACAGGAACCAACTATATATAAATATGCACAAAAGATGAGAAAATGGTGTACTACACAATGAAATTCTGGCAGCACTCAGTGCTTACCTAGCAGTTTCCAGATTTTTATATTTGCTCTAATGAATAAATAAATAAATAAGTCAACTAACCATGTTCAAATTGTTTAGAGACCTATAGCAATTATCCTTATGGATGCCTCCCCAGCTGAGATATTCTATGATTCTATGATGAGATTTTACACCTGACCAAAATGCAATGTATTGCTGGATGGTTGACAAACAAACCAACATAATTCAAGAATAGAAGGAAACCCTGCTTTTACTCACATTAAAGGGCAATATTTTCAAGAAAGAAGAACACCAAGGGTTTCAGGAAACTGTATATAATACCCACAGTTTAAAAAAAAAAATCCATAATGTTTTATAGCAGTTGGTCAGCATGCAATTGCTTCTGATCTGAGAGCTTCTAGCAGACAAAACTCTGTGGGTTTCTGTGACAGAGCTTGCTTTAATCAAACAAGACTAGAGTAGGAATTAATCATTTTTTCCTACCTTCACCTCTTTGACACAGCATAACTGACTTGCCTTCAGTAGAGATGTTCCTGATTTTACATGAGCTGACAAAAGATGGAAGGGGGTTGAATCCAGTTGAGTGAATTCTGGAACAGATGGATTTAAAAAAGCTTTAACTCACCACCCATTCAGCCTATATCATCAACCACTATCAACTATGATCTCATCAGCACTTGACACCACTAATATATCATGAAGGACAAAATGATGCATGTATTCACAGGTATTGCAGGCTGTATTTTCTATCTGGCTGATTTTAGGGAATCATGAGAAATGATGTAGATAGAGTTATTCTCTCAGTGGATTTTAAAGTTCTTAAGTAAAACCAGAGTCATTGCAGGGACAAATAGCAAACATATTGTGGCACTTCTTTATCCTACTGTTAATGCTGCAGCAAAAAGCTAAAAGCTTCAAAAATAAACATAATTTAAAATGTATAGTATTAACAAACAGTGTAGAACCATCTCCTTCAGCTGTCCTATGGCCAAACTGAATCAATATAAATTAACATATTGGGGGTACAGAACACAGTTCATCCTGTCTACAGGAGAAACTGAAATAAATATAAACTTAAGACAAGTTTCCATTGTGATTTAACTCTTATGATGAGTGGTTTCAGTAACAGAGTATTATTCTGTGATACTATGGGTATGCCAGCACTTCACAAGGGAGAGCAAATGTCTTTATTTTATACTACAGACACAGAAACAAAATAAGTTACTTTCCCAAGGAAAATGGCAAATCCAAGTCTACAGTGCCCAGTCCTCTCCACCTGTTCCCCCTATTGTGCCATAATAAAACTGAAAATGCTTTTCATGAGGAGAAATAACTTCCTACTGCAGCCCAGCTGATATGGCTGCATCAAGTACATCTATTCATTTGGCTGTTACTAGCTATCTCCAAATCTTTACTTCTGCACATTCATGTTATGAAGAAATTGCAGTATTTATTTCATTCTTCCTACCCAGACAAAGTGAATTGGAGGAACACTAGTTCCACCTCTTAAAACTACTGTTTTATACTGGGAGAATGGGGGAGGCCAGAAATTTTATATTAATAAAAATAACATGAAAATTATGTCTCCAAGGAGAAGACACACACATCTCCAAAAGACTCACTGAAAACTCCTCCTGGAGCATATTCTAATTCCAAGCTACTTTTTCTTCTCATGGGGTCAGTGACTGAATCCCACCAACCTCAATATGAGGTTTGGACCTCAGTAAATTAAAAATTTGCACTAGGACACAGCCTTTCTCCTTCAGTAAGATATTATTGTGCACCTTTTCACATTTGCCTCTCTCATTTCATATATCAATGGGAAAGAAGAAAGGGAGATGAGGGGAGAGATACTTTAGGCTGTAGAGAACATGGGTGATTATTGCCTTCATTAAGCAAAACAGTAAAATATTGATGATCTTTGGAGAAAGCCATAAAATATCAAATTTTGCTCTTTTAGTTTCTATGTAAAAAAAAATCTTTACACAGCATTGTCCTATGTAGTAACACATTAAATTGTAACCAGCTCCTAGTGAAACCAGCCTCCAGTGAACAACCATTGAAAAATCCATAGAACATATTTATTCTTTTTATTCCTCTTAATTAACTTGTCCCCCATTAGGGAAAAAGTTCCTCTATAATTCTCTTGACTTCTGAGATTAAGCACCTGTTCAGAGTCAGGCTGGTGTCTGTACACCCAACAAATAGCCCAAACTCCTCACACTTCCCCTCTCTTTATGCACACAAACCTGGCCTAGAACAACTCCAACAAGGTTTAACCTCCACTAAAAGCAAGTGCACTTCCTGGAGTAAAAGGGGTTTTTCCCCAGAATCAAAATTTCTATTTGAGGAACCACATTTTCCCTTATGTCCAATCATTCTTTCTCACTTTTCTCTGTGATTAGGGCAGCTGTGGTCAATATAGCTTCCTAGGTTAAGAAAAGAGAAGTTCCTTTAGTGCCAAATGAGTCAAGGATACCTACACTGTTTATGTATTTCTCAAAACCAATATTTCTCTTGAAATTATAATTGTCAGATGTACAGTTATTGTCCTGGCTTTCTCTGACTTGTCACACAGGAGAGAAATAATTGCCTTTTCCCCTTGTAGCTTTGTGTTCTGACAAGAGCCAACATTTCTGGAAGCAAAATTCAGCCTAAACAACTCTTATTCTATAAGAATTTAGGATTGTCCTCTTAAAGTATCTGAAATATTGTTGAGCAAAACAGTGCCTTGACTGGCTTCTCCATAGTTTTCTAGGAATTACTGACATTACATGCAACTCATTATCTCAGTATTTGGTGCAACAGTAGATGAAGAAAAAAACTTTGATTATTGTCAATCAATCAATCATACATCATTTTCAGTAGAATGACATGCCAATTCCCAACATTCTAATGAAAAATGCTAATAAATTAAGACCTGTCAGCTTGACTGCATACTGCAGCCTTTATAGAAAGTGACTGCTTTGTAGGCCCTCTGTAGACAAAGGGCAAAAACTCCAGAGATGAAATTGACATTAAAGTGCGAAATTAATCCAGGAGTGAAGATCCAGAATGCAGGAAGCACACAGCAAGGAAAAGAACCAAGCCACCATTAAAAACAAACACCAAACACAAAGAAACCCAAACCAAAAACAAACAAACAAGAAAAAAACTGGAATCCAGAAAACCACCACCACCAACTTATTGCAAGACCTAAAGTTCCTCCAAACTTGCAGAATGGCAAAAAACATTTGAGTGAGCAGAAATAACACTAAACAGTCTACTCCTTAAAAAGAATAGTCTGAGTTGAGACTGGAAAGAGTCCTTCCTTCCCCCCTCCTCCCCCCCCCACCCCACAGTAATTTTTAGTTTCAAGGAAAATGGGGAAATTTTGAAAGATTTTTCTATTTACATTTGCAAAAATTAATTAAGAAACATCAATGTAATGACTGTTTTGGAGACACTTGATTTTGGGATGGTCAGCTGCCCTATGCACATCCCAATGATTGATTGATCTTTTTTTTCCTGTTTGTATGAGGAATAGCTAAAAGACTGATTTTTTTAATGTACATTACAGGCATTTTACACTTACAGTTTTTATTTATCATTTTCCTATCATCATGATTCTGCTTTTAAAGAGATATATTCTTTGAGGAAAAAACTAGTAATTCATTTGTATACTATTTTGGGTAATTCTAAATTAGCATGGAGTACATTAGGGGTGCCTGCAATATTTTTTTTTTCTATTTCAGTAGTTCCTTAGAAGTAGTCATGTTACAATAAATCTCCAGTTTGTCAACATGTAGAAACCCGTTAAAGTACAGCTCATTTGAGATCATCTTTCTATTGTGAGTCTGAAAGCTGTGATTAGCAGACAGATTCTGCAAAGAAAACATTGAGAAATGTGATTTAATTGCACCTACAATTTCCTTACTTCAACTTGTATATTATTCAGCAGAAACTTTAATTCTACTGGATACATTTAGAATAAGCCTAATCAGTGGATAGATTCAGCAGATAAGCAGTTGTGGCACTACATTTACTTTTAACTTTCAGTTACTAAAAAATTAATATGGAGTCTGACTTACGTATTCTCTGCACAGAATGAAGCAGAATATTATAGAATGCATTTGCCAAAAGAATAAATCATGATTGACAAAAAGAAATTTGTTAATACAATGGTTTGAGTCAGTTGACAGAAATTTTTGTCAACAGAATAGATAAAGGGATTCAAAAATGAAATTTTCAGATGAAGCGTCTTTGATGTTTCTGATGAAAAGTATTTTGTTGACAGAATGGATCAGAGGGGAAAAAAATGCATTTTCTCAACACAAGGGTTTTAGCTCTTTGACAAAATATATTTCATCCCCAGATGTTTTGCCTGAGTTGTCATTATTCCCTAAGACTGCCATTACCCAATCACTTTGCTGTCAAATGAAAGATTTCTTTAGCAGCAGCCCTGTGAAAGCAACTGGAGGTATTACAAATACCCCTGCAATTAATCACACCAATCATTTGTTATGATGTTGTACCTAGCCCCATTCTCACCAAAAGCCAACTGAGTTAAAGCTGTAAGTTGAATTTCGGGTTGGGTCTTTTTTTAATTCCTTTAGCTTTCATCTATGCACAGCATATATTAAAATTACCATTTTTTTATTCCTTTAAGATAATATTATGAGAGCTGCCTTTCTGTTAAGGCATCTATTCCACAAAGATACACATATATGGTGAAGAAAAGGACCAGCTTGTGCTCCTGGAACATCTCTAGCAAGTGCTAATGTGTAAACTGGAATAACTACAGTAAGTCACCTCCTCCACCTCTGTAAAGGAAGTCACACACTTACTGTGAAGCAGCTGCTGTAGGCAGCTGTGTAGGTCTATGAGCAAATAGTTGGAGGTGGGAAATAAATTTTTACTACATTGGACATCTCCCCTTTGCACACAAGAGGAAGAGTAGCCCAGAATTATAAGCTTAAACAAACCAAGGACATGAAGTGAGTAAAAGGAGGAGAAACTAGCTCTTGTCCCTGTTTCTTTCTTTAGCAGTTAAGTGACATGACAATCTTGTTGGCTCATATATGTGCTTTTTGTTGTTATATGAGTTTGTTAAGGTGCTGCCACCACATGCAAAGGAGCTTTCTGCAGCCAGGTCACAGTCTGGCTTGCCCAAGGTCACCAGCAAGTGTCCACACAGATTATCTCCACAAAATCTCAGCATACAATACCCCAAGGTCATTCAGGATAAAGAGTTTTGTCATGCAAGTCCTACACCTGCAGCAGGGAGTAATTCAGCAAGGAAGAATGTGGATTATTTTCTTCCTCATGAACTGTCTTTATTTGAAAAATTGAAGGTGGATGGTAACAATAGCAAAATGCCACCTATTCACCTGACTATAAAGTTACTGTTGGGAGGAACAGTAGAAAGATGAAAATAAATACATCTGCCTCAGAAGAAACAGTCACACCACTGTCAAAAAGTAGGGCATGACTCCAGCTGGGTGTTGCAAAAGCCAAAACTTCTGAGCGCAAATAGCAAGATCACAGAATGAAGGAAAGCACAATCCGTGGGAAAACACAGAAACAGACCACGATAGACTCAGTGGAATCTGAAACAGACCTTTAGCAGAAGGAACAGGAAAAGATCCTTTAGACCCCTTACTTCACCAACCTGTTCCCACTACACTTTCATCAAACTTGACTTAGCCAATCTCTGTCACTCACCTGACACAGGGCTTGGTTTTGGGTCTTTTTTATGAAATGGTAGCCAGGATTTTTGGCTGCAAAAAAAGCCAAAATAGAATTAAAAAAAGCCTCCTCCCTCTGTCCTCCCCCACCTTCTCCCAAAAAAAAACATAGAAAAAAATAAACTATACTCCACTTTCAAGAGATTATGCTTTTGTGTTTCCCAATGTTTGAAGAGTAACTAAGATCTTCTTTTAGGATACTGTCTCTTATCTCACAGCTTTGTGCAAGGATGAATCATGGCTTACTTTGGAGAAACTGCACCTGTAAAATAAGCCTTTAAAGATCTTGCTGAAACCTGAATAAAGAAAAGTAATGAGCAAGGTAAGAAGAAAAATGGTCTCAGACTTCATGCTGAAAATAGGCAGAACTGTGCAACACTTGTCAAGAGCTGTGTAGCATGGCTGCAGCAAACTGAAACCTACCCCTAAATAGTTATTATTAGTAATATCACATACTGCCCACTTAGCTCATACAGGCTCCTGGAGCCCTCTTGATTCTGGGTTAAGCCTCCCTCTTTTTAATAGCCAGTACTTGTGTGTTCCTAGGAAAAGTTTTATCAGAATCTAGGGAGCACTACGTATTTCACTTCAGATACTTTGCCCAGTTTATTATGTTCCTTTTTCTAAATAAAACTGCTTGCTTTACTGTCACTGTCATTACAGGGCTTCACTGCATTCCCACTGGCTTCAGGGTAAAGAACTATTGCTCTATGCAAAGGATAGCCAAGCTACAGAAGCAAAATTGCTCCCTACACAATAACTACATAAATCTAATTTTCTGCAAGGGTAGCCCTCTCTTACAACCCTTATAGATAATTAAAGAGAGCTCAACATAGGGGTTTTTTTCCTCTTATTTCCTCTTCATCCAGAACGATTCTTTCCCTGGTCACTTAAATAGTGGGGGTTAATTCGTATCAACGCAGCCAGTCAGCAGTGAATCCAGAACTCTTGTCACCTTTTTAGCATCAAGCAGTAAGAACATTTTTCTAATGGGCTCATTTCCCAAAGTTATTTTGAAATATTTCTTGATACAAAACTTTCTAGATAAACATCAAAGCTGTTGATAGCAAAGTTATTGCACCTGTACATTCTAATTGGCTAGGGAGGCACATCTTCATAATTGGTATTTGCTAGCTTTCAAACAGATGATTTTTCAGTGCAATGAATTTGGGGACTAATTCACATTAAACTCACAAACTTTCCATTAAGTCAAATATAGACAGCAGTGATTAGCCAGTTGGGCTCAGCCCTTGTGGACGTAGAGAAGTGTATTTGTAACATGACTAAACCAGTCCTTATTGTTTCCATCTGTACCCCAGCAACTACAACTGCATGATTCAGAGAAAATACAAATTATTTACCATGAAAGAACACAGGCCACACAGATTACTTTTTTTCCCTGCCCAAAAATTTGCAGTTTGGGAAGGCAACCAGTGCATTCACAATAGAGCAGAAATATCCTGACTGCAGATTTTGAAGTGAGGTGTATAAACATTGATCGATCCCGCTGAGAGCCTAAGTCAGAGCTGTGAAGGGGATGTGTCCAGACCTCTTCATTTCAATTAAGTTTCTAAAGAAGAACACAATGTTTTGAACTGAAAGACCATATTTTATTAGTGTGGAAGCATTTTTAGAAATTTAGCCAATGAAACATCTGAAAAATAAATCACAATTCTAAATTTTCAGATTTATCCAACATTCATAGACATCAACAACACAACATCACATTTTCAAAACACCTCTCACTGAACTGGCTTTATTCCTCATGAAATCAATTAAAGGAGACTAAATTTACTTCATTAGGATTCCAACAATGACTCCTTTGAAACAAAAACACAACACCTTTAAAGGATTTGTTTCCAATATAATTGGTACATAATTTGAGTGTTCTCTTTCCTCATTTTCCCTAATAATACACAACCTAAATAAAGATATGCAATTTATTAAATATCACCTAGATGTTCCTAACAACTCCAGTGGTAAATACGCAATATACTACAAGAATTCTGTAGATTAGATATAAACATACATATCTTTCATAATTATTTGGTGGTGAAAAAACATCAGAAGTTTCATATTATGCCCTCTTTTAAACAGCTTTAGAAATACCTTCCCTTTCTTCTAAAGCAAAACTCTGCCATTAAATTTGATAAACAAGGCAAATAACCAGAAACAAAATAAAGATGACAAAAAATACCACAAGATGCCAGCTATCCTTCATGTTGTCCATGCCTTTGTCATCTTATCAAGCCTCAAACATACAAATCCCTTTCACAGAATATCTCTGCAGGATTTCTTATGCACTGACATTTTTGGTAGCTCTTCCCTAGCCCTTCAGACAACTATTCACTTCAAAGAAATTATTTCTGAAATTCAATCACATAAGAGATATGTTAATACCTAATTAGTTGACACCTTGTATGTCATGTAATGTAGCTACACCACTCAACATCAGGATAAAGCAAACTTATCTCAATGAACACATTTGCATTTTACAGTATGACACATTACTTTGTGATATAAACAGACAAATGGGATAACACAGGAGACATTCATTATTACAAAGTAGCTAATGATGGACATGTATATTTAAAAAAATCTCTCTGACAACCAATCAGTAGCCATTAGGCAATCTCCTTTGTGTTAAATAGGTCACAGCTTCCACTGCAGATAATCTTCAATCCATTCAACACAAGAGAAAAATACATCACTGAGCAAGTTCCCATGTAAAACTCTGCTCTCCTACCTGTGGTGCATGACTGCAAACCTTTCTAAACACGCCAAGTCTCTGTCACTCCACAAGAACAACCTAATAAACAAATGGAATGAAATAGCTAATAAATGAATAATAAATGTTAGCCCCCTTTTTTCATGGCTGTAAATGAAAATCAGGGTGGCAACACTTCACAAATTATAACCTGATGTTTTTTTCTTCCAAGAGATGAGGGGGATGGGTGACACAGTGGACAAAAAAAGAAAAAGAGAAATAGACTGATCAGGAAGGATATAGAAAAAAAAAATTTCAGAATTACTTATTTCATATGGTAGTATTACATTGTAGTTTTAATGGAAAAAAATCTGGTCTCCTAGTCTTACTTGACATCAGTGCTGTGTGAGTAGCAGAGCTTACTTAGATAACAATTTGTAAAATTTCCTTGGTCTTACATAGAGCTTTACAAAGGAATCATCACCATTCTCACTTTTCAGAGAGGTGCAGACAGGATACATTTCTTTAAAGATCTATAGAAAGCCTAGAACACAATTGTGTGAGTTTCCAAATTGACTGTGGTCGATGTTGCCCCATGCTATCCCTGCACTCATCAAATTCCTGCTCCACACTGTGCTTTTCATGCACCTGGTCTTTCTTGCTTTATCACACAGACTGAGAGATTTGCAACTGATCGAGAGCACATCAGCACATCTGTAGAACTGAACAGCATTTTCTAGTGGTTCAGTCAACATAAAGCACAGGTGAACCTACCAGAAAGCATTTTTCCCAGCATCTCTGTGTTCTATGAGGGCAAGTACTAACATTCATGCTCAAATAAATGATTTAGGGTAATAATAAATATCTGCAGTTCACGTAATTATTTAAGCTTTCTTTCATAAAATAAAGGACACACTTTGCAAGCTAGGCTTATGTAATTACAGGATAGGATAGCTACACATTTAAGACTCTAGACACAAAGCCTGGACTAAAGTAGAAGTAGTTAAAGATTTAAGAAGCATTTTGGGGAAGGACTCAGGAGAAGGGAAGCAAAAATAGCTTATCTGAGTCCCAAAAGTGCCCAAAATTGTTACTGTCCTGAGTCAAATTAGGACATGGATGTGCCATGATTTTAATAATAAGGTGTGTGAAACTTATCCTAAAATAAGAAAGGATGAAGTTTTGTTAAAATTAATTTCTCCTGTTCTGATACTTTCAGTGAGAATATTTGGCAAGCTGACCATGGTGCCAAGTACAGCTTGTATCTGTTTTCTCTGGGACCACAAAAAAGAACCAGTATGTGAAGGGCAGAAAGCCAAGGTGAAGGTAATTCAAATGGGACTTAGACTTGATCCATCTTTTAGAAGCATGCTGGTGTCCACCACAAGGCTGGACAAACACATCATGGGATGGGTGCACAACTGGCTCCTGGGTCAGGCACAAAGGGTTACAGTGAATGGGGTGACATCAGACTGGTGACCTGTCACTATTGGGGTTCTGCTGTCGACTCTCTCCAATGCATGGAGGCCCTACAGAGAGACCTTGACAGATTAGAGGACTGAGCAAGCATCAACTGTATGAGTCCAACAAGGGAAAGTGCCGGGATGGGGCAAACCTGGATCTCTGGACAGACTGGGGAAGGAGCAGGGGGCACAGCAGCAGCCCAACAGAGCTCAGGAAATGTTGGGACAATGCTCTCAGGCACAGAGTGTCTCTTGGGGAAGGTCCTGTGTAGGGCTGTGAGCTGGACTCGATGATCCTTGGGGGTCCCTTCCAGCTCAACATATTCCATGATTCTGTGATCATTAGAATTAAATTTCAAATACTCAACATATATCAGGTAATTGAATTAAACCTCTCAGGTTAATGAAAGAATAGATTTCTGGATGCTTTGTACATTTTAGTATATTAATAAGAATTTTTAAATTACCCAAATATAAAACTTCAACAAACAGAGATAGAAGGCTTACAAAAATTTACATGAAAATACACGACTTCTTCTCATAATCAGCAAAATTATGAACAAATTTATTCAGATAAACCATTTTCATTCAAAATGACATTCTACTAAGTATACAGGGAGACGATCTTTGAACACCATTTGGAATAAATTCTATTCAAATAAGTATTCGAGCTGAATATAAAAGTTACTATGTATAACCAGCTGCAAACTGAATATTAACTTAGTGCTTAATACAGCACTCATCTTTAGAAAGGGTTCCATTTTTTCCTATGGTTTCATGTACCATCTCCTTGTAAAAATAGTTCCAAAGACTAGAGTCTGATTGTGATCTTATAACTACTGAAATATGAACCCTCCTCACACACGTAGTCTCATTTAAGTCAGAATCTGTCCTCTTTTCTTTAAAAATTCATAGATATGAACAATCAAGACAAATTCTAGCCCTAGGGTTTGCAACCCTAGTGGCATCAAAGGTATTAATATGCTTTCTTCGTTCCAATACTAAATATGAAAGTGGTTTTATATTTCTTCAGTTGGATTGATCATACATTTCAGAACAAGAACACCCATGAGAAGACATCACAAGTACTGTAAGAGATTACAATTAATATAAAGATTCATTTTCACCTTCAGGATTGTTTAGCTCATATAATTGGGGAAGATATATATGGGCTGTTAAAATCTTTGTAAGCACAGCTGCCAACATTATCGGGTGATCATGGTACCAAAGTGTTCATCACCAGAAATGAGGCAAGGGAGTAGGAAAGAAACAGAAAACATTCTTAGATTGCCATGGCCAGTTGACTTCCTGAATTTTACAGACAGTCATCAACTTCTGAACATAATCCATCTGCTTGAGAGGGAAGAGAGTCTCCTCTTCAGCCAAGTTACACGGGCAATTGGCATAGGCTCTTCTTCATGACCCAGAAAATCTACGTAGCTTTCTTGGAATCAACACAAGTGCTTACATTTCTCCCAAACCAATCAACCATGTCGCTCACAGCATTTTTGACTGATTTGTTTTGCCTCTCTGAAGCCAAATTCTATCTCTCTGTTCAACAAAAACATTTCCAAATACAAATAGTGCTAGCTAGCATTTGTTTCCCAAGCAAACCTATGCTTGCAAACCTATTAGTTAAACATAAAGAAATTTAAAATATAATTATAAAAGATCTTTTACTCATTTTTAAAGAGCATTAGGAAACATTTTCATTGTCAAAGAGAATTTTTTTCAAATGAAAAAACCATTATATAGAGAAGGAATTATATTTTCTGATCTCCACAATAATTAAAACTGGATACAGATTCTGTTTCAAGTTATGAAGTATTTCACATTGATCAAAGATTGCTTTCTACATTTCACAAAAAGCAAAACGTAAAGGGTGTCCAAATACCAGACCACTGAGTAAATGACCCATTTTAATTTTCATTGTGAAATGAAATAAGCTTTTTCATCCTACTAGTAAAGAGGCAATCTTGCATCTACTTTTTAAAAGCCCTTTTTTATTCTAAATAAAAGTAGAAAAAGAATTCTAGAGGTTCACAGTTCTCCAGTTTCACTGATGTTGAGTCACACATCAAAAGGTAAAAACAATTCTCATTCCTTAAAACTCTTCCGCCCTTACATCCCATAAACACTTAGTGCACAAAGATTTTCCTTATGACTATTTGACTCATCAGGACAGAAGATACATTTTCAAAGCAGAATATGATTCATTCACCAAGCTTATTATAATAATATTTCATGATGTTTCACCAAGACACCTATTAGTAAAAAAAAAAAAAAAAAACCCAACTGCAACCACTGTACAAGTTTTAATACTTCCATTTTTGTGCTGCTTACTGCATGAACCAAATTTTGTGCTTATCTAACTTTTAGTGGTTATTGCAAAGAATGCCTAATTAGTGAAGAAGGCAAACTGCCAATGGAAATCATGTATTTGCACATTTTATTGTTGCATAAAAGAACTTTGTTAACAAGTATAAATAAGAGGCTAGGACTGATGTTTTCACCAAAAGAAAAATTTAAACTTTCTTATTAAAAAGGTAGAGATGGTTGCAATCCAATATATCCACTTTCAAATTGGTAAAGAGTTTGTTTAAAGAGGACAAATCAAATTATCTTTTCAATCCTATATTATATCCCAGAGCAAAAGTATAAATACAAAATATTTAGAGTCTCTGCAGCACGAGTGTCATTCTTACTTGTGTCTAAGCTTTATGTTACACCAGTGTAACTCAGGATAAATTTAAGCTGTCTAGAGCATGGCACTTTGGCACCAAGATGCTATGTAAAATGAACAATCTACTTTGGAACTTGACAGAATTCTAATTGATCAACAGGCTGTAAATCTTTACAGAGTCAATTAAAGAGTTGTAAAGCATCATAATGCAGGACAAATCATACGACATGAATACCATTGCAGGCAATAGAGATGACCTGGAGCAGAAATTGCTGCTATTCAAATACAATCATTAGCAATGGAAAAGTACTGGCTTCTAATGTATAGTCCCAACTTGGAAACTGCTATTTCAGGTAACAATCATTAAACAAGCAAATTAACTAGCCTGCAGTATAGAGATAAACATCTATCTATCTGGAGTACACAAACACATTTAATGATACACTGCATGTTATTCGTTATATGCCCTTCAGCAGGACCAAACAATCCAGAAATTTCTGTTTCAACAAGATCTTACAGAAATTATCTCTGCAGTTCTAAATTTGATCACATTATTTTCTGAGTGTCAGTTTTACTGGGCAATATTACATTTTCCAACATTTGGTTTTCTAGCATTTTTCCATGACTATCTGTGTAGATTAGAAAGGTTCTTAACTGTTATCTGTAATAGATTTTGCCTGTAGCAAAATTCATGCAGGCATAATAGAACAAAGTGTACTCTGATGAAATTGCAACCATAATTTCCAGATGCCTGACATTTATTGCTTATTGCTATTAGAATTCAAGTGCCTATTTGTTTTGTACTTTGCTTTTATTCTTGCATCACAAATGTAAAATGGAAAAAAGATATTTTAAATGCTGGGTTAAGTATCACAGATCAACACAAAGCACCAGTATAATCAATATTACTTAAACACACTCCTAGGCAATTAATTTTTAAGGAATCAAATTGTTGTACCACATCAAAATTTACAACAATACAATAAAGGTTGTTATGTTCTTTATTGTTTAATTAAAAGCAGCATTTAGCACGCATGCAGCTAACTGTTCAGACATTATGACATGAAATGCCTGTTTATCAGTGAGAGATATATAAACAGCATTTGTACACTGTATTACACAATGTCAATTAGTTTTTATTAAATTTCATATGCATATCAAATTATCAAACATAAGACTTCAAAACCCAGAGAAACATGCTGCAATACACACAGCTGTATCTTAAGTATCTGCAATACTTCAGCTTTTCTACACAGTACACAAGTTCTATGTACAGAACTTGGGTACAGTCAGTGTAGAACCACTCAGATGGTGAAGGCATTTGCAAGAGAGGGCCAGTATAGATAGATTTAATTCACATGTTTGCCTTTAAAACTTAGGGGCAGGTGCATTAATTATGCAAGCAACACCTCTGATGTAGGCTCTGGTTTTCACAATGAATTCAGGTCAGAAGGAATCAAGTTAATGCAATGAAAAGGCCTAATGCCCTGATCCATGCCCATTTTTGTTATTAGAAAGATTTTCCTAACATCTAACCAAAATCTTCCCAGGTGCTGGTTTAAAGTCATTACTATTTCTCCCAGTGGAAACGGAGATCAGTGGCAGTCTACCTGTTACAAAGCACCATTAATAGATCCACAGCTTTTTACCCAAGCTATGGTTGCCATCAGGAAAACTCCCTTCACTGAGCAAATTCTTTTACAACTTTAAAGTTTCATCTGCCATTCTCACATACAAGCTCTGTTCCAGAAAACTTAGCTATCTGAACCAACAAATAAAACAAAAATGTTTGTAGTTTTCACTCATTCTATTCAACGTTTCTGATTTTCCCTTTCTTTATTTTTCTTACAACTAAATCAGGGCCCATAGATAAAAGGAAAGAAGAGTTTGACAGAACTCCTTTGCAATCCTTGAAGAGCAATAGTAGATGCCTGCCAGTTTGGCAGAGCACAGCACCATCTATATATCTATATGGTGTTAAAGCAGAAAACAGAGGAATGGGGCAAAAACTGGACAAACACAACATAACATGTGCAAGCCATATATCATGTATCAACTAATTCCACGTAGAAATTCAGAAAGCACTGACAATTTTGAAGCCTTAATCTATAATCTGTGCTCTTGCAATCTAAATCAGAATATGCCTTTATACACTGTAGAAGCCCATCTGTCCTATAGCCACATTTTAGCCTGTTCCAATCATAAAGCTGTACACCTATGTTACTGCCTTACAAGTATGGAAATGTGGGATCTTACATATGTAAAGGTATAGCCTTAAATACCCTCCTGTAAATGCTTTGGCATCCTTCGAGTAGCTTGGTCATACCAGAGACTGAAGAAAGAAGAAAACTGCTTCTGACAGACAGAAAATATGTTTGTGTTTCAACCTTGACTCTGATCCACAAAAACAACATTGCTCAGCTATTGACTTCTTTTACTCTTTTCTTCTTTGAAAAACTAGTTTCCAGAGCTCTTCAGTGAAATAAGAAAATGAGTGGGATTTTTTTGTTTTAAAACAAAACAACTGCTTCTAGCTTTCAAGCATGTAAAGAAAACACTGTGAAATGTAAAACTCAAAGGCTGAAATAAGAGCTCAAAAGAAATATAATAACCTTACATATGGAATTATGTATTGTATCATTTGGGTCCAGTGAGGATATGGATGCATGTGCATATCTATGTGCATATAAGCTCCTTGATTGGAAAGTTAATTTCACAACTCTTGCATCATGACTCATGAATTCTTCAATTTGATAATGATAGAACTTGTCAGCCAGCACAGCTGATCCAGCACAGTGACAGAGATAAGCTGTGAAAAGGTCTGGCACAGTTTAGCTCCCCACAGGACTCTGGGACTAGGGAACGAGTCACATTTGGCAGGGGTGTGATAGTGGAGAAGCTGCACTGTGTGTTGCCTATAATCATCAAGCCTATAGGCAAGTCATAGTTAAAAAACATCAAAGCAAAGAATTTACTGAGGATTCTAATATTAAGGCAGATGGGATTGATGTATTTTTGTTGTTGTTGGCATTGTATTTATTTTTCTTTTTAAGCAGGTTTATCAGACAGTTCAAACAGCCTTGGAATGAGAAGCAACAAGGGTCTAAAACACCTACTTCATGTTTTACCACATTCAGATATAGTCTAAATACTATCCACACCATAAAACAATAATAAAAATGAAGAACTATTTCTTTCTTTGTGAGGCACAGCATGATTTATGTCCATCTATCAGATGTTCCTTTATTCCAAGCATATCTAGTCCCTCTGTCCCAGAATCCAAGGGGAAAAAACCTTGCATATGGAATTCCACACTTGTCTGCTAGAAAGAAATGTTCTCTAAAAACATCCCTGCTCTGTGGACTTACCTTATTTTTCCTTAGAGTGTGAAATTAGGAGACTTCAGGCTGACATATTTTGCTGACAGTCCTGGTTTAAGCCCATGTGAACTTCCAGCCCAGCAAAATGAAAGAGGGTGAAGAGGAATCCAAAGCAGTTACCAAAGTCAGAAGCAGTAACTGCTGCCTCTGACAGCAGAAGGTTTAAAGAACATCTATCTGTAGAAAGAAATACAAACTCTCCTCTCCAATGGCTGTGAATTGTAGGTGTGGGAGGGTAAATGAAGAAATCTCCGAGCTCTTTCTCCTCAGGATCTCTAAGAATTTTTTTTTTTAAGAACATTGACAAGATGCTCAAACTGTTTGCTTTAAAGTTCCAGTTCTTGGAGTCAAGTGAACCTCATCCATCATTCTTTAAGGACACTCCTAGAAAATGAAGGATTTAATCTTGTGTTTAACATTAAATTTCAACAGTGATGAAGTTCCACTTTAGAGGTATTACAGTGGTCTGATTTGCAATGTACATAGTTAAAGGCCTGCCTTGACAAGAAAATTAACAGCCAAGGGAGATATTTTATTGCTGCGATATTCCTCTGGACCTCTGCATGATTGATCTTAAAACCTGCAAGTTTTATGTGTTAAAATAAAAAAGCAGAGTAGGTTGACTTTCAGGCTAAATTTCAAGCTCTATTTCTTTTAGGGGAACTGAAGACAGACCCACATAAATGTAACCCAGAACATTCTCCAGTGTTATTTTTTCTCAGCACATGTAGTATATAAAAAATCTGATGCTCAAAGGCAATACATAAACCAAAGTTTGACTTTATACTCTGGACATCTTAACTCTTATGCATAGCCTTTAAATACCGAGGTTCTTTAAAACAAAATGCAGGCAGGAACATAAGATGAAAAGAAATAATAACGTTAGTGATAAGTGCAGCCTTTAAAACTCAATAAATTCTACAGACAAAAAAAAAAAGCCCAATCCTAAAATAATGACTATGAGCCAAGGGCCCCTTCCAACCCAGGTCCCTCTGATTCTACACAAGAATGAAGTCACAGGATCACAGAATGGAGAGGGTCAGAAGGGACATCCAGACCACCCTCATCTTGAGCTCAACTTCTCTTTCCAGGCTTTACTAGGAAACTGAAAAACCTCCTTCTTTTTATTCCATAAAAATATCCAAGTTTACTGTACAAATCTTTGCACACAACTTAGAAGGAAGCTGAATAAGCACCAAAAGCAAATTTTAAAAGAATTTGCTGCATATCCTTAGCATATTGCTTTCAGAAACAACATTAAGCAGTTCAGGTAAGAGCTTCAGCCAAAAAGGATTTCATTTAAAGAAAAAATAAGATTATATTTAGACAGTGTTCAAAAATGCACACGTTTTTTCTCTGTGCATACACACAGTTGCAGATGGTACCACAGAAGCCCTGAGACACGGCCCTGATAGGAACCAAAGGTCTTCATGTACCATTGCCTTTGCACACCAAGATTCTGCAGATATTTAGGAATGAAAGCTTTAGGTCTTTCTCTATTTCTCCACTATAAGGTAAGTTGAAATTGTGCCACAGTTTGCACATTCACTTTTGTGTTGTCCACTGTGAAATCTTAAACCACAATGACACAGATTTAACAAGCTCTGAAAAGTTTCCTGAACAGAAATCTAAATGCTGAATAGTAGCAGAATTTTTCATTTTGCATAAAATTTTCTTCATCTCTTAGGGTTTAGTCCAGCTACTGGTTTTCATTCTCTGTCTTTTGCACATGCTAATGTTGCAGGGCTAATGTTTGAAGTTTTGTTTGACTTCCTTTTCTCTCCAGCTTATAGAAGGATTTAAATTCATCTACAAGTATCCAACAGATAATTTTAAGAGGGAAATAATTGTGCATCTCTGTAATCTGTGCTTTTGTCCCACAATTTCTGCAAGAAGGAAAGAGTCTGAGCTGCATCACACGATGTTCAATTATTCAGTTCCATGAAATACCTGACATCAGCAGTGTAAGGGTACACAGCAAGTTTCTCTTGGAGCATGGAATTTGGACAGGGTAAAGTCCACACATCAATAGTTTATGCTATGATCCAAACAAACACAGTTCTTTACTACGTCAATGTTTAAAGATAACTATTTATAGCAGAGGAATTAGCTACACTATGGTAACATATTTCAATTGTAAACTCACTAAGAGAGCCAGAGGGCAGGAGATAAAACTTGCCTATCTTTATTGGGAGAGTAAGTCAGTCACAGTAATTTTTCCTCTAATGAACAGAGGGGAAACTCCTGATTCTCCAAACAGGTTTACATTCCAATCATCTGCTTAACAAAAAAGCTCCAGGTTTCCAGTTAAGCACTATGGACTATGGTGATTTTCAGCTGGTTTTGAATGGAATGGGCAGGTGCTCATTTGGGAATTATTGCATTCCATCTACATCTTGTGAGTGCAAGCTGAAGCCTCTTTCTCTCTACCTTAATCTCCCACAAAGCAGCACTGCTAACCTGGCAAAGCACAGCTCAGGCCATTTGGCTTCAGTATCACATACACATGTCTGGCTGTCACCTGAGGCTGGTCAGGAATGTTCTCTCCTCAGCAGGACAGCTTCAGCCTCTCAGAAAGTTATTTAAAAAATCAATTCAGCAGATTTGAGCAAAGCACATGGTGAAAAGCACTGAAAGAATATGATTCAGTGATATATTCAATCGATCAGTGACTTTTCATCCATCCAGTTAACCAACACCCAAAATGTTGCCTTTAGTGTTTAGTGTTGCCTTTCCTCATCCATTTTAAAAAAACCAACCAACCGACCAAAAAACACAACCAAAAAAACCAAACCAAAAGCCAGAAAAAACCCACCAAACCACCAAAAAGCAAATGCCAGATTAACAGAGTGTTTGCTCTATGACTAGTAGAGCATAGTTATTAAGCTATGATGTCTTTCTTTAAAGCCAATTTTAAATCAAGGATCTTGTACTGCCACCACTTACACAAGGTTGCCTATAATTGTTCCATGCAATGCTTTGATTAATTAAATCACACTAGAGATTGTTTCTTAGTAACACACCTGGTGCACTCTTTGTTGTCGGCGTTCATTAAAACGCTGTGTTTCACGCTGCTTTGCAGCATGAAAGGATATTAATCAGCTAAATTGCCATTAAGAGTCATATCAATATTTGCTGCACACTGATTGTTTTTCTAAATCTTCAACAAAGGACATTTCACTGAAATCTCAGGTTGGTAACTAACCATATGACAGTAAAGTCAAATTAAAATGTTTTATTTTCTCTCTGGAAATAAAGCAAATCAAGCACATTAACTAAAAGGCAAGGACAGGGAGTAGAGGTTGGTGTTTTTTAGTTGACTACTTTAAGACAAGGAGTGGCATGTTGAATAAACTAAAATTAATGTGCAGAAAATCTTTTTTAAAAATAAGTAAATAGAAGCTCTCATTAATGTCTATTCTGTTCCCTGAGCAGAAAAGGCTCCACTTTGTAATGCAACATTGGTAATTAGGTTCAGTTTCAGAGCCTGAGCTGAAAAAGTGCCTAGGGAATCAAATGTTACTTTTCATTATTAATGTGAATGAGAATATGTTCCCAAATATTTTTTCCTTCCTAGCAACGGTCTGTTTACACATGATCAGCAAACACCTTGAAAAGTTGAAGGTGAGCTAGTAAGAAGGCAAGTGACCATAGTGCTAATTACTTTTGCTTTCTCTATGATTTGCTCTTAGATTCCTGCTTTCCTATCCTACATACCAGCAAAAATTTACTCTCCAGGGCATATACTTTTACTGTACTCTGTATTTTTCTCAAATATCACAGTGTGCATCACCTAAGCTTTTTCATAGTCTTTACTACCCATTATCAGGATCTAGATTGTGCTGCTTAGTATGAAACATGCCTGCAGCAGGAAGGAGAAATCTGGAATTATACTTTCTACACTGAACTGGCACATACCTCTAAAAATTGAGAGTATCCCAATAGACAGTTGTTCCAAACCTTTTTCTCACACCCATAACACTTAACGGAAGGGAGAATTCCCACTGGCCAATCTGTCTTCAAAAATGTGGATCACCCAACAGTTGAGTATTTTTGCAATGCAGAGGTCTCTTTTAAGCACATTAAAGGACATTGCATCACACTGGAATGAGGAATGCACATATAATTGTACAAGATAAAAAAACCTGATTCCATGATTTCTCTATTTATGTCTCTCAGGCACTTAATTTGGTTAATTTTACTATGTTTCATTTTCTCCTCTTCAGGTCTGTCTTGGGCATTATGCGCTGATCACCACTGAGACCAAGACCAATTTTATCCTTCCCCAAGCAGGGAAAACTATGTCTCTCCACATGAGGTTCATGGTTGATCTCTGGACTGAAGTTTGCCTTGACTCAGGCAGAGTCTTTTTGTCTCCCTACTGTGAGACTCACATATATTTGAGACACACACTACACTTGACCTTAGCCAAGAGGCTGAGAAGCATCCTAATGCCGTGCCTTCCTTCTCAACAGTATCCAAAATAATCCAGAACTGATCATGCCCTCCAGAAGTAACCTTTTCTTTCAGAATCATTGCTTCTCACAGGTTTGTTCTGTTACAGAGTAGACCTCTCTAGGAGATGTCCTACATTTTATTCCAGATAGGTTGTTTTAATTGGACTTTTTTAGAGCTGTTTAACCTTAAAGTTCTAAGGGTACAACGTTGTAAAGTCCCAGCACAAGTAATGGCAAGAAATATTAGAACTAAATATAATTTAAAAAAAAACAAAGGGGTGATATTTGGTCCTGCCTTGCCAAGGGTATCAAAGCTCTCCATTTTTCCCAGCAGCATCTCTGATTACTACCCTTCACAAAGCATTGCAACACTCATCTATTTTGTCTGTCTTTTCTCCAGCACATGAGCCAAAAGAATAGTTTAGCTTGTAAAAATATGTTGTCATTATTTTGCTCTATGATTTCTACTTAGTTGTAAATCACCACAGTCTTTGAAAATGTATTTATTTGCTGATATTTTAACAAAATGCAGAAGACAAAGCATCTTCATATTATAAAAAGAAAAAAAAAATGTAGACATCATAAGAGTTTTATATAAACCTTGCAGAAAATATGTGTTTTTACAGCACTTTCTGCTTACTCCTTTCTCCTTATTGAACACATCAGTTTGTTCTACCTAGTTGTCTGCAAAACAAGCATAGCTAGTAAAGTGATGAGGCATGCTTGAATTAAGGCTCGTAATTTCTCCTGCTGAAAAACGTGGTTGTGTCATTGACATTTATGAACCATAGTAAACACTGAAAATCTTCCCTGAAATGTAAATTAATTATGAGAACTCCTGATATCCTTCCCGTGAAAATGTTTTTAAATATCTACAGATTCTCACCTTGGCAACATTTTTATTCCCGATTGGAAAAGCCCACAAAGCAACTGATAAAACAAACAAAAAAAAACCTAAGCAAACAAACCACACACACACTTTGCTTTGTACAGAAGGATATAAATTATTATGTAATCACTTGAGTTTCTTGGAATGTGACACTGCCCAATTACAGCTAAGTAAATCTCTTTCATCAGCTAAAATATTCAGGCTAAATTAATTAATTCTGATCTTTATCATATCACTTGCAGCAGCAGATGTTATTTGTGTTTGAGCTGGACCTGGTGATGCACAAGTCCTGTCTGCATATACCTGCTCCATAATACATCTAAGATATAATAATGCAACTCTCCAGAGTATTCCTTCCTTGGAGGAAACACCAGCCATATGGTTACTGTAAATCCAAATAACCTCAGAGGAAGCCATACTGTAGAGCAGAGAAACAGAAGAATTTCAAGCCCACCATCAGATTTTTCTGCTTTTCTCCTGGAGATTACCAGTAGCATTTTACTGGATCTCCTTCATGAGACCTATCAGCAGCAAACAGGCAAGAAGGGGAGCCCCTGTTCCATACAGAGTGACTCCAGAGGAGTTCCTCCAGGAGAGATCCTGGCACCTCTACACCTGCTTGCCCAGGGAACATGAGACGAGACTAGAAGTGACACAGCGACAAGGACAGAAGGGCAGGAGGGGCTGCTTGGGCCTTGCATCCCCAACCCTGCTGCTCTGTTCCATCTTTCCAGAAGGACCCAAGTTACAATGAACAATGGCCCTCTGTAAAAGTGGATAAATGCTCAGTGGTTATGACTCACATGCACTAATGATTAATCTTATCTTCAGCTAAAGACTTCCAAAATCTATTCAGGTATTTCATTATCCAACCATTATTGCTTATTTAGTATGAAAGGAAAAGGAGACAATAATGTCTACACATTAATTATCAGAATTTTCAGAAGTATCTAATTTGCAAAATTATGTAAACATCAGAAGAGCAGACATCCAACTGCCAGACATTGGAAGCTCACAGGAATAAAGGAGGCATCCTCAGATGCCCTTGGTGAGCTCACCTTAGCTCATTTATAGCAGCATTTACAAAGCTGAGCCTTTCTGAGCTCATGAGCGCCTTCAATATTTCCATAATATTTTATGTCTAGTTTCATTTGTTATTAACTTAACTAGTTAAAATATGCCACTAGTGATCTGTTAGATAATCTTAAGGTTCTGGACCAACTATGTTTAAAAACAAAATTTGAACTAAATATGAGATATACAAAACATCTTTAATCTTCATTTATTTACAGCTCTGCACTGCTCAGGGTTCCTAATTATAAAGCTAAAATGCCTTGCATTTATTGATGGGAAGATTATTGCTTCTAGTCTTTTTTCTTATCTGCTGTATCATGAGTAAAATGAGTAAATCATAACCAGCCAAACCAAGGTTAAAAATCAGAGGATGCATTTTAATGCAATCCTGGAAAAAAAAAAAAAAATTAAAACAACCTTCCGTCTATGGAAAAGAGTTGTTAATTCATTGAATTTTGTGGATTCCATGAACTGATAAGCTCTGCAGCTCAGGCAACTCTGAAATTAAATTAGGTTTCAGAAATGAATATTTCATCTTTAAGATACTGTTGCTTGGAGACCTGGGAAAGAAAGGGTGATTTAACACAAAGACATGGGAGTTAGTTACATGTGGTATCGTTTTCCACTCCAACAGGCTCTGGAACATACCATAAAATATCCAGAACAAAACACTATGCCACAAATGTAAAAGAATGTATGTTGCACATATTTTATCTGACATCTCCCCAGTCCTTTTTAGCCTACTTTCAGCTCAAGCAGTTCAATTTAATACCATTTAAATAATTTAAAAAAAAAAAAAAGTCCATAAAGGCAAAATTGCCCAAGTTATTCAAACCAAAGTTCTGTTAACTCTTCAGTGAAGTCTCTCTCCAAAAGAAAAACCTAACCTCTACTGTTCTTACCCTTCCTTTTAGTCCTCACCTTAGACTCCTCTCATTGCTTCCAAAGCCCTGTTAGATCATGTTGGTATTCCTGTGTGTTCACTATACACAGATTACCATCTCTCAATCTCCATTTCCCCAAGCTGCATTGCAATTAAAGAACCAAGGTGGAAGTTCATGGTTTATAAGCATATCAGGAAGAAACAAACAAACAGAAAATCTTCAGATTATCCAGATAAGTAAAAAACTGGACATATTTTACTGTCATGGTACAATATTTTGGGGGGAAAAAAAGTGTGGAGAATCTTGCATTTGTTGCAAAGCTTCCCACTAGTGATCCCTAAATAAAGTTGTAATTTTATTTGTGGCTTGCAGAATGAAATAGCTCCACTTTACGCAGAAATAGACAATGAGAGATACTTTTCTGTGAATATTTTTTATCACCTGTATAATATTGAGGATAACCACCTTTCAAAGAAAATGGGGCATCAAAGAGGCCAAAAGAATTCCTGTTCTCTGCTGTACATCTGAATGTTAGGATATGAGGTGGATAAGCTCTCTATTCACCAATGAGTATCATCTTACTGGCTGGGTTTGATTATAGATTCAATCTTAGCTATATAACTACATCATTTAAAAAGCAATTGAAGAAGTGGGGGCAGTGAAACAGCAGGCACATCTAAATTTAGAGTAGTGTGCTTCAGGAGTCTTATGGAGATGAAAGTGAACATCTGCATTAATGGAAATATGTTGTTTCTACATTGCACATGTAGTGAAGTGATCACACAAAACAAGGCAATCTCTTGGAATAAGTGACAAACAGAAAATTTTTCCTGGCAGAAGGCAACTTAATTTTTTTGCTAAGTAAAATTTCATCTGAACAGGATTCAGGGATTAATAGTGATGTATGCATTTGTATTTACATTAGAAATTTCATAGTGTTTTTTTTAATTGCTGCATTGAAGTTTCTTGAGGGAATATGGCCATTTTCTCCTTTGCTGTTTTTCTTCCCACATTAGGCTTCAATTTCAGTTCTTCCAAAATGCACTCTAACCCCAATGCATTTATTGTTGCTGGTTAAGCTGATTTATTCAGTTTCTGTATTCTATAAAGCAGGCACTACTCTTCCTTTCAGGCAGGGAAAGTTTGTATTTTTTTTTAACAGCTACAACAATTAGTTAAATAATAATGAGAATATTAGATATCATCAGTGTCACTTCACACAAGACCAAAAGCCAAATTAAATGCAAATATATAATTACAGCAAAATTGTCATACCAGATACCAATATTTTTGTCCAGGTGTTTCTCCTGCCATTTGACACTAAAGATTTTAGAATCTGCTATTTAAATAAGCTAATGACCCACCCAGTATGCTTGTAAGCTAAGGTGAATTAAGTATCAATATACAATATTGAAATGCTAAAATTAAAAAATATTGATCTCGTACTGCTAGTAAAAGACACAAAGGAACCCAAAGAAACCATAAGATTAGTCATGGTTTCATCTTAATATCTGTATCTCTAAAACTTATGGCTGTTTCATATAACACACACACCAAATCTGTGTGGCTGAATCAGCACACAGATGTCCAATATTTCTGTAATTCATGAGAAATGTTGCTACTAAAACACTATGGGCTCAGTCCATTCTGTAGGTGTTATCTCAAAACACCAAACTATTGTGATATGCCAACAAAAGCAACTGAAGGCACAATTCTAGCATTAGACAGACTGTATTGAAACCAGCTGTCTCAGGGATCCCAGATGGGATCTGTCAATGCTTCATTCCAATTCTTTTCTTCTACTGAAAACTGATAGGCAACCCCAGGCAAAAAGTGACCCCACATAACTCTGCCCAGCCTCAGCTCTAATAAAGCTGTTAAACCAAAGCAGTAGTTTATGCTTTTATCAGTTTCGAGTATCAGGGTAAACTGCAAGTCAATACACATTTTTAATCATCATCTACAAGCTACAGCAAAAATAAATCCAGTGGCAATTCTATTTAGTTTTCACTCTCTTTCTTCTTTGACTGTAATGTTTTGTACTATTCTAAACAGAATTTTATTATAAATAGAAACCTAGGCAAGAAAGTCTATTATTTGGACTTCTGATATTAATCTCTTTGCCACAAACCATTGAAGCCACTAGAAATTACTGTAGTTAGTCAGTATTCAGTCTTACTGTGATATCACCTTTGGGGATCACCAGTAGTGTAATGGGTTACAGCTCTCTTTCTTCTTATATGTCTTTATAATTGGAGATTTAGCAGTGTCAATATTTCATAGTAAATTTTTACAGCCATACTATTCTTACTTCCAGTAGATTATGAATGACATGCTGTTTACATTATTACATCCATACTAGCTTTAGCTCATAGATGCTGGTTACACAATTACTTCTGACTTGGAAAAGTAATCTAAAAAGTTATGCAGTTTTTTTAGAATAAAAAATCCATTTTTATAATTTTTTTTCTTGAATCCTGTTGGATTACATATTCCAAGTCAAACCAACCAGACCCAAAAGCACAGATCACAGCCCAGCAGAAATCAATACCTATGCTCTCACCAATTTCAGCCAGACAGGTTCAGGTATAGTATCTAGAACAACCCTTGTATATAAAGTGTACACTTAGTACAGAGCAGTGAAAGATTTGTTGGAATGCAGATCTGTCCTGAATCTGGAGTCTTCATTGGTGTACAGAAAATTTGGTTTTAAAACTGAAGTTTCTCTTCACTTGTTTCTCTGGGATTTGAAGCTGATTTGCCAGCAATCTAAAGCCAAAACAGGACTATCCTACAGCTGACTGGACTTTGAACATCCCTTGGAACATCTCTCTCAAGGTTCTTGAAAAAAAGCTGCTGAAAAATCAGGCCATATGATATAAAAGCACATCCCTTTTAATGCTATTCTCTTGTTCCTCCGAGGTAACAGGTTTGTCTGTTCTCGAGAAAATATTCACAATGAATATTCAGTGAATATACTAATGTCCTCTGGCTCTGCAAATCACTTTTAAGAAAATGGCCCAAGAATTGGTTATTTACAGAGAGAAATGGGTACACACTCCCCTCTGCCTCCCCCTGCAGGCTGCTCCGTGGCCTTTAGTTCTCCAGCCACCTGGAATTCCATGGAACACATGGAACATGGATCCACATGGAACAGCCAAACCACAAATCTTGTCCCTGCCTCACCACACACACCAGACCAGGAGCTGAACTGACCACTGGGCTGGGCAGCCTGCCACATCCAGGAACATTGCAGGATCATGGACATTCTTCCTGAGCACAAGGTTTTAACATGATATGCTAATTTTTTAGGACTGCCTCATCATTTATCTCTGCATTTCCTCTCAAATCTTCTCAGTCTTAAATTAAAAGGCGCCTCCCTCTTTGATGGCAGAGGATTGCCTGCCACTGGCACTTCCATGCAATGGCTTTCTCATACCTCAGTAAACCTCAAAAACTAAAATTAATTCATAGAAACACCTGACATAATGTGACATAATGCAGCATGACTGATGAAACACTGTGTGCTTCAGTACAACCCAATATCTACTCTTCTGAAACAAATCTTTCCACTCTGAAAGAGCAAGGGGGAAATCCAGCACACTTATTTCTCCTTACTTGTCTCTTTTCAGCTTCTCAGCGAATTTGATTAATAATTACCAGTTTGCCATTACCAAATGACAAACCATTATCTAAAATGTAGATTATGGAGCTGGTATGGACTGGAAAGCTGTGTATGTGTCTTTGTGTGTGTGTATGTGTGTGTGTTTGGGGGGCAAGAGTCAGATAAAGGATTTTTTGTGTGTGTGCTTTATTTTTTGTTGTTAGGAGGAGGATAGGTTGGGGTTTGTTTTCTTTGTTAGGTTTGTTTTCAGTTGGGACCAACCTGCAGTACATGGACCACTCCTAATGTTTTGGGAGAATTAATATTTTGAGCGAAGCCCAAGGTCATCTTAATTTTTAAAGAGACACAGAACTTCTGCAAATTAAAAATATTTCCTCTGAATCAGTTAGGCAAACAAAAGGTATGGTTATGGACTGAATTCTTAGACTTCTAATCACCAAGACTAGGACAATAGGAAGCAATCAAATCAGCTTCATTTCTATGTACAGTGTTTTCCACCTTTAGATTCTCAGTAAAGCAATATGTGGTTTACAAATAATACAAAGTAAACTAACTGAAGAGGGAAATTGGGGAAAATTATTAAAATTCATGCATATTTCTGGACTAATCAAATAGATGACTAAGTAGTTATTAAAGTTGATTTGACATGGTTAATTTAGGGTTTAAAAGGCAGTGGACACCTTGCGACATGAGCAGAACTGTTGCATTGCGAATGAAGAGCAAGAATATTTAAAGGGATTTACTTTCTAAGATTTGCCTTGGATCTTACAGATAAACAGGTTCTTCTGTTCACAAGTTGACAAACTTTGCTCGGTGCCTGTGAGGAACAAACAGGAACATAGCACTGCAGCCTAAATCTGTGCCATAAAACATTCCCTTGCATCTTTCCAAGTGACTGAGATATATTTTTATCTTCTGTCCCTCCTTTTCCCTCACCCCACTCCTTCCTTCAGGCTCTATCCTGGTAACAGAGCAAGCCCAGCAGATTTATGTATTTGCTTTGTTTTTTAACATTCAAACTCCTCTTTTCAACATCTTTTTAATCAGGGCTGTGTGAAGCCCGACAAAGTTAAAGTCCTAGATCAGCATAGTGTTAAGGGATGCTCAAACATACTTACAAAAACAATTAATGAAACTACTCATATTCAGCTTAAGATTAGAGATTCAGCAGCCTTTTTATGCATCTAAAAGGAAGCTGGTACCTTGTTTTGGGTACAGCATTTGGTGCCAGAAAGAAAATTTTCTTCCTTCCAAGTGTAATTGTGGGGAGGAAGGATGCATAGGGAAACATGGACTATATTCTAACAGACATTTTCACAGGCTCAGTGTTTCCAGCTTTCAAGATAAACCTCTCGACTTTGCTTTGACATTAATTTCTGATAAATGCCTCAGGTTTACCTTGGCATTTAACAAAGCAGCAGGAGACCATTATTCTGTGACAACGCTCTATTCCACTGATACTATCTCTTAATTGGAGAAAATTTCTCTTCATCTGAAAATGTTTGGCAAGGTTCCCCATAAAAAACTATGGTATATCTAAGTTGTTAGCTTTAATAAGATAGGGAATAAAATACCCAGAGCAGATGTAAATCAAATCTTTCCTATCAAGTTGCAAAAAACAAGCCCATTGTTGCAGACACCACTGCGAACCCCAGCTTTTAATTATTTATACGAACTATTTACATGATAGGATACTTGAAGGATGGTCACTGCTATAGATAATAATTCAGCTCATTTGTAAAACTGAGCAAGTGGTAACCAATGTCAATAGTCAAAACAGCAGAAATTATTTTAATTGCTTTTGCACATAAGTGACAACAGTAGCCTCATTGTCATAAATAGAAGATGACACACAAATTCGAGAGAAAAAAAAGTAGAACTAAAACAGCTGACTTAGGTTTGCAAGAGATTTATAGACACTAGCTTCCAGGTTCTGCCATTAAATCTGCTTTGTGTCCACTTGGTTCTGAGCTAAGAACTCAGTCATGTTCTTACCCACACACTCATCCCAGGCCCATGGAAGCCATTGCCCTCTTGGTGTGGATAAGTTCGGGCCAGTGTGGGTGTCTCTGCCCACACAATGCTGCTGGTCTCTGGAGGGATGATGGAAGTCTTCATTCACAGATTTGATTGCACTGCTACTTCTTCCCTCCTGCTCAAATAGCTGACCCATATGTAAATATAATAACCAATATAATTCCCTGTACAATATTAACCTTCTGCTCAGTCCAGCCCAATATTTCACTGCCTTAGTTCTGTATTTTGGTCAGGTAACATACATCATCTTTCTCCACTGCTGTCATCTGCAGAACAGGAGCCTTTCAAATGCAACATCTTGCAAGACACTTGTGCTATTTGGGTCTCAATCTTTCTGCTGCAGTTCATCATCATCTTATTCCATCTGCCTGAAAGTTGACACCAATGATGTTTTCTCAGGTGCGCCTCATCTAAAAATCTCATTATCAAGCCCTTTTCCCCTATCAACCCCCTCCTCCCAGCAGAAAAAAATCACTAGCAAAAGTACAAAATAAACAAACACCTTGGCAAAATTAACAAATACTCCACTAGTGACTCCCTAACACGAAAAATTCCATGCTGTTGTCTCTTACTTGCTCACCATTCATTTCTTCTACTAATCCAAATCTTGTCCAGGTTAGCTAACCACTTCCCAAGGGGTAGTTTATCAAATGGTTTACTGAAGTCCAGAAAATTAGATCTACTGCCTCTCTACTGCCTCTCTATTGTCCAGATTATCATTTATCTTCAAGAGCAGCCTCTCTTATTCCATTTAGCAAATGTGATTTTATCAATGCTCTTAAGCAAAGCAGGGCTTCACATATAAGTTATGCTCTTCCATAATGAAAAACATCACATTTCAGAAAGTATTGGTGATAATTACCTGCCTGCTGATCAAGAATTGCATCAACAGCTGCATCACAGCCTAGAGTTTTGGCTAAATATAATATAATTTTACTATTCATTCCTCAAAGAGAGATAGAAAGATTTTTAGTAGACTTACATGCAGTGGATAGTTGGGACCATATGCATAAATGTCCCAAGGACAACTGGCCTTGACCCAAGGACAATATTTTGTTGTGAAATAATGATATTTTTTGCTCATGCTGTGCATCAAGTTGCACCAACTATCTACAGAGAACCAGCCTTTGGTTCCCCAAATTTGCCTTATTTGTTGGGTTTGGATCAATCAGCAGGAAAAAGCTCTGCAATTCTCTTCCATTGCAGTAACAAGCCCCCTGCCCATTCCTTCCTGTCACCAACTCCACTGCCCACTGGGAATGGTAGGGAGGAATGCAAGGCTCTCCAGAGGCTGCACAACTGTGTGCACACTGCAGCTCCCCTCTTACCCTGCAAGGGAAAGCAATTCCATCCATGGCATCACATGCAAAAGCAGTGGCACTGATAATGTGATAGGCTGCTCTGTTTCCTCTGATGGCAGGGACAAGTAGTGTACAAATGGAAGTGAACACAGGAATGAGAATATGGAATAGACAGTTTCCTACAACTGCCTGTTACAGAGAATACAGTTAAAGCAAGAGATCTGCTGGGATCAGTGGCATTTTTAAATAGTGTGGTTCACATAACCATCAAACTGCCCTGCACATACATCTGCACCTCCTTACCATCTACCCTTGGAGGCCTGGCTAAAAACTACCTTAGTAAAAAAAGTGGTTAGCCTTCTGTTCTTGTGTCTCATTTTCCCTCAGTCCTCCAATCTCCCCCTCTCTAAACAGAGCTCCTCCTTACAAACAGAATCATTAAAAAGCTTTGAGTCTGTTGTTCATGTGGTATCTCAATGAATTAGACTGTAAAACAGGGAGGGATGATGAATATCCTGCTTCCATTTGCTGCTTAATTCACTTAGTATTACTCTGTTTGCCATACTTTATAATACAACGTTTTGTAATATCTATACCCTTTAGAGTGTAAAATACTGTTAGCCTGAGAATGCCATGGATATAGTATTTTATAATGAATGAACTGTATTCACAGCCAGAGTCTCAAAAATACCATTTCAGTACTTCAGCAACATTTAACAGTCTGTTTTATTTTTTAACGATGTTAAAAATGCAAACTATGCTGTGCTTATAGGAATTAGCAATTTTTGTGAGTGGTTTTGGCTGGTTTGTTTTTTTGTTGTGTGGTTGTTTTTTTTTTATCTTTTTGAGGAGCTAGGTTTTTTGAAGTCTCTAACCCTAAAATACTCCATTCACTGTCAATTTAGAAGCATATAAGTTTGTGATATTACCAGTGTTGAGGAGCATAACTTAAATATAAACAGTATAAATCCATGTTGCCACTGTAGGCATATGCAGCACAAACATCTTATCTAGACCAAAGTTTGTCGACTTAGCACATTGTACTTGATGCTGTGTGTCACCTGTCTCTTGTTTGTCTATAGATTAACACAAAAATGTCATTGCAAACTAAGTGAATAGGGCATAGACTAAGCACCTGCCACTTTTAAAACTCTTTAGAAGAGTCTCTTGTTTATTTTGTAAGCACCCAGGGGTGCAGTTAAATAACTGCATTGAAACAAACAATACTGGTGATTATTAAGGAGGCTTTTCACATGAAAATTCACTTCAGGAAAAAAAAATGTTTTGCAGATGTAGAGAAGAAAACTGTATCACTAAGAACCACTCAAAATACTTTGGTGGACCAAAACACCTTTATTTTTCTCTTGGCGATCTGCCAAGTTCACTGTCGTTTGAAAAGAATTCTATAGCTGGAGGCTAAAGCAGAAACTGCAATGATTTAAAAGAGAATTGGCTACAGTAAGAATGATAAAGCACCATATCGTTAAAATGCAACTGGCATCTTAGCCTCCCTACAGCTCTTGAAAATGTGCTTACTCCTCAACTATTTACCAAGAAAGGAAGAGAAACAATTGAAATCCCACAATATAGAAAAATGTTAAAGAACTTAGAAAATAAGTACATGCAGAATAATTTGCTGCTAGGACAGTTAAAATAACGATGCATTATACATGTCCAGATTGCAAAGGAAAGCATCTAAAAATACATAGCTGAATTTAGTTTTAAATTCATTTATCTCAATTAAACATATAGCAAGTGAATTAATAATGAAGGTCCACTTACATTTAGAAAATTAAAGCGGCTTTATTTGCAGCTTGCAGTCTAAACATTTAAATGTTGTAGGACTGATAATATTTACATTTTAATGCTTGGAGAATCATCAACTGCTTTCTAAACTGCTTGGGAAATTAGATTTAGAAAGTTCGTGCATCAAAGCCCTGTGTAGTAGTCTTCTCAGGAAAGCTGTTTTGCAAGACTAAGAGTGTGATAGAAAATAGCTATAGTTTCACAGCGAAGGAAGAGTTCAGAAAGGCCTTCAGCAGTTTCAGATAACAGAATTTGGTATTCAGATGTTGCTTACTCTAACAAGATAATAATATGCAGGCTTGAGTCAGAAAACTGCGCAACTGTGTTTTCAGGTTCACAGGGAAGAATTTATTTACAGCTAGATGTTTAACTTGCAAACTCTGTTGGTAAGATTTCCCTCACAAAATTCAGTTTGACAGATTTCATTTGTTTGAGAACTGTGTCCAGTTTTACAATTAAATGGAGCTGCTTCACTCAGCATTTATAAATGACATCAGATGCCATAGCAACATGATTACAAGTTTCCATCAATTTGTAGAGCTGAGTAAATAATTATCAGTGAATAATTAACTAAACAAAATTAGCCTCTTTCTCTGCTTCCAGCATGTCCTCAACCAGATTGTATTTTCTCAAATGTATTCCTTATTTAAACCACATGGAAACACTCCAGACCCCACAAAACCACATCTTCAATATGCTGTAAGTCTCTTTGAGGTAGATCACTAGCTAAAAGACATATACAGGACTTCCCATGGGAAGGGCAAACCAAACAGAGGAGAAGGAAAAAAGAACAACAAACAAACAAACAAAAACAATTGAAGAGGGGATTGTGATCTATATATTTAAGTACTTCTACATTTTCTTTTGTGCAGGTCTAAATATATAGGCATCTTACCCCCGAATAACAAAAATTGAAGTCACCAAACAGTATTTTCAGAGAAGGCTCCTGGCAAGAGTCTCATGTCCAATGGGAAAATAGTAGCACCTAGATGCTTAATTTAAAACCCACCATCCTAATAGAAAGGAAAGTATGTGTCATAGTTCTTGCTAGATCTTGCAAGAATGCTCCCCCAAATCAGCCAGACCATATTTCCAATGCTAGAGGCCTAAAAAGCTATCACTTTCTTTGTTGTAGGGCCACTAAGGAGAAGCCTGGCTGGTGGTAAAATATTTGTCATCTCACAAACCCAAGACCAGAAGGACTCTACAGAAATAGTCCTGCAGGACAGGAAGAGGTTGAAAGTTTTAGCTTATAAACATTTCACTTGGGCTCTAGAAGGTCCAGAGGTGGCACAGAGGAGAGACAAGAGGCCTTACCTTTCTTTACAAGAAATGCACTAGTCACAGAGTGAAGGCAAAAAAAAAAATCAGGAGCATGTTTTTCTTCTCTGATCTTGTTAGAAGAAAAAGATGCAGGAAAGCTATCTTGACAGGGAAAAAAAATAAAGCTACACAAAATAAAAGTGTTACAAATTCTTAAGTCTAAGTAAAGTTATCATAGCATGTAATAGTGGTCATAAGTGTAATTCAGCTCAAAAGGGAGCAAACACTGTAGTCTGGACAAATGTCATCATTAAGCCTGGCAAATCCAAGAACAAGGTTTAGCTTTCCATCTTGTTTGCATTGCAAACCTGTGTGTCACATTGGATCTGTTTCCACTGGAGCTGAGTGACTGCTGGGGAGCCTTTCTCAGCTGAAACAGAAGAGTTGTACTTTGAAATTCAAAGAAACAGATCATGGTTTTGCTGGGAAACTACCCTTGACCATGTTTCTTACAGCTGGGAATGCATTTGGTGTCTCTCCTACTCATGTCTTCTAGGCTGGTCAGAAAGCAAAAAAACTAAATCTTTGTGTACCTGGATTGGTACCATGTGAAGATGTCCATTAAAAGTGGTGGGTTTTTGTGATGACGTTTTTAATTATTTTTATATTTTTTTAAATTTAAATGGCCACCCTGGACAGTAACAAAAAGCACAATGTGTAAAGCCTAGAAGAAATTAGCTAAAGCTATAGTAGGTATATTCCAGTGGTACCCAGTGAGCCTCACCTAAATGACTCCTAGTCCTTCTTGAGATGGATGCAATAATTGCCATGAGTAATTGATCAAAGACATCCCAGTGCAGCTTCCTTAGCCAAAACATTGCCTCACACTCATTGATACACTGTACCACAGCCCCTAAGAAATAGGCATGTGCTGATTCCTAATTTGCATAACTGAGACAGAGACTGACCAACTTCCATGAGGGCAGAAAAGCTCTTGGCAAAAGCAAGGATATATATCTGCATTTCTGAAGACTTGACTTGCTTCCCAAGAAGCATATTTTTCTTTTTAAACCCTCCAATTTCTTTTTTAATGGAAAAATGCCAATATCAAACTGTAAACAGACTTGGTTTCACAGATTTCCTGTATCTCTGTCTGGAATCCAATACCACACTGAGTGCATATTGATATGTATGAAAAATATGAAGATGAGATGAAAAACATCCACTCTGATGAAAAAAAAAAAAAAAAAGAAAAGAAAAGAAAAGAAATAAAAATGCTGAAATCTTGAGTCAGCTGCTAATGTTACTAAAATAATTCATCTTCCAAGAGACTTTTAAGCCACTAATGGTGCTAAATTCACTTCTCTGAGTTCTGACAGGAAAAAGATGGAAATGGCAGCCTCCTCCTACCATCAGCATTATCCCAAAAGGTACCTCTAGGCCTGATTTTCTTACCTGAAGACCCCTCCACATTGCTAACTACAAAGATATGTAGAGCATGTTGAAGGGCGTGGATAAAGTCAGCAGAGATTGCAAAACGTTTTGCCAATTTTCTATAAGCCTGGTTTCTGCCATCTGATTGCTTTCATGTTGTCTGGCAGATGAACCTGAATGAATATTAGCTCTCACTCATTCAGGATAAGACAGCAGCCATTTGCCAGATGAGACAGGTAAAGCATGCAAAGGTAACAACAGCCCTTTCACCATCTTTTAACAATGTCTGTGGCTCCTGCAGCAAACTGGGATGTTCCTCTCTGCCTCTACCTGGATCAGATACTGCAGCCAGGTTTCCCCTAACAAATAAACCCCATAATAACCTTTGTTTTAAACATATGTCACCTGGGGCCTTTCTCCACAGGCCTGCACCTGGAGCTAGCCCCAGGGTACATGTACACAGCTTGGGAGTGGATCAAGGCAGTACTAACCTGCCTTCTCAAGTATCTGTGCTCTTCCTACTATTTTTTTCCTGTGGACAAATGAATCAAAAGACTTTTCATGTGTCCTAGCAACGTGGAAACCAGACAGCAGAGAGATCTTTGTCTTTGTAACAAACCAAGATCCGCACTGAAATGTTTGCTTGCTGCTGCTCCAGAAGTACGAGCTCTGTCCTGCTTGTGGTGCAGAGCTACGCCTGGCAGCCGTGTCTGTCCCAGCAGTGCTCACAGCTCAGCCACCCAGCAACAAACACTGCCAGGGAAAGATACATTTACTCACAGTAACATATTGTTTATTCATCCTTGTTTTTCCCTTCCCTGTACCCCATGCCTAAAAGCTACATTTGCACATAATGTGTCTTTATGTTATTATGATTTAATGCCTTGTTACTACAGCAATTAGATATTGAACAGAAAGTAGTGAGCAAATTGAAGTACAGCAGTCAAATACGTTACAGGTGTTAATGACATTTCCCACCACTTAAAACTATATGCTATTTGGCTTTCTTAAATTCTGACATATTTCTTAAATTCAGAACATATTTATCACAGTGGACATCACAAGCCCTTTTTCTTTAATCATGAAGCATGATTAAGGATAAATACATACATGATTCAGAAAATTTCAGGTTTTTAGGTCTGATACATATTTTGTTTCTGAGGAAAGACCTGATTTCAGCTGATACAAACTAGAGTCAACTCCCCAGTTCAAATAGGCTTTGGATTGAGTCGTCCTCTTCTGTACAAGAAGAAAACAAGATTTGTTTTCTCAAAAGAGTGATGACTCTGGACTAACAGGATCATTTAACACCCAAATAAATATTTGTTACTCTTATCAAAAGGACCACCAGAGAAAAGACCAAAAAACTACTGGGTTATACATGGTAGAACACAGAAATCAGAATTACAAAACAGTTCATGGCAAAAAGTAGATAAGGACAAAAATGGGAAGCTGAAGGACAGATGTTTTGGGGGTAAGCTCTCTTAATACATCTGTATCCTTGAGACCTTAACCACATGTTGGGATCTCAGTTGCTAATGTTATTAGGTGCTTCTCTGTAAATTTTGTGTACAAACACAAGCCCATGAAAAGTCTACAGTTACCAGTAATATGAATTATCAAAAATACATGCAATAATTTTACATTTCACTGCAATAGAGGATCACCAGAGCCTGACAGGACAGAAATAACTCATGGCATCAGAAAGGATCATTCTGATATTATCTGGTCTGTTTACAAGTAGCCCCTTTAAAAAGGTCAGTGATATGAAGTTAGAGGTGTGATAGGCTAAAATTATATTTTCATTTTGTGTGCCCTACAATAAATATAAAGGATCATTTCAAAATGTAAGATAAATTCTGGAATATTGTATCTTTTTAGGTGTCTGTAGGGAATACAGCTATGAAAAACCTTACTGGATATTACCACAGCTTCAAAGCAAGCCTGAAAGCAGTGATAAAAAAGTACATTCTACAAAGACAGCTTAACTCTGAGCATATTGGCCAGTATAACATCTGAAATCTAAATGTGTCATTGCAGATTGAGTCATTTTATATCTCCACTTAGGTGTTAAAAAACAGTGCAAACAAACACACAACTGTGGGAACTGAAGGCGGGTGGTGGGCAGAGAGAAGCAAAGCAGCATCACACTCAGAATAAGCCACAATGATTCAGAAACAGAGCCTGAGCCTCTGCATTCACCTCTCCCTGGCATCTGAAACAAACAGTAGATGGGACAGGTTAGGAAGACAACTTTACTGTCCTTACACATCTGAAAATATTGGAAAATAATTTTCTGTCATCTGGAAGCATTATAAAAACACATGCAGAAAAACAAAGACATAATAACAGGCCTTTGTTACCATTAAGTACTTTTTATGAGTACTTAAATGAGACTGCTGGCTAGAAAACAAGAGTCAGGAATATATGACTGACACAGAACTTCTGAACAATCCCTTAAACTTTCTCAGTCATAATTTACCCATTCATGATGTGGGGCCAGTGACATTTAGCTACCTAGCAGGAGTTACAGCCTGCAATAATAGGCTTATTTGATACTCAGTAAAGATTCCAAGATCTGTGAATGATAGATGCTAAGGTTTTACTGGGCTCTATTAGGTCTCAACACTTGCCCTCCAAGTCCTCCTCTTACTTGAAGAGATGACCAAAAAAAAACCACCAAGAGATATTGCTGTTGTAGAAGTGTAGTTCCTGGGATAAGGTCTACAGGATAGCAGGGCAAAGACAGTGCTGAAGCCCTCTTCCATTCCCACACCCCAACCCCCCCCTTTTCAATGCACATTAAGTTTTCTTCAAATAATTCCACAAGGCATTTTCCTTACTCACTAGACCAACATGGTTCAGTAGACAAATGTAGTTTGTCATTTCTGCAGGACTATTGTTTATATCCTTTTGAAAAAAATATTCTAGTCCTCCTTGGTGCAAGATATTTTTTCCTCTACCCTTTTGACTTTCAGTCTACAGGAAGAGCTACTAGACTCCTATGAAAGAAGACTAAAGCACTCTTAACTCCTCAGGATTTCAAAGAGAGGACTAGTTCACATTCCCATACACCCATTAACCCTGTGAGCACCTCACAATGACAACTGCATTTGCCTCGTAATCAAAAAATATCAATATTCAATTCTAAAAATAGCCCTTACCAGCTCTTTGGGGTGCAGGACTCTGAACAATAGAACAAATGTTACATGACAGAACTGGAAACAGAGCTGTGTTGTCTGAAGTGGCTGGTTCTAGCCAGAGAGCATCCTCCCTCCCAGTGCCCTGCCTTGCTGGGATTATTTTACACTTTTTCTCAACCTGATCTCTAGCTGCTCCTGCTTCAAATACTGACAAAGCCTGTCCTGGGGAGAGGACTGTGCATTCTGTAGTCAGCTGTTTGTTCTTGATTTGTTGAGACACTTGATGCCATCAAGTTGAAGACTCCCTTATACCAGCATCTGGGCACACTCAAAGGTAACCTGGAAGAGCACTTCATTCCTCAGAGATCCCACAGGGTTTTCACTCCTACACCTCAGTTTAAATAATGCCTTCCTATTTGGCTGATCTAGTTCCTTTCCAGGATTCAGTTCCAAATCTTTTGGGGTTTAAAGAAAACCACTAGACCAAAATGTAAAACTAATTCTCACCTTTTTGAGTCCTCTCTGGTAGACATCCACAATTATTCCCATGATCTCTGCATCACTAGGCCATGAAGACTGAGGGGAAAGCTTGGAAAAATCTACACACCTTTAGATTTCTCAGTGTAGATTTTGAGAGGTTAATGGGGTCACCACTAAGGAATCCATCATTCTCATTGTCCACTTACATGTGCTAGAAAAAAGCAAGGGTAGCACCACTAAATTCATTAAATACCACTGTGGGCTGCAAACTATTTTCATCTAAATGGCTTCTTCTGGAAGAAACAAAGAAAGCAAAAATTCATTGGAGAAAAGGATTAGTTTCATTCTACTGAGTCAGATGAAGATCAAAATACAAAGTGATAGTTCAGCTCAGATCCTATAGCTAAATAAATATATAACACAGTTATTTATTTATTTATTTATTTATTTATTTATTTATCTATAACAAATATTCTGGACCTCTGTTCTGCCACTGGAGTTTGGTTCCTGTTGTATTCATACAATATTCCTGGAAGCAGCACAAAATCTGTTCAAGCATCACTGCAGCAGCTTAGAAAACTTCTGTCACCAGTGTACCGAGGCAGTAAATGCATTTTTGATGTTATGCAGAAATACATGCCTTGATAGAAGAGATGAAGATACAGCCCAAAGTGTAAAAAAAAAATCAGAGAACAACATTTGAGCAGATGAAGATGTATTCCAATTTTCTTTCTTTCTCTTTCAAGCTTCCTTAGCTCATGACACATATTCCAGATATATAAATTACATATATATTTAATACAGAGTAATTAATACAGATGAAGAGAGATTGACATGGCACTTATCTTAATGGATACTGAGATTCCAGGATACCTATTGCACTCTAGCTGATAGGAGCTTCAGAAGCTGTGAGTCAAAACTGACTTCACAAAACCACAACAGCACTTTTCACCTTTGCCAACAGACATTGTGTGAGCCAGTTTACAGTTCTGTGCCAAGGGCATATCATCCAGACTTTTCTATTTCAGCTGAAAGAAAATCTACTATCTGATAAGCTAACATGATGAATGTTCCAAGGACTGCACAACTAAGCAGAAAACCCAAAAGCTTCAGAATTTCCTGATCTTTAAATTCCCCCCATTTTAAAATACGTTTCACAAGTCTTACTAATGTGTGTATACACACACATTATCCTGCCTACTATGTTCTGAAAAATACTGAATATTCAGAACATGAGTTCTATATTAGTCAATGTTAAATGCCATCGAGGAAAAACTGACATCCCTGTTAAGAAACAAACAAAACCTTCAGTACTGCACAAATTTATTTGTAAGGCATGATCTGAAACATGCTATTATAAAGATACAGCCTTTCAAATATTCATTAACTTCCATAAAACATATTACTCCTTCAGAAACCATCCAATATGGCAGTGAAGCCTATTCATTTGTCCTCATTGTTCCAGCAATAAGAGAGCATCAGATTTTGTTATCATAAATACTGAACAAATACGTTGACACTACAAAGCACAAAAACAACTTAAATCCTGTGTGCTTTGTTCACTGAAGGCAAATACAGCCCACCATCAGTCACTCATCTGAAGAGCAATAAAGAGTATAAACTGATGCAATTTTTTTAGAATTCAGACTTTTGATGTGGGACTATTTTAAGATTTCCTGAGCACTCTCCCCTCTGCCTGCCTTTGAAGGCACACAATTCAATCATCGTTACTTCTATACTCACATGCTTTGGACAAAGGATGAAGTATCTTTGACAAAATAGACAAGTCGCTGGCTGGTAAAATATGAGTGATATATTAACCAGATGAAGGATCCAACCACTGATTTGGATTATAATCTCTCTTTCATGGTCTAAAATCAGGTTTTGTTTCAGTATGCCATGGTCTTTTTGCACATTAGTAATTATAGTACCTCTAATAGCAATAAACGGTGAACTGTCAAAGGTCTGTAGCTACAACCCTGTTCAGACAAGAATTAAAATCTGACATTTCTACTCAGCAAGTCTTAATTTCCAGAAAATTTCTAGTAGGCTAGAAGTACTGTGATACATAAGCTTCCTTCAGCATTTTAAGAATTTTTTGTCTTCATGCTAAATGGCAAATGGATGATGCTTTTTACCCAAAATTAAAAAAGGGGAAAAAAATTATATATATATATATACATATATATATATAACTAGGCTTTTATAAATGAAAAGAAAAAAAAATTAGGATCTTACACTTTTTGCAAAACAATGAAAAAAGAGAAGGCCACTCCACTGGGGTTCCATTAATTTGAACCAGCTCACCAAAGTCTACTTTAAATTTTGAGTTACTTCTTGTTCCTTCAGAGACCAAAGTCAACAAGGAAAATCAAGCACAGAGTCTTGGAACTGACACAGTCTGTAAGATTTCCACACAAGAGGGGCAAAAAAATAAACCAAAATACCCGACAAACCAAAAAAGAAAAAACCACAGCTAAAGCTTGGATAAGAACAGACTTAGATGAACACATAGAAAAATAAAAAAGGAACAATTACTGAGAATAAAATTTGCCATGTACTCACAAGAATAATACATTCAATTTTGCAAGCCAAAAACTTGATTCTGTGGGGGAAATGATTATGTTTACAGACTTAGGAGAAAGGAAGGCTTGTAAACTGTTAAGACCATTTTTTTCTAAAACAGAACAAAAAGTGCAAAACAAGGAATAGTATCCAATAAATTAAGCTCTAAGCACACAAATCTTCCTGAAAGCAGGCAGAAAATCTGCCAGGTTTTTTCTTATGCATATTGAATTGAAATTCAACATAATCCAACCTAGAAAGAAAAGCATTACAGGGAGCAATATAACTTCATAGTGAAAGACTTGTGTTCACAGTGAAATGTGACATTTTTAGATCAAATGCCACCTCTCCCTACAACATGCTTAGTGATGATCTCAGCCCCTTGTTTTTTATTCTTTTCCTATAACTCACTAGTGCCAATTAAAGAACTTAGAGACTTTGTGTTCCCCTTTCAAGTGCCTGTTGTAACAATAGAGAAAGGGTGCATGCAAAGTGCCATCTTTCTAACTTCATGCTAATTGACATTTACTTTGCACTAGTGCAAGAACTCTAACGTGATTCAGAAAAATATTGATTTATGGTTATGACCTTCTGGTAGTCAGAGAAACCCTGACGTTTGTGCTTAAAATCAAGAAATGTAAGTTGTCTCAAACTTACAGACTAAGTATTAAATTCAGTTTTCCTTGGAAGTGATCAGGAGGTTTCTTGCTCCACAACAATAGGAGAAGAGACTTTTCTATGTTAACCATCAGTTGGTGCAATAATTCCACTTGTTAACTTCCATTAGAACAACAGAAACATTGAAGAAATTACTTGTAGTTTAGTTAATGAAGTAGAGTGAGATAAATCCAAAACTCACCTGCTTTTAACTACAAATTAATCAATGCAATGATTATGGAACCATATTACTGATTTCCTTCGATGACATAACTAAATGTTGCCACCAAGCCCTAATAGATGGGAAACAAAAGTTATATTGTGGCAGGTGCCCATTACAATAATAAAAACTTCTCCACTTAGTGCAAAATAAATCCAATTTCCAAGCCCTTGCTAAGCTGAAACTTTTGAGCTGCAGTAAAGCAACAGTACTTATGACACAATTAAAAAGCTTTTTAACCTTTTATTGCTTCTTTTTATCCAAGTCCTTGTCAATTAAGCATGTGTATTGAGGGCTGGAAGAAAGATGTAATGAAATGTGGTCAATCATTTTCTTCTTTCTTTGAATATGTTCAATATACAAAATATGGAAAATCACTCTTTGAAATTAACCTATTACCCTGCAATCAAATGTTAGGTTACATTTAACAAATGACCCTTTTCTCTTAGGAGAGAAATCAATATTCATAGTTTTCTCTCCTGCCCTCTGTGACTACTGCCAGAAATCCTTTTTATATAAGACTGAAGAAACAGACATTTACTTTAAAATCCCTAATTCATGTACTTTACTTCTCCCTTGCCATGGCTCTTCCCCAGCTGAAGTGCTTGTCTAAGTCAAGGTAGGCAATCATTTTCTGAAGCAAAGAGGGCAGTAGGGGCCAGGGTCCCTTGGCCTTCAGACTTGCTTTTCTGGGCTGCCCAGGGCCTGGGAAACCACTCCTATCTGTCCTCAGCAAAAGAGCCTGGCTCCTGGGCAGGGCATGTCCCCAGCCAGCCCCTACACATGGCACCAGCGTGGTGACCCTGGCTGGGACACTTCACACTGGTACAGAGCAGACAGGAGCAAAGGAGAAGCAGCACTTGTGACCCATGGCCCAGTGATGGTGCAGGGCCTCTGGCTTTGAGAGGAGCCCTCGTGCTCAGGATCCAGGGACAAATCCCACCCCAAAACCTCCAAATTAGTTGATATCAGGGCTGTGGGGCCACAGGGCTGTGGGTAGGCCTTTGGCAGGGTGGTGGTGGGACGGTGTGCCATGCACTCACCAGGCTGAGGGAAGGTCTGGGAGGATGCACCATCCTCCCTGCAGCCATGGACACCAACAGGGAGCTTGCTCATGGGCCCAGGGCCCTGCTGGCACCACGGACAGGACACAGCCCTGCAGGGGGCTCCCCTGCTGTCCCTCATGGCACCACGGACAGGACATTGTCCCCTGTGCTGTCACGGCTCCCATGCTGGCCCCCACGGCACAATGGACAGGACATGGTCCCCTGTGCTGTCACGGCTCCCCTGCTGTCCCTCATGGCACCACGGACAGGACATGGTCCCCTGTGCTGTCACGGCTCCCATGGTCCCCTGTGCTGTCACAGCTCCCCTGCTGTCCCTCATGGCACCACGGACAGGAGACAGGACATTGTCCCCTGTGCTGTCACGGCTGCTCCAAGCCTCCCACAGTGAACAAGCTGCATCCTGCAGCTGGCTCCTTTTCATGGTGCTCCCCATGGCCTCACATTCATCCACTCTCAACCCAAATCCAGCAACCTCTGATTCTTCCCCGTGACAAAAGAGCAGAGAACAACTCAAAGTCAGAGCAGTCCCACAGCACGTTTAAAAAATCCCCTTTTTCTCTCAGGGAGAAGTGTGCACAGTGTGGCACATGCAGCCCCAACGCCAGCGTGTCAGGGCCTTACTTTGGAAAACCAGGTCATGGTTTTCCTCTTAGTTCCTGCCTGGATTTATTTTGTTTTCAGCCAGCCAGGCCAAGCTGTGCACTCAGATGTGGAGATTTATCCCACACTCATTGTAGCTGGATATGTTCCATTCCCTCCATTAAGTCCATTTACATAAGAGTGCATTAACGTACTTCCAGGTGTGCTGAGCACCAGAATCCAGCTCTTTGTGGATTTTCATCCAATGTTTTTGTAAAGCTTGCCTGCAAACCTGACTTGGAGAGAGCTGTCCCTTCTATTAAAATTCACATGTATCTCACTGGAAATGATTGTATGACCAGCACACCTCTGAGGGTCTCTTGCAGCAAACAGAGCACAGAGATTTTGGGGTTTTTTTTCTCCTGCCATTTATAACTTCTTGCAATAAGTTTCTGTTTAGGGGCCAGCAAACTGAACATTGCTGTTTGGAATGTTTTCGTTTCTGTAATTGCTCTAGACTGTTTAACCCATGAAGAAAAAAAGAACAAATACACACCCTAGTAGTTCACTACAGTGTAATCATATTGCCATCACTGTCATATCTTACCACAAAGAGAAGAACAGTAACAACCATAGAGACACTTGTTTAACAACTGTGCAAAATAACAGCAGCAATAATATGCAATGAAATCAGGGTTTTGTTGTTTTTTTTTCCTTAAATAACATGTTGTTTATAGCAAAACACAATAAATTATATCAATCAGTGGAAACAATTAGAAAGTAATAATAAATGAGAAATTGTGTTTATGAGAAAGCCAGGAATTCACAGGATACATACCTGGGTACAAGACTCAAACAATTCTGCCCATATGAGAATAAGAAACCACCTGCATGTGTTGTGTGTGCTTTATGAATTACAAAGATAGAGCTATTAGCATGGTTTATAGGCTATACACCACACTATTCTTTATCAAAAAATGCTAATTTAGTGTCTCAGCTAGTCTGCAGATGCTTTATTGTATCATGATCATTTAGATTCCACTTTTTTCATGCCACAGTCAGATATTGTGAGAAATCAAGTTTCATTTACAGCATCCATTGTTATCTCACAAAGTAGCACTTCATGCTACTACTGATGTGTTACAGACCGTTAACAGTAATTTAGTTTTAAATGCCAGTGCATGCCAAGTGTTCTGGATATGAATACTAACAGGATGAAGTTATGCAGGTGTAGAAATTTACAAGAAAAGGAAAAAAAACCTCCACACCAGCACCCACACCACAACCTTCACAGGAAATGACTGCCAGCTCTTTGAAGTAGGACACAGAACATGGGACTTCTCTCTGCATTTTAGCTGTATGAAGTTATTCCACTCACCCATCAGTGGAAACATCCCTGTCTTCAGGGATGGTGCTAATACTCAGTGGTATTTATACCTCTACACTGAATATAGAGAGAAATTAAGTAATAATTTCTGGTGGTTGTTTATCTTAGCATATCTTATCATAGCAATGGCATATTTGTGATCCTCACAGCTATACATGGTGCTTTACAGGCTAAGACATCCTAAAACCAGAATTTGAGGTCTGCAGCATGGTGAGAGCTCTGCCCACAAAACTAGGAATTTTCTCATTCCTGGAGCAGCTTCTTCTGTGTCATCTTCTGCTTAGCTTGTTGTAACTTTGTTAAGTGCTTTTTGTTGCCATCCTAACTAAATGAATTCATTATCCAAATATGTAAGCAGATAATTATAATTAATGAACAAAAAAAAAAGGTAATATCAAGTTAAGTAGACTCCCAGAGCTCTCGGGAGGATGAGTGGTCCCACTTAACTTATATTGCTTTAATAAGCAAATGCCAACTGACTAAAAAATACAATGAAGGACTGAAGTTCAGACTAATGAATGCCTTACTACCTATAAACCCTGCTATTCCCAGTTCTTTCCTGCATGTTTGATACTCATATGAGCTAAGAATTTCTGTAGCTAAAGTAGGCCAGCCCCAAGAATTGGATAAGAAACTGATTACCTTTTATAAATACCTACTAAACCTAATTAATTTCAGATTGATAATTAATAATAGATGATACCTAAAAAAGATTGTCCCTTTACCATATCCTTCCCAGTTCCTTCTCCCTGTAAAAGCTGCTCAAAGTGGGGTTTTAGATGGGACAGATTTCACTAGTGGAATTGCAAGAAGATTCAATATTTGGCCTACCCCTGTTGCTTTTAGCAATAGGGATGAAAAAGTGGGAGGTTGTTTTTACTAAACTGAGAGTCCCTTTTGAGATATTGCCAGAAATGAAATGGTTACTGTACATTGAAATAGTTCTTCACCTTTTTGTTCAATATGAAAGGCAAAAAAATGATGCAAATATGAAGCAATGTGTCAGTTCTGCTAAATAAAAATGTGCACAGTAAAACTAAATCACATATATTGAAGTGTTATTTTGGTTTTATGGAAATGTAATCTGTGTTATGACATTTGCATTTCATATAACTGCTACGGATAACTAATCTTCCAATGCATTGCATACCATTTTGTCACCAAAAAAAAAAAAAAAGTAATACTGTATCATCTGTTTCCACCTGTACACTGGAATATTCCATGACAAATGTATCAACATCAATTGTATAAATTCACTCCCAAGCCAATGAAAAGTAAGGATATGTTTAATAGAAAGATTCTTTTACCCTTAAACTCTACACAGCTATTAGAAGATATCATAGCTTGGTAGCAAAGGAAAAATTACAACTTCAAACAACACAATATATGGATGTTTGCATGCATTCTAAGACTTCTGAATTTTGAGTGAAAATTAAATACATCAATACAGACTGCCAATATGGAACCTTAACCAGAACCTGATGAAATTGCATGTTTCCCATTCCATGCCCAAAAGAATTATAGTTTTCAGCTCCGAAATATTTTATGTTATGGTACATATTTTTTTAAAAAGTGATACTTAATAAGTGAAAATACTAAGTATATTTGAAATTAATTTCCCTTTCACTTTTCCTTCTGTATCCCTTGCTTTTCTTTTCCTTCTGATTACCTTTGCTTATCTAAGTCATTATCCAACCTCTTCAAAGTTCCGATTCTCAACAAATGCATTTAGAGGAAGTTTCCACAGAGGGGTCACACATGACTTTACCCCTGATTAAGCCCCAGTTTCACAACAATGGTAAAAACAAAAAGCCTTTAATTTCCCCATTTTGGAAACCAGTCAAAACCAGGGAAACTCCAAAGGAATAGAGTGCAAGAACAAGCCTTGGGATTTAACTCCCAGCCCTTGGAATCCCTTAGGCACAAGGAGCAGAACTACTTGCAATAAAAAAAACAATATCCTCTGGTCAAGTGGAGTGTCAGGCACCAGTAGATGAGACATAGAGTTTCAGGTAATTCATTGACTTAGCACCAGACTTTTCACTGAATTTCAATGATACTTGTCCTTTTCAGCTATCAAGGGCCTAAATCTATGCTCAAGATACAGAATGACCTAACTTCCTGAAAATTGCTATTTCAGCTTACTGAAAATCAAACTAGCAGAGGTGGGGTCATTTGATTAATTCTTGATGTAATTAAAGAAGGTCAGCATTAAATGTGTGTGTTTCTTTTCTTGGGAAAATCATGCTTTCCTATCTGCTATCAAAGCCAATGCAAAAAGCATGTCTGTTCACTTGAATGTAGCTTTCTGCAGTGACATAGCTATATTTGGGATTCTTTTGTGTGCTGAGTTAGAAGGAGCAGCAGCTTTTTAAGCTCAGATGTGTAAATGCCCCCATTTATATCCTAGCTCTGCAAAAATGGGTTTTTGTGCATATTGCAGTCAATATACACACACAAAAGAGAAAAGTGAAATAAAAAAATATAATTCTCATATTAGAAAACTGAGTACTTACCTAGTGATAGCAGCTGGAATGAAAATGGCTGAAAGCAATAAAAATCCATTTTACCATTTAGTACAGTTTGTCAGACTAGAGAAATGGGATTGAATTTCAAAGCCACAGGCAAGCTGGCAGAAATCTGTGCTTATGGAGTTGATAGGGTTTTTTTTTCCTCCTTTTTTTCTTTTTTTCTTCTTTTTTTTTCCCTTATTTACAACTCTTTTGATAAGCCTTCAGCAAGTTACATAGGTTGTTCTAGTTGTATCTCCTTTGACTGGATTAGAATACTTGATGACAGTTTGGATAAGTTTGAGGCAGATGGTTCTTGACATTTTTCATGCCATCAGTTACAAACCATGCAAGGAAACTCTTTCATCCTTTGTTTATCCTTCACTTAGAAGCCACTATGGTAGATCGTTAAACTTTCATTTTTCACAGTGCTGATTAAGGCGTACTACAAGGCAGATGTTATGCAGCACCATTTTTAACAATTTACATTTAGCACCAAAGCTGGCTTTGTACTTGTTCCAGTGGATCAATTCACATTTCAAAAACTTCAAGGTCAACCTCTAAGCATTGCTACTCTGTTCAACAACTAAATGTTTCATAAAGTTTTCCCTATGCCTGCAACACTTGAAAATATGTGCTGGGGACTGTTTACTTGTTTATATCTGCCAAAATGAATACAAGTAACTATTGTTCATCTCTGCTACAATTAAATGACAGATATAGTGCTATAAAATCCAAAGACTTACAATAAAATGAATAAAGATCACTATTTTAACCCATGACAAAAAAAATACTCATTTATTTTCACTAACAGAATTTCTAAATAACAAATAATTACTATGCAATTGGCAGCTGGACCTAATTTACATCAGGTCAAGTAATAACATTTCATGGATGAAAATGTTTACTAGTTTATTTCACATCTGCATGTGCATTCTTTATTTTATGATTATGCAAATTCTATACTTCCTAGGACAAATTCTAATAGTTATATGTAAAAAAAAAAAAAAAAAAAAAAGACAAAAAAGCACCTTTAGAGAATAGCATAATACATCCAATCATAGCAAAATACAATAAAATTAATGCACAGCAATTTAATTTTTATGCTCTGTAGAAAAATTAGTTTTGAGAAATACTTATGCTCATCTGTAGGTGATCTAAGTTACATTTTTACTGAAAATTTATGGAAATTATCTGTAACCAATCATAGTAATGGAGTAGAAGCTTTTGTGCTAGTGACAATTTCCTTAAAGGACAATAAAGGGAAAAGGAACTTTTGTTAACTGAAGATTCCTTCATTTTTTAATTCAGCTTCTTCAAATTAGTAACATAAAATGGAAAAAATAGTATATATGATATAAAAAAGCATATTTTATTGAATTTTCAATTTTTTTTTAATTTGTGGAATTTCCTTATGCTTTTGTCTTCTTTTATTTAATTAAGCTGTAGCAATATGTCTTATTAATTATGATTTTCATTAAGTTCTGCAGTAAATATTAGCAGATTGAATTATAATTTTATCCTCTGATACCTCCTGATCCTCATCACACCCTTTTCTTTTGCTCAATTTATTCTTCTCCCCACCACCCCGAACCTGTGTCATAAAGACTTTTCTATCTTAGTTCTAACTCACTTAAGACTTCCCATCTGGCAGTACTACCTCATTCTTTACATCTAAAACTATTTCTTATCTGTATCTCTTCCCATTTTTCTAATAAATTAACGTTTAAGCTTTTCTCAAATCAAAAATGGGTTTCATCTGAGTAGTTCACTTGATTAATGACCAAAGGTCAATTAAATGTTGGTCTTAGGATAAACATCTACACCATGGAAAATATATTAGATACAAATATATGAAGAAAAATATTTTCAGTTCTGATCCTATGACTCTTAATTTCAGTAGTGCTGGAGAATGTCTTCATTTCACTGGAGGAACTATAGACATCACAACTGTCAGTCATGCTAACAAAGATGTGGGGAGTACACAGACAACATATGGTCACAACTATTTCTGCAGAAATCAACCTGGAAATCTTATAAAGAAAAGGCTACAACATCTCAAAAAAACCCATCTGAAATGGTGCTGACTTAGATTTGATATTCTGTCACCCAAACCCATACACCAATCTATATTTATAAAACCTTGAGCAAATAAGGCTCAGAGTAGTGATGACTGTGTCATTCAGGAATGTGTAATGGCCTTGCAAATGCACTGCACAGAGCCTTCTTTTTCCATGGTTCTATCAGCAAAAATAAATATAGGAGATGAATACTAGTGGGAAAGCATGGATTTCATCTTATTTTGTTACATTATTATCCAGGCTTACAACAATATTTATCATTCTACAGTTTGATTTGTTATAATATATGTTTACCTTTTATCTTAGAAGAAAAGAGTATCAGCCCTCCAAGGATAATGGAGAAGCAATGTTATTTAATTATTCCAAACTATCTAGTGCTTTGGTACACAAAAGATAACAGTCAACATACTGCTACAAGTGTGCTGATATGCAAGCTGCGGTCAAGATAAAATATTTAACAGCAGAAAAATACACTTTATGGTGCAGCTGCTATAATGGGATTTTAAATAAGGAAAAACAATTCTGTTTATTCTCAGTTGTGAAAATATGTACAAAGCTAACTACATTCATCCATAAATTAACTTGATAGGGGCTGAAGATCAGTGTATAATGGAACTTGACCATTTACCATACATACACCAAACAGGTGCAGGAGAGAGAGAAAACACATGCAGGTTGCTGTCAGCAGCAAACTGTCAACACATACAGAAAAAAACCTGATGTTATCATGAAAACAGTGAAAGTAAAGCTTAAAGAGCTTGCACAATCATAGTGGCCCAAGGTTCATTTCCAGAGTCAGCATAGCTCTGTCTATACAGTCATATGTATTTGAATGTTTAGGAATAGAAAATGAAGAAGGAAAAAAATTAAAAAGAAGAGCATGGACCACGTTCTTGTAAACTGGCATCGCTCCATGGAAACAAATGCAGCAGTGCCAGCTTGTGCCAGCTGAGGATCTGACATTACATGGAAAAATCCTGAGGCACCTGCAGTTCTGTGGGGGTGAATAATTTATGAATACATGAAATGCTCTGAATAACACATTTTTGAATATTTTTCCATTCACTCCATCCTATTTTTTTCACAGCCCATGGTCTTTAAACCCATTTATTACAAGCTTCACAGTAGGATTGTGACAATGCCAATTATTTGGCCAATCCCCACCTGCTCAGTTTCTTTACCTACTGCAGTTTTTCTGGGAGGTGAAGAGAGGTGACTATTTTAGTGCATTCTTCTTCTGGCAATTCTTAGAAAGTGATAGACAAAAGATAGACAGGTAATCCTTCTTGATTAAGAGGACCGATACAGAATCTTCAGGCTTCCCTAATACCTTTGGCTGCACTATAAATGTTATTTCAGACTTTTTATCAAATCCATATTCCATTTTTACACCTAGGACCCATTAAATATTGGATATTTTTTCCAAGTCTGCTGACAAGTCAGAGAAGGTGAAGGTGGAAGGCAAGGTATAACATGTCTCTAACTGAGCACCGCACTAAAATCCTTCTCGTAGCTTCCCATATGCAAGTCTAGAGCTTAATAACAAAAAAAAAAAACCAAAAAAACAGTGCCCAGCACTACTTCAAAATGTATTTATTTTAGAAGAAGGGTCTACCTGTTGTCTGGAGTAAGGGGCTGCTGCCAGTTAGAGCATCACACATGAAGCTGGCCTTCACCAGATAAGGAATTCACAGCCCCAGGTCACAGCTCATCCATTACAGATTTTCTCAACAATGGCTAAAATCCTGGCAAAGCCTGGGCATTCATTCCCTCCAGGTACAACTCCTCTAGGACAATAAAGCTCAGGGGGATCTCACCTGAAAAGCAACCAAGAAACTCACTATAGAGCAGAAATAGCTTATTTTATTTCCAGATGCCAGAGATACAGTGATGTGTGCTTCCAAATGTGGAAGCATAGATGCAAAACTCTACTACAGCAAAAACATTCTGGCAGCAAGATTTTCATTCTGTTCCTGCACATAAATGTCTTTGTGAATTTGTCTTTAGTAGTGATAAAATGTCATGTGAACCACTTTAGACAGCCAATGTCCAAACTGATGCTGCCTGTGGTGGATTTACTATCTCCAAGTAAATTTAAATATCTCCAAGTCCAAACTGAAACAGCTTCCTAGACCCTCTCTGTCCCTGCTCTTACCCAGAGCAGGTGGTCCCTGCTGAGATGAGTATGAACAGATTGTGTTGGTACCTGCACCCCACCATAACCCCTCCATTTGATTTGTGTATTGGGGACATATAGAGACCTGGAGCAGAACCACATGTCCCTGTGGGCCATGTGAATCCTATTCCAGCCCCTTCAGCAGAAGTCTTTATTTCCATTGCCCCCCTTTCATCAAGAAATCCTGACTCTTATGTACACCTTTACCAGCTATGCTAGAGGAGCTGTGCTCTCCTTGCATGTGCACTGTTTCCTATTAGTCTTCCTGAGATTTATGTATGCATCCAAAGAGGAGAATGGCCCTCTATGAATGTTTTAACAATCAGAACAATGAAGCATTGTGCATCAGACTGTTAAAAATGTTTCTAAACACTGTGTTCAATACACACTATTTGGTTTCCAAAGCTACTCTGGACAGAAATGATTTAGAAAACAACTCACAAGTAAACTAAAGCTCTTCTAATAAAACAAATATTTCACAGTTCATTTAATCTAAGATATTGAAAAGAACTGCCAGTACTCAGGTACGTGACCTGAAGCACAGAACTTTATTGCTTTCTCCACTAGAGATTAGAAATGTTTAGAAAACAGTTGCTGCTAGGGAGGGCTCCTTTAACCTAACAGTCATATCCCAGGACCACTTATCCTTTCCCAAGCAGTAGATAAAAGAAGAGAGGGAAACTGAGGTCAAGAAGATTTCTTTTTTTGTTTTTTTCTTTTATCTGTCACATTACAGAAAAAATTCAAAACTAACAACTAAAGTGAAATACTTTAAAGAATTTACATTTGGTAATATGTATTAAGAGCTTTACATTTTCTCTCATTTTTTTCTCCTATAGGAAGCATTCTGTTCCACAAGATACTTTGCCTTGTTGGTGGTCTCTTCCTTTTCTTACAGAACTTTTCACTCTCACCATTTGTCCTCCAATATCTATTTCTGCTTCTCTTCCAATTCAGTGAAATGCTTGTTCAGAAGGCACAAGGCTGTCACTAAGAGGTCAGTCTGCAGAGACATGATGGTCTTGCAGAATGTTTGCAATAAATGAAGCCCCCACCATTCAGACAACACGAGTGAGCAATGCCTGGATATTTGGAGGCCAGTGAGGACTACAGTGAGCTTACAAGTGTCAGACTAGCCACACAAAGTATACATATGTTTTCAACAAACAGATTTGTCAGGGAGTAATGCAGTTAGTTGCTCTTACTGCATGTTGTAATCTATTTCACATTCTAATGTGCATGTTAATAAAAAACAAATTATATTATATATATTATATCTCTTCTGTATTAATCTCAACAAGCCAATGATTTATCAAAGCTCTCTAATCTTTAGGTGAACTGACACTTTTGCAGTCTGAAATAATGAATGCATTCACAAGGAAAAGAAAGTTAGTCAAATTAAATATCCTTCAAATTTTTTTTAAATTATCAAAAAATTTAAACTGATTCTAACTACCAGCATCCATGTTGTCTCTAAGTACATAATCTGCACAAGGGCAACTTCAGCCAAACACATCACACCTGTTCTACCTAAAGAAGGAGCAGATCCACAGTGCTATCCTTTTATTATATTAATCTCCAGGGACTGCTTTGAAACCCTTGTGGAAGGCTGTTCCCATGGAAAATTCAGCAGCAAATTCCAATTATAGATGTAGCAATGGTGAAACTTTTGAGGATCTCACCAACCCCAAATAAAACCACACCTCTCACACTAACTTCTTCCACAGCATTAATGCTGGCTACAGATTTCACTCTATCAGAAGGAGACTCAAAGGCTGCTGCTTTTATTTGCTCATTGTCTTCTAATCAAAGATAATTTGACTGGCAAAATTATATTTAAAAAAATCCAATAAAACCTAGTCCTCTGAACTAATATAGAAATTTAATTCCAAATTAAATCAATGGGATTTATGGGCATAAGTGCCTTTGGGACTTTAAATCTTAGTATATCTTTAATACAATGTAATAATCAATAGTTCTCAAGGCAAAAGGACCAGGAATGCTCCAGTTCCCTTATGAAGATGAGGGTACTTTTTAGCAGATATATCTGAAGACACATTTTCTTTCCTAAAGATCATCAGAAAAATATTAGAAGTTAAATAATTTTCTTTTCATAAATACATGTGAATGAGTGAAGTGTCAATCACTGATTTATTCATGTTTATCAGATACAATCACTGAGTAAATCTGTCTTGTTTGGAGATCCACAGATAAACAGATATGCATTGATATCTTATCCCAAAAATCTGCACTACAGTTTTCTCTTTGCATAGCTCTTGGTGTGAGATGGTCATGGAAAAAAGAGCATTACCTACTTCTTCCCACAGTAGCCCTTGACTAACTTTTCTTTACAAAACTATTCCGTATTTCTGTTAACTACCTTTTCTTCCATGCTGCAAGAGCCATGGTTACAATAGGTAGCATTATTTTTACACAGTTTTTCTGATTTTATCTTTTATTAGTTTGCAAAGAATAAATCAGGATGGGGAGAAGGAAAAGCTGTTCTTCAAATATCTGTCCTGTCATACTTCATGTGCTTTTGTCTGCAGTGTGCTTAGTGCTCAGTTTTGAGCTGAGCATCGTTGGGGCATGTGTGATCATAAATTTGCTTGTGGCATTATAAATTCCTTTTTCATGATTGCTGCTCTTTAGCAATTATCTTTGCTAACCAATATTTTGAAGTGTTTTGATGCAAGGCCCAGACAAAATTCTAGTTGTCATATTGTAGACTTAAGTTGTGCTTATTGATAACCATTGAGACCCAGCAATGTGACCTTAGGGAAACAGAGTCAGGTCAGGGACTCTTGGCAGAGTCTGATGTGACCCAAGTTCTATGTGTGGAGATGGCAACGGATTTACATTGGCTTCCCACACACTGATACTGCACAATTCACAGTGAAACCAAGCACCATTCCTTAAAAAGCTATCATCCAAATTGCAAGCATGTGAATTAAATTAAATTGGCAAACTCTAGCTATGCACAGACAGTGATTTCCAAATAGTTTCCTGTTTTACAATAGTTTCTAAAATACCATTTTTGACAGTCATGTTCAGTGATCTTACACAGCTCTGAGGAATACAGATCATTCTTTAATAGTTCCAATGTGAATGCAATCCAATAATCTATCTTGATCTGTACCAGAAGCTACATTAAAAACAGGACTCCAATGTGTCTCTCCTGAGGAGGTGGTTATTTTGGCAGAAGGTGAGAAAAAAGAAAGAGAATCACAATATTGTATTTTCCAAAGTTCTGCAATTGTAAAGGCTTTCAGAGACTTCCAGGAATTAATAAATATCTTTACAGTCAACCAGATGAAGTATGTACAGAGTAGAAAAACAAAATTATACCAAGTGCATCTGTGCTTAGGAAATGAGGAAGACATTTCTCTCACCTCCTTTCTGAACTTCCTTTGTCTCTAGCTCTGGTTATGTGGAACAGCTCCAAACCTCAGTGGAACAGCACTACATTACATCATCTAGCATTTAGTTAAAAAATCCAGCATGAGGTATTGGTAAGTCCAGGTTAAATTGCTAGACTGCTTATATACCAATCTTTCCTTCATGGATGGATGACTAACAGAAAATACTTAAGTTACTTATGATGGAAGCAGCTATTTGTAAATTGTAATTGAAACTCTTAGTGTTACACACCTGATGCTTGATATTCTGTAAACCAAACAGGATTCATGCCATATGCATAAGAGACATGAGCCACAGTAGCAACTCTGACCATTTTTTACCATTAGCATAAAATGCTCCAAACTGATTGTCAGTTTGTGAAATTTTGAAAATATTCAGTAAACAACTAACAAATTGTTATAAATCCTATATATCAAATAAAATTGCACTATGAAACATGAAAAAATGTTATACTTAAGCTGCCAAGTGTTTCAAATGTAGATATGAACTTTCTTTTACCTTTGTTCTACCAGAAAAATAATATGCGTCTCATACAAAAAAAAAAAAAAAAAAAAAAAAATTAGAGTGTTTCTTTATTTTATTAGAGTACAGCAGCTTTTGTCAGCAAGGGAATACTTTCTGTAAATGGTAGGGTCAATAGTTGGTTAAATTAAATTCTCTCAGTACTAGACAGGTTAGTCAGGCACTTCCCAGTTGTGGGAAATCTTCAGTTTATTGCTTCCTGTATTTACCAAGAGATATGACCAAGACATACTGCATATAATTTCAGTTTGTAATTTTTCTTTAATAGACATTTAAATATATTTTTCTCCTGCTAAGTACATTTGTATTAAGAGTTCATTCCAATTGCTCAAAAAAATTTGAAATTGCCAAATTTTCAGTGGGCCAAATCTATTTCTGGTAGAAGTCTAGATAAATGGATTTACTGCACCAATAACTAAAACAGTGGTGTTTTACTTATTCCTATATATGCTTTTCATTTCAATTATTTTCACTTTTCTACAGAACAGTAATACAGATACCACTTTATGCTTTAAAGGTAATTGAAGGCCTTCTGGAAAATAAAAAGCAGTTTTAATAAATATTAATCTTCCATTTTTACAAGTGATTACGTTTAGAAATATATAATCCAATGAACAGTCACACTGTATTTGTATTGAGTCAGAAAAAAACACAGACTAAGTAAAACCTTGTAAAGTACACAGCATAATTATGCAAAGCTGAAATGTGAAGCAATTTATGCCATGGCCAATAGTGGGGGCTAATACTAAGAAGAATTTATTTTAAAAATACCAGGAAAAGAAGAGCATGCACCAGCTATTCAAACAGAAGTAATAAAAAGCTTTATTTTGAAGGATGCCTTGACAAACATTCTGGGATTTACCTTAGAAGAGATCTTGCTTTCTTTTCTTTAGCTATTACTGGGATAGAGTGAGGCAGCCTCCATGCAACACCTGTCCCCACCTTACAGGTGCTGTAGTCACAGGCACTCTTGATGTTTGTAGTTACTGTGGATTCCCCAGGTTTCAGCCTGGCCAGGCTCACCCAGCTCAGCCAACTTGTACCACACTGGCAGCAGTCTCAACACAGACTGAAGGAGCTCATTGCACACTGAGCATCCACTTCTGTAGAGACACATCAAAACTGGTTTTCCAGAGCAATTTCAGCTACAAATTCTTGTACTTCTTGAAGGAATAAATCAACACCAGAAACAACTTTGACTTATGCTTTGGATACTGCTCAGGGATACAGCAGCTGTCTTGCTAGACTTTTTAGTGATCTTAGCAGCTTAAACAATCCACCTGGCACCTCATTCTTCACATGTAAAGGAAGAGATATGTGATTTTCTTTCTTCTGACTTGCCTGTTTATTTTAGAGCAGTGAAAAAGGTACATAAAAACCATAGACTTCAGGGAACTTTAATCTGTCAGGCATATAAGAAACACTACTCCTAATCAAAATATCTATAGACACTATGATATTTCAGTATATTAGAAAGGCTTCTCTATTCTATTGTGATTTTTAAAAGGAAAATACAACTCTCATAAAATTCTAATTAGAGAATTACTGATCCTAGGAGAGAGGAGTCTGAAGAATACACCTTTATAGAAAGAGATTTATTTTAACAAAACACTCAAAGCAGCTCTGGCATGTAAATCAAACCAGCCTTTCCCCCACTTCCAAATAATTCTCATTTATTCTTGCAGCCTACTAGCAAGTGCCACTTTGCCTTATTCACTGACTCAGACAACCATACCAAAAACTTCGGACTTCAATTCCAGCCAACAGTAATGGAAAGTGTAACCTAAATTGCCTTACAAATGCCTCTTGCATCCATAAGTGAATTAAACTAAACTTCTGGGAAACCTGTCTGCTCAATGCTATTGTGCAAAGGACGGAGCAGATCTGAGGCAGGAGCAGGGATGGGGGATATCCCATTTGCATAAGGAAGATAGCTCCTTTGTAAACATTGATACAGAATGGCAAGTCTAGCAATGACTTTTTCCCCCCTAAACTCTCTCCCCTCTGACTTACACATCCTTGTAATATATACTGCTGTTTTGACTTGAGCTATGCACCCAAATAGACTATTTGTGGAGCATTTGTGATGCACAGATCTATTATGCACAGCTATCAGAGGTCAAACACAGAGCAATTCTATACCTCTGATGTCAGCCTGAACAGAAGCATTGTTCTTGGCAGTGACAGGAAAAAGGCACCACATCCAAATTACTGAAAGCCTTCTCATGGCAGAAGAAAAAGCTGTCAGTTTAACAGCTGAACACAGAAGGTTCAACCACTATATATCCTTCTCATTCAAGTAACATGAAACCCTGGAATGAAAAAAAAAGAAAGAAAGAAAGAAAAAGAAAGAAAAAAAAAAAAAAAAAAAAAAAAAAAAAAAAAAAAAAAAGCTGGAACTGTGTCAGATTTTTTAAGTTGGAAAAGCTCTTGTCAACGCTGAACAAAGAAAACCAGCCATTTGTGTTGCCAAGACAGTGCTACTGAATTACAAAATAAAAGAGAAAGAAGAAGCCTCAATATAAATATATAATGTGCATGTCTGTACCAAAAGCAAAAATATTCTAAATTTACTATAGTTTCATACTTACACTGCAAAGTAGGCTGCAAACCATGTGAATATCTGTTAACATGCACACTCACACATAGGTATATGCTGATCTATAGCAAATCTATAAAATTTGCCCCCTATGTATATTTCCCTCTTCTGTATTTCATTACTCAAAACAGAAATAGTTCTCTAATTACTACACTCATATCTTATTCATGCTCAGTGTATACTCCTTGAACAGCATCCCCAAACTGCATAGGCTGTACTTAAAGAGCGGGGAAACATCTCCCTGCCTGGGGTGAACGACCCCTTCACACATCTTTGACAAGACAGACCTTAGCATGTCAACAGCTATCTAATAACGATACAAGAAAAGAATCCTCTGACTCTGGGCTGTATGAAATAAAGGTGTAGGCTGTGTCACGCCCTGAGGCTACAATCCCCTCGCCGTTCCCCTAGAACAAAGTGCTGCTCAGTGTAAGGGAAAGCTGTTTGGAACTACAGCAGTGATTACCAAATCTTCACTTTTTCTCCTCTCTTAGTTTTAAAACACACATTGGGTGAACAGCAACCATTTGTAAGAGCTAAGTATGTAATCCAGCTTACAGGCTATATTTCATTTTCTAATGCATAAGTAAGAGAGATTTAAAATTCCAGTAAATAGTTCTAACCAGCTACATCAAACAAGTGAAGCATTAGATGGGGAATGTGCACACATCTGTCATTTGATCTGCCACATGGTCCTTGAAGAAATATCAGTCCTGATAGGTGCTTTACTCGTTTTGTTTTCCACTTCCACTGGATAAGCAGTTTAAAAAGTGATGCTAATTTTTAGCAGAAGAACCATGAGAAGTAATACGAGGAGACAGTTGTACACAGTCACAGGATGAATTCAGAATATTAAAATGTTACTCTCTGCCACCATTAAATAAAAAATTGAGTTTAATTTCATTTCTGTGGGTTGCTCTTGCTTTTTTGTCAATACAAAGCAAAAATAGATCATTTTAGCTGATTAGAAGTTCCCATGCTCTTCTTATTTATCTCACACTTGAAATCACAACAGTCAGTTTGTGACAACATAATTGTCTCCATAGAAACTAGTTCTCATGAAATGGAGCATTTGCACAATATTTGGACCCTGTTTACTGAAAACCTGGTAAACACACGTATTTCCCAAACTGTCACCACTGGCAGATTTTATAGAAACCCACAAACCACTCTAGTAGGGATATATTAAAACAATACTGTTTTCTATCTCTAACCAGCCAAAAAATAAATCAATCATTGCATGAGGACTAAGTAAACTTCTCAGCTGTTCAGAATTAGGACCCATGGCTCAGTGTTCTTTTATGCTCAGGTGTAGCTCTGCTCAGCCTAAACTGTGCATGAGGTGTCTGAATACTAGGAATTGTTGACACATGACACTCACAAACCAAAGAAAACATTGTGAATGCTCTTTACAGTATAGTAGTGTATAGCAAATTTTCTCAGGTTAAACTCCTATTACCTTTATTTTCCATTTGCTTCTAATTTTGGAACTTTAATCATTATTGAGGATGACTTTAGGCTCAGCCTTGACATCAAACTAAATTCCCTAAACCTCCTCAAATACACAATTTCTATAAAAGCTTTTAGGAAATAGTGGGATTTTGAAATTCTCTTTATCTGACTGCAATAAATGTTTAAGTGAGGCTGTATTCCTTTGCTATATCAATACCTGGTTGCTTTTGTACATAAGTGGGATACATCTTGCCTAATTTCATTCTTTATACTCCCTGTACAGAAATCAGTAGGTACTGGCAGATAACAATGCAATCTGCCTGCTCAAAACAAGTGTCTAAGAGTTAGGTGGTGTCTGGGAATGAAATCAGTGACAAAATTTTAATTAGCCTCCAAAGCAGAGTGCATCCTCCTGCCACTGACCTGTGTTGCTGCTGTGCCCATCCAGGTGTGCACCATGTTCCAGGGTGGAAGAGGGGAGGGCATTGCTCATCAGCATTTCCAGTGATTTAGAAAGGTGAATAGGGGACAAATCTAGAGATACTCTTCCCAATCACCTCATTTAAATTTTTCATTTTGTCTAACAGATAACATTTTGCTAAACCTATCCATAGAATATGTGTCTTGTGGCTTTTGGGGCAGGGAGAGCTTTTTATTTTTGTTTGTTTGGTTGGTTTTTGGGGTTTTTGTTTGGTTTTTTGTTTGTTTTTTTGTCAGGCAAGGCAAAAAACAAAGGGAAGACAGAATTCTTGAACATCTAATGATCAGTACAGCCTGCATACCTCAGAACCAGCCATTTATATGTCGGATCCTACCATTTGAGGGTGTCTTGCCAGAAAAGAAACAGATGGTGCCAATAAAAAGCAAAAAAATGAACTTCATTCTTCCATAACAAGGCAATAAACCCCAGCATAATATTATTATTTTCCATAAGTCAGGTCTTAACACATCAGGGGCAAAAGATGAAAAAACTGAAAAAAGAAACCTTGTACTTTTGTTCCAAGGCTTTGATGTCATCACTGCTGGGTTTTGGAAAAGAGCTCACAAAACTCTAAAAATCATTTTTAGCCTTTAGGTTGCTCTGCCTAGGGATTTAGAAAGGATGTCAGTGCAGGGTTACAGACCAGATGACAATTCTCCTTGCTGCCAGGTGTATGTGGGCTGGAGGGATAAATAAGGTGCATGGAGATGAAGTTTGTAGTTACCTCTTTTCCCATATATTGACAGAATACATTTCACTATGCACTGACTGAGGGTTTTTTAATTTCTCTCCATCTCTAGGATCCCTTGGGTATGTGAATGTTTTTCTTTCTCTCTCTTGTTTCCCCATTCTGGCTTGCAAGTTTATCCCACACACCTGCAAGAGCAGGATCTTTTAGTCACAAAGAGCTGCCAGAGCTCACATGACAAGGAGGAGACATAATTTGGAGCATCTTTTTCAGCTTCATTAATAACAAAACACCTGTGAGCTAGGGAGTTTAAGAGATTGTGTCTTCATCATTTATGAATCTTCCTCCCTGCTGTGGCACTTATTTCTTTGCCAGCTCAACCTGGCACAATTCCTCAGCAGCCAAAATTAAAAAAGGAAAAAAGTGCACTTTTGTCTCCAGTAAAAGCAGTGTGGATGGCAAAGGCAGGGAGAAACCACCACCAGGAGCTGAAAGCCTACCCTTGCTAGAGCTGTAAGAGTGACAAGCATTGACACTGCTGCCTATTTATTCTGTTTGACAGTTTCCTGTTGTAAGAAAAATAATGGAAAAGGAAAAATATAATCCTAATGACTCAAGTATGACATTGTAGCTGCTCATTTCCTCCATAGTCCCATTGCAAACTTTCCATAGTACATGGAATTTTGAATTTTATTGATGAATAAAATAGCTGTGGCAAAAGCAGAGAATGGCTTCTAAGCCTATCTTTCCATAGTAAGTTTCTAAAGGGAAGAACTGCCATTAATACATTCTTGCCATGAAAGGTTAAATCCTATCACAAAGATTTATTTTTTTAAGTCATTGTCTTTCCTGGAAAGCTTCGATGAACACTCTCACAAAATGCTCCATTCTGAAGCACTACCAAAGGAAGGGCATTTGATTTGCAACCAAACTAACAGCAGCTATACAACATGTTGTGGTTAATTTGACCTCTGAGGACACTGGAGCACTTTGCAAACTATCCCAGACTCCCAGGCACTGAAATCGCCTTTTGATATCATCTGAGTTATTGCTGTCCCCCATGAGCCTTTTGAAATTCTCTCAATACAAGTGTTAGGACCTAGGAGTCCTTTGGTAGACAGCATAAATGCATGCCAGAGATCATTGTATAAATCAATTATTACATCTCACAGTGTTGTTCAATAGGATTAAATAACTTGAAGGTCTGATAGATAACCCTATCTAACTGTAGCAGACACAACAGTGACCACCATCAAAGAATTTACCTGATATTACAGTATTAGCATCAAATCTTGGATGAGAAACAACATCTTTAAATGCCAGAGAGTCGCTAAGGCAAAGAAGTGAATGATCAAATCTGTCTTTTGTGCTGTTTAAAGACACTGCAGCTTCTGAAATTGCTTTAGCTTTTACTCTGGAGATGGTGCAGAGATGCACCATCCTCATACTGATGTACATGTATGCATCCTATGCCCTGCCTCTTGTCTTTTGTAGTATATGTGAGTAAAAATCTCAGATTATTACAGTCTGAGAAATACTTTTTATTTTAGGATACACAGATTTTGCATGCAATTTCTGTTTTATGTACTCCTTGTAGAAGAAATGTAGTAAAAATAATGATCTGAAATGCAAAGCCTGGGCAAGAGCTGATGTACCACAGGTTTCCCTCAGCTCTGCTACTGGACCTCCATGCAGCTAACAGGGTCTTTCTTCTTTCTTTAGCAAGGCATTTCTGGCTACCCTTGAGCTGTGCCACTCAGTGATACAATCATACATTCTGCAAGCAGAAAATGAGTGCATCTGCTCTTCATATCCTGGTGCTCCATCATATCAACAACGCCTTGAACCTGCCCCATCAGGGCTGCCATCCCAGCTCATGAACAGACCCAGCAACGGGTGTAACCCTAATGTGAGCAAGTGGCTCTCTGGGATATGCCTGACTTACAAATTCAAATTCAGACACAAAGAAATGCAGCTGAGACCTTTGTTATTTTCTCATGTGGCCAGTTCTGGGAACCCCACGGGAAATTCAGAAGGATAAGATATACACTGTGTGTTTCCTCAACATTCAGTGCCTGCAAGACCAGGTTTCAATAACCCCCACCACAGATTAGTTGGTAATTTTGGAAATCCATATATTAAAATCTCACAACAAAAAATCTCCAATCATTTTTGAAGCATGCAATTTAAAAAATCACTCCGTTCTTATGGTTTTGATTATTCCCAAGTTCATTCTTACAGCATAACTAAGTTATGGACAGAAAAACTGAACTGCTTTAAATGGTAGGACATTCCACTGCTGTACTGGTTGAAAAGTATAATTCAGAGAGCTTAGTACCTTGTTCTGAATCTCAGTTTTACTCTAGTGTGCAAAGAAAACTGGAAAGCTTCTTAAATATGTATTCTTTTGTGAAAAAATTAATTTAAAAATCCCTGTAGGATGGAAAATACAGCATCCTGGCTCAAAGGCTAATATCAAGACTAATATTAAAGAAAAAAAACTGGGGAAAAAAAAAAAGGAGGAGACATACACAGTGAAAAGAGGATATAAGAAAACAACTGAATGGAAAAAAAGGAATGTGAAGGAATTTTCTCCTTATTGTTATGTCTCCATTCTCTCATTCTAATTACCATATACTTCAGAAATAATAAGACAAAATAAGCAGATGAGATCCACAAGAGCAATAGGCCTCACTCACAGATTAAAAGCAGGTGGCAGAGGGAGAGAATAATGTGAATGGGGTAGGACTTGTGCTCTGGAGGAGAAAGACGACGTGGACACAGCTCTCACTGCCTGGGCTCCCAGCAGCTCTGGGGAGTGGGGCAGCCCCCACAGCCAGGCTCCCACAGAGAGCCCCAGCTCGAGGGCAGCACTGTCCAGGGCTTCTTTCTCACTCAAGTAACATGAAACCACAGAAAGAAAGCTAGAACTCTCAGATTCAGTGTAAAGTTACAAAAGCTTTTGTCAGTGCCAAACAAAGAACACAACTGAGGCACTGCCACTGAATTAATAAATAAAAGATAGAATTTCAACTTGTATTTATAGTATAAGTATACAGTCTGCTACCTATGCAATGCATATATCTCTCCTTATCATCTAATATTTACTTATAACTAATATATTTAATACATAAGTAAGCATTATATAGAAAATATAAATTCTATGAGTACAATATGGATCACCCACTGAGTGCAAATAATCACCCTGCTGAGAAGAGTGTCTTTACATTACAATCTCCTCTGCTATGTTTTCTACACTCCCAGCATATGAAGGTCTTCCTAAAGCCAGGATCAGCTCTGACAGCCCTGCAGCAGGGTGACACCAGGGGCCTGTGCTCAGGCAACTCAATTGTACTGTTAACATTTAGAACCACAATCAACAACACGTATCAAGTGATTTGCATGTAATGGTGTTGAGTGGCTTCTAAATTTAAAAAACTGAGCATATTGCCCACTCAAAGGGGATATTCCTTGTTATTTTGATGTTAGATGTGATTTACAAGGCCAACAAGTTAACAGCACAACCAATAGCTAACAAATCTGTACCATATGGATGAGGCTCTACAGATGACAAACACTCTTTGACTCACCTGCAGTTTATTTTTAGTATACATAACTGTCTGCATTCAGGCTTTATTCAGATTCTTTTCCAGTACTGTCAACAGTTTAAAAATTGAGAGCAATTTCAATCAAGAGTTTCACAGACCAGCACTGTAAATAGTCTTGGGAAACATGAGCTCCAACTCTTTAACAAGCATTTGTCATGAACTTATATAAGCCTATGGCTGGAAAGGGAGGAGGGTGGGGAGGGAAAAGAATAAGAAAAAAGAAATTCAAGTGCTACCTTACTAATTAACCAGAACAGTGATTAAAACACAGGTGTACACAACACCCTTACCTCAAGGAATTGGTTGGGCCACTGGTAAGACCAAAACTTGACCAAACTATTGTCTTGAATAACTCAGAGGGTTGAAGGGAATAACTGCTTACAGAACAAAAATCCATCAGATATCTCTCTTCTGTTGTTTATATTATTGACCTGATCACTTGGCAGGGTAGGTGAACAATATTAAGTCAAATTCCCAAATGGTTTAATTCAGCACAGCTTAATTCAGCTTTAATTTAGCACAGTTTCATTGACTGCAGTCCAGCTGGGCTGATTTATTCCAGCTAAAGGGTTGGCCTCACTCTAGTGTAACTGGTGAAAACTATTATCCACTGAAAGCATGATCATAAAGAAAAAGGTATTGAGAGGCATAGTATGAAATACAGGGTGTTGATATACTGAATGCTAACAATGTTTATCGCAAAGACAGCTCACTCTTTCACTGCTGTGATTATAGTTGCCTTTTGTTACAACAGAGCAAAAGAAGGACATCTTTATTGCTTGGAAGTCCATGTGCTCCTCCTATTTATCTTGCACTTGAAATCTTTACCCTTAGTTTGTGACAACATAATTATCTCCATGGAAACCAGCTAAATTGTCATGAAATAGAACACTTATGTAAGGCCTGGACCCTGCTTCTTTCCCAGCCAGCACAAGGCTGTACAGACTGACCTGGACACATCTACACGGGCCCACTCTTCCCCTTGCACAAATGCCATAACACACTGCTTTTCCGGGGCAGCCAAATCATACCACTTAGTATTTTAAGGCTTCATAAATAGCTCTCCTAAAAGCCTTCATTAATTGGTCAATGCAATGAAGAATTACTCTGGTTTGATATTCAGATATGTCTACCTAAGTTAGGCTTACAGTGATTTACAGAACACTACAACGTATGGAAGGTGTCACAGAAAACATCAGTGCTTTACAAAACTGAATTTCCAGCTTCACAGTCTGAAAACACAAGCCTAGCAAGGCAAATATTTCCTAGCATGAGTTAGAATGTTCATATCATGGAAGCTTAGCAACAATGAGAAGATTAAGTATGGGAGCTCTAGTTAAAGTATTTTTTTCCCTTAGTGCTTTTGAAAATCCCACTGCACACTATTAGTTGCAACTATGCTGGGCCAATCCTATTAGCTCTCTCCATTAAGTGCTCACAACTTCCCCCTGGAAGATGTATTCTTCCATTTCAGCAGATATTTTATAAATTAATTGCAAGCTTTTCACAGTTAAGTTCCATTCATTTTATTTTTAAATTCAGTATGCACTGATGCTTTGGATAACATTACAGAGAGACCTTTGAATACTTTACCATGTTTAAAAATAAATAAATGTGTGTATACACACACAGACTTTTCTGGGGATAGAAGAGAGGAATAAGAATTGTGTGGTAACATACTATGCATTTGTAACATATTGCAGATATCTAAAGGCCAAATTATTTTTAGCCTGCTTTTCTAAAGAAATGACTCTTTTGTGCTTGTGCCTCTGTCTGTTCCTTTGATTCTACTGGCCAGTTACCCTCAACAGACAGGCAGTATTATCAGAGAGATTGTTGCTAAATATTTCACAAAAGCCAGAGCCAAATTCTGTCCCCATTAAGGAGATGCTCAGAGGACTTTGTCCCTGTACATTCTCATGGCATCACTTCTGGCTGCTCATGCTGAGGACAGGCTCACTGTGGACTAGCAGGGATGTGTGCTGTCTTTGTCCCCTCTACACAAGAGCTTATGAGTTCTTGGGGAGCAATTACAAAACACTAAGTTAAACATCATCAGAAAACAGGGCTGAGACACAGAAAAGACACTGAGGTACTGCCACGGAGAAGACGTAATGAGGAGAAATGAAGTTGATGACGTGACAGAACACATGAAGAAATTGGATAGAAATCAGCAAGACTTTATTAGGGAAGGCTCATATGGGAGCTGTTCCTGGAAAAACAAGTGCTCTCATATTGTAAAGCAATTAACTGGAATTTGCTGTCAAAGGTATTGCAATTCTGCAAATTATTTCAAGAGAACAGTCATCTAAATTTACTAATGCTTTCTGTTTCAGGTGAATACATAAGGCTTTCCTCCCTCAAGCTACTCATTTCTAAAGCTGTCCTGTGCTCCAACAACAGCAATTTCATCCCACGTTGTATTTAGCAAATTGCACTGAAGCGCATGAAGCCTTCCCATAATCTCTGTAAACAGGGCTGTATATCTAAAGGCAACTCTCACATATGGGTCATTATCTGTTCTAGTGCTTGATAGCTCCTATTCATGACCACGTCATCTCAGTAAAAATGAAGTTGTTCTGCATTTAGATGCCAAGTAAGAAATTCTAAGATATATAAAATACAAGCATTTCCATAAACATAATTTTCTATACATATAGTAGATTGTATCATTCACATAATGCCTTGAAACCAAACCAAATATACATCTGGAGATTTAAAGAGCTGTACAAGAACTAGGTATTTTGCTTGAATGCATCATTACCTGTATACCTATATTATCTTCTCCTGGGCAGTGGTAAGGAGTGAATCTTAAATTGTTAGGCTGTTTTGTCACCCATCTGAAGTTTAGTATAAACTGAGTCAGGAAAACAAGAGGCCAGACACAACAAATTTTCTGAAACTGGGGATGGTGAGTAACACAGCTTACACATATGGTGTGGCACCTGGTGCTCATTACATACAAATCAAACAAGCTCATCATTCTTGTACAGCATTTCTCCAATACAAGCCTGTTAAACCCCCTTCTCTTCTATTTCCCTGTAATTTTTAGGCGTCATGGTCAAAAGGTAACAATCACTAACAGGAACATACCAGTTTGCCACCAGGGAATAGGCTGCAGCTGAGTTCCCTATTTCTAAAGACTTTCATTTTGTGGTCTTGTAAGATTAGGGCACATGACCCACCCACAACAGCTGAGAGCACTTAGCTGTACCCCCTCTCATTCCATCCTATGGGATGCATTTCAGAAGCTCTTGACTAGACTGAAAAAACCCTATAGAACTCAAAAATATCTGACAAGAGTAGGAGAAAGTCTGCAAAAAGTACATGAAATAGAATTAACCGCTCATATTTGAACCAATGTGATAGAAGTGTTACAGCAAGAATGGGAAAGCCTCAGTGGTTACCCCAGTTAAATGTACCAAATCAAATGCAGAATATTCCCCAATGCTGTTTAATAAAATGTGGCCCCAGAGTGTTTGCATAAGAGAGGACATGTACAGTACAACTACTAAAGGACCTCTGGGCTTCTCCAAGTTATCTCCCATAGAGCTTCCCATGGCCTTTCCTTAGTTTTGCAGGAGGCAGAACACATTTAATGACCTAATAATTAACAAAGCAAGGCTTTAATTATATGATAATTTAATGGCTGAGTTACAGAGGGCTTCTGTAATGAAATGAGATGTCTTCCAGGGGCACTCTGGTGAAGTGCACATCCAAAAGAGATCCATTTTTATTTGCATGTGCGTTTTGGTCTAGAATACCCACCGAACCCTGCCAAAATGACCAGCTGATGCTGTGGCAGCCTCGTGAGTATACCAAATAGCACAAGGAGAAAGGACTATCCTGCTTCTCTCAGCAGCTGTGTGAGCCCAGCAGCTCTGCAGTACAGCATATCAATTACCCAGTAATTACCCCCTCCTATTCCTGTTACTTAAAAAAGAAAAAAAAAAAAACAAACCCAAACTTTGCATCTCTGTTTCATATAGAAAAGGTGATGCTGGAGGGAGAGAACAGCATTTTCACATGGGTGCTTGCTTGCTTTCTAAAGGTCAGAGTCTGTAAATTTTAACTTGTATAAGAGTTTGGATTCACTAAGGCTTCTAAAACAGGTCAAAATAGAAGTTGTGGAGTCAGACAGAGAATAGTAAAACAACAGTATTCAGAATAAAGACAATCTGAGATGATATATAAATCTCTCTAAGAAGCCATCTAGCATTTTAATTAAAAACCTCAACATGGTGCTATTTTGCCATATTTTTCGAAACTTACTTCTTTTACCCAAAGAAGAAATGTAGTATTTTCTACATTTGCATTAAACTACAATGTGAGGGAAAGCAGTTACACATCAGTAATACATCATCAAAAACAGAAAAATAAAATTATTGGTCGCAATTAGTTTTATGAAGAGATTTTGTGAATAAGTGAACATATATTTAATCTCTGTTAATGTTTTTTCCCCTTCAGCTTAGAGGAGGTTCTCTGTCATTGCAACACTAAAGTATCATCTATCATAAGAGGAACAAAAGACCAAAGCACCATTCAAAGATGATAACATGAAAGACTTTGAGAGTCTTTCATGTCCTCAGTCACATAGTTCTGAATCTTCCCCTTCTCTATTATTTCTGTATATTACTATATAAAACCATGCATCCAATGAAAGATCTCATCTGGAGGTCAGAATTTAAAATAATACTTATGCAAGTCTACGAATTGTTAGTGTGCTTTCTCAAATTTAAGCTCTTTTTTTTCTAGTTTTCATAGCAGTTATACCAAACGGGTTAAGGTATCTGTCGTAAACCAATCTATCCTTTCCTTAGTGTCAGAAAATTTAGGCCCAATTGTAAAATGTCTATAAAATAATACTTCTTTTCATGTCTTTAGTGCTCTTCTCCAAGGACCTCAAAATATTTCAGAAATTACAATGAACAACTTCCTAATCATATCCATATTTTTCTTACCAACAGAGAAAGAGAAGCGTAGGCAATTTTTGCAACATTTTTTAAAGTCTTAAAATGAGCCTGTGGCAGAGTTAAGAACAGAACCTATTATCACAGATGTCCAATTGCTTTGAACACAATAGCATTCGTTCAGAATGTGCCTTGTTCTTGTTTAGAACTATTTTCTATGGTACTAATTTTGTAGACAAAATGCAGCAGAGCACTGAAGTCTTTCAGTGGTTTTTGTACAGCCATAGGTACATAAAGTATTTATTCACATGTTGACATGAATTGTTTCTATGTAGCCTATGACAATTCTTTCTTACTCTGTTTTCTTTCTACTACGTCTTCAATTTTTCCACCTCTCATCAATCCTCCAGAAGTACAGCACATGCATTTTAATGGAGAATACATCAAAGGTCGACAATGATGCCTGGCTACTCAACAGAATGCCAAACTGGTGAATCACAGCTCACAGGCTAAACAAAGACCAATCCACACACTCTACATGGGCTTGATTTTTAATCTCTGTAAGCAGGAATATAGTCAATGTATTTGCCTGGGCTCAACAACATTTAGCTCTGCTTCTACCACTCACAGAGTTTTTCAGCCTTCTAGAAATATCAACAAAATCTCTAACACCTAGATCTGTTAAAAGCTTGTCTTTGCCAACCCTCCTGAAAATAACTTTAAACACATTAAAATTCTACTCGAAGAATTAAAGCAAAAATTGAGGTAGAAGGATTTTTGTAGGATAGTGTGTGAGAAAATTAGATTCTTGTGCTTGCAAAAGAGAATGTAAAGGGAATATAATTTATTGAGAGGAAATAAGCTATATCTTATATGAGGTCATGCCTATACAGACAGCATTGTTTGTCTGCTGGAATTAGAAGCAAGGATGAAGGAATGAGATGGCATGAGATGTAAGACAGTTCCAGAATTTCATCCATATCCAGTATGTGCCACCCATTCAGTAATAGTGCTGTTGTTACATAGTGCCTCTCCGCTCTGTAGAATAATTTCCTTTTTAATGGAATAAATACATAAATTTAAAACCTGAAAGCTTGCCTGCAGCTATTAGCAGCCTATTGACAATGTCCATGCATTTTCCAAAAGACCCTTCCTTACATCCTTCAATACTGGCAAGTCAGGAGGCAGAATAAAATGAGTAAAATGGAATCAAAAGATGAAATTCAAATTTCTAATCCATGGAAATATTGTGCTACCCTAATACCGTTTTGATTATTGTCCCTCTTCACATGATGACTATCAGCAGAGCTCACACTACTGGAGACAACACTTAGCAAAAAATAAGACAACTCCCATCTCCAGGGCACCTCAAGCACAAAAATCTACAACTTTGGGTGTTCTGATATGCCAGAAAGCTAATGAAAGAAGCCTGCAGCTACTTGACTTACAACCAGATGTGGTTCACCCAGGATTAATACATCAACACCGATCCTGTGCCCACAGTGACCATAATCCCAACACTTCTTTCCTCAGCACTGCTGGATGTGTGGAACAGGGACAGGTCTGTTCCTAGGACAGATGTGGGAACAAGGATTCTGGTGGCTGGGTGACAAACTCCTCCTTCCTTACTCATTGAGTGCCACTTTCTTCTCCTCACTGATGACTAGAGCATCACAGGAGGATTCCAGGATGCAGAGACCCAACATCATCTACAAGCCTAGCAGAGTTTTGATGTTATTTGCGCATTACATGCTGCAGATTCTGTTTGGCATCAAAGGCTAAAAGATATTTCTTTCTAAGGCATATAGCTTGTCAGGAGCTGTTTGGACCTCGAGGCATGAGGCATCTGTAGAAAAACAAAAATATTTACAAGTGTTTAGAGTCCAGCTCCCCTAAGCCCACTGGGAAATGAGAGGTGTAACCACAGCTGAGCAGAGGCTACAAACCCAAAGCTTTGAAGTAAAGAAGTTTGTCAGAACTCCAAAGTCCTCCTCTGAAGACACACCCACATATGACACTGTCATGAGGGCAGCATCCAAGCCAGCCAGAAGTAAATAACACATTAGAAATAAGAGAGGGGGGCTGGGGGGAAAGTGTTGGATGGTTTTTTTTTTTGTTTTTTTTTTTTAAATTAAACACTCTTGCCTAGTTTTCCTTAGCTAATTAGCATCCCTTCTTAGCAGTTTAAGTAACTGCTCATTTAGATCAGTGAATGATTGCTCTGAGATTAGGGTGTGGGAAAAAAATTTTCTGTTGGGAATAATCTACTTATGCTACTGTTTATTTGAAGCAGTGATAAACACAGAGATTTTCCTTCCATATGTGCCAAGTATAAGAGAAAGCAGAATGATTAATGAACCCCTGCATTTTACCAATAAATTACTAACTTCAGACACAAATTTATAGTTTTCATTAGTACAAGTTTCATTAGTTTCATTGCAAGCTACTCTTTTTTTTTTAAGAATGTTTATATTATTTCTGTTTGATCTGCTGGGAATGACATTTTGCGCACCATTATTTATAATCTCCAAAAATTAATTATGCTTCTAATTAACAGCATGAAAATAAATTATTGCTCAAGGAGTTATTTATTCAGTTGTAAAGTAGGAGCTTTAAGACTGTACATATACACACATTTCATTTGTGCTTCTAGCATTTTCTGTTTCTTCCTGTTTTACTTATTTCTTCACAGATTTCTGAGGTCCATTAAAGTTTGGCCTTTGTAAAAGTTTACAGAATCTTAAATTTGCTTTTTCTTCTTCAATAAACAAGAACAGGATATACAATTTGATATGCATTTCCCTTCCTATACAAAGGCTAAGACATTGAAATAAATTAATAGTGGGAAAGAAAAAGTGAAACTACTTTGACTTGTTAATGTACTCCCTTCTCATGGCCATTTAATGAAATTAGCAGCTGTAGAATATACTAAAGGTGGCTCCAGAGGCCGACATCTCATTATATAGAGAGCACAGAAATGGGACAACCATGATGCAAACTACTCTTTTTTGCTGTCCTATTTTATTCAGGTGCAATTAGGAGTCACCTTGCAGCAAAGCTGGACACCCTGTCTCACTCCATTCTCAGCTCCTTTTGTCAGGTGTCAGTTTGTCAGTGGACCTTGGTGGCTTGTCCCTGTGAAGTGGGTGTGACACCAGCTACCTCCTCTCAGAGCCTCCCAACAGCTGCTGGGTGACAGAACTCTCAGTTCCAAAAGGGGCTGAGCAAATGCGACCACACAATTACTGTGGTTGTGCCTGTTTTCCATACGTCTACAAGTTAATGGTAGACACAGTCATAAAAAATGTTATGAACTGATGCTGCAGAATATTCAGAGAAAATTATATTTAAATCATAAATATTAATTTACCCAAATATTAAAAGTATTCCACATAGGATGTCAGGGAAATTGGTGGTAGCATTATGTCCAGGCAAACCACCTCCAGTTTTCAAATGTAAACAGCCAGAAAGTAATTTCAAAACATTCTATGAACTGTAGTATGCTCACACAATTCCTTTCAAATAAGTGAGCCCAGCCTGCCTACTCACAGACACAGGATAGAGAAAGAAGGCAACTATTAAGCTGTTAACTGATCAGCCAGAAATAGGCTGAACTTTTTTTTTTTTTTTTAAAGGAAAGATTACTACCAAAATAATTTATCTGATATTCAATTAATCCTTCATAGCCTTTAAAAAATGAGGACTAAAGACATTTAATACAGTTTTCAGCAATGTCAGTTTTAAGCCATGGTGCACACATACACCTGAGAAATGAATGTTCCTTCACCACAGGCTGTTTGGATCTCTTTCTTCCCAAGCCCCAAATGCCAGCTGAGGTTTAGTACTTCAGCAAAGGTGCACAAGCACTGCCTGTGCTGTCCTGCAGACACAGTCACACTTTCTGCAGAGCTGCTCTGTGCTTTTCTCATTCTCTTGGGCAGGCAGAGGCTCCACACTGCCACAGGAGCCGTGGCTGTCCCAGGGCCAGGCAGAGCTGAGGTGACCACTCTGTGTCTGCCTCACAGACCCTGCCTGATGCTTTCTGGAGGCTGGTCCCAACACAGTCCTCTCCAAAGCAAGCTGCAGAAACAGCTGGAGGTTTTTGGACACAGATTAAATGAATAAGATGATTAAAATAAAGCAGGTTTTTAAAAGACACAGCCTTGCATTTATAGATGGGGCAGTCACTGCTGGAAAAGAATCCAACACTATCTAGAGTGAGGGGTTTGTGCATAAAAACACAGCAATGGCTGAGGAATATCCAGCAGCTCCTCCTCTTCCTAGCAGTGGAGCTGGAGAAGGCTCCCTGGGGTGTGGACTTTATTTCCCATAGAAAGCTTTTATCAGCTGCCCCTGTGACTCTTGCTTCAGCCATGGCCACACGCCAAAGGCCTTAGCAAGAAAGAGAGCACAGGTTGCTGAAGCATCAAAAAGAAAATGGAGCACGATGACAGCAGTGTGAGGAGAATCTGCTGGCAGCAAGAGGGACAGGAGACTGAGTCTCCCCTGGGTAAGACTTTGTGAACCTGTTACATATAAACTTCATAGGTCAATACTATTTCAGGTTTCATGCACCTACCTCAGGCTGGATTTATGGTGGGGATGCTCCTGCTTCATGAGAGGCTTCCCTGTGCAGAGGAGATAATGTGCAAACCCTCACACAGAGGGGAAGGGAAGCTGCTCACCCCAGCTGTACCACTGCCAGAGGACTGGCAGGATAGGACCCAGCACCACTGCTCTGACAGAGGGGAAATATGTGGAATTACTGAATAGAAAGCACTGTCAAGGACCAAATGCATGCAGGGGTCCTGTTGAAACACTGAACACTATAGCACTAAGGCCATATTGATCTGAAACTTTACAATAATGGTACAGCAATTTTGGTCTAAATATACACATAATCTGCACATACAGAAAGGGAAGCCTTCCTTTTCAATCCTGGTCCTTAGTCATCTGTTTCTAGTTGCCATGTGGGTCATGTTGAAAATGTAATGAGACTATCAAAAGGTATGTTGGACAGTTTAATAGAGAAATCTCATAAACAGATGTTAGTAATGAACAGCTACCAGATAGATTAACATATCTTCTTTCTAATAAAATGTAATGTAAAGTAGATAGATTGTGATACTCAACAACCTCAGTAGAGGAGTTAAAATTGAATTATATGGAAGAAAAGCCAGCTCTGTTCTGATTTCAAAATTATGATGATCTACTATTATGATCCATAACTAGCAGAGCACTAGGTGAAACAGTAATAAATCACTTCTATTTATAATGCAGCAAATCATAAGTATCAAACAGAGTTACAATTCATTTTCACTTCAGGTCATAATTAGATATCTACTGCATTGTATTTTTCTATAGGTATATCCCTAGCTCAGTAATTCATAATCCATCAGACAGAACCAAAACAAATGTAAACTGAGTAAAAAACTATTCCTCTCCTCAATGTATTTAACATGCATATTAGGTAACTGTAATAAATACAGCTACATAGTACACACAAGTGATATGCAGTTATTTTTTTCTACTATGCTAATATATTTCAGTAATTTTTGCAAAATTCCCTAATGGCTTTTGAATTTGAGGACTTATTAAAAACAACTGCATGCTTCCAAGGATACGTTTACCAATATTTGCCAAGCTGTTTGGATAATACAGGGGGTGATTTGTCAGCCAGATACTGGCTGCTGGTTTCCTCTTAGTTTCTGAGTGCACAGCTATTCAATAGAGATTAGTAGCAAACTGGTATGGATTTGCATTTGAGGGAGGAATTCAGCTATTTTACCTTCTCCCTTTCTTGTTCTTCTCCCAGTGTGAGAAATTTTGCTCCACGGATCATGCAGGAAGTGCTGTGCTGCTAAAAAGCAGCAACTGTGATATACACCTGCTCAGATCACTGGAGTTTATTATAGCAAGGATTAGAGAGTCTTAGTCATATTTACAAAGAATTTATCTCCAAAGCAGAGTGAAGCCCGTGTAGCTTATTCTTTATAAATAAATACCTTTAAAAAAAAAAAAATTTAAAAAGGCAACATAAGATTAGTTTGGACATAGAGACCTTGTGTTTTACTTTGAGATACTGTGAGATCAGCCTTGCTGGAAGGAAGGGGCTGCATCTGTAGTTGCCAGATTCAAGCCTCAAAAGTCCAGGATCACCATACTTGTTTTTGACATGCATATGCAGGGGGTTCTGAAGCACAGGGATTTTCACTAAAGACGCAAATAGGACACTGCATTGTACTTCTCTCATTGGCACAGCCAAGGCCAATGGGTATCCTGCAGAACCCCAACAGTGCATGGCACAAGTTCAGAGACATCTGGTGAAAGATACAGCAAACTGCTTAAACTTCCTATGGATTGTGGTGTTGCTATTGCCCTGTGTTACTCAGCTTGTCACATCTCCATCCTCTCCTGCTCTGACCTTTTGCTCGAGCTCTGCCCCTTGACTTGGGCTCCTGACACTCTGACCCGTTCCCAGCAGTGACAAGCAGCACATTTCAGCCCCAATTTACAGCTGGCTGAGGTCAGGCTTTAACACCTCTAGCCATTATTCTACAGCCCTGTTGATTATAGTGTTATTCCATGAGAACATCTGTCTTCCACTTAAAAAGTATCCTCCCATTGTTTTGTCACTCCTAAGACCACAGCCACCCAATATCAAAACAAGACAACTTTTGAAGAACACTGTAGGAAACATGAAGATATCAGAATAGCTACCTGTACTTCACAAGCCTTTAGCCTAGAAGAAGTTATTAGTGCCCTGTGGTGGTCGAGGCATTCTTGGGCACAGCTCCTCCAGCCCCCGCAGGTCTCGGAGCCAGCAGGGTTAAACAAATTCCCCTGCCATAAATAAAGCACCAGTTCCCTGGGGCAGGGGGGCCCTGCCCCTCCAGAGCTGTGTATGCCAGGTTTGGTAGAGACATCTGTCTGATAAATAGCTCATTTTGCAATCACTATCATATAATTTAGTATTTTGACAGGTGCATAAACTTAACATGAGCTTTATATAAATATTAAACAGTCTTTCTAAAAATGAAAGCTCTGAAATGAACACAGTTCCCTAGGCCTGCCTTAATAATTATTCTGAGGAAAGGTTTTGCTGAAGAAGAAAGGAAAACAGATTTCTCTAGTGAAAGAGCACTGGAGTAATTTAGTGATATTCTATCTCAGTTTTGTGACAGTCAGTTTCAGGTGCTATTGAATCAAGCCTTTCTACCCTTTGTTTCGAGATTCTTGGATTTTTTTTGTTTTGGGGTTCTTATATTTTGTTTTGTAGTGGGGTTTGGGCTATTTTTTTAAATTAAAAAAATTCTTTTACAGTTCAGCCTTATCTCTTTCTCCTTATCTTGAAGGGAAATGTTTACTATAAATTTGCAACAATATCACAGAATGGGATCAAGGCTGAATGAACACACAAGAAGATTTAAGAAAGCAAATACATGATAGAATTAATGAAGATGTTCCCTCCTGATGCTCTTCCTGTTGCGATACCCCCTTCACCCCACGATAGCCCCTCCATTGTGCAGCTCCTTCCTCCTGGCTGCTGCTCCTGCCCTTGCTGGGTAAGCCTTTGTTCCTGGAGAAGCACTTAAAGGATAAATCCTGAAGCCTTTGTGCTGCTTTTTTGCTTTTTTTTTTTTTTTTTTTTTTTCCCTCTTACAGACATTGATTTTACCAAGAATGTACTCTGCTCTCAGCACTTATTGCAATCAACATGAAAATAGTGTGGTACCTCTTCTGAGGGTACCTTTCTTGTTTTGTCTCCTGTTACAAAAGATCATTTAAAGTGAATGATACAGCTGAAACCTGCTGTTTAACTCCTTGTAAAAATGTTCTCTTCTTTTTTGTCCTTAAATACAGTACTTAAAGAAACCTTTTATGAGACCTTCCTCTTGTCAGGATGAAACTAAAAAATAGTGGGCTAAATATAGTCCTGCAATGTCCTCCTAATCACAATTTTTAAAAAGAGTTACCCAAAATGCATGCCTTATTTTAAAGATTGTTTTAATTATCATCAAATAAACAAATTGTCCAACACAGCTGAGGCCCACAAGATCTTGATTCCTAATTCTCCTCTGTAGTTAAATCTAAAGGTTCTTAGCTAAAAACAGTGTGCATGCCTCAAAACCCCAACAGAGATACTGTCCAAGACACCAGTGAGAGCCACAATGTAAACCACACAGTTTCTGACATCTGCCTCCATTACTTTCTTGTACACCATTTTTTAAGCACTATCACATTATTTATATAATTTATTTATTAACTAGATGAGTAAATTCTATACATCTCATGCTACACTGGACATTTTGCTCATTTATTTTTCTACTATAAGGAAATACTTTTAGTGTAAACTTAGCTCTGTGATGGGTTCTTTTTCTCCCCTATAACTTCAGCTGTATTTCAGTCTTTCATGGCTTCATTGAAATCCCTTGCTGACATGCAGATACAAAGAGAAAAGAAATACTCAGACGTCGCTTTTATAAAGGATTAAATTCTGCTGGATATGACACTGAAGGTGAAGTTTTTAAAAGATAAAGTTTCCCACAGGATTTAATGACATAATTCTAAAAATGCTTTCTTAAAATGGTAGTTTAGTAATAATGACCTTATGCAAGCAATTGCTGTGGAGCTTATTTTTGTGACACATTAGAAGTGAAGCAAGGCCATAAGATCCAGAATGTTCTTTTCTGTTCTTCTTTAGTATTAACACACGGAATATATTTATTTACTGTCTTTTTAATATATATATATATTTTTTTATTTTAGACCAGTGAGTTTATCAGATAAGTTGATTCATGATACCACACTACAGAGCCATCTTCCTTTAATCTGCAGGACATGGCTTTGAGGATGAACTGGATATGTGACTGCAGCTCTGTGTCATCATGTTGCTAACAAACTAAATGAGGAATGCCAGCCTGAACTCTGCTTTCAGAGTCTAGTGAAATTAACCTAGTGTTTAATCAATTTAGTTTATTATTTAACGGGAGGTGTGAGCTGCTCCCCTCAGGTTTAGGTCTTTTGTGTGCTACTTTAATGCACAAAATGATCTCATATATGGAAAAGGGTGAATTAACTATAAATAAGTTTCACTGTAATAAATTAATATGCATCAGTGCTCCTTGTGCCACAATATAACACCAGAAAATACAGCCACAAGCCCATAAGTTGAAAATATAGACCAACTATAAATATAAGATACTTTGAATTCAAAATCCAGTTCATTAAATGCAAATGCCAAGAAAATTTACCAGAAGTTTTCAGGAAAATCCAATTCTTGTAACTATGATAGCAAATCAATTCTAATTCCTACAAATCTCTTTTTGACTATTTCTATACCATGTTACCTTTCTCTGGTTCTTATTCTAGTAAAACCCCTGAAGACCCTCATTATTATTTGACCAGAATAATAACAAATAAATAGACTTTGCATGTGTTGAAGTGACTTTTAGAAACAGATTTTTCTAGTAAAATAATATGGACCTCAATATAGTAAGAGTGCTCCCAAAATACTTAGCAGTGGTTGTTTTTAAAACCCATCTGAATTTCATGGACAAGTTTTATCATGTGTGATTTCCATTCCATTTTCTTCATCTCTGTTATAGCATAAAATTTCATCAAGTGTAAATGTCAGATCTTTTCTTTATTATTTGCTAATGTCATAAAGAGCTGAATTGTTTGCTTTGTTAAAGGGCTTACTGAGCATTGACTTTTCTTTATTTGTATTTTACTACCAAAAATGTTTTAAAAAATAAAATAATAATAAAAAAATCCCATCTGAAATGGAATTTAAATAACAGAGCAAGGTTTGCCATTATCATAAGTGTATAAAGTGCTTTGTGAGTAATAAAATGGATCATGGATTCTGGATAATTCAAACTGAAATGTTATGTTCAGTATCAAGATTAGATTACATTAATGTGGTTCATTTTAAATGGTTTAAAGGCCATCAGATGCATGTAAAAAGAATCTGTATCATAACTTAGAATAAATAGACTGAGACATTTGTTTATAATGTCAGTGCTAAACAAATCTATTACTACATTTCTGCATGTAACATTATGTTTCCACTGTTATTAAACAGGCAGAGCATGAAGATAAATTTAGCTTTAATTACAAACATTATTTTTGCATATTTATTAATTTAAAATGAAACAATGTTCACTAACCTCAGATTATTTATATTTTCTAATATTTTAATTAACTTTGGTTTATTTATATAAGTTCTTTGCTGCTGCTGGTCATACATAGCCACTTAACTTGTGTAATCTAATTTATCACACTACATATTATCCAGGAAATCATACAATACTGTCATGGTTAGCTTTGCTGTAAGATACATAGGGAGAAAAGGAGAATTAATGAGTGAAGGGAACCCCCATTTAAGCTCACTCTTAGATATAAACTCTAGCCTTTTTTTTTTTTTTTTTTTTTTTTTTAATTTAACCCATCTAAACAAGATTCAAAGAAAACTCTTCTTATCCTGAAACTATTCCATTTGACAGTATGCCCTTGATTCAACATTGCTAGCACTCATTCTTAAAGAGATTTGGGAAGGAAAAAAAAGTCCTTGAAAGAGTCCATGTTTAGTATAGCTCAATAATGGGCAGATAATGGGCAAAAAGGAGGAATTAAGGTCATAATGCAGCCTGAAAATTTTCTTTGCCTGATTGAAGTATTTCACAGGAAGAGAAACTGCTGAAGTTTCAAATCCTGGGATGAGTTTCAAATCCTTCCAACTTCCAGCAAGAAAATAGGAAAACAAGCTTAACAGTGAAATTTTTTACTGCTGCTTTACAATGAATGTCTTTAAAACCTCTAGTCAGCCAAACTTTAGCTAAAGTCAAAATAGGACTCAGATGACTTCACCAGCAGCTCTGTCAGACCCACCTGCAAACCCCCATGGCAGGAGGGACAGGGTGGGTTTTGCCCAGCTCTGATCCCAGTGACCTGATTAAGGCTGTTATGCAGCTTTTTTCTTAGGATAGAGCTTTATGTATGACTGGGGAAGAGGCCAAGTGAAGAAGACATTCCCATAGAAATTCTTCTGAAATTCACATTAAATACTATTAAGTATTAGCTTATTCTTATATGGGTTCTCTTTGTCCCACATATCTGGGAGAAAATTTGTTTAATGTTGATTCTAGTTTAAATATTGGTTTTATATCTTTAGAATTTATCATATTTTTTGTAATTAAAGTTTTATAAAATAAAGTTTATCAATGCATTAGCTATCATTATTAGTTTTAAAAAAATATTCTTTGCATCAGAAATGTCTTTAAATTAATGTAAATAACATATTATTGTATTCCTGTCTCCAAACAGAGTTGCCTTAGTAACCACGAGCTAGAGACACTAAAGGGAACCAGATAAAGAGGCCTTAGAGTGGAATGAAATACTAACACATTTTTAATATTAAATAGAAAGCTTAAATTAAGTTTTAGAAAGGCTTTAAACTCTGTGATCCTTATCTTTAGTATGCTACACATATCCTGAAAAAAATAGGAAGCCTGATATACCCCATTTCCTACATGTTACCCTGTTTGTACCCAATTCTGCAAAATTTTACCTGCAAAATGCTGAACGTGACTGGAATCAGCATCAGTCCTGTTGGGATGTGGCCAGATTCAAAGAGAGGCTACAGGTGCCCTCCTCATCACAAGCAGGTGCACCTTGCCAACAGAACACTGAGGTTTAGGATCTGGTCAAGGCCCATCACATCTGAGAGGAAATAAAGAGAAGAAAGTCCAGATCAATCCCTTCTAACAGTGGAGCAGCAGAACAAAATTGAATGGGGTGGGCCAGGGGGAAGGGAAAAGGGGCTTGAGTTATTTCTAAGGGGCAAAAAAGAGTTGGACTTTGTGGACACTTCCCCAAAATTTCAGTTCTCCAGTTATAATCTAACTAACTGACCATAAAGCCAAGACTCACCTGCTACTTTAAGAAATAAACTTTTTTTACTCTGACCCCCCAAAACCGGATTATGCCTTTTTAATTGTTGTCTTAATTACAAGTAAATGAGCCCAAATGCCATTTTTTTTACTCTCTGCACCCAAGACCAAAATTAGACCTCAGTCTTTATCTAGTACCATCTAAACTTCCATGTCCTTAAAAAATAAGCACCATACTGAGTTACAGTCCTAGCAACGACAAAAAATAGCCTTATTAATTATAAAGTGCCTCTTTTCCAAAAGCTTATCACTAATCCAATCTAAGAGCAATTGAAACTTTTTAGTGAGATCACATGTTAATTTCAGATAATCATCACTAAAACTGTCTAATTATTCCAATTCATTATGATGACTGAAACCTCCTTTGTCAGCTCTTTTGACCTCTATAGTTTTATTATTCTTTAAATCATTTATAGCATGTCTCTTGCCATAGCTGAAATTGTAATTAACCTTAGCAATATCATCAAACATTTTATCAAGTTCTTCATCCAAAACTTTGGGAAAGGTTAAGAGCAGTAGGCAGAACTAAAAATAAAATGTCCTCAATGGTGGACCTTGTTCATCCAAGTTTGTTGTGAAATAATGATGTAAAACCAAGGTTATAGATGAAAGATGAAGTAAGAATCATCATTCTTCCTCTAAGAGAATATTGTCTTAGTTCCAGCATAAGACGACAGTATTTTTAATGATATCCAATTAAACTCAATAAACCAATTAGCATTAACTCTCAGGGTAATTACATCTCTGGGCTTGACAAAGATCATACTTCAACCAACATGCTAGCAGAGCTTAGAGACTGAATAAATGTGTGGTTTACCTCACAAGGTCATCTCCCTGATGTTATTATCCCTGACAAAGGAGTCAGCACTGCAAGAGCAGAGCAAGATGGCAAATGTGCACACTTGTCTGATCGGGCTCTTGCCCAATTTTCTTGATAGGCAAGAAACATCTCCTGGAAAAGCTTAGCAAAATTCTGCACCATTCCAGCCCATCTGAACAAAAATGGAGGAGAAAAGCAATCTAGCCATGCAGAAATTAAAATAGGAAGTGCCAGGATAATGCAATTTTACTTTGTATATGCTGGAAAGGCTGGCAGAGCAGAAACAAAAGCCATCCATGCGTGGCGTACCTGGGGAGAGGCTGCAACTGTGAGACTCTTGTACCTGCCTTAGAAATGGGGACTTCTGCAAGTCTCAGGCTGCATTCACCAGCAATTCTATTCCTGTGCAAACAACTTACAGGAGAGGAAAATACCAAAATCTAATTCTGCCAAGTTATGACACCATCCTAAAATACCTCAGAAAATGTTTGAAGATTGGACAGCTATCGACTTCACTGAGTCTAGTTCCAGTTTCCAACAAAAACATTTTCTTTAGATTTTATTTAGTATAGATTTTGCAGAATCAGTCTCCTACTAATCAAACGTGCAAAATGTTTTTAGGAAAAGACAAAGAATTATCTTATTTTGATCCATTTTTGGGGGTGGAAAACTCTGCAAGAATGATTTATTACATAGCTTTATAACATTCCTGCTGGTGTTCACAGATGTCTTAAAATGCAAAATTGAAAAAGGCCATAGATATCTATTACTGCAATATCCGCAATACATTTATTTCTATTTGAAACAAAATTGATCCCAAATTTAGTTCTTAACTACTTCACCTTTCTCTAATGCCTTCACTTGTTCACATCAAGAAACCTTAGAAAAAGATAAGACCAAATCTACTATGACATATTTAATATTTTGCCAGATTAGACAGTTGGCAAATAATCCTATTTTCAGCGTTAATTTTTCCATTGAATCTTAGCCACAGGATTTGATATTAAAAGATGTTAAAAGTGACATTTGGACTTCTATGGTGAGTGCTTTATATTTGTGAAAACAGAAGAGGTGAACCAGCATTTGTGCCTCTGAACCCCCAAACATCCAGGGCTAAGTCCTGCTCTGAAATGCACCAAGCACCAATTCCAGAGGCTGGTGCCTTTTCCCTGACTCCAGTGAGAGCCTCCCCAGTGGAAGAGTATTCTCAAGAGGAAAGGGGAGAATCACTGCATCTAAGTTCCTCCCCCAGGTCCCCCAGGTCTCCTGCTGTCCCCTGTGGCAGCAGTTGGCATAAATAAATACAACATGCACCGGGGCTTTGTTATGTAGGTGGGGTGACTTGCAGGACTTACTCAAACCAGACTGTCCAAAAGTTTGGGGTTTGTATCCAACATGGGGGAGCAGCATTTGCATGGCTGAGACTCCAACAAACTTCTTTTTCAATTTCATAGCACATATCAGAGATGTTGTTCCACGGATGTTGTGTAAACAAACTTAAATAAACCAATTTAATCAGGCCTGCCACAGTACCTTAGCTATCATTTAATTGAATGTGATTTATATCTTGCAGATTTAATAGCTGTGTGATTTACCCACTTAACCAAAAAAAGACAAATATTAACAAATGTTCTACTGTGAACTCAAATGAAATATGATGGGTTTATTTTTCTGGACTTTTTATTGTACTAAATAAAGCTCGCAATCTGAATTTGTAGAGGAAAAAAAAAATGTTCCTAATTATACCTTGCTAGTTTCTATCAAGAAAAATCAAAACGTTATTGCTGACACAGCAAAAAAAGATCTCATTAAGTCCTACTCATCCTTAGCACCAGATCTTTTTCTAGTAGCAGGTGATCCTTTATCTCCCCCTTTTTCCTTCAGGTTAACTGTGTTCAACATTTGTCCAAAAGACTGCAACATATCTCATGACGTTTCATAAGCTTTATAAATTCCATTTTTCCGTTTTACTTGTTTCCTCTGGTAGTTTTAAATCAGTTTATCTCTCCCACAGAGCAGAGGTCCTGACCTGACACAGACCTTTGACCGTGGCAGTGCTAACACAAGAGCTCACTTATCAGATCCCAGTGCCTCAGAAATCCAAGGACAGCTGGCACTTACTGAGACTGGAAGCTTAGTAAAATTAATGATGGTGCACTGAAATGCACAAGGTAAATATTTTGATATGTTAGAAGAGCATATACACCCATAAACCTCATCCATATGGACACTGCACATGAGTGGGGGCTGAGCCGGAAAGGGAGAAAATGTTCAGTGCCAAAAAGTGGCTGCTTCCTCTCCAGAACAAATTTGATTCTTTTTCCTCACAGATTTCTATTTTCTGTACTTGAGCTTTAAAGGGAGGTCAATCTACTCATCCCTGGCTTCCTTAGAAAATTATTGAAAGTCAGAGATATGTGGAGAGTACCATGACCTCTTCTGCACACTCCATGAAGGGGCAGACAGGTGACATTTGTAACTCAATTTGTCATAAAAATTATGAAAATCAATTGAACTGATTAAAATTTTTGAGGAATAATATATCTAAAATGAAACTTTGGTATGAAATGCTAAGCAGAGGCAGAAGTTATTTTAGCTAGAACATCAACTTGTTAATTTTCAAGAAAATAAGGAAATACTGCATTTCTTGCATAGGAAAAGAAAAATCTTTAGGAATTTAGAATTTAAATTCTTATAAAAGCTAGGAATACAAAGCATGAATTGTATTTATTTCAGAAATTCCCTCAATTTTCACCACTGAAAAAAACCCAACCAAAACTAGAATAACACAGAAAAAAAAATCCATTTTAATTATAGCTTTATACAGGTTTGCTATTACTACCATAGTGATCATGTTTGCTAAAATGTTTTTTTATCTGAAGGAAATTCCTGGATAACTATAACCTTGAGAAATTTAAGGGTGAATGTACAAATCACAGTGACACAGAGTCCCTAGGCAGGTGCAGAGGAGAGCCCTTTATTGCCCAAACCAGGCCTTTTCCAGCACTTAGCCCATTATCACCTTACATAGTTTTAAGGCACAACAAGCCCAAGGATATGGACACATGGAGGTCTGGAATGACAAAAGAGAACTCATTTGTAGTTTGATGGAGTTAAGGAACCAGTCTTAATGCATTAGCTGGATTTGAAATTTTATATTCCTCCATCAACTCTTAAGTCTGTGCTAGGGCCAAAACAAGGGAAAACATTTTCAGGTCTGGGTTTAGAGTTGGAAAAGTGTAGCTAACAGTCAGGCAGAATACAGCAGGGATGCACTGAACACTTAAATAACCACTGTGCAGCGGAAAAGGGACCTTGGATATAAGGGCTGTATTTCTTCCCATGTTTCTGGACTTCCTCACACATATAAAGAGGAACACAGCTACCTGGATAGCCAGTGAAATATCTGTAACTAATGTTTCCCACCAAGCTTTGTAATTGTCAGCAGAGACCACTGAAACTCACCAAAAATCCATCCAAGTAGTCTGCATTTGTACCAGTAGATACACTGTGATTTAAGAATATTAAAGAATGAACAGATTACTGTACTCCTTGTTAATCACTTCTGCTATTTAATTACCCTAATAATATCCTGCTGAGAAGAGGTACCTAGGCTGAGTCTGAATTTCACTCCCTTCAAGAAAAATTAAATTTGCACTGATTAGCAGAAAGAAGTGAGACAGGGAGAGAACACTGAGTGGAAATCAGCACTAGTCTTCAAAATTTGTGGAAGGCACGGGCACAGAGGAATTGTGTGATGGTCTCAATGGGGAGCACTGGGCAGCCCAAGGAATGGGAAATGCAATGGGTCTCCCTGCTGAGACTCCTGAGGACAGACACAAAACATCTGTAAACACCTGCACCCCTGGCATGGTGGAGCTGCCCTTGGGAACTCAAGCAAGTGACCACTTGAGGAGTTCCAACATAAATTTAAGCCATTCTCTATTTTAAATCTTGATATTAATTTTCTGTATTGCATTAGGACTTGTGTTGGTTTGCAAGATTCACGAGAACCATAATGTCAGCTCTAACAAATACTCACACCCACATATTAAGATTTTCACTCATCAGATGCAGCATGTTCTACCCTGGGTTAGTCTTACCAAAAATGCAGCTTTCACTTTCATGAAGACTCCTGGTAATATCAGGGGGATAAGGTTTATGAGTAGGAATTTGCAAACAGGTTCTTTATTGTTAAACCTTTATTATTCTAGTGCAAACTGTCTTGGCACATAATAAAAGTTAATAAATAAATAAATGTTAACTGGAATATTAATATTACTGGTATGTTTGTTAAGATTCCAAAGATTTCATCTTTTTTTTTTTTTTAACAAGAGATTTTTTTTTTTTTTCCACCAAAAGGGTGCAATTTAACAATCACTTTCCATTTACAAACAAGTTGTGCATGTACTTCAGTGAGAAATTTCTTTTTTCCTGAGCACAGGAAAAATATCAGGCCCTGACGTTAAGAGGAAGCCCTCTGGCTTTATTAAACATAATGGCAGCCTTGCCATGGGATTCAGTAAAAATAAATACATAATCAAGGTTTCAGTTCAGTGCTTACACATCCATTCTGCTTTTCTTTTTGGCTAATAAGGCATGCTCTAGCTTGCTCTATGAAGTTCATATCCTTTTACAAATAAATACTTCTTTGGCACTATCCTGTAGAAATGGACTAATCACAGTTAAGAAAATAAATTATGGGAGCATAAATATAAAGCATCTCTTCCCTGCCCTTGTTCCATCTTCAAGTTTACTTTGATTGGAGTGGGATTGCTGGTAGAGTTGCACAGATTACAAACTGTCCCCAGAATGCTGAATGATGTGTCTCTTGCTGAGCCTGTGCCCCACAGGATCCACCAAGCAGACATCACACTAATCCAGTATTGAACTATTCAAGCATGTGGGAGTTCCAGCTGTCGAGAACTGTAAGAATCATGTGCAAGAAACTCAGCTTTTTCTCTCTTTTTCTTGCCCATTTCATATATGTAACTACATTTATCAATATGTTATGTGTTCATGCCAGCACTCACCTATTTTGATTTCTTGCTTTGATGAAGCCACTATAATCAATCTAAACCAACCCAAACAAACCAATGAGTCTCATATGTTCACTTAGAGCCTCCATGAAGAAAAGGTTTTACAATTCAAGCAAGGATGAATGTGGGGGGAGGAGATGAAACGGGACAACTCTCAAAGTGGTCACAGCTTCCACTGAACCCTGAACAACAATGAAGCCTCTTTTCCCCTGTACCTGCAAATGTGGTCAGTATGACCTCAGAAAACAGGATAGTTTGTCAATCAAGAATTTATGCAAACCATTAACAGCCTGACCTCCCACCCTGCCCAAGGTTAGGGAGAGGGGAGGAAAGGTGCCCATCTTGCAGTGGGACTGCCTGGCTGTGTGTGGCTCCTGCTCAGGCTCCCTCTGGGCTCCAGTGTTTGAAAAGAACCAGCACCATTTAGTTCAAATACAGGGCTGGGCATGGCTTTAAGGATGGTATCCAAAATTCTGAGAGACTCTTTAGAAATGCCTTGCCATAGATTTACTCCTGGGTTACACAGTGTCATCCACCCAGCACTTCTGAGAAAGGTTTTCAAGAAGGAAGAAAAAAGCCTTAAGCCTTTGGCCATGCTTGGTGTGGAGATGCACTGTTGTGTACCACCCAAAAAAAGGTTAAGAAAAGTAGATGAAGAAAGCAGACAGTTCCTGAAGTTATGGGACTCCATGAATGGAAAAATCCCAGCTTGAGCTCTCTGTAGAAAAGTGGGCAATATCTATTTCAGGAAGATGTTTTTATCATTTATTATGTCATAAGCAAAAGAGTAAAATAAACTGTTTATTATCATGTATAAAATGCTTTTGACCAGCCAACTGAAAAACTAATTTTATTTTCTCATTACACTGCCTCAGGCATCCTTTAACGTCAATTTTTATTACAGACAAAGAAGGGAAATTAAAATGATCAGTTACAGTGGAAGAAAAAACATTTGTTTCAGATTTTTAAAAAGTAAGACTAATAAGCACTGAACCTGCTACTCATTCTTGGTAATTACCATTATTTTTGCAAGAAATGGAAGTGAAGTCCTGGGGATCTGTATTTTAATGCCCCAGAAGGAACTCTCCTGTGTGGAAGTATTAAGGTTTCCAAGAAAATTTGAAACAATAAAACCAGGAGTCTCTGCAGAGACTGCTAGGTCTCATTGCACTGGAAGAGGAAAGTTAGTTATAGAGATTCTCCCTAAAGGAGAATTAGAGACATTTTCTTGCTTCTAGGTGGAATTTATTGTTCTCCTTTGGGTATGATTAAGGCAGCTCCACCAGCACACTCACATGCCTTCACATCTTTTCTACTCCCAAACTGCACCAGAAGGCAAAACTTCCATGGACTTGCCAAACACAACAACCACAAGGGAGGCTGCTCAAAACCCCCAGCCCAGGGGGGGTCATCTCAGCCCTCTTCCTCTACACAGGGATCAGAGCAATCCCAGACTGAAGGTGAGACCCACAGAGATCCCCAAAAGAGACATAGGAGGATAAATACTATATAAATAAATATGTAGGTGCCAGTGCCCCAGTAACTTATTTTTTGCTGTGTTTTTTCACCAGGTGTGAAGCCTTTTTGGACATACATGTCTAGGAAATTAAGAAGCAGCAAGACTGAAACAGCTGAGATAAGTATTTATCATTTTACATTTTTTTTTTCCCTTTAGTTAGTTTGGGTTTGTTTTCCTTGAAAGATTCAAACAGTGCTATTAAGCTCATCAGCACACAGAGCCCATAGCAAAAGATTTAATCATCTGGTGCCTGCCAGACCTTCCCTGTGCTTCAGCTACTGGAGGCTGGCAGCAGGGAGCACCTTCATGGATATAGCATCAACTGTGCAATGGCACCCAAAGTGATGTGCTTTTTACAAGGATCTTCTGCCACAAACTCCACCAAAGCAGCATGTTCCAACAAGACAATAACACAGCAGGACACTTCGTAAGCAAAGAGAATGTCACATCTTTTTGTGTAACAATTTCATAGGCATTTCCAAGCCAATCCCCAAGCTACTGACAGATGTAGGAATGCAGGCTATTCACTTTCCTGAGACAGCTTTGGAGCCATCCTGTTTCCTTTCCTTCCTGTTCCTCTTCTCCTTTCCTTTTTTGTAATTTTCTTTCTTTTCCCAAAATCCTGGACCTCACCATGAATGATGAATTTCCAACGATGACAGAATACTGCCTTAAATTATATTACTGTCTTCAATGGAAAAGACTCCAGGGAAGTATATTTATAAATATAGGATGTTTTAATTCATCTACATATTAAAAAACCATCCTAAGACAGTGGAGCTGGTGCTGGGTGGAGGAAGGAAAGCAGAAGCATGTGCTATGAATGTGGTCAGCTCAGTCATTTCCTGGAGGAAGTGGATCCTTACCCATATGCAAAGTTAGCAACCTCTTAAACCCTGCTAAAATGGTAATTTTTAGGGGTCATCTACTTTCAAAGCATCTTTCAAGACCTTCCTTCCTGGCATCCAGGTGAGAAAAATCACTCTGGGCAGTTCAGGCCTCATCCTCTGCTCTTGGATCTTGATGGAATTACTCTGATTTATTCAGTAATTAGGCCAGCTAATACCAGTGCATAATATGTTTTGCACATACCTGTTTGCAGCGTCACTCATGGGACAAAAATGTCCTCATGTAGATCTGAACCACAGACAGGAGTTTTGCTCTTTTGTTTCCTAAAGTTTGCCTAAATATTTTATGCCAGTGCTTGGATGATCACCAATGAAAGCTAACTCACTATCAATCTCCTTTCCAATGACACATTGATTTAGGACTGCAGGGCACGTCAGTTATAATATGACTAAGCCCACCTAAGTTATTCTTTTACTTAACTCCACATATTATCTGTAGGTGTTTCTCTGCCAGGCTAACAGTGACACTGTGGCAGTTACCCTCCACTTTAAAGCTGTTCTGGCTTTTACCAGGCAAAATTAATGTTATTATTAAGCTGTTGAATCCTAATATAATTCATCTTAAAACAGGCAGCTGCAAACAGTTAGTGCATATAAGGATGAGGAGTAAATTATTCTCTTATTGCACTCACAGGAGCCTACCACTAACAGCACTGCAATAGGGTTTGCTTGGGTCTGTAGAACCATCTAGGCTTTCAGGACATAAAAGTAACATAAAATTGGATTAAAGGTAGAAGAGGTGCTAAAATAACATTTCCAGAAAGCAAGAGAGACAGTTAAAATAGAATGCACTCCCTATACAGAGGTAAATACAGCATTTTGAGAATACCTTCTATTATCCCTGTGAATATTCTCAGGAGGATAAGGAGGCTTTATACCAGAGATAATTAAATGCAGGCTCTTTACTATTATATCTGTTGTATTCAAGAGAGCAGTAGGTTATAGGGCAATAGACTGAAATTAGATTTTAGCAGAACATGTGTCCTGACCTTTCTTTAAAGCAGATCTATTTACTTTATAATGCAGTTCATCTTGTAGGAACTGATGTACTCATAGCCAGTGTAAAGGTTAAGACATATGCGACTCTTAAACCTTCTTGCTCCTAACTCTGACATAATTCTCTTTGTTTATATTGTGCAAAGAGATATTTTAAATAGCCAGTGCTGAAAACAATCTTTCTTTGTGGCTATGTTAATTTTGGTTATGGCAACATTTACACATCCAGTGGAGCAAATGCATTTCTAAATTGCAAATCTAATGGTCCTGATCTTCCCAGTGTAAATCAGAGCAGCTCTGCTGAAAAATACTGAAGCCAACCAAATTTCACTGATTTATATCTAGGTGCCTAACTTGGAGCTTAAATGGATTGAAGCCAGATTTACATGATTGTAAGCAATAAGATCTTGGCCTTGTGTATTTTGATACATTATGGGCCAGATTGTGCAATCCTTATGTCAGTGGCACAACTTGCATGAGAAAGTGCTCACTGATGTGGCTGTGGGCTGCACAATCTGGCTCTGTATTGCACAGATGTAAACAAGTAACCAAGAGAAAGTTATTAAGTGGCTTTGATGATCTCATAAATAAACATGTCATGACACTTAAGTAGCTTTAATAGTATCAGAACCACAAGAAATATGAACAGTCCTATATTACAGATGTCCTGTGTTGTAGTCCTTAAACAAAATTGATGAGAGTTGATTCAACTATATCATGCCATGATTCTGGATACCATTTGATTTGCAGAGAAAAAACAGCATAAAATAGGACAATGTCATACTATACAATGCAAATAGGTTTTTCACATTCCTCTTACTCTTACTGTTGTTGTCTATTGATCTCCCAAAATCTTTTTCCCTGCACATTGGATTTTATTTTTTCCCTCTTGATCTTATCTGTCTTAATGTAATTTATCTTCCTAGCATTATTTTCAGAACTACTTTTTTATTTTTTTGCATTAGGTAAAATTACCTTTTAATTCTGCTGTTAATTTAACACTAAGGCATATAACAGACATTGTAAATGTGTGTGCATGCATATTTCACTGTCATTAATACACATACATATTAACAAATCCTGATTCCATGTATATCACGTTGACAAATTCACAAAAAAAGGGTCATAAATTTAAGCAGTGACAGCATCCAAAGTCATCAGAGGTACACTACACAGTAACTACCCTAAAAATGGAGACACTACTGTGCCCTAGCAGAAACAGGCTTTGGGAGGGGGTGTTCTGCATCCACTCAGGCCCTGTGCAATCACATTGCCATAACACATCTCTTACTCAGCAGAAGGTGACAGGCTGCTGAATCAGCTCATTTCCTATATCTGTAGCTCCTAATCACTAAACAACATACAACACTTCTACCCAAATGTGTGGGTCTCTCTAATGACAGCACCATGAACAATAAATACAAAATAAATGGAACAAAATTGCATTTTTCTTTCAGAAAAGTAGTGTTCATCTTAGGGAAGTTTCCATTGAACCTACTCTGTTTACCCATTTGGATAATGATCAGAATTTGCAGCATGCAGGGATAATACTTGAACCTTCAATTGGATGGGAGAGGAATGTAAAGGAAAACACCTCAGCAACTTCTCAAGCATTGCTGGAAGCAAAGCAGAAGACTTTTACAAAATAAGCATTTATTTATGAGATTGGCTTGCAGAGCCTCCTGGAGATGCTGTGCACTTCAGCCTGTCCCACCCAAAAGCTGTTTGTCATGGACCAGTCACTTCCCAAGTGCTCAGCTCAGAGCACATTCACCAGCACTAGCCTCATGGGGCTAGAAATGCAGCTCCCAAAGAGCATTCTGTCTGTCTCAACAACTACTCTGAAAAATCTGTTTCCATTTAAGTCAGAGGACAAACAAAGCTAAAGTAACCAGAACAAACAAAATAGAAAGGTAGAGAGGGGAATGTGTTGTGCATCTACATAGCAACACAAATTTCTACCTTAATCTTTTTGAGAAATATAAAAAAATATGTCTTAGAAAAATAATTACCTTTCTTAAAAAAATAGTTTTCCTCATCTTAGTTTTTGTACTTAATATTGTCATTCCCCTCATGTATAGTATGGAATGCATACGAATTACAGATTCTAGTCTTTTAAACCCAAGTAAAAAGCAAAAAGCATTAAAACTAGGAGGTTTCAAGGGGATAGTGTGCACCAATAGCTCTGTTCTGACATGATATGATAAATATCGATTCACTGTTAGGCCTTTCTACTGGATTATCCCAAGTCAGTTTTTATTACTGTGTGCAGAGACACAGAGCTGTACCACAGGGCTCACCTCAGTTAGCAAACAGTGGCAGCAGTGAGGAGCCCAGGCTTGTGAGCAGCTGCAGCACTGGGAGCCTCCTGCACAACCTGCCCCCTCCCAGCAAACCTGGCCATTGCTACCAAGGGCTTAAGGCAAGACCAGAAAATTCTCCTCCTAGAAACTGCAAGCCCATATAGACCTGAGGTCATCTGATGAGCTGGGACTGAGCCATCCATGTAGCACAGGGAGAAAAGAAGGGCCAGGGAAGGAAGGGTGTTTGCCAGGAATACTTGCTCACTGCACATTTTTTTCTAACCAGGGGAAGTAAAAGATTTTAAAGGAGGACCCAGGGTGGGAGTTCCATTACTACCTGCTCAGCTCTGTGTGCAACTGGACTCTCAGCAGCAGCCCCAGTTCCTCTGACAGTCCCTTCTCTGTCACTCTTCCCTCTGTTTTATGGCTACTCAAGTGAAGACCTGTGCCTTGCTAATGCCCTTCAAGAAAGAGGAAAACAATTCCAGGTTTCTATGCAAGAACCAGACTTCAGAGAAAACCCTTAAATATTTTGATGGAGCAGTGCCTTTTATCAGCAACATCACCAGGATAAAAGTTTCTGCTGGCTAATAAATACAGCTGCAGCCTTACCACTATCACACCTGCTGTAGAAATGGAAATTTGGAGGTTTGAAACCATTAATGTTTCCCTTGATACCATCCCTGCAGCATCTTCTCTGGATACCTAGAGACACTAAGGCATGACCTTAAACTCTACCCCTGCCACAAGCAACAGGAGGCAAAACAGCAGAGAAAGAAACTCCCTCTCCTTTCCCTCAGAACAAAGCTTTACTGCAAGAGGGATGATCTGTCCAGGAGTGAAAAAAACAGCTCTGAGAGGAGCCAGCCTGTGTGATATTGCTATATGAGTCCACTTGCAGGAGTGAGAAGTAGCTGTAGCAGCACATATGGCACAGTGTGGTCTGTGCTTGCCCACATTGCTTCAGAGCAGCCAGAGATTTTCCTTGGGAGCACTGATGAGCACAGGCTGGCCAGGAAAAGTTCTTGCAGCCCTGGCATGGGTGCCTCTCCTTTCCCTCCTCTCTCCTTTTCTGACATTTCCCTTAGGTTTCTAAACTCATCCACTCTCCTTCCCCAGAGCAACACACACAGGGGGCTGCATTATGTACTGGGAGATAAGGGAAATGGTGAATCATGAAAAACAGTAATTAATGCTGAAATGCCATATGTGGTGTTGTTTTTGAATACATTGCATAAGATTAGTGTTTTCTATAGATATTCTTCCCAATAAAAGACTAGGCTTTCTCTTAAAGCTAAAATAAAACCAAACTCTGAAACAGCACCAAAACCCACAAGCTTGGTAATCAACCTCAGTAATGCAATTTTAAGTTCCACAAAAATTTACTTATTCTGACAAACTCCAAATCTGTGGAGTAATTACCCCTGGCATAAGAGATATCTGGACTGATTTTAATGTGTACAAAATGGCTTCTGCAGTGTTCTAAGAGGAAAAGTAGATATATTATGGAAGAGGCTTTACATAATAACCTTTTTGTAAAGCTTGGATGGCAAGATGATTCTGTAAGACACTGAAGTCACATGTCATTAATCAGAAATGACAGTCTTTATTCATGTATATTTGACTGAAACTGCATAATTTTAGCCTCCAATAGCCCTGAATAAATGACCTTAAGTATAGCACTTTTTCAAATTGACAGTGATTGATGATGGACCAAAAAATTATGAACACTGAAGTAAACATGAAAAATAGACAAACCCTTTAGTATCGCACAGATTTTCTTGTTTGCACTTTTCCGATTCTTTAACTCATTTTTATCTCTCTAACCTTGCTCATCATGCTTTAATCATTTTTATACTGCTGCATTTGTTACATTTTGCCTGCAGTGCCCCCACACTAAACCCTGAGCTTGCTAAAAGATTCATTCAGATAAATAGAATTGATTTCATATTTTCCCATTCATGAAAAAAGCCTTTAAAGTTAGAAACTCTTTATGCAAAATGAAACTAAAGAAACTGATTACTTCTAGGCAGCATTTATCTACATCTCTTGACAAAACTACAGAGCACTTACTCACGTGAGCAGCATTCCTTACACAATGAGAGTTAACCAGCCCCAGCAGAGCTGCTGCAGCCCTTTAGCTTCCAACTCCCTTTTACAAACACAAACCACCTGACTAACCATGGGATAAATAATGTAAACAATGTTCTCTAGGTAATTAGAACCCCACCCTATTGATCCTCTTACAAACCACTATATGCTCACACTAATTGAAGAAACAGTAAAGAGAAGCCAGAACCTAATTAAATTCATTGTGCATAAACTCGTCCTATCTGTAGCAGCATCCACTGCTGGAATTAATTACTGACCCACCTCAGACCCAGCACTGTGCCTCAGCCCCAGCTGATGTTCTCTACATGGAGAGGACACAGGGCTGAGCCTGGAATTAAGGAGTTTTTATTCCTTCCCCAGAGGGTGTGTTTGTATTGGAGCCTGAGTTTATGGCCTGACATCTGCCCTGGGGACAGCTTGAACAAGAGCTCTGTGGCAGAGGGGGTTCACCCATTTGCTGACAGAACTGCTCTGTGTCTCTGTGACCCACCAGGGTGGGACCAGCTGGGAGATGGGCAATGCTGCCCTGCACCTATTCCCTCTGCCTCTGCCATCAGTCACTCAGCAAGACATGGTTTCTGACTTCAGATAGGCTTTAGATGCTTTACTCTACAAAATAGATTTCATGGCACGAGCAGAGTGGCTGAGCAAGAAGAAAGCCAGTGGCTTGCAAAATGTAAAAAACATTTGGATGCATCTTGTAATTCATCTCCTTACAAAAAGCTTTAACATCTAAAGATTAAATCAGAAATAGGTGTGGCCCTATACTTTTCCCTCAGATCAAGTAGTGGCCAAGTAGGAGGATCACCCAGAAGTCACCATAGGCCTGCTGTTTGCCACTGGGGCTGGTGGCTGAGCTGATCCATCATGTGTGGTTTGGTCTCCCTCTGTCCACAGAGCTGAGTGTGTGGCAGTGGTTTGTCATCCTGGCAACTGAAAACACAGTTCTGGATGCTGCTTTTATCTGGTGCTGTGCAACAACACAAATCCCTTCTCTCTGTCAGGCTTAAATGAAAATTTTTGGGGTTTTGTTTCATTTTCTGAGGGGTTCTAAAGTAAAAATATTCTTGGTTTTACTAAGAGCTGGCAGTTGTTGTGAAGGTAAAGATGAACTTTAAAACTTTCAATTGGTATTAATTCACTGTATTCCAAAGCTTTGAACTGATTCTGGGAGATTAAAATTCTGCAATGTTTCATTAAGAGCACACTGATGCACGTGCTGCTAGACTGTATAAAATTAAAGGCTTTTATTAGCACTTTTCCCTAGCATGAGAGTGACTTTCATATTGGATTAATACAGCTAATATTGCCACTGCATTATCACTTTATGAAAATTTGCTAATGAGATTTGAAATTGCTTAATGAAAATATTCCAGTTCTTCCAAACACCTACCCTGCTGACCACCTGCTGGGCCACTGCAGAAGTGGGGAGTGAGCACCTGATGCCAGGAGAGGCAAACTTTGATTTTCTCCCACAGTGCAGCATGCAATAACATTCCACATGAAGATCCCCCGAGTTCCACCATGTCAGCCTGGCTTAGGGCTTCACACCGTGTGACAGAAGGTGACATGGTGTAATCCAAAGCAAGGAGCTCTGGGGTTCCCTCATTAAAGCACTTGTGCAACAAGGCTGAGTGTGCCATGATCAACATCCCTGCTCTGCTGAGTGCTCCCCTCACTCTGGCCCCATAGCTCTCTCCAAACTGGGGTGTCCAGACCATGCTGCCACCACCATGGGCCCCCAACAGCCCTGGGCAGTGGCAGCCAGTGGAGTACGTGGGGACATGCCCTGCTGACAGGTCCTGTATTTCAAAATAAAAATTAAAACAAAACCAACCCAGAACCAACAGCAGCAAAAGTTACTCCCTGCTGTTTTCTTTAAACAGCTTCCACTTTGGGGTCTGTTTTCAGTTTTAGGCTTAGCTTGTCCCACTTTGCTATTCCTTGCTCTGAGAAGGCACAACAATGGCTTGGGCACTTGCAGAAGTAGCTGCACTTCTGCATTTGCAAGAGAGAAGATCTTGGAGACATTTACCAGTGCTCAGTAGCACTTTGGGACTAAAAAAGCCATCCCTACATATATACAGCCCAGGTCCAAAGGTTTGCAATAGATCCATTTAAAAGGAACACTTCTCACTACTAACAATAATTGCTGAAGGCCATCTGACTCCTCTGGTAAGCAATAAAGCTCCATTTCCCCCCTTATTTCCAGCTGTCACAGTTTTCTACCGGGCCACAAAGACAATGAGGAGGGAAACTGCAAAGTCTTGGACATAATTCTGCATTCCCTGGCACATTTCTGAGCTGTGGAATTATGCAACAGAGGAATCTGTCCTCGGGTGTCTGCTTTTCCCCTGCCATGTGTCATGGCTTGTACACTGCATCCAGTGCCCAGTGAAACAAAAAGAGCCCTGGCTGGAGGAGGCATTTGGGCTGCTGTTAGCAGAGTGAAGAGCTCTGTGCAGGGAGCTGTGCTGTGCTCCAGGAAATGCTGAATGCCAGTGTTTAGCCAGCAGGAATCTGGAGCACCTGAATTTCTCTTTTGGTTTCTGAGTGGTTTTATTTATTTATTTATTACTATCTTTTCATCCAAGTGAAAAGCTTGCAGGAAAGAGCCACTATGCAGTTTAGAAACAGATTACTGAGCAGATGTTCATCTAATCCAAGAACTCACCAGGAATTTTAGTTTATTATTGGATTACATTTAGGACACAAGAAAGATAAAGCTGCTACTAGAGTGTGCATGTATAATGCATATCAGGGCCATCCTACTCCAGGTTTTAATGGAGAAATCCCAATTTTGGACACATAAACACAATAACACTAGTAGGCATCCCTAGTCAAGTAGTTCCACTTTCAAACTCAGCTCCTGGTGCCTCTCAGATTCTCACCAGCAGAGATTCACCAACACCCCAGAAACATTTGATGTCTGGCTGAGAGCCATTAGGACTTTTTCCAAGATTATAATCCAGACCATTTTAGATTTACTCTTTTTTTCTTTTCGTATGTCCACAGGTTGGTATAATTTCACAGCACATGTTGGAGAAATATACACCTTGATTTTAGCTCTATGCCAAAGGCAGGTGGTTAATTAGTTATGTCATTAACTAGTCAATCCCCAGCACAAAAGGCATGAACAAAGTTACATGAAACAATGTTAATAAAATACTAAAACAAGGACTCACAAACAGTCTACATGATCAGACATGGAAAACCACAGGATCAAGCAAAATCCCAGCCCCAGAGCCAAGTTCCAGCATGGCAATTGAGGGACTCAGAGCTCCTCATTCTCATTCACACAAAGGTTTCTGAGGCATCACTGTGGCAACATAAAAATACCTCAAAGGGGATATAAATATTCAATCCTTAAGGTCCATTTACGTTGCTCGAGGGGTGTAAAATGCCCTTAGGGTAAAAGAGAGTTAAGATAATAGATTTTAGGGGCAGAAGGGATCCCTGTGATTACTTAGTCTGACCACAGAGTTTGACTCAATAATTCATTTGTTGAGTTGATATCTTCTGGTAGCAGGAGTGCCTCTCAGTACCACAGGTACTTCCTGCCCAGTGATCCATAAGGATATTTGCAATGAATATGCCAAGGCTCCACAGTGCAGTGAAGTGCTCTCATGGCATCCTGACATCCCATTTGTAAGAGCTGAGTCCCTTCTGTTTGGGCTAGAGCCCACCAGGCTGGGAGTGTCCAGGCTAATAGTACCACTTGAGCATTTTGGCTGGGGTACAGCATCAGAAGGAGCACCAGGACAGACATCTAAGGAAAGTTTATAACAGGAATTCTTTCCTCAACAGTTAAGGAAACTGACCTCACATGTGTGCAGAAGTCACAGCCTGAAACCAGAACTGTAGTTATAGAAGTCTCACTGTTCTGCTGCTGCTGATCATGGTCATTGGTGCTGAGAAATACAATGCTGAGACCAGCTCCAGCAAAAAGTGAGGGGATGGGAAGACCAGCACTGAGGGGGATGCAGTAGTTCTCCTCTGAAATGCAAGAGGGTGCAGCCCCTGACACTGGGGCTCGTCTCCTGGGTAGAGAAGTTCACACACACAGTGCTGGATCAAGCTCTTTGTGCTCTAGATGACCTAATTTTTAAAAAATTGGGTTCAACATGCAGGCTCTTTCAAAAAAACAGATGCTGCAAGTGAGCTGAACAATCTTGGGTAATTAAATTGTAATAAAAAATTTGCTTCATTCATTAACTATGGTAATTGACCAAAAAGCAATAGGACACCTGCTATTTTCATTAAAACTGCCCTGCTATAATTCAGGGTGCAATCTCCATGTGGAACAGATCATTTAAGCTTAACATGGCTTCAGATTATTGTATTAAACAGCTCATAAATATGCTCACTTTTTATTTCCAATCACTACTTTCAACAGAGTTTGACCAAAGCTGAATCCTTAGCCCAGGATTTATAGAAAACAGCATTTCACCAGATTTCTACGAGTAGTCTCATCTGCTTTTGCCCATTCCTCCTGGACCTATCTAGCATGAGATTTAGTCTCTGTAGATCTTTCAAAGGTCAGTGGGTGTTGCCTTGTATTTTGCTTGTTATGTAAATGTGATAATGTACTGCCTTATTGTGATTTTTATTTATTATTTACAATGTATCAATAGATGGAAGTTTCTCCCTTGCAGGGTACTGTCTGACAAACAGATACACTGGAGATGCAAAAAAGCACTTCTATTTTTCGAGTACAGGGCTTTTTTTTTTTTTTTTTTTTTTTTTTTTTTTTTTTTAACATCCTGCAAAAGAAGGGTTTATTGTCTAACTGTATGGATGTCAATGCTGAGCCAATTCTGCAGCCCAGTCAGACAGGGTTCTTACTGCAGTAATATATTTACCCAAATAACAAGCATTGTGGCAACTGGTTGCAAGGATCCAACCAAACACATTTGTCACAGTTTTAATTTAAGTAGTAATGGAGTATGAATAAGTAACAAGAGCAAAAAATAAGATGGATTCATATAAAGCAATCATTTCAGTGAGTATTTTACTGTAAAAATTACCCTAGAGCTCCTAAGTTGTATCTTGAGAATTTTAGCTAAGCTGCTGCTTGGCCGAGTTTTGTAAGGGCTCTGCTTATTTTCAATTTCAGCTGTACAACTTGTACAGCACATTGAATGATTTAACCAGGCAGATTTAAAGTTCAGTAGACAGCGTTCTTTGTTAGATTTTAGTCACATACCAAATTCAATAGACTCTGCTGCAGGCGTACGTCAAAATGCCAGGAAGGCATGAGACAGTGTTGAATATGTTGGAGTTTATTGTTTAGAAAAAATTAAACTTGGTCTCTCATTCAATCTTTTTAATTAAATAGTCATACTCTAAAGCTCAAGGGACAAAGGAAAAGAGAGAATAAAAGCAGTTGTTCTGTAAAACACAACGGATATTTCTTTATATCTGTGCTGAAGAAGTCAGTATATGTCATCTTCCCCAAAAATAAATAAAGTATTTTGGGTAAATATGTTCCAAGCAATGAATTACCATCACTGCTACTAGCCATTACCTACATAAGATCATTAACAAACAAGCAGCTTTCCTGCATAAATAGAGCTTTGTTTGTTTCTGCATAAGAACTGCCATCATATTCTCTGCTGGTGAGTTTTGGAAAACAGGTCTCTCTGTAAGGATCTCACACAAAAACTGAACAGCCATATGTGATAACTAGCTAGAAATCAAGTCATTTTTCTGCTCCCTGTCTGCAAATTTGTCCTTAAATGTGAACACTGAGCAGACTGTATGCTAAATCCCAGGCATGAGCATTAAATTGCTTAAGCCCAGAGAACTGCCAGGATTCTGCCAAGCCTCCCGTTTCAAGGAATCTGCTCAGAGGCCACTATTAATAGTCTGACCACAAACCCCACCACTGGATTTGGAGTGGGAACACTTGAAAAGTGCTCCAAGTGTGGGCAACCACACCAGAGAGAACAGCAGCCTTTAACTCCATCAGCCCTGCCATGCTGGAAGGATGTTCACCCGGCAGGGGTCACGGTGGGAAGCAGGCTGCTGGCCAGCACAGTTATGGCTTTGCTTTGCTAAACCATCAAAGCAAGATTTTAATTTCAGACTATCCAAGGGGTGTGGTCTTTTCCACTCCCTGCCATGTTTGCCCAGACAGTAATGCATGTCACCAACCAACATTAAAAATAATGATGGTTTTGGCTGCTCTCTGCCTTTGACTGTGTGATCATCAAAATAACAACAGAAATTATAAATCTCTTTTATCCTAGTTAATGCTAAATTGTGTGACAGAAGTGCTTAATTCCTGCAAATGTAATGAGAAAGGGAAGTGGTACAAATTCTAAGCCATTGAATTACAGTCTTTAAATTGTAATCCTGTTTTCTTCCTTGCAGACTAATTCACAGTAACTTGCAGCAAATCAATCAGTAATTCTTTAGATTAGGCTTCCTAATATTCATATTCTCAATTCTCTATTTAATGAGGGTAGAGATAGTTCACTATTTCTCTTCACTACAAATATTTTCAAAAGCACAGTGGAGTTTTTACAAGAGTATGACTAAAATATGCACTATTTTCTTACACCAAACTGCCCAGTCAGTGAAGTCACCCAATTAGTGACAATCACACAGCAGCCCTGGACTTACAGGCAGGAGCCTCCATCTGTTCCCTCTGAATCTGAGAGTTCCTTGGCCAGTTTGGCAGAGGAGGTCAGTGCTGCGTGTACTCATCTTTAGTAGTACCAGAACAATAAAATAAGGAAATACTTCTAATGTATCTACAGTTTGAGAAAGAAAAAAAGAAAATTAATGGTTACTGCTCAGGACTTGGCAGTTAGGCTTAGGGCTTGGAAACATTTCACTTAACCCAGTAGAGTAAATTTTCCCACTGACTTGCCTTCCTACTCATGGATTTTGCCTATAGAGTTTGTTCATTAAACTAAGCTTTAGCTTTGCCATTCTGAAACTTTCCAAAGCCTGAGTAACCTTTTCAGTGGTTTTAAAATTAGTCCATTCAGCATAAGACTTAAAAATAGGGGTTACAAAGGTTTACCCAGCCTGGTCTCCAGTGTCCAAAACGAGCTGCTCTGGGATGAGGGTGAGCACAGACAACATGCTATTTTCACAGATTGCCTTCCAGTCTCCAACCAATTTTATCAGGGGACTTCCCAAACCAGAAATTATTTCTGTGTTGAAGAAACCTGAATGGGTTTTCCATGATAATTTTGACCTGTCCACACTTTGAACCCTCATAAACTTTTAGCATCCTGACAGGAGGTGTCTGACAGGTTAAATATTCTGCAGGAGGAGATGGGATGGCTGGTACAGGTGCTGTACAGAGAAGGAGTGCAGTATTTAACCTTTTGCATAAATATATCAAAGCAGGTATTTAGCTGAGAGTACAGTAGCTATGTGGCAGTTTTATTCTTCTTTTTTAAGCAGAGGTTAACTTTTTTATTTAGTTGAACAGGCTTGAAGTAAATTCTACCAACTTTCATTTTCAAACTACAATAGCCAATAATCACTTACAGTCCAGGTGCTGGGGAGGTGTGCAAGAACCTTTTAAAATGTAAAATAACATGATTCTCTGACAAATAGAAAGGAAATCATTTCCAATCTAAAGGCAGTTGGAAAATTCATGATGTGTACTCATTAAAAGTGCCTTCAAGATATCAAGACAGGCTTTCTCTGTAAACGCCAGATGAATAAGAATGGTAAGTAGCAGCTATGATGTACAAAACGCTTCAATGAACACAGTTGGTTTTGGTTTATGCTGCTGGGTTGGCTTTTTTTAATCAAATCTGTATTGCTTAAAAGAGTTGTATATGTACCAAAAGTAGGAAAGGAGTAGGGTAGAAAATCTAATCCCAGTTCTGTGTAAAGATGGGAAAACCAGAAATTTTATTGTTGCTTTGTGACCAAATACTGGGGCAGTGAAGGCAGCACCATTTTTTTTTTAATTGCTAGCTGCTTAAATGCCTAAGTGTGGAAAGCAAGATGCTTCACCCTCTCTATAAGGAGAAACAGTATCAACTCTTTCAGCACCAACTGAACCCCCAAATTTTACCCAACCTAAATACTGCTCACAATCATTCAAATAGGGCTGCAAAGGTGAACAGGACTGTGTTGGGTTCTGAGTCCAACAACCTTCACCTTGCTACCAGCAGGAATATAAGCACAGCTCTGAGCTTTAATAATTCTTTTACATTATAAAAGTACCAAAGTTGCTCTTCTAGATTTGGTCCAGTAGCTCCAAAGCCACCACAAGCTTTTCAATGGATTTCAATGTGATGGCTAAATCCCAGTGATGCTAAACAAAAAGCATGGGATGGAAATTCTACGTATGATACTGTACTTTTTATTCAAGTGCCATTAAATTCACAAAGGGATCATCTATCTACTTTGTTCCAAGGATTCACCTGGAACACCTGATCAGCAAATCTCAGTCTCAACAATATTTGTCTTGAGCTGCAGATGATCAGGCTCTCACCCTTTACTCTTCCACACAGGAAACCCAGGAGGATGTTTTAAAGAAACAGATGCAGTTACCAACATTTAAACATCACAGATGTTAATTAATCACCAAGAATAATAGTCCCCTGGTTCAGTTTTTCATGAAGCCACCTATTTATTCTGCTCCTTCAGTTTTAACAAAAAAAACCTGTGTAACAAACTTTTCTTCTTACTCCACTTTTATAGAATGCAATCCTTAACCAAAAAGAACCAAAAAGCAAAATAAAATTTAAACATCAATCCTTTGGAAAGCCTTGTTATTTCTACTTTCAAGGTTTGGAGAAGGAAGAGATGGATTATGAACAGTTACAGGCTCTTCTACTGTTCTTAAATCTTAATTATGTTTTAAAGTCTGCAGTATACTTCATAAGGAGCTTAACTTTAAGCATGAGCTTAAGAGCCATTGAATTCAAGGAGAAGAAGGCAAAGTGTAAAATGCTGGTAACCAGAAATGGTCTCTTGGCAGGCCACAGGTATCATTAGCTTATCTCCAGGCTAAAAGAGGTCACTGACACCTGTAGGAGATTTAGAATGGTTTGATTTAGCTGGGGTTTTACTGGTGCTTATTTTTCTGTTGTTTAATTTTTCTGTAATTAAAATGCATGAAATGTAAGCAGATTTTTACATCTGAACATGTGCTGAATCAGCATGGTCAGACTGTCAGTAGGACTGAGCATGAGATTCTGCAGTGCACAGAGAGGGCTGGAATACAGTCAGGTCAGCCCACACCCAACCCCAAGCCCAACATCCATCACAAGATCAGCCAGGTGAATGCCTCTGTGGTGATGCTGCACTTCTCACCCAGCAAGCTACACCAGCAGGGAGGATGGCAGGGAACTCCTGGAACTGCTGTCTTTTTGTAGACATTTCAATCCATTGCACCAGACCCATCTTGCTCCTCAGTGCTTTGTTTCCAGTCATTTTTCAGTGGTGTCCAGAGGTCAGAGACAGATCAGTGCCAAGAACACCCCAAGAATCTCCCAAGAACAGTAGGGATTTTGTAACTCTATCCTTGACCCCAAAATACTGCAATTTAAGCAGCCTTGTGTCAGAAACAGAAAAACATCAAACAATCAATCATGCAGAATCACAGGCTGGAAATCATCTCCCCTGCCCTTTCCTTCTCCCCACGCTTTTAATCTTATAGGGGATTTTTGCTTGTGCATTAAAATAATTATTTTCCTAAATTAGTATTGACTGTAGCTCTGGATCTTCCAGTGAAAGTGTTTGAAGGCAAAAGAATCACAGCATCACAGAATCATAGAATGGTGTAAACTGGAAAGGACCTTAAGGATCATCTCATCTAGTTCCAATCTTGCTGCCATGGGCAGGGACACCTTCCACAGAGACCACACTGGTCAAAGCCCCCTCCGACCTGGCCTTTGAACACTTCCAGGCTTGGGGGATCAACAGTTCTGATTTCCTCATGCCTGGTGCAGGCAGCAAAGTGCCCTTGGTCCTCAGCAGGGCCTGCAGGAGCCCACAGAGCCCCACATCCCAGGGCAGGTTCCCTGCTGTCTCAGGGGTTTCTGTTGATGATGACCCTGGTGATTCCCACTGATGCTGCCTGGCTGGGACCGGCTGCTGTGGAGAACAAGCAGCAGAGGTGATGACATGGCCTCGAGTCTGCATAAAAATGACTCCTGAGCCAGTGGCAACAAGCAGAAAGCAACATTTGCCCTCAAGAGCAGGCACTTGGACAGTGCCTGTATGAGCACTGCACCCTGCAGGCACTCTGCAAACCTGTCATGTTATTCCCAGTTGCCTGTTATGAGCAACAAATACAATTCTGGAGGAAGTTTTGCTACACATGAAAGCTCATACACTTAGTAATTTTGGGGGATTTTGTGATTTTGTGTTTTGTTTTTATGAGGTTTTTTATTTGGGAATGGTTTTTGGTTTTGTTTTGTTTTGCTTTGCTTTGTTCTATTCTGTTGGTTTTTTTTTTTCAATACTCTTAACCTGAATGCTATTTTATTTCTCCATGTAAGTATTCAATTTTTATTTTCCTGTGCTGTCTGTGAACTGCTTCTTGTTGGCTGAACCAGATGATGCTGATACAGAGTGCTCATGTACCCTTGCATTTCCTTGGCTCCCAGATACTGGCTGGATATCTGTGTAATTAAAACCATGCTTCCCCACATGAATGCCTGTTTGGAGACTGTTCTGAGTAGGCCAGCAACTGCTCCTTGTTAGGGCTTCTTAAGGGTGCAAATTATGCCAGAATACATAGTGCATGTAGTTTGTCTCCATTTATGTAGATGACCAATTACCTTGTCATCCCCTTTTCTTTTATTCATGCCTGTAGCAGCAGAGGGCAGGGCTTGTGCAGTGCCCACCTCCCACTTGGAACACCTGAAATCACCCTACTTGGGAGGCAGGCTCCCACAAGGATTGTGTAACTTTCCAAAGAGGTGACCTTCCTCCACTGCTCAGGTTTCTGGTATCTCAGTCCATCTGTTTGTTTGGTCCTCTTGTGCTCCTGGCTCCCTTGGAATGGCCCTGGAGAATTCAGTTACTACCCAAGATAAAAAAAAAGGTAAGGCCAACAGTCTTACCAGTGTGGATGGAAAGGATTTGAAATCAGCTTTACCACTTTTGTGTGTTAACCAAAACTCCTGTCCAGTTAGGAACACTTGTAAGTATTTTGCATTTTTTACAAATGAGGTACCTCATACTGGCAATAGCTTTTACAAGTATAATTGCACTGTAGTTCTATAAAATAAAATGTAATGCAAAACTTACACATTTCAATTACACAAGAGTAATTGTGAATAATTTCACAAAATCTACGGCCATTTTTATGGCTATTTCTAACTCTGAGCTTGTGCACACTCTATAAACACCATCTGTAGAGAATGTAAGACAACTTCTGTTGGAGCACAGATACATAAAAGTATATCATCAACTTTTCAGTGAGTGTCCAGTCACACAGCTACTGTCCGTACCTTCTAAACTACATCCATTCACCCACTGACCTTTTGGATTCACACTCCTGCTTTATTAAGAGTACAGCCCTCCTGTATTTTCTGTTTACTGCCAGAACATTCATGCATGTGCCCCCAGTCCCTGGAGCACCTCCATCCCACCCTGCCTGGCTCCATCCGGCACGTGCACGCTCACACCCTGCCCCAGCCCCTCCATGTGCAGCCTGATTATGCACCAGCAGTTGACACAGAGCAGTGGTTTCCAAATTCTTGCTGTGAAAAGCTTTTGAGGTGTTTCAGTAGAAGGCTGCTGGTTGTGAATACAAAATCAGGGGCTTTCCCCTGTGCAGAGGCCCCTTCTTAAGTATAAAGTACAAACAATGAAAATGAAAAGCAATAAAAAAAGAAAGATCTGGGCTTTGAATGCTTCTTAGGGTCAAGCACTAAACCCTCTTTTGACAGCTACACAACCCACACTTGTTCTCCTCAAGAGAATTTGACCTCAAGTAAGGAATTGAACAAAGTGCATATTTTGTCTACAGTGGACAATGACGTTGTTCTAAAGCAACAAACTGCAGATAAAATATACAGATAACAATAGGGGAAAAAACCCCACACTCCCTAAAATTAAACCCCACTATAATTTATGCACATTTAAGAAAAAGAAAAAGTATTTTATTATTTCATTGACTTTGTATTGTATGGCAGAAGCTTATTAAAACATTATATTTCTCCTCTGTTATTGATTAACCAAAGTCAAATAACATTATCATTTTGCTTAATGCATTTAAAGCACAAATATTTTTCCAGATGCTCTGCACAGGCACTTTGCAGATTTCAGTGGAAGTTGTTTACATGCTGAAACATTGAGCCTGGATAGAAACACTTTGCTGTGATAGCAACACACACCCAACAGTTTTCATTTTCTCAATTCAGAAGGAAAATTGCTGTTCCTCCCTCTCCTTTAAATTCTCTTTCTCCAAGAAATATTCCTACGTCATTGGAAAAAATTACAAGCATGCCCATAACGGCTGCATTTCTCTGTCCATTTTCAGCTAAACCCCAGTCCAAAGTATCCTGAAATAATTTGGATTATTTTTACTGGCTTCATGGGCTTTTATTTGGCCCTGAGCACGTTGCAAAGCTCATTTTAATTTTCCAGCAGTGCCACTGGCACTGGGGAGATCCTGCCCCACAGAGGCTGCAGTTCACACCCCATGGCCACAGCACCAGGGATGCACAGACCCACCATGGGCTGCCCTGCTCCCTCTGAAATGCTCAGTCATACCTTGCTTTGACTTTTAACATCAGAGTGACATGAAATGATATAAACATTCAGCCTGTGCTGCACCCACAGCCTGCTGTGCCTGGGACCAGCACCCATTCCCAGTGGGAGCTGCCTGTTGTGCAGCTGGAAGGGCAGGGATGCAGAATTGTGCATCAGTTCTTTTTTTTTTTTTGCTGATCAGCAGCTTTGAAAATGGAAATAAATAATCAGAACAAACTCCACCTTCAGTTTAAAGCCAAGTACAGCTACAGGAAACATCAACAGAAATAAAAGTATCACAATTTTTGTTCAAGGATGTTTAATTTCTCCAAGCCTGCTAGCAAGTTTTGGTCATTTTCTGAAGTGGAGCATAACTTCATTTGGGTTAAATGAAAAAAGGAGGGGAAAAAAAGAGAGATTGTCCAGAATAACAGAAACACAAGAATATAAACTGACACTCAGAGTTACATATATTTCACCTTGGGCTTAAGATTTGCTGTAATACTCTTGTCTGCTGTAAGTGACCAGAACTCTCATAGATTTACCTGCCACCGTTCTATAATGGAGAAATTCTGTTTACACAAGGATGATAATTATCACTAGCTTCATCTATATTCTGTCAGTGCCAAGGCATGCTAAGCAGTAACCAAATCCTTTGGCATTCCATGCAGCAAAGCACCTAACATGTTAACCCCAAAATCCCCAAATGCATGCCTAGATTTATGTATATTTTAGACATTTGCCACATACAATTAAGTGCATCCATCTGGACATCAAATATGTATTGTGAGTGTGACTTGCTGGAACAGGAAGAACATGAAGAGGGGCTGAAAGAGAAGTTCTTCAGGAGACATTTTCCACAGGTGGTGAGCAGATAGGAGCAGGGTGGAAGATTTTATTTATTTTATATGTATATATATGTATACACACATATCAGGGCAGCAGTGATAATCCCCTGATCAACAGTCCATACAGTAGAATTTTCCAAAGTGAGTTCTGATTTCCAGACACTGAATATTCTTCACTTCCAAAATTAGGAAGAGGAAAGTAAGAAATGTTACAGCTACTTACTATTTCTTTAAATGTAACAGTCAATTCTTTTGATTCCTGGAACAACAAAACCAATTCAAAGATTAAGTACCTTTAACTACCAGCAATAAAATTGTAACACGAGGGATTTATTACTTATGCATTTTGTGCTAATGCAATGTATATGTTTGCTGTCAGTACAGTATGGGCTATAGCACTAAAATAAACCAGCCTGCAGTAACTGCACCCTTTAGGTTTCACAAATATTGCCAGCAGGTACCCTGGCACTTTGTTCACCTGCATTTCCTTCTCTGTTTTGTAAATATAAATATTTGGTTAAGGCATCTGCTCAGTCAAGAGCTGTGACTGCTGATCCAGGTAGAAGTTTTCAGACCTGTGCACAGTAGAATCCCTTCTAAATGACTGCAGATACAATTCACCATCAGTTGGGTAATTCTTTACACATTTATGATGAGTCAGTCATTGAACCAGCACTAAGGTTAGATATCTGTACTTGAAAATGAGACCCATGACTTGTTTTTAATAGAATTTATTAACAGAAAATGCAGAAAATGTAAGATTACTTTTAGATTCTGATTGTTATTATAAATATTTGGACCTGTTTGGAAAACAAATATGATGTTTTGCAATAAGACCCCTGATCTATGAAAGCACTTGAGCAACTGTAACAGAGCACATGAGTAGTCACTTCAATGAAATGACTTTTATACATGAATTATCAGCTCATTTAAAATTATTTTCTGGATCAAAGCCTCTCTTTTACAATTAGAGCAGCAGGGTTACAATGATGTAGCAACTCCAGTTTGGAGAAAAATAACAGACCAAAGGTAACTACATCATAAAGATATTCCTGGAGAGGAAAGAGAATAAGTGATCCCTGGAAGAAGTGTCCATATAACTGCAGGACAAGTATCTGTTCAACTTTTTTTACCTAGAAGATTAAAATAAATTTAATTTCAAACCTTCAAAGTAAACTCTCCACTACTTTGGTTTGTTTAGGGGCTGAAGATGTTAATGCTCCAAAAACTTGGACCAAACCTGCTATTTAAAATACCACTTCTGTTTTTTAACTGAAGTAAACAGAATGTATTCTAAATCTCCAATGTAGCCTATTGAAGTGTCACAGCAGCTCATTCAAAGCAATACATTCACTTCTCAAAGATTTTAGTATTATAATCGAAAATTCTCTCCCTCCAATGCACCTGAGAAGCATTAACTTCTTGGTGACTTTAAGAACCAAATCCTTTAATACAAACCTAGCTTTTCCCACAGGCACTTGAAAATATTTAGCATTTTTTCAGTTGGATGCAATTTTCATAATAAAGTAGCTCACTTGGCTACCTGACACCACAGACAAAGACGCCGAGTGAGCAGCTCCTGCCAACTTAGAGCATGATCACAACCCTCAGTTACATATTAAGTAGGCTTTGAAGCATCCAGTTGCTGTCACAAAGCAAGTAATTTATGTATTATATATTTGATTATATATTTTTTCATTATTCATATGTATTTGCTTCTGTAATGCCCAGGCACAAGTCTTTCATACCCCATGTCTTTCAGTCAGCCTTAACCAAGCATACAACAGTTCTTACGTTTATGCAGCATTTAAATTCCACCTCTGACCAGTTTTAGGTTACCAAAGCAGCCCTTTGGTACTATTCTGAATGGCACTGCCCCATCCCTATGGATGCTGCTCCCTACATTTGTTTAAATTTCACTGGCAAACCTCACAGAAGTTTATGGGAATGACTTTTTTTTTTTTTTTTCCTGAGATAAAACACTCAGCCCCAGTCTATCAAATCAAATGTTCATAGTTCACTGCATTTCTGGCAGTTTCAAGGGTACAATTGTAAAACTACAGTATATTGTGTCAAATCAAACCCTACAATGATCCTGGTTTACTTCCATCCACTTAGCCTATTAATGCAGGCTAATACTGCATGTTCTTGTGGCAGCAAACCCTAAAGTGTACCAGGAGACTCCAGTGATAGATTACATGTACATGCTGTGTCATATCCAATTAACTCAAATTGACTGTGTACTGCATTATGCTGTTAGTGCATGGAAGATCAATAAATATGGAGAAAATCCAACGAGGCGCTCTCCATTCCCATCCAATTCTAGTAGGTCTGAGACAGATCATGCTCCTATGATGTGTGTGCTGCTGCTGAAGAGGGCAGGTGGTGCATAGACACCATTCAAACTTGGCCTATTCAATCTAAACTCCTCTAACTCGCCATTCATGCATAGCAAAACACCATCTGGTCCTATTTTGCCTCCAGCAATCACAGCTGACCAAAAACGATAATAACAGCTGTTGCAAAACAAAAGCCAAACAAAGGGGGGAGGGAAAGGTTAGAATGCAGTCCAGTGCTGCAAAATACTCCATGAAGTGAGAAATGGAAAAGGAGCCATTCAAATAGGAATCCCCATTGAAAAGAGTCAGTGCAAGACTTGTGGTTAAACTTGAGATATTTAATCCATCTGTCCTGCGAACCACAATGTTCAGGTGATAATATAAAATTAAGATTATGTTGCACAGAGGTATTTAAAGGCTTTGTTCTCCAAGTTAGAAACTAATGACCCTGTGTCAGCTAAAAATTAAACCTCCGTATGTTCTTTCATCATGTGTCAACCTGGGTTAATGTGAAAGTAGAATGTGGTTAACCGAGGTGATAAAGCATCTGAAACCTTGGGAAAAGAAGGGAGCAGTTAAGTGCTTGTAAATGCTATGAAGAAAAACATTCTTAAAAACCATGTATGACACTGAAACCATACAGATTATTGCATTTTTCTTGTATAAATTGCGTACCAAGTGATTTAAACTAACAGTTTTATTTATGACCTATGATAGCACAGTTATTCACTTAGATTTAGGGAACATGAACACAAACTTGCACAGTTTGAAACACAAGATGTTCTGCAATATGCTATTGTGGGTAATGCAAAATATAATTTTGTGGCAAGCAGGAGGATGCTCCAGTATTTCAAGATTCAAATTTTGATATTTAAAATCTACAGTCCTGCTTGATGATTAATTTTCTTTTCTTTTTTTTTTTAATTTTTTTTTCAAGCTGCAGTAATTAAAACTATTTTTCCTGGAATTGAACATCAGTAGTTCAGCAGCTCTTAATCAAATGTGATAAAACCCAGGATTTATGAAACCATTTAATGAGTGTAATAACACCTGCTTCTCGCTGCAAATAGTTGAAAACAGACTTCAGTTGTAATTAACTCTTATCACTTGTGACATTTTTCCAACGATACTTCATAGGTCTTCAAAATGACAATTATAGAACTAATACACAATTACTGTCACATGCAGTTTAGCAATTATTTCTGAAGACATTTGTCTAAAGGTTTCAAAAACGACTATAAAATGGTTCCCTTTGTTATGTAACATTGGTTAAAACTGACACACACAGTCTCTCCCAGCCAGCCTCTGTCATGCCATTTCTAATGCAGACAGGCTTCCTTGCACTTGGAATAAACACTCTCCATCCCAGGCATTATTAGATATCATGCTAAGGCTATTAGGAGCGTGGGTAGCTGTCAACTAACACCTATTATGAAAAGCTTCAATTTATACATGATTTTTTCTGCTCTGAGAAATCTATAAATTTATAATTAGAATCTCTTGCTGTTCAATATTTGTACATAATAAATAGAGTACCTGAGAATGATGAAATATTGAAAGCTGAATTAATTTTGAAGAAACTCACATGGCATAGTACTTCTTTCCTCAAGTCTGGCTGCAACTTTTTGGGGATCTCTATTCCATTATTTTGGAGTTGTGGTCTGAGCATGGGAACTATGCTTCAAACAGGATTAGGATTCTGCTCAGGCTTGACACTTGCTGTTTTTAATTTTCATTTTATCATAAGCAGTTTAAGATTGTTGCCAGTGGTAATTTGCAATTTTTATCAAGACCTCTTCATTATAGCTTCTGACAGGACAGATGCTGTAATTAATCATGCCAGACAACTGGGGATAGTGGTCAGACTGCACTCGCAGCACAGATATTGCAGGCAAAGAAGGGAAACAAGGAAATAAAGGCTCTCTCCTTTCTGTCCAGAGCAAAAATATATGAACAGCACTAGTAACTTGACAACACACTGGATGTTAATGTTTTGAAAACCTTCATCTGAAGGACCTGCCCCCCCTCCATCCTCCCCACTCCATCACGGTCTACCTCAACAAGAAAATAAAAGTCAGACAACTCAGGACCAGCCCAAGAGCTGCTCACAGAGGGAAGCCCACAGCAGTAGCTGCATTTACATCTGAAACTCCTGGATACATAGAAACCCACAATTTGTGCTGATTTGCATTTCTGAACATGACTGCTGAGACAGGTTCACTTCCCTGTTCCTGGAGATCACCAGCACAGGGCACCATGACTGTTCTGTCACTCCACCACTTGCTTTCTCTCTCTGAAGTCACAGACACCTCAGAGAAGTTGCCCACAACTCTTCAGCAGAGCATCTTGGAAGGTACAAAAGCCAAATGTTTGCTCTGTTCCCATTGGTACCTGTTCACCCAGATAGTTTGATAAAAATCCAAAGGAGTTAAAAAAAGTCCAAGAAAGCATTTGCAGAAGGAAACATTCCTGGTTTCTCTATCAAAGACTTACAGCTCATCAGTTTTACTGAAATGTGTTTATTCTATAGCAAGATAAAAGCATTTATTTTAGATAAGCAAAATACAAACAACTTAATTGCTGCTATCATAACTCATAAAAAAGTATAAAACAGCATAAAAACACAATAAGCAATGTAGCAATTAATAATTCATGTTACCAGTGTTTACATTAAAGCCTCATTTATGAAAACTTTACAACACATGATATGAAAACTTACAACTTTTAAAGAAAATATTTACATGGATTATTCAGTTGTGGAGTTTCATTTAAATATTCTACTGGTTTTACAGCGTATTAATAACTTGCATTTCTCATCTTAGCTTTCTGTAATAGTTTTATTTAAGTGCATTTCCCTTTTAAAAATACAGTGTATTAAATCTGAAACTCATCACTTCAACACAGAATATAATATTCACATTTGTTCTGTAATTGGAACTAAAGTAAGAGGGTAAATGTCAATATATATTATCTTATGAACTATGGCAGGTTTATTTGGAAAAATGAAGTGAAAAGTTGGGTCAAACATTTAAGTCCAGTTACTTGCATTTGTTTTTCTGAAGACATTTAAGAGAGAAAAAAATAAGAGCTTTGGCAAAAATCTGTGATTTACTCTATTTTTTCATGACAAAAAATGCCATTAACTAACTCATGTCATACAAGTATGATTGTATGAAATCCAATCATAATTTTACAGGTAGTTACAACTGTGCTTTTAGGGCTTCATGAGTTCATACTGCCTTGAAGTGCATTACTCACTTTTAGAGAAAGAAGGGTTACAGCAAATAACTCTGAAAGGCCATTTTGCAGTCATAAGGTCCAGGTATTTATTAGGCCAGTTGATTCACATATTGTAGGTAAAGCTTAAATAAATTAAAAAGGCATCACAAGAAAAAGAGAACAGCATTTTTTCTTTTAAACAAAATGATTTATAGTCAGCTAAAAGATGATACACAGCTACATTGTAGTTCTTTATTGCCTATCTAATAGACACTTTAGAGGATCATTTGATCTGTTATGCATCCCTGCATAACTACCATCAACAATTTACAGTTTTCAGCCAAATATGGTTTACCCCTACCCCCTCCATCAACACAAAGCCATGTTGCAAGATCATTTATCTTCAGAAAATACTGACCTGTGACAATACTTGAGTCTGTGTCTGAGATTGTATTTGTGACTGGTGCTGCTGAGGTGCTGGCTGAGGGCTCCCCATGGCAGGGATGGGAGAAGTGATCTGCGGGGCTCCCGGAGAGTGCTGCTGGGGAGAAGGCTGGGACTGGTGCTGCATGTGCTGCATCTGCTGCTGCTGCATTTGCTGAAGCTGTATGTGCTGCAGTTGCTGTTGCATTTGCTGTTGATTAATCTGCTGCTGAAGATGCTGCTGCTGCTGCTGCAAATGCTGCTGCATGTGGTGCTGAAAATGCTGCTGCTGCATTTGCTGTTGTATTTGCTGATGCATTTGATGCTGATGTAGTTGCTGCTGCTGCATCTGCTGCATCTGTTGTTGCTGGAGCTGCTGCATCTGGTGCTGCTGGCTTTGCATGGAGGGACTGACTTGAGATGAAGACGGCGTTGCCACCATGTTTGTGCCCATAGAGCTTATCAAGGGAGCTGCAATGTTTGTTGGCATGTTTGGTGCAATGGTAACAGAGGCTACAATCTGATTCATTGGCAGTCTCATGGTCAAGGGTTTTGGAGCAATTGCCCTGGAAAGGGGCTGCTGAAGAGTTTGGGGAGACGCCGATACCGCCGCGTGCTGAGAAAGAGAACTATTCAGAATGAGGGAGGAAGACAAATTTGTGGATGCCAGTGTTTGCTGAACAGAACGAATTGTCTGGGCCTCAGCAGATTCTGCAGCAGCCTGTGTTTGGAAGAGAAATTAATAGTCTTTTCAACAGAAAAAACATTGTTACTGTTTACATGGTAATAAAAGTAACAGCTACTCAGAGACCTTTGCTATCTTTTGTTTTCTATCAGACAAGATCAAGCTGAAGTCTGAAAACAAATCACTCACCACCAATACATTATATCACCTCTTTATCTGCCTCCCTATATGGTACCTCCAGGTCTTACTTGGAGAAAAACTAACTTGTGTCCTTGACCAACACCGGGCAGCCACAGATGTCGCAAACATTTTGTCACTGAACAGGCCCACCATGTTTACATGTTTTTATAAAAGCACTGCTCTTTGGGAGTGAACAGCACACACACTCCTCACCCCATGAGTTATCAACCAATGAGCAATTAACTGACACTCTTTAGACATTTCCCTGAGAAACTGTGCTGCACAAGTGTCTACCCCATCCCTTCCCTGAGCAACCATCTCATGTGAAACACCTACAGCAAGGATGTCTTAATTTAGACGAGATGAGATACAATGACTTTGAGTGTCATTTCCACCTGCAATCTACCCTGAAGTTACTTGGTGGTCCTGGTCCCATGGATTTCAGGAAAAAAATATGACTTCTGATGGTTTTGAAAAGGGAACCTAAGATTCACAAAATAATATCCCACAAAGGTATTTAGAATTCCTGGTGATATTGAACTTAGCATTGTGATACTAAAGGCTTTTAGAATATTATCTAAGTCTCAGAGGCAACAGTAAAACACAGCTTCTTAACACAAGTGGAAGAAATCTTCCAGCTTTCAAAAACATGTGTATAATTTCTGATGCTGTATTTTTAATCATTAGTTTAAACATATGGCAATTCCCTGTATTATTTACTAATGCTCTGCAGTTGCACATTCAAATAAATATTCTTAGGAGTTAAGACATCATCACCCTCACTTGTTTTCTTTTGATTGAATATATTGTAATTGATCTTTATAAAATATTTTTAGATAAATAACCACCTTAGTAATGTTTTACCCATATTTTAGATGTCTATACGCACATTTCCATTTGTGATTTTCAGATGCAACAGAACTACAACCTGCATAGTGCTGCCATCTAGAAAGGTAAATTCTCGAGTAATATGACAGGGTTTTTTTCTACACAGGTTTTATGTTAGCTCAGGATCCACTAAAACACTCCACATGGCTCACTGCCAGCTAGTCCCTTTTTTAGTACTCCAAATTCAGAGCTATTATGTATTCCTTTCCCCTCACCTGCAAGAACACTTAAGCTTTGTCACTCAACAACTGTGCTCCAACTCCACGCAAAGCAAGCCTGTCCTTTGAGAAGCAGCACTTGAGGAAAAACAAACCTCTGCAAACAGCTTGCAAATATTCATGTCAAAAGGTCAGTATATTTTTCCTGACTGAATTTTATTTTGATGGTGGAGTGCATTATTTTGCCTCCGCAGCTCAAGGAAGATGTACAATTACAAAGATGTTTTCTGGTAATCATTCTGCCAGCAGAGAGATGAAATTATTTTTGCAGACACTAAGCAGGGTTTAACCAGCAGCACAACATCTTGTAGAGATGTATTACAGAAATCCTAGGATTCTACTTCTATTGTGCATAGCATCCCTCCCCTTACCCCAAATATTTCAGTATCATTGGCAAAAGCTCACTTGCATTACATTGAAGGCAATATTAGGCTTACCTTAGAAACAAGGCTTGCTCTGTAGGCTGCAAGTGCCTTTAGGTATTCTTTTTTGGCAGCTTCAGTTTTTCTTTTATATACCTATTAAAAGAGACCACAATTTCACCAACTATTAAGATGTTTTTGTCACAATGCTCTCAAAATCACTTGCAAAGAAACAAAAAACATAGACCAAAACTCCTGAAAACACTCTAGAGTTAGATGTGCTTCTTCTTCCCTGAAAGTTCTAAATATTCTTGCAGGTGGTTACAGGCTTTAGGGTCTACTTGCTGAACTTGCACTACAATTTATTTTGATTACCAGGAATAACAAAGGGCTGATATTTGACATCAGTCTGAGCAGCCAAGTGATTGACAAGACTACCTATGTACTCTTTGCTTCCACAGAAAACAGTATTTTATTGATTCCAAGTAGCAGGGGTATAAGAACATTGAGTATTTCAGATGCCAAATGTATCAGCTTTAGTCTAGAACAGCAAAACACACCTGTGCATTTTTTTCAAAATAAGTATTTGAACTACGTATAAAAAAACATCTGTACACCTTAAAAAAAAGTGGATCAAAGAGCTTGGACTTGCTGCAAAGCCAGCATGAGAGAATTCCATTGAGTAAAATAAGAACAGTTAGGCAAAAATTACTAAATCTGTATTTTTAATCATCAGTAAATTTAAAGTTCACCTTTAAATCATGTTCATTATCATCTGTTAGATCAGACCAGAAGTTTCTAAATGTATTTCAGAAACAAGTACCATTCATCTCTTGCCAAAAGGTGTCCTATCTGGGAATCTGTTCTCCCATAGAAGCTTCTATTAACTATTACTGGGAACAGACAAACAAAGGGGATTTTTTTAACCCCCTTCAATCCATGTGCAGCAGTTCCATGTGTATAGGAAGAAGAATAACCCTGAAGGAAGTACAAAACTCATCACTCTGTACCAAGTTGGAGCTGGAGATAGCATTTCACACACAACATTGTAATGAGACTCAGAGGATTGGCTTCAAAGGTTAGAAATCAACACGCTTTGTAACAAATTCATAAGGCAGATCAAAGGAAATGGTAAATATGCTGTACCTTCCTCTTTTCTAACTTATTAATAGGAAACAAGGGCTTTGAAATAGGAATCATCAAAAGATGGCTTTAAGAGGACTCTAGGACACTATAACCTGAGCTCTTTTACAAACTGCCCTTTAAAATTTAAAGACAAATAAAGTCATTTAACACTACCTGTTGGCTCTTACAAAAAATAGTTTTTAGATGGCAGGTCATCAGCAAGTTCAAAACTCAGTGTAGCTCTACAGAAGTAGAGTTCTACATCAGCAAGTAGCATGGTCCATTCAGAGTAGAGGTAGGAAGAATTTTTTACAAGGATTACTATATCTTGTGAGACAGTCCTGCATCAATTTACCTGTTTTTGTTCTTCTCCTAAACTGTCCCACATAGATGCCACTATTTTTGAAACATCTCCAAATGTAGCATTCGGGTTCTGTCCTTTAATTGCAGCTTGTGTGTCCCTGAAGAAAAGGGCATATGCTGACACTGGCTTTTGTGGCTCATTGGGGTCTTTCTTTTTCTTCTTCTTTGGAGTCTTGGGCTTCTTGCCAGAATCTGGGGCAGCTCTTTTTTCTCCAGTAGCCTAAGAAACAGTAAGAACAAGAACAGTCAATAAATGCATGAAATAAGTCAGATAAATTGCAAAATCTTATTGACAGTCAGTCTTAATATCATATGGATAAAGCTATTATCTAGGCAACACTTGGGTGAGTCCTGCTGTGCAGGCCCTTCTCTCTACCAAAGAGTACTTAGTCTCAGTAATGTCGTTGGATCTACTAGAACTAAATGCATAAGTAGTTACTACTCATTTTAAGCATGGTTCTGAGAGTCACATTTTACAAGCTTGACCTGAAAAAGAACACACCAATGCTAATTTCTATTTAAAAAAAAAAAAGAAAAATTTTGTTCATAGTATACTTTGAAGAGGCCATCTATGTTTTTCCATTACAATCTCAGCAGTTGAGACTCATAAGGCAAAAGCTTGGAAGCATTTCCAAATTCCTAGGCTTAGATTGGCAACTTAAACATGGGCCAGGGGTCAAAAATCCCACCCTTTAGGGAAAAAGCAGCAGCAGGTGGGCAGTTTGTGTCCATGTGCAGGAGCAGAGGCTGTGCCCTGGGCAGGGCAGTGCCTGTGGGGGAGCACTGGGAGCTCTGGGCACCAACAGCCCCTCTGTTCCCTCTGGGATGGGGATCCCACAGCACTCTGGGGGTCACAGCAGCTCTGCTCCTGGTGTGTGCCACCTGCCCTGGACCCTCTTCTGTTGAACTGGGCACAGATTATTGTTACAAGGAGATCAAGTGGCTCTAAATATAACTCTATGATAGTAATTTACTTTGATATTTTGAGGATCCTGTACAATGAGCTTTCCACATGTATAACTTCCATCAACTTAATGAGAAGACCTTTCATGGAACAGTCTTAAATTAGGCCTTATACTGCTATAACAACATTTGTACTTCATTTTGTCAGTATTTTTTTCCTTTAGAAGAGATTTATTTAAAGGAAAATGTAAGTTAACTAAACTTTCAGTAGAAGAAAGCTTTTTTACTTCTCTCTAAACACATCTATGTTTTACATGACTCTAGAGAACACCAAAATGACAAAACTGTCCCAAACTGATGCCTGAAGAGATTCAACAGATCTGAAAACCTGAGCCAAATTAGGCCAAAAGAAAAAAAAAATATATATATATATGTCTATTCTCAGGTTTATTATTATGGGGTTAATATGGAAACTTCTTAAGTAAAGATGGTAATCAGCAAATTAATCATATTCCATATGGCACTGCAACATCCATGAAAATGCAGTGTGTGGATGTGTGAAGCCTGCTCACTGCAGCACATGGAATAACTTACTCTGTTTGATTCATCTGCATCTTCTTCATTGATAGAGCTAGATGGGGAAGGAGTGGCTGATTTACTTGCAGGAGGGGAGGGAGAAGTGTGTGGCAAATTAGTGCCTCCTAAATTTAGCCCCAGCTGCGCACTCAGCTGAGACTGGTTAATGGTGGTGAGCTGAGCCGGAGCCATAATTCCCGAATGAGCAGCATCAGTCATATGGACAATGGATCTCATAATCAGAGAGTGATCCTGGCGGTACTGGGAAACCTGGGTGTGACTCTGGTCCTAAAAGAGATGGAAACGTTGTTTAGATATTAGCAGTATCAGGTGAAGGTATTTTCACAGGCTTACAGAACCAGCACTGTCAACCTGCAGTTTGCTTCCTTTCTTTTTAATGAATTAAATATATTTTAATAAATTAAGTGCAGCAACAGTTACTATAGCTGCCCCAGGCTTTGCTTTTCTTCCAACTGGGGCTGGTTATTTTGTTTTTTTGACTAAGAATTTCATTTCTCTATTTTTAAACATTTATTCTCTTGATGTAGTGAGAAATACCAACATAAACAGTAGGGAAACAGGATGACTGAGGATTCAGGAAAACACTGCAAATGAGGAGACACAAACTGTTGTCAGAAAGTAAACAAAATTGGGGCAGGATGAGGGGATTTATATAGGAGAGAGGAAAGCATCTTCCTTTACTGACTTTTAATTATTCTTGGCCATTACAATAACAGCAGTAAGTATAAACCAGTCCTGTCTGAGTAGGATTTTAAAGCTGTTTGAAACACTGCCTGCCAGGTCTGGAGTGCATTCACTGCAGCAGGCTGGAGAACCAGTCCAGTAATCCTAAACACTCCTAAAGATCCCTGTTGGCAAGTATCACATAAAACTGCCCATTTTTATCTTTAATCCAACAAGCAAATGTGTGGAAGCAGCAATCGATGTACAAATCACCAACTTTATTTTTCTTGTACTCCATGTCTCAGAAACACAAGTGCTTGCATGGTTTGGTTTCTACTGTTTCTTGAGGGCACAAACTGTGTCTCCTACATCTGCATACCATTTACCACATTTGTAAATAAAAAGAAGCAAGGCCCTGAAGGTAAAGTCAGCTGCAATCTGCCTATGAAAACTATTTTTTTTGACCACACACAGATCAATACACAATGAAGGAACATGTAAACAGAAAAGAAGATTTTTTTAAAAAGTTAATAGGAGAATAAATAGCTCACAAATTGATTCAGCAACCTGATTAATCTACAGTCATTGTTTGAACAGCCAGAAACATGAGAAATAAATTAGATTTTGAAAACTCTTTCATTATTAATAAGCCACATTGCAATTAGTAGCAGGTGCAATGATCCTTAATGAAATGACACAGAACAAAACAGCAATTGTGGGAGCCTACTGGACTTCCACAACAGAGTCTGACCTTCCTGGTGCTCTCTTATTAAGTACGGATAAGTACAAACCACTTTTCAAAAGTCTGTGTCAGCATGGACATGGAGGTAAAAGTTTAGTCCAAATGTTTTTTTCTTACTTTTTAAAACTCTGCCCTCAACAAGGCAATGGTTCTATGCTCCTGGAAGCCTTTCCTTGGCTGGGACAATGGTGGCCATACAAAGAAGCAGGACACGTGTTAGAGAAGAGGCACACCCCACCTCCTGTATCTTTATATACAAATACTGCAGCTCACTGCTTCCCTACAGCAGTGAATCATATTAATTCTGAATTTGACATTCATGTCTCCTTCTGCTGAAGCCTATACAGTATGAAGAAATCCTTCTTTAGCATAAAAGTACACGTGGTGGTGCAGCTGGGTCCAGTACAGATCAAGCTAAGCTCACAAGCTCCTGATGCAGATCCTTGCACCAGGGCTCACCCTCATTTTCCCTCTGCTTCCCCAGCCACTGCCAGCTTGGCTCATCATCCCTACCCCACCACACTGCTTTTCCTACCTCTTAAATGCTTTTAACATTTTCAGTAAAGGACTGTAGCTCCTTAGAGATGAGTGTGTGTGCCAAAAGTGGAGCACTTGATACAGAAAGATCAAAACACCAGACTTATTGGCTGAAATACCCATTTGCTTCAGGGCACCTTTCTGTGAAAATTTACTGCTGTTAACTACAGGGTCATTTTGATTGTGGCTTGTATTGGCAGTGGCATCTGGAAGTCATTCAAAGTCTTTTGTGAAACGATATCACTCTCTGCCTATTACTCCAATCATTTTAGCTTACAGACTTTATTGCACGAAGAAAAACTCTGCTTTTTTTTTTTTCCAGCAAAGCTGAAGATCATCAGAATAACCTTATCTCATAAAAACTACCTTTCTTCATTATTGTGCAGAAAGTACTTTCTTGGAGGTGTTCTACCCCTAAAAGCCTTCCTTTTGTTCTCCCTTTGTTGCTACACAATACAAGCCTTTCTGGCCTTTACACTGAGGCAACAAAATATGATGACATGGGTTACAAACCATTTACTCCAAGTCTTGTCATTTTGGTTGCATCTATGATTTTATTGAGACTAAATTCTCTTGACTTGCACTGACCCAGAATCTAATTTTATACACAAGCCCATGAATTCTTAACTGTCCCTTTTTTTCATACTATTTGATGCTTGCATGGGTTTTCTGTATCCACTTACTTAATTTCAGTTTTTCTTTTCTGTATCTTGTCCTGATTTCTTTAGCCTTTTTTTTTTCAATCTAAAGAGCTTCAGTGAAATCTAGCAATGGCAACAACAATATTTTGTACCTGGTCATTTAGAATTAAACTGATTTAGAATTAAACGGATAAGACATATCATAGACATATGAAAGAAAATGCTTCATATAATACCCAATCCCTTATTGTTCATATTGTATGTGCATATGAAAACAACAAACTGTATTTTCTGCACTTTCAGTTTAAGTTATATGGATGATCAATATTAAAAAAAGAAAGGAATAGGATTTTCACTTTTTTGCTTCGTGGTACAGTGCTGTGGGCCTGAACAACCTATGGTACTTATACAAGAGCTTTCAGAAAAAGAAGTATAAGCCATTTTTAATGTGTATATGGTGGTTTGGAAAGAAGGCAGGGTGGCTAGTTCATAGCAATATTAAAGTCCATGACATTTTTCTATAGCTCCTGAGCAAACAAAAGTCTTCTAAGGGAGCTAAAATCAAGAAAACAAAATTTCCATCAATTATCTTTACTCATATTTTTTCCCTGATACTACTAAAGGTCAATACCAAACTGAAAGGATCAGTAGCATTTCATTATGCTTGAGATGTTTATCAAAGAAATGTTTAACAATGAAAATTGTCTTATATCAGAAGCACGCATGGAAATACAAGAGCACTGAAGCACCCACATGACATCCTAATTATGTTACTATATGAAAATTGAAAAGCTCACATATCCAAAAATAATCCACTGAGAATACTGGGAGAATTATAGAGACCATCACAAGCTCTTTTACAAAAACTTAACCCAAAATAAATGTGATACACATGTACTAAAAACATTCAAGATTTTTGTAACATTTAGCAAAAACAAGAGATTAGTTCTGACAAAAATTCATTAACTTCTCAAGTAGACAGTATCAAGTTTTGATTGAGCTTGATCTGCTTTACAGGCTTAGATTGAAGTTAGGCAAAACCTGGTGATCTTAAAACAAGTCAGGCAAAATTGAACCACTGATTACTCAGCATGACAATCAAACAAGGACATAATGTGTGACACCAAAACCAAAAGAGAAATAACTTGTCTAATTCCTCTGCAGACTGGAATGGCTTTGACTCAGATCAATCTGCTGTCATCCTACATGAGTGCTTCAAACCCCTGAGCTACAGAGACATTTATTGAGGGGAACATTGGCCACCTCTCTGGGCTCTTCAGTGACAGGGCTCTAAATGGAGAGCAAGGTGTTAGGGAGCAATTCTTTAATGTGAGAGTGATGAAGCCTTGGACAGAGAAGCTCAAGGCAGGCAGGATGGGGCCCTGAGAACCTGGCAGGAAGGTTTCCTGCCCATGGCAGAGGGGTTCGAATGAAATTATCTTTAAGGTCCCTTCCAACCGAAATAATTTTACCCTTCTATGATTCTAATTATATACCCAGATTTTAAAAAAAACAAAATATAGTCCAAAATGTTTTCCCCTTCTCAAAACAACTTTATGGTGACTGTGCAGGCACACTCTCTTACAGAGCTGTCACCACCCTGTTGCACACATTATAAAGACATTCAGCACTTGGTACCTCAAAAGTCTCATCAAAAGAACCATAAAGATATCTGTCCATCAAACTATCCTACTCTCAACAATTCTAATCACTTTAGACACTCATGCCATAGAAGTCATATTTAGTCCTATTGCTAAAGGACACACCTCACAGCCTATGACAAATATATAGCTTATTTTACATTGATTTGTAAAAGAATAAGTTATCAAAAATATATAAAAATATCAATTCATCAACAGACACTGGAAAGCAAATAATGGAGTAAGGAGACTTTAAGAAAAGAAAATAAAGGAATGTGCTCTCATGCACATGCTTTAATTTATACTTTCATGCTTTAATTTATACAGTTTTATCAAAGGTGTTTTTCAATGTACCATGGAGTACTAAGTAAAAAAATATATTAATAAAAGATAGTTTGTTCTTCTATTAGCAACTCATTAAGCATCCAGTACTTAGTATAGCTTGTAATAGAGTTAGTATTTATTCTGACAGATAAATGCATCCAGCCATTACATTGAGAGATGTCCTAATTTCCACATACCTACCCTGCATTTTAAGAATCATTTCCATACAGTAATTCTATCGTGAATTCCTACCCTGATATAATTTTAATCTCTGGGAATATTCAACAAGACATTTAAAAATATAACTAGGAAAATACTTTTCAGAACATTTTTGAGCAATACTGAAGTCTTGATTAAAATGAATGTCTACAGCCTTCCATCATTTAAATATGCAATACCTCCAGTGAGACTCTGGTCATGTGAGGACTGATGGAAGTGCCCCATGGAAGTGCCTAAGGAGGATGGAGGGCTGGCATCTGACCCCACACTGCATGAGAGAGTTTAAGGGAATTCAGAAATCTGCCAACCAAAATAACTAAGGAATAACTAAGCTAAACCCAACATTTATGGTTATGTTCACTGTGCCCTGGTTTCAGAAGTTGACTTAAACTATTATATATTCTATTGCCTGAGGAATTCATCACTGTCAATGTAACATAAGCTGATGCAATATTTTAAAGGATGTATTTAAGTTGAAGCAAATGCACTGCAATGTAGAGCGAAATCCTCAGTTGTCCCTGACTGTAAATTACTCCCTTTACTTTTAGACAAGTCAGCATATCTCTAGAAGAAATCCTCAATATTCTTTTTCTCCACAAGTAAAGCATAGATAAAAGAATCCATTAATCTAAATTTTTACAGGATTGGACTTCACTGCCAATCAAAACAAATCAAAGTAACAGGATGCTTTTCTCTGTCAGAGATTAAATCCTTACTTAATAGAATACAAAACAGTTGCACTTGGTACTGCCACCACTGAAGTAGTGTCCTTCCTCTCCCCTCCACACACACCATCATCACTAATAGAGCTGTCAAACTGCAGTTATCAGGAGATCCTACAAGCAGCAGCTTCTTTTCTCTGGCAGTGAAAAAACGCCCATGTTCCACTTCATGTCTCTGTAGAAAAGCAAACCTTACCTGATTTGATTCCCAAAAAAAGTGTACAAGAAACAGTACATGCCAATTAGTAAAAAAAAAAAAGATATCTTCATCTGGATCTAAGAGATGGGTTGGTGACAAGAGGTTCTCACACATTCCATTGCCTGAAGAACATGAAGAACATGGCATTTTTTGGTCTGTGTGCCCATCCAGTCCCTCTACTCTCTTCTGTTCACACATAAACCACAGAAGAGACATGAAAAGAAAAAAAAAAAAAACAAACAAAACCAAAACCCAAACCCAATAAACATTAGGGCCCACTGATTTATTCCTTAAATCTGAGCAACTTATTTTGGGGGTCATGGGGGCTATTATGGGGGTCACACAAGATAGGTATATTCCCAAAATCAAGTCACTCATTTTTGGCACCACTGCTTGCACTTGCACAGATTTGTTATATAACATAATGCATAATATACTGCATATATATATATATATATATATATATATATATATACACATACATATACACACTGCATATATAGTGGAACCTGGCAGTGCAAAGTATCAGTTTTATTCCTGCCTACCCCAGGGATGAAATTTTGCCCCTTAGTGGTTTGTGCATGATGCCTTGAGAGGGTACCTGGAACAAAGGCTAGACCTGCTATAGGAATAAAGTGGGTATTTATTGAAAGGCCTCCAAAGGACACACCTTGTGCAGTACAAGAGCCTGGCTGAGGCTACACCCAAGATGGACAGTGGGTGACAAGTTTTCACACTTTTATAAGTTTTGGTCCATTTACATATTGCGGTTAGTTGTCCAATTACAGCTCCAGGTTCTGCAGTCCCATCCTCCCAGTTTGCTCTCCTAATTCGCTGTTGTTTACACTTTTTGAGCCTGAAGCTGCAAGAGTGTCCTTGGTTCTCAGGCTGGAAAAGGATTGTTTTGTCTAACTAAACTGTGAGGAGAACTTGCTAATGCTTTCTATGAAGTTCAGAGTTATATACTAGTGCAGTACAGAATCTGAAAAGTATGAAAGCTAAAACTTAAGGCATCAGCATAGGCACCTGGGATGTTTTCTGCAACAATTTTCACCAGCGAGCACTTGTTAGAGGCACACACTGCAAATGTCATTAACGCTCTCCTTGCACCACCGCCAGGGGTGGGAGGTGCAACGTGAGACCAGTGAACCACAAGTGAAAAGCCCTTTTGTGGAAGAACACTCAGGTGTCAGGCAGCAGGAGCACAGGGATACCAGGCAGTGCAGCACCACCTCAGAGATGAGATTCCAAACACCAAGGGGCCAGGGCAGGGCCAACCACCCAGGTACCCGCCAGACCAACACAACTCCACGTCCCAGGACTCACCATCTCTGCAGCATGGTGCTGTGGCCTCTGCTGGAAGCAGTCATTCACAGCATGCTCAGCTGTGAATCTCCAACAAAACACTTTGCTATGTGGTGAAGGCATACACAAAGCTCACAGCAAGGTCAAAATGACACAACCACTGAACGAAGGGACAAAGACTTTTCTCTGAAATGCTTACAATTCTTTATTCAAATTCTTACTGGAGGTGCCCCACCATCCTATCCTGGAGTGTTTTCTCTGCTCTTACCCAGTTACTTTTCTGTGAGCCTGCAGATTCCTATCATGATCCCCAACCCAGACCAAAGGGGTCAAACATCTTGGTTGCCTCATTTGCTATTGAGTCCTTCTGCTCTCACAGACAAGGACAGGCTGGTCACAGCCTCCATCCACCCACAGTGGCTGCTGCTGCTGCTTTAGCACCACCTAAATGACAACTTCTTTATAATTTAATACTTACACCATTTTGTAGAGGCATATTAACACAGACTCTCCACTCTCTTCCTCCCAAGCTTCTACCATACTTTAAAGCATATTGAGTCGCACTCCTCTTGGACAAGGCACCCAACAGCACGATCCCAATACATGCGTGACTCAGATCACAGATCTGGGCTCTGATCTCATGAGTCTCTTGGCATGAGGAGCTTCTCTCCAAATTAGCACTACAAGTTTAGGTCTGTATGCAAACAGTGACGACACATTGCAAACAAATCCTGGATAGCTGAAATTAAGTCCCAGAACGTCAGATAAATTCTGTTAGCAGTTTTGTTACAACCTCCACAACTCAGGTGCTTCAACTCCCAAATCAAAGGCAGACTTCAAAGGTCCTTATTATGCAGTAAGGAACGTGGAGAGAGAGTGAGGGAGCATGACAACTAACAAACATTATCAAAGGTAGCAAGAATTGTGAAAGAAATTGCAGAGGGACAGACTAGGGTTACATGGCATTTTTGTGTTCAAAAATTGCTACAAGTGTTGGTAGCTATGTTCAGGGATATGTTTTCTTTAGGTTTTGGGGGGATTTTTCTTTTCTGTGAGGTTTCTTTGCTTGCTTGCTGCTTGTTTCTAAAGTAAATCAGAAAAGTAGGTCTCATTATGTTTTTTATTACCAGACCCAGGTATGTTTTTCTTCCAGCTACCTGACAACATAGAGTAATTATAAACTCTAAAGAGAATTCACATTTCCTCAACACTTGCAAACTCAAAGTGGAAGCTGAGTCTTAGGTAAGCTGTCCAAGGGGAAACATGAGTGGTAACAGCCAGGAATAGCAGGAATTTCAAAGGAAGTTTCCAAATTACCCAAGAGCGAGGGTGGCTGGACCCAACTAAGCCTTTGGCCAGGTACAGCACATGCAGCATCTCCCTCATTCAGCTGGCTGATGAAAACAGCACCTGATTTTAAACTCAGGAGGCAGAATAGCTTAAAGCCATGGCCTAGGCTTAATGCACAGTTGGTGTCCACAGCCATATATGTCTGAGTTCCTTCTGAGCTCAGTTCTTAGGAATATCAGACACTGTTTCGGCTGCAATTCCTGACAGCTTTCCCAGTGAGCTATAGCCTTTCCCCTAGATGCATATGGCACCTCACAGTATTTTCTGGAGCTGATGGATCTTGATTTAGGTACTATTATTATAAAATAGTCAGTCCCTTTTCCCAGACTATTCTCCCAATGTTACCATGCTTCTCTTCTTTCATGCAGGAGTCTCTCATGACCTCAATTGGCAATAACCTATCTGTTTCAATTTTTATTATTTTTTAGTTTAGCTTAGTGCCTGCTATTCAGACAGGTGTCTTTGGCAACTGCTGCGACTTTGTTTCCTATGGACAGATCCCTCCTAGCAGTTACTATAAGTGGCCTATTTTTAAGAACAGCAGAAGACATTTCCCTCTCTCAATTAACCAGAGGCTCATTCATTGGTCTGTGCCAATGAGAAAAGAGTATGTCTCAGAAAAATTACTCTCTATCATCCACACTGAGAACTACAATGTCACTGAAATATGAATGTCACTGATATGAAAATCTTCTCACTATTGTTTAGCAGCCCAGCACCATCTTCCAAAGCCACAGCCCTGTGCCAGAGCTGCTGCTGCCTCCAGGGCTCTGAGCCCATCACCCACCTGCCCCAGGACCCTTCAGCTGGGCACCCACGTGCTCTGAAAGGTAACTGCAAAATGCCCAACTGCCTCATCAGGTGTAAAATTAAATATTTAATGCCACACTGAAGAAAAATAAATTCCTCAGTAAAGACTTGGAAGTTCATCAGCAAAGCACCCAGCACTGAGTGTGCCCAGCTGGGAGCAGCCACCGGAGCTGCCAGCTGAGTCCTAAAGGTCTCATTTTCCAGAGTCACCCTCTTGTTCTGTACATGGCCAAATGTCACTGCTCAGAGCTGCCCCAGCATCGTTTAATTCAGGGTTGCCTGAGATTAATTTTTCCCGGTACCACAAATTCTGAAAGCCAGTGGCAATAACAGCTGCCATTTCTGCTGGGAAAGGCCAATGCAAACCAGACTAACACTGTTGATTTAAAGCCCAAGCTTAGCAACTCAGCACAGAAATCCAAGAAAAAACAGAAGAGAATCTCTTTTTCTAGCAAGAGTAATTGCCACTTCTATAAATTGATACCTAGAAACTTGTGAAATTCGTTGTACATTTTGTATCAAAGATGACAATAAACACATTCATAACAATAACAAGGGCTTGTTTTAATAAACCATTCCAGGCGTTAAACACATTAATGACCCATGAAATAACTGTTTCATCTGCAACAACATTAAACAATGTTGTTATAACATTTTATTAATTGAAACCCTACTCCATTCTCTCCAGATAGGAGATTACTGATTGGGTATTAAAAGAGAGATGTAGAAATAAGTTTCTTTGTAAAGGAAAATTAAACATATAAGTGAGAGGCACCCAGTCAGGTGAATAGTGAAATAACTATCTTTTGACAATTTCAAAGCAACGTTTTTAGCTCTCAGTATTCCAATCTTATGTTAATATATTCACTTAAAGTTCATTAGCAATTTGGGAATTTAAAATACTAAAAAAAGGTTTCAAGCTGTAAGTAAAAGTCACCACTGTTCAGAAACATTCATAATATTTCTATTGTATGCAGCCTTTAATAAGCTCAAATTTGCACCTCATCTCTTTAAGGCCACATTCTTGAGATGTTTATTTTTAAAGTCTCTTCTTCAAGTAAAATCAATAGTCACCATTGTGTCTTTGATTTGAGCACAGTGCCGCTCATAAGGAGTAATATAATTAAAGATGAACATATTCCACTATGAATTAGCCTTATCTGTGCAGAATCCTGACTGCACTGGCAGCATTGCAACAATTATAAAATATAAACAGGCTCAAATCTTCATCAAATAGGAAACACATTTTCTCTAGCAGCATAAGTAATGTATGTAAAACTATCGGTCTGTTTTTCTAACAATCGTACGTTTTCGAATAAAAGAAAAAATCAGACTGAAAAAAGACAATTATTTTACTGTCTGTTTCTTAGATATCAGAAAGAGAATTTTGAAATTCATCAAAGCTAACCTTCTGTTATGTACAACAGGCTAAGCTGAAAAGAATGTTAACAAGTTCAATTTTCATTCAATCAGCACTACTGCTCTCTGAAATGTTTCATTGCAGGAAAGAAATAAAAATAATCTATATGGTAATTATGAGGATGAATCCCCCAGTAACTTTCAGCTACATGAAAGGTCAGTTCTATTCAAGATATTTTATCAGTCCCCTGCACATACTCCTGTCCTGTCATTTTAAATCTGAACAGCATTTTATTTTCCCATTTACAGCTACCTGCAGAATTAAGTACTTAAGCCAAATAAGAAAAAAAAAAAAAAAAAAAAGAAATGTTGAATGCTGGCAAAGGCTATAATAGCATGGAGATAAATCGTTCAGCTGCTCTCTCTCAAGCCTCTGGGGCTGCAGATTTTTCTTCTCCTGGTGCACTGTGGGTATTCAAAACTTGTTCAACATGATTTCATTTCATTTCAGGCACTGCCTGAGAAAACTAAATTACAGAATCAATCATACAGAAGGTCAGAGTGAGACTTCATTACAAGTATTGCATGCTTGCATGAATATCTTTCATTTATGACTGACCCAATATGTCACAATAGCTGTCTAGTAAAAATAATCCACTTTCTGAAATTGATGTACTACTGATGTCAATGCTACTCAGCAGGCTGGGCAGATTAGAGAGAGGTGTTAAAAAAAGGAACCCTCAGGAGCAAAACTTGTAGTTTTATAGAATTGCCACAGTTTGCAGATTAAAATATTTTTTATGGGCAGCTCAACAGAAAACAGCATTAATATAAAATATTGGGGGTTGATTTTTAATGAGGATATTGCTGTTGATTTCTGCTCATTTATATTCAAGTATTTATAGGGATAATATTTGCATCATGTAAATCCACGCATTCTTTGAAGTCAAATGTACATCAACACTCCATTTTTCAGTGACTCCTTTTTGAACATCAGAATTTTATTTGCATGTTATTAAAATACTAAAATTAATCAAACTGCCTCCATTTTATCTCGTCTTTTTGTTGCTGTTGCCTGTTTTTAAACATTAAAAATGCTGTAAAGATAAACACGTTGAGTTTCTTGCCAGTAATAATGAAGTTTATCAGCATTGTGACAAATTGTCACTCTTTCCATAGTATGTGTATCATAATAGCATAAACAATTGTTAACTCACCAATACAATCTTTAGGAATTGCTAGGTCATGTTTATGCTGAGAATAAATATACAGATATCTTTCTTGCACCATGAATGCTATTTTCAATAGAATAGTACAAAAAGAATATATTAAATCTTTTTTTCTTTTTCTTTTTTGTTTTCCATATGTGTGTCTTCCTGTGAGTAATATGTGAGATACTTGCAGAAGCATTATGTGGTACCTAGCCAACTCCATACCCTAAGGGAGACATAGGAAAACCTTGACATAACCTATTTTTAACCATGCCTCTGGCAATTCTGCATTCAAGTTTATAGGTGAACATGTCAGGTAGTACATAGAAAAAAGCCAAAGACACACAGTATTAATCATAATTCTGTCCAAGCCCATTTTATTTTTTCAACATTTGTGATTTAAAATCTCATGACATTTCTTCAAGGTGAAATTCTTCTACCAGGCTTTGCAACAGGGTAGGACTACATTTACCTAAATTAAATATTGCTTACAGTAAAGCTCTCTAATGCTTCACAAGATAAGCAATAAACTCAATGCAGTTAATATTAAAATAATTTAAGTTTGTATTCAGCTCAAGAAGCTTTAGTGATTAGCAGTACACCATTAATACAGCATTTAAATAAGACTATCCCAGCATCGCTGGATAAGAACATTGTTCTGTAAGTGTATACGAACATCATAATTATTTTACAACCCCATCTTTAGTTCTTTCAGATATAGTAAATTCAATTGACCATGAAATGAAATTTCATAGTCAAAATGCCTCCTTTACATTTTTTTATTGCTGCAATAAAGCTTTTATAGCTCCAAGGCAAGGTAATTCATGAAATTTCTAATTTAAAGATGAATTCTAATATTATTAATAAATATTTACCAGTTTAATAAAGTGCACATTTTCTACATAAAATATGATATAATGTTTTCATTTTTTATTTTTGGAATAAAAAATATAATCTGAAAAATCTGACTGCTAAAGAGAGCTATGTGAGTTCAGGGGAAAGCCATGCAAGGACCCTCTGTTAATATTTTTAAATTTCCCAAAGCTATCTAGCATTTATGAGTGAAGAGAAAAAGACTACTGACTAGAATACGAGGGCAGGAGCCACTCCATCTCACAGCATGAAACAAATCAAGCAGTTGTGGGGAATGTCTGACACACAAACCTCCCTATGTGGCTCCTCCATATCAAACCACACAATTCCTCATCAATTCTCTGCAGCAAAACTGTAGCACACAAGTTCCCAATCCACAGCTTTGAACTGGAACTCACCCTAAAAAATGCCACTGGACTACTGGGGTCAGAAGGCAGGAACTTCTCTACATCTTTTCACTGACCTATCTGGGAACAAATCTTCTCAATGGAGTCAGTGTAAACTGTGCCATTAATTTCTACATTGCACAGTTGAGGGAAAAGGCAAAGATGTGGAGCCTCCCATTCAGCACCAGAAGAGGTGACTGAAGAGAGACACAATCTAGAGGCCTCTCCTGGCTGGAACTGTTAGTGTGACAGCATTTACTCATGGAAGAATCACATTCAGTGAAAGGTTGCAAAACTAAAGGGCAAAACTGGGCCAGGTTGCAAACCACTCAATAACACTGAGGGGGTACTCAGACCCATCACACCAATCCAGCCCATAATATTTTCTGACCAAGTTTCATTGTATTCAGTGCACACACTCTCCATTACTTTTGTTTTCAGGCACAATGTTCCTAACTCTCAGGTTTTATTAATCTGTTCTTCCTTCAGAACATGTGCAGTGCAAAATGAGATCTAAACAAATACTATATCCTTCAAGGCTGTTTTAGGCAGTGCCTGTTTTGGACCCATATTATGACTGAATTCTGTACCTCCTTATTAGGGAGCAGCTTGTGGTTCACTCTGCATTAGTGCTAGCTACTCCTCATGACCTCCAAATAAATATTAAAATTTGCAATGAAGTCAGCAGCCTGTAGAATTACAGAGAAATATTTACTGCCTGTTGGTTAGTAAATCTTTAATTAATTTTCACTTGCCAGAATAATAAAAAAGAAATCACAACATAACAACACAACCTTTATTACAGTCCAGCAGTAAATATGTATTTTCACTATGCCAAGTTCAGCAAAAGGTCCTATATAAAAGAGCTAATCAGAAAAAAATATAGTTGATGTAAAATATCTGTTCAAGCTAAACATTCACTAGCTCTTCAATATGCAACACAGAAACTAATTCTAATTGCAAGCACCGAGTTTAAAATGCTGAGTAGGATAAACTGGCTCACAGCTGTGTCTCATGGCTGGCAGTATGGATGTCACTACACAAAGCTCTCACAAACCCACACTGGGAGATCCCTGAGCCCAAAGGGAAACTCTTCACCACCACAGGGCTGCCCCATGCACCTCCCTTGGAGACTACAGCCCTACAGTGTGCATGGGTTCTGGAGCAAACTCCACTCATGCCTGCTTCTGATTGTTCTAATTACCTCTGGAATTAGCCACACAGTCCCCATCACTCAGCTCTTCCACACCCAGGCCATGCCTCCCTATTTCTGAGGGCTCAGACACAGCCCAGGAAGAGACCACCCTGCCCCAGCCTCTACAGCCAGCAAGAGCACTAGACACAGCAAAGTCTTTTTATGGCCCTATATTTCTGAGTATTGTCAAGGTAATACATCCCTATCACTTCTATTATGAGTTGAAAAAAAAAAAAATTAATTCCCTTTTATAAAGATTCAGCCCATGGAATATACAGGGTATGGGAAATACACTCCTTTTTTCCTTTTGCTATACTGTGTCTGGCTCTCCTTCTGAACTACTCTCAATACTGCACTCTCAAAATATCCTGATGGATGTCAGATGTGGACCCTACACTTCAAATACAGACAAGCAATTCATTCTAAATGCTATAGTTCACCCTGGCCAACACTATGGTCTTTCAATTCTTGACACCAGTGCCAACTGTATAACACATTTTTGAACTTTAGGAGCACTTGGGATGCACATGATGCCAATGGATATGGGCTTCCAAGTCCATTCCCAAAATGAAAATTCTGTGTTTGAAAAGCCTGACTGCTTCTTCACAAGAGATTTGTTCACAAGCAGTGTAACATTGCACTGTACATTAACAAACATGTTTATCTTGCTGAATCCACCAGTATTTAACCCTTAACCATTTGACAACTGCCTCAGGGAACTGACTAACAGCAAATCATTGTTGATGACACGTGTGCCATCGTTCATACAGAACACACCTGGAACATGACACAGAACACTGGCAAATGCTTGGTCAGGCACCCAAGAAAACATACAGATCTTCTGAGGGATCAATGAAAACTGAGAGATGGCACAGATCTACATGTGACAGACACCATTAGCAATGGGAACACACAGAGAACCAGACCTACCATATGCAATCCATTGCTGTGGATGACGCCGTCCTGCTCCACGAGGTTCCGGGATATTGTAATAGAGGGAAGATCCAAGCTCTGGGGGGGAAACTGAGGCGTAAATTCATTTCCTTGTGCAGGCAGCTGGTCTGCAAGACCCTGGAAGGGGAGCAGGATATCTGCCATGCCCAGGGCAGGGTCTGACTCGGGCGGGGGGGTAATGGGTGGGATTTCAAACTCCTCATCCCCAAGGCTTGGCGTATGGAATGTCTGCTGGAAAAGGACAGGACAAGGCAAACAGTGTTAGGGCACACAGAACTCAGCAATCACCTCCACACCTGCAGTACAAATCTCAGTTTGTTCTCAAATGCAAACTCTATAACCAACAAAATTTTTAAGTTTCATATGCTGAATGGGTCTGAGGATCATTCTGATTAAAGATTTAAGTCTCATTATCATATGGCTTAAATGGAGTATCAGTATTAACAGTTTTTTAATGTGTACTTAATTAGCAACATCTGTCTGTTGTTAGTCCGAATATCAGCTACATTGGATTTGGCTGTATAACAAACTGCCACTTTATTGATATGTTAGTAAAATAGCACAAACAGCTTACATTACTCTCACGCTTCATAAAACACTGACAATTTCGTAGCCCACACACAACAGGAATTCAGCACTGACCATTTCACATCTTTTGTTTGCTTTTATCCACTAACAAACATGAAATATTATTCTTTATTTTTTTTCCATCCCCAAAATACAGTGAAGCCTTTTAAACACAGGTTGTAATTTGGAGGAGAGATGTATGAAAGCATGAGGGTGATTACAGCAGCTTCCAGTGCTTTCTGAAGCAAGCCAGCTTTGTTTGAACAGTAGGTTTGTTATGAACTAAACACCTGTTAAGATGCCTTGAGCAAAACATTTACTGCCAGTTATCTTCAGGGTTTGTGCATGTTCGTACGTGTGCATGTGTCTGTCAAGGATAATCTTTATTCAGTCTGTATCTGGCTTCAACATTGCTGACTTTTATTTGGGAAACAAATGAGCTATGCTTATTCAAATTTTTTGAGAGTTAAATGAACTTTCATGTATTATTTCAGGTCCACTGCTACTTAATAATAGAAATTCAGTGCTTGAAATTAGGCCATTTTAAATGTACCCAAATCAGAACTGCCTTGATCAAATTGGGCAGTTGGCAATCCTAAAATAGGCACTCTTGTCTTGTTCTGGACATGCAAGGCTGCTCTGGGATTTGTTTGTTTGCAGTAGTTCAGGATTCAGGTTGGGGTGGGAGGGAGAATTGTTTTATGTATTAATTACATTGTTTGAAAGAGTGACTTAATGCCAGTTAATTTAAAAATTATAAGTTCAGTGAAAGATCTCATTAACTGCTGCAAATTGTCATCCTTCAAACTGTTAATGATGATATAAATTAATAACCGCTTGAGAGAAGATGCAAACTGAAACACAAGAAAAACCTTTGCTTGCATATAGAACCTGTCAGCTGTCATTATTGGTCTCACACCAGAAATGATGGGGTCCCAGATTGCTGCAGTCTGCAGCACCATCAGAGTCTGCTGAGACTGGGCCCATCTTGCTCCGACTGAAAGGCTCTAACTTAATTCTGGATGTGAAGGCTGGGCCTGGATTAGGGAGATGCTTGACTTCCCCACTGCTCTATTACAAAAGGTGTGAATTTTTCTTCTCATGGACCCCATGGTTCACAAACACAAAGGATGGATTGGCCAGGAGAAGTGGTTGGCTAATGAACATAACCCTATGGCTGCATTTGCAGTTATTTTGGCACTAATGTGGTCTAGTAACAGATGCAACTGTAATTTGTGACTCATTTGCTACCCCATTACTGCTTAATGAAATCTAACATATCACATTAACAATACGGATAAACACTCATTCTTGATATGTGGCATTTGGCTGTTTTCATTACCACTGTAATTAACACTTGAAATATTATTTCAATAAATATTTAAGGTGCTTTAAAATGAGTCGTAGTAATCATGACATAGAGACAGAAAACATAAAGCAAATGTGTGGCTTCTAAGCCTGAATGTGCTCTAGGATTACATTCTTAAGGCATTATTTACAGAAATAAAATGGGATTCTAGCTCAGCAGTGCTCAGGCCTAAAATAAAACTGAGAAAGCTACATTCATGTTAATGCAAAACCACTATAATTAAATACATTGTAATGCAGTAATTGCAAAGTAAGGTTCACGCTTTAATATGAACAGTAACACTTAATCATATTTTTATTCCTTGTTCAAGTAAAAGGGTTCAGTGAAATCAGTATTATTATAGTACATTTGAACCTCTCTTTACTTGACATATTTATGAGATATTAGTAATTATAAGAACTGGATCTTTTTTCCCCATCTAACAGAACAATTCCAGGACAGCTGCAGAAATATATAGCACAGCTAGATAATAATACAATTTTTTAGTTAGAAAAGTAGCATTCATCTTAATACTTATAGCTTAATACAAAGGGGAGAGTAAATTGATGAATATCTTAACATTTTTAAATCTGAATTTACTTCTGAGTGTATAATTTATCCTAATATGTGTATATCTTTAAAAAAAAGAAACAAACACAAAAACCAAAAAACAAACATAAAACAGACATAAGATTGAGAATAAAACAGATGTAATCTAAGAAGAAAGCAAGCCCCTTAGTGAAGTAGCCTTAAATCCAAATAACTGGGCTATTCAGTCTGTAAAAAGAGACTGAATAGTATGCAATTTGGGACTGCAGAAAGGTGGTGTTATGACCAAAAGATGGTATAACATTTGTGAGATTTATCTTACCAGTCACATTTTTTAAAGTTATTAACTTTTCAAATATTTATATCTCACACATATATTAAAAAAAACAAAACAAAACAAAACAAAAAACCTGTGTGCATGGTTAAATGCCATCTGTACTGAAATGTTCAAAACATTTGTTCCTTTTGATAAAAATGCAAATCTGGAGAACTGTTGTATCAACATATAACAGCCAATGTCTGACACGGTGAATTATCACAGCTGGAATTAAATTGTCTCTGAACAGCTGCTGGCAGCAGAGCTTTCATCAATGTTTGATTCAAATGTAGGAAAGAAATTCTACAGAAAGAAACATCATGTTGTCATTACAGATGGGGTTTGTGTTCATTATCACAAATAACACTGGAGCTAGTGCCAAACAATATTCCCTTATCTAAGCAGCCTTGCTGGGTAAAAAGAGATGGTGACCATTGTATAAATGATTCATAAAATCTACCCTTAATTCTAACCTTCATATTTATTGTTACACCTTTCTGCTTTTTTTCTCTGAGGTCACTGTTTTACAAGTGCACAGGAATACCTGTGACTGTGTCCCCACTTACAATAAAAAAAATCAGGGCTGCCTGGTTTTCTACTCTTTCCTCATGTTGGGAAGATCATTTATGACATGCACCCTATAAACAACTCTTGTTCTCCATACTGCTGTGCACAAACTAGACAGTGCATGGAGTAAGAGCTTGGGTTTCAGGGATGAGCAAAGGCAGTTTCTGTCTGGATTTGGGGTTAGGACTAGCGTGTTGATAGTCTTTTAACTGGTTATAATATAGTTATATATATAATATATAACTGGCCCCTAGCAGATACATGGAGCCTGGAGTTCCCACACTTTCTCCTCTTTCCATTCTCAAAAGCAGTGATCAAATACATCATCTGCACAACCCAGCCAGCCTCCACCAGCCCAGCCTCTGGGTTTGTTCTGGACCCTGGATTCAAAAGATTCACTGATGTAGCACATACATTTCAGGCAACAGAGCTGGCTTTGGTTTTCTATCTTGTATGAGTATTAAGAACCCAAATTAAACCATTTGTATCTATAACAAAAATTAGAACATTAGCTAGTAATGACTATTACTAAACTTGCTTTCGAAGTGTACACCTACTGTGCTTTTTATTTGTTTCCTTCTGTTCATAATTTTTTTCCATACATAAAGCAGATTTGTTTCTATTGACATGCTATGTAAGTAACAGCCTTATGGACAGCTAAATTGACTAGTAATGGAGAGCTGTCAGGTTATTTTCTTTCTCATTAAAGTCTTTATTTTGTGCTCCATAAAACACACAGAAATTCGGCACTTCACTCTTCATCCATTCAAAGTCTGTTAAATTATCACCGCAAACAGCAGAATATGAGCATAGATAAAAAATAAAAACATCTACCTCATTTGCAGCAAGAAATGCATTATTTGCCTCTGCCATGTTCATGTAGTTGTTATTGTTTCCAAACTGAAAGAAAAATAAATATTTGGATTTAATGTATGCCATGATAAACTTTACCCCATCACTGGCATAGAAAAGGCTGGGGGAAGAAAAAAACCCAACAAAACCAAAACAACAAACAGATAAAAAGTATTTGCAGATGTTTTTTGAAATCAGAACTCGATTGAATTCACATTATTTATTATTATTGTTATTATTGTTACATACTCTGCATCCCCCAGTCATTACAAGGAAGATATTAACGTGTATCTCTCCAACTTTTTTTGCCCATGCAGCAAAGCCACCCCAGAGACCTAAAGGTGAATTTGGAAATTAAGAATCCGTTAGGAAGAGCCTCCCAGGAAGGACATTTCTACTCTACTCCATCCTTTCCGACATTGTAACATTTCTGCCAGTGATCCTGACCCGGAAGATTGCTGCAGCCAGAAGTAGCTGCTGTATTCCTGCTCCAAGTGGACCTGGCTTCCAAGAGCTGAAGGCCAGTAAGGGGAAGAATGAGAACCTGCAATGCTGCTCCTGAAGTCCCATTCTTTCTGCAAAACAAACAATCCCCCTTTGCTTGACTTTCCCCCAAGGGAGCTCCCATGTCCCAGTGAACATTAACACCAGAAAATTTTGCAAATCAGATAAACTGAGACCCTGAGATGCGCCCAGTGCCCCCTTTCTCCCACTGAGGTGCAACTCTCCTGCCACGTGCCAGTGATCACGAGGGATTTCCTCCAATGCCAGTCATTTCCTCCAAATTCTCAAGCATGAACATTTGTTGAGGAAGATAGGTACTTTTACTTCTACAGACTAAACACAGACAAGAAAGAGATTATCAGCAGAATTCTGTGCCTTATGCCCTTGAACAGCACTTCCAAAGGCATGCAGGCTGATAACCAGTCCCAGAGGAGGGAGGCACCCACAGTCTTTGCCCCAAGGAACAGTCACCAGGCATTTCAGGCAGCTCTAGAGTAAACCAGGCTTTCACATGTGCTCATTGCTCCTCCCAGGCACAGAGCACAGTGCAAGGCAGACTGCTAAGCAGGGGAAAAGCCCCCATGCTGTCCCTACCACACGCTGCTGCTGAAGCCACACTGAGCATTTAACCCTTAACTCCCATTTTCTAGTTTTATAAAACAATTTTTTTTTTTTTTAGAAAGGCTTTGTTTTATCTTATCTTGCCAGATCTTGGTGGACCTGCACCCCTCTCCTCAGCCTCCCAACAGCAAACACTCCCAAGAGCAGCATAAGCTGTGAAACCAAGCATGGACTTGGGTGACCGTGAGCTTGCACAGGTTGTTCTTTCCAAACAAGAAACTCTGGGATGCTTCCAGAGCAGCTGAGCCTGCCCTGAAAGGAAAACCACTTTGCTTCAGCTCAATTTGCTAACTGCACTTGGTGCCTGACTGTTTTTAGCAGTGAAATGTTTCACACTCTCCAGTTTCTCACTGGAGGCACCAGTGATCCTTTCAAGAAAGGCTTTTTCCCTGAAAACTCAAACATCCACTTCTGGCAATAAGATAAAGTTAAAAGGAGATTTAAAAAAAAAAATAAAAAAGAAAGCCTTGTGTTCCTGATGGATTGTCAGATTGACTAAATAGGACATCAACAAAATTAGGAGACACTCATAGGGGAGGGAAGGAATACAAGATGAGATCCCTCATTCTGAAGTAACAAATTCCATTTGTGTACTTATCATTCTGAATCTTTCAACCTATAACACATGTTAAGCAACAGAGGCCTTAGCACAATATGTAGGCTGCCTCATAGCTATTAAAACTCTGTTATCCCCAGCTATGCAGATACTCAAGTAATGTCATCCATTTTTTAAAAGCCCAGATGTCACCCATGTTTGGATATTAAAAAATTCAAGTAAAATTGCACATTCAAATGACTGTTTTGGCACATAGGGATGTGTGTGTGGATTTGTTGCACAAAGACACTACTTCAGCTCAACAGTGCGATCGACAGGATAGAATTTTTCATGTCAGTTAGTGGCAAACTAAGAATGATTTACATGAAATACTCAATGGCTCAAGTTGAGCTGTTCTTACTACAGTAACAAAAAAAAGGAAAAAAAAAAGAAATAAAGATTTCAAAGGATAGCCTAAGGACAAAGGTACACTAGACAAGCAAAATTCTAACACTGGATAAAGAAGTGGGAACAAACCCCACCCTATTTTAATGCCCTTAACATCCTAAGGACTCCAGTGCCTCAAAACACAAATGTGGCTGATTTTTTCCTTGAAGACTAAAATTCTACACTGTTCTGATGTACATGTATTGCTCACAGCTACTGCTTTCTGATTGCCAGGGTGGTTTTCTTCTTTTCTGTTTTACTAAAGTAAAACAAAGGGGAGAGTGACAATTTAATTTTCCATTTTATTAAGACTCTAGAAGCAAATGATATAACATAGAATGTCAAAGCTAAAAGTTACAGGTACATATCCTTCAAGTCATTCTGTTAGGCTATAATATTTAAGACCCCATTGTGTATGACTCAGGCACTGATGTCAGAAACCAGAATATTTCAGCTTTTGTAAGTATGGATCACAACTAATATTCTTTACATTTATTTTTTGTCTCTGAACTAGAAATCCATTGAAAGCACATAACAATTATCAGTGAGTATTTCTAAGATTAAACTTCTATATTATCTAATGGTACCTATAACAACAAAAGAAAATAAAATGGTTATTATCTTAAGGACCTAAACAATTCAAAAAACAAATTAAGCTTAGAGTGAAATAAGAACTGGGTTAGAAATCCTCTTCTGAACAGTTAGTCTGCGAATGTAATTACTGAAGAAACTACAGCTAATCAGCTGTGAATTGTATCCATTAATTAGTATTTGCCCTGGAGAAATGAGAAAAATCAGTAACAATGTTAACACTGCAATGCACTGATGAGTACTGAAACACAGGGCCCTCAGCATTTAGTCAAGCAGGTGGCTCCAATGGTCCAAGTAATTTAAAAAGCTCTCACCTGAAGTGCAGAGCTGGAATTACAAAGCACTTCTTGCATATCTTTGTATCTATATAAGGCTATAATTAATGGCTTTTAATTTAGAAACACTTTGTGATCAGCTGGGAACAGTTATAAATCATTCTAAATAGAACAACGGGTTCTTGCCTATTTTAGTAAAATATTTTTTTGTGAAAAGAATCTTGTTGCAGACAATATTTTTCTCCATTTGTTTTCTTTAGAATCCCTTGCTCTGACCCCTCATAAATAGCTCAGAGCATTGGTATAGTTGACAGAAGGGCTTCAAATTAAAAGGGAGACCCAGCAATTTGACCTGCCCAGGTGGACTCCCAGAGGGGCTTCCCTGGGACAGAAGGGTGAGATGCAGCACCTAACCCAGCTATCTCTTTGTTTTGGGATGCTGTTGGGATGCTTTGATAAGAACTTTGCCAGAGCAATTAGCAAGGTTTTGCTAATTAATCTACAGAACTCAGAGCATTCTTGCTCTGTTAGTAGGAAAGAATGAAATGTCTCCAGCTTCCTTTGGCAATACACACCATTGCATTACAATTTTTCCCTTTGGTTTCAGCTCTAACTCTCTCTTCAGTTTTGATGAACACATTAAGTGGGAGTACCCAGCTGACTGCCACCACCAACCCATGGAAACCACACGCATCTGCCCATTTCAGGAAATGAACTGCACACAAACAAAGCCTCTTCTGAACTTGCTGTGAATCACAGCTTCCATTCTTCATGCAAATCGCTGCATTCAAACGAAGACAGTTCAGTCCCCTACTCTTGTATGTTGGAAGGGCACCTGAATCTCGGCCCTGCTGAAATTCCTCTGGGCAGACATGAAGAGTGGAATGAGACTGGATACTTGATTTACTAACACCTTATATAAAGCATGTCCAAAAACTCATTCATTCTAAAATAGCTGGTTGAAGTTCTTCTCTTCTCTTTGACTGCCAGACCTGAAGCCAAACACCTGGTCTCAGCTTCTCTAGCAAGGGTGTATATTTGTAATGCAAAGGGGAAATTCACACCCTCTCCTTCCTCAACAGATGCCGTAATGAAGACCAAATCAACTCCTGCCCAGAATTGTGGATCAGCTCTGTATCACTGCCACACTGCTACAAAGTGCATGTTTTCTTAGACCAAACCTCTGGGGCCAAATGTTAGACTGTTTGTAAATCAAGGGATAAATCACTTGGAACTGACACAGCACAATGCTACTTGGGTTTTCAAACTACCCTTCGTACTCACTAGAGCTTAAAAATTGGTTGGTTATGAAAGCTGAGACTAATGAGCAGTTGTTTTAAGGCAGAATTCTGATATGATGAACACCACAGAAAACCCTTGGCAGCTTGGGATAAAAATCAGTGATTATATGTCCACTGAGTCTGAATTCCTACTAAACATATCTTCAGAAAATGTCAAATGTTGAATTGTGGCCACTCTCTGGGCTCTTTGGCAACTGGGATTGACTCATCGTCGCAAGAGATAAAACAGGCAAAAGAGAACTTTACACCACAAATTATAATACTTTTTAAAAAGCTTCAAAACTTTAGCAAATAGCATTTGAAGGTGTTACTATTATGGACACACAAAATAACATTTTGAACCTATAAAAGTTAATCAGAATTTTGATACTGATTTTAATGGAGAAATCATTTTCCTTACAATGTCCAGCCATTTGCACTTTTTACAACCTGCCTTTAAATGAACTGTCTTGTGGTGCAATTCTAATCTGAAAAACATTAGAACTCACATCCAGCTATTCATTTCCTCAAGAGGTCACATACAGAAATACATAAGCTACTTAAAGCCAGACAAAGGAGCACAGGAGACTTTTATCTGAGCATCTCAATGGAACAAAATTGAATGTCTAAAATACCAATACTTTTACACTCAAAAAGAAAATGTAATTCACCAGACAAATTTGTTTAAAATATAGAAATATATAAATAATAATTCTTTTTACAATACTGCTGTTTAATAATGCAACCTCAAGGAACAACCACCACGGGAAAGCTTATTGTTCCAGCACAGGAAGGTAACAAAACCATGAAATGTGAATAAATGTCCCAAATGAAAAACTTAAAATATATCCAGAACAGGAATTAAACACATTTTATTATCTACTCATCACTAATCCATCAACCTAAATTTTGCTTAAAAGAAATGCAATCTATACTCAAAGACTGCATATCATATATCTGAGAATATTTTTTATTTTTTTTTAATAAAGAAAACCTTATCCAAACACTTACTGGAAAACTGAATTTGCACTTAATTATCATGACACTAGCAGTCCTTTCATAATTATTAGTTAATGTTTAGTCAAAATACACATTTAAAGTTTGTCAGGATAATATTTTTAGTCAAAATTCTCACTGCCTGTAGAACGAGCTCTAAAGTAGTTCTATCACAGCACTACATGTCCACTTGTGTAGGTATTTTAGGCAGTTACACATCCAAATTCTGTTATTTCTGCTGCCAATTTACTGCTTATGGAAAATGGCACCCACAAATGATCACATTTTCAGTATTCCTCCAGTGAAATTAGAACCCATATTTTTACAATATAGCCATTAATAAAATCATTCTTTTATGGTGTGAGCATTCTTGTGGTTTTCATATACAGAAATATCGACTAGCACAAATTTACATTATGGCAAGAATCTCAGTTTTATCTTCATATTTGGCAAATTAATTCCTCTGAGGTTACACTACTCTTATGAGTAAAATGAAAGATAACATTCCCAAAAGATGTAATTACAGACCAAAACTAAATTACTTTGCAGGTCTAAGCACTGTATCTTAATAATTTCACTGGAAAACATCTTCACTGCATTTGGGCAGATTTGATTTTGCTGCCTGACCAATAATTACAGCTCTGGCAAATACAATGTCTGATAAGGACATCAATTAAGAATGAGCATTGTGTTATTTAAAAAAAAAAAAAAATTCATCATGTTCACAGCCTGTCTGATTGAATGAAATGCCAAATTAAATTAATGGAGATTGCTAAGTCTAGCTGGCTGGTGGGGAACCATGCAGAAAGTGGGACAGCATAGACAATAAACTGTCTGTAATTAAAAGATGAGAAGCTGGACTAATGCTACTTCAGCCTGATTATTCCAAACAAAATATACACTAAAATTATTCACAAGTAGAAGGAGTGGGAGGAGGGCTGGGACAGGGGACTTTTCCTTTAAGTAGTATTAACTATTACCATTTACAAGCAGCAGTGTTCTCATCAGATGTATTAAATTAAATACTGAGGGGGTTCTCATCAAACACAATTCATTTTCTCAATGAACATAAAATTCTCCAATCCTTTCTGTTCTAGATGAATATCCAGTTAATCTCTGTAGAGGCTTTACTCCTAAATTATTGTGTGTTCATAGGAGGAGCAGGGAGTTCTTTTCTGGAAGAGTAAGTTGTTCATGGAAGTGTCAATACTTCAGAAGCAGTAGATGGTGTCCATACTATTTTATAAAATACAAGTATCTTATTTTGATTTTGCTGCTAGAAAAAATGAGGCAAATGGTTGTTTGACAGGTGCCACACCAGCAATGTTGTTAGGGATTCATATCGTTGTAAGTGAATGAAGCATTGTTTTAAACCCTGCAAATGTAGAAGAAATTTTATCTCAGGATAAATGCAAAACGGTAGTCTTGATTTTGACACTATATCAGTACCCACAGAAATTTTAGGACTCACTCCTCTGGCAGGATGCCAACGTTTTGGAAGGTATGTGTTGCCCAGCACCAGAAGTACTATCACCACAGCAAACAGGCAGCTCTAGGAGGTTATGGTTTGAGACACTGAGCATAAAGGAGATAGAGAGTTGGGCCAGATGCAGGCACAAGACATTTGGGTCAGCCTCTGACCACAGGTCAGTCAGCACATAAGGTATTCCAGCTCCATCTAAGAGCAAACTGCTCTGTGTGTGTGCACAAGGGTAGGGACATGTGCACAAGACAATCCCTCTGTCAGCAGAAGATAACATTTTGGAACACTTTCATGAAATACTGGACCACTAGGTAACATATACTATATATGCCAAGTTTATACTTGGGATTTTCTGTTCATAATTTTAGAACAAATTTAAGATTAGTGATTTTTATAGAATAGTACAGTAGCAATCCACTTTCTGAGACAGATAACGCTATTTTCTCATTTTCAGTAGCTCATTCTGAAAGAGGTTAATTTCCTGCTAGGCTCTGCCTACAAATCTGCTAGGACACATCTTCATGGACTTGTGAAAGGCCACCCAGGAAGTGTCAGCCTTGGTGACTTTGGCCACCAGACCCTGCTACACAGCAGTTATTCCTCTCCATTTCTTCCCCATCAGGATTCTCTATCGCGCCATATCAGGATCCTCCAATGACCTGGAGGGAATGCAGGCCCTGTAGAAAAGCAAAGGAGTTCCTACAGGGGATTTCATGCCAGAAAGCTGCATTTGTTTACAACCACATGATCAACGAGCCAACAGACAGGAGCACAAAACTTTAAAGTATCCATCTTTGCTGTCACATTCTCAATCCTGAATTTTAGGCAAATGAATAATCTCATTAGTGGTTCATTAATTATTGAATCTGTTCATAAATTTGTGTAGAATCATACATGTGATCTTAAAATCTTAAAATCTTAAAGCTTTTAATTCAGAGGACCATTTAGATTGCAATTTTTGAGTCTCAAACACCTGCCACACTAATTGTTATATATATCCTTATATAAGTGAGGCTATGCCTGTATATATATGTACACATACACATTCTCTAACTCTGCTTAGAGCCAAAAAAATTCTCAGTGGGATAAAATACTTGAGTAACATCTGAAAGAAAAATAGACATTTATATTTTATTCATGTAGCCTCAATATCCATCAGACACACTGTTTGCAGATAGTACAGATTTAAAAATTTTGGAAAGCAATTAGAATGGAAACGTTTGAAGTTACTTTAAAAGCTTTCAGCCAGCAAATAAAAACTTCGACAATAACAATAAAAAGCACTGACTTAATCTCTGTGATTCCAGCCAAATGCTTTAATATGAACTCCTTCAGTGAGTGCCACAGCCAAAAGCTGTAACTGAATGATATTTTGCAAAGTGTGATACTGAACGAGTCTTAGGAACAGTAGTGAAAGGAATATTTAATGGTCTCATGTTAGACATTTTCAGATCTTTTAAGATGAACACATTCTATAAATGTTTTTATATGCAAGAAGTAACTTTGTATGAATATGCTCAGTATTATTCTACTGACTGATGGTCAATTCAATACATGCCAAACTTTGAATGCTACTTATTCCATATTTAAATGCATAAATATTAAAATGTGGTTCAAAGAACAGTCCTGGTCCTAATATTTATACAAGATTAGGGTGTTATAAAATTAGTCTGGATCTTGAAAGTGTTCTCCAAGACAAACATACCAACAATTTTGCTGTTCAAAGAGTTTCAATTTACTATTTTGATTCCTTGTAGACAAGAACTTCTGTCCACAGTCAGTGGAGCTGTGCCTTCAAAGGTAATAAAATGGACACTTAAACATAGATTCTGGATGTATCTCTGTGTCTTCCTACATATGCCAAGATTACTTCTCCTCTGTACAAGGCTAATACAAATACCAAACTTAGACCAACCCACTGAGTTTCACATTAAAAAGACCTTACAAGATCTACAGATGTTACTTCCCATAGTTCTGAAGTACATTCCCTATTCACCACACCCTGTTATTGCCTGAAGCTTGAAACACAGAAAGATGCCAGATGTTAAGATATTCAGTTATAAAGCCAAGGAGAGGCCACTGTAGTTTAAGTCTTTGTTTAAAAATATATGAATATTTAAAGAACATTTTTTCTTTGTTTTCTAACCTAGACGTGTTTGCAGTGATGAACTACGAAATTATTTTCCCAACCATTCTCATGAGCACATACTTGTTGCTGCAATAAACCAGATTAAGCATAAATGTTATGGAAGGAAAAGATTGCTAAAATGCAAAAAGAACTTACTTATATTGCTCCTGTTTGTATGTATTTTTCTACAACTTAGTGGCAATTTTGGTTCCACATGAGCAAAGAACTTCTCACACATGCAGTTTTCATGTGACCCATTTGATGTACGTATTTTATATTACTCTAAGCAGCTGAAATTCTGCATAAGCTTTCATTCCTGATGACATCCAAGGACACACAGCAAGTTACATCAGGCTCTTTTCCCACAGCTGCTTAAAAGAATGGCGCAAGGCTGAAGCCCAATGAAGCCTTTTCCATGGTCCCATGAGAAGATGGAAACGTCTCTTTTCTCCGTGACATTTACCAAACGGGAGATCCACAGCTTCTCAGAAGAAGCAACACAGCCACAGAAAAATCTGAAGAAAGGACCCAAACCAAGTCTGTGGACCTGATGCTGGGGCTGCCCCTCCCAGCTGGCTCCCCAGTCCCGCCCAGGTTGTGGCAGGAGCGCTGGTGCCATGGCTGCAGCCACTGCCCCACGCCCAGGGCACGGCCAGCAGCGCTCCAGCCCTGCCAGGACCTGAGAGCCAGCCAGGTCCTGACTGCAGCAGCCCTAAGGCACCAAGGACAGCACCAAGGCCCTTCTTCAGCTCCCCCTCCTATGCCTCTTAGCACACCTTTACCCCCAGCAGTTCAGCTGCTGCAAGGGATGCTCTTACAGGAGTTTTGTTTGGTTGGGTTTTTTCAGGAGGCAAATGCATAACCCAGAACTGGTTTTGCCACATGAACTTTCTGTTTCACTTCCCCCCTCGAGGCATTAAATTCATACAATCAAGCTGTTAATCATGTCTACCCCCTCCCTTTATTTTATATAAACTGTCTAAGCATTGAAGCTAAGCATTTCTTAGCACAATGACAGCATTTTATATTTAGGATCCCAAGAAATACTTTTACATCACTATATTAAAGATTACTGTAACATTTTCGCACAAGAATTTAAAGTGATGTGATTATACTGCAATAGGGGCTGTAAGTAGCTTTTCTTACAATCTTATATCAAATTTCACTCACTTCAGTGAAAATTGTAAATTCCATTCTAGACTGTGAATCAGCTCTACTACACTAGCAAATTATATCAAGTTTTAAATGTAAAATTGATAGAGAGAGGGTGAAGCAGATGTAGACATTTTATAACTATCATCATGGAGGAGCAGTCAAGATACTTTCAGTCTAAAATCAGTACTTGCATTAAATCTTAAATATCTCAACTCTCAGCCATGTTGATACCATGAGTTCCTGCATTTTAATGAAATTACTTTCCACTTTAGAAGCACTAATCATAACCAAATAGATAAATAGCATTTTTTTAAAGTCTCCTTTAACTCTGCTTCACCATGTGCTAGGCTGTACAAAGCAAGTCTATTGCAAAGACAGCCTGTGGGATGTAACTGCTCTTATAAAACACCTACTCCAGGGAGAAACTGAGGAAAATCACCCAGAAATGCCCCAAACCCCGTGCCAGATCTGGCAGCAGTCACCCTCAAACGTTCCTCAGGTGGTGACATTTTTCAGTTTCGAAAACTTAGGTGTGTTAATATAATATAGATCACAGATGTATTTTGTAAACAGGCACATTACACATAAACTCCTCCTTTATTTCACATCGGTCTGAAACCTGGAGGATTTCTCCATTATTTTCAGTTGGGGCATGATTACAAGTCCCACAGCAGGGAGGCCTCTGGAGAGTCTTCAGCAGCACCTGACTTTATTTAAACATCCAAGATGGAATTGGATGCAACACTCTAAAATAACAGTACAGGAGAATTAAATTTAAGAGTAGAATAATCCCTCATGGTGGTTTGTATTCCTAATTTATGCCACAGAGACTAATCAGGCTTAATTTATCTATCTTTAGCTTCCCACTGTTTCATTCCAACCTAAAGGCAACATTTTGGGCAGCAGAAACTTTATTTTGTAGGTGAGTAACCTACTTTAATTGCATTTTCATCCATTACTACAGTGAAGCATTTTCTTCACTTAATTGGGTCACTGTATTTCTTCTTGAAAGTGGGCACAGAAATTACTTTTGATATTGATTGCAGCCCCTGAGGTTTAGCTGAGAGTTGAGGACACACAAAGGGTACACAGCAAATTCCATTTATGACAAAAGAAAAGAATGAAGTTTCAGTCAAATCTTCATATTAGGAAAATTCTGACATTAAAACATGGAGATTCTCTATAAAGCATCTCACACATGCAGGGCTGGAAATGCCTGGCACCATTGCAAAACCAGGCCTCTCAAGTCTTCAGGTGATTTTCAGCATTGGTGTGTCAAAATACTAACGAGTAATTAGTGTTAGAATTAAGTGCATATTAAAAAGCACACCAGTAATTCCTTCTCATAATTTTCAGATGGCATAAAACCCCAAAGTTTTTAAATATAAAACTAAAAATTATAATAAATGCTCACTTGAACAGTCAAGTACTACCCATCATGTTTTGATGTAAGCAAGCATGGGCTTTGATACATGCAAATTATTGCATTTCTTTTCTTGAAGTATGAGAGACACCAGATCCTAGTGGCATTTCTTCTGCCAAGCTGTTCCACAGCTCACAACTCACACTCTGAATACATTCTCCTACTTTAGTGGACTGAGATAATTCAGTCTCATGCTATTCATATCAAAGATGTGCAAGAAGTTGAATACTTCTTAGTTGAATTTAAAATGATCAGATGTAGCTTTAGCATAAATTCAAAGTAGATGATGAACTGTAATCATAATCAGTAGATGTATAAAAGCTGTAATCTCTTCATGAACTTTCTTTGTCTAAATGTTAGAAACTATGGAACATAACCCATATGCCATATTCCCTGTTAATTCCAAGCCAGGTTGATAACTGGAGGTCAAATCAGAAAAGTCACAAGCTTATATACATGCAGCACTCTTTCTCCTTGTCAGCTGAGGACATGACCTGAGCTCTACTAAAAACATTTCTTTGGGTGTCTCAGAGATAGTATTTTTCATACAGAAACCACTCTGAAAGAACCAAGTAATACCTTGCACCACAACCACATCCTTCTGGCAGGCAGATGCCTGCTACAACTAGCTGCAAACTCCAGGGAGTTACCTCAATTTGATTTTATGTCTTGAACCTTACCATTCCATCCCATTTCTAGAATGGAAAATTCCCCAGAGATCCAAAATCTCTGGGCACTAGAAGTGAGTCCTGGAGCCAGGGCACTCACAAAATTCTGTATATTCAGGGTTTTGTTTCCCAAATACCCAGGGCTACACCTGTTTCATTACTATATTATATTTTGGATCACACAATAACTTCAGCCAAGTTTTATAACACAGACATGTTGTGCTCCTGTGGTATCAAAGCTGTGTGAGGGTTCAGAGCTTCAAATCCCATGTCCAGTTCTAGTGAGCCAGTGAAATGATGTGAAACCATGCAAGGGAGCACAGAACATCCAAATTGCTCTGCCTGTTCACAGCGAGAACAAATCACAGGAAATCCATTCTGTTGGTTGCTTCACCACCTGCCAGATTGGGGTGATTTTGCTCTACCACAAAGTTCCTCACTCACTTTTTCTACCTGAATTGGGAAATGCTGCAGTGTTAGTGTTAATGTAATGAGAAGGCAGGAACAGGGCAAAAGCACGTGATGTTCTGGCAGCTTTTGTTACCAAAAGAGGAAAATAAAAACAAAGCATGGGAAAAGTAGCTAATGTGTCAGTTAAAAATAAAAGGTATTATAAATAATTGCTTTTTCTTCATTTCTACAAGCATCTAGAAGAGTTTCTGATAATATTTTATTGTCTGGTGATTTTAGAAAATCCCAAAACCAAGTCATCCTCACACTAATGGTTTTGCCTGTAATTGCTTGCCTGATCTGCCCTGGAATTATAGCAGTTTTCCAGTGAAACAGATTTCCTTTGCTAATCAAAACAAAGTTGCTGAACTGTATTCTCAAAAATGGTGAAGAACAAGAAATGTATTTTAATGAAAGAAGGGAGTTGTCAGATACAATATACATAGTATGGTTTGAAGAGGAATAAAAAGATATACAAGTGGTATAAAATGCTGTTCAAGCAGTGTGTACTAGGAGGCAGAGAAAGGGTGGAATAAAGACCCATAGAAAAGTACAATAAGACAATGATTACCAGAGCAGAATAATAAAAATTAGCTTATCAGATAGATAAGGAAAAGTGAAACTGAAACACGTAAGAGTTTAAAGTGAGATTACAATAAGTTTTGAAGAAAGATTAACATAGAAAGGAAAAAAATTTGCAAAATTTAATGAAAAATATTAATAATATTTGTAATACCTTGTAAAGCATGACTTTGGGAGCATCTAGAAGCAATTCAAAGCACACATTTTTACACATGCTTTCATATAAATGCCATTCTTTCATATTTTGAAGACAGGTTGTAAGAGCAAATATGAAATTTAAATCAATCTCATAATCGCAGACCACCAGTAAAGAGGTCCAGAGCAAAGAGGTCTCTTTTCTTTGTACCCCACACAATCTTACAGTTTCTCTCTTTTCCACTTGTCCATGTCTAAGTCCACATACACCCATGGGAAATTCTGGGTAACATGCTGTGATGGCCCTTCACACATTTCCACATGGACCTTCCCTAGTGCCACTGAAAGCACCAAGGACAGATTCCAAGGGACAGGAAACTCCTCAGTGCTGTAACCTCACCTTCGTCCAATCTTACAGACAAAGCACTCATTGTAAGAAACCACTCTGCTGCTGTTTACACACCAAACCCCCAAACCCTCACACCTCTCATCAAATCAAAATTCAAACAATAATTTGTGTAAGAATTACCTAGGAAAAACAGAAACCTGCTGGTGTGGTATTTACCAGGGAGAGAAACGCTGAAGGGTTATTTGCCAGCATAAATCAGGCTGCACTATTTGATTCAGATGGTGGTGCTGGTTTTGTGCCATATTCCACTAAATGGAATATCAGCTGTAGCTAAAATAACTACTATAAAAAAATAAAAGGGCTATCAATTTTCATGTCAACATATATCATCATCTTCTGAGACAAGGGAAAAGTTTTTGCATATTGTTACACCATGCATGTGTGAAAAGGGGCTAAGGAGTATAAACCCTTCACCATTCTCAATTTTAAATTCTCTTTCTATAGTGTTATCTCTTCCTATGTTCTCCTTCATAAACATAAATTTAGGGAAATTCAGGCCTGTTTTCAAGTCTCTTTCTCCCCTCAGAACACAACCCATGCTACTGGCTCAGTAATCCTTGTTTGCTTCAAAGATATGGAATTATGTTCAGCTTGGGAATATCACAGCCCTTCAACCTCATTAATAGATTTTTTTAAAATAAAAATCCTTAAGTGACAATTTCACACACTCCCCACACCAGAGTCATCTAAACAGGGTCATCTAAACATAATCATTTACATTTAGAATGGCCGTCATCAACAATGAAGAATATTCAAAGAATTTTCTGCTTCCAAATAAAGGTGATTGCCATGTAACATAAAATGTTACATATATCAGCAGCAGTGGTAAGCAAACTAAAAGACATTCCAGTGACTCAAACTCCTGATGTCAGCACTGCCACCAGCAGAAAGGATGCTACGAGACCTCAAGTCCCAGGGAATATCTCAGAGTGCATCATCCTTCAAACCTCCACACACTTGCTTATTTAGTTAGTTGCTCTATAACTCAGTACACCTTTGCTTATGATACAACTATTTCAGGTCCCACTGCAAAAACTGAAACACAGAATTTGGGGAGGTAAATGCAATTAAAGATTCTGATCCACCTGGCGCAGAAATGAAGAGTAGATGAGGGGATATGTTGAACTAACAACAGTGGCAAACATGGCACACTGTGAAGCCACACATTTATTCACCAATAGAAATGGTAACATTTTTAGTCTTCATCTCACTGCCATCAGGGGACTTTTTTGAAAAGTCAGCGTTTATACAGAAGCTGAATCATTAGAGATGGCCCAGAAGGGACATGCTGGACATGTACAAGCCTGACTTACTGAAGTACATCAAAAATTCTGTCTACAGCTGAGCCCTGAATAAGGAGAAAGAAATGCACATGACCTAATGGAAGCAATGATTATTAAGATTTATATAACCTCTGGATAAATTATACTTTGCTGTCATGCACTAGCAAGAAGCTTACAGGACAGAAGCAGGATTAGTTCAGGGAAATTATTCATGTAACAGTTAAAGCTTAAGAAAAGAGATCTGGCTTATACCAAGTTGAGGTTTCAGATAAGAGACTGCATTATAACAGGTTATAGTTGCAAAAATAATTTTGATTGGCATATCATTTATACTAACTACTGCTTGGAACCCACCCAGAATATGCAGCATCCTATAAACTGTTAGGAAATATATCTGTGTATTGTTCAATATTTACAATGTGCTTTATTTTGTAAATATAAGACCTGGCAGAAAAATTGTAGAATATTAAAAATAGTTCTGCTTAAAAAGAATGCCCATTTTTCCTATAAAAAGAAGTATTTCACTAACAGTAGTTTATAATTTTGTTCAAAAATGTTCACAGCGGAGCTAAACAAACTTTCAATGAGGAAAATTTGATTGCTTTGTTCAGCTGCTCACACAGATTTCTATCTGTACTTATTTGCATATTTCTGAATATTCTCTTTCAGGCCCACACCACTTTTGTTAGCAAAATCAATTTTCTGTTGGACAAAAAGTGAGATTTGCACTAAAGATTTTAAGCTTTTAAATAAACATGAACTGAATGGTGTAAAGAGCTTTCATTTTAAGAAAAGATTCTTGCTGTTTGGAAAGAAAAGAATTCTTTGCATTCACAGGTATCATTTGACAGCAACAGATCTTTACATGAAGAGAGAAAAAAATATACAAGGGCAAAACAAAAAGAGCTGCAATGTAATTATACAGCTGTAACAGACTGATGCTAAGTTTCATTTTTAAGGAACACATGTCCATATACAAAACATAGAAAACAATAAAATCTGATATAAAACCTTTATTATTAGCTTTATTACTGATTTTCCAAAGCTTAAAGGATACTCATGATTATGAAATCCTCTGCCTCTGAACAGAAGAATTGTTCTAAAATCCAACAGTTCTGCACAATCCTCAGCGAACACCAAGCAAACACAGTTTTTTCTAGGTCTCTTCAGCTCTGCTAATAGTTATTGTTTGCACAACTGTAACTAAGTACATTACCAACTAGTTGTTCAATCTATATAAATTTAAGAAACACACATTGCCAAGGAGTGACTCATATATCAGTCTATTATATGCTACAGAGCTGACTGTATTAAACAAATCACTTTCCCTACAGCTGAAGAATAGAAGCTATATACAGAGCAGAGGTTATTGTCTAATTTAAATCTTGGCTCCTTTCCCAGAGCTGTACAAGATTCCAATTTGTGGAAATGTTACTCTCTGCTACTGCCAGAAAGGCTACAGAAAATGGTATTGGGTGCCTTCCAGAAATATGTCTGCAAAATGCCAATCAACAAGTCACTAAAGATTAACAGTATGACTGTACCAAATTAATTTAAATTATAGAAACATATGGCTAGGATGTTTGCACTGCACTTAACACAACACCTGCTTCACAAACAGCTAAGTTTCCTTCCACAGTATAAAATAATATATGTCAAACACCTTGAACCCGATTCCTATAAATGGAAAAAAAAATCAGTTCATAAACAGTAACCACAGTGTACCACTATCAGCTACAAGCCACCATTTTGTAATGGTTAAATCTCTTATTTATTTTAAATTCTACACCAACCCAGACCAGGCAGTCTTTTCCCATCATAGAGAAAGTAGTGACAACAGAAATTAAGACAAAAAAAAAAAAAAAAAAAAAAAAAAAAAAGACAGAAATAAACATCTTTATATTCCATTTTAGAAAACAAATATTTTAAGTTGATTTTGCTAGAATACTTCCAGACTTATAATTGTCCTTCAAATACAATAACAATCACAACCAAAAGTCAAATATTTTGTATTTCTTCAATGTGTTTTTCTATTATTTTTTTAATTCTTCAATATATATGATCATGTCATCAAATAAATAAAAAAATTTAAAAATGTGTGCCAGTCTCAGAAATATTTACACATTAGGGTACACCATATTTCAGCTGAAGAGGAAGGGAGCTGTTTTATGTTTCTCTCCACTGCTTTTCTATTATTGCCTAGCTAATGGAAATACATCAAACAAATGTTCTACAAGAGCAATAAATATTAAAGTTGACCTATCCATCTGGAAGAAATGAGAACAATACTGCTCACTTTTAGCCCAAATATGACACTGATAAATGAAGCTGTGAGATTCCATCACACTTTCAGCAACCTGGGCTAAGCGCCCACCACGTGATTCTTGTACCAGCAATTTTCTCCATTCATCTTCATTAGGCAGTCACTTGACCTGCCTCCTAACATCCCTGTCAGATTGGAACCTTTAGGGGGCTGCTTGTAGTTTTTAACAACGCACTCTAAAAGCTTTACTCCCTTTTGGAAAAAACCTCAGATGAACATAAAAGAATATATGAGCCATTTCTTCTGGAGAGAGAACCATGAGCTGGTCACAACTAAAGCAGAGATCACAGCACCCAATGTGTGATGGCAGAACACGATGGCAGCTGTGTCCTTACAGCCCAGAAACAAAGCACAGCCTGGCAGGAAGCACAAGTGGGCAAAGCCATCACCCTTTGAGCCATCCAAACACAATTACATGTTCAAATCAGAATGTGTGCAACCTCATGCCACAAACAGAACATCCTTCACTTCCTCCCTCACTCACTGCTTGAAGAAAGCTGGAACAGGCAGCCAGAGCACCCTTTACCCAGCAGAGTAAGAATGCTTCATCACATTAGCAGTGTTACATTACATCCTCATTATTTCCTTTTTCAACAGTAACAGCACAAATTTGATTATTCTGTAATAGTGAAAATGAATACCAATTCAACATGAATTTGCCAGTGTAATAAAAAGCTCCTAACAGGATTTTTAGCAACTTCCTTGAAAAACTTCATAGCTTTATGATCACTTAGGGAAATCAGAAAGGCTAAAAGCACCAAAAGGCATTAAGCTCTCAGCATTAAAACTATCTCAGATATTCATGCAATTGCAATACCTTCATTAGGGTAGCTCTGCAATGTTTATCTGGCAGGCATCTGATGTATTGACTCTCTTCTATTGCATACAACTGGCTTATCTTTCTTGTTTCAAAGAAGTCTTTAGAATTATAAATATTGTAGACTGTCATGGAAATGTAGCAATTAAAATATACCCACATAGATTTCTTTTAGGCAGTAAATTCTTCAACCCTTTTTCATGTTGATCAGGTCTTACATGAGTGGATCCATGCAGCTGCTAAGCACACCAGGGACTTTACTCATCCAGGAAAACATTGCTGAATTCAAATAAAGACTGCAGAATCAAAGAGAAGATAGGTACTCCTGATACAGGGTTGAGATGGATTTCACTGTGATCACCAAAACATGAACAGACATGACTTTTATAAAAAACAAAGAGAGTGCTTTCATGGACAGGTACTTCAGTCATGCTAAGCTGGATTTACACCACTACACATTTTACTTTTCTTTTTAAAAGCAATCAAATATTTTATTCTCTGTCATAATTTCAATGGGTTCTGCAAGTATCTGAAACTTTGCTGAAAACCTGAAAATACTGCCAAAAAGAAAAGCTACTGAGAGATGTGCCGTTTAAAATCAAGACCTCGTATAGGTGTATTTGTGGTAGGTACATTTAACTTCCTGACCACAGAACACATTACAGGTAATAAGTAATGGCTGATAAGGTGTTATGATTCCATGCACAACACAAGGAATGCTTGAGTCTAACCTGGAATGCTGATCTCAGCTTCTTTTTAATCACTCTTACATGTTCCCACATCAGCATTAGAGCAACTGCACAACAGTCTCTGGCAATATTTTCACTGGGCTTTTCTGAGACACAGACCACTCACAAGAAAGCCATCAGTGACATGAGGTTTCACCTGAGCCAGTATTACACTGTATTGGTATTACCTGCCTTATCATCTGTGACTGCAAATGCTTTTATCAACACACACTGAGCCTCTCTTTGGAAAGAAAATAATGGGATGGGCTCTGTCTTGCTTGTCTGAGATGCTGCAGATTTCAGTTGCTCTGCATCAATTCCAAGCTCAAAGTTTGTCACATTTCCTTCAGTGATGACGTGGCCTCAGTCATTCTCTCTGAATGAACAGATTATTCTCAAGAATGAACAAATGTCTCTGTGATGACAGAGATCTTCACAGAGGGTTTTCACAAGTGGGTCAGTCTATGACTGCTGCAGGGAGCTGATTCTCAACACAAAGCAGCTTGGAAAGATGAGCTTGTAGATCTAATGGTCCTCAAAATCACCCACAAGTCCATTATCTGCCAGTTCTCTGTCTGAGGTGATTTCCTCCAAAAGATTAATATCAAGTTAATAATGAAATAAACCATTCTAAATGGAGTCTCTGTTTACAGGATTACAATGACTTTTCAATATTTTACTGTAATCAGTTCCTGAAGGGGGCCTGACAGTGACAAGATTGAAAAAATTGTTTTGCCAAGGTTGGGAGCTATAAAAATCAAAACACAATACAAGGAAAAAGAGAGGCCTGAGGCAGTTTTCAAAGAACTTGCTAACAAAAACAAAAGTGAGAGAGATCTCAACACAACTTTAAAGATGATCCCAGGTATAGCAAGAGATACAACATACATGAAAGTCTAAGATATGCCAGAGAAACTATCCTTAGGTCTCTGAAGACCTAAGAATAAAAAACAATCAATTAATCTGTTCTCAAGAAGACATAAATATATATAGGGAGAATTCCTATGTGTTGGAGTTAAGAGAGAAAAAAAAACAAAACCAAGCAAACAACAGATATTCCAAGAATGAGAGTCAAAGAAGTGAAACATATTTTCATCTATAGCTGATGTGTTCTGGGGAATGTCTCATCCAAAGTAATGATGATCTGCTATGATAATGTCAGCTTTACCAACACCATCATCTGTCATGCCAGAATTATTCCCTGGCTCTTGGTGATGAAGAGGCTCTTCAATTCTTCAAGACTGAGTGACACTGAAGCAATCTGTAAAAGTATTTGCTAAAGACCTTTAGAAAATGAAGTAGAAGTATTCTATATTGCATTAGGCTATGCACACATTAGCACAATATTCTACTTGAAATTAGTCCTTCTCTGAGTAGAAACTTCAGTAAGCAGTTGTGCCTTGACCACAGGCAACTCAACTTCCATTAACTTTTTTCTAAGCTACTTTCTTAACTTTATTCAGAATGCCCCTTCAAATGCAGTTCAGTCATGAACTCTATCATTCACAGTGCAGCATTGTTTGTGTCGAGTCTTTGCAGCAGGGTTATCACTACAGGTTAATGGATTTGTGTTCTGAGAAGCCATGATTAGAATAGGTGACCTGTGTTCTGCATTATGCAGTGAAAAACATATCTAGCAGCACGATTGCTATCAAGTGTCAAAAGAGATACTGAGAGCTGTGTGTACAGACAGCACTAAACTCAGATGGTTTTATCACTCCTAGGCATTGTGCAGTGGTTAAATTTGACATGTAAAAATTGCTGAAGTGAAGATTTGCAAAGTAACAGTATATATCAAGGCTAATGGCTTAGTTAAGGAAATGATGTGTAGGATTTCAAGCCCAGCATGAATATTCATTTAAAATATTTGTGACAGTTGAATGGACATTTTCATTAGCAGAAGTTATAACAGTGGCAAAAATCTGAAATTTCAGACAAGGAGTGATGTTATTACAATAATTTTACAAAATTCAAAGAGAAAAATTCTTACTGTTGGAGAAGAAATTAAAATTAAGACCTTTGAAGTCCCCTTCTGACACAGCTATTTCAATAGAAAAATCAAGTACAAATAAAGCAATAAATTTTCTTCTCCCTTCTGTAAAATGTTTCAAGCACTATTCAGCAGAAACTAGTAGAAAACTTAAGGCTTTTCTCTTCCTCTTTATCATTACAGTACATGAGCTGACATCAAGGAGAAAAACCACAGAAAACTCATTTACACTTAAAGTGGACTATAGAGCTGCTTGCCATGCTAGCAGGGCATCAAAAAGTGGCCATTAGGAGAGCATTTAATAGTAACTATAACATTAGGAAGAAAAAAGTAGCACATTCAAGGGAGAAGGCAAACTAATCACCTAGTGAATACTAACTTCTGCCAGAACAAACTGCACATGGGATGCAGTCTTGGACTTTCAAACCATTATGTATGCACAGCAACAGCCTTCCCTTCTTCCAAATTGGCCTTTTACACATCGACTCTTTTAGCAAATACACTGATACTGCATTATGACACTGAACCCAATCAGTTATGAAATGTGCATCAATAAAAAAAGCTTGCAAGGAAAGACTTCAATGGACACATTCAAAATTTAAGCACTTTCATGGCATTGTGCTTAGAAAGTCATTGACTTTCATGAGAGCTATACCTAGCAAGTTTCCAGTTCCTGCAAAGGAAAGAATTCTTTCCAAGTTATGTTCGGTATGCTTGGAACAACCTGGGCTACAAGGAAGAGTGAATTCAGCCTGTCTGCATCAGTCCCATTCACAGATATGGCTTAGAGAAGCCCAGATTTTGACAACTCTTGTCCACTATTTCAACTGCTTGCAGGCAGGCATTGCTGCACTCCCCAAGCAATCATGTTGTGTTCCACGTGCACACCTTCTGTCTGCACAGCTGAGTTCTAACAATGGCACTTAAAAATTCATGTTCCTTTTTCTTCCTCCCCAATAATCAGTCCTGAATCACCACACCAGTTAGTTAAGCCAAATGTTTATTATGCTTACACAAAATTAAAAAAAACCCACACTGCCTTTAGAGGCAGTAATATATTAGCATCTGAACCAAGTTGTCCTCAGGATATAATTTCATTGAGTATCTCTTCCTCATTTATTGTAGTAGCTTAATCTGCCTTAGCTCTTGTCACAGCTTGTTTAAACTGTTCTCAGTTTTTTCTACCTAACACTTTCTACACTGGCTGTAGAATACTTTTGACATAACATGCTGTGCTAGGAGTTGCTGGTGATCATTTCCAGGGCTGTCACTGACATACTGTTTTCAGTAATACTCATACAGCACTTCCCTTTAGAAGGAGCTGATCAAAAACTGCTAGAAAAGGTCCTTTGTCCCTTGTATATTCGGTTAACAGGAATTTGACTGGTGTCTTTATGCAGCACAACTGCCAGCTTTGAACCAAAACACCTGTTTGTGATTTGCCAAGACAGTAACTCCTTGAAGCACCATCTCCCAGACTTTCCAATGTCAGCCTCTGCTACAATGAAATAATTATCTCTGGAATAATGATTCCAAAATAATAACCTCTGTGAAATACTGAAAGACTGAGCCATTAAGTAACTGTCTCAACTTCTGCTGTTACCACAATCAAGTAAACTGCCCTAAAGGCTCTATTTTCAGAGGCTGGAATTTGTCACTCCACAATTGGCGACAATGTGTTCACCATCACTTGCTCAATGGGATAGGACAATTCAACCCATTCCACTCAAATAAGCACTTTCAGCATTCTGTTCCAAAAGTCATTACACTCATTTCTGTAGCAAAGCTGGTAAGTACTTTCTACAGAACAGCATCTTTCTTACTTGGAATCACTCTGTTAAAAAAGAAAAAAAAAATCAATGTGAGTGATGGAAAATTAAGGCATTTGGCGAACTGAAGCACCAACCACATAAAACTTTTGTTATCCAGACATTTCCAGGCTGAAAAGGCCCAAGATGTCATTGACTATGAAATATGGATTATTTTTAAAAATCCAGATGCTACAAATAAGCTGTTTTGAAAAAAAAAAGCAGTATTTTGAATGTCAAGAAATCAATTTAATGCAATGTGAAGTAGAACACACACTTCAGGATTTTTTCAGGAGAACATTCACGAACATTACCTTTCCTAATAGGGCTTAGTGCATCTTGAAGTCTACATAAGAAAAAAACCCCATAAACTAAAGATTTTATTTTCAAAGGGTAATTTGTTTATCTTTTACTGCTTCAACAAAAATCTGATCGTTCAGCTCTCTTTTTATTTTGGAGGAAACTAATTTGCAACTTATTAGATGCTAAGGTCTGCTCTTGAAAGCTGAAGGAAAAAGGGATATTAAGAGCACCCAAACAATGTCCAGTCCAAGTAAATGCACTTTACTAAAAGTACAAACACCCTATGAGAATCCCTAGATAACTTTGCTAATTTGAATCTGTACATCTATGCATGCTCATTTTGAGCTTTTTTCTCTTTAAACAATAGTGTCATTTAAGTTAAAATAATATCTGCAAGTGTTTCTGTCCCTCAGCAATAACCAACAGGAACATATTCCTCTGCATTTTTAATTTTTCTGGCACAAGAAGCACTCTCACATCTGTGAAGACTGATTTGGAATCACTGCTCTTGGAAGACAGATTCTTTTATTTATTTCTTCAACATGATTCCCTGAAGAGCTGGAGAGGCTTCAGAGACACAAATGGGGTAACCCAACAAAACCCCAATCTGTGCCAAGGGACAGGGGGAATAGTTTTAACACCACTGTGCAATCTCCTGAGCCCAGGGAACTGTAACCAGCCTGGGGACTATTACTGATTACAGTCCAAGGCAGCTTTTTAATTTCTTCCCTGGAAGCCACTGATACACATTTAACAATCTCAGTGGAGTTACCTTTTGATTTTTACATCTTGCTAAGAAACATTCACTAGGAGAGGAAGGATGGAATTACAGCTAAGGAAATACATGCACAGTTCTGGTTCTGCCACCTGAGTCTGCATGACCTTGATCAAGTCAGTTAAGTTCTCTGTAACTCTTGGCCCTGAGCAATTAATGAAAACACTAACATTTCTAACATCATACAGTATAGATTTTAGGTAATGCTAAAATATAAGTAGGAAAACTCAAAGGAGCGTTGTTCCAAAGGCAAGGGGAATAAACCAAAAGCACCAAGATTTCTAAGGATAAGGATAAATGGTGGCATTGCTAGCTACCTGTAGAACACAGGAACTTTTTCAAAGTATGAAGACTTTAGAGAAAAATTACAGGCTCCTATGGACTTAAGGGAAAAGAATACTGAAGCAGAGAATTTTAAAGCTCATACTTTTGGATTTAGGCAATTTCTCTCTAGACCTCAGTCCAACACAAGCATATAAACTTCTAAACCATTTAGGTTTTTAGATGGCAGAAATATTATTTGGTTAATTAGTTCTTGCCCTACAGAATCAGCACTCATAAGAAGCAACTGATGGATTTTATTGTGGTAACTGATCTGTCTGACTCAAGTAAGCTAAGACTTCTTTTTTTCACTTAGCACAAGGATGATTGTGCAATGTAGAATATTAGGAAATATGAAGCTATCTTGGCTGTACATGCAGTATTCATGTGCAATTCAGTATCTCCCTATATATATATGTATATATATATGTATGTATGTATATGCACTGAGCAGCAACTGCTGCTGCTGCCTCTGGTAGCACTGAAGAAAGTCAGGACTGAATATTTATATTTATATTCTTTAAATATTTGCTTAATTCTCTTGAACAGAGACTTTTTTCCATTATTCAACTTGGTGATTTAAAATAAAAGTGATACTACCTCTGCACTTTGAGTTAGTGAAGGTTATAAATAGTTTATAGAGCTTAAGAATGGCTGCTCCCTTCAAGCCAACAAAGAATAAATGTTAACAGTGGTGTGAGATCACAGTCAATGTCCAGAGCCATTACTTCATGCAGGTAAGAATTCCAAACTCACTTCACTACCACTTAGTTTTATTCTGGTGTGGAGTTGCTGGCTTTATTTTACTCTAGGAAGAACAAAAAGTCTATTTCTACTGCATGGTCTTGCAAGGAGAACACATAAAAAGTCCTGCACGTTCAGTGTGAGATAATGTTTGTCTGCTAAGCCATGACACTTGCATGCCATGTGTTATCTATTGACACCATTGCTGGCACAAGTGGCTCTCCCTGAGCCAGGACCAGCTCCAACATGCCACGTTCCTGCAGATGAAAGCCAAGGCTTGCCAGGCCCAGGAGCTTCCCCTTCACTCCTGTGAACTGGGGAAGGTGACACTGAAACTTCCAAAAGGCTGCTGAGGACAGAGGAAGGAATGGTAGAAACTGCTGTGCTGGAAAATTGCACTGCAACAGAGTAAATCATAGGAGAGCCACAGGAGTTGCATTTTTCTCTTTCCCTTTTTTGCTAAGAGAATGAGACAGAGCTTGGCCCAGGAGAGACTCCAGAGAGACTCCTCTATCTAAAGATGAACATTCTAACAGGTAAAAGCAACTCCCTTGTTTTAAGATGTGAGAAGTTGGTGTTTTCTCTTCAAAACTGATTTTATTTGTTTGGAGACAATCTTCCCAACTGCATTTGGAACTAATACTCAATACAGAACTATTTATACTGCTCTCAATCCTTGGCTTACAATGCCTGCTTCCTTTTTGAACTACCTTTGCTGATAAAGGAACACAAAGAATTCTTCCCCAGGAAAAGCAAATCGGAAAGCACAAAAGATGCTATCTTTGCAAAAAAAATGTAGCATTGAGATAGGAGATTATAATTAGGTTTCTATTCCAAGTATTTCATTGCACAGTTAACCTTAGATGACTGTGCATAAACCTTTTAATTAGCATGTTATCTTTGGAGCAATTAATATCTTGTACCTCATATGTTATCTTCAAATTAAAACTTCCACTTGCTCAGCATTATTAATTAATCATGGTGAATCTGAGATGAAATAGACATCACTCAAGAGAATGTCAGTGTTTTTAGAATGTCACAGCCACTGACATTTCAGAACAATTATTTAGCTGTCTTCCAAGAGCACAAGGCTATTGCCTTCAGCTTACACTGTCTTCCTAGAACATACACAAACCCATGACATACATAAATTACATAAATTGTTTTACATCTCCAAACAAATTTTATTGTTGCATTATACAAAACATCTAACTATTGCAGTCCAGATAAATCTTAGTCAAAAATGCAAAAGTACATTTTTAAAAATCCTTAATAATCCCCTCAATACAATTACAAATCTTCCTCTCTGCCAGGGCCTATAGCAGAGGATATAGCCAGCAGCAACAATTCAAAGTAAGAAGTATGACTATTTGACCCTGAAGATACCAATATAGATGAAGATCTTTTATAAGCCACCGTGCCAACCTGATTTACTGTGATGAATTAATAAATCCATAGCCTAATAGCTTGTCTCTATATGTTTGATTTGAGACATTACAAGAGGAAATAATTTCAGGTGGTGAATGTCCTTATAAAAGGAGTTTAAACTCTGGAAAACTTAAATTTTTTTGCATCACATATGACATTTAATAAAAGTAAATACAATCCAGTGTAATGTGGCTGCTCTCTATTAACAGATAAAGCTACCTTTTATAACAATAAATTTCCTATGCTTAAGCTAGAAACTGTCTTATGTCTGTTTATAAGCAAATAAGTCTTCATCTAGACTGCACCAAAGGAAATCTGTATATTTCAAAGGAAACACAACAGGAATCAGTTGGAAAACATTGTCTTTTCTTTAATTGGCTTAGACAATGAAGAGCATGACTTATAAATATTTAACAGACAAGATGAACATGTTCTTGAGGCTGGAGCCCATCTGATTCCCAGTTTTCTTCTAAAACCACTTGACTCATACAGACTTAAAAATGAAAATTTTCCACAGAAATAAACGTTCTTAGTCAGAACACCTGCGGATTTGGGAAAATAATTTGCTCCTACTTCTTCCACCTTTATTCTACAATAATCACAAATGGAAACAAAAATCTCAGTAGTGTCAAAAGATGGCTCATTGGTGAGCTATAATTATATAGGATTGTGGTGAAGCCTGCTGATACACATAATGTATAATGAGGTATACACATATATACCTTATCTGTGCCAAAATATATTATGCACAGTTATAACATGCATGAAACTGTAGAAATGCCTGCAGAGCCAGGAACTGAGCTTCAGTGCACTACCAGGAAGTCCCTGTATATCATCATCATCATCACCATCACCGCCATCATCATCATCACCACCACCATCACCACCACCATCACCATCATCATTACCACCATCATCATCATCATCTCTACTTTCACAGAACAAGTCAGCAAGGGACAGGCACCACAAACAATCCCAAGGTCACACAGCCATGTAATAACTGAAATGCCATTGGAACCCAAAGCTCTGACTTTTATTTTAACAAATACAGTGTTTCTTCACCTACAGTAAAGAACAGAAAAAGAACATGTATTATTTTAGGAGAACACACTTCCTAGCTTGAAGTAATGAGGTTTCATAAGCATATTTAGAAAAATCTTGAACTCTATTTGGAAATGTAGGATGAAAGAAGAACAGGACAAAAGACTAACAAAAGAACCACCACGAATTTGATAAGGAGTGAGCTAGATTTATATCACATCCACATCAATGTAAGTGATTTTTTTTTTTAAATATACAATTGTTCTAGCATAAGGGCTTAAAAAAAGTTTTACCAAAATTAATATCTTTTAAATTTCCTACCAAGAAACTAGATGGCTTTCACAAGATGTTCATAATAAAATGCAGAGGAATTCTGATGGTAGTAGTTTTAAATAAAATATAATCTCTATTTAAATGCATTTTCTTTTAAAAAGTCACTCTCTTTACACAATAAGCCCCGAGAAATGTATTTCCTGCTGAAATTACTCCACATCTTTCATGCCACAGGGAGAAATGGAAGTAGAATAGTCCAAATGAAGTTCTATTCACTTGAACCATCACTAGCAAAGCCCAGAGCCTGAAGGTCACTTTAGTGCTGCCTCACACCCATGCATATCCAGAACTGTCTATTTGGATACTGCTGACTTTCAAACATCCCAAACCCATAAAAATCAGGATAATGGCTTATTACTAATTACTACAGCACGAAACCTACAGATTTTCAACTACTACTTCTAAAGCAAATCTATTTGACATTGAATTAATCAGTACAGGTAGCAACAAATTCCAGATGTAACTGAAGGAAACAGGGTGGGGAGGATCAAAGAAGCCTCTTTTGTGGCTTTCCAAAGGGAATTTGTTTGGAAGAGCCAGAAAAGACCTGAGCCCGTTCCTGCTGTGCTTTCTTCCCTGCACATCCTCCCCATGGCTCACTCTAGAATGCATTCCACACAAGTCTCCTCTCCTGAAACACAATCAGGAATCTTTTCCACAGTAGCAGTGAAGATGGATAGAATATTTGGTTTTGCCCTCACACCTGCCCACTGATGGTTGGTTTGTCTTTTTTCAATGTTCAGTGGAAAAAAATCACCATTTTTACATATCTCCAGCTTTGAAATTTCAAAGCACTGCATCACAAAATAACAGGAGCTTCATCAAACCCAAAGCCATGCCAGAAGTTACTCCTTTTCCTGGCACACCTACAAACTTTTCTCAGCCTAGTGAAATTATCACATGCAATAATTTAAATCTAATCTTAAAATAAACAGTGCTGAACTATGGAAAAAATTATAGACATGATATAATATATTTTAACTTTATTTTTTTCTGTCTTTAATCTGCAACCATTATTCTGTATTTTGCTTTCCAAGGACATGATGACTCCGATTAAGAGAAGAAATTTACAGAACTTTGTAACAAACAGTTTTCAATTACTTTTAATAAATCTTTGGCATAAATGTGAATAGCTGCTTATGTAGATGAAGAGCATTAAATAATGAATGTAATGCTACTGAGCAAATGTCATTAACATTTTTTGAAGACTGGATGAACATTAGCTTTGTTGGTAAATGACATTTTGAATATTTAGGGTTTTATAAGGGTGGTTCACTTCTTTATATAGCAACAAATCTTCAGACAGTACTTGTGTCTGGTTGTAGAAAACTACAATTGATATCTTTTCCATATATACTTAACCTCCTACAGATTTATTTGATTCTCAATAATTACTATTCTCTGGTAAGAGGCATATGTTATTACAGCACACTGCACTCCCACAAGCTGTCCAGTCAGTGTATTTTAATAAATCTCTGCCAAAGCTGTATAAATTTGATCCTGTTTAAATTTAATAAGGATCAGAATATATCAAAGCACAGATTCCCATGAGAGAAATAGATATTTTGCATAGTTATTGAGTGCCCTATTCATAAATACAATGTGTAAGACCTAGGCCATCAACCTTGAATTCCAAAAAAAAAGAGATTAATGTGTGCAAAGCCAGCTACTTCTTAAATAACTAGTGAAATTAGTGTTTAATAAAACATTTTTCCCATACAACTGTTAAAGACAGCAGCATGGCCACAGTTTTACTATTACGATTCTAATACATAACTATTGAGTTTCTGCTGTATAGAAACTTGAGAGTACCTTCTCAAGTACCTTTTACAATTCTTCCATTGAAGATTTACCTACATAAGGACACAGATTTCTAAACATGTCACTTTGGGGCTGTGCTCACCCTTTTCTATTCCTCACTGCCTTAGGCAGGAAGCAGATCAGCCACAAGAGCCATAGCTACTGCAGAACTACTTTAGGACAGGGAAGAGCATAAACATGGATTTGACATCCAGTTCCTTCCATTTTCTGGAAGGATGTCTAGAGGAGGTACAAATTCTTAATGCTCTATTAACTCTAGGTAAATTTCACTGATTTTATGTAACAGCCTACAAAATTTTATGTTCTATTAAGTATCTCATGTTTCAGAGCCTGCTGTGCCAAAATACCAGGACACATACCTATGAAATTAGATGCTGATCTAGCAGCTTATGAAGAATTTTGAAGATCATTATCATAAACACAAATGCTGCATGCATTCCAAATACAAATACATTTTTATAACTTAAGATATATAGTTCTTAAGATTCCAGTGTTTTCTTTGTTTGTGCTTTAAGGAAAAAACTGTTTGCATGTAAGGAGGTAAAAAAAAACCCAAACACCTAAACCAGATTTCCACTAACACTTGTAGAGACCACATCTGATAGCTGCTAGTCACAAAAAGAATTCAACAGTCCTCCACTGGAAAACTGCCTTCCTCATCATTAGTTTCAATTAGCAGTCATGTATATAACTATATGTACAGCCTACCACTCTCAAAATAGCTCCACTTTTTTTATCACCTTTGATGTTTACATTCTCACAGGTATGGGAAGGAGATCAGATTGTATTTATCCTGAATTAAAATTCATATTTTAGTGTAAGAGTATGAAAGTCAAAAGACAAATCATTTTACATAGAGTAGAACTCTTTCCTAGGGGGAAAAAAAGACTTACTAAATCAATTTGCCATTGTTTTATAAGTCAGCTACCAAGAATGAAATTACAGACGGCTGAAATTAATGTGAGTTTTGCCATTGACTTCAGTGAGCCAAAGATGTCATCCTCAGTGTTTTACTACACACAGAAGCCTGATGTCAGAACTGGTACAGCTTTATGCAGTACATCACAGCATAATTCCATCCATCAAAGTGAAGACAATCATGCCACCACTCAATCATTGGTCCCATTCACATCTGAGGTAAGGTTCATTCTGGTTTTCTTTTTCCCTTAGAGTCATGTAAGTGTTGGAGCTGGGGAACACCTCAGCCATGTTTGTCAGCAACATTCCTTTACCACCATCAATGTATGGTGAAAGTGCAGGTATAAAAATTAAGTTGAAAATTCAAACTATACCAACTGAAATGTGTGGAAGCCACACCACAGGAAATGTAGCTGTGCCAGAATATTGTCATCAAAATCACAGCCCTTAAAGCATAATTCTGCTGAATTGAGATCAAACAGTATCACAATATAACTATTGATCCTGGGTAAACACAGGTCTAGGCCTTCTATGTATCACCTGTAGCACAGGTCTTTGTTTCCAAGAATTTTAGAAAATACTGTTGGTCCCACTCATTTAAACATTCAGTGTTTAAAGTACAAAGATGCTGAGTTAAGAGCATGGTGACTTGATTTCCTTACTTTTAGAGGTTTGGGTCTTTCAACTTTAATGTTATTTCAACAAAGGGCCTTGTGTTTATTGTGGAGGTATTCTCCTGTATTTCCCTTTTCTCAGTTCATGAAATTTTCAATATAACAAGAAAAAACATAGCTCAAATCCTTATTTTGAAAACCATATTGTCATTTTTATTCAGCCTGTATTTTAATATAGCATCAATATTTAACTACTTCATTAAATGAAGTGTGACTTTTATAGTGAAAATGTCAGTCTTTGCAGTTCATTAAATTCATTTAAAGTATAGCTGTTTGATTTTTTTCCTGAAGGAATAAAGGACTATTAACTGAAGGCATAAACTTAACATTAGCATGTACTTTTTTCTTCAAATTAACATTCAAGATTTGCAACAGTCTTTACAAATTTAAGAGATTGTTTGTATCCTTTTGCATTATCCTTATTTTTATAATAGATGTCACTTTTATAGCACATACAACTGTTTATCACAGTTGGATATGACCAGTAGGATGTCGCAGAGGATATTAACATGTCACGTGCTATTATGAATCTGTAGAATCCTTCAAGTAATATTAAAAATACATTATTTTAAACTGTGGCATCTGGAAAAATAAATTGTATATGATGTAAAATGTAATAACTCTTGGAATCCAACAGGGTTTATGAGTTCTCTTTTTCTGTTTCATAAAACATTCTTTGATGAGTATCCTTTTTCTTTCAAGGAGGGTTTCTATTAACTAATACAAAAGAACACAGGGAAAGTGCCATTTCCACAAAGGCAGCACCATGTTTTTGTCATATGTAAGAAGTTCTGGTCTGTATTATCTAGGATATTTGATTTCTGTGACTAATGTCTCTAAAACTGGAAAAGCTAATTTCTTCTGATTAATACATTGATGTAATTATAAAATATTTTCCTAAGAATAAACAAGCTTCTTTAAAATGTACTAAGATATAAAGTTGGTGATACTTTCTTTTCAACCTACTACTCCTTTCAGTGTTTGGAGCAGGTGTTAATGACAGTGAAATCTTGGGTTTGGAAGACAATCATGAGTTATTTTCCATTTCGGTGTTTAGGTCCTGTCCTTTCCTGCCCAACAAAGCAATTTAAAAAGGCCACTCCCTTGTAGTGATGAATCCCTACCACAATGCTGATTCTCACCCTTCCTATTCTCAGACTGCACTAACCAGTTAAGGTTAATTTATTTTAACACAGGTAGTGACTGGGGGAGGGGTTTGGGCATGTGACATTTTAAAGGGCTTCATTGCCATAACTGTGACATCCATCCTCTGAAAATCGGATCCTTTTCTAGTCTCTCAAATGCAGAATCCAAAACATCCTACAATGAACACTTTGCGTACCCTTACAGACCACAAAGATTTAGGTTGGAACCAGGACTTTGAAAAGTATCAAATTATCCAATATATGATTTTAAAGTTCACCACATTCTCTACTCCTCTCACACATGGGCACTTTCGTCAGTTCGTGCAACCAGCAACTGGCACCAACTACTGAGGAAGAAGAAATGTAGAATGCAGTAATTAACATCTACTAAAGTTAAAAGCTTTCTTCAAAAACCTTCTTCCAAGAATGCTTTGCACAATGAAGTTTTATTTTCTAAGAAAACTACTTTACATCTCCAAATTTGTGCTGCTACTGTGATTTGTTTTTCCTGTGTATCAAAAGCCACAGGGTTTCTAGGAAATTCTGATGTTTGAACTACCTTCCTTTGGATGAATTTCTCTAAAGGGCACTATAGAGAATAAAAACTGAATTATCATGTGGATGGGGTTCTGAAGAAGGAAAGAAACTCTGAAACTTAATTATAGAAGCAACAGCCAAGTCACATATATGAAAAGCTAACGGGTACCAGTGACACCTATTCCAGATTGCAGTTTCAAATAAAATCTTTACACACTTTTTTCCTACACTGTAACAACAGCCAAACCAAACTGGTGGGCTCCATTTTAGAAATCCTTTACAGCAAGGTTACATGGAGCTAAACAAAAATGGTTTGTTTTAGGATGTCCTGAGTTCATACCCATCTACAAAGGCAGGGGTTCCAGACAGCTGTATTAAATCTCCATGGTCTGACAGGTCACAGTGACCAGCTCACTCCTCCCAGCAGAGCAGAGATGGTTATCCTGGATGTGGGACAAGGGCTTCATTCTCCCACTGCTGGGGCCTGCCAGGCAAAGGCTGAGCCATGCCACCCTTCCAGAACTGTTTTTCTACAACAGTGCAAGAAGGATGAAATGGATCTCTGCTGCCTGCTCACCTTGTGCTGCCCTAGGAAGGAACATCAGGAGATCTCTAATTGACCTCTGCCCAAAGTAAAGGCCACACCAAACTGAGAAACTTCTTGCTTGGGGCTTTTCTTCAGTCAAGTCATCAAGGATTTTGGGCAACCTCTTCCAATACACTGTTATCCTCAAAGTGATTTTTTTATTCTTTACATCCCATTTCAGCTTCTCCCTGTCACCACTCAACCTCCCACCATGAACCCTTGTGCAGAGCCTGGCTCATCTCCTCACAGCTACAGGGGATGCTGTCCAGTCCCCTGAAGTCTTTCCTTCTCCAGGCTGGTCAAGCCCTGGTCCCTGAGGCCACACTCAGGGCAAGTGTGCCAGGTACTGACCATTGTGCAGGCTCTCCCTCCAGGTTTTTATGTTTCAGTCCTTCAGGACTAACTGGTCCTTGCCAAGAGATGTGCTTCCCTGCCAGTTAGAGCCCAGCCTGTACCTCTCAAACCACTACACCAAAATCAATGTTTGACACATGAGGCCAAGGATAAATTTGTTGTTATTGAGCTTCAGGGGTCTACAAAAGCCCTATGTATTCCCTTTTCTAAAGTCCACTTACCAAGAAAAATAATTGATAAAAATACTTCATTAACCATTCTGATGCACAAGCATGAACAAATAAAATCCCACTGTTAGTACTTACCAGCCAAAGTAGGAAGAATAATTACTTTGGACGATTGAGGTTTTGAAGAAAGCTTTTACATCAGCTACAGTCACCTGCTTTAAAGTTTAACTTTCAAATATTTCAATCTACTCTTCAAAAAAGACAAAGCTAGAATCCTGTTGAAAAAAATCTATACTGGTTTTTAATCACACTTTAATAGCACAAAATTAATATATTTGCCTTGGGACATATTAAAAATAGCAGCAATGAATTTGACAATAAGATTTTTGCAATTAAACTGCCTTATAACCAAGCAGCACATCTTCACAGTATATTTCAGAGCTCAGTAATTATAAAATCATGGTGCAAATGCAAATAATCAGCTATCTAAACATGAGGCTACCAGTGTTCAGAAGGAGCCATCTAATTCTTAAAACTTCAGAACTAGCAGATAGTTACTATTGTTAAATATTTCTTAACTTCTGAGATTAATCTACAGATTTTTTGAGTCTGAAACTCAAAATCAGTTCAGCCAAATGACTTCAAAAAACATCAGTGTCACATCCAGTGCTATGAATGAGAGGCTTTCAAACAGATCTGTGATCTACCAGATCTTTGTGCCACACACTTGGACCCTCTCTGTTGGAAACTAAACTAAACTGATTCCTCTCCAGTTGAAGAATTCTCAAGATACTGCTTGTTGACATACAACTTCTGCAGCTTTACCCTTATTTCATGTGATTTTTCAAAGAAAATTACTTGGATGAAGTTTCTATTTTGTATACTCCAACCAGAGGACCATTTCAAGAAGCCAACAGATAATCTTTGCTTAAAATGAAAAAACACACTGCCCACATTTTTCTATCATGTAACAGGCCTGGAAAAGGACATACAGGGGGAAAAAATCATTACATCAATTAGAAAGATACGATGTTAATAATAATGATGGCAGTAGAGGACAGTAGAGACTTCCCTAAAAGAGTAGATAAGTAAATATGCTGGTGGTTTTTTTTTTTACATTGAACTAAAAATATAATACAAATGAACACCACAGGATCCAGTACAAAGTATATTTCCTGGGAATGCTGTGTTCTCAAAAACTGAGGCAGCTACCAGTTAGCAGAGCATGGAGCTGAGGTACCTGATGTGCCCTTGCAAAACACCCACATCAAGACAAACTATCTCATGATTTAATATCATACTTCTAGAGACTGTCAAGGTTCCAGATGTGGATTGTTCCACCACCTCAGATGCTTTCTCTCCCTCCTCATCACCACCAAGGAAAAGCTCACCACTTCTGAAGGATGAACTGAATAGTCTCTCCACATCTACCCACCATCTATAGATCTCATTTCTGATTTCATTTCTGATTGTTTTCCACCATATAATTAGATTTTAGACATGAATTTTCTTTACTAGGAGTTATGCAATACTCTGAAGTTGTTATTAATTGTGTAAGTAACTATCACATCTGTGGTTGCCTTGGCCAGAGTCTCACAGACTCACCCTAAGACTCACAGAGTGCATCACACAAATTCAATATCACGTATTTAGGAATGTAAAGATGAAACTTAAAAGAACAACATTAAAAAATATTAAAAGTACAGCCAAGCCTATGGCCTGTGTTTCACCCACCCAGATGACATTTAGCATCAACCCTGAGCCTTAAAAGTGATTACAGCTCCTTCCCTATGCGAAGGCAGCCTCAGCAGCTCAGCCCTCTGGAGAGAAAGGCTTTCCTCTCATTCTCAGTCTAAGCTCATGGCCAGTGTTTACACAGCTATGCTTGGAACAACACTGTTTTTTCTCTCTCACCCTGCTCTTTTCATTATTACTGTTTGGCCATAGATACTGTCTCTTATGTCTTCTTCTCCTAAGAAAAAATAAATTCTCCAGTACGTAAAAAAAACCCCTAAACTTTTCTGCCCGACCTGCAATTTTGTGTGTTAGTTCTTTCACGCTTCAGACATGAAGATTATCTACACCTTCTCAGCTGAATGCACAATTTTTCCTTTATTTTTCTTTGGTATCTAAGCCAGAGAAAACATAATAATCATTCATTCATTTAGTAAAAGTACAGACAAGACCAGTGAGGGCAATGTGTTGCTCCTGGCAGGGATGAGAGCCCAGCAGCAGTGGTGTTTTCCACAGCCAGAGTTAACACCAACACTACAGCCTGTCCTCACATAACAGCAGCAGCACTGATTCCTTTGTCTTGTCTGCAGGTACAAAGAACTGGCTTTATCCTTTTAGGAAATGAATGGTTCAGTGCCCAAGAAACTACTATTTCAAAATATACCTCCTGAGCTGAATTTTTCCCAGCAAGTTTATGAAGCTCAATTCAAAAGCAGATACAACACTCTTGTTCAAAGAGAGCAATTCCTATGTGCAAGAGTAGGATTGCACCCTTTCTTTTTGAATCCACAGAAGATTTTCTTACAAAGTAAGGATGAGAAAGAAAAAGCTGAATATGTTTTAAATCAGTTCTTACATGAAATTCAGTTTGTTTGTCTCATTGATTGATCATTTTTTTAAGATAAACATAAATCAGCTTCACAGGGAAAACTTCAGTAGCTGGGATCAATAAGCAACTGGCCTTGCTCTAGCATACATACTGAGCTTCATCCTCTAAAATCTTCTTATTTCTTATTTCTGCATTCAAAGATCCCTGGATACTTGAGTTTTGGGGAAAAAGGCTGCAGATAGGAGCTCCTTGGCTGGGGTGCCATAAACAAACTGAACAGAGAAGCAAAGGTGAACCTGCCTCTTTCTTTTGATCAAATGAGAAGCAAATATCAGTTCTTTAAAATCTAAGGAAAATTTTTAAATGGGAATAACATGTATTTTCTTCTACTTCTACTCCTGCTTCTCGCCAACAAAAGAAACAAGTTTAAGAACTCAGACTGAAAACACTTCATCCTCAAATTGTAAATATATAGCAGTGTTCCCAAGCCACTACTCTACTCCCTCTTTCTCCCCAAGGTGTTTCACATCCCTTTTTCTATCCTTTTAAATCAACAAATGGCCATTTCCTTTGGCAACAGAGAATGCAATGACTGCTTCCTACCACAGAAGTGTGTAAGATGAAACAAAACTCTAAGAATGAGCAAAATACGAAGAATTGGGAGAAAAATTAAAAATAAGTTCAGTGATTTCTCAGTGTTAAAATTCTGTGTCAGATTGCTGGTGCAGTGTATGTCCTCACTGTAGCTGCAAAGTATCAATCTGATTTCATGAGTCTGAAGGTCCAAAATAAATTACATCCATGGATATTGTTCCTTCTTTTATTTTTGTATTTATTTTAAAAGAAAAAGAGGTTTACATCTGGGGGAGCAGAAAGCAAAATGTATCCTTGATATCAGGTCTCACCCACACAGCGAATAAATGAAACTCAAAAGATCTAAAAATGCTTTATCTAGTCTAAAAGTATATGGATATATACCTATAGTATTATGATTTCTAGACTTTATCCTTTCATGTGCATTTAAAATACTCCATTGACGTCATGGTATTTTAATGGAGTCTTTTTTGAGTCACAGAAACACTCAGAATGAGGCATAACAACAGTGTTCACCTGCAGTTAGTCATAATGAATCAAGCTTTTTATCACTGTCTCTCACTTATGCCTCATGATGGAATAACCTTAAAAGCTTCTATGTAGAAATAATTCTGCATAAACACACAAATGACACAGAATATGATGTGGAGTGCACTATAATGCAACTCAGTTAGCAATCCAAAAGTTACAAGTCATCATCAGGAGCCCCATGATCTCCAAAGAAGAGCTTTGTATCCTAATCTAGGTATTCTGTGCAGGAGTAAAGTGCCCCTCCCCATATTTTCCAAGCAGTGGAACTGTGTTAGAACTGGCACAGACCAATACAATTGTCTGAGCTTTAAAAATGTGTGACTCTCCAAGAGTCACGTTTTCAATTTCACATTTATTAGTTACATGTATTACAAGCAATAGGTGCAATTTTCTTTACAAAACCATACACAAATCTCAAAAGAAAAAAACTTACCAAAAGAAAAAAAAAAAAGAAAACCCAAGCCTTTTAATATGTTATCAAGTGAAGAATCAGGATTCTTTTCTGGCCTGTAAACTCTCCAGCAGACTATTAACAGGAGGGCAAATTCTGAGACCTCCCTTGAAAAATTGCTATTTACTAGAGACAAGAATACAGAAGAAGAGATAGGCAGCATACTCCTATGATATGTTATCACCACCAATATATTTGTGCTGATAGAAGTCAAAGCCAATCTTCCCCATCCCTACTTAAACACTTTCTAGCAAAGAAGGCAGAAAAAGGCTGCTATCCTTGTTTGCCAACTAAATTTAGAAAAACAGTTTGCTACCTTAAACTGGACAAGCTATAGCTGAAGATTGAGGCAAAATAAACACAGAAGCTGACACTACCATTGTATAGCTGTTTGGTGTGAAGAATTACAGGTAGAAGAGCAAGACTGATCTCTAAGCACTGGACATTACACACGTCTATGTATGCACAACACTGAAGTGCTGTTTGTTTGCCTACTTGAGTAGTCATTTAATGAACATATTTTCCTTTCATATGATCTCTGATTTATCACTCTGAGTCATTTTCAGCCCTAGATTACACTGCCTGTCTTTCACCTAATTCAGTCTGAGCTGCACATACACTGAGATTCTGTCCCAGCTGTGGGTGGCTCCAAGAATGTCAGGTTTTTGGTATGTGGCATCAGCCAGAGCAGGCAGCAGAGCCAGGGTGAGAGGACAAAGCCACCCAAGGAATGTGCTGAGGCAGAAACACTCCAAGAGCCCTGTCACAGCAAAAGCACCCACAAAGCTGATTCCAGAAAGGGAAAATCTCAGAAGCAGGCATTGTCTCCATCAGGCAGGACGGGGCACTGAGCACTGCAGCCACCAACACACAGGGACAGCTGAGTCAGAGTGCTGGAAACAAACCCAGGTGAGACAAACAAGAGCACTGAGACTGCACACGCAGAGGGCTTGTCACATCCTTGAAACAGCTCTTACAAGAAGCCATACAATACCCAATGCACCGTACAAGCATCATCCAAGACCCCAGCACAGAGCAATTATGTTCAAAGAGGCTTAGATGAAGGTATGAGAATGAAACAAAGGCACTTGTGCTCTGTCATAAACAGCAGGTAGATCTCTATCATGGAAGCAGTGATGCAAGCCACTGTTTAGGAAGCCTGGCTGCCCCATGTGACATAACATCTGATTTACCACTCCACATGCTCTCCTTGGGTCTCAGCTGCACCACGGGAGCATAAAGATAGCTCTAAGTAGGTTTTAAAAACGTCAAGAGGAAAGGACAGCAGAAGCATCTGTTAAATCCCTTTACTTAACAATATCCTGAAACTGCAAATTATTTGGCAGAACAAAATAAATTTATACAAATTACTTCATCTTATCATTGCAATACAGCAATTGGACACTCTCATCAAACCACAAACAGAAAGTCACATAGGCATAAACATACTATTTACTCTCATGATTGCTATGTAGTTCAAATTTATACTCAGCTCTTGTGTTTGCACCTCACAGTGTATTTACACCTAGTGTTTGTCCAATGTAGTTTTGAGATCAGTCTTGTTTTTACTTAAAGTTCTGCTGTGAGAAAGAGCAGAAAATGCATCATGAAATTCTGGGGGTTTTAACACATGTATAGAATAGACTTTTTTAAAATGCAAAGTATACTACATATTTCAAACTGTATCAAGAAAAACAACAGCAGAAAAAAAGAAGGGTTGTGGTAGGAAACCACAACAACCAAGATTCTTTCTACAACAGATCAATAGCACAATAGCCCCACATTTAGATGGCCATCACCTATTATCATCATCATTTCAGCCACATGCTTTTCAGGAACCCACAAAAGTAACAGCAAACCTATTAAAGCAAACAAAATGATTGTTTTTCCATGCCTAATAAAATTCTTGTTTATTTAAAGAATGTAAATAGAGGACTGTTAATCCCCTATCAGGTAAGCAGTTTACTGATAAAAGTACAGTTTTAAAAATGCATTTTATTAAGAACAAATTTTATTAATAACAAATACTGAAATACAGTATTCCAAACTATTCAAAAATTTAACTATTTGCATAAGTCTTACAACCCTAAAGAGAGAGGCTGTTCTGATAAAAAGAACAGCAGATAAATATGATCTGCTCTGAAAATAACCTGCTCCAACATTCAGAAATTGATTTCTGCATGGTTTTAGCACCATTTTCATATCAAAATTAGACAGTTAATCAATACTGAGGTGTTTAAATATGTCCTGAACCTACGAACCTTTATATAATTCAGTGACTTTGAATACAGGCTTTGTCCCATTGGGATAGGAAGGATGATTCATAAAGCTCATGTTGTTTCCTTGCAAAAAATGCACTAATATCCTACAACAACAACAAAAACAAACAAGCAAAGCCCCACCCCAAAACAAACAAAAAACCCTACTTTATTAATTTGGATGTCTAAAATTATTTAGATTCTAGGCCCTATCTAATTTGTCTCATATTAACTGTTTAGAGAATTACAATACTAACTATAACCACTTGGAATGCCAAACACAGCAGAGTTTCTCTTGACAAAATTTCTTAAGGAAATCAAATGGAGAGATGAAGACACCTCTCCTCAAGTGACCTCAACCATCTGCATGTAGACTTCATTTTCCACAAATCCTACCATGCTGGTAATTTTATGTATTTCCAGCCTTTTGTTAGGTTGCCCAGTTGATGAGAACTCTTTGGAATATTCAATATAGAGAAGGAAAACTCAACCTGTCTGAGAAATGTTCTGCTTTAACATAATGATTTAACAAAACCATCACTTACATATGTGGTAAAGCAGGTGAGGAAAGTGAGGAGATGCTGCTGCCTCTGCAGCTATCACCCCAGCCAGTAGCTGAGACCTCTGCTCCCTTATTTCAGAGGTTACCAATCCAAGCTCTGGCATTTCATCCCAGAACACCCTTTGTTTTTAACCTATGTCACAACCTACTCTTTTCCATGTTAATCTTGGCTCTCACAAGTCTTTGGCCACAAATGATAATATGTGGCTCTAGTGACCCAGACAGTAAGAAGGGCTATACTTTAAAACAGTGAAAACAAAACATTGAATTAATAAACATTTCTCCCATGAAATACTAAGGTCAGGCCTGATCTAATGCACATGTAAGTGAGTGAAAGATGCTCACACTGAATGGGTCTTCTATGGATATAAAAACTGCTTTGATACAAGGGATACCTCCAGCTTACAGTTTTTGAGAATGGATTGCTTTTCTTTTCCCTCTTGATATGGAGCTTTTCAACCAAATGTGGCTGCTGGGCAAACTGGTCATGCAAGAATAAACAGCAAACACTGATTCCAAGAGATGGAACATGAACTATACAAACAAACTGAAAACTAGATGAACTGTTTGCTTAACACAGTTTTAATTTTCAATAATAAACTAAAATAGTCTAGTTTCAGTAGCACACCTTTTCCACACAATTCAGTCAGCAGCACTGGTCAATCATACTTCCAGCACTCTGTTTGTTACAGTTATTTTTAATGCAGTGAAAATAATATTTTCAGCTAATCTGTCCATTACCATGAAGTGAATGAAGAAGTTCATGAAAACATCTGTTTGGATATTCAAGGTACCCGTGGCAGAAGCAGCTGTGTAATGAAAGTCTCCCCTTTTGGTTTTAATATTTCAGCTGCCCTGCAATGCCTGTGATTTTCAACACATTGTTTCAGGTATAAACAGAGAGAATACATTCAAAACAGGATTTGGACTGTGCTGACACATGCTAACAAGCAGTGGAAAAGATGTGAAATAGAAATCTTGTTACAAAAAAAAAGAATAAATAACGTGGCAGCAAGCATGATCTCATCTAAGTCTTCATCTGAACAGAGCAGAGAGGCAAAGACCAGAAGGCTCTTGTGTGACATTGTTATCTAAAGTCCTGATTAGATTTTCACCTCAGAGTTCTCAATTTTGGTAGCAATCATCGCAAAGATACTGTGGTGACTGGCACTCTATAAATACATCACACAGACAGGTAACAGTACAGAACACAGCTATCAGATAAGAGTGTGAAGCATTTGAAAATTCAACCCTGCCATTAGGTCTGTATAACAGTACTCAATTTTACAGCAGTAGAAATGTGATTACAGATAAAAAGGGAGGATTAGTGCTGTACAAATTCTTCTCCTCTTAAATTTGATCATCATCATTCAATAGCATTACTTAGGTTTTTAAGGAGTATCAGAATTCAACAAATACACAGGCATGTATTAACTGTAAATTTAATAAAAGCTGCAGCACAAACCACAGGTCACAGTTTGACTGGCCTCACTTTGTCAGACACTGCACAAAACTGCAACAAATGAATCACACAGCTGAGAGCCTCCTCTCGAGTATCTGCCAAAGAATAGAGGCTGTTATTTCCTGTGCTTCTATTTTAGATTTTATTATAAATTTGTGATAATTCATTATAAGGTTAGGCTGGACTGGGTACCTGTCTGTGAATGGTGTACTATGGGTGGGACTATTGGAATCAAGTTCTTGTCATCCCAGTGGATTTGGTCAATGTTTCCTCACTCCAGAGCCAGAGGTGTAAAGTGGGTCTCCATGTCCATGGTGCACACACCCCAGAGCTGTGATTGCTACAGAATATCACTGTTTTAAAAACTCCACCCACTAGTGATTTCCACAGGTACCTTAAGTACTCTAAATACCTGCTAAGCATTAAATTCAAACTCTTCATGTATTACTGTACCTTATTGTAAGCATCTTACTGATATGGTTGTAACACACTGTAGTGAAAACATCTAAAAAATATTTCTAAAAGGTGACTTCTACAAAGTATATTTTGTATACAATCAACTCAACCAACAAATGGTACATTCAGTACAGGAGCTGCATTATCTGAGCAACAGAAAAAGTGTACACTTCACAATCCAATCAGTATCCCCATTACAGGTGTGTTCATTCTGAGCACCACAGGCTCTTGCACAGTTGTGGCATACAGGGGTTTCCTGTTTCACAGGCAGCTCTTCAGCTATGTCAGAAAACCTCAGGGATGACAAACAGCATAATGCAAGGTGGGGTGATGATACAGATTATAATTATCATTCTGGCGGATGTACTCATATGATCATTTTACTTCCTGGGACTAGGAATTATATATCCAACAATTTTAGTGCTGGACTGGACAGACAAATATTTTGGCAACTTTTTTACTTCCTAGCAGTAGTTGCCTACGTAGTCCTCAGGTTTTGAGATATCCAAGGCAGGGGCTGGCTGTTCTGGGAAAGAAGCAGTTCAGCACACTTGCCACATGTGCCAGAAGATCAGTGGAAAATACTGGCGATAAAAAGTCATTTACTGAGTTGATACTGCAACAGAAAGTTTCCAATCCCCTGCCTAAAATGTCTCCAACAAGACCTGTATTTGAGTTTCTGCTACACACCTCTATTTTTCAGGAGCTCCCTGGTGCTTTGTGGCCCTCTCCTCTCCCATGGGCTGGGGCCACTCTGCCACGGTCAGGCTGGGGATGCACACAGGCAGGAGCACAGCACAGAGCAGCTGAGGCTGCCCCGTCTGCACCACAGCACAGCCCAGATGTAAACGAGCATATTTGCAGGGCAGCTGATGAGTGAGCATGGAGCTTTCTGTCTTAGCAACATACATGCACCCATTGTCTCTCACCATCTGCTGCAGGAGGGGAAAACCTATGCATATAGAGCCACGCTAATTTTGCAAGAAGAGTAGTTTTAAATTATTTGCATAACTGTAATCCACTTCTTCCTAACAAAACACATACTAATAGGAATGACTTAGAGCCCCAGTTTAGCTGCTACTAAACTACTGCTGTCTCTGCTTTACCTCTGGAAGAACAAGATAAACTTCCTGAGCTTCCTTTGTAAAGTGAAAAATATTTCAGCCAAAAACATCAAGCTCTGACAATCTCACATGTATGGTAGTGCCTAAATTAAGGTATGTATGTTTGAAATGTGTATCCTTCAAGGACAATCTGTGTAGCAGAGATAAACATAAATGCAGGCAGCTAAATAATGAAGTAAGGATTCTGGAATTTAATATGATTACTCAAGCACTGAGTTGTACGTATTTAGGTTTTGGAGTTTTCACTTTTTCCAAATGGCATTATAAGAATTACAGTTCCTTTAACCAAAAAAAAAAAAAAAAAAAAAGTATTATATGCCAGGATGAATACTAGTTCCCTAGATATTTTTAGTACAACACATATAATTTACTCAATAAGTGAAAAAGTTTGTTTAGAAAAAGCTACTCAACTGTACTGAATGTCCAAAATCATTCTCCATCTGCAGAACCATAAAAGGGCTCAAAACAGAAGCAGAATGTTTTACAACAGCTGGTCTCTTTCAACTTTCTGTAATTTTTATAGCTCCTTTTTGGTGGATTTTTTTTTTAGTATACTGCAGCAGGATTCTTCTAGAAGCAGGCAAACCATGATTTCACTTGTGCAATTCCATGAAGCAGAAGTAGATCACTGTTATCCTGAACCACCACCAGCCAGACACATGCAGGGTCAAGTTATGCACTCTCACATCAGGACTGAAAACTTATCAAATATGGCCCTGATCCAGCAAAGCACTTAAGCACATGCTTTACTTTAAACATGTAAGTAATCCTATTAGAGTAAATGAGATTCAGCATAAACCACTGGACTGAATCTCAGAATACCTTGGTTGTGGCCCTGATTATGTCAGTGACCGACAGCGTAACCTTGGACAAATCACTGCGCTCTGTGTCCGCGTGTGCCCTCCTGCCTTCCACATGTGCATGCCATGTTGCACCACCTCACCAACAGCCACCCCAATGAACCTTCTAGAAACTGCTGCACTAACAATGATGGCAGGGATGCACAGCAGTCAGTTTTCAAACACCTGTCATGTGCTCAACACTAACTATCCTCCAAAAAACCCAAGATGACACCCCTTACTCTTAGGTCTTCTTACCCACTGTTGAGCACCAATTCCAAAAGCACAACATTGTTCTTAGAAAGCAGTTGGGATGGAATCCAGCCAATGGCTACCTGCAGGTCAGGGCCAGGACAGCTCCTCAGCATGCCTGGTTCCAGCCCCAGCACTCAGGATGCAGTTCCACTCCCACCTCTGACCCTTCCTCACAGGTCACCCTGAGATCCCAAGTCCTGTCTGGGGGTTTATGGGTCAGTCTGCCACATTCCTGCCAGTGTTGTACCCACTGAAGGAAAAAACCCTACAGTCCTGGGAAATTCTGTTTAAAGCACGCTGGTGGAAGGTAGCATTGCCTCACTGGGTGCAATGTATTTGCACTAAAAGGCTTTATATTTCATATTTTTAGACACTATGATGCAAGATACAATTTTCCACAGGCGGGCCATATGCCATCAACTCTATGTCTTAATGATCTTGAGAATATTTTCACATAAATAATTCTGCTTTTGCACATAGATACAACCAAGCAGTCTGTTTACTCTTGCCAGTACGCTGCTTCCCAGCAGTTGTCACAGGCAATGTCACTGTCACAAGGAGAATATGGATTCAGCTCCTAACAATGAAGCAGGCATGGATGAGTGGGCAGGATACTCAAATGAGTTTCAGAAAGACTTGAGGTGAAATACTGTCCTTAGTGAAATCAATAACAGTTCTCCCATTTACTTCAGCGGAGTAAATATTTCAGCCCTTTTTTCATTGCCTTCTGGTCATCTCAGTACCTAACAGAACAATCATTTATTTTCCTTAGAAACACAGGGAAAAGGATACAAGACAAGGAAAGCAAGAGAGGGAGGCAAGACACCAAAACAGATGTACTCTTTATCAGAATAATTTTTTAAAAACACATTTTTACAATGACTCCTATAACTACAGATTATAAACAGTGCAGAAAATGAGATTACATTAACACAGTTAGGACCATCCTTTCTAGGAACTCATTCACAAATTCTTCTTCTGTCCTTGAAACACCTGTACACCACGTTGCTGTTTTCCCAGCTCAGCCAATGAAGAGCTCACAGCAACACAATTCTGCGTGTGTCAGCCTGCTCCAGATCAGGCCTTCTGCATACAAAGATATCTATTATGGAAACACAAGCATCATGAGCTGTACTCTGTTAATTAAAATATTTTCTGCTACAGACTGGAAGCCTGGCCTACGAGGTACTTGTCAAAATTATTTTCAGGAGTACAGCAAATGAAATGTGTTTCTGAATAGGCCAAAAGTTAGTTACTTTTGACTACTTCTGAATGCACACTCTGTTCTCATTGTGCAACCATGGGAAACACAGTTAAAAGGTTATATATAACTGTGTACTAGCAGTAAGTCAATGGACACAAGAAACTACCAGTATTCAGAAGATATTAAAAAATTTGGACGTAAAAAAAAAAAAAAATTTAGAAAGAGCCTATAGAGTAATCTGAGCCTGAGTTAAACACACGCCGCGCACAACACAGGAGTCACAGAACAAGTGAAATTTACAGTAAACATGCTGGCTACCAGAAAGCCCTGCAAGTTTCCAAAATTAGCCGGCTTATCGACCAGCAGCGGACATTTACTGCGCATTTTAGAGCTCTCGGGGTCCTTAGCAGCACCCAAAGCTGGGGCTGACATTCCAATTCCCATCCCCAACTCCCATCCCTGCGCGCTCCTCCGCCGCGCGAACAAAGCCGCGCGCCCCGCGCGGGCGCATGCGCGGGCCGGCACCGCCACTGCGCGGACACGGAGACACACGGACACGGACACACGGACACATGGACACACACGGAGACACACGGACATGGACACACACGGACACACGGAGACACGGACACGGAGACACACGGACACACGGAGACACACGGACACACGGACATGGACACACACGGACACACGGAGACACACGGACATGGACACACACGGACACACGGGGACACGGACACACGGACAAGGAGACACACGGACACAGAGACACACACGGACACAGGCATTGCGCGGGCACAGACACGGACATGGACACAGGGCGCCCGCTGGGCACGGGGAGGCCACTGGACACGGAATGGCCACCGCGGCCAACTGGACGCGGGGCGGTCAGCGCACCCCGCCTGCCAAACTTCAGCAGCAGCAGCGGCTCCGATGGACACCAGCCCGCAGAGCGACACAGGAGTCCACCCACGACATCTAGCCAGACCCGATTTGTCTAGGAAAAAGTTTCTCCAGCTGCTGAATCTGTTTGAATCCACGTTACTTCTCTCTCTGAAAGTGAGCTTTGCATTTCAGCGAAGTTTATCTTTTCATTTGGAAAGGATTTTTGAAAAAAACACGATTTAGCTTAAGTTCAGGCTTCATGCAGCACCCTTCTTTTCCCCAGCATCTCATACAGTGCCTCACAAAAGGCCTCAGAGGTTGGACAAACATAGCACCAGGAAAAACACAGTGTGAAAGGGATCTTTATGTGCATGTGTGAGGGCCCAGTGCTAATAGCTCAATGTGCTATTGACACATCACAGTGCAAACAGCTAAGTCTTTTTCAAAATAGCGTGAGTCAGAGTGTCATTCTCAACTTAGCCTTTCCCAGATTTGGGTAATTTCTGAAACAAATCATCCCCGTATCATTAAAACATATTTCTGTAAATGAAGGTAAGACACTGGGAAATGACTATTGCTTCTGACTAAGGTTTACTCCAAACACTGCACATGCCGCAGAGGTGTAAATAAACAGAAGTGGTACTGCAACTTCTCTGACAGCCCTCGCCAAAGCGGAGCGTTAGTTACCCTCCTGTACCAGCAGCTGATGCACTTTTAGATAATCCTCCCGTTTGGATAATCCTCTAGTTAGGAACTGGCCATAACAGAGACGGACTGAGCCAAGAGAACAGATCAGAGGGAGGCTCCGTCCTCTCCTCGCAGGGCCCTCCGAGCCCATCGGGCTCTGTTCGACGCGGATCTGCCGGGAGCCGCCGCGGATCCCGCGCGGGGAAAGTTCGGCAAGTCCCGAGCCACCGCGAACGCTGCGCGCTCGGGACGCGCCTTTGTTCGCCGGCCACGGGGAGCAGGATCTCCTCCCCGAGCTCCTCCCGGCTGTCTGCTGCTCGCACCCCTCCGAACCGCCCGGCCACCGGCCCGAGGGCAGGATCCCCGAGGCGAGCCCCGCGGCCGCAGCAGGAGGAGCCGCCCGGCCCCCCCGACCGCAACTTTCCGGGCCGAGCATCCCCCGGGCCCGCGGAGAGCGGCGGGCGCACCCGCCCCGGCTCCGCGCATCCCCCCAGCCCCGCGCCTTCTCGCCCCGACGGAGCCCCAACTCCGGTCCGCGGGCAACTGGCCCGGCAGCAGCACGAGGAATTAACACCCGCGGGAATAATCACCTTGTTGTAGTTGTAGTAACCCAAACACTGGGCAAAGTCCAGGTTGGAGGGGTCTCCGGGGAGCGCGCTGCCCGCCGCAGCCGGGTAAAATCTTACATCCATGCTGGAGATTTGGTCCACTTGGAGAGGCCGCCGGGAGGTTTAATAGATCCACCTTCAAGTGCCTTCCCCGGGGTAGGGCTACGGGCAAAGCGCCGAGGGAGCGGAGCTGCGGGGCGCCGAGCCTGCCCGAGAGCGGCGACGAGCGAGGGCCGGGGGGCGGCGGGGACAGCGGGGGAAGAGGCGGCGGAAAAGTGCAGGTAAACAAGGAGGAGAAGAGAGGAGGATGAGAGGAGAGGTGGGCAGCGGACCCCAGGTGGGTGCCCGTCCACCTCGGCGGGAGGAGGGGAGGGGAGGGAAGGAGGGAGGGCAGGGGAGAGGGAAGGAGGGAGGGAGGGAAGGAGGGAGGGCTGTTGTTTTTAAAAGCTCAGTGCCAAGCCACAGGCTTTGCCTCCGCATTCAGGAGCAGCTGCTGTACACAAAGGAGCCACGCGCCAGGCGCGGACGGACTGACGGACGGACGGACGGACCGGCCGCCGCCGCTGCTGCCCGCCCGACAAAGGCGGGGGGACCGTCAGGGCGGCGGGGCCGGAGCGGGGCACGGCGGGGCCGCGGCCGCCCCGCGCTGCCGGGGAGCGGGCGGCTGGCCCGGGCTCGGTGCGCAGGGCTGCGCTGGCCGGGCGCTGCGGGCCAAGTGCCGCGAGTGCCGAGCGGCGGCGGCGCTGGCAGCGCTCCCGCCCGCGCCCCTCCCCGCCCCGCCCGCCCCCGCCCGGGCGCGCCCGCGCCGCCGCTCGCCCGGCCCGGAGCGGGGCCGGCAGCCGCTCTGCCCATGGCTCTCCTCGCTCCCGGAAGGTTCCAGGTGAGTAACTTTCACCGCTTCCACCAGTTTTCCGCCTTTTTTTTTTTTTTTTTTTTTTTTTTTTTTTTTTTTTTTTTTTTTTTTATAATGCACTTTATCGATTCACACCGCTGCCTTGCTGCGTCAGGTCGGTAGCAGAAGAAATGAGATTTTTCTAACGTGCTGTCAAGAGCAAGACTTTAAACCACAGTAGCCTGCCTCGCTTACAGAAACCTCACACTCTCAAAGTGTCCGGGTGATGAGTCAAAGCAACCCGCTAATAACCCAAATTTGTTTTGTCAGTCGTAGGCACAGCCCAGCCGTATCTGCTCCCTTGCACAGAGCTTTGCTGACCCAAAAACCTGCTCCAGAACTTTTGGAGAAAACGCTAAAGCCAGCACAAGGCCATTTAACCTCACGACTTGAGCCCTGCAGACAAGGTGCAAGGAAGAAGGATGAAAACACGCCCTGGAATCAAGGCTTCCATGACAGGGAGAGGACTGTGTTCTGGGTCTAGGGCAGATTCCTGGGCAGTTCTAATGCAGCTGAAAGAATGCCCCAGATGGAGTTTACTCAATTCAGCTGCAAAATAGCAATGGTAACATAAGTATACAAGGCTTAACTGTACAATAGCAGCAAAGACCTCTGAAGGACAGATATCCAGGGCCCAGGCTCAGTCCCACTTCTGATGCCTGTCTCAGGAGCTTAGTGCCCCATACTTCATCTCCATGCATGATTCTTCACTGTCTGAAAACATCAGGAGCCAACTGTAAAAGTCAATAGCTATGTCATGTAGAAAGGAATATCTTCCCAACTCCATTCCTAGAAATCTTATGTTCAATATTTGTTGTGGCACAAGTAGCTCCTGGTTGCATAGGACGTGCCAGATCACCCTTATTCAGGATATTGATTCTGAAGTATCACACTTGGAAGCACAGGTCTCTAGCATGGTGTTTTGCACTAAGAGTGGAATTAAACATAGCACAGATACGTATTTGTATTTCCACAGAGTATTCAGAATTCAACTTTCTAGAAAACTGTGTATGAATGAGTAAATGCCTCTATAGCAAAGATAACAGGCATACACTGTCAAATACCTAATCCAATTTCATATTCATTGTGGCAACCATTTTTAACCAAAGGGAAAAGACCAAAATGTACTCTGTTGCTAGAAAAGAAATGGTTAAGGCACGTACAGCACAGAGTATTCACACAGGCACACCCCATGTCTGTGGCAAAAAATTACTTATGCTCCTGAGAGAAATAAATTGTTCAGAAAAGGACAACGAAGCTGTTTCAGAATGCAACATCACATTAGAGCATTTCTCCAACACAGTGATGGAAAAGTGGTAGTGTACAGGCACAGCAAACATCTTTCAACTGAGGCTGAAAGTATAAAAGTAGAATTTTACCCAAGTGCACGTGTTAGATTAAGCAGATTCTCAGGTATAGGAACAGGTTGTTGCCCTCAAGTTCTGGACTGCTCTGCCATATGAACACAGCTATTTCCCACTGCTTAGCTCTGGGTCTCTACCCTTCTAATGAAATCTGAAAACATATTTCCACTGAATTCAGACGAAGACTACATGAGTGAAGAATGGACAGCAAATGATTCCAAGTGTGGCTTCGGTCCTGTTATGACCCTGCAAGCAGGCACTGCAGGGCTGCACACCTGTGTGAGCCATGGGCAGTGGATGCATAGCCTGCTCTGGCCGGGCACAGCTCCTGCCTGGCAGCCCAGCCCAGCCCAGCCCAGCCCAGCCCAGCTCACCTGTCCTGCCCCTGCTGCAGGCCAGGCATGGGGGCTGCAGGGGGAAGGCACAGCAGCTGCTCCAGGGGACCTGCAGCTACTGCCCTGGGTTAGGAGACTTGGCATCAGGAGATGAGCTAATAATGGTGATGTAAATAGGGATGAATAATACCTCAAAATACTCTGTTTTGACATCACTGCTCAGAAACTTAACGTAAAATCAAAACAGACTCAGCATTAAAAAAAAAAGTAATTACATTCAAGCTAGGCAAAACACCCTCAAAGTATTATTTGGTGAAAAATTTTGAAATACTGTCTGTTTATACTAAACTAAATCAGAACTTCAGTATTTTCAACAACAAAAAAATTTCCAATTCCTGGCCATAATCTCCCCTTGAAAACTCTACCAAGGGCCCAAAGTAAGTCTTTTGCAGAGCTAGCATGACTGCAGTGAAATGAATAAGTGAACTAAAATGATCAAAAGAAAAACAGAAGAGAAGCTGGGATATATATGCTAATTTAATTTTCTTTTAAAATATTATGGTTTATGTGATACTGTACCAGAGAGAATTATACAAACTAAAGAATTAGGCAAGTGTGTGTTTTTCTCAACACCTCTTCAATGTAGTTTATTAAATAAGTAAACTTGAGTAATCTCTGCTATACTTTTAATCCATATACATGACGTCATTATGTGTTTTTCATTACAATGCATTTATATCAGGAGTACCTTAAAGATGGAAAATGAGCCAAAGTATTTATAACCTTCTGTACATGATGCTTGAAAGGAGTCCAACAAATTCTTCTCTCAAGCCATTCTCTTAAAGGTCCTTCTGTAAAAGTATGGATGGCTTTGAAATTCTATTTTTTTTTCTTTTTTTCTCTTTTTTTCTTTCAGAGTAGATGGAAGTATGAAGTATTGGCAGTTTTGAGTAAGTATTCTTTTTTTCCCTGCTGGTTTAATAAAAGCAAGTATCTACCTACAGTAAGTGGAGTACTCCAGTAATTTCCCTAGTCCTGGGTAGCCTCAATTTCAAAGAAACTTTTTGAAAAGCCTTTTTTCATAAAGGTTTGAATGTATGCCTACTGATGCCAACAATTATGATTCAGGAAGCAACACACAAATGGTGACTCTGTTCCATCTTCAGCTATACTTTCTTCTGACTCATCATCACAATTCAATTTTAAAAGCCATTAAGAACACTCAAACTGCTTTTCTGATGTAAGAACAGAAATTGTATTGAGTGAATCAGTCATATACAGACTTGAAAGTGTGCCTGCACAAATTCTCACTGCTGCCCAGAAACCTTTCAACTTGCACAGGTAAATATGAATGTTCCAAGCCTGGCCGATTCCCACATGAGCCTTGCAACTCTGGTTTTTTTTTTTTTTTCCCTGTGCCAAACTTTGTATCCTTACAGCCTTTGCAAATCCTGTGTCACTTCAGTAACATGGAAATAGTATCTGAGGGTCAGTAACAAAGGCACTGGAATTTATTCCAGCAAACCACAGGGTCAGGAAGGAACCTCAGAGGTAACAGCAAAGAGACCAGATCTCAACACCCAAATTCTCAGGTAGGCAGCCTGAGACCACACAGTTCCCTGCCACTGGCAAAGACAGCAATCATGGGAAGGCCAGGAATATGAGGGAGAAGGGATGGAAGAAGCCAAGGCTGGACTGAAAATCTCTGCTCCAGTTTTACAATGCAGAGTCAGCATTAAAAGGACCTGACATTCACTTCCACAACGTAGGGTTCACATCTATTGCCCCAGCCCTCTCCACAGGCTTACAGAAGGTGGTTGGATTTACCCTGGGACGTGTGTGGGAGAAACACCCAAATTCTCAGGAGGGTTAATAGCAACATTTACCCACAAACTTTAGAACTCTTAAGTAGAATAAGGTACTTGGCAAATTTTAGAACATCCAGTTGAAGTAAGGCACTTTGCAAGCTTTAACTCATCCAGACACAACAAGGTACTTAGCAGAAATTTTTGGTTCGGCTTTAAGAAGAGGAAGGTAGAAGAAAGAGGGAGAAAGAGAAAGAAAAGGGAGAGGAAGGTAAATATTCCTCATCCTAGGACTCCCTATTCCTCCAGTCCCCTACACTGTTTCTTTTGGGTTCTGTAAGAACTGGGAGGAATAAGAGAAAAGGGAGGAAGACAAATCTCTGCTGTCACCTGTTAACACTGCCTTAGTCCCTTCCCCCCAGAGCACATGGAGGATGGAAGGGACCAAATAAAAAGGGTGGAATACAGGAGGAGGAAAGAGCACCAAGCAGGTCTGGTTTAGAAAAGAGTCTAAAGCCTCCTTGAATCAATAGAAAGTCCCTTTAATTGACTGCAATGGGCTTTGAATTAGACCTATATTCTACTTATCAAGTACAGCTGCTGAGAATCAATAATATTTTGACTTACTCTTCAAAGCAACAACTACACTACTAACTTTGGGCTAAGAAAAAGTACAATTAATAGCCTATTAATTCATTAGATTTTATCTCACTGAAGTTCCCTTCTCATCAGGTGATAGAGTCACATGGAGTTTAGAAGTGATCACACATGCACGAATATCCTGTATAAGTGTGGCCATAAAGAAAATACTTTTGTTCTTAACATTAAGTCAGATCAAATATTCATTGATATCTACATCTCTTAGCAAGTATCTCAAGCAGAGATCAATAAACACTTATTAGTCACTGACTAAATTTCCTGCAGTAAGGGAGGGAATTTCAGCCAACAGATCAGAGAAGCCAAACAATCAGGGGAGCTGGAGTTTAGTGTTTGCCTGCCAGATGATCATTTGCCTTCTCATTGTCTCATGGCCACAACTAGAGAATTGCAGATCAAAGGCATATTTAAAAACTATAGTAATTCCTTTAAACTATAAAAAATTATTTCAAAATACAAGTATAGATTGTTGCAAGGGAAAAAAAAATCACAACTGCAAGTTTTTGGTTGTGAAAATTTTTCAGGCCAAAATCAGGAAATTACTTTATGAAACAGGGAATTAAAAAAAAATAAATTAACTTTTCAAAGATTTACATGTGCCTCTTTGATGTTTCTGTGGATTGCTGAAGTCTCTTACTTCATCTAAAGTATTTTACCACCTCAAATCACATACAATATTTCAAATAATATTCTAGCAGAAATCCAGATATTTGAGTTATTTAGAGAGCAGAGACGACCATTAATACTGCTGAACCATGTTACAGCAAAAAGGTTTCTGCTGCTTTAAAGAAAGTATTCCATAACCTTCCAAAATAATCTGTGTGTAATGGACAATATAGGATTACTTTTTGGCAGAGGCAATATCCTGTTGCTATTGACTGCAGTGTTACAGTATCCTCACATACTAGTACACAGTTATTGTGAGATAAAGACCACGTTGAAAAACAAACTGATTGCAGCACTGAAAACAGTAAAGGAACTGTCCAGTGATATAAAAATTCACTTCTTTAGGAGAACAATGACTGGAACAGTGTCACTTCTAGATTAGCATTAAAGAATAAAAGTTTTAACTGAAACTAAGAAATTAATGCAGTGTATTCCTTACTTCTAGGGATGCCATTTTAAAGCAAGACAGGAAAATTAGTATAGAGATGATTCTGTATATGGTTTTATATATATGTATATATATATATACACACACACATACATAGATATAGATATATATAATTACATATATCATCTGTTGATATAAAGCTGTGTGGTATGTTTCTGGTTTTCTCCTCCAGCTCTCTCCACATTCATATATTTGTTGAATTTAAACTGCTGGAACTATTATGAGGTGGAAAATCAGCTACTGGCATATACTTTTTACAGGGAATTTACAAGGACAATGTCTACAGAAAGAAAAATATGCTCACCATGAGCAATCCAAATTCTTCTTTAAATTTCTTTGTTAGTCTAGAGGAGTGCGATAGGCAGAAACTTTCATTTTACAGTAGAACCAAATCTAATTACTGAAAGAATTATTTTAATGAAAAGTCTTAGTGAGATATACTGAAGAGTTTTTCCAGGTGAGAAAGGTTACATTTAATCCTTGTATCTGCAACAAATTCACTCATGCATGTTTTTCAGCTTTAATGTCATCCAATGTTCTTTAAGGCAATGATTTGAAATGCACACATATGACCTCTGATATATTTCAGGTGCACACATTGCAATATAAAGCACCTAAAGAAGGGTGTGGGGATATTTCTGGAACAGTCTTTTTCTGAGATTTTGTGAGTTTAATTCAACAGTCCCCAATGCAAGGGCACACTCACCCCTGAGAGCTGTGTGGTACCCTGGGGGGAAGGTGAGCAGCAGTGCCCTGGCTGTCCCCAGAGCTGGGGAGGTGGCTCTGTCCACCCTTGGTGACCACACTGCACATCCTTTGTTGGGGCTGTGGAAGGGATGGGCTTTTGGTCATCTCTTGGAAGCCAATGAAGGACTTGATGAGACACTGCCAAGGTGCAAGGTAAAAGCCATGTATAGTTTCACATTCATGCCTTAAAAACAAAAGTAATTATTTGAAAATGCTTCTGTCATCATATCCCTTTCAAATGCTATAGTGACTTACTGTGGTACTAATGTCACACCATCTACCAGCACAGGTTATAACATAAAATAATTAGTGACCAATGCTAGAGAACGTGAAGATATATATTAAAAAAAAAAAAAATTAATAGGGCTGTAGACATACAAATTTATTTGGATAGATCAGATCCATACAATAACTGGGAGTAGTCTTCCAAAGGACCCATTAGTTATCCTTTAGGTCTTCTAATTAATGATCTAGTCTTCTGGGAGCCTATTAATAACTCTTATATTAATAGCAGCATAATTCTAGCTGAGGATTAAAAAACTGAAGCACTATTTTATAAGTACTTGTACAATAGAGTTTGGAACTTAGTAATAGACACATACATAAATACATCAGATTGAAAATTAAGGAACAGAAGGTGTAATTAGGGATTGTAATGACATCTCTAAAATGAACAAATGAACTGCTATACTTTCATTCAGGACTTATGTTCAGTGATAGAGTTGAGCTTTTTTTTTTTTTTTTTTTTTTGTACCTCAGTGGGCCAGATTTTCAGTGTTGAAAAGCTAATGACAGATTCCAGTTCTCAAGACTATTTTCTGAAGTTCATGAACAGTATGTGCCAAGCTGGTATTAAAGAATCAGTTCTCATTACCATGAATGGCTAATATTTAACAAAACATCTGATCACAAAACCAAATCCAAATCTAAAAAAAAAAAAAAAAAAAAAAAAACAGTAGTAAAATTACACTCCAACTTGCTACTAAATGCAATGTTCTTTGATATAAGTCTATTTCAACTTCTTTTATTCCAGGATTCTACAGCAGTCAAAATAATCAATGCAGAATTTTCCATGTGATTTACACATTGCTTTTTAAAATGAATTGTCTGAAACAAAAAAGCTTTTTTCTGCTGCCTGGCTTGTTTTCTAAAACATATTCTCTTTCTTTTAAAGTGAGAGAACGACCTCTGCTTCAGGAACAATTTTCTGAGACAGTGTGTTTATCAAATGGCTTCTCTGCTTTCATGAAAACAATTTATTTTCACTGAACTCCTCAAGATAAGCATTGAAGTCAGGAAGAATGTACAATGACATTTATAATTACATTCAAGAAACAAATATTTTGCTAAAGAAAGGATTTGGATTTTTATCAATTTTAGAGATACAAAATATTTTCTCTCTTCCAACATACCATTTAATGATATTATGTCCCTGAAACTACAAAGTGTATTTTCATATGCATGGAAAGAAAAGCCCAGGACAGTAATCTTCTCATAGGAAGGCTACAGTGTGCATCCTAAACAATGAAATCTGTAGTATAATCCTTAATACCAAATTGCCATCCCTGCCCCAGTCTTTGGAAATAATCTGCAGAAAAGGACAATTTAAGCAGGAGAATACAGGCCCCTTGCAGAGCCTCCTCCAAACAACCCCTCTATGCCCAATCTTAGAAAAGAGACAAAACATTTGTCTCTTGAGAAGGCACATCTTTCTCTCCAGCTTTCCTCCCACGCTTTCCCCTTGCTCAGATATTTCTTAAGCCCCAAAGCTCAGTGCAGAGCCTGTGGACACAGGGTATGGTGCCTCCCATTCTCTGGGAAACTGGAAGACCTTGCTAAGAAATCTCCCTCTGCTTCCCTTATGGATTCAGCCCTGGACCTGTTCTCAACCACCAACAACAGAAGCTCAGTCATGCCAGACAATTACTGCTTCCTGCTATATTCTCAAATACCCCTGAAATCAAGGTAGTCCACAGTGTATCTCATCTTGCAGGACAAAGCAGCAACAGATTTAACTCTACACTGCCAGTATTTTGAAATGCAAATTGAATAACTACCTATGCAAAAGCTGCCCATGAATATATTTAGGAGTTCCATTTGGGCTGCCTGGAAACGTGGGGTTGGTTGGGGTTTACAGGATTAAAAAGACATACTGCTATCACTCCAATGAATGCCCTTTAATTTGTGGGAATTCATTTTCAAATAAAAAATTTAAGATCTGATTTATTCATTGTCCGTCAAATATCCTAGCTTTTCATTATCCCATTTTTTTTTCAGTGCATGTAGGTAGTTCTCATCATAAAGATCCCCTGATAAAGTTCTCCTCCAGAGACACACTCTTTTTGTAGGCTCAGCTAGTGAAGAAATATCATACATTTGTAATATTCAAAGAGAAGTTGAAAAAAAATCAAAAGCAGCTGAAAAGAGATTGTATTTCACTAATATACACCAAGGCTTTATTTAAAATATACAGTGTTAAATTTGATCAAATATCAACCCACTATTCAGAGTGAAATAATCTCTTTTAATTTGCATGTATCTGTGTGTGCCAAAGAGAAGTGTGTTTGCTTTCAAGCAGGTGCACATCCTGCTATGACTAAATCTCTAACTCATCAAATTGCTTTACCAGTGTGGGACATGCCCTATTTCTGGAACAGCTTCAAGTATTTTCCCCAGCATTTCAGCCACCTGTTTACTGAGTTCATACTCCAAAGGAGATGCATGCAATTAGAAACAAGGAAATGAAAATAAATGACCTTGTTTGTTATAAATAACAAAGAGACTCAGCAAAATTAATGCAGTGAAGCCTGACCTTCTGACCTGAAAGAAAGAATCACCTCATTCCTTTGTAGCAGGCTCACAATGCTCCAGCACCAGGCATTGTTGTGCAGCTTTGCCTCTTTTGACGGATCTTAAAGGAGTATATTCTAAATATTAAATGTTTTACAAGTTAGATTAGGAAATTTGCTATAAAATGAATGTTGAAACAAAGTCAAAAGAGCAATGATAAAGATTATCACTGCTTAATTTAGAGAATCCAGGTAAGCTGTCTGGCAGTTCACAATAATATAGTTTTTCAGTTGAAAAATAAATATGGCATTCGAGGTGCTAAAAAGCCATGAAATGTCTCCTTCAGTGTTCAGTGAATTCATGAGGGAAAAAGTTTTTAATTAGCCAACTACAGGAAAAGGAAACATTTTTCTTTTATTAATTGTTTGTGCTATGATGGTCTGACTTTTGAAAAAAAAAAGCAAACTACTTCCACAACTTCTGCCAAAAATATACACTTTTTTCCCTCATTCTTTAATTAGGCAAGTAGAAATGCTTTCTTTTGTATGAAGCTTACTGAATAATGTTTCTATGGGTTACATTTTCACTTTTAATTGATTCATGTCAGTCTGGAACAGTGTCCAGCTGCAACGGAAGGCAAGGTGTTAGAAATTTGTTTCCCTACTTGTCTTTGGAGAAAATGATAACACAGTGTTGTTTTTGTGGCAGTCCTCACAAAAAGAGCAGTGTGTAATTACAGTGCTGGTTCCCATCTTGTCAGTCTCCCAAACAAGTCTGTTATTAATGAAGCAGCTCAGAACTGTTGCAGAAATGAAAAGAAAATGCATTTGCATCTCACTGAAAGCACTTCCCACAACAGGTATTGTTTGATAAAAATTTTTCCAAAACTTGTTTTGTGGGTTTTCTTCCCCTTCTCTCATTTTCGATGACATCCATCCAGCTGCTGAGGTACAGCAACACCCTTCACAGCAATCACAGCCTCAACTCTGCAAGTTCCTGCTCCACTCGGGGCGCACTGATGGGACTGGGATGGGGCAGCTCTGCCTGCAGTGCCCAGGGTGATGGGCACAGCCCAGGGACACAGCCAGCCACTAGTGCAGGGCCACAGGAGGCATGGCAGTCACAGAGAGGCACTGGGAAATCAGTCTTGTGCACAGGCAGCTCCTGGGCTGGAGCAGCAGCCAGACCAGCAAAAGGCACCTCATGCAGGACCATGACCAGGATCAGGAGCATGGGGGGCAGTGGCTCTTCTCCTCCCCACCCTCTCCCTTCTTCCATCATTCTGCACCCAGTGGAGCCCCTCCACCCCTTGGCATGACTCACTCCTGCTACCAAACTTTTACAGTAAAAGGGTAACCTGAATGAATAATTTCCAACAGAAAAAGAGCTGATCAACACAGCCTCTCCTTCTGCTCATGCAAGTCTCATGAACAGCTTGTGCTTTTGCCCAAATGTGAGTATCATTAAAAACTAAATACTCCACATGGCTGAAGATAGGGATATGTTGAAGTGTTTGAATCAGAGACCTTTGGGGTACTATCTTCTTAATCAATCTGCATTTGTCCTCACAGATTGAAACCAGAGCACTCACGTGTCTAAACACTGAGCTGTGAGGCTCTGTATGACATGCCCCATGTGAAAAAACCTGCATGACAAACAGCTTCTGAGAGCTGAGCCCAACCAGAAGAAATTCTGCATTTGTGGAGCATGAAGTCACAATCTCTGTCCTGCTCTGGGGCTCCACATGTGACCCACCAAATATCCAGGCTGGAGAGAGGCTGTGGATCTGTGCTGCCCCACCACAGTATGATGTGCAAGGGTTGGAAAAGGGAGAGCAGAGCTGGGGATCCATTACCAGGACTCATGCTTAGAGCACGACTTACACACAGACTTACACTGCCTTCTTCAGCTGATCACCTTCATTTCAGAGCCAAGACTTCTACCCTACAGTTCCAGCCAAGTTTACTGCAAATCATGCAAGCACCAAAACCATGCTAATGTGCAGTTCTAACATGCAAGCTGCTTGTGCAAGCACAACCATTTGCTCTGCGCCACATCCTTGAATGTCCTTGCAATACATGGGTGAGACAGACCTCACTGCTGGGAGGAGTGGTCTTTTCTGTAATAAAACCTAAACCAAACACTAACAAAGGCAAAGAACACAGAAGTGTTACATCCAAAAATCAGTGCTAGAGATATGCAAATAAAAGCAGTACTTCAAAACGCTTCAAATGAGTAGCATCCAAAGTGAGTGATATTATAAACTGGGTTTAAAAAGCAGTAATTTTCAGGAGCATTGCTTTAAATGAAGCACATGCATAACTGGCTTTGAAATTCAACTGAACTCAAGTCTCCCTGGAAAGCAAATGGTGTAGTTTTACTCCTTGGCTGTTTCACTGATTCAGGAAGGGTAGCTACCCACACTGGAGCAGGAGAGCAGATATTTTTTTCCCAAGAATACAGGAGGCACATGCTGACTAGAAAATAGTTGTGAAGAACAGAGTTCCTACACAAAAAACAGGGCTCACCCAACTGCAGCTCTTACAATTCACAATTAAAGGCGCCACATGGTCAAACTTATTGTTACTGGATCTGGGGAAAACCTCAGAATTAACAAAAGTTTCCTTCTTTCTTCCACTGGTACCCATCTGAGGAGAGGGTAAGCAATACCACAGACAGTTTGAGGTGACAAAGGGAGTGTCAAGGCCAGTGTCCCTGTCTCAGCACGACAGCCCTTGTTGGCCATGGCTCTGTGAGCTACTGCTGAGCACATAATGATTTTGCACTGAAAGGCTAAACCAGCCATTGCTCTGGACTGAACAACCACAACTCTTAACTCATTCCTTCATTAAATGCTTTGCCATTCCTTGAGAATGAGAGGGTCTATAGAAAAATCACATTGTCCTGTATTCCACTGGTAAACAATATCTTATATATATTAAACTGTTCTATAGTAGTCATCTGTTCTTTCCAAGCTGTGACAGGACTTTGAATTATGTGCTCTATCAGCAAGTGCTGCAGTAAATTCCCCAGTTATGCCGTGCATGGCAGGCTTGCGGAAACACCCGTGACAATGAAGCCAGCAGAGAACTCATACATGACGGAATCCACGCAGCAGACTGGTTTTTGGGGACAGTTGGGCCTCAACAAACAATCCTTTCTTCTCAGTCTATAGAGGAGCTGCACTGGGGCCTACTTTGGCCATTAGTCTAAGGAGAGCCTTTGTTGAACATATAGCTGCTTCTCACATTGAAAGAATAAATCACATTCTTATTCTGGGTATGTCTCCACTGCATTCACTGATGTGAATGTTGTTCCATGGCTGAAAAACTGGGTAAACAGCATGCCCTGTGCAGCTCTGAGCTGTTGTGGCTACATTACTGCCTGAACAATCTCATTTACAGCCAGCCTGGATGTGCCTGTAAGAGCAGCAGCCCTGGCAGAGATGTGTTCTTCAGATAGCATATCCCCTCTTTTCAGGAATATTTCATTCCACAGGCTGGATTACCAGGATTTGAACCACTTTGGAACCCACTTTGCCTGAGAAGGAGAAGGGAAAATCCTATCTTTTCTATGTGCCTAGTGAAGCAAAACACAAACTAGGCAAGTTTAAGGAATAGTTCTGAATCTATAAGGTTTTTTTAGGGTTATGCAGATATATGTTAAATTCTCAGGCACACATCCTAGAAGTACATGTAGAGTGCATGTTCCCCTTCTAGTACTTAAAATCTGGAGTAATTAATGTGCCTTACTGCTTCAATGTACAGCAATTCAATATTCATCCACCTTCACAATCATACACCTCTCTCCACTCTTCAAAGTGCTTCATCTTTTACTATTAACTTACATTTATGTCCATCTACATATGCTCGAAAGAAAAGGGAAGCTCCAGGTTTCAGCAGACCATAGGGACCTCTGCTGACAGTTTCTATGGAGGCGGTCATCGTTGGGTGAATAGAAGTGGTCTTGCATCATACCTGAGCCTCAGTTACTGGAGATTAAGTTTTCTATTTGATAGAGTGAGTCTGATGATCCATCATCACACTGGTGGAAAGGCTCCCATTGCCAGGCAGGATGTTACAGCTTCAGCTCAGCTTTTGATGGACTCCTAATATTAAAAAAATATAGTACTTGTTAGTCCACGTACAAACAGAATTCTGCATTTTTACATTTTAACAGAATTTATTTGTCTCTGGAAAAAAAAAATCCTGTGTCCCTTCTACCCCTCATTTCAGTTAGCACTTTCCATGAAGTGTTGTGTTACAGAAGAGGACCATAGTTGAAGCAAAAGGGGAGCTCCTGCTTAAACAGGGAGGCTCTTGGGAAGCACTGGTCCCTGAAGAGTTCTCACAATTTCAGTTCAGAACTACAGCGTGCAACTTTCTGGGTTATGATATCATAAATAAATTAACAAATATATATATATACATACACAAATATGTTTGTGTGTGTGGGGGTGTATTTGTGTACTCCTCTGCACAGATGCAAATTTAAAGTAATTTTTAAAAGAACCCGAAACCAGAAAAATCCAACCAAACCCAAAAATCAAGTAGCTCCTCTGATGACACAATCCTTTTTGTTATACATGTTTTCAGACAGGATAAATGGTAGACACAGCAGTATATATAGTAAAGTAGTGTTTACTCTCTCTTTCCACACACAATTTACCTGTGCTGTTGGGAAATCACCACAAGAAAATTTCCAATAACCAGAGTTATAACCGCTTCTAAATTAAAAATTCTATTTTGAAGTTTTTCTGTTCTTTTATTATTTATTGCAATAGAACTGCCTTGCAAAAAGATTATGTATAATTATTTGTAAAGAAAATAGCTCCTTGTAAATGCTAATATTAAATGTCTATGTTTTTAAAACCTTAGATACACTAACTGTTCAAATTAGTGTTTCAATTGTATCTTCTTGCTGCCATTAGTGAAATATTTTATATATGCAATTGCTCCCAATTTGTGTAAGGAATTCCAAATAAATACAGTGGCCATTGATTTCTCTTCGTTCTTCTCCTTTGTTCTTGCATCTCAAAAGAGTTCAACTAACCTGGTAGCATTTATCCTGCCTATTCCCTTCAGAATTCTCCCTAACTCAATGAGATGACCTCCTAATTTCCTCTGTTCTATAGACCTGCTTTCTCTAACTTTAACAAATAACTAAGGTCTCTCTGCCCTTGTACCATACTAGCAGTGGTTTTAAAGCTTTTCTGATTGTACAATAAATTTTTTAAAGAATAATTAAAATCAGAGACTGGTCTTTTGAGCATTACCATGATACTGTCATGCTTCACCAGTATCAGACTACATGAAGCCTCTGTATTTGCTTTTCACCCCATGCTCTGATTCTTTTTGCTGTTTTTTTTTTTTTTTAATTTAATTTTTTTCCCCTGCTGAGAGCTCTGCGGTCTTACTGCTTTCCATTGGTGTGGGCTGTCTTTGAAAGCATGTTATACATTCTTTACCTGATTGCAAGCTCGTGGTCTTTCCTATTCTCCTAAGTACAGTTCATGGTGTTTAAACATCCTGACTCATAGTGAGGATGTGGTCTCATATCAGCTGCTCCTCCACATCAACCTCACCTTAGGTCTCATTTTGGTGCCCTTCTCTCTATTGAAAAGGCCCATAGTACACAAGGATAATGGAAACTGCTGTGTAGAGAACTATTCTCTTGTAACCACAGACTATCCAAACCACATGTCATGACTTAAAATCTGCCAAGAACTCAATGTCCAGGGCTCTACTTCAAGTCTTCAGGCATTTCCAGCCAGGCACCATTCCCAATAATATGGTCAGCATGTTCATGTCTCCTCCTGAGTGTTTCTGTTTCTCCCAGAAATCTGGGTTGATTTTTAAAGTTCTAATTTTTGTCAGTATTCAGAGTCTATATTTACTCCTTTTTCTGTTTCAGTGTCTTTTCTTTGTATTATCCTTATCTTCATCAAGAAAACTGACTCAAAGAATTTAACATCTGAACAATGTAGTTCTCTCAGCCACAGGTAGGTTACCTTTGCAATGTCTCAAACTCAGCTGCATTCTCCAGTGACCTCATTTCTTGTGTATTCAGAAAATCTCTTATTTATCTTAGCCTTTGCACAGACTTCTTTTATTTTCTTCTTTTTACTTACACTCTCCCCTTTGTTCTGTAATCTTTCAATCTTCCCCATCTGCTTTATCTTACAGATGATTGATATATGCATTTCAACAGTCTCAACTGCTATTTTATTTATCCCAAATAAATATCCACAGTGTATGGCAGGCAGAATTCTCCAGCTACAAAACTTCAACTTTGAAAATCTCCTATTTTATTTTCCATCCATACCCTTCCATGATCCCCTTATGCTTTTCAAAGCTTTTCTTTCTTCTTGCATTTTTGATTTCACTATAAACCTAGCTTGGTTATAACACCTCATATCAATATATTCTCCTGTTCTTACATCTCTAGTCATGCTATATTTATTATGCACACCTATGAAAAGGATTGTTCCCTTTTTAGTCCAACCTTTTAAATTGTGCAAAGAAGCAATATTATAGCATTCAATCTGTGATTTGAGTTACACACCCAGACTGATTTAAAGCTAGATGGAGGGGCAATTCAGGTATGTTGTGTGTTTAAAGGACTCTGTGTGAAATAAAAAGAAATCTATAATGTTACCCTCAGGATTTCAGGCAATGATATTCCAAGTCTGAAAGAGAGGGAATAAAGAAACTGAAAAAGGATACACACCACTGACCAATCAATTGAAAAGTACAGTAAATGGAAAACAGAAGCCTCCCTGGATTTGCCTTATGGGCTGACAGCAATGGCTTTGTATAAAAAGACAGAGCACTTATGATCCACTTTCTACTTGAGACATTATAAATTAGTTTTTCTGAAGGCATAATCCACCGTAACAGATTCTAAGGTGGTGTGGAAAAATCCCACCACTCCTTGATACGAACACTAAATGATGCCCTGTCTGTCATGGATCCCATGTCTCTTTGCTCAGGCAAAGCCTGTCTCTGGGAAACTCAAAAAGTTATTGAAATGCACCAACCTTTATTGCAAAACTGAGCTGCACTGAGGGTGATTGCAACTTTTATTAAGACTCAGGAGACTTTGGTTAGGCCTCACAGTAGACAAGTTACAAAAGGCTTCTGTCTTTGTGCTGCTAAGTGCAGGCAAGAAACCTCTTACAGGCTTTGAATGAAGATGAGAGGAACTCCCCTGCACCCTGATTTCCAGCAGGGATCCTGGCTTGGCAGTTCCTTCCCAGGACACGGAGCCTCACCACGGGCAGCCAGCTCCATCTCCTTTCACAGACACAAAGCCCACCTCATTACTTCTGGACCCCAAATAGATCTTGGGGACCTATTTAGTGAAAACTCATATGCAAGAGAGAAACTGTCTGGGGATAGGATTCCCCAAGTTCCTATTGCATGGCTGAGAAACCACAGAAATCTCAAAACAATAAAAGTGGAAGCACATAGTGTCCAACTATAGTGATAGACAGAGAGATCTCTCAGAGGATCAGTGGTTTTAGAGCTGGGTAGTGACGCAGGGAGCACTCTCTGACACCTTTTTAAATGTCTGTAACACCTTTCATTTCTCCTGTACTTCTAATTTTCTCTCATCTCCAGGAGTATTATAGTGGCATCTCTCCTAATATATTAGGCTTTATAATGATGTTAAAGAATTATCAGCAAAAGGAAATGGAATTACTCATTAGAAGAGAAAAAAAGGGGAAGTCAAGTCTGCCAGACAGGCTTCCTATCTCCTTCAAAAACTTCCTTTGGAAACATGGTGGAGAACAAAAGAAGTCTGTGCAGGCAACCTGTGCCACTCCACACTCATTAGCACTGCTCTCCAGTGAGCAGCATAGTTAAGCTCATCATGACTTCTCTAAAATACTAATCTTGATTATTTTCAGTAGGATTCCTTGCATAAGGAAAACCATAAGAGACTTTGCAAGCTCAGTTCTAAAAGACAGTAAGTGAAATACTCTCCTCTACAACACTTCTCTCAAACAAGTTAAACTTATTTTACAAAACCACAACTCACCTTTCTAATACAGGGACACTCCAGGCTGTAAAGCAAACAGGCAAATATTAAATGAGGTGACTCAAATATTTACGCAGCAAAATCACTCTTATTTTGTCAGAAAACAAATTAAAGTTGGCAGAGTTTTATAAGCCATCACACTTCACTTTGTTTTTCTACTTCTTTTTCATGGCCCAAACTTGAAAGGCAAGGTAACCTTGGTGACTGCTGAGGTGGCACACAACTGCTCAGGACTGTCCCACCACCCTCAGGACTTCACTGGGTCACGACAGGCAGACACCATCTCCTCTGAAAACTGTGTGGTGGGCATGTCATTGGGATAAAGGGAAGATCAAACAGAACCTCAGCCTTTCCTCTCATTCTTGCAGAACATGAAAAAAAAATTGCTTTGTTTACTAATCTCAGTATATTAAAAATGTAATGAGGTAGCTTTCGTTTATATTACAGGCATTGAAAAGTCCTACCTCAACATCTCAGTCACATTGTTTTGCTGGTAGGGTTTTCAAAAGGTGGAAAGAGACAATTGAAAGATAAAGTCTAATGGACAGGATAAACACCTTCCTTGGAACTAATGCAAAAATTATACAGGGACTATAAAAAACCTACTTAGTTTTAATGACAGATTTATTTCAGAACAAATCATTCTTTATAGAAATGCTTAGCTTAGCTATTCTAGCACTTTTTTTTGTACAACTTAAGTCATATAACTTGATAGGGAAGACATTGACTGGAGACTAGAAGGAGATAGCTCTGTTCCAAAACAGAGGCATGTAAAGGTTGTATGCATGTTTGGTGGAGAGTGCCCTAATTCATTACAGAATGGGATTCATATACTTACACAGTGAAAAGCTTGGATTAGGCACACAACATAATTTCCATTATGTTAATGTTGCTTTAAAATATATTGCACAGAGTGCTGCAACAATCAAATTATCAATTATAATGTCTACTCTGAGTAGGAAAGTGTTGCAAACAGAGGGCTGATTACTGCTTCAGTACTTCCAATCTGCATACTCATTGTTTAGTACAGGGAAAACAAATTATCTTGTGTTGGCCCTAGTTCAAATTTAATTAAATGAGTGCAAAGCAATTATAATAAAGTACAATAGTATAGTAATGAAAGGAAAATAACTCATTAACCTATTAATCTTTATTTATGTTCCTCTCAAATAAGTATGTAATTTCTTTATCACTGCATCCCATAAGAAATAGCAGCTCTCACTGCTCATGGCCTGCTTTAGTGGGGCTTATTTTGCTAAAGATCATTGTATGACTTCACTGTTACTATTTATATAGATTTTATTTAATGTGTCTGATTTTTCTCCTCTCCTTTACACAGTGTATTTTAAAACTCTTTCCCACATATCTGTGATGTAGATTATAAACCTGTTCACACCCCCATTTTCTTTTAACACTTGTCAGCTCTGAAAGGTAAACCTCTCTAGGAGCATTGCTATGCTTCTGTCATTGCATAAGGGAGGGAGCATTCCCAGAACATCTGCTCAAAAAGACGCTCTTACATTAAGACATAAGATGAAAGAGTATTATTTTTAAGAGGACCTGACACAGCTATTGCTTTACAATCTTTATGGGTATAACAACACAGCCCATATATTCAAATGTGGTTTTTTGATTCTTCATTCTGACATTTATCTAGGCTGCTGGGTTGTTTTGTGAATCTGGCAAATCTCAAGTTTAAGGAAAACCAATATTTTTAGATGATTAGCCAAATATTACACTGTGGTGTACTTTAATTGTGCTTGCTGTATGCTAGCTCTTATTATTACCTTATCTCTCCAGAACTGGTTTTGTTTTCAATGACATCTTACATTCCAGTGTGTACATTTAATGTCACACACCAGTGCTTAGCTTATTGCAGCCAGTCAGGGTTGACTCTGTCCTTTCACTAAGCTGAGCCACTAACAAAAAAAAGAGAAAAAAAAATACAAAGCAGAAAAAACGCACCAAACCATCACCAAAACTATGCCATAAAGATGTAGCATGATTCTGAACAAAATGCATTTTAGAATTTTTTATGAAATAGCGCGTTTTTTTTCTATTAGACTGAGGAAACTAATAGCATTGATTTTTTTTTTTTTTTTTCCCTACTAAATGAAATGAAGTAGAGGTTGGACTCTACCATAAGCAGTGATTGAATACTATCCTGTGGAGTGGGACAGTTGGTAACTGCTATATAAACTATAAGAAAAATCAAATTAGAATGGCCACAGATTTAAAATGCAGTTTTCACTTCCTCCATAGACAGGTTTAATCACTGGGACATATTGAAGAACAGAGGTACCTGTGTGAAATATTTAATCAACAGAAATGCAATTCTGAATACACATAGTGGACGAATGAAGGCTGCTTTTGAAATCTGGGAAACAAAACTTTCACAACAGAGTTTTCAGTGTCAGATGTCCCGAGGCTTCTTCCTTTCCATGCATGGACCCTGTGCAGGCAGGATCTAATCTTACTGCCTTAAAGGATTCAAACAGAATAGCTTCCAAAAAGTTATTAACAGATTCTCTGAGAGGACTGTAGAGGTGCAAATTTGCAGCTCAGATGGCTGAGAAACATACAAGTTCACCATATCTTTCCTCTTCACACATAGCAAAAAACTTCTGCCTTGCAGAGTGTATTTCTGGTTTCACAATCTGCTGCTGAGAACTCTGTTAGCAAGAAATGGAACTCTTTAATCATAATGACACTTAATGAGTCACTCTATTCTTTGCACATTTTTAACACTCAGTTCTTTATTTCACACTTACTGCTCAATTCTTGTTTTTATATTATTGCAGCACTAGTACTGCATTAATACAAGCAGGCACAGAGCTGTGTATCCCTGTTGTGTGGTATGGGACAACTGGCATTGTTCGTGGAGACATTGCCACTGACCTGCTGGAGAGCAATCAAGAAGTGCAGAGGCATCACCAATAGGTGGCACATTCGCATTTTACAGTGTACAATGCCATAATTCTTTTTGTTTGTTTTTGTTTGTTTGTTTGCTTTGACAATGAATCATGTTTTAATTACAGTATTTCAACATGCAAAGTAACTAAAACATTAAAAGAGAAAGAAAGACAAATAAATAAATTTCACTATGTACAACCATCAGAATCTCATATGAATTGTCATCTTTTCTGTCCAGAGTTAAATACTTGTCATCAAGCTAAATCAATGTTTATTCTCTATGTTCAGCAACCACTAGAGGGGAGTTTGACACTCACATTGCAAGTTCACAACAATATGCTAAACTGCAGGGAAATGTAGATCAGAAATCTGCAGTAATTAAAAAAGACCATCCTGCCAAACTCACGACTTCTCACCATCTTTCCAGATTACTGAGTGAGATGATTTCTATCTGACTTAATAAAAGTCTAAATCCTGCTGGCAGCTGAGCTTTGTCCGGCTTCTTGATACATAAAATGAAGCAATGAAGCTGCAGTGAGCCGAGGAACAGAATATGAACAGTGCTCAATAATGAAGACAAATATAAAATAGAATTGCCTGAGATGAGACTAGACTTCACAGTCACTGAACTTTTTGAGCCCTAGGACAGTTACACAAGGAAAGATTCTTCCTGTCTTACCCCTGCCTGCAGATCACTGGCTAAATGTGATATTTTGTGAAAATACGCAACTTGAAAATATGCAATGATGTCTTCTGTGTGCACCTAGACTGCATAGCTAATCAGCCTTGATGTTTCCTCGTGTGTGTTTCTTGTTTTTATTTAACTGCATACTGCAGGGAGATTGGATTTTGAAAAAGGATCAGTCTCCCTTTGCTGTGTGTACAGGGCAACCATCCATGAAATTTTCCCTTAATGCAAACAAACAATTTCACTCAAGTCAACTTACACCTGTAAAAGGTTTGGCCATACCCATACAACCCTAAAGATACCTGCCAGGACATCAGACATGCTTCAGAATGCTTGGTGGGGATGGGAATGAGGACACAACTCCTCAAGTGCCAGGGCAAAGGGAGCTACAACTTATGCATGATGTTTGATCCAGTTTGATCCTTTGTACACCCACCTCTTTAGCCAGAGGGAATACTTTAAGCCTAATTGATTTAACCTATGAATCATACACAATCTCATCATAACAAAGCTCTTGTACCACAGCACCATACACAACTCCTGTAGTAGATAAAACCAATGCCATGGATTCTGCAACTTCTTAAAACTGAAGTTGGATATTTTCAGGTGCAGAGGATATATTCAGGTGCAAGCACACATCTGTCACATTCAGAATATATATATATATATATATATATATATATATATATATATATATATATATATATATATATATCTCAATTAATTTTTCCATAACTGAGTCTAAATGTACTTCTACTGACCTTCAGAATACTGGAAGAGTGCAGATACAAAATAATTAAAAAGATAATCTGCCTTCTAGAAGAAAGAAGTGAATGCACTGCACATTGCTTGTCACAAAGAATGTATTTAATCCATGCTCTTATTTATAGCATTGAAATGTTTTTGACATAGCAAGGAGAGTAAAAAGTCAACAAACATGAGACAAAGTCTAAACAAAACTGCACTCAAATTAACTCAAACAGTACTTAAAGGGATATCGATCATGTAAGAATATATAAAGCATACATTTAAAAGTTAAAGATGTTATTTATTACAATGACATTCCTATTGTGCACCATAACATCCCATTCACCTGATTAACTCTAACATCCAGCAGTGGGTTTTTCCACTGACGAAAATGACATTTCTGTGGCACACAATTGATGCCAGTGGAGAATTTGACCCTATATCTGAAAACCTTCCATTAAATAAGTAATTAGTGTACACAGGTGTTGTTTTTCCCTAGTAATTGATGTGCAAGTCTAACCTTTTCTAAAGCCTGGCCATTTGCTTGACAGACAAGAATTTATTTTCCTCAGTAATGAGCACAATTTCATATGGATAGACTTTTTTTCTTCCCCAAAGTAGAAAGACCATCCAGATTTCAGCATTTAATCTTCCTCATGACAAAATCTCATATGGCCCTTAAAGATCATCTGCAACTCCAGTGAGTTTATGCAAGATATTGTAACTAGTCCTACTGGAAGGCATCACCTTGGACACTGGAATGTGGACACACATGCCTGAAGATCTGGAAATATATTGAAAATAACTGGAGATTGCTGCCCTCACCATTTATACTGGAAAGCTTCCAAGAACTCATAGGTAGTTCAAGGCAAAATGAGGCAAAAAAAGGCATTTCTTCATGTTTACAACTTTATGACAATATTTTGCAAAACAGCTCTCCCTCCATGGGGCATGGGACCAACCTTATAGAAGTGATCACAGTTTGACTGCAACTTTTGCAGCAGAAAATCAGTACTTTTGTCCATCATAAGAATTAGCCTTCATAGATTAATTCCCAGCATGAAATTAGGCATCTCTAGTTTAAAATGAGATTTCAAGATCAGTGTATTAATTGATTGTGAAAGGACTATAGGTCTCCACTGTAACACTTAAAATTATTCCAAAGACTTAAAATGATCCTAAAATACTTCATGAAAATAGTTAGAGCACCATGTCAATGCTTTCACAAATCCACTGCAAACCCTGCATCTTGAATAGTATGTTTTATTCTGTTCAATATTCTTCATATGAAAGAAGATTATACACATGACAACAGGATGAACATAGACATCAAGACCTAACTCAAAAGAGTTGGTTAGAATTTTCCAGCCTCACCAAACAAGTAGCTCTAGAAAAAAGTCCTTAAAGGCACTATTTACAAAGTGTGATTCCTCTGTTTAATGGTGACAGAGAATTCAGTATGTAGTCCAGATGGTTGGTTGCACAGATAACAAATCCAGTATGGCTTTTTGGTGCTATGGGCAGGCTGTCTGACTGGCTCACACTGTGACAGACAGATAGATTGATAGACAGACAAACAATGACTTTCTCTTTTTCAAAGTGTTTTGCTGATAATACACACAATTTAAAAAAATCCAGCTATGCATAGATGTCAGTTACAGAACTACTACAGAAGAGATGGGAAAACATCAGCAGAGTTTCATTTCAAGTTTACAAGTTCAGATGTTTCTGCTGTCCCCTTAGGAAAGAAAAGGGCAAGGACTGAGTTCGAAAACCTATTCAATAATAGATCTTAAGCTCTTAGCTAGAGCAGGACAATTCTGGGCCAGCACAGTGATTCCCCAACAGCTGGTATACACACTTTGTAGTACTACAAGCTTTTGGCAGAGAAACTCAACTAACACTGGATTCTATTCCCAGTGCTGTCTTTCCCCAACTTTTAACCCAGGGCAATTTAGCTAACTTCTGTCTGTTCCTGGTTAGCCATCTGGTAAATAGATAATATAATTGCATCCTTTATAGGCTTATTGTGGGGCTTAATTATTGAAAGTCTTTAAGATAAGTCAAAGTTCTTGGTGAAGAGTTGTGCAAAGCATTAATAAATAATAATGGGGGCAGCACTAAGAGGAGGGGAAGCTTAAAGCTGAATTGCTGCATAACAGAAATGTGCTCAGCTGAGGCAAGAGAAATATAGGCAAGTGATTAGTTGACATGATGTGAAAAGGAAGGGAGCAAAATCACTCAACTAATTGCACTAGAAAATGTAGAAAAGGAAAATAAGCTAAGCTGAAATGACAAAAATAGTAAGCTTGGACAAATGGGAAAGGACAGACTTGGCAAAACAGAGTAAGTTATGTGTCGCTGGAGAGGTGTCAAGATTGGACTAAGCCAGGTAGCTTAAACTGACTGGAAGGAGAACTTCTCAGTGCTTTACAATTGGTGTTTCATTCTGCTGCGGTTCGCTCATTTCCTCAGAGCCTGGCTCACACGGACTGTCCTCATGGATGGCTCTGCCACGGGGCATTGCCCTGCTGTGTCTCATCTGCAGTGGGCGGCTCCTCGGGGAGCTGACAGCTCCTCCTGAACGTGTGGCATTTCTAGGACAGACATCTGCACAGACATCTCCATAACAGCCTAAGGGGAGCAGTGTTGACTCCCTTCACCAGCCTGATCATGTGCAAATTACATCATCTGCACTACCTTCATTTCCTAAGCATAATTGCCCTAAGTGATCCATTGATTGCTATCTGACACTCAGCTTTTCTGTTCTCATCTCCCAGATGTTCCTGGTTTTGTCATGACTCTGAACTCCATCAGAGATGTGACAACGCATATTGAAAGGGCATGGTTGTATGCAAAGAAAAAATTATATCAGATAAGTACAGTAAAGAATCATACTGTTTAAATAGCATTATCACAAATTTAATAGTTCACAAATTAAATGCAATAAGCTTACTGTTTATTCAGCTTTCATTGGAAAAGTTGTTTTATATGTGGGTTTCTTTATTGCAAAGGCCATGCATTTTAGATAACATGGCAGCAAACAAAACCTTGTCCCTTCATTTTTTGAAGCACCCTAACTTTTTTGGGGGAAAATAATAGATATTGACTCAAATAGTAGGGTTTGTTCTGCAAGTCCTTCTTTGAACTGGAAAATTTTGGATAAAATAATATTTATAAATTCATTAACTATATCTTCTGCTTTTTTCACATAGTTCTAAGGGACAGTACAATGGGGGTGGGAAGGAGGTATGAGAACAAAAGATCTTGTCTACCAATGTCAATAGGCTCTTCTCCCCTAAGGTACAAAGATAACCTTTGGCTTTCTGAAATATTTTAACCATACTGACAAACACCCCTCAAAAAACCAGAAAAAGTCATTAGGCATATCATAAAGAAGAATAGCAACCAGCAAGAAGGAGAAAAGATGGTAGAAGGAGGACTTTCTGGTTATTTTCCATACTGCTGAGTCCACACTGCACACTCTGAAGTGTATTGAGCAGTTAAGTGACTTTGTTCCACACAGTAAGTTTTGAAAAACCATTTGGCATCCTCACTTTTTGCTAAACACTGGGTCCTGCTCAATCTTGCTCTTAGAAGTATGAATTACTCAGAAAAAAATCCATGCCTTTTAGTAATACAGTATTAAATATGAACATTGAGCTTGCCTTCTGTCACTCCACTACTCATTTGCCTGTTACAGACAATGAAGGTGCATCACTTCCAATAAAACTTCATTCCAGCTTTCATGTTTTTCTCTAAAAAGAAAGCAGGTGAATCCTTGATCTGTCAAAGACAAATGTTATTTTGTTTTAGTCTGTCTGACCAGTCCATCAATTACAGTCATTCATCTGCTGTGGAAAAGTGAACAGAGCACCATGAATTTGCTAACATTGCATCTGCCATTACATTTTTCTTTGATAGTAAGTGAGGCATAATAAACCTTGATCTTTTCTTGTATGCTGCTTTTTGTTTGAAAAGTATGATTCACTGGATAATACATGCTGTTCCTCTCCAGAATCACATTCTACAGTCAAAACAAATTTCTTCTTTGGATTCAATGAAAAACACTATTTATTGTTCTTAAAAAAATAATAATATAATGGAGGAAACTCCATGTGAAAATTTTAGGCCCACGTTTTCAATGCTGACACCTGCTGAGTGATGCATCACAGAAAGAGAGTCTATTATCACCATAAGAACTCAAGAAAATTCTTTCTGAATTTTAGTAAATATCTTCCTTTTCAACAGCTTATTCGAGATATATGAATGTGATGAAATTCTGTGCTCTTTGTGAGTGAAAGTGCTTTCATTTTCATTCAGCAAATAATCTGTAACCCCCAATGACATCAGAAGGTTTATTTGTCTTTTGAGTGCTCCGTGGAAGTAATTTGAACACTTATGTCACAACTTTTCAGCCTAAAAGCTACATTGGTTATCCTTTACACACACACAATTGATCATTTAGGGGATGGAAAAGTTTTCTTAGACCTTTCACTGCCAATGCAAAGGAATTTTCCTAACAGTACAATTTCAGTAAGCCTGCCTCACATATAGAATGCACTACGGAGCTGCAGGTTTCCTGTAACATACTCATGACTCACCTTCTCCCACTATGCTTCTTGCAGAAGAACAAAAAACAAGGACAGCACCAGTCAATCCTTGTCTTTCACTCAAAGAGAAAAAATTACAAACTGTATCACAGATTTATTTCTTTTCTGATGTTTATCTACATTGTATTTAGAAGCTTTCCCCTACAATCTGGGTAAGATTTTTCACTTTTGAGAAAGAGAACACAAAAGAAAGATGAGAGGGCCCAAACTAGCATAGATAGAAATAAGCCTACACGTGGGTGTAATCCAATCCAGAGAACAGGTTTCAGCTTGTGCTTATTGCTGTCTCACCTGAAGTTAATGGATTCACAGACTCTTATGAACCCAACCCAGTATGTCATCTGTGCACAGGTGAACTGACATTAATTAAATAAAGTCACACCAGAAAATAGCAGTAATGCCCTTGTTAAATATCTTTTGCAAGTCACTATGATTACTTTGATTCCATTGCTCTTTCCAACACTGAGATGCAAGTGAAAAAGATTTTAAAACAATATGAGACAAGTTTCTCTCATCCCAACACTGAGAATCCTTTAAAAAATATGGGAATGGAAATGTTGTATGATAAATTACTAATTTTTGGTTTTATATATTACTAGTATACTCCTTGTGTTGTTTTCTTATCTTGATCAGTAGAAAATTAGAATCTATTATATAGAAACATAACTTACTATAACGACATAAAACAAGTAGGTACACAAAAAGCTGAGTAATACAATGTATAATTACCATATTTAATAAAAATTAATACATTTTCTATGTTTCATGGAGGAAACACATTTTCAACACTATGCTAGTAATTTCTTTCCCTCCAAAAATTGTCTCTTCTAATGTATACACTCTCTAGAGGGAGACCCTAGCTGTATTTATAAGTACACAATGAAACACAATATTCTTAATTGATTTGAGTTAGGAAAAATATTTGGAAGAGCTTAGCTCACACAGTAGGTACATTGTGAAGCAACTTCTAGTTATTAAAACCCCAAAATATAATGGGAATTTAAACAGTAACAGAAGATCATACATGCAAGCTTTGTTTGCTCAGTTAATATTAAAATTCTTTCATGGAATCACTGTAAGATACTTTAGTTTTCTTCTTTTATATCAAAAACTGGTGAACTCTTTGCCCCCTAATGTAACTTTATATAGCCAGAGCAAGAGCAAGAGCAAGAACAAGAGAGAAAATCATCTTTATAAGCTGAAGGCCCCATCTGCCTTATATTTCCAAATTACTACAAATATTGTTATGTAGTTTCCATTTTATGGCAGCACCAAGGAAATCAAACTCTGAATCAGTATTCCCTTCCACAAAGACAAGTACAAACAACAGAGAAGCAATCCTTGCTTCAGAGCCACTACATCTAATCAAATTATTAAAAATAGTAATATTGATCATAATGGTCTGTCTGTAAGACTGCATTTAAATTCATCAGCAGATGCCACATCAAGCAGTATGCAGTCATAAATTGTTACCTAATCTGATCAAGGACATGAGACCAACACTTTTGATCCACAGCTAAGGGACTGTGACTGCAATGAACAGTACTTGAGAAAAATTAATTCACTGAATGCCTTGGTTTGGGCCTGACTCCTATGGAGTAAATGCAAAATGTAAATATCCTCTTGCAGGAGGACACAGCTAAGACAGTCTTTAAGGTACACATACCTGAACTACCTTAGACTGCTACCAAGTTCCTAGAAAGGGCTGGATCTGTTCAGAATATTAATTGGAGCTTACACATTTTCTGAATTTCATCAGGTCTGCAGAGTTTTACGTTAATAGTACCATTATCATTAAATTTCACTAAAAAAAAATAAAAAGAAACAAAAGGGTATTTACATCCATAAATATCCTTAAAATATGTTGCTGAGTTTCACAATTATGTGCACTTTTATGAGTCACCTCAACTGCATAGACAAAGAGTATGTGAACTAGGCAGACTCTACTATAATTATGTAGAATTGCACATTTTATCTTGCTTGTGCAGTTCTAAGGCTTTGATTCAGTTTCAAAATGTTTGCGGTTTTTTGGGTTTTTTTTGTGGGTCTTTTTGTGTGGAGATTTATAGTAATTTCTTACCTCCAATAAACAATATTTCTAGACTTTTCACTTATAAAGGGTCAGCCATTAGTCATTCTCACTTCAATAACTGCAAGGTACCTTTCATGGGTTAATACAACCTATCATCTAAGCTAGCAGAAATACTCTATAAAATACCCAGCATCCCAGCATCCATCAGTTTGGAAAATGCAAAAAAAAAAAAAAAAAAAAAAAAAAAAAAAAAAACAAAAAAAAAAAAAAAACCAACAAATGGTTTGCTCTAAATTTAAGAGTTGAGAATATTTTCTAAGCTTAGGAGAAAATGCAGTCATAAAACTGAGGAAGGTTCCTGGCTCTCTTGACATCTGTACTTATGCTCTTACCAAGACAAGGTCAAATAATAATTTCTTGGAATTAGACTGTGGTGAGTTCAGATAAAGAAACCAGACCATGTAGTTCAAAATGCAAACCAGTAACAATTATTTCCAGAATCTGTCTCCAGTGGAAGCAAGCACTGGTGTTTCAAAGTCATGATTACTTTAGCTCTGAGTTACTTGTACCACAGTGTGCATTGGTCTGTTTCTGAACAGCTCTGGGAAGCTGAGTGAGTAGGCCCATAAAACTACACTCCATGGATTTCATATGAGTCTAAATGTAAACAACAGAACTTGCAACTAATTGCCTTTTAGATAAAGCTGACTTAAGCAATTGAGATAACAGAACCCTACAATACTCTGGATGCAACACACTAAAAATGTGAATTAATAAGTTAGCTGATACTGAGCTCCAGATGTTTCTTACTCTGGCAATGTTCCTTAAGTGATGATAAGCAGATTTACATACTTAACTAATATGCTTATTTAAAGAAAATTTCCAGATCCAGACTAGCATCCAGATTTCTTACTTGGCTTCAGATCAAAAGACATACTATCAAGAAGGACAGCATCCAGGAAAACCTTTTCAACATCTGCTTAGAACTGAACAACAGATATTTGATTTTCTGCAAATTTAATTTCAGGCAAAATTTTACTTCATCCAATAATTTTTATATCCTCAAGACAGCCTGACCTAGTCATTTTACATATTCAAATCTCAGAATGCAGCTCATACACTGGAAAGACAGCAGTTGCTACAGAGAAACTCTATTAGTTTGTAGCTCACATTTAAGATTGCTATGAGCAATTTCACTTAGAGTGAGACAAGTGCTTTTTTGGAAGCAAAGCCCTTCTCTCACCAATAATATCAGTGATCTAGAGAAGCAAGCAGGTTCAAAAAAATTTAATATCTTAATTTTAATCTAAAAGAAATTAAGTTTCAGCATGAAAATGTAAGCTCTACTGTTTCAAAAGGCTGAGGACTGGAAAATAATTTAATATTATTGAGTCACATGTGGTATTCTTTGAAATTCTTATGAAAATTGTTTATTGCCACATTTAAGCCACTAAAAGAAAAGATGAAATCCAAGCAAAATTTAAAGAAAGTACTTGGTGGAATGGAAACTATTCCAAATTTCTTCCCAGGTTACAGAGAGTAAAACACTAATATACTGGGAAGGAATGTGTATATTCCAGGGCAGAGTAAAAAACAGCCAGGAAATACAAAATACAGACTTCATATTGAAAATAAATTATTTTAGAAGAAAATGAAATTAAAAAAAAAAAAAAAAAAAAAGGGTTTCCAAATAAGTTGAGCACTTGCATAAACTTTTACTGAAAGCCCAGATAATGATTATATAAACACAAAAGAGGTAAATGTTAAACAATGCATTGTGCCAGTAAATACGCAGACTGCTTGAGGAATGAGGCCAAGGCTTAGGAGAGAGGAGTGTAAAAACTAACCAGTTTTTCTTGTGGTTCCTTGGTGTACATGAGAGAGCAGGAAATGAACCTACCAGGGACTTGGCACAGAAGAAAGCCCTCTGGATATGGATAACCACATTATATGACTGGTCTCTAGTACCTCACACCCACAGCTCTCTGCCTGCTTTGCAAAGCATGGGAGTGCAGGAAACTGAGTCACCCTGCAGGGCCATGGCAGGTTCAGAAACATGACATGAGAAACAAGAACATCCTACCTGATTCTTCTTTAACAAGAGAATATACTTCATCACTTCATCAGTTGTGGGGGAAAAAGACAGAAAATGTGACAGGATTATTTCCTATGTTGTACTCATGAAAAGAAAATAAAGGGAAAACAACATTTATTATTTTATTTAGTAAGTGTGATGATTTTTTAAAATTTGTTTGGTTTGGTTGGTTGGTTGATTGGTTGGTTGGTTGGTTGGTTGGTTGGTTGGTTGGTTGGTTTTTTGTTAACTGGCATTGAGATTTTGGAATATCTGGGATTAACAATACTGCTATCACATAGAGTCAGACTTTCCCACTGATATTTGTTCTGCCACTGAGTCCTTTCATTCCATCCACTTCCACCCTGAAGACCATGGCTTTTGCCTTTTAAACATCTATACACCACACTTCTACTTTTGATTCAGCCTAAGTCTCTTGTCTCCTTGCCTTATTACTTTAACAACTCTTCAACTGCAGAATTAGTGCTAGATGAACCTGCCACAGGGCATCCATCCCAGCACACCTGAGTGCAACAGCACAGAAACCAGTAGGGAAGTGTGGTTTTGGTTTTACAAACCACCACAGGAAGTTTGCAAATGCCTCAATTATTACATGAATTTAGAAAAGCAGATTCTGATAAGATCAGTTTCTCCAATGTGTTCTATGTGGTTTCACTGAGAAGGCATTGGCACATTGTCTAAATCTGACCATGGAGTGATTTGGGCTAAAGCCTGTGCAGCCCGCTAGGGCAGGCAGAGACAAAAAAAAGGTGACAAAAATTTGTGCTCGTTCACTTTTTCATTTTCCCCAGGATCTGTGTCCTAGATCCCTGTGAGGTTGCACAAAGCTGTGGGCTAACTAGCTCATGAGAACACCCTGCTCCAATTCCTGCCCCATCCCTCAGCCTCTTCCATCCGGTATGGCACCAGCCTCCAATCCTGGGGGCAAATTCTGCCTGAGGTTTGCTATTTCCTGGGAGAACAGACCAGTTTTAGTCTGCCTTTAGTACTAACCTCCCTGGAATTAGCCAGGCAGACAGTAATGCAATTTTGTATCTCAAACTCCAAGGAAAAGGAAAGGTATCACACCACTGGAGAAATGTCCTTTGGAGTGAAACTAGCCAGCTCTGGTTCTCTTGTTGCTCAAACTCCCCAAGGCAGGTAAAGATGCCTTTTTCAAAAGGTTTACTTATTTGAGGATACCCCAAGACACGACGCTGCTCTCTCCATTTTGGAGAGTCAGCCAGAATTCAAAGATGTGTAAAGCCATGTATAATGAATCTGATCAAATGTGTTCTGGTACCAGAGTCATTTATCTTCTCATACCCAGGCCTCAGCCATGAAGAAAAACAGAGCTCTTCTTGCAAACCATAAAATATTACCCTTTAATTATCCTGAAACCATTAGGCACACTCAGTCACCCATAAATTTATTTAAATCATGTGAATATCATTTATCATAAAATACACACCTGCAAAGCACAGTAAAACCTTCTTTTCCCCCTTCTCAGGCAATGACAAGCATTTCAGTCAGTCCAGAATAACACTGACCTGATATTTAATGATCCAGCACTGTGCTAGTCTGCTCTATGACAGACATCTAAAGTATTCAGCATAAAATAGATTCAAGGGAAGGAAGAAGGACTGGTGCACAACATTTCCGAAACTATTTAAGTGATAAAGGAGCTGCATTACTAATTTTCACAAGTGAATTAAGATGCATACAAGATTTTGAAAATTGTAATAAACTGACAATAATTAGGCATTTGTGTGAATTATATTTTTTATCTCCATTTAATTATTCACTTTTACTCACTTCTGCGATTAATTAGATTTTGTTTTGAAACATTATTCCCAACAGCTAACAATAAAAGATATGCTAACTACTTGCAGCATAAGGAGGTTTATATAAGTCCCTTGATGGGGCTCAGAAGAAATGCAGCCTGTAACACTTGCCTGAGGAGTCACAGCAGTAAAAGGTGCTTACAGAGGTGGTCTTCTACCCTGGAGGAAGGACAGCTGTGAATCAGGAAGGGGAAACCCATTTAAAAAAAAAAAAAAAAAAGTAAGAAAAAGTACTTCTTTTTTCAGGTTTCAGTAGGACTGCAGGTGCTGTTACTTTCTTGAGAAGCTACGCAGAAAAAAAAAAATTGTAACCAATAGGAGGAGTTTTGTTAGCTAACTGCTGTGGGGAAATGAACACTGTGAAGGCACTTGGGCCATCTGACCAAAGAAACAAATATTCTAGAGAAGGATTGGTGTCATAACTGGCAGAGAAATTGAAATGAGAAAGCACAGTCATGTTGTCCTGAAAAAGCAATGGAAAGGCTGTTCTAGGAAAAGCTGGGTGGCAGGAATGTGGTGGTGCATGAGGGTTGTTCTTCCAGGGCAATGCCTGGGGATTTCCTACGAGGCCATGAACAGCTCTGGCAAACAGATACAAACCAGCAGCACCCTGAGGTGACTGTGAACCTCAGAGAGGCTGACCAGAGATAAATGTGTGCTCTGTTTCCTTTGTTGACTCAAATCAGGGCTTCCCAGAGCTGCTGCACAGAAGAACCTCAACTGTAGTGTGGTACCCCAGGCATCTCTCCCTTATCCCTGAGTGTAGTGAACAAGCCTCCACTTCCTCCTGCCTTGAACACAATTCCCTTGTTCTTTCCATTACTTTTACTGCTGACAAACACAATTTGAAGTGTTAAAATGGAAATGAAGATAAGAATTTAACAAACCAAAGTGATTTCAGCATCAACTGGATAGTTTTACCAGCCTAACATGCTAATACATGAATATTCCTTAAGTATTAGAAAAGCCATCAAGCCATGATAAGGGAGACAAAATCACTTCCAGTCTCACCTGGGAACTTGCAGCCAACAGCACAATTACACATGATACTACATCAGAATATACTAAAGCAAACATTAGGAGGGGTTTTATTTATATGCATTCTGTCTGTGCAGCAGTGTCAGTTGACAGCTCAAAAGACTGCTTTTTCCCAAACTCCTACTTCTAATAATCTGCAAACATGATTGAAGGAAGCAGTAAGAAATCTAATAAAAATGAATGCAGAAAGGATTAAGGAGACAGCTTCATGACAATTTACAGTTCTACATAGCAGTCTCTTGCTACAAGTTGTGATAAGACAAATCTTGTTTACAGTGTGTTAATCCCATGTCCCAATAATTCTGGTATGCAATGGATTCAACTCTTTTGCAGAATGGAGATGCTTCTGCATTAAATGAACAGCTGCAGGTAGCAATAGCCTGAGTGGGAGAGCACAGGCCAAGGGTTAGTCTAGATTACATTTTCCAATGAGTCATTCACATCTCTCTCAGACAATGTTTAATGTAAGTTGTTTGGTTGTAAATTATAAGTAAAGCTATATTTGAGCTTTTCTGGGTCAATGATTGACTTTTATTGCACTCTAAAGAGAGAAATTTGAAAGATGGCTTTCAGGTTTTTTCATATAATAGAAATTTATGCCTTTTCTATGACTAAGGAGGACTCTCACATCGTGAAATACCTTTAGCCATGAAGAGTGTGTTTATATAATACCAGGTACCCTCCTAGATCAATTCCCCCTAGCAATATAAAATTTAGTAATTCTCTTTGCAGAACCAGTAAAAGTTCATGGACTATTACCTTTTTATCTCAGGAGTAGGTTCTATCACTGCATACTCATGTCCAATCTCTTCAAAATATTGGCTAATTAGACATTGCCCAAGCTACTGGCCTCAAAAGGTAATGGTTTGACCCAGATAGGACTCCTGTCTGGATCTCAGAAACCAGATTATATTCCTAGATCTGATATTTATTTTCCTGGAAACTTTAAGCTCAATTCATCTTCTGTGACTGTTTAATCTTTGGCCTTTATTACTGCCAGTGTCAACTCTAAAACACTCCCTTTTTCTATATGTTTACCTCTGCTATTTTGTTTGGCAGCATCTATATTCCACTAGTAAACAAAACAAAACCATTTATGAAAATCATTTCAAAAGTTTCAAGAATCCTATGCAGAGGCTGGTATCTTCAGTTGCTGCTTATAGGTAATAATCACTATTCTTCTGTGTTTTTTTCATACATTTGAGAATGTGAAAATACATTTTTCTCTAGGCTGCACTTTAAATCAGTAAGGGAAAATTAGCTGTCCTTTAGTCAACTTTTATTTTGTATCCGGCCAGCTTGTTCTTGGAAACAACACCCTAAGTTTCTTGTCTTTCTGCCATTGGAATGCCTGCATCCTGGATCAAGTGCTAACCACTCCGAAACCCATGAAGATGTATTGTGTTTAATCACATCTGTCATTACAGGAGATGGTCACCTTAGCAGAAAGATCGCTATAATGGGTTGCTAATGGGCTATTAAGGGGCTTTCAAGTATCAAGATGATCATCATAAGTAAGATCTGAGAGTCATTCTTTATTTCTGTTAAGATTAATTTTTCCCCAGTAATTCCATGGATTAATAATGCAAGGTTTGTGCACCTCAGGAACTGCTTCACGGTTTCTTACCATATGCTATGCAAATTCAATAATTACCTCTTGACTTCACAATTTAAAAATAAGGTGCTACTAACTCTGTTTAGGGATGGGGAAAATAACAAGCTGAACAAAAGTTCTGAAAGGAACAATTAGATGATATTCTTAAAAAGGGTCATTATTTGATCCGAGTTTTCAGAACTACACTAACACACACTCAGTTATAGTCCATAAACAGTTTTAAATGGCAAAAATGAAGAAAATATTTGTCACCTCAGATCAATATTTATCATTGCTTTGTTCTCAGATTAATTTCTGGATAGAAACACCTCTCAAAGCTTTGCAGAATGTATCAAAATGTTCTACATTGTGCCTAAACTGGTGCTCTCAGGGTTGATATCCTTTCAAATGAAAGCAGAAAACATGAAAAGTGGCATTATACCTTCAGATGTGGAATACTGAATTGTTTGGCTTATATAACAAATGAAAAGGAAGAAAGCAGGTTCTTTCCAGTTCTAGCTGGTTATACATCTTATAACAAACTGTCAAACAATTTTACTTTTGTCAGAATTTGTCCTAGGTCTAGTTCCCAGTTTCTTGTGAGTTGAACAGATCACTAACCTGTCACTAAGATACAACAGAATAAAGAGACTTACCTGCACTCACACCTTTGAGCTCTATAGGTTATCATTGCAAAGCTGTGTACACACACATACAATTAACACATATAAAAAGCTTTTTTTTTTTTTTTTCTTTCTTTCTTTTTTTTTTTTTTTTCCAGCAATTCACTTATTCTCAAGCTCTTCTTTACAGTTAAATATTTCTGCTTTCTTTTGAATCTGCCCCCGATCAACATGGTCAGCATGCTCTATGTTTAATATGCCTTTTTGAAGCTGCTCTGGTGATTCTGCCTGTATTTTCTGACAATCCTGTGCTGCCCCATGTTGCATCTCTTCCTCTCTTACTATTCCAGCACTATCTTGGAGGATAAGTGTCAGCAGGTGTAAAGGAAAAAGGAGACAAGTGGCACCATTATAGACTTGAAAGGGGCTACTTTTAGAAAAGAAAGCACTTGCAGCAACTCTTACTTGATTGGCATCATTGTCTACTGAAGCTGGCACACCATCTTGTGAGCAGGCACAATGCCATGGGAGCAGATGGGCATGTGCATGGGAAGCCAAAAGATAATGTACGAGTACCAAATGTGTGTAGTGGAGGGCAGGTTTCCCAGGCAAGGAACATCAGAATGCAGTTTATAAGCTCCTGCACCTATGTTTAAGGGAGATAACACACACATTGAATCTTTACAATACGTGCATGGGTAAAACACTCCAGAATAATAGACTGGGACCCAAGAGTCTGGAATTCAGTGACTGCTGAAGGATCATCAAATTTGCAACCTCCAGAAAGTAAAGGAGCCATGTAAAACCCTAAAGTGGTATTTTTACAGATGCAAAGTAGGGTACTCTTTCTGGCCTTGACATTAACCAGAAGGAGATAACTGCAGATCAGGAAGCAGGGGCTTTATAGAAGCATCCTCTCCAAAGTATTCCTCTCAAGCAAAGTTTTCTCAGATGAAAACTTCATGTGGACCATCACATTTAATAACAGCTGGACTTAATGCTCTGAATTTGTGTTACAGGGTTGTGAATCCTTTTATAGTTTTAGTTTCCACAACACCTTAATGAATGTGGATCATTCATAAAATGAGTGAGCACTTCCTTTAATTTCTGTTAAACTTGTCCCTTGACCAGAGTTACAGGGGAGCAGTATAGTTCTTACATTGCCAGAAATAACTGCTTCTTATTGCTCTCTTCTACGCTGCTTGTGAATATATGGACTTCTACAATAGCCCCCTCCTGCACTAAGTTATATTTGTATTTCACAGCTATCATTTCAGGTCTCCCAGATTACCCAAAATGGACACAGACAGTTCCTGAGGTCTAGTCAGAAATCTGGTTTTATCTAGAATTTGGTCTTTACTTTTTCCTGCCAACATCACATCACCATCACCATCACTGATCTGGTCAGCAGCAATATTATGTGGAATAAAATAGAAAAAAACAAATCAGAGACCTGATAAATATTCATGAGTGTTGCCAGTTAATTCAGGCTTGGCAGAATTACACACCTGCTTTAAATGGGCTTGAATGACAAGAAGAAACAGATCACATCAAACAATGCCATGTTGCACTTCAGTGTGAAACCACATTTTTTGGACCCCCATAGCACATGCGCTTTATCAAGGACTAAAGCAAAGTAGTAGAATATAAAAATAATAATAGACTGAGATGAGTTATCCCAAGATGTGACAATGGGTATTTCTCAGCATCTTTTCCTGTCAGCTCACTGCATACCAATAAAATTACATTAAAACATCTATTCATATTCTCAACTCATTGCTAAATATTCTCTCAACTGTAGCCTTTTCCCCCCACCTGAATAGGAACCAAAGGGTAAACTCGGATGTGACTATAATCTGTTCCCATAACAGAATGGGGATTTTTGATACTTCTAACAGTTATACCTCTAGACACACCTAAGGTAGGACACAGCAATGTTCCTTTTGATTCCCAAGAACAACAAAAACAGAATAATGCTCTAAGTCTAAATGCTTAGTATTTTATACCAATACAACTTCAGCAACCTCACACAGCACAGGTTGTTTTTTTAAATACAGATAGCATGTAAGTGATGCTGGGTTACCTACAGAAAGATCACCTCTTTGTCAGTGTAGAACCATCACAGACACAACAGATCAAACCAAAAAACTAAACTTCAGAGTTTGAAAAAACATAGTAGTGTTTTCTCCAGTAATGCCACTGTGTTTAAGGACTCATACTCTGCTCATGTTATTACCTCTGTACTGCTGAATGCACACATATGCAAAGTGCATATGAAGGCACTTTGTTTTAACACCTCTGATTGCTTTCAAACCTTCTTTCAGATATAGTTTTAGATATTTTAAGAGACATTATTAGGCATCACATCTTAACCTTATTCCCTAAGAACGAATCCAGCCTGCTCCATTTCCTTGCCTTTTACATGTTTCCATACAAGCACACCAAAGCACATTTTATTCCCAGTCACAAAAACTTGAAAGAGAAAATCTATGACTTTTTTTGGTATATCTCGGAGCATTTGGCTCTCTTCTTTAGTACTCACAGTAGAATAAGTGATAATCAATAGTGAAATCTGCTTGCATCTGGATGGCTTGGTGGAAATACCTTTGAAACATATCATAGTGCCTGATATGCTGTAACTGGCCAGCTCTTCTTTCCAGCAGCAGCAGCACTGTATCTAACTTACACCAGTTGGTAGTTGAAATCTATTAAATGTTATTATTGGCATTTTAAAATAAATTTGTAGCTTGCTGGTTTCTCTTATATTAAAATTACCAAGCTGCTTTAGCTCCTTTAGCTTTGAATTGGAATAATCCATGGGAGAGGCCAGGTGTAGGTGTCAACAGCAGCACGTGCAGCCACTGGTCTGTTCTGGTTCTGGGTTTTCACTGTCCCTTTGCCTGCACAGTGCTCTAAACAGAGAAGTCAGAGAAGTAAATTAAAATTATGTTACATTTCACAAACTGACTAGGACGGTCTTTCACTATCTCACCTACAGATACCAACAACTTTCTTACCATTTTGTGTACTAGAACATTATTTTCCACTAGTTCTACCAAACCAGCTTCAAGAGTTTCAGAAAAACAAGATGAGAAATTATTGCAGTAGTGATTTTACATGATTTAGATATACAAATGTTCACATAATGCCCTTAGGAACATGCCAAATTTTGGCACATCTTGAAGCTAATAGAATCCAGTAAACGCACTCAAAACATGTTTTCTGTGCTTTTCTCTTTTGCAACAAGTTCACTTTTTGGGAGAAAAGGTGTATTAATTAAAAAAAAAGTACCAATATTTCTGCCACAGAAAAATGCATATGTGAAATATAAAAGCTGTTATTTTTAGCATTCTCATTTTGTTTCAAATTAATCACATTAATTTATCATATTAATTCTAATGCTTTTATGGGGAACTTGTTTGTACCTAACCCAATTTTAATTCAATGTGAATTTGGATCAGGTAAAGTGCTGTTCACAGAGTGTATTTGCCAGAGTATAAATTGCTCAATACTAAAATGCCCACCCTCTAGAGAATAACTTCTGCAGGTACTTTATAAACAACTGCTGAGGTTACTCAACCTGTTAATTACTGCTGAAAATTCAGCCTGGTATCCAAATTATGTCTGTTACAAAGAATGTTTATGCCAGAATTGTCAGCAGCAAGCTGCCTGCTACATACCACCCCCACTGCCACTCTGCAATGCCCTTGAAACTAAGCAGATACAGTGTCAGTGAAGAATAAAATGAGGAATTCATGGGAGCACTCACATTCTGCAGGTACACACTCTGTAATGACACACTCCTGCTCTGTAAGCAGTTCTTATACATCAGATGCTCACAACCTAAGTTACACACCTAAAAATAACTGCTTATGTCAGGAGGTTGTAAAGCAGGAGGAACAAGTACTACTTGCACCCAAGTCCCTAAAACCAAATGGATAAATACTCCAGCTTTAATAATCACAACAAGCACCATTTCAGAGCACAATTACAATTGATCTACTGATGAGATTGGGTTCAGAAAAGGCTACTAACAAAAATCCACACCTCAGGGTAAAGTTAATGAGGCTGTCGAGGGAGCAGCAGGGCCAGATTTAGTGCCAAAAATGCACCAGTGACACTGGAGAGTCGAGGAAGGTGAAGAAAAAGAGTTCTAAGTGATAAGGAACAGTGCAGCTCAGTGACAGATAGATTTAAACCTCTTAAGTTCAATAACCACATGACAAAGATTGTTAAATCAATTCATAAGAATTATGCTGAATCCTGACTAAGATGCACATCAGACAAATAGCAGAGCATTTAGAGCTAGGAAATATAACTAGTCAAGAAGGTAATCTATGTGTCACATGAAATATGAACAAGGAAGGGGCTCTTGGACTACTTGTAAGCAGTTCAGTGCCTTCTTGCTGAGCTATAGCAAATTTCTACCATCATGATGAGGACACGCTGGCACCCTTTCCCTGGCACTTCAAATGCAGAACACAGGAGCAATGGCAGAGGATGTCGAACTCAAAAAGGGCCTTTAATCCAGTTCTGCTTCCCAAGGCTTTTGAATAAAATTTATCAGTCATTGTGCCATGAATAAGAAATAGAGAAATGTGGTGGCATGTGCAGTAAATCATTGCATTCCAATAGTTCATTTACATTACACACAGTTCAGAGATCGAGTTCAATCTGCCATTCCAATGTATAAAATCCTGAGATCATGGCAGGAGATGGTTGTTTAGAAACCTGGAGTCCCCTCTAAGTGAATCAAACTGGATTGGAAAGTCCATACTGGATTTCATCACTTTAAGGCCAGAGCAAGCCCTTTTTCTTAGTCCCAGAATGCAGGTATCTGAATCCCACAAAAGATATTCATTCTGTGTCTCAGTTAAACAGTTATGAAATAATGGAGAATTTTTCATAATTGTGTCAGCCTTCAAATCTGTCTTCTCATTTTGACAAAACATAACTACTGCTCAAGGATGACAAAATCTGGTGTTTGGTAGAGCTATTGGTGTCTTTCAAATGGCTTAATAATGTAGGTCAAAGCCACTGCAAAAAAACTCAATATTGATAAATGAAAATTAATGTACATTGGGAAGGCAATGGGAATTAGTCATTCATTTTAGCAAGTTCCTAGCTGATTTAATCCAGGAAAGGCATCTAACCAATACTGTGAACACCTGAAGCATGGCCTGCAGCAGGAATGGAAGCTCATAAAAAGAAAAGAAAGTTTTACTATATAAAGAAAAGAATGAAACAATGTGGATTAAAGAACTGGAGATTTTCTGCATCTCTGAGGGATATTGAAGAAATGGGGTTCACAGAAGCAGACAAGTATGACAGAAGGATAAAAAAAAACCTCTTAGATAAAGATAAATTGCCTTTTAAACTTATTTTGTTTATTTTCTTGAAAAGAAGACAAATAGGAACAGGCATGACAAAAAGTGTATTAAGAAGTAATGAAAGCTATAAAGAAGGTCAACTGGGAGCTTTTCTTCTTCTCTTCCATAATACAACAAAATGAGTTAGTTATTAAATTGAAGTGGGGCAAATTAGGAACTGATAAAAGGAAAATAATTTTTCTCACACAACACATAATTAGATTTTGGGACTCCTTACCATGGCATTTTGCTAAGACCATAAATTAAGCAAGATTCACAGAGGGAATAGATTTCACATAGATAAATTCTTGAGATACACTATGGTTGAAACAAAGAATTTTACTTAATGCTGACAAAGAATTATTTGAAGTGGTTTAAAACTCTGGGTTTTAGATATTAAGACAAACTTAATGAGCACTTCACAGATGACCCCTATTAGTCAGAATGCTGGACAGCAAAACTAGAGCTCTCCTTCAGTACAGTAATTGCCATGTACTTGTGTTTCAAACATTATTCTTCATGGTTATAAAGCTGAAAGTATGAGTTTACAGTGCCCAGGGAATAAAGACAAGTTTGGGGTCAGGGAGTTGAAAGGAAGGGGATAACTCAGGGAGCAAACTAAGGGGCTTCCCAGATACTCCTCATTGAGATTTACAGCCACAGCTGAGAAGAGATTCCATAAGGAAACTTGCAGAGATTGTTTTTGTCTCCTCCATCTTTATCAGCTACTTTTACTGTCATCAGATAATTTTTAAATGCTGATCATGGAACAATCCAATATGGAAGTTTTCATACTAGAAAGCAGAGTGATTGCTTTGTTTAAAAACTAGAAAAGTGTGATTCTGCACATAGAGAACAAAAGTCTGTTACATTTCCTTCCTAAATGTTATCACAGTGCCCAGAAAGGTCACTTGACCTGTCTCTTTCAGCAGTAGTGGTGCTCAGGAATGCTGTTTGGCCAATTCTAAAACAATATACACAATTTACAGTGGTTAACTTAAAGAGCTTTTTTTTTTTTTTTTTTTTTTTTTCTGAGTGGGAAAATAAAACACTAATTATAATAGGAAAGACAGTAATTAGCTGTTTGAATGATTTATCACAAAACATAGAAGTGTTTACATCAGAGTATTTCAGTTACTGGGAAGAAATGAGCCATTTATGGGGGCAATGGCAAGAGAATAGCCTGAGAAATAAATTCAATTGAATGGAATCAGAAGAAGAAAAAGGAAAAAGGTTAAAAATTGCAAGGACATCCAAAACTGGAGAGATGCAGCAACTGACAATTTGGCCTAGCAGGAATATAGAATTTTCCTAACCAAAAAAAAACTTCTCCTCACAATTATACAGAAAGTGTCTATTAGATAACTTTTGTTGGCCTGTGCTCAGTGATATATGTCAGGTGTTTAGGTCCACAGAATTTCATTTCTTTTTGCTCTTCTAACTTACAATTTTTCATTGAATTTCAGTATTGATTTACTTCCAAATCACATACCGTACCTTCTCGCACTATTGCTTTTTTAGGTAAACGTTAACAACACTACAAGATGGAGCAGATCCAAAGTGTTTGTTAATTCATCAGTAGTGGGAAACCTATGTGTTTTCAAGCAATGCAAATTGGCTTGGCTTCTGCACAGCTCCTGCTTTTTCCAAACACTGATGGCAAAGAACATTTCCCAGGATTCATATCAAGTATTCATTTTAACAGCATTAATTTATGATGTAGGTTATTCCATTCTACCCTGAACAACTTAACTTATTCAAAAAGCAAGCAATTTTCCAAAGTAAATACTCATTTTCCATTCTAACAGTGGTGCTCTTCGTGGAATTTAAGAAGAATGGGCCAAGTCTGGAAAACATATTTTCTACATTTTTTTTTTCTTGGGGATAATTCACTGTACTATTAGGACATTATGAGTTCTTAAACCTACCCACAAAATTTTAAAACTGTCTCACTGCATCTATTGTAGAAGTGGAATTATGAAGTAGAAGTAACTTTCTAAAAGAAAGTTCTTACTTTATTTTTACTGCTACTATTTTTGTCTGCTTCTCTGGCTTCAAAATTCTGTAGATGATTATAGGATCACTCAGCTTTAAAAGAATAGTATTTTTCAATATAATATTGACCTAATTGTCCACGAGTCCTAATGATTTAGGAAATATGCCAGTGTAACTGTGCCCTTTGTGCTGAAGTGAACTTGTCTCCTGGTAGAATTGATAAAGAAAGCAAAATAGAAGCTTGAGCTGTTGAAAGTCATGCCATGGCTGAATACTCACAGGCTGGCATGCCTAGGTTGACATTAACTCTGCCAGCCAGTTTTTCTTTGGGATTATCATACAGAATGCAGGGAGAAGGAGCTTTCTGGCCAAATCTGAAGTTCTGGATTTAAGAACTACTACATGAAAGACCAGCTAAATAAAAAAAAAACTACCTAAAATATTAGAAGAAAATCACAAACTTGGACAGACTCTCAAGGGCACTGTGGATTTTGAATGTAGCAAGATTAAGAATTGCCCAGGCAGTTAAACTGAGACAACTGAAATTCTGGGGTGGAAAACTAGGGTATCTGAGGACAAGAAACATCTGTGATTTTGAATTAATCATCATAAAAAAAGATCAGTAAATAAAATGTTTACAATGCATTTCTAAAAAATAATCCCTTAAAAATCTCTTTTATCCCTACATTGACCTGTTATCTCAAAACTATTAACTGTCAAAGAGAAGGCAAAATACAGTAATTCTGTAGTTATGAATGAATACTCATACTCTATCTGTTTTGATAACCAATAATGTAAGATTAGCTAATTAAACACCCTCTTAAAATGAATGCTTGAATGAATTTTTAATTCACTCACTGTTACCAGCACAGTTCTTAATAGAACAGTGCTCTGCAGTTTATATCTAAATGGATTTTCAGAGTCGAAATTACGCCCTTCATCAACTAAGAGGGAAAAACGTGTGGGTGTATGCACAAGGGGAAGGATTGCAGAATCATGTTGGTGGCTGTAAATTATCAGCAAAAATCATCTTAAAAATGAAGCAATAGTTGCAATAAACTTTTTTTCTAGATTGTTGATAACATAATATGAGTGTTTCTACTTGATGTTTTACACTAGAGAACTTCAAATACTAGTAAAGATAATCATATACACAAGCAGGGGAAAAGTATTATCGTGACATGGTGGGAAGCAAATCATGCATCTGTGAAAAGACAGGTGCCAGGATATCTCCACATGTGAGAGAAGCCAAGCAGGTGATAACACCAAGCCTCACTATCACAGCCTATAGTGTGTAATACCATGATATCTGCTGCTGTGGGACACTTTCTCTCAGGAATGATGTCTTAGAATTTAGTTAATTCTCATCCTCCATTGCAGTTGGCACTCTATCTGATGTACTTACTTATTAATACTAATAACATGCTAAAAGAAATTGGTGAGGAAGAGCCTTGGTGTCATTCATACAGACACTGTGCCCAAGGACAGGAAGGGGTAAAAATATACCACAGGCACGAAGAACACAAGTGTTACGATTGTTCAACTAAATCTATGAGCCACTGATCATCTGATATTAATACAAAGAATAAGCCATTTACTATTTCTCCAGCCACACCAGGGAGGTTGTAGCTATTAACATTTCTGTTTTAGTAGTATTTGTTTTTAGGACTGAGTACTTGGAAACAATCCTGCTGGGCTGCTATCACACACTCCTCAGTCCTGCAGGGTAACTACTGGCATCAACCACCAAGGTGAATGTAAACTTGAACCCCAAAATAGCAGCCTCTGTCTGAAGCATCTCAATTGACAAAAACAAACAAACAAACAAACAAACAAAAAAGAACCATTTGGGATAGCAAAAGTAAAAATAAAAGCCTACCCAAAAAATCTATGAGGGTCAACAGATCAGAACATATTGCTCTTTCATTTTCACAGCAATCACAGCTTGCATGAAGCTGTCAGCATTCAGCATAAACACTCGGAAAATTTCAGAAGACAAATTGCCTCCTGCAATGTGACATCAAGGTGGTATATGGAATTTTATATACAAATTTTGTTAGCTCAAAACATATTTGAGGTATAGGCCAGAATAGTTATAGGAGTTTTGTATTGAAAAGAAGAACCAGCATGAGCTCATGCACCAAATTACATCTAGGTAAGACATTTTTTTGAGAAATAGGCATTTCTTAGTTACCACAAAAGCTTCACATGATAATTTGTAAAACATGTATAAACAAATGCCGTGTCTAGTTTTAAATTATGATCCTAAGACAAATATATATTTTCCGGAAAATTAATGCACAAAAGCATTTTCAAATACTGGCAGAAACTTCCTATAGGTGTTTCAAACTTCTACTCAGTAAGGACAATTATCTCTACTTGAAAGTTATTTTCTATGCAACTAACATCTCTTTTGTTCATTTTGAGTAAAAGAAAAAAAAATAGGGTGAACAGATTGCAACATTTTTGTTCCCTATACTTATTTTTCTGCCTCTAATAACATTGTTTTAATTCTATAAAACAAAAGAAGGTTTGCTTAGTAGTGTTTGAAAAAATGCATACTGAAGAAACAGTTTTGGTTTTATCAGCTCTTAGCTTTTTGTATTTAAAAAAGAAAAATAAATAATAAATGAATACAGCTTTCCTTTCAAAGCAAAACCTAAACTGCTTAATAAAAAATATTTTTCAGCATTTTGAGTTATGTACAGATAATATTTCAAAACACTTCCTATGAAAGATCACCTTTTGAAATAACATCTAAGAAAAATACACTCTCTCTAGACATTTTCCTTTTTAAATTTCATCCTGACCTTGAAACAATCTGAATAAATTCAATGTGGATCAAACATGTACTAAAATAACCCATTTATAAAAAGGAAGCTACATAGCCATAGAAATATTTATAAATAGATGGTGTATATAGAAATACAAAACCCGATTTTGCAGAAAAAGCATGATTTTAAGAGATCTGCAGCTGTTCTCAACCTTTAGCATTGCTTATGTGAGCCAAGAGATTTTTGTCTAGTACTGAAGCTAAATTAACTTCATGGCTTGGATTTATCCCCTTGGGTAAACCCTGAATGTACACAGTACCAGGCAAAAAGCTTACCCTCAATTTCATTTTCCCAAAATTGAAATGCTTTAAAAAATAAGCATAAATGTATTTCAAAATCCAATTGCTTTGGCCCTAAATCTATCTTTTCTTGGCAGAGTGCAGTTGTTTTTAATCTGAATGCTAATATTTTGCAATGTGGCATCAGATATAAAATACTAATTTGCATTGTGCCAGAGATCTATGGTATTTCAATACTAGTCAATCAATACATGATTAGAGTAGTGGGTTTCTGAACAAGGGAACATTATTTAAAATATAAAATAATGCTGCAAATTATTCTGTAGATGATATGTACCAAAATGTCTAGAGAACAACTGCATTCATTACACTGCCTCAAACAGAGGGGAAACAGAGTAGAAGAGTTGTGTGACTTTAGATCAACCTGTTAAGCACATGGAAGATACAGAGGTGCAATGGTTGTATTGAAGGAGGATAAATTTAACAAAACTCTGAAGTAAGAATTTAAGTAAAAATACCTTTAATAACTGAAAATTGGAAGTATTTGCAGACTGGGAGTCTCAATTCCAACTTTTATTCCTGCCTGCATACCTTGTATAAAGTAAGGAAAAAAATTAACTTGCTTAACTATCATGTGAAATATACAGTTTATAAAATTAGTCCATTTTTTATATGCAGACATAGACAGAATTCCTGCCTAGGCTTTTTTTGGAAGAGCTATAAAACAAGCTGCAATAGTAATTCTTGGTGTTGTACTTTTTTTCTTTCATCTACTGGATTGATTTTCATTTATCAGAAATAAGTAACCTAATACTAACATTCATCAGGCTAATAAACCTTATGTAGTCATCACTCATGTTACAAACATAAGAACTAAAGGAATTTTTCCAATTATATCAGGGAAAAGTTTTTAAGGAGATAAAAAACTCAGCAGGGAAAATTATGCATATTTGACAGTTTTTCAGCTAATAGTTTTCTCTGTGTCCTTCAGGTTTTTGAATCTAATAGAAAAAACTCTTTACAATGATGTAGCTGACCTATTAGAGAAATAAATGGATACACTACTGCTTGGGGAAAGCTTTCTTTTTTCCCCTTAAAAACTACACATTTTTCCTTCTTTCACCAGTTTAAACATGATATTCCCAAAAACACTTTCATTATGAGCTGGGTACTTCCCTTCTGAATGGACACGTGCATTTCCTGCAAATAAAGATTTTCACTGCACACTCCACAAAACTAGTCTAGTCCAAATAGTTTCATTACTCCAAGCCAAACCCCTCATTTTCTATTAACCTGAGTCTAATGCCTTTTTCAGCATTATTTACCTCAGCACACCTTCTGAGTTGGTACAGTCTCCATGAGATATTCCATGGACCTGCCACACTGCCAGACCACAGCAATGTTTTAGTCAAGTAAGGAGACTCCTTTCTGCTGCTCCCAACCCCTCCCTTGCCTTCCCAAAAACAGATCACACTCACCGGTTCACAGAATGAGCTGGGAAGGGAAGATGTGGCTGAGGGAGGAAAAAGCTAAAATTACAAGGGTTGCATGACCCTCCTGTGCCCACCCATGCAGCAAAGGAAAGGTGTCAGCTGAGGCATGAAACAGAGATACACAAAGCACCTTCCTCACAGCAGTGTGTCCTCTTCCCTTCCAAACACTCTGGGAATTAGGAATACCAGATTTGTGCTGTACAAAGAGGAAAGGGCAAAAGGGCTGTGTTAAATAGTGGTGTTACAGCACGGGAACAGGAGATTAGCACAACCTGCCTCTTCCCTTGACATCTGCAACCATAATGATTTAAGAATCAACTGAAGAGGACAGGGTGGGGTCATGAAACGCAGACTGGCTCTGAAGCACTTAAACATTTTACTCTGCTACCACAGCCAAACACCAAATGTCTCCAGAATTAGGGCTGGTTTTCTGCAATTTCTATGGATAGCAGTTGTGCAGGCTTAAAGAATAGCTATTGTGAACAAATAGTAATTTTAATACTAGAATATACATATTTTATATTCTAAGTATTATACTTGAATTTTTCCATTTCTGTAGTCTTTATTTTGCTGTGTAGGGATTTACAGTATACTTCATTATATAGCTGCTATGATAGTAGTAGCTTACTGTATGTAGTTTATATGAAGTTTTACAGAGCAGAAACTTATTTATTTCATATCCCTTTACTGTAGATTTTTTCTTTAATGTTGGGATTTGGTTTGAAAAAGTTAATGATATTGTAAGCCCAAGTAGCTGACCAAGGATTACAGAGTACAGAAAGAATAATATTATCACTTCAGTGCAGGATCATAACTGAACAGGAAAAATCTCTGAAAGTTTTAAAGTCTGTCTAATGCTATAACCATGAATCCACAAGAAAATTCATATTCCTGCACTCCATCTGTAGAATGTGCAGAAGGAAAATGGTTTTTTCAGTGGTATTTTTAAAAAAATAAGCCTTGTCAGTTTTCATAACAAAAGAAGTTGGCCTAACTTTCCTTTCTTATTGTGATATATACACATATTCTGTATCTGCTTTAGTTTTAACTCAATGATCCAGCAGAACATCAGTAATATTTGGAGCCCTACTTACCTCCCTGTTTTCTCTCTGCTCAGTAGTACTGTATTTCATATTTAGCTTCCTGATCAGACATTTAAACATCTGATTTACTTGAGCCTGAGAAGCAGTTCAAAACTATCTGGACTGGTGAAAGGCAAAGGCCTTGCCTAGCTACCTCTCCCACCAGTTAGAAATAGTTGCTATTTTCTTGATGGCTGGCTTTTTTTTCCTTCAAAATATCACAGACACAGAGGAACAGGGCCAAGACAGGTGGAGCTCTTGTCAGGTGTTTTATGAGGGAGTCAGATTCTCATATCAATGAAAAAGTCAAATTTAAACCTGGGGGGACTTTAAATCATAGGAAAATCATATTTTACATTGCTTTGGCTCCTATAGCCAAGGAGTTTCTCAGTCTATTCACACAATTCTCAGAATTACACCAAGCAACACCAACCACTTGGGGCATAACAGCTGAGGAACACAATAGTCCTTGGGGAAACTTCATCTGGAAAGTTAAGGGATGTAATAGAATTTCTACATGTAGAGGTGCCACCTTTCTCCCTGATTGATTCAGTTGTCTATTTGCTACCTGACAATGAAAGCCGGTACTGAGTAAAGCAGCAGCTTTACTTTAGATCATTTACTTCTTTATTATTTAGTCTGCCTTTCATTTCCATTCATAATTGCCTGCAGTATATGTTAGCCTAAGTTCTCCATGTATACCCCTGCTAACAATAAACTCATTTTTAAAAGTCATTTTTATATGGTAAAATCGAGGACATGAAACAAAAACATAATCAAAGCAAAAAAATATGACAAATAAAGCACCAATACTGCAAAAAGGAGTGGAAGGTAAAAGCCATCAAGGAAAATAAAGGTGGAAAATAAAAGGAACACCACAACAGCATTTGAGATAAATTTTGACATTTTTAAGAACAAAGAAACCAGAGGTTATTACAGAAAACAGTATGACTTCTGACGCATGCATATTCTGGTGGCTGAAGAAGTAAACATACAGTAGACACTGCTTCCAGTAAATTACATGAATCATTCTGCGAAGAATGAAATCTGCAGGAAACATGGAGCACTGCAAAAACTGCACATCTGAAAATAAAAAAATGACAACATCAGAAGGCTTCTGAAGAAAAATACTTCACAGTCTTGGAATGGTTTAATTTTAAGTGGCAAGACACAGAAGAAACGTGAAGAAATATATTTGAAAGCAAGACGAAAATATATTTGAAAGCAAGGTAGCAACTTCTGACAGATAATATCTCTCAATTACTCCATGCTTGTATAAATTACTTCTTTTTCTTAATAAAGGTTATTTTAATGTAAGTAAAAGCAAAACCACTAATACAGCAGTTTATATTTGCAAAATACTGTAAAATCCATAATGAATGATAGATAGATATGAATGATAGATATCAGACTACAAAGATGAAACTCAGGTTCTCAGACCAATCTCTGAGTCAGTGGCAGAAACTAAGATTTCAAGGACTGGTGATTTCCTCTAGTCAGTGAATTTTAGCCTTCTCCATATGGTACCATTATCTTGCAACAAAGGAAATGTAATATCTTGGTATAAAGCACTGAAAATAATTGCAATCCAGAGCAGCAATTTCCAAGTTAATATCCTATGTTATAAAATTGGTGGGCATTTTGGACTTTATTCATAATAAGCAACATGAACTGGCAGGACATGTGGGCAGGCTTGAATGCTTACCCCAAAAACTGAAGGCAAACCTGCATTTTGCCTGTGCTGAGACACTCCTATAAAACATGCTGCTAGAACAGAGGGGAATCTAAACTAAAAAATAAGTGGTTTTTAATATACTTTTTGCTTTTACACTGCATTCTTATTCTTCAGCTGGTTTCTTTTATCACCAACATCTTTAATGACAATTGACAGTTAAGGAATTTTATGATCTTGATTCTCATTTTTATAATGGACTTCTGGAGGAAAAAACCCACTGGTTTGGGACAACCTGACTTGCCAATGTATGACAGTGCCAATGTCTGAGTCAAGTATTCCAATGTGATTTATGCAATGTTTTTACCAGTCAACAGAATACTCTTCATCCTGTCAGGCAAGACAGCAATTAAAGATTTTCTTCTGTGTTTAGAAATGGAAAGATTCCTGCTTTTGTGACCATTGTTTTCTGTTGATGTCTTGGTATCTACCTCACAATTTGAATGCAGTAATTTCTGAACTGCATGCCAAGAAATTATTCCCCCCCTACCTTCTTGCAACTTCACTGTAACCTATCTTAGAGGGAAAAAGATGTGTTAGATTACCATCATTTTGTTTAGGATTTAGATATTAGCTATTCACAGATATCACTAGTAAAATTTGATTTTTCATTGCACCATCTGAATATTTCCTGAATCAACTTTCATCCAATCTTTACTTATTTTATTCAGCCCTAGAAATCACCTTGTTACAGAACACGTGCAGCTCCTTGCATATCTAGGGCCTAAAACAAGGTACAAATGCATCCTTTTTACTGCTTCAATTTTTCCATGTTACTTCACTTGAGACATGTAGAGCCAAAGCAAATCAATGCCACCCTCTCTGTGTCTGGCCCTTTCTTTGGCTTTAGTATGATCATAATCAAGATGTTGCTATTAATTACATAAAACTCTGATTAGAAACTGACTTGTTTTGAAGTGCTCAAATATTTATAAAATTCTAGAGCAAAAGACAGACATGGTATTTGCCTTATGTACAAGCAGGGGAAATATGCACAGAGAACAGTCCGATATCACAAGTCATCTGAAAAGTAATACATTTTGTTTGTCTGTATTTTCTAAAAAACCTATTGCATTATGTTAAATACCCCAAGGGTTTAGAGTAAAACGTGACTGGAAAGAATAAAAAGAAAAAACTTTCTGTCTCATTAGATGATCTGAGTTTCAAAATCTGTTCTAAAAGTGTTGTAAAGTGTGTAGTGTTGTAGATTAATGCACTGAATACATTTCCACAGTGCTTGATGTGTTTCATAAAAGGTCCATTTCAGAAGTGTGCTGTATTATAGGTGAACAGTCGCAGTAAATAATCTTGTTACAGAAACCTAAGCAATTTTTACAAGGCGTATTTCTGGCTGACTGAACAATTTATTCTCCAGATGTCACATTGTATTTTTCCAATATAAAATGAAACAGCTTTTTTTTTTTTTCCTTTTCTCTTTTTTTTTTTTTTTTTTTTTGCAGACTCTTTTGTTTGGATCAAAGGTACTTCCTTAAATAGAAAAATCTATTATTAAAAGCCATTGCAGTATAACATTTACACTCTATGTGATTACTACAGTAATTTATAATTTTATTTGATTTAGTGGGATAAAAGACCACACCAAAGTGTGAATATTGCTGAAGATAGCTGTGTACATTTTAAAAATAGGAATCATTAGTTCTCAAACCGATCATGTCTGTTGATCCTAAAGGTAGCAGGCATCTTGACTAGATCTATGTTTAGTTAAAACTGTATCACTTCAGATGTTACCCACTAATAAACCCATATGTCACATTATAGGCCTTGGAAGATTACATGATAATGTGATATGATAAGAACTGCTTCTCTGGAAGGCAAGGGCAATTAAAAACATTTTCACTAGGCAGACATCATCAGTAGAGATAAACAAGGTAATTTTCCAGCATATATTTTCTTGGCTTCAGAAAAGAAATACTTTCACAGGAAGCTCTCTCCCAGGAAATTTGACAGACTATCAGCAACCTATTTTACTGATGAAAAAAAAAAAAAAAAAAAAAATAATCCTATGCTGTAGTGGATATCACACATTTCTATTTTCTCATCCTGTTTTCTTGATTATACAAACAGAAAATTAGCATCAAAGGATAAATTTCTTTAAAATATTCCCCAGTTTACTCTTCATTGTTTTTAAATTATATTTCTGTTTCTACCTACCAAGCTGTGAATTCACATAGATCTGTATAAGACTGCCAAGCAGTTGAATCTAGAAGTTTTTGTGTATTAATATGCAGATGGTTACCTAAATCCAATTTCACCAAAAATTTAGGATATTTATTTTGCCAGTGAGTGATTTGTTTGTTCCGAGGCCTAACTCCCTATAGTGTATTTAGGTTTTTGAGAAATATGGGCCTCACAGTTCTGAATTTTAGATGGTGTGGAGCACATAGAATAGGACTGCTATGAATTATCTCCAGGGAAGGAGTCTCCACACCCTCTCTGGACAATCTGTTTCAGTGCTTGGTCACTGCACAGTGAAGATCTTCCTCATAATCAAGTGGAACTCCCCGTGCAAGAGTTTGTGCCTGTTGCTTCTCTTTTTATTGCTTGGCATTACCAAGAAGAGCCTGCCTCCATCCTCCTACATCAGATTAGCAAGGTTGCCTCTAAAATTATTCAGATAGATTTAAAACTTTGTAAATTTGTAATGTAACTTCAGAACAGCCTCTGAAGAAGAAATTCTTTGCTTAACTTCACTCTCATGATGTTTGGGGTATTTTTCCTATTTGAATCCCTACCCCTGTTTCTCATCTGGAAGCAAAGGTCACAAAAATTGACATAATCTATGCAATATGCAGAGGATATTAATTTCAGGACCAGAGTGTTGATCACAGTACTTATTGCTGGCCAGTGTGTGCAAAGGCCAATGTGCAATGACAATGTTTCACTAACCCCTCAGCTTCTCAGTCACTTCCAGGGTCCACTAGCAGGCTTTGGAATTTTATTCAATTCCATTATTTTTGTAGCTGAATTGGGATAATTGGCCTGGTCTATCTTCTTGCTTGAGAGCAGGAAGGTTTCTGACAGTCTTCTTATTAGGGTGATAACCTGTCAAACTCATGAATGTGCTGTGATATCTCCTGTCTTGACAGACAGGCCCCTCTGCCCTACAGTGGGCTTGTATTAGAGTTCCCTTTTGAAAGTCCAGTGGAAATGAATGAGAAAATGATTTTAAGGCTATTCTGTGCAAGACCCTTTATATATACTGAGATACTGATAAGCACTGTAAAGAATCCTTCCATTGCTAACAAGTTATGAATGACTACAGAACAGCTATTTTGCTTTTTACCTAAGTTCAAATGGATTTCAGGGAGTTTCCTCATTTAAAACTGGCTTGATTCACCATCAGATGAAAGTAAAACTGCTTTTCAGACCTTTCCTGATTAGGTCTTCAGTATGAACATCAGGACCAGCTGCATGGCTTTGTGATCCCTGTAGCTGTTTGTACCATAATTATTTAATATAACAGATAGAGTACTTTGGTTGGAATCCTTCTTCTTCCAGGGATTGGCTGTTCCTACACTGAGAACAGGCTGCTGAAGGACACCTCAAGCAGAGGAAGGTTACATGAAAGGAAGACCTGGACCCAAGATGGAGCTCTGAGAGTCATGAAAGGTGCCAGAAACAAAGGAGTTACACAGTAATGGACTAGACATCCTAAAAACACTTCCAAAAGCACAAGCCAATGAAATTCAACATTCTTATCCTTAAAATAAGCTCCCTGGGTTGTTTTTGCATGCCTTTCCTTCTTCCTTCCTTTGGAAGAGGTGTGGAAAAGAAGGCAGACCTGTGATGTACTACTCAGTAGCAGATGGCATGGGAGCCAAAAAGAGCAGCATTATTCATTTGAGAGATCCAGAGACAAATATGGTGGTCTCACATTAAAACTTTTTTCCCCTCTGCTTCCAGGTTTGGAATGCATGAAAATCAACCTGAGGCTCCATCACTTCCCCTTTTTAGAAGCCCAAGAAAGTGTTTGGACCAGAAGGAACATGTTCCATTGCCACTGCCATGTCCCACTGGAGAAACAAATGTGCCAATGTAAGGTAGATGATGCCAGTAAGAGACTGGGAGCACGAGGATCAGGTAAACAGGATCAGGTTTTTAAAACCCTTGACACAATTAATATCTTCTTGCCTTAAAAGTTTGCAATGAGGAACTACCAAAGCACAAATCAAGACACCATAACATAATGGCAAAAGCACTGAAACTTACTTATTAATTAGTATTTCTATACAATTCTTAAGGTATTGGTGAGCTTCAAATTGAGGCAAATTGGAAGGGAATCCTTTCACAAAAATACTTTTAATTGGCCATCATTTTCTGTGTTTCTGTTTTCTCCAACTCCAGTCACTTGTGTCCGTGTTAACTGCCTCCCACACAGTCCAGTCTTTCTTTTTCCTCATCCCACAATGAGGCAATAACACTGTGCTCATCAACTATCCTATTACCATAGAAATGATAGCTACATCACAAATTCAGCAGTCTGATTCCTTGACAGGGTTGATTAGGAATAGAATATGAGCTGGAGAAAAGCTGAACCCTTGATTAAACACAAATAGCTCTTATAATGAAAATAGATATGGGAATAAAATATATTTAAAATCAGAAGCAGCATCTTCATATCTTACATGAGAAGTATTTTTGGCATTTTTTTTAAACTTTTTGAATTGTTTGGAATTCTTGCAGAGTTTCCTAACTTCTTTTTAAATCACTCATACACACACAATTAGTTGTCATATGTGCTCCAAAATTCACTGAAAAATCAGTGCAAGTACATCCTGTAAAACATTAGTTAGGACTTTACATTTCTTTCACAATAAATATATTTAGAATTGCAAATGCACTATAGCCAAGTATACGCAGCCACACAAACTCAGGCAAACCTGTAGGTTTATTATTTTCAATCAGATCTACTTGAATTCAAAGGCTGTGTTATTTAGGGGCCTTTCTGGTAAGTTCTGACTGTTCTCTTAATAAAACCACCTCCCACAAGGTGTCCTGCATCTTGCCCCAGTCCCAGAAAATCACTTTACCCTACACCAAATGAAGACCTTGGCTCAGTAGGACACTGACCCTTTCCTCCCAGAGCTTCAGTACCTTAATGAATGAATCAAAGTTAGATACTTTATTGTCTCCTGAATCAAGACCAGTATTGAGCCCACAGCCACTAAAGTTGGAAAAAGACTATTTTTATCATTCAAACCATTCATCCTAAAAGAAGAAACGCCATATATGAAAATAGAAGTGTTCTAACAGATCATTTTTCAAGAGACTGTCTTTTCGAGTTCTCACACTAAATGTAAGTGCTAAATCCTCAATTCATATTTTACTGGAGACTTGACAACTCCGATTGCAACCAGTTTATTTTACCAGTAAAAGTGTACAGTAGGGTGTGCATACCCATTCCAGGCCATCTCTATTCTCAGGCCTGCTGCAGTGTTTCTTCTACTTCAGACTATTTAGTCAATGCCATTAATCAAAATCCTATAGCAGAAAATGCATGCATAAGTCCTACACATTTATTGCCATGGCAACAATTCAGGCTCTTGTTCATATGTCAAGCTACATCAGTGGAGATAAATTCTATTGTTTTCACACTGACAGTTCTCTCTGTGTTGGACTTAATCCATAGAAAAATATAGCTTTACCTCTTATTAAAATAAAACACAGACCACCCAACTCTCCAAATTCTCATTCTTCACATTGTATAAATAAACACCCTGAATAGTTATAAAATTACAGTTTGATATTCAGGTTTACGATGGTAATTAAAGTGTAAAAAATGGCCCAGTACTCCTGATACTGTCTTAATCTGTGAGATTGGTTAGGAATGTAACTCTTCATGAAAAGATGAGCTCATTTCTGTGAAGCCAAATAGCGATGATACCAGAGCACTGCATTCTTGAATTAGATTCCAGTATTTTAAAATAAATGCCTTTAAGCTTTAAGTGAAGTTGATGCAGTTCATTTTCCAACTTAACTGTGATACTGTGGTTTTCATAAAATAAAAATTAATGATTAATGCATAATATCCTGAAAAAGATCTTATATTTCACTCAGCTCATGATAAAATACACTGTCATATGGGTGACTCACAAGTGCAAAAAAAAGATAAGAATCATTATTCATACATAAGCCTCTATAGATTTACTTGTATATGCTCTATTATGAGGAAATCTTAATGCTTAATATAATTTTATACGATTTTGCTGTGCACTAGATCATAGTTTTGATTCCTATTTCCATAGACATAGTATGGTTATCATCACAGACTAATAAGAAGCCATTCTTTCATTAATGAAATACTTCTAATGCTTCGTACTCTCATTATTCCCTGTGTACAGAGCATCACGCTCCCAGGAAAGGCAGAAGCCTCGCATCAGCACTGAAGGCACATCCTTTTCAATCTGACCCTTTTTCCACTTCCTCATGCAGATTTAAGTCCCTGCTTTTCCAGCATGCTTCATATTGACAAAGCCTATTACTGTGATATACTACACTGGAGTTCATTTCAACTAATATCCACAGCTACATCTGTTACTGTCAGTGCCCAGTCCAAGTTCCTGCCTCAATGAAGATGAAGACAACCATTATTATTTACTTATTGTCACGCCATGCTATGCCAGTATCAGAAACTGCTTCACATACACACCGTGTGTGACTTGCATCAAATATATATGTTTTTAAATGGGGGGCTTTGTGTAATTTGTAAATATCCTGTGAACTTCATTCATATTAATGAAGCAGCGTTTGCACTTTACTGGCATTTTTATGCAAATTGCAGTAACTCTTTGTGTGCCATGACTCTGTATGTGACACAGGCCACAGCTCCTGAGGCAAGACTTACTTCCCTGGATGAGCAGCACAGGACAGAACATGCCTTTCCCCACCATCTAAAAGAGAGAGCAAGCCGTTCTGAAGAGGTTAAGCACAGGATATGTCAAATAACTTGAATCTTGCAATGTTCTAAAGAAGAAGAACTGACAAAATATATTTCAGGGTCTAAGCAATTCAGAGCAGAGCATAATCTCTTTTCTGAATTCCAAGTAATGTTTTACTATTCTTTTCCTTGCACCAATTAAAACCATCACATTTCTCATTGCGTTAAATCAGACACATACTAGTTTCAATAAAATATATTTTTAAATAGTAATATTTGAAGCAGAAAAAAACAGCTTTTTCCATATGTGTGAATTACACATCAAAATAAAATTTTAGTTCCCAGTTTAGCACTGCCCTCTGGTGATACATATCTTGGATATGTATGTGACCTATTTCATCTCAGTGTATCAGGCCCAGATCTGGACAAGACTAAAATAAAATTTAGGCATTTAAACCTAAAACAATAATTCCTTCATCTGCTAATACCTCATCCTGTATTTCTGTCCACTAAGTTCCCCATCCTGAAGCTTGCTTTGTGCATAGACAGAATTCCAGTCATCTGGGATGGGCTTTGGATGGGGTCTGCTAAAATCTTACAGATTTGTCCTGTCATTCCCTAGAAAAGTCCCTCACACAGGAGTGGGTTCTCAGCTTCCCAACATACATCTGCAGCACAGACAATCTCAGCCACAGTTTATCTTCCAATGCCTACGGTATCTACTATCAAACAAGTGTTTTAAGCCATAAATCTGTCTCTAGGTGATTGTATCTGAGTTGCAGGGACTCATCTTAATCCCCACAGGGCTGAAATTTATGAACTCTGCTTTCAGCAGAGGGTTTCCTGCAACATTTGCTGTCTGTTTATGTATCTCATTAGGAGGCAGCCAGTTACCATACTATTGTTATGCAGCTCAGTGTTTCCTAACATTTAAAAATCCATTAGGATCCAAGATTTTTGAAAAACAAATCGTGCACTAGGATAGCTTTTAGTTACAATTGTATGAAGCTAGGTTAATTTTCTATTTTAATTGATTATTATCAAAGAATATAAATCTCCAATCCTAACCTAGAACACTGAAAAACATTAGTTCGTTGTTCCTACCATGAGACTAATGAGCAATGCTCCACTCAGAAATGGGTGTTTTGTGTATCTGGAATAAAAGGTTGTATGGAAAAATGGTCTCCCACGTTTTTGTCATTGGTGTGAAAATCCTTTTCAAGGCTCATTTAGGGAAGCTTTCAGGTGTTGAGCTACTTTGAAAATCTGACCTTTTGTGTGGGTGGCTCCTGTTACTATTGAAAATGCACCAACAAGGAATGAAACAAGGGGATATTCTGAATACAATGTGGTGGAAGAAACTGAGAAATGCAAGATTCTTAATGAAATATTTTAAGTATAGGAAGATTCTATAATGTTTGGTTTGGTTTTTTTTTTAGAACACCAATGAAAATTTGTGCATTTGATGTCTGGGTCATAGTTGTAGGTAAATAAATATACAAACTTTATGTGTCTCCTATAATGATAATCAAAACAAAAAGAATGAACTTTCACTCCAAGTTCATTGTGCAATACTTCACATTGTTAATCAGAATTATATTACAGGATTATTACTTTGCTTAATATTATGCTTAATGTAAATTTAATGTAAAAGATCCATGATAGAGGCAGTCAAAGCTCTGTTAAAATCCTTTTGAAGGGTTCAGCCACTGCATTAGTAGCCTTAGTCTAATAGCCTAATGTTAATTTGGATTGTAATCTATTATTTTGCATGATATTTAATGTGGTTTTGTAATTTGACTTTTTTTAAACTATGCCAGAAAAAATCATATGGGTCAGAGTGCATGACTGTCATTAACTACAGAGCATTTCTGGGACATGTATAATCATAACACAACTTCTGCAATGAAATAGTGCAGCTTATACTCCAGTCAACAACCTGTGTCTTATCCTGTAAGAGAAAAAAACACATGACAATGAAGTGATAAACACCTCCAGCTGTTCACACACACTGCTCTCATTTAAAAGATTCTTACCCTCTTGGCTGATCCAGAATATTATTTTACATATTCATCCCTACCTTGGGTTGAGACAAAAACGAATTATATGTTATTATGCTTCTGATAAACTCCACTCCAAATGAGAGTTTGAGAACAGTTATACAAAATATTGTTATGGGAGAAGCAATAATACGAAAACCTCCAAGAAAAAGGGCACAAGTCTACCTAAGACAAGACTGTTGGCTCAGAAGCCATGGGCAGAAAGAAGAGCCATAAAGATAGGTACCTCCTTTTATCAACTTTCTTTTAAATTTCCAATGAATGTGTACTAATCCTATAACAGTGACCTAGAATAATAAAGTATTCTTTTGCCCCCTAATTCTCTTAAGCTTTAAATTAGTTGGCAGTATGATAATTTGTTATAAAGTAAAAATTAAAGTTTATGATTTAAAAATCATTCTCCAATTCAAATGAAGGCTTGGTATCCATCAATTAAGGTGAAAGTAAAAAAAGGTAATTCAAGCAGCATTTATTTGCTCTTATTTAATTAAATAGAGAATATGTACACATTGCCTAATTTTTTTCTTGCCTTTTAGGCCATATGGCCAAATCTTGCTCTTGTCAGCAAATTTTAACCAAATTTCTCTTCTCAGTGGATTGTCTTACTAAAAATACTCAAGAATTATTTCAGTTAGGCTCTGTGATATTTATCACAACCTAATCTGACACACCTCAAAAATGTACAGGGCTAAGAGCACAAAAAAAAAAAAAAAAAAAAGCTTCATTTCTGAGGAGCTCCAAATGCTCAATTTTCATTTAAAAAAAAACAAAACAAAAAACAAACAAACAAAAAAAAAACTACAGGAAAATTAAAAAAGTCATAGGCTCATGGCTCAAAAAGATGTTTCTTTTTTATCAGGACACTGAAAATTATACAGTGTGACTGAAACAAGATTAGAAGTCAGCATCCTAGTCCAAAACCTACTGTATTCACCACTTGGTTTAGCTTATACCTTAGTTTAGCACTAGTGAAAGGCACTGATTCTGTACACACCATATAAGAATTAATTTGTAGTTGCCAAAAGCAAAGATATTTTCACAAAAAAATGTCACGTACATGTCTATAAAGAAAAGAGGTGATTGCCCTGCAACTCATTTGCTAAAAAGGAAAATAGAAATAGAAAAAGAAGAAAAAAACACTTTCTTTTTTTTTTCTCGGGGAGCAGTAAATGCAGCAGAGATATAATGCATCACAAGATAATTTTCATTATGTCTTAAGTTCTCTGCACACAAAACCCAAACAAATGGGCTCTGTGTCAGAAGACTATCAAAATACTACAAAAATAAACAAACAAAATCCACAGGACATAAGATGTTACACCAAATTCAAGCTGAATCCCAGCACTGGTGAAAGTTTGCCACCAGATCATCAAAGAACAGACATATGAAAGTAGAAAAAAATACCTCGAATGTGAGACTTAGCAAACTAAGTACTCCATTAGTCCGTCCCACAAAAATAATTATTGCATTTTATTTCATGCCCTCCTACCTAATGGCCACACTCTCAGTTTAAAGGGTTGTAAGAAGGAAGGGAGAGAAAAGAAGTTTTGTAATACTCTGTCTCATAATGCAAATATCAAAAGTAATCACTTAGATCAGAAAGCCTCCAGTAGTATCTTGGAGATGGAACAGCAGTCTCAGATATCTACTTTTCTTCACTGCTTTTAAATTTCATGGTCATAGACCTACTCAGGTTTTCCCCACCCCAGTTTTCTGCAGTCACAGTTTCTCTCCTGGATGTAGCAAGGTGTAGATTCCCTCTTGTTCTGTGTTCCATGATAGCACAGCACTCCTACTGTGCTGGGAATCATCCAAAGTCCTAATGACTACTGGCAAAGTTCTCCTTTCAAAGAGCTTGGAGGTTTTCTAATGCTGTCTTTCACTTAGAATTAAAATTATACATTAAAAGTGTTTTGTATTGCAGCCATTTAATCATGGTACAAATCTAGTTAAATGAACATCACCCAGAAAACAACCTTTCAGATCTATCTTTCATATAAATACTTATCTAAAATAAAACCTGAACAAAAGCCAAAGGCTAGGACAGGGAAAAATATGCCAGAGTGAACTGTGCAGTTTTACATAAAACAGAGCTATCACGATTATAATGTAACTAAGTCAAGAAATATATGATTGATTTATTGTATTGGAATCCATTAAAAATAGTCCATTGCCGTTTAAAATCATATAGTCATTAAATTTCTTTGAAAACACACATTCTCTACTGTCATTATAAGATACTCTTGACAGCACATCATTTTTAATGGCACCATTATAAACAGGATTCCTAATGGCTCTGTGTAGTATGTAACAGAATTGGAAGTCAGTAATATAAAGAATCATATTCAACATAATCAGATAACAAAAAAGCACTGAAAGAAAGATGAGTGCACAATTAATAGTTGAATAATTATTTTGTGTAAAATGAAATGCATTTTAAATAGGGTGTCAAATAGGCATTATAAGGGAAAAAATGGAACAGTGGAATGGACTTGATGTGCGTTACTTGCAAGTACAACATTAACTACTGGAGCTGATATATGATCTAAACAGGAGATAGGAGAGGGAAGATTATGCCCAAGGCTAATTGCTGTGATAATGCTGGTTTCCAATTGCAGCAAACTGTTCTATGCTTAAACCAAACCCCTGATCTAGTAGATGTGCCTTAAAACACAATTTCAGCTTCACCCTTGGTTTTGTTTGTGGTCCTTTCTTAATAACAGGGCATTCACTGAACAACTGTTTGTTACTTTTGTCCCTTGAAGTGCATGGGGATAGTCAGTCTTTAAGTGTCATTAGTCCTCACCTTCACTAGAAGTATGGAATTTGTGAATATTAAAGGACCTTAGGAACAATAAAGTTCATCTTCAGTAAGCTATAGTTCAGGAAGCCAGGCATTTAAAATGAAAACCATGTCCTAATTCAGTACACAATAGACAAAACAGATTTATTTAAAGTAAAAAGGAAAAGAATTTTCCTAATGCAGCACTATCCCTCACTAACAGTGGTATGAACAAAATAGGTCTCCTGACTCACCATAAAAACTAATGTGACTGTAGCAATGCTCATCAGTACAAAGTACTCACTCCAGGTACCTTCTGCCTACAAGGCCTGCGAGCTCAGGAAAAAGGATAAGCAACTGAAAACAAGGTTCTGCAAAGCGATTCTCTAACTGATCTTTGTTGCAAAACAGACACATTAACAAAAAGCTATGGAGCATTTTTAATTATGATGTATGTTGGTATAAATTCATATTCAGAAAGAACCTAGCCAGCCCCTAAACTTATCAAAACTAAACAACAAAATGAGTGTGTGTGAATGTAAACTCATGGATTCATATACAGATAGCACCCTTTCCACAGAATCTCCAGTGCCTGGGAGAAAGCCTAAGGAGAGATATTAAAGTGGGTCACCATAGGTTTAATTTCTTTCATTATGTCGTTTGTGGCAGTGCCATCCAAAAAGAAGAAGTGTCTATATACAGTAATAAGCCATTCCAACTGACAAAATCTATTACATACCTCTGTATATGTAAAGAGCTGGCTTACAGCCATACTGAGTCAATTTAACTTATCTGCAAGTATTAACGGCTGCATATATTTGCATACTTGTATGGCTTTCAGTGATCTGTTCCTAATTAAAATAACAAAATATGGACTTGCATACAAAGGATCACCTTAACTAGTACTGTTATGATGTTCATCTGATCTTTCTAAAATATACAATATTTGTGAATGATTAAATTTATTGTAACATTGGAGCATTTATGTTTTGGCATGTGACCATTAGGACTGATTTTCTTTTTGCCCTTTCTATTAGTAACTACCTATGTAACTAAAAAACTATACTTTCCCCTTTCACAATCCACATTAATTATGTAATAAGGCAACATACAGAAAAAGATATTAAACCTAAAACTAGTGTTTTTGTGAACAACTACATAAAAGTTGTTCTGTGTCAGTACTTTTCCCCAAACTACAGTCAGGCATAGTTCCATAAGTTTTGTTTCCCATTTTGGTCTCACTTCCCAAACTTTTTCTCCACTCTGCCATATCAAACATAAACAAAACATAAACTCTCCTTTGCACATATGAGAATCTCTGTTATTACTTTGCACTATTACTCAATGTCCTATGCAAATGAAAAAGCACTTAGATATCTATAACACAAAACATTTTTAAAGCTTTTTACCGATATCTACTGTTCTGAAACTAATGCAAAAATATCTGTACATATTAAAAAAAACATTTTTTTAGTAGTCTAATGCTGTCAGTTCCATAAGGATTTTAGAGCTAAGACAGCCAAGTGATGATAAGCAGTACATACTGTACCTCTGAAATCTGGCACATGGGTGGGGGGCACAGATCAGGTGTGAAGGTTTTAACAGTCACATATTACAAGTTACAAGGACTTTGATAACCATGGAGACTAAGATGCAAGTTTTGAAGGGACATGGAAGTAACTCAGAACTCTGCTGTCCTGCTGAAGCCAGACAGAGCTGTTGCTATCTAAATATCAAGGTAGCTCTAGACCAGTTCCAGAGAATATTGCTGACTGCATTCTCTTCCACATCCCAGCAGGAGCTCACTCTGACCCAGGTCTGCAAGAGCAAGGCTCTGGACAGCTCAAATACCACACAAGGTCAAGTATTAGGGAAAAAGTCAGCTCATGAAGAGCTCTAATTTTACTATCCATAAAAGCATCAGTCTTGAAATAATGCTATTTTAAAGTTTTAGATTCCTAGCTGTAAATTGGTCCAGGTCTATAATTGTCCAGGGCTGCTGTCAGGAAACATTTAATCATATGCATTAAGGTTTCCACAATACAATGATAATTTCTACAGAACAGTCCATCAGAAATATATTTTGTCAAATTATATCAGATTTCTAACTTTTTTTTTTTTTGTAATTACTGCTTTTTAAAACAGACTGAAATAAATAATGTATATGGAAATACTTATATGATTGAAGATTTCATCATAACATATGTATAAAAAATACAGCCTGAATTTGAATAATCTAGTTTTTGAATGCTTGACTTTTAAACCTTACTAACTCTCTGTTATATACCTTTGTTGCATGTGCAATATGCAACAGAATAACCTTCATCCATAGCATCCTTGTACTAGAACTGAAGCATTTACTATAGATTTTATTATAAATGCCTTAATGAAATTCTAATCAATAATACTTCAGAGAATGGTAAAGAAATTGATTTCATAGATAAAAGGAGATGTTATTATCTCAGTTCAGTAACTATGAAATAGAAAGATGAAAAAGTCTGTTTTTCATATGAGAACTGAGCACAGCTGTACAGTTATATAATAAAGTATCACTTGTATCCATGGCAATAGGGAATAATTGATGCACCACAGTTATTTTTATAAACCCAAAGAAAAAAAAAATCAACTGGAAATTTCTTTGCCAGTTTCTTGGCATTGTATGTTTTTTATCTGTACATAATGTACAAATTTATAGTCTGAATGCACTCACTGATCTGACTCGTTGAATAAAACATGCTGGGTTTTGCTGCATATTAAAGAAGATGGGGATCTCATGCCCTACAACCAAGTCTTTCATGAGGGATTTAATGAAAAACATTTCTTGGAATAAGATATATTGTTACCTTAAATTCAGATTGCATTGGATTTGGGATCTATACACCATAGGGATTTTTTTTTAATGAATAAAATGCTTTTTAGCTGTCTTACAGTGGCAAGTTTAGTGATATTTTAGTGAAAATCAGTAGATATTTATAATGTAAAAAACCTAATGGAGACCCAAAAGTTTAGTATATATTGTCTCTTGGACCTTCACTGATATAGTTACACCTCTCAGTCCTTCCTGAGGAAAAAATATTACGTCAAAATTCTTGCCATTTTAAAGGAAGAGCCACACTTACCCCTTTAAATTACATGAGAAAAGGTTATTGATAATGTTTGGGGTTTATTGTAATGATGAGATGAATTCACTAAATGACTAAAAGAGGGTTCAGGTGCTCCTGTCAGTCCATTAATACTGATCTTTTCTACAACAGAAATGAGTTACTTTACTTTCCTATTTTTTTCTCCCAAATGCAGATCCATTTATTCATAACAGGGTTTGCATTTGCAATCACCTGTTTACTTTGCTTCAAGAGACATCAATGTTTTGCTGTAAAGACAAGTATTTCATCAAATCAAATCTCTCATACATTTTCCTTAGCATGTTCTATGGCAGCATAATTTTTCAGTGGCATTCAGATGACCATGACAAGACCTTTTGTGATGAACCTTTGTGATTTCACTTTTTAAAAAATTTGCTCAAATCAGAATTCTAATTGTTGTTTCAAATGTAAGATGAACCATGCTACTTGCTTTCTATTTTTATCCATAGCTGACTTCTGAGGATGATTAAATAAATTGCAGCCTCAAGACAATGGACAGGCAAGATCTCAGAACTTTTTGTTAAATGCTAAAGCATAATACATAATCCTTCTCCATGAACATTCTCCAAAGTATGTGGAACATTTTGTGTATGCAGTACTGTATTTCCCTCCTTTACACACCACAGCATCATCACCTTTTCTCATTTCTTCCAGTGCTCCTTTTCACTTTCCTCTTCCCTGGCATCTGTAGGAATCGTTTGCCTGAATTATCAGATGGATATGAACACAAGCTATTTGCTTTTCAGAGATTAAAAATGGATGGTCTCTTAGAAACACCAGCTGCAGTTGTTTATCAGGGATTCTATTATTTTGGAAACTCTGCAGCACCATTTGCTTGAGCAATAGTCCTGTTACAAAATTTTTCATGAGACCAGCCTGAGAGTGCCTTTAAATACTTAGAATGGAAGGAGGTAGAGATGTATATAAAATCCACATATCCACAGTTTGTTTCCTCCATGCTGGAATTTATAAGTCTATCTGGCAATTCATGGTAGGTGAGCTTGACCTGGACCTTCACTGGATAGCACGAGGTACAAGCTACAGCACACACACAGAGGAATGCTTTTACCTAATGAAAAATAGTTTTAGCTATAACTTCCCTTCTGCCATTCAAGAATTACAGCCACTTGTAATATAACCAGCTTCCTTACCAGCTAGTAACTCTTCTTAATTCTGTTTATATTTAATGGCAGCAACTAAAAATAGTTCTCCATTATTTTTTTATTTTTAGCCTATTTCTTTTCCTTCTCTCCACTAATATATAAAAATGCCTTTTTATCTAGGGATACTGAACACAGAATTAAAATGCATTAACAAAAGAAAGGTTATGGACTGTGAGTCAGCAAGAACAAAAGAACCAAATACATCATGTAAAAGCTAATAATATTTAGATAGAGAGCCCAGAATTTAGCATTTTCATTATATTTTTCAGTTAGCATGAAAGTTTAATCTTCCACTAATCATTTAAAATGTAAAATAAACGGGGTTTGAGCATATCACAGTCTATACTCAGGTCCCCAGGAGAGCAAAAACCACAAAAGAAACCTAACAATATGATGCTATATATTCTGAGATATTGCCATTCAATCTGATTTGCCACATGCCCATACATTTTAATGCTGACTTCATTATGAAACCTCTTCTTGATTAATCATTGGCGAACAATGACTAAATTGCACTCCAGCATCAGCTTGAGCTGGGACATTGTTAGGAGCAACATCCATTTGAAAAGCAAACCAGATGGGCCAAGGAAAGGTCAGTGTGGTACTATCACAGTTACAATGGACAAAGCTCATAAACCAGTGACAGAAGTTGTTGAACTGAGACTACAGTAGCTTTAAGAACATGCTGTGAGACTGTTCACATTCCAGTTCTCTCCTCCCGTGTGTGTTAGGTTCTTGCTTTTTATGGTAAAAACTTGCCTTTACAATGTCCAACAGATATTTCTCTTTAATTATCACTTACATAACACTCACTGCTGTGAAAAAAAAGGTGTACTACAATTTTCTCAATTTATAAACAGAAAATTTATCTCTAAAACATGAATCCTGCTAAGGAGATGGAGTACAAAACTGCCCTAAAACCTTCCACAGCCGCCATTTCAGCACTGAAAGTGCCACAGAGCACTAAAATTGATCCACCTAAAAATTGTGTCAGATCTCCCTCTGTTTCAACCTTATCTCACACTTGGTCACAATTCTCACGTCAGAATTGTCTGAAGGTCCCAAGACCTTCAATTGTCTTGATCTGCACAGCATACTCAGAGAGCCCCCACTAAGCCTCTTCCTGGGCATTGACCAGGACACCTCATGAGGCTCATTTAAACACTAGGGGAATGCAAGGGAATTGAAAACCAGCACAAAATCCAAGGAGCCACAAATAAAGTGGCACTATGTCTCTACATTTCCTTCAAAATAAATACTGCTTATTTATTGGCACTGACCTGTCCTTTGGACAAATTTAAAAGAAAGAGATCACTTAATATTGACTTTTTTAACCATGATGAGAATTTGCATAATTATGGTAGTCCATATACTCTGTTACAGATGACATTTGTCAAGCTTAATTAAGTTCTGTCAAGTTGATATTTTGAAGTTACTAAAGAAAACACCATAAAATAATCTTATATCTGAAATACTAAGATGAGAGAAAAATCTTAGGAAAATTGCTTGGCTTCTAAACATCATACCTTTTTTCTAGCATCAACTCTGAGGAAATATATTTGTAGCACTTAGGCTAATCTTTCCTCTACAACTACCCTTCTTCACACCCAATTCTACTTCATGATTGCATTACAAGTGACTGATAGACTGGATTTCTCTTTTTAACGCCTTACGTCCACGGGTATAATCTATGTGTATGCAGAAGTATAGTCTTAAGTTTTAGTAGTCTTGGTCTTGTTTCAGCAATGCATGATAGAAAAACTTCATATATAAAACCAAATTAGCTACTGGAGCTGTTTAAAACTATGCAGAAACAATTGGAAAGATTATTTTTCTACTAAGCTCTGAAAATCTCACATCTGAATCATGGCAATAACAACCCAGGAATGAATAAAGTTGCCCATCCAATAGATGTAATTTAACCCAGTATATCTATTTTTGCCAGATATATTTGTGGGTCTCAAAATAATGCAGAATACAGAAAGTACTGTTGAAATACTCCTGCCTTGCCCGAGGGTTTTTACAGTAACAACAGCACACAATAAAAAGCAATTGGGTTTGTTTTTATAAGATTAATGTAGTTTCCTAAAAGACCAAAAAGTCTAAGTCGGATGTTGAATTCACAAGCAATATCCAGGGTCATCTGCAAGACTGCAATAACCAAAATCTTATAAAAGAAAGTCACAGATATATGAACTTCATATCCAAGTGACATTCAAATTTTGCACATAAGAGTTTTCAGTAATAAATAAAATCAGCAAACTACTTTCAGATCTATTTTATATTAAGGAAGTACTGCAGTAGGTGTGACACGAGTTATAATAGAGAATTTCATCAGAATAGCTTCTAGGACTGCACTCTCTCATGCTGATCCTAGAGGAGCCACGTTGTACCAACCTGAGATCATCCCATGCTCATGCTTCACCAATACTCATTTCATCCATTTCATAAGGAAAACTGACCCTCCCTACACTGCTTACAAATGGATAAACTCACATTTCTCCACTGCAGGCTAAAGAAACATTGTCATACTGTGCTGAAATTACAAAAAGAGACAGAAACCTCTTACCTGTGAGCTCACAAACCAAGGAACAATACAACCTTCCCGCATTTATTCAAATCAGGGATAGTTCTCAGAAGATCAATATATTTCTGTGAGTTTCAGCTGATGATGGGCCTCTGGTGCAGGCCAAATTACTTTCTTACTTCAGAGGAGACACATGACACATATGACACTCTCCCCAGTGGAATCTAACACACGGACAAATTCTTGTAGCCCACCTTGCACTTTTGGTCTCTTTTAGCTGCTGAATCAATACTACAGAATTGCTGTCTCTGGTTGCTGGTTGTGCACTGTCAAATAGATTGTCTTCATTCACCCCTGAGTACAAAACATTCAAGTTTTGGCATTACTTCTCCTTCCACAATTTAAGTCTACTTTTCAACATGACATCCTCCTGTCAAATAAGAGAACTCTGGTTGGGGTATGGCAACATCATGTCTTTCCAGCTCTACCAATAAGGAGGGTCTTTCAAGTTTCCATACAGCTAGAGGGCACAGGAAAGAAAGTATTTTAGGTTTATAGAAGAGTAATTTCTTAGGGTTTAATTTGGTACTTACTGGCTTTAAAAAACTGCTGACAGAAAAAAACATGGAAAGTACTTGTGCACAGAAGGTATTAACTGGACAGGGGCTAAAGAAAAGAACAGGTTATAAAGCTATCAAAGAAGTGACCAGTTTGTCAGGAATTTTTCTGGCAAGCAGGTGGATAGTCTACCCTTCTCTCTACATCTCACTAGCCGTGTTAGATCACTCTGGTGTGTAGTGACTGTTTAATATCATTGGGGAGTTGCACATAGTGGAAAAGTATAGAGTGTTTCAAGGATTTTCATGGGTTTTGTGCTGGCAGAGGCTACTTACTATGGGCATAGTAGAATATGCCAACTTTCTTTACAATTTTACTTCACTCTCATTTTAGAACCATGCAGTCAGTAAATCTTAGACTGCAGGGAATTTATCTCTCATTATGACTTGAAGAAGAGTGTGACTGGTGAAAGGATAGATAAGAATATTATGGGAAGCTCCTTTCAAAGTGAAGTCTCACTAATATACATTTTTATACAATATAAATATTATAGAGATAAAAATCATTAACTGTTTAATGATTTTTCCATTTGGAGTCCTAAACTGTATCTTAAATTGAGACTTACATAATCTGTAGAGTTTCTTTCTGCATGGAAGCAATAATCTGTAGAGTTTCTTTCTGCATGGAAGCAATTCTTTCTGTAGAGTTTCTTTCTGCATGGAAGCAATTCTTTACGGAAACTTAGGTGACCATTCGAAAATATATTTTGTTTTCCTAGGTGAATTCATTGAATAAAAGTCTGAACATTAATAAGAGAAATAAACATTGCTTGTGGCACAGCCACTGATGTCCGATGACTTAGTTGTATATAAAAACCAGTTTGGGATGTGTAGATTTCTATTCCTGAAGATTGCTTCTGTGTACTATAGCCTGTAGGTTATTAATTTTTTTTTATTATTTCTGAACATTTTACAGAGTACTTAGGAGAGCACTGTAGGTATACAAGCATTTCAGAGAGAATCTGATGGCAGGATGAATGTTATTGAACTGTTAAAACCCTGTGAGTCTAAGTTTTCCATTCCTGATAAGCATGTCATCTGCATGGCTTTGCGATAAGATTATTTAAGAACCTGTTCTGTGCAGAAGCTCTGCAAAAGGTTGACTATTCAAGGCTATATGTGCTTACAGTTTGAAGAGTGGATTTTTGGAAGCAATTCTTCTCTGTATAAAGATGAAAGGAGTGAATAATAAAACATCATTGGGACAATATGACAGTTTAAATGTGAGCTTATGGCATTCACTGTCAGGTGGGAAAAAAGGGCTACACAACCTAAATAGTAGTGACATCATCTGGAAAAATGGGTTGGAAATAGTTTTCTGCACTAGAAAACAATACTACTAAATGAATACTACTTAGTCAGCTAAAACATCAGAACATTTTAATTACTGCCAACTTTTAGGTTCAACTCTGCGCCAAATAAATTCTGATGGAAGATTATCTTCAGATCATCTATTTTTAGTGACCGCTTAATACTATATTAAGACAATATTATATTTTTAGTGACCCCTTAAATACTATATTAAGACAATATTATATTTTCCATTAACATTCCAGATCCTTTCACAGCACTTCTAAATAGAACCTGTATGTTCAGATATACACCAGCTAAGGACATTCCTCAATTTATTTTTTTTTTAACCCTTAAAGAGACTTAGTTTTAGTATAATCTTTGGGACAGGTGTCTACTTGTGTTATCAAATGCAAGTATGTGTTTGGTTAATATCTTCCATGAATCAATAGTAAAGGCACAGTCACAAGGCAACGTCCTACCCAAACTATAGGGCTGTCTTCAGGTGGAAAGAATGGTTTACATAAAATTTTCTAGATATCACAATGGAAAAAATACACTCAGAAGTCAGACTACCCAGTACCATTACATTCCTCTCACTTGTAATTCCAGCCAGGAAACAGCAAGCTTCACCCTTGGAGAGACTCATAAATAGTTAAGTACCCTCTATCAACAGACGATAAAAGGGAAAAATAACCAATAAAACTACATAATGAACAACTACTGAGCAAACAGAGCTATAGCACTCAAACACTGTGAAGTTATTGCCTAGGCTATTACAAGGATTTTACAGTAATATCATTTGATTTTCCAGCTTCATGGCAATTATATCAAAGGTCTCTTACTCTTTTGAGATGTGTATCATTGCTTTAAAATAAATTCTATTATGAAGTCCAAGGTGGAAAGGAGAAAGAACAAAAAAGTTGTTCAAGGTCACAGATAACCGTGTTCAATAGCTTATTTGTAATATTTTGTCATCTTTCTTTAACTCCTGAAAGTCAAGTGATGTTATACTCTGCTTCCCACACAAAGGATGCAGTACAGAAAAACTTATTTTTTTTTTTTTTTAAATTTGTGTGCCACCAGATATATATAAGGGAAGTTCAGATTCTTGATTTTGGATGCAAACTGGAATTTGCACAGTTCAGGTTAAATTGACTTTGGCTTCATCTCACAACATCTGAAATCATACTGCAGTTCTCTGGTGCTTTTAGGACATAATTAGATAAATTCATAGATTAAGCTGCTCCTGGCAGTACTTGCTCTTCTGTGAATAGTGAACCAATTCCATAGCACATTGAAATACAAACTGTAGTTGCAATACCAAGCTGGCAATGAATCTTTGCTGTTGATTGTTGTGTGCCATATGGACCCACTTAAGCCTCTTCCATTTTTGGCTCTGGAAGAGAAGGCAGCCATTGTGGCCAGTCATGAGGTCAGTTTGGAAACCAAACAGCCCAGGTGCACAAACTTCAGCAGGGCCATCTGCATCCATGACTGGTTTTTTGGCTACATTTATCCCTGCCTGTATTTAGACACGATATCTGCCTTCTTGCGTAATGCCACCATTCTCTGCCAAACAGAACCCTGTAAGTCTGTCCTCATTTCTGTTGTGATCACAAAATACCCCCAGTATATTGCTAATTTCCCTGCCCTATTCTGCTCTTATGCTTCAAATATGAAAAGAGCTAACATAATTTTTTTTTCAGACTATTTCTTCTATCACATAAAGCCCATGTAAGTTCAGATGAAAGTTCTTACAAACTTGAATGTGGGTGTTAATACTCACTTTTTAAAAAGTTTGATGCCAGCCACCAAGGAAAGCTGAGATAGTCAGAGGAAAGATTAGAAGTGTAATTATAATGATATTGATATGGCTACATCCTCTTACTTTGTTCAAAATGCAAAGGCTCTATCCTTTGATATACAATTCTTTAAAAGGCTAGATAGATGCACATTAACCAAGCTTATTTTGTGCTCAACAGTATCACAGTTAACAAATATCTACTGGATATTTTAATTATACTTACATTTCCTGCAACTCTCTGAGGCAGAAATAATTAATACTGGTCTTTCATTTTTCACCTCAAAAAGTACTATATAAGAAAATTAGACACATTGCAAGACTGCAACACTGTTTGAAGAGCAAGCAAAACACATTCTAAAGCAATTCATGCATTTCATACATTAATACCATTCTGTGGCTACATTTTCTGTTTTTTACTGTTAAAATGTGACATCATATTTAACCTTAAGTTTGAAGAAAATACTGAAAGCATACGTGCAAAATCTAAAGGAAGTCTGATCCCCCACTGTTGTCATTCTACTTCTACATTTTTCTAACAGCATTCAATGCAAAAATCAAGAAATTATGAATCAAGGTCACAATATTTAGGAAGAACTTAAGAAAATTGCTATTGAAAAAAGAAATATCTCATAAAATATATAAAACATATATAGAGAGATACATTAAAAGCCACATACTGGAATTCTTCTATTTTCATAATTATAATCTATACTTCAAGTTTCATATTATGCTTTGTTATAACTTTCTCAGTTTTAAAATTGATTAAACAAATCCTTTCTTTATTCTGAGCTGGAAAAAAATACATCTCAAATGTAATTCATCCTTGCCCTGCTTTCCTCTATCTTTTGTGCCAAACTGTCACACAAACCAGTTCTGTCACTCTGGTTATTTCTGCTGATGCAACACATGTGTACAGGACAAAGCATCTACAGAAAATCCTGCCTTGACTCAAAAGGAAATAACAATTATAGAACCAAAGAGCTTTGCATAAAGCATTTCAGGATGGTGTAAGCTGCACAAAAATGAAGTTCTGATAGCAAATGAAAATGCCAACGGGGAGCGCCATCGTGGTCAAAGTAGCTTTCCATTTTTAATTTCACTTCAGAAAAGGAAATGTCTCACTCCCTGCTTAGAGCTAGCTTTGAGTCTCTGCAGCAGTGGCCTTAACCTTATCCACAGGCCTTCAAGAAAGTCATGTTTTGTAGTCTGCTGCCTCCAAAAAAAACCCTGCAAAAATGCTTTTCCTCCCAGGAAAGAAGTAAAAAATGAAGGTGACAGTCTGGAATACTAGTGAACTGGCAGTTATTTCACATTGAGTCTTTGTCAAATGACTGACAATACATTTCAGAAATATGTGAACACTGGCAAACACATAAAAGCCTTCAGAGAGCCCTAGAATTTATTTGTACATATTTTACACCAAGGATATTGAATAAATGCATCCAGAAAATGATTTAAAATTCCAGACACACATGCTGCACTCTGATTGGCATCTCAATAATGCCTAGGAAATACAGGTTTTTTTGCTTGATTTTTGTGTATGGATTCTGCTTCATATTAGTAATGAGCTGTTCCATTCCAGCCAGAGCATCTCAGGGAACTCCTTCAAAGATTTCAGTGTTGCTGTTTGAACTTCATTCTTTACAATGTCATTTAGGTGCAGCAGTTACCTAATTCAGCATCCTGTATGGACTACACATATGTTGTGTATGTGTATGTGTATGTGTATGTGTATGTGTATGTGTATGTGTATGTGTGTATCCTACTTAGATTCTTTACCCTCCTGTACTAATAAGCACATAGAAACACCAAACTATTCATCATTCCACAATACTAAAGAACTTCTAAACGTCTCCCTTGTATTGTGTCAGAAAACCCCACAAGAACTTTTAATGTGATTGTCAATAGGTAACAATACTGATAGAGAAACAGGGATCCAAGCCAGCACGATTTCTCCAGTACAGCATACAAATGTCAGAGACCCCTCCTGTGCTGCATCCATGAAGATGTGTGTGATGGCCGCACCATGCCTACAGTATCAGTCCTGCCAAAAGATACTGGCTAGGAGCCAAAATCACAGCCTGTTCTCTAATGAGAAGAGAAGAGATATGATAAGAGAAGCCATAATGAACACCAAACATACTGACAATAATCTTTACAAATGCAATCCAAGTGCCTTAGACTTGTTCATTCTGTTTACTGCTAAGGTTTTCAAGTAAGCCCACTTGAATCCACCAATTTCACACTGGCTTCAGACACAACTGGAACTACTCTATTCCACATTTGTAAAAGCAGAGCTCACCAAAGTACTACTGCCACAATAACATTTCCCAAAAAACTAAATAAACAAGCAAAACACCTTACATAATACCTGACAATGTCCTATAGTTACAGCCATGAGGCTTTTCCTTTTTTCTATTGTTCTCTTGTTGCCAAGTAATCAGCTGGGACTTCACACACAGCTAAGCAGTTGAAACTGGGAACTCTGCCTTCTCCTCCCCACAGAACATGGACATTTATCTGACTTACCTGTATCAAGATATTTAGAAAAACAAGATTTCTGTTTAAAGACACAAAGGAAAGATCAATTTATGTTATTTATTTATGTTGTGTCTAATTCTAGGTTAAATTTGCATTTTCCAAGTCATTACAATGCCCCTTTGAGTGTTTCAGGCTTATCTATAATTGGAAAAATATAGATAAACATCAAGTTGCTCTAAATCTTCATAATCTCAGAATTAATATAGTGCATTTGCAAATGTGCATTTGAAGATGAATTTTTGTATCTGAAAAGAAAGTCTGGGAGAAATGACAATGAAACAACCCGTAAATTTAGCTTTAAAATGCTTACAAAGACAGCATTCTATTTAATCACATATATCAAAATAAAGAGATTGCCATGTTCTTAATCAGAGCAAATATATAACAAGCTTAAAGGAAATCTCTCTACATCAGACTCTATAAAAGGATATGTCAGCACAAATGTAAAGGAGTTGGGGTTTTGAGATAAACCAGCCTTGAACAATAATCTTCTGATAAATCTCAAATTCCAGATGGTCTTTGTGGGTTTCAGACAGCAGCTGTATTCAGAGAGCATCATGATGAGGTATCTGGCTTATTTTAAATAGTAAATGTAGCTACTGCTACTGTTTTGATATTACTCAAAATAGTATCTAGCATGTATATTTTTTTAAGAAAACCATTTGATCTCCAGCGAGAACATATTACAATATCCTTGCTTAGCTCTCAATTTCTGCATGTAGGTATTTGTTCAGCAATGCAATAATTTAAAAGGGATTTTAGAATTTATCTAGCCTTCCACAAATGTACAAAATACAATCTGCCACTTTACTACCTTTGTGACAATGTTACGGCTAAAAAGTGCTTTTAATTCAAATGCAAATCTCCAAATGTTCTTACACTAAAACAGTTTTCAATTTTTTTTGACACAAATTCTTAATTAATTTGGCTTCTTGATATTATAAGCTATAGAAGATCAACTATATAAAAATGAGATGTCAAATCTCTCCCATACATCAGGCATAATGCTATTTTCATTGTATCTTTACAAGACATCAGATATGTTAATATTTATGGAGTATACACAGAGGAATACTACTAGAATTAATAAATAATAAAGCTAATATTTTTTTCAAAAATAAATCATTTGATATCTAATTATAAACTGGATGTCTTCAGTTGTAGATAATTTAGTACAGTAATAAATAACAGGAGAGCACAGTGCTGATGGAATTATATTTCATTATTTAAAATATCTTGCTACTCATATAAGAATGTGTTCTTTTGTGTTCAAACTCATGTAAATAGAATTGGTTTAGAATCGTGGGTACTTTCAAACAAATAGAAATTAGGTTGCCTCTAACATGCCAGGTAAACATTACTGAGTAGATACATATAACATGTACTATTTCTCAAAGGCATTTTGAAATCATCCTGGGACATGTCTTTGGCAAGATGTTGCTCAGGGAGGTTTAGCCCGTTGTTCCTATTGTCTGACAATAATAGGATTCTTCCATCTTGAGCAACATGTTATCTTACAGGTTTTAACCTTGCCACTTTTGACTCTTGCCTGTGAAAGAATTAATAACAGGCAAGGGTTTGAGTGGAGTGGGGTTTTGTGGAACAATTAATTAATTAATTATTGGGTATGACTTTAGGGAGGTCTTGCATAAAATTTTGTGGCACCCAATGACTCAGCAGTAATATCTAAGAATATGGTATATGTTGATACTGGCATTCAGTATAGTTAATAAGTTTGTCTCCATTCTATGTATCCAGTCTTACAGTTCAGTTTTGTAAAATCAATTTGATTTCAATCCAGGGAGTCTACATGGCATACTCAGTATTCTGAGAAGTGCTGGAGGAGTGGCTCCTTCTCTCTAGAGCTGGGATTTTCAAAGCATGCTACAGAAAGCAGGCTGAGTTCTCAGTGAAAGTTAGAGGGAACTGATGCTGAACTCCATTAGACCCCTTCATTTGTAAAATCACAGCCTATTCTCCTTGACCTGGGACATGTATTCATTCTCTTTCTAATCTATGCCTGGTATGCATTGTACAAGTGTTAATTAACCGATAGTAACATAATTAAGAAAATGTTGCTATGGATCATTGTAATTCAGTTTCAGACACTGACAAGGAAATATAAATATAATGTTAAAAGAACAACTTGCTGCCAAAGATAATGGAAATAGGAATATCAATATGTGTTAATGATTAAAACTCCTGAACCTTCAAAAGTAACTCACAACCCTATTGCTTTATTTTCCTACAGTGCTCTTTCTGTGGAGTTCCTAATCTCTACACAGTATATGACTATAAGATTTACATATGATTTTAATAAATCACTAAACCTATTCTGCTATTGAATTTCTCAGTATGTGACTTAGTGAACCAGTTTTATGTCAAAAGCACATTAAAAAAAGATAAGCCCAGACAGCATTTTCAGCCTGCAACAGATAAGTTAGCACTGTATTGTTTAGTTTTCTGCATCTACACCTAAGCGACAAGGTGATGATTTGTTTAAACATTAGGAGTTGAGAAATGTACTGTTCAAATATTATCTAAGAAAAGCTTAAAATGAAGTGGCATAGAAATTGATGTTTAATTGATTAATTTACCTTATAAGTCAGAGACTTACAATACTAGAAACTAAGATGAAGTGGAAATCATAAACTAAATTATCCACCAGGTGGATTTCATTAGGTTTCTACATCCACAAATTTAAAATCCTGGTTACAGAAACAATAATGTTGTAGACAGCTAACTAGCACCTAGCCAGTAGGGAAGTAACAGAATGTTTACTTCAGTTGCCATTGGTTTCTGTAGTGCTGTGATGATTTACCCAGTAAGGACATGGTTCTCTGAAATCTAACTCCCTTTATTACCATTTACTAGGTTAACATTTGGACTTTGTAGATGATTATAATAGCACTGCTGAAAGGAGAAAAAATTATATTAACATTTAATTTTAATGATACTATTATACAGATGAGACAATCTTCTATATCCAATGAACAAAATTCTAAGCCAATTTTACATTTAATATTAAAGGAACAAAATCCTGCTAGGATTTTATTTCCAAGCTCCTAGAGGTGTCCAATCATCCTATTATTATTCTACACAGTCTTCTCCTCAATAACTCTCCCAGTGCAGCAGGTCTCTGGTCAGTGGGATGAGAAAGACAATGAGAACATCAGGAAAGGAGAAGAAAAATGAACAGAGTAACAATAGAAGTAGTATTTTGCTTATTCTGCTGATGCTTTAAGCTACAAACAACACAATCACAGGAACAACTAGAAGTACTTTCAGAGCTCAGTAAGGTAACAAAAGATGTCCATAAGTGTGGCTCAGAGCTGCTTTCTGTTTTCATCTTTCCTTTATTTGCCATTGGACTCAATCTAGCTGAGTGATGATGCAAAATATTGATTCCCACATTCAGAAGCTGAATCTGGCTTTTGGGATCTATAGTTTCTGTATCTTTCCACATATGAGGCTCAGAGTTTTCTACTGAGACAAAGTCCACAAAGAAAGCACAATTCCTTATTTTGAGGGATATCTGCCTGTCTTACATTTGAACCCTATCCTGCAAACAACTAAGATATACTTATGCTCATGAAGAGCCCCACTGAAATTAACAGGGCAGATAAAACACAAAATTACAGGAATAAATGTTGTGGGACTGGGACTTTGAGTATTATACACCTGCTCTTTACCAAAAGATAAGATGAAGTACATCATCTTTTCCACCTGCACATTGTGAGAAAATGGAGCTCAGGGGAGCATGCATATTAAAAAGACAAATGGCAAAACCAACAAGATGCCATTCCTGAGATATATATTTTAAAGTTATCCAGAAGTTCCCCCATGACCTCGTGAATAACATCTATGGACCACCAATATAGAAAGAAACTGTACAAAAAAACCCTGTTTTATATACATACAGATATTACAGAAAAAAAAAGACAATTTTTTTCTTGATTTTGTTATCAGAAAGAGGCTATTTTGTGCATTTTAGATTTGAGCTTTATTATCTAAGAATTCTGTGTGTTTATCCAAGGTAAATATGCACACATTAATAACATAAGAACACGGACATTGTTTGGGATTAAATTAAAACCATTTGCCTTATGCATGCTCATTTCCTTTTTTACTACTCAATTCCCCTGTGATGCCATCTGATCACTTCTTGAATGTCCCCTGTGCTTTTGCCTTAACAATCTTGCCTGGTAGGCCATTCCACACGTTTGTGATTCTCGGCATGAAAAAAATGCTTCCTGACATCTGTTCTGAATTTGTTTCTCTTTAATTTCCATTTATGCTTCCTTATCCTAACATCTGTGTCATTGTGAAAACGGTAATTCAGATTGACGTTATCTGTGCCATTTAAGATTTTACATTCCCCAGCTAAAAGCTACTCATAATCATGTAGTGGTTTTGTACTTCTTATTGATAGTTAGCTTAGCAACATTGCCTGGTTCTAATTCATGTTTTAGGTTATACTTCAGCTTTGTTGTAGCTTTTTATACTGTTTTCATGCACGTTCCTTCCAAGCTGAGGGTTAGCACTGTACTCAGTGGGCCATTTTCAGCCCATAGGTGTTTCCCACAGCTGTTGTATTAGAAAGTAAGTTGAATTTGGCCCAATAAGCTTAATGGGGGTATCAAGAGGACTGTACATTATGCTAATTTCTGCCTTGGGCTACAAGTGTACCTTTGGTGTCTCTACAAGTCTGAGAGTTAGGAAACTTTTCAACTGTTTCTCTCAAAGGCTTACAGGAGCTGGAGCACCAAACCATACTCAGGAAATATTACATAAATAATTCCCTCCCTCTTTGTCAGGTAAGTATATTGAAATTACTCTTTATAGTTTCTCCCAAGTCTACAGAAGGATCTGGAACTATTTCTTCTACACCTTTAAATCCCTAAGACTGGGACTAAGTATGTCCTTTCACTTGTCCTTGAAGAAAAGATTAATTCCTAGAGATGAACTGTCAGAGCTCAGACTCACAACAAGCACAGCAATTACTAGCACGTTTAACATCAATTAGCAAAAAGCCCATTTTATACGGTTGGTATCTATGACTGAGCTAAAACTGGACTATTTCTAATACTAGAAAATATAGGGAAGTAAAGTGATATAGCAGCTGATCATGAAGTGTGGAGTAAGGGCTCCTGCTGGAGAACATGAAACAACTATTGATCCCTTTTTCATGGTAATAAAGAGGTGCAATTCATACAAAGCTGTGTCTCAAGTCACAGCAAAGCTTTATGGTTTTGCTTCCAAAATACTGAAATTACACTATATGAAATTATTGAAGAATTAGAAATACTTTAGGTATTTATTCACGTTACTAATTCTTGACTGTTGACAACCCAAAGGTGATACTGAACCATGAAAGTGGTAATGCCCAGAAAGGTTCAAACAATAACTGTTAGCACTTAATCCCTACATAAACTCCCACCAATGCATAACCTTTGAAAAGGAGAATTTCTGAAGAGATTGAAAAAATTATTCTATTTAATTCCACCATGCTAACAGAGTGTTTTGGAAAATACACCTAGTTACCAAGGTCAGAACAGATATGTTTGAGGTTTGTTCTCAAGTTCTTTATTTTCTTTCCACATATGAGCAGATAATACACTTAAAAGTATTATTCAATATATTTCCATATAGTAAGAAAATAAGAGCAGTCTGTTTCACTGCACTTGGAAAGAGCATGTGTTCTGCCTAATTAGGTTACCTAGAGTTTTTTAAATGAAAAACTGTGCCAATCATTCAAAAACTGTTTATTCTACAAGGTAAAAGAGAAGATAAAGGTGACATTAATCTTATTTCATAAAGGATTACCTTGATTTATCCATCTGGATGAAGTAGTGGGCTTTGAAATACCCAAATATGATCCAGTTTATATCTCTACAATATGTCCAATGAAAGAAAAGAGACCAAAATCACAAGATCCTGTGCAAGTAAACATGGTGGAGGTGCATATGAATCCATATAGGAAGCGAGACAGATTTTAAAAATCAGATATTCAAGAAGTAAATGTGTCACCTAAAATGTGTTTCATGTCAAAGTAAAAAACCTAGTCTTTGTAGTCAGCAAAAAACTGCATTTTGAGCACATTAATGGGTGAGGTAGAAAAGGAAGGAGCTGATACCAATATCTGTTTTAATGAAAGGTGAGGAGCAAAGAATTTTCACTTATTATTTACAGCCAGTGCAGATTCCTTTTGTCTTAACAGAGTTTCCCAACAGTTAACACGACATTCTAACAATGCATAACAAATTCTAAAAATGCTGAAGAATGTGAAGATTTTTAACAATACTCACTATTTTCTCCAGTAAAATGAGAATTATTTTACGTTATGTCTTTTAGGTTGCTTATTTTAGGCAGGAAAAAAGGCATTTTTTGAAAATGCTTGGTATTCTGGAATGCAATAGCAATTCCTGTACTTCCCAGTTATGCTTCCTGTCTTACAAAGCAGGCCTGGGTTACTGACCCTGCTCTAACTAAGCTGCTTCTCTGATTAAAAGACAAGTTTCTTTCATGGTTATATCATTTTAAAACCTATTCAGATGTGATAACATTTTTGCTCCTGTATCTTGGCAACATGATTTATTCCGTTAACACTGAGTGTTACAGTCTGAAAAAGCAGTACCATCTGGGTGGAATTAATAGCCTACCCAGAAAAATAAATGAGAATGGTCTGCTATAATTAACATGTAGGTAAAGTATATTTAACAGATCATTATAATTAATATATCAGTTACCGATTTCATGCTAAACAGAATTGTGAACACAAGATATTAAGATTAGTTACCCTTTCTCTATGTGCCTAGTAAAAATTCAATAGAAGAATAGATCCAAAGAATCAATAAAATTGACCTTAACATTAAGAAATTTCAAGCAAAGAGAGACAATGTATGGTATTATAAAATAACAGTAGAAAATTACTTGTTTTGTGAACTCTGAATTAATACCTGTAAAACTCAACTATGACCTCGAACAAAACCAACCCCTACCCAAATGCTTGAGACATTAATTTAAATATTGTTAAAATCTATGTAGATGCACAGGGCAGACCTGTTCCTTAAAGCTATCTTTGAAATACATAAAATGTAAGATACAGCAGAAAGTCAACAAATGAGATGTGGATTTGATCAAAATGCCATATAGCATTATCACTCACACTGTGTTTTGTCGGTGAGCTTTTCATAAATGGCACAATGTTGGTTTGGTTTTCACAGGCTACCAAAGATCCAGGGGTTATTTAGCAACTTCCTCAACCTCTGCACTCCAGTGGCAAAGTTCAACCTTTTTTCTACCCCATAAAAAAGCATTTACTTTTATTCAAGCTCCTAGGTACCTTTTCATTTGAACTGATATGGCATCACTAAGAGGTATCAGATAAACAATAACACATTCACAATCTCTATGTGTGTATCTGTTTCTATTTCTTTCTTACTGTGCAGTAACAAATGCATACAATTGAGGATTAATACATGAAACTAATGTTTTGCACAGAAATGTGCAAAAATAGTTTTTTTTTAAAGAAAAGATTTCCCACTGCCCACTTCTCAATTCCCCCACCCCCACCTCTTGCATAATTAGGGCTTTTGTGTCTCCAGATTATTTTTAAATTCATGTTATTATAAATCTCGTTTATTACTGAAAAGACTAAGGGTCATTTGACAGTGGTGTTGGGCACATTACAAATGGAGTATGTAGGAGAATCCATTCCAAAGGCTTGCAATTTAAACAGAGAAGACAAAGAGAAGATGAAAGAGGGAAATTAAATTCAAATGCAGCTAGGGAGCCAGGGGAATTCCCTGCTTTCTCCTGATTTTCACTTTACGGACAGATACAAAAGTTAAATGCAATATAACAATAATATTTTTAAACACATTTGGCATGACAAAACCACAAAACACTTACAAACAAGGCTATAAACAACAACAGAAACCTAAACTAGCCATCACTGTTCAGCATATGGGTCTCATTGAATAATTAGAAATAACATTGGAGTTAATTAAGGTAATATTTTTTTTTATTTAATTCAGATAATGTTGTCAGGGAGGGGAAACTCAAAACATCAATTGACATAACTTTCTACTAGTGGAATTCCAAAATTTTTACTGCACATTCATTGATTGTGGAAAATGCTGAACACAAAAATGGCACATAGATCACAGAGAACATTTGGAGCTTGCAAGATTCCATGGTTAAGTAGCTGAAGTAGAATGCTACAGTATTCTACAGTAATTGTTACCATTTAAATAATTACTTTAGCTGATTAGTGTAGAATAGGAAGTAAAAATCAGCCAAAGAGATAATTACAGACATGGCAGAAAAAGTTTCAGAAGCTTCCAAGTAGAATGAGGAGCAGCATTTTGCATTCCTTTCCTCATTCATGTCAACTACAATGCTGCTGCTAACATTCTCCAAGACTTTAATTTCCACCTCCAAGATATATTCCAAAGTAATTATGTTCCCAGCTCAATCAAATTTGCATTCTAATGCAACATGTTAGCAGTATTGTCACATGGTATTATGTCAATAGATTAAGACATTTAAGTTCTGCAAATTTTGCATTAACATTCTTGAAGCAGCTATTAGGATTTTTGAGAAATCAAATATGGTTTAGGATTTACATCTTACTCTGGAACATCTGTTATTAATCTCTGATACAATTCTAAACTAGCTGTATCTCCATTCTGTTCCAAAGCCCTAAGTCCATAATTCTGTAACCCACCCAGACTCTTGTGAGTAAGTAGGTAATATACAGTCATGCCTAAGTGAAAAGCAGCCTGGATCACTGGGAATTGTTCTTGTGCATTCCAGAAGCATATTAGTGCTGCTAACAACTAGGACTGGATTTCTCACTTAATCTGTAGGAGAAAGTGCATAGAAATATTTTTTAATTCTTTAGAATTCTTTTATTTTGTGTAAGTTTTTGCAAAATCACTTTTGCTAATTGGAACATAAAAGCTGACATAAATGACATAAATTATTATTTTTAGTTGTCATGATATGTAAAAGCTATCAGAAAAGTTTTATAAGAATACTACTTTGACACTGATTTGGACTTGACCATACTGGGACTGCTGTAACACAGTCACCATCATATGTCTCACAGAATGGAAGAGAAAGGAAGAAAGGTCGTATCTGACAAGAGTAAGATTCAAGGGTTTCGGTGAACAGTTGTTATCAAAAAAAAAAGACAAAAAGTGACTGACACAACAGTCCTCAGTACCAAAGTGAAAATAAGAGGAAACAAACATAGGGGGTTTTTTGTTTGGTTGTTTTGTTTTGTTTTTGGTGGGGTTTTTTTTCAGAATGTAAATGTCTTCCCTGGGATGATGCTATGGAAAATAGTCAAAAGGCAAAAAAACAGCTACACAACTATTCCCTGTGGTAAAGAAATGTAAAGAAAGTTCATAATATTCCACAAAATCATTATAAGTGCCTGAGTATCCTCTTTTCGAAGACAACTAATTTACCTGTAGGAAAGATATGCATATCTTCTGCAATGAAATTACCTTCAGCAGCCCTGCATAGTGTCTTTCTCGTTTTATCATAAAATAGATACAGGCAGTTATCTAGTCTTTATAAAACGAAAAAGTATCACAGCATTGTTGATACACAGGCAATGACCCACAAGTGAAAAAAGTTGCATTTTGTCATTATATGAATTCCCATTGTAAATAATGGATTTCTGCAATTAAAGCCTTTCCAGAAATTTTAAGGCATTTTTTCCTACTAGGTCTTATTCTCCATTCATAAGGAAGGTAATACATAGGTAATATTTTTAACAGTTATTTTCTTAAAAAAAAAAAAAAAAAACTGAGAGGCATAATCCTGGCCTTAAGAAAATCCTTTGCCAAAACTCAGCCATCTTAATCTAACAACTTTATACAGGTCATCTGCATTTGTCCACCACCAACATCAGCTAAAGAAGCATTATTCTAATTCAAGAACAGAAATGCTAATGTTAAAATATGATCCATAAAACACACTAAAACAAGGTATGATATAACTCTGGCATTTACATTACAGGAGTCACAATACTGGAATTGAAGCCCCGCTGGAGCAAGGGCAATGCACAACTAATGAAAATGACGTTTATTCTTGAAAATACATCAATCTAAAGATGAGAAGAGCAGATGAACACAATAAGGAAGCAAATGGTAACAATGAAAGGTTGAGAAGCAGCATGATAAACTTAGGTCACAGCACACAGCCTGCTAAGTACCATGAGCTCATCAAGAGCCTAGGCAGGCTTTGGTTAAGGACCACCAATTTTATGGCATTATTTTAACCACTGGAGGGTTCTTTTATTTTTTCTACAAATATCTTGGTAAAGAATCAATATGGTAAATGTTCTTGTTAATAGAGTCCCTAGTTGCTGCATAACCAGCATGCCTATGCAATTTCATGCAAATCAAATTGAATTTACAGTGCTTTTACTTCATCTGCAATTAAAAGTTGAAAAAAAAGGGAAGAAAAAAAATCCTCTCAAGTAGAGGCTATCTATTTCTTCACAAATAGGACACCTTTTCAGAGACTCTCTTTTGTATGCAGTGGTACAGATGAGATCTGTACAAAACACAAAAGGAATAAAGTATCAGTGCTCAGTATTGTGAGGGCATTGCCCACATTCCCTGTCAAGTCTCAGTTCTGCACAGGCAATAATAACCATTACTGGGCTTTTTGGGTTTCAGTCACTGCTGTGACTCTCAATACAATGAATACAACACAAAAAAACATTTTAAAACTGCTGATAAAACCCTTTTCTTTTTCCACCTTTGAAAAAGTGTTGGGAGAGTTTCTGACAAAAGAAGGAAGTAATTTCAATGAAAGGGATAATGGGAAGTATATTGAATGAGAAAGAGGATAGAGGGCAGGAAATGCAACAATAAAGTTTAATTAAATTAAAGAACAAGCTCCAGCCGTGAAGTATATGCTGGAATTTTTTTTTTTTTTTTTTTTTTTTTTGTGTAAGAACTGGCAGGAAAAAGTTTAACATAGGTTATTGAAGATAAAAAAATAACAGTTGGATATAATATAGAATATATTGATCTTTGATTCAAAAGATAATATTCCACTGAATATCTTCTCTTTTTTTTAACAATTTACTTTCTATAACATAGTTGAGAAAACCAAAAGGAGTGTGATACATGGAGGATCGAAACCAGCATCCTCGTAGAGATACTTATTTCAGGCCATGGAAGCCAATCAATGTCAGAAAGAATAAGGATGTACCATTATGAGTACCATAACTTAAAACAGGTGTTTGAAATTATAGATCCTGCCAAAATCAAAAGCCACTTCAAATCATATCCTGCTTTTTCAACCAGAGACCTCATTAATCTGATAACATTTCAGTTCTTCCAGATCTAAGGGCACGTGGGGAGGAAGGAGTTAAATACCCAGCATAACTGAATGAAATCACTAGTCACCTTACATATTAGAAATTCAAGTATATTAAAAATGATCACAAAGTTTATTGGATCAAGGGCCCTACAGCTTCCACCCAAAAATGTTCCTTTGCAAGCCTCCTTCTTAAACTTTAAGACCAATACCCTCATTGCTGTAATAGTGGCACAACAGGAGTTTGTCCTTAAATTCCACTATCAGGCACTGCTTTAGAGGGAAGCTAGAGTTACAGATCCCTACGAAAGTCATCAAGTTTCATACACCTTCCCCTTTTCAGTTGTGTGATTTTCCCCACATGGTGTGAAAGATAAGTTCTTAAGCTACTTGTGATTTTGCGATGACAGCATGACTTGCATTAGCCATGATAAAACAAACACATAAAGCAACTGTGAGCAGAATCACACAGAAGTGATAAAATAGGAGCTGGTAGGATGCTCTCTGTGCCGTGGACTTGCCACCATAAAACAAAAAAACCCAAACAAAGTAAAACACTCATGAGTTCTCAGACCCCAGGACACCTGGGACTGAGACCCCCACCTAACACTGCGTAGCAGAGGAATAAGTACAAGTCAGACTTGGTACCCAGGACCAAGGGGCACAGAAGCAAACAGTAACCTCTACCAGCCTTGCAGTCTCCTCAAGGGATTTACACCAGGAGAGCTGCATTGCCAGTTGCCTGGCAATAGCTAAAAGCTCAGAAAGAACCTGAGCTGCAATTAGATTTTGAACTGACTGAAGAAAATATTTTTTCTCATATATTTTAACTCATATTTAAATCAATTGACACACCAAGACTATCAGTTATAAAAGGGGATGATTTTAAGATCTGAGCATCCTTCTGGCTTCCTCTTCTTGACATTGCCCAAATTTGATTACCTTAGTTTCAGTAGCAGTTAACAATTCAGTATTTTAGCCAGCATTCTGGGATGAGCACTTAATGTACTGAACTGCTGGTCAAAAAAAAAAGCAATGTCATAATTGAGCTCCTCTCAACAGAGAATATCACAGACTATGTTTACAATGCACCTGACAGAGAAAATGAGTATTTTGTAAGAATAATGATTAATTCATAGATATATATGTGATTTACTGTCGCTGTTTCCAGTACAACAAAAGCAGTGCTACTAACAGAAAGATTCCCATACTATAGTTAAGAAAGGTAAAAAAAACCCTCAAACAGCTGTTAAGAGATTACTCCATATAGTAGATCAATCTTTTTTTTTACACATGGCTTTTTTACAACTTCTTCATTACTTTTCCTCATAGCAGAAGTATAACATTAACAAAACCCTACAGAGCTATAGACTCCCTTTAGGAGCATATTGCCTGCACTTACTTTTTACAAATAGTAAAAAATTTGGGGGTATTTTCCAGTGTAGTTTACATTTGGGATGGAATTTTTTATATACACAAATATATATATACATATATCTATGTGAGACATATATATATATAATTTCAAGAATACTTTAGCAGACAATTTCATAAAAATGGTAAATGACACTTAAACTAAAAATAGGTTTTATCTTTAATAGTCAAACTATGAAGTTGTCTTACGCTAAGTATTTTTCCTTGAAAGGAATAATGTAAAGTGACAGAATAACAGAAGCCTAACATATTGCAAAGGACATAAAAATTATCCTATAGAATTTAAATCATCTTGAGCACTATAGAATCTAGGAGCTATGGGGACAACATTGTACAAGAAGTTAACAAAACATTCTGTCACCCACTGGATGTTGCTGTTGAATTAAAACAAAAGTATCCTTTCTGTACCTCATCATCAGGTTTCTAAAACAGTATATTTAGGCATATTCTTAACTCTCCTGAGAAAAAATAAACCCAAGAATATATGTATTTTTAAGCTTGTTGTACTAAGTTTTTATCACTGATCGTGCTGGCTTTTCCCTGCCCTCCCACATAACTTCAGAGCAATGGCTGGTAGCTACTGGCAGTCAGAGCCTTCAGCTGTGCTTTGGGCCAAGCCCCATCTCCTCCTCCTTTCTTTTGCTGGTTTTGGCTCAGGTACAGTTAATTTTCTTCCTAGCGGCTGGTATAGGGCTGTTCTGGATGTGTGCTGAACACAGGGTTGACAATTCAGAGATGTTTTTGTTATTGCTGAGCAGGGCCCACAAGGACCCAAGGCTTTGCCGCTCCTTGTACAGCCAGGACAGGTGACCCCAGCTGACCAAAGGGATATTCCAGACCATGTGACATCATGCTCAGTGTATAAAGTAGGAGGAAGAAGGAGAAAGAGGAGATACTTGCAGTGATGGTGTTTGTATTCCCAAGTCATCATTCTCCAGCATGGGTCCGGGCTCTCCTGGAGATGGCTGAACACCTGCCTGCCATGGAAAGGGATGATTTAATTCCTTGTTTTGCTTTGCTAGTGTGGATGGCTTTTGCTTCCCCTATTAAACTGTCCTTATCTCAACCCATGAGTTTTCCAGCTTTTACCCTTGAAATTCTCTCCCCGATCCTGCAGGTGGGGGAGGGAACGAGCGGCTGCCTGGTGCTTGGTGCTGCCTGGGGTTAGACCATGATGCATCTCCATTTGAAGAAATTAACTCTACTTCTGACAAGAAGCTGTTCCACTAAGATGTAGAAGCTGATTATTCTGAAATCAGAGAGCTTATCTACCTGTCTCCCACTGGATACCCTCTGACAAATCCATAGGTGTACATAGAGCATCAGCAGAACACACAGCAGGATCATCCTCCAACCCCAGAGGGAAAGCTGCCGCAGTGGGCACTGCAACTTCCAGGTTAGCTCAAGCACTCCCAGAGCATTTCTCCTTCCCAGCTTGTTAGTTCTGTCTCCTCTGTTGTGTGGTATTTATTTACTTTAAACCTGATGTGATTTGTTATCTTTTCTACAATGTTCCCCACTATTATCTCTAAGTGATCAGACTCAAAAAAATCAGTTTTCATTGACAGCTTAAATTCATGTGATCATAGCAGCAGGGCTATCCACTAAAAAATAACAGGGTCACTTCATCAAAGGCCTATACATTAATTGATATAAGAATTGAGATATTTCAAAGCTGCTCTTGAAAGCCTTGGCATTACTTTCAAGAGTAGATGTCTTCTGCTGCCTCTCCTCAAGACTCAGGGAGCAGTCCTTCAAGTGAAGTCTTTTATGACAGAGGTTAGTATTTCAATCAGAATTCTAAGATTAATATTTTTCCCTGAAATAGAATGCATGTACTGCATTTTGTAAGAAATTAAGGGTTAGAAGTTAGGAAACTTTCATTTAGTTCACTTAGACTATTTCTATTTAACAGGACCAGTGCCATCTTGAAAAATAAAAACATAACGCTGAAGCATCACTTTGTGCAAATGCAGCATTTAAAAACATTTGAAGTTTTTAAAGGCTTCTAACAGGTACACCCAAGAATGTTCCAGAAGTGTTGGAGGCTATGAGAAACTGACTTACACAAAACACTTACAACATGCCAAAATTGTTAGCTTATGATTAAATTGTAATGCCTCCCTTTTTCCTGTATTACCATGAAACCCTTCTAATTAGGATCCCTGGTTTCTCAAAGTAGATTAGGTAATCTATTGTATGCTCTAGAAAAGCCTTTTTTACAGACATTTTAAATTAGATCAAACAGAGCACCTTCTGACAGTCAGGAGAAACAAATATAAACAATGGTCACAAAAATAAGTATTATCTTGATACCCGTTAAACTTGACTAGTGTTCAAGTACAAAAGAGTTGTGATAAAATAGACTGGGTGTTTTAATGTGTATGAATATGTAATATTTATATTTAATGGCCTATTGTTATAAATTATAAATGTACTTTAAACATGCATATCATGATAGCCCATTATTAACTATAACTATTTCATCAGGCACTAATTTGCATTTAATAATTTCAGTCATTTTGTTATTCAGACTTTGCATTTTCCTTTTTGAGTTCTTTTACTCCTCTGTTCCTCTGAGCTTAGGTTACTTTTTCAATGCAGCAAACTGTTGGGATATAATGGTTAAATAATGTGAAATTGCACTGATGCCAGTGAAATAAAAGCGAGTTTTACAAAACCAAGTTCCTTCCCTGAACATAATAACAGTAAATTTCTAGTGTCCTGTAGTGCAATATCCATTAGATTTATTATGTTGCAATTCCCAATCCCACTAGTTCTGCCTGAGGGTGAGTATATTACATTTCATCACAGTTTCATTTTCTCCTACAGATGAGAAATGGGAATGCTATTGCAGTTATGTAGAATGCATGTGTTAAATCTGATCTCTAATAAAATCAAACACATCACAACTCGCGGCACTTTAGCACAGTGTCGGCAAAATGAAACACCATCTGTCATCATGTAGAGACTGCCTTATTGTAACACAAAATCAAACTGCTCAGTGTGAACATTGTTATTTAATAAATGGGTAAATGGAAACTGATCATTATGATCTTATTTATTTTAAATGACTGGTTAAAGCTACAAAAAAACACATTATAACTTATCAATTAGATGTATGGACATTACACTAACACCAAGAGCAAACACCCATAAGCCAAGCCAAAATTTTAAATGCCTTCAGTGAAAGAGTGAGATAAATATGCGAGACACACACTTACAACAAAGACCTGCCAAAATGTAGGCTAAGGATAGAAACTGATGAAACAAAAATTCACTGTCTGCACTCATGAGACAAAACCAGCTGAATGCTATGTTGTTAAAGAATAGCTACTTGTAGCAAGCAGGTTTTAAAAAAAGCTATCATGCTCTGGTCTGAATGAATTACAATGATAAAGGTTAGTCATCATCCCAACAAAAGCTGCATTCCTTAGAGCTTCTACTTTAGCCATTTTAACACTTATCAGAGTGAAGAATGATGTAACATATTTGCTGTTAGTATGAATTAAGTGCCTTAAAAAAAAAAAGCATTCATCAATTAAACTGTTCCTTTTATTGACAACAACAGATAAAACAAGATTTCAGGTTTATAATTACAAGAACCTAGATTTGACAATTTAAATGCCAGCTCCTGATTATATAGGTTATTTTTGCTATTATAACAAAAACGTAAGTCATTTATCTTCAGAAAGGATTTTCACACACCTAATATGTAGTCTTCAAAGAGCTATTACTGTATCTGCAGAGACAATAACATGTGCTGACAAAATCTTAATAGTCCCATTGCCCTCATATCATATTTAAAGGACCCATGAGCCTGGTAAGATGTCAACAGAAGTATCCAATGCAGCAGCACTGACACTATGTGATGTCTAAGGGAGCAAACAGAATGCCAGTAAAATCTCACATGTTTATGAATGTGAGAATTTTCTTCATTCCACCAATATTGTATCATGACTTGAACAGCCATTAGCAGTTCAGCAGAAATGCCCCATGCTATGAATGCATTTATGATTATTTTGCTCATTGTATTGGCCTTAGAGGTGATTACATATAACTTAAATATATCATAGAAGCTATCTGTTTGGTTTCAGTTTTCTTCACGGCTTTTCTTTAAACATTTAAAAGAAATGTTTGCCTAAAAAAAAATCACTATCCCTTGTTCCAAACATGTATTTTTTTTTTTCATATGGGTAATTTACACATCTAGTAGGTAAAATGGGTGCAAACAATGAATAAAATCTCATTATTTTATAAAAATTTGGTCTATATGCAGAGTTATTTTTTATGTTCCATTGATTTGGATGTAATTTTTAAAATGACAGACCAATATATATAACCTTAAATAAAGGACATTAAACATCAGGGCAATTATTTCTTCGTTGATTTGCCTTGCTGTTATTGGATCTTGAAACACCAATGTTTGTCACAGAGAAATACCTACTAGACAAGACCCCAATAAAACATAGGCACCAAGTGGTAAAATAAAAACAGTAAGTGTCCTTTATCCTGGTAATTCTCAAGACACTGTGTGAGAGAGTCATTTACCTACCACCGAAATGCAGCCACTTGCAGTGAGAAGCACAGCAGCTGTTTAAGAGCCGCATTAACGCCGCTCAGCAGCGCGGGACAGGCGGCCAGGAGAACACCCTATTGAGATGAAAGTGGAAAGAGAAATTACAAAATCTAACCATAATTACCAGGGCTGGATTAGGGCCAGAAAACAGTCACTACAGCATCTTGAATAACCACAATAATTCTGCAACTTGGTTTTATAGCTCAGCCAGGAGAAGGCATCTCAATCAGCACTGAGCTCTCTAAGGCCATATTGGGACACTGCTTTTAGTGCAAAGCAAAAGGGAAATTAAGGATGGCGTACCAGCTTTATGTGTAGCTGTCATGGCTCTTGCTGCCTGAAATTAGATCTTGAACATTAATTTAACATAGAGTTTTTGTGTTGATTATATCAGATTAGGAAGTTATACAATCATATATGAGGCTTTTGAGAACACTGAAACATTCTGCACACAGGGAACACTGATATACTTTCCGTATGTGCTTCATTTATTAAAGCACTTATACAAGGGAACCCTTAGAGAAGGAACATCTTTCCAGAAAGACTCTGGAGGTTTGGTTGCTAGGAAGTTACATATGCTTCTCTTTTTAATGAGATTTAAAGTATTATGCATTATATATTATTTTCTACATTTAGGATATTCACCGTTATTTGCCTTATTTTGTACTTCATTTTGCATTTCTGGCATGTAAATCTCTCTGCGTACAAAACAGCTTTTGTAAAGAATTCCCTGAGAAATTCCAGAGAGGATAATTTTCACAATTTTTCCTCAAAAAAAAAAAAAAAAAAAAACCCAGCTCATACAGCTTTTTCCTTTATTGACATGTCTACTGCAGGCATTCATTCATCAAAAATTTGTTTCCACCAACTGAAAAAAGAATTAATCTTGGCTTGTACCTCAGTAGCTATCAGTGTGGATATTGTGCACCTTCTATATATTGTCTTCTGGTCTTTTATAATGAGAATCCTGCAAGTTTTGTTTTCAGAAGACGTGTTTAAAAGTGTGCCTCTTCTATTTTCCTGAAAATTACAGAGGTACTGTTTAAAGAGAATTTTTTTAAGAACAAATCACTCAACTCTTCTTACCTTTCAACTTTAAATAAAGGCACAGCTATTAGACAAAAGAAATTCTAAACTGATGTAGTTTTAACTGCCCTTCCTACAAAAGCAAATTGTTAGCAAATGCATAGCAGAGTCAACTTTTAACATGGTCTTTCTTCATTTACATAATAAGAGATGCTAATCAAAGGTCAAAAAATGGTAGCAAACATTTCTGCTGAAATTAGAGACTGATAAGGCAAAGTATGCCATTTTTTGTTTAAGGAACTGTTTTGAAATGTGATTAGTTTTCAGAACTGTATATTTAATATGCATAAAAAATGATGGGATATGCTTTTCACCAGCTCCTTGTACCAGTATTTAATTGGGCTTGCATTGCAAATAGAAACAAATACAGCTATTTCAGTATTATAACTAAACACAACTTGAGAAGTATGAAAACAGTAGTTGATGAGTCACAGTAGATCTCCAAACCTCTGTAGTATGGCCATAACTATCACTCAACTCTTCTGTGCAGTGGTTCCTATCCTCCTCCACACTTCCCAAAGAAATTGCAATTTCTCCTTTCTCTCCATTTCCTACTGAGACTATAAAAGTATTTATCTATGTTGCTAAACTATTGTTAATGTCTAGTTACAAAGATCTAAAAGCCAAATGAAATTTCTGTAATGGGGCAGAAAGAACTATGATAAGTTTTGGTTTGTTGGTTTTGGGTAGATGGGGTTTTTACCCCCTCAGAAGCCCTCAATTTTCAATTTGGGGTCACAGCAATGTGCTTGGATACAGCTGCTGTCTAAAAGCACAACATCCTTCTGATACCAAGCCAAAGTACGAAAGATGATACAATCAGAGAAGTACAAACTAAAATGTATCTCATGGTATTAGAACTTTTGAAGTTTAAGGAAAAATTTGCCACTCCAGTATTAAGCCTTGGCATTTTATTATGTTGCTATTTCCTGAATATATTACAAACAGAAGGAAAATTTATTTATGGCTTCTGCCATCACAAATGGTTTCTGATTTAGAACTTCCCAGTGGCAGCAGAAGACAATTCAAATTCTACAAGCATTCACAGAAACAACCAACCACCATATGATGTTATTTCTTTGTGTAATCCAGTTTCTTCTTAATTTTAAACCATATTCCTAGAATAAAACTTAAATGACAAAGCTGTCATGGCTTTTTATCCTGTTAATGCTTCCAAAGCTCACTCTTAGTAACTTTGGCATTTGCTCTGTTACATATTGATCCTGTAACACTGACAGGAATTTACTTCTCAGTCCTTATATCCTCTAACATTGGGAAAGTCTCCAGATTTTAAAACTGGAATACTGAATCTGAAAGAGATTTTTAACTCAAACCACCCTGAAAACCTCCATTAATATCAGAAATTAAACCCAGAGCTCAGAAAACATAGTATGGAGATCATATCAAACAGATTAAAAAAAAATACATATATAACTCCATAAACACAATACCATCCGAACTGCAGGTAGAATATTTACTGTTTGACCTGCAACTCTTACACTCCATTGTCACACATAAATCAGATTTTTGCAATACAGGGATATTTCTCTTGCAATTGCAGCAAAATCTCATTAAAATGAACTGGCAGATAGAATATTTCTATCTTACAGAAAACTGGTGAAAAGCCAATAAAAAATTCCTTGCCTATACTTTATATTCAAAAATTTTGAGCCACTCTAGCTGTAATATTTATGCTGTCCATGTGGATAGATATATTCAAACTGTAGAACATAGTCAATATCCTTCCCACACACGACAAAATAAGCCATGTCTTCAGATGTCTCCATGCACTTTTGCCCACTGATTTACCATTAAACTGCCACCACAGAACACTGAAATAATAACTCCTGAAGCACAGCTTACATTTTTTCCAACCAGTTTCTTGAAAGTTGGCTTTTAATTCCCCTCAGAATATATTTGATGGAAAGCACACTAGTAATTTTTATAAGATGGTAGACTCACAATAAACTATCTTCTCTCAACTACCAGTAACACAGACTGTGCATTCAACTTGGATTTTTGTTTGGAACAGAGTTAAAGAACAGCAACCACAGCTTCTCACATAAATTCATTACTCAGAAAAGTTATTTACTTTCCTCTGCTACCATAATCCCAGCAACTTTCACAAGCACTAGGTAAGTTCTAATTAAAACAAAGTTGATTATTCCAGGAAGGAATGCCTTTTTAGCTGAAGTGCTCAGCTTCAGTTTGTCCCTGCAGAAAAGGCCCTGAAAAGGAGGGAGTGAAGGAGAGAGAATAAGAATATTTTGGTATAGGTAAAAGAAAAATTGAAACATTCTGTCAAGGAAAGAAGCTTTTTCTCTCCCCTAGTGTTAGCTGGGCTATACAATCTAGGAAAGGGAGGGGGCTCTGTTTTCCAAAGAGGCTTTTAAGCATACTGTACTGATATCACTTTTTCTCCTTTATACAATTTGAGGACAGCTTCTAAACAGACAAATTATTTAAAGTTTTTCTAGATTTATTTAAATCAATTTTAGATTTATTTAAAACTTTTTTAGATTCCTAAAGTGCTAGATAACTGCCCCAGAAAGAAAATGAACCAGTGACAGAAGTAAAATAGAAGAGGATTTTTTCCTTCTGGAAATTCAGGTCTATAAGGAATCTTTTCCTGATTTTTGTTAAAAGTAAACCAAACTAGAATACCATGTACTCAGGACAGACATACAAGTGAGTAGATAATATGCCTGTAGCCTTCATGAGGGAGGCTGTACAGTGATCAGAAGAATCAGTTTGGTCAGAAGCTTGGCAATGAACTAGGGAGCTCAAAGCATAAAAAAAAGCTCTCAGACTCTGGATATGGCTCATACCAGCCAGGCCCTCTTCCTGTTCATATTCCTGCTGCTTGTTTTTGAAGCAGCACAGAGTGAGGAAGGTGGGTTGATCCCTGTTCTATACTCCGAGGCAGGATGTCACCCAAGCTCATCATTGAGAGGAACAGCCTTACCTAGATCACCCATTCACCTTAACACCAAACTTGTCTCAGAGAGGTTAAAATGGGTCTTCCTGCCCTGGGATCATTAGCTCCTTTCCCAACCCCTTTGTCAGCTTTGGCACTGGCATAGAGCTGAATGACTCCCAGCAATGTCACTGTTCAGTAAAATTCAGTTTCCCTTAAACTGTTCATTGCAATTCTTCAACACCCAATAACAATGAACTTAATTACATACTGATGTAACTCATTCTAATCCTGCAGTTAAGCAATGAAGAGATGTTGTTATTTATTAGACATGTGAAAAACACCCACAATGACAAATTAAAATATGCAGAACAGATCTGCTCAGTTCCAGCTTCACACTGACCAGTTTCATCCCATGTTTCTCTGAACACTGACTCACCATGCTGAAGAGAACTACAGGACATGTACACTAAATCATGGCTTGAGAAGACATAAGGCAAAAATAGAACTGTTTCCACCACATTCTTTTCTTCCTACAGGATCTCAATGATCCATTTAGTACATAGTGTGTTTAGCAATCAGAAAAAAGAGAAACCTGGTTCAATATTTTCTTCTCATTCTCTTGAGAACATTTGGATTCTATTGAAAGGCATGAGAGCAAATATGATCAGATTTTGGCCATGAATTATTTGAATTGACTGTATTTAATAAGCAGAGCTTGGAAATAGGCTGTATATAGTAAGGACCTAAACAGTATGAATTCAACCATGCTTCTCTGAGATAAAATCTAATTAAGTTTCAGGAGAACAAAGTGTGAAAGAACGCAAACAGGGCTGGATAAATTATACTCAAATATAGTACTGAACAAAGGGCACAATATGGAGAAAAAAGTTCTCCAAGAAGAACACACATTCTCTAGTAAAAAATGTGTTAGTGATCAAAATATCCTGAGTAAACAACAAAACAAACTATAACAGGAAAAGGCCGCACTTATGAAATATAAAGCACGAATCCTAAGGGAAAAAAAAAAAATAGAAAGATAAGAAAAGAGTTCAGGAATGAAGAAGCCAACAGTATAAATAGTTAAGACTAAGAACAAAGTACCACCCAATCACTGCACATGAAAACCAAGAGATCAACTTAGGAGGTAGAACTACCACAGATCCACCATAGGAAATAAAGACCAATTTATTAAAATAGTAATCATACATTACTAAAAACCGCAAGTAATTCTTTAATCGTTGCCTAAAAAGGAGGTTCACAAAGGAACTGTCAGACTTACAGATCACAAGAAGGTAATCCGGAGGTCTTAAGACAACCAGATAAAAAATGGAAGAATTTTGAAAAAAGAAACATCAAATATACCCAACAAATTAAGCTACAAGGATAGAAAAAACCTTTTATAAGCATCAGGTATAAAAATTTTATTTGATTAGACTGTAGATGGTTGTAACATGAGAAACATTTTTATTGTATATTGTCCCCTTTTCAACATAAATTCCAAGAAATCTGACAGGTCTTTTCTTGCCTTACTAATGAGGATTAACATGTTTTCAGGACAGATGGTTTAAAAAGTACAAGTGAAATTGCAATAAAAATCATGACATCAAAGTAGTCTGTCTAAACAGATAATTAAATTGTAATCTCAAGTCAACAAGCTGAAAGTTTACATTCAGGAGTAAAAACAAAAAGGAAGAACCACCTGAAAAAAACCTCTAGATTTTTATTGAGGAGACACAGTAGAAATAATTGAACTTGCATGGATTTTAGAAACATCACTAAGTCTCTGCTTCCACCTCCATTCCCTTTCTGTACTTCTTTCAGTCTTTTATTTCCCTCTGCACCACACAATTGAAAAGAGCATTTGGTCCAAAGTCATTAAGTAGGGTATTGGGGGGAGCCACATATGTGGATAGGGAACTGGCTTAAATGTCACAGACAGAAGCTGTTTATGAGACAGAGCAGTTTGGGAGAGAGGGATTAGTAGAATGCCACAAGAATCAGTATTATGCCCATTATTGTTCATTTTATATATCCCTGACCTAGGAGATGAAATATGCATGAAGGTGAAGAAATTTGCTGATGAAACAAAACCAGGGAATAGAGCTTGTAAAGACAAAAGGAGAAAGGCAATAAAATTCTGAATGACAAATAGACCAGGATCACAAGCTGATACTGTTAGTGGCTTCACTGGCATCTGCAATTCATTCTAAAGAAAGGTAAGGTTATGAGATGACAAAAAAAATAATAAAAATTAGTTCTCTCTCCATGGCCATATGCCACAAAACATTTAACAGGAGTTGAATATGGTCCTAATTCTAGAAAGAACTTTAAAAACATCAACACAAGGATTAACTGTAATTTAAATTAATAAGATGAAAGAATCTAGGATAAATACAGAAAACAAGATTAAGACTTGGAATAAAGAATTCTAATACTACATAGGGGACTTGAAGCCACATTTAGAATGCAGCTATAGTTCTTGTCCCCTTAGTATAAAATGAATATTTGAAGAGTGAAGATAATAAGAGGGCAATTACAGAAATTCTAGAAGTTTAATTCACAAAAGGGTGAGCAGATAGTATTCTTTGAAAAAAGACCCTGGAGAATGAAAATCTTCTTTAAATAGATGGAATATTGAAGAGAATATATCCTCTTCGAGTGAATGGAGTACACCAAGTTGAAGATTATTTCAAACATTTATTTTCCTCAACTAACCTGTTTCCTGATTACACAAAGTTCAGAGAGGAAAAGGTCATATCAAGACCACCAGCATTACCAGAATGGCTCTATCAAGTGATGGTCAGAAGTGCTGAGTGTCATGCAACTATTCTGTTGTAGCAAAAGCAATTTCACATCATGCTGTATGAGTGACCACCACATGTTGGTCAAAGAAAAAAATTGAAATGTTATAATTATTAACATACATTCCTACTGCATGCTTGCCCAAGCCCATATTAATAGCACAGATATTCCACAAACAAGGACTTATTTATAAATGAGTTTTTGAAATTGTAAGGAACTGCTTATAGTGTGAAGAGCACACTTTGGCAGAGCACATTCTTTGAAACCATACAGTATTTAACAAGGGCTGCACAACGTGCCAGGCTATGACTTATTTTCTCATCTTACACTGCCTTCTTTTCAAAATAAATTCTTGGTTGTTTTATCCAGGTCAGATCAAAATCTTCTTGGAAATTAAAGATTCTTATAAGCTTCAGAAAAAAATGGATCCACTCTCAGTCATTCAAGCATAGTCTCAATATATACAATATCTTCAGAATTATTGCATGGCACAAGTATTTAGTGATCAGATCTATAGGACATTATATAATTTTTGTTGTAATGCAGTTGAATTGTGGGAGTTTCTTAATATGTACTATTTTCCTAGCCTGAATAATCTTTTCCTACCAGCCATAGTAACTACCAAAACCAACTTAATATTATTAGAATATTATCAACTTTCATTATATTTAATTTGAAAATGTGACAAGTGATAATTTTAAATAAATTTTCACTGAAATTAAAATCACAAATTTTAAAATTAATCTTAGAAGTGTCAATTGTAATGTAATATAATTTTACTCTCCTTGAAGTGACTCTTTATTAGCTACTACAGACTGGAATAAAAAAAAAAAAAAAACCAAAGCAAAACCAAAACAAAACAAAACAAACAAACAAACAAACAAACAAAAAAAAAAAAAAAAAAAAAAAAACAAAACAGTGAAGTAATTTAAACCAAAACAAAACAGTGAAGTAATTTAAATATCACAATACCACACTAGCTACCAGCAGCAAGATAAAGAGAATTGGGAGAGATAAGTTCACTTGGTTTGATAACCATCTACAAATATACAAGTTGCATTCCTGTCATCCACATTAATTACCAAACACAACTGGCACTCATGAGTAACAGTCTGTAAAACATAGCAGCAGCATTGCCTTAGGTTGAAGAGAGAGATGGGAGAGATGGAAATAAAAATAAAAATAAAAGAGTTATTGCTTTAATGCATTTCCAAATTTCATTTTGATACAAGGAATGGTGTTAGAAGTTCAGAGGGTGCCCCTCTGCTCTTAAAAGCCTTCCCAGTCTTGTTGGCCAGCAGAATAATTGCAGGAAATGTTTTCAGGGGAAGCCCTTTGTTAAGAAGGCTCCTCTGCACTTGATCTATCACCTCTGCCAGCAACAGATCACTCAAAGTACCTGGAAACCAGGAGAGGCACCAGATATCTTAATCAGATCAGGCAGTACTCCATTTTTATCGCCGAGCAAGGAAAGAAACTATTTACACAATTTCTTTAATTTCTATCATTTGTTCTTCTGTCATTTCCTAGTTAGATTATAAATCGTTTAGGATGTAAACCTGCATTTTATCTATTCTTAAATCAAGATGAAATGAAGCATATGAACTTGGATTTTGGGAGGGTGTTTGAGTGCAGGCACATGATCATCAGTACATTGGAACAGATGCAGAAGCTTTTTAAAACCCACATCAATTGACCAATCATAGTTACTGGGGAAATAAAAAGGTATTTCAACTACTTATATATGAGACCTGCTTAGAAAGAACACATCTTAGAGGAATAGAATAGTAATAACTAATCTCCAAAACCAAAGCAAAATAGAATAAAAACAATGGCCTTCTAGAAGGCCTAGAAATAATTGCCATGTTAGAATTGTACAGCAGTGGTAAGTTGAACTTGCTAAATGGTATTGCTCACTTTGGAGGATAATTATATTCCCTAAATAAGCTATTTAGTTGTACTCAGATGAAACAAGAAATATTTCCCTACTGCTGATTCTCATTTATATTGCAATTCTGTTACATATCTTGCATAATTAGTGTTAATTAAAAAGTTACTTACTAGTGTTGTCTTTTTCTATATCAAGTTTGAATTTCCAAATGAGACTCACAAAGATTATGTATGTGATAAATAGAATTATGTGATAATACCTCGTATCATTATGAGATTTGTAAGAAAATAATTTCAATTAGTGGAGGGTAGACCAGGGCTCCAGTTAGTGCAATGATTGAGGTCCTTAACAGAATGCATTTCCTGTGCATTTCTGCTCTTTAGTGTGGCCATTACTATACTATACTTACACTAAATCAGGAATTAAAAGAAAGCTTCCTCAGGGTTTAGAATGATTTCCACTCGCTTTGTTTTGACATAAATGAGTTCATAAGGTGCAAAGGGCTGGAGATTCAGCATTTAAGCTTATGGGCACTTGTCCACATGTAACTTAGAAAAATGCTGCCTCCTGTGACAGCAGGGAGAAAGAATCACTACTGATTGCAAATAATTTTATACAGATGTTTGCTTACAGGCAAACAAGCCTAAGAGAATAGAGCAGTGGATAATGATACAGACCAGGTTTGACAAAACTACTTCACCAGGTTTTGATCAGAAAGTAGATGACAACTGATGACTTTACACAAGCTGTTCTGAAATGCATAATGAGATGCCAAATAAAGAACAAAAGGCACATTTCCAAAAAAATACAGTACATGCCCTGAAAGCCTTTCAGGCCTAGCACAGATGTTATTTTAGTATTTTCAGTCTCCCTTATAGTTAACTTACAGCTCCCCAAAAACAACAAAAAACTTTTCATTCTCTTGTAACAGATCCTTAAATACAAAAGCCATTTCCTGGCACCCCATCTGTATATATCAGCACATATTTTAAATGCACATCATCAGCAATACCAAATTCAAAATATTCAGTATTTGATTAATTTCTAAATGGACAAAGTTACCTTCATATATTTCTTGAGTCTTTAAAAAAAATTCTGATATCTGCCTTTAAGTTGCTCCCTTTAACTTCTCCTCCTTCTCTTGTTTTTCCTCTGCCTCTAAGCAATAACATGTCAGTAATCCATTTTCGGTGTCCCATCCCAGACCAGGGGTTGGCAGCCACAGTGAAAGATGACAAAAGAAGCTGCCCTGTTCTAGGGGCAACACCAACCTGCCGAGAGAGGCTTTTTCCTTCATTTCACCGTTCTCAGACCACAAGACTTGCTCTGGATTGAAGGACAGGGAAGTTCACTGCTCCACTGCCTTATTTTCCTTTCTACATAAATCCCAGTAGCATCTCCTTACCTGACCTCATATTGTGGCTGGCTGATCCTACAGATGGTTTTTCTTCAATTTCTTTAAGAGACTTTTCTGAATGTCGAACCTCTGATGGCGAAGCTGTTTCTTTTCCTTAAATCATCCAAAGGTTCTACAGAAAACTTTCATGTTTCATGTCTTTGCAATAAATTGCACATGACCACAAAAATGTTTCATCACCTCTTTTATGAAAATTCTTAAGTAAATCAAATGTTAGTTGAGGTTTTTTTGTTTCTTTTTAGGGAGTAAAAATATATTTTGCCAGATTAAGGATGACTTCCTAAGATAACATTTAATCCTCTATAGTGGAGAAAAGTAGCATAAATCTGTTCCATATTAGTTACAAGACTAACAGAAATTCAGTTTTTACGTAGAATTCACTAAATAGTACACTAACAATCTGCCAGCTACAAAATTACTTATAAGGTCCATAGTGCTGCATGACCAAAAAACAGCCTCAAACACCAGTATTGACCCCAATGCTGAAAGTGACATCACAGGCAAGTAGACAGCACTTGAAAAATTTTAAAAAAAGAGGAAAAGAGAACATACACCCAGTGAAACTTGTCCATTTACTGAGTATTTTGCACCATTTCCAGAGATAATCTTGATGTCAGAGTTAACTAGTCAACTAGCTAATCGTAAGCTGGAAGCAATTTTAGCTACTTTCAGTATCCTTGATAAACTGGTGATTCAATATGCCAGTGTGAGTGATGAATTTCAGCGGTTTCAGGATGAATCTTACAGTATATTATACATGTCATAACAATCCCACACTCTCCAGAAGTTAGTAGTCATGGAATACATCACACAGTTTGACAAGCAAATCTTTCAACAAGATCTACGTTTATCTCCTATGACCTACAAAGCAACTCTTATCACAAAAAAATGCAGCAAGCCCAGCACATCTCAACATAAAGACAGATTGAGACAAATCTATCTACTTTACAGAACAGCCTCAGAGGACTATCAAAGTAAGCTAAAGATATATGTGCTCTCCCACAGCAAGATTTTTAAATCTATCTTAACCCAAACTAGGATGTTCACAGCGGGGGGAAGAAAAAAAAAAAAAACAAAACAGTGAAGTGCCAGGAACTAATAAGGAAACAGATAAGTTCCAAGGTCTTACATTTCATGTATTGTACTAAATAGCACCCTAATAGTGGGTAAGGATCAACTGTAATTTCTGCCAGAAGTAACCAAGGAAACCACTCATCTAAAAGTGCAGACATGGCGGGGGAGGGAGGAAAGGAAATGGACTCAAATCCAAACTCCGAAAACTTGGAAAGCTCTCTGCAGCAAGCCTCCAAAAGATGCAGCTGTTTGGAGAAACAGCTTATACATATTTATTGAAACATTTTTTGGTCTAAAAATCACAGTGAAGATGGAGCAGATTCTCACACAGTACTAAGAACAGACAATATGGACTCTGAGGCAGTGGTGTTGCGGCAAGTCAGGATTCACATTTTGCTAAGTCTTGCTCACAAGGTCTGAAACTTAGGCAGTTCATAGTGATTCATAGAATCACAGAAGGGTTTGACTTGGAAGAGACCTAAAAAATCATCTAGTTCTGATCCCTGCCATGGGCAGGGATATCTTCCACCTTTTCAATAGAATTTGATAGAATTACTCTTTCTTTGCAGCACTGCACTACAAGGCTTTTTTTTTAAGATCTCTGAGTGGCAAGACTTTTTTTAATAACCTCAAAAATTAATACTGTAGATGGCTCTTTGGAGCTATCCATGACACACACACCAGTAAAAGTACATACACCAGTAAAACACAATCCAAAGTTTTTAAACTCAAGACATGCGTAACTCTCTGTAGTATTTTGTCTACATGTTTAACGGAGCATTAATTGCTACCAGTTCATTTGCAAAATTCAATTGACTAATTCTAGTTTACAGAACTGCATATATTACCCATCTCCATCTACGCTCCAACACCACTACTGGCAATTGAAAATACACACTGTTTTTCATAGAAATTTGAGTATGTCTAGATGGTCGTGCACTCATTTCTTGCTAAAAATCAATGAGAATTTAGCATCTCCCTGCCTTTGGAAAGACCACAGTTGTCTCAAATATCAGGAATTTCTTATTATTCAGATATAAAGGCTATTAATTAGCAGCCAGGACAGACCCCACAGAAAGAATAGTGAAATTTTGTTTGTCTTGGTGTTAACTACAGAATTTTTTCAGTCAGTTCTTCCTTAGGTTACAATTGTTACTTTATTATTTACTCTACTAAATGCTTCAAATCTTCGAGACTACTCTGTTTTAATTTCTATGCCTATCAATAATAAACATACTAGTGATAGAACATAGCCTGCAATACTGTTTTTTGAATGTTCTGATGCCTGTCTTATAATGAGTAGTTAAAATTCACCCCTTTACTATTGGTTGCACCATAATTATGTTTTTGTTGGTTTGTTTTTTTTTTTTTCTTCCCTGTGCATATGATAGGGGTTTTTTGTCAAGTCTTTTTTGGGGGTTTTCTTCAACTTCAAACCAGTTCGAAGTGGATTACAGCACTGCAGCTGTAGTAGAAAAGAAAAGAGAAACAGGAATGCCTCCATGCAAATTCACAAGCAGAGGGAACACTTTTCAAGAACTTAAAAACCAGCTGCACAGCTAATTAGCCAAAATATTGGGGGTTTCACCACTTGAAAAAATAAGTAAATACTCCATTTTACAGTCATGTGGGCCCATCTTCTAAGTGCCTTATAGTTTGGAATGGGATGATACTATTTCTGCAAATTTAACTACTTAGGTGAAGTGGGACAAAGTCAAATTACAACAAAGATGGAGTGGAAATCTGTATGGATCTGGGATTAATTCAGGAAGCAAGACCTCGGACAGAAAGAGAAAAAGAAGTACTGACGTAGCAGAAGTAAAAAGAAGGAAGATGGTTGTAAATATATTTCTGGAGGGAAAGACAGAGATTGCTCATTTTTTGGCCTAATGAATAAACCATTTTAGTTCCTCCCCCCTTCTGCACCTGCTGCTTTGAAAAGCCCCTTCCACAACCAACAACTGAACAGCAAATGCTGCACAATGACTCAAATGTTGCTGGAGCCATGCCAGCAAAAATTACCACTCTTCAACCAAGATAAACATCATATTACTTCATTACCCTTTTAAAACATATGCAAATTAAATCCATTATTCTTTTTTCTTACAGAAATGAAGTTCCTTTGGCTGGAATTCAACAGCTCCCTTTGTCATCATTGACCATGAATGGATGAACTTCATGTAGATGATGCCCATTTCCCATCTTTGAATCAAACATTAATACCATTTGACAGTAATAAATAACATTTATCACAATAGGGATCTACTAATGATTTTCCCACTAAGCTGGCTCATCAGAACCTATCAGCTGACAACTGCATAAATGAGATTAGCATAACAGCTGCCTATGACAAATGTATCTAAATCATTTTAATGCCAGCTAGCTCTTTGATCTCCCTATCACGTTGTTGCCAAAACTAAATCCATTTCTTCAAGATACATGTTGTTTATTACAGATACATGTGTATATTCCACACCATTATGTACTCCAGAGAGTTCAGTAATTAAAAGAATTAAAAATACTGATTGGATACTGCCACTATAATGTAAACTCACAACACTGCATGTCAGAGTAGTATTCCACAGCCTACTTAATTCCCCACCTCCCACCCTGAATTGTAGGATTTAGTGTTTAATAGCTGTTTGTTTGTCTGAAACAAATGCATGTTTTAACGTAAATAAGTGTATTAGCTTCTCTCTGTATTGCTTACAGAAGCATCATTTTCCTACAATTGAAACTAATTCCCAATAATATGGGACTTGGTTCCATGCACACATCAAAGCAGCAATTCACTGTGTTTGTATAAATACAAAACTGAGAGGGAAAGAAAAACTTGCTGATAGAGAAATTTGGTTTTATTTGTGTTTTAATCGGTACCACAAGCAAGACCTATAAGCCTGTCATGCAAAATCATGAAAACAGATTTCAGCCTAAACCCAAGGTCACTGGCTCTTTTTCCACCTCTTTTACAACGTCTTTAGAAGTACTCTAACTTCCAAACACTGCAGCAGGTGACAGTCAATGAATTCCTCTACCTGAATTCTTATTGGCAGAGATCTTTAGGTCCCTAAGGAGACAGAAGGCTTTCTTGATGCCTCAAACACAAGGCAAAAGATGCCTTCAGGGGCTTCAAAATCTCAGCCAGATTTGAAATCATGTCTTCTTCTGTTTCCTCAAGATATTTTCCAATATTTTTACTTTCTTAAATAAGCTAAAAGTGTTTAAAAATATGTCTATTTGATTATATTGGCACCTACACCTTTCCAAAAACTGTCCCTCCTCTCCAGTATTGAATAATATTGAAGCTATCAATTTTAAATTTGCAATAGAATCACCACTGATTTTCTTGAGCTTATATTAAGCTTTTGATGACTTGACATATAAAGTAGCATCAGGCATGCCTACACTTGAGTGCCCATGATTTAAAAATCTATATTTACACCTTTCATGGACTGTATAGCTTTATGTGCATTTATTTTGTAGGTTTGTAGAGATTTGCATTTGTTTTCCCATCAGTGTTTTCAGGTGAGTTCTACACAGAAATATTCATAATTGTTTATACTTGAATCATTTTAAGGGTTATTCAATGAATAGATAAAAGACAGACTAGGTATGTGTGCTGCATTTAAAATTACAAAAACACATACCCTTTTACCCAATCAGCTAAGTAAATTCTAGAACATGAACCTTTTGGCTTCCACTGAGAACCAGCATTGAGCAGCACCAGAGCTCAGTTGTCCTAGAAGTAGCACCAGTCCATGGTGGAAAAAGCTGCTAAATAAGAACTTTGGAGGGTTTTGCAAAAGCATGGAAAATGTGCAAGTAGGAGAACTAATGAGATTGCAGACTGAGAACTGTTAAACTATTCAAGTTATAATGCTTTGCAACAAATATCTTGTTTTCAATGCTATAACATTCACAGGCACTTTCTTCTTTCTTGCATTTCACTTAAAATTCATGGGATGTTTTCTCCACATATTTTTCAAGTGTGCCTGCATATTTCATATCTTTGAAAAATTTCTGGCCATTATTTTTCATGTAAAATGGACAGAATCTATGGTCTTTTGTCCAAGGCCTTTTCTTGTGAAGCAGGCCATTTTTCATGGATGAAACTGAGGCACACACTTTCAGTTTTGACAGCATTTCTTATCATTCCCCACAGTTAGCATTGTCAACTTTCATTATTTAATTCTGAAGTACAAGGAAGGCTGATTTATACCCATGATGTATAATTACAGGCAGATGGAGTGCTTGGAAAGTAGAAACACTGAATTAGGGCTGTAGTGCCTTTGAGCTTCCTGTGAAAAGTCCTGTCTATGCCACCAGCTAAAAACAAAAGCCAAACAATTTAAACTAAATTAATTCATGCTGCTGTAAGCTCTGAGTTAATGAAAGTGAATAGAAAACTAATAAAGTACATTGGTTGTGGTTGCGAGGTAATTTAAAATGTTTTTAAGTACAAATGATGAAATGTGTTTGTATTAATCAAAATCATCTTTGAATGTGCTCATGGTCAAAAGGCTTTTTTTCTTAACCTCCACTTTGCTTGAAATCATTTTAACACAAGTCCACTCTGCATTTTGAAGAGAAAAGCGCTTTCTACAGTTCTTTCATATGATAATATACAGTATATTTTCAGCTGTCTTTTTAAAGTTTAAACAAATGGAAGGCTTATTAAGAAGATATCATAATTACATGCAGCTATTTTACTAGCTCTTATCTGAAGCAAAAGCAAGCAATTAGTTGAGAACATAAATTCATTCAAGACATTTACTGAACATGAGGGAATAGACCAGTGGGAGAAAATAGGCCCATTTTACTGTTACATCTTCCCTGCAGAAGTACAGTAAGCTCATTCTAGTAGATTTAATAACACCTAAAAAATAGCTCTTTTTTTTTTTTTTTTTTTTTTTAATAAACTGGTATTTCAGAAGGTTTTGAGACTCCTTTGCAAACATTCAAAAAATAAAAATTAAAATCCCCTCAGTAGCCTTAGATTGAGTTCAGCTACTTTGACAAGCAGTAAGGAGTTACTCTTTTAATAGGCACAGAAAACATCACCGGTGCAAGTGGTAACCGTGTCTCAGTAGCAGAAATCTAAGCCCACTGCTGTCTTGAGATGGCATATTACTTTCAAATTATGAGCCACTGAAAAATAAATACTAAAAAATACCAAAAAGAAAAAAATATTTCTGCTTGAAGCTGAATGCAGACACCAAAAGGAATTAGGAGCAGTATTAGGTTTTATTTATTTGATTTTTCTCTGTTTTTTAAGCATTCTATTCCCTAGAGTGATGATCACCATATCCCCCAGCCCTAGGCATTCAAAACATTCCACATATGTTTAACATTAAGTATGTGAATAGATGTATAGAAGACTATAGGAGCATTTAAAAGCTTTAAAACTAAGAGATCTGGTTAAAAGTGACAGCCTGGGAGGTTGGAAGGGAGGAAGGACTCCAGGCCTTGAGCTGCTGCTTGAGTTGTCACAATGATGATGGTGACATGCAACAAAACATTTTTCCCAACCACAGCAATTAGTCCCAGCATATCAAAACCATGCTCCAGATGAACCTCCTGGAAGAATGCAGATGACCAGATTTAAGGTGCTGACCTCCATAGAGCAGGGGCTGATGAAGGCAGAAGGGACAAGACTGCACAGCAGCACAGGGGAAGAAAAAGTTCTTCATGGACACACAGCATCTCCATTTCAAACTCTGTGTTTAAGACATCAACATTTCTGTTGTAACAAGAAACTTTAGTTAAGGGATGGAAGAGGGAATAAAGTCCAAGGTTCTTAATGATTACTCCATTATAGCTAGGTTCCAGAATTGTTAAAGTCCTTCACTGGACTTCTTCCCAGATCATCTGAGAAAGCTCTTCAGGTTCATAAACTTATCATTTTGTTAATACAGAGTACACAGTGCTGATTTTTAAGTCCTGGAAATGCAAAACGCAATCAGTACATAATGGTTACCTAATATGCTAGATTTACTTTTTATATTCCCATTTGATGATTAAAAGCCAAACAAAGATAATTTAAGACATATATCAAAAGTATTCCCTCCTCTGCTTTTGTTCTGTGGGTAAGCAGGAAAAAAAACGTAGAGGAGTATTGGAAACAAGATTTTTCCCCACACTCTTACAGGAAACATAGATAGCTCTTTCCCACATATTTAAGGTAACACCGACATGCAAATCTTCTTTATCTAAAAAGAATAAAGAACATTTGTGCTGGAATTTTCCAATGTTCTTTAAACTAGTAGAAAAACAACTGTTTTTCTAGTAGAAACATTTGTCAACCGCAGAGGTAGAGAAGTGCTTCATCTTTCTGCAGTTCTCTTCACTGGTAAATCTCAGCAATATTAATTCACTTTTGAGGAACATGCTAATGGTATTTTTTTCCTCTTGTCACCAGTTGGGCTCTGAATTTTTCTTTTAATGAATACAACATAATTCATGCATAGTCACTACTGAACCCAGCAAATTTATAATTAGTGACAATTTTGCACCTGCTGTTATGGGTAGATGCTATTTACTTTAATTTGATAACTTGATTATTCATTGGAAACTTTAGGAGGCTCCAATTATCTTACACATTTCCTGAAAAGAACATTGTAGTCACAACTGGATAAACAAACAAAAAAAAAACCAAACCCAAACCAAAAAAAAAAAAAACCCAGAAAAAACATTTTTGAGAACTTTCTAGTAATGAAGACCCCAGCAATACGCCCATAGTGGGTACATATGCACACACATTACATTGATGAATATCATCCCCAAGGTGACAGCAATTTTTTATATGTTTACAAATAAACACGATGGCTAAATTTAACCATATTTTTAAGTTAAGCTATTTGCTGGAGTTGGAAGTATTATGGATATTTTTATGCAGTAATTGATCCTGCTATTGTATGACTGCCTGTCTGCCTCTGATATCAATCCAACTACACAGAACGTTCCCATCTATCAATGACATTTATTGTTCCAAATTCCAGTAGGTCTTTGCTGCTGAAAGAAGGAATATACTGCATATATAAGAATTGAGCACAGATGCTGTTTGCATGTGTCTTCGACTGTACTAATCTTCCTGCTTCATATCCTACCACACCCTGGGTTTTTTTTTTTTGTTTGGTTTTTTTTTTTTTTTTTTTTTTTTTTTTTTTGTTGTTGTTGTTGTTGTTGTTTGTTTTTTGTTCAGAAGCCTAAGAAGAAGTAGGACTTTCAAAAAAAAAGTTAAAAAATGAAACCAGTCTGTATGGACATAACAAAATTTAAACAACTCCTCTGCTAGTCCTGCAAGTGTTTTACAAACCCAACAGTGGGAGGGCTAACATCATTTCTGCACTGGTACCACTTAAGAGAACAGAGTGTATTTGACACATGCTGATGGGCCTGCTTATCTTATAGGAAGAGCTGAAAACACTAGAGACTGCTCCCAAAACTGGGCTGGCAGGGGGAGAGTTCTAGACTCAATCCTGGATCAGCCATAAAACTCTTCATACAGTATAAAAGGTGACTCTCAAGACATTTTCAATTCTGCCTCACCCTCCAGCATTCAAAAGACTAAACCTACACACAGGCCACCGCTAGCTGGTGATTGCATCTATCAGCAGTAATCAGGCCCTGTGTTGCTTTGGGTGTTTTCAACATCAGCAAAATTGATGTTTCCTGCCTTATCAAAGTTTTTCATCTTTTACTTTAGAAAAAAAACAACATTGCATGGCATTAACTAAAAAGAATAGCCCTTCCCTCTCTCACCCCACATTAGAAATAAATAAAAAAGTTGAAAGCATTCCTGCCCTTGCTTCATCCTGAAGCAAGGTTTTTCTGACTCAGCTTCCATCCTCAATAAGCAAATGGTTCTCTAGATGACTGGCACTACAGTTATAGGCTGAATTCACCATTAGAATACTCATGGAAAATGCTATTTTTTTAGAATTATAGAGATATAATGGGAATAAGGACCCACATATTCAAGAATTTTTCTAATATTAAAGAAGTCAATTTAAGTAGATACAGAGCTATCAGCACACATGAGCACTGAATGAGTTTTTTCATACATTTTTATTTCTGGGGTCTCCAAATTAGGAGGATTATATAGTTCTTAAATAGATACTGATGCCATTATCAATGAGGCACATTGCTCAGGATTACTGCCTCCCAGTAAACTGGTACAACTTAACTTAGGCCACAGAATTCACCCCATGTGATATTCTCACCACAAGGCAATCCTTCCTGGGACAATACAGTCATGCAATGATGAGCTGAATTTGCCCTACAAAGCTGCCTGTCTTGCAGGCAGCTAACAAAGCCCTCATATCCTCCAAGATACACCCCGAGCTCATTACAGAGTTTTGGAAGACTTCATGTGAAGGGTGTAAGCTCAAGAGGACATTTGCCCTGTGGGGTTCTTGCAGCCAGACTGGAGTTTGGTTGGCCATGCAAGCCAGGCCCCCTCAGCTGCTCATAGCAGCTTGTCTCCATCATCCCTTGGACAAACCTTACCTCCTGCCAGCTGCAAAGGCCAGCACAAGATTTATTCTATAAAATAAATCCAAGAGCTAAAGCTAGGCCAATCAGATCAGCCATCCCCACAACTGCACTAATATCTGTGAAGATAATTTCTTCTTTAAGACAGTGGCTTCCTCAAAAACAAAATTTACAGGTTCTACAATCACACTTCTCAGACATCATAATATCCATTATAACTGTGCTTATTTTTTTATTTTTTTTCTGTCCAGAACAGTACTTGGGACCTTAAAATAACATAGCTAAACTTGATGAAACAAGGAACTATGTGTATGAATATCAATCTAAAGTAGCAGTTTGTGCTTGCATTATTATGAATTCAAGTGTCACATCAGAAATAATTTGCATTCTTGAGTATTTAGTTTCAGTGGTTGACTACAGTGAACACAGACTCACTGAATACAAAAGAAAACACTGGAATTCATGAAACTTGCTCTTCAAACTACTAATAAATCTATTTTAAAGTGCTTTCTGCTGACAATATGTATTAAAACTCAGTTTTAGCGTACACCAAAAAAGCCATGAATGTCACATCTTAAATTCTGTCGTGATGCTAGAATTTAAGCTCACTTTATTTCTGATCTGGACTATAAAGATGAGAAAGGTTTAAGAAACTCCTCAGGACACAGAGAAATCACCATCTTTGTTCCTGTAAAATAGCCATGGATATGTCCTTGGGAGAAATATCTCCATCCATTTTCAATCATGTAAACATGTTCAAACCTATGGGAGAAAGATAAGCTGCTTCTTCCACTTTATCTGTTGTACAAAAAGATGCTGCTTTGTCTTTAGAGCTCTGCTGATTCTGCTTTTAGCAAGCCAGTGCTCCATTGTTATTACTGTCTTTTCATTTGCCTCCAGGGGCTGAAAGAATGGTGCAGATGGTAAACAAACATGCTTTATGGTCTTGGAGCTTAGACTGAGAAATTCAGATTTGCTTTTCATTTCTGGAATGCAGCTAAGCACAGAAATTACTCAAAATTATTATCAAGCTACTTCTAAGTCCCATGCTATTCCTCTATGATTGTACTACCTAGCAGAGATGCCTCCTCTCAGTCTCCCAAAGTGACTGACAAGTATAAAAAATTATTTATGTACCTGCCTACATGGTATTGATGCAAGCTGCTCTTAATTATTAAATTTAATAATTAATAAATTAAATTTTTAAAACCTGAAGCCTTATGTCATATATATATATATATATGATATTGTTCACATAAATTGCATGGTCCTTAATTTGCACACACCAGTCCACTTTACAACTTGAATAAGGACAAAGTAAACATCTGCTTCCATCATCACACCCCATAGCTGTGTTCACAGTTCTATCAGAAGCCTAGAGCACCCTCAAAGGCAAATAGTTTGAATTTGACGAATAATTATATCCCTGTCTGACCAACAGACATCCAAGCATCAGTGTGTACAGACGCATCATTTGAGAACATCCTTTCCTAAGGATCCTGCAAGATAGAAAAAAAGCACTAAAACATGGTTCTGTGGTGGCAGTGAAAGCAGCAAACTAAAACACCCACAGTCCTTCAGTTACGCAACTAGATTTACTCAGCCGGCATATAACCCACTACATCTGCAAATAGGCAGCCCTGAAGGGAGTCCCAGCATAACTCCAAGGCAGGTGGAACAGCAACCAGACATGGTGTAACAGCAGCTCCTCCAGCTAGGTATCCCACACTTGCAGCTCACCCACAAAAAACAGGATCTGGCAGCTCCTACTGAGTCAGATGTGCACATGCCACTGCCTTAATCTCTTCCCACTTTATACAAATAAACACACTATGTATATAACTTATGCTAAAGATGGAGCAAGACTGTTTGCAAGAGCATGTAGTGACAGGACAAGGGGGAATGGCCTCAAATTGGAAGAGAGTAAGTTTAGATTCAATATTAGGAAAAAAACTCTTTACTCTGAGGTTGGTGAGGCACTAGCACAGGTTGCCCAGAGAAGCTGTGGCTGCCCCAGCCCTGGAACTGTTCAAAGGCCAGGCTGGACAGGACTTTGAGCATGCTGGTGTACTGGAAGGTGTCCCTGTCATGGCAGGGGGTTGGAACAAGGTGATGTGCAAGATCCCTTCCAAATCAATCCATTCTATGATTCTATTATACTGTTATGTGCATATAAAGAAAATACATGCATCCACACCCTACCCTTATTACAACCACATACCTCTTCCCAGGCCTGAGAACCTGTTCACCTCGTGGGGATGGCTTTTTCCTCTGTGTTTCCTCTTAAATTGAAACTTCAAAACTTCAGTCCTCAAACCTCCACTGTCTCTTTGGGAAGTGGAGAAGGAGAAGTTTACCCTCAGAATTCCACAGTCACTTGCACACAGCCTCAGTGCTGTCATCCAGTCCCATCACCCAAATGATGAGGCTACACCAAGTGCCACTTCTTCTGTACAACCAGCAGCTCAACTTTCCTCTATACAGAGCTAGACGGCTGAAATTCATGTCCTGTGTGATACCTGTGTTTGGAAATACTGTGGAAACTGTAAGGAATTTGAGGAGGGCAGAGAGCTGCAGAGTTTGGTTTAGGTATCATTAGAATCTCATTAAAAGTCCATGAACAAAAAAGTAGATTAGATGAAAGTGTTATTAAGACTGCACTACATTTAGTCCAAACTAAATAAAAATTATTTGGGGCACATGAAGGATTTTATTCAAGTATTCCTTACACACACAGAGACATATATTCAATAGAAAAACCAAAATAAACGTTTTTCTTTTGTAACACAACACTAACAAAATTAAAAAGGAGTATTTCACAAGCATAATTACGTCTTCTAAAAACCACCCCCTAGAGCCTTATAAAAAACCCACAGCCATATAAATTTATTTGTCACTCAGGAAACATTTTACTCAGCGTCTGGTTTTCTCTCCACCTTAAAGTTTGTTTATTTAAAGACATTTCATGCATATACAATAATTTCTTGCCCATCATTACTTCCTAGGCAAATCCAATCAGATATTCATTCTCACCAGGCATATTTCCCAACATGTCCCTTTTATATTCTTAACAGTTATGTAAAATAACACAAGAAGTAGCTATCTGAAGTGAGTTTCTATATAATTTATGGCACTGATGTCCATCAAGACTCTGAGCCATTGACCACCACCCTGTTGATGCCACCATCCAACCACTTTGTTAACCATGATCTTATCTAGTCATCAAATCCATCTTGCTCCAATTTAGAGAGGAGGATGTTGTGGGGGACTGTGTCAAAGCTTTACAGAAGGCCAGTTAAATGACATCTTCCCTTTCCCACTGGTGTGGTCACTCCATCATAGAAGGCCACTGGGTTGGTTATCCCCATGGAAGAATTAGCAGCAATGATTTTAGGAACAGCTCACCTTTAATCTCATGTGCTAAGTAAGGACAAATATAACTTGCAAAAGGTACTTAATAACAAGACGTCATTCCATGATTGATCATGATACACACCATACTGCAGCATGGGATCATAATACCAGCACAAGAAAATCTGTAATAGCAATATAAGAGCACTGCTCAGGGGTTCAGTGAGTAGAGGGAATAACTAATGAAAAAGGTGGGGAAAAAATATCACAGAAAAAAGGCCACAATTAGAGTTACCTTTTGGAATGAAGAATAAAGGCTCAGGAAGGGGCATGCTTAAAGGACATTGAAAAGTGTTTGAAACTTTTTTTTATCCTGCTCAAGTCCCAGTTTTTAATGAGGCACTACAGATTAAAAAGAGACAGAAAAAAATCTGAATGAACAATCAGAGGAGTGCTTGAAAACTGGGAACATTTGAGGGATTTAGGGAAAAGCATTTAACAGAAATCTTGGTTACAAAGGTTGAAAATAGCTTTCATACTTAATATCACTGTTGAAAAGCTGTAATTTCATCTGGCTTCTTCATACAAAACCCATGAAAAAGAAAAAGGCAATATTGATCTAATAACCAAAACATATATGTCTCCCTAGAAATATAAAGACAATATTTGCTTTAGCTCATTTAATGTGATAAGAAAGTACAATAATAACTTGTAGCAATTATAGAAGAGATATTACAATTTCAAATTATAGTGAAATAACATGTACTTATTTATCAATTCAGCTTCAAATGTTGTCCCATTTATTTGCTCCATGAAAAATGTAGTTTAGATATTGTATGTGCATATATTTTTCTACGGGTATTTCATTTGAAATGTGCCTTGCCTTCATTAGAATACAGCAGAGGCATGAAGTGCATAATCTACAATTCTTATAAGGCAAAGGGCACCTCAGAAAGAGATATTTCAATAGCAAATTGAGCTGGAAGAAAATGTGTCAGTTCAATTCACCAAATTGAAGAGATTTCATTTTAACCTACTTATCTCTATGCTCCATGAGAAAGATTAAGAATGGATACAACAATAAATCCACCAGTGAAAAAATTAGATTCTCAGATGCTAAGCATTCAAACCCAGCTCTCATGGTATTATTTATCAGCAATTTTAAGAGATCTGAGCTCTTTGAAACTGTTCCCTACTTTAAATCATAACATCTTAAAGAAAACTTATCCTCGGACCTCAAGATCTTGGAGATACTTGATATCAGAGTTGAAAGATTTACCAGTAAAGCCAGCAGTAATATCTAGTCATGATATCCAGCATATTTCGTTGTATCACTTCCAAACTCTCCTTAGGCAGTGTATTGAGAAACTTATTTACTTATACAGGCTACTTCAAAATTCTGTATTTGTGTCATACTCAAATCAGATATCATTCCCATTCCCAGAACTCTAGAACAAAGCTTAACCCTACATGACCTGGCAAATGCATTTAAAGTCCCTACCAGATATGTTCAGTGGCTATAAACACTACACTGCTCCTCAGGCTGGCCAGCACGCACAGGCCTGTGTTGGGAAGCAATGGACTTTCTTGCTTGTACAAGAATGTACAATTCTGTGAGAGGAAATACTGCCAACACTGCCTGAAGAGTTTGGAAGGTATGAAAGCCAGGGAAGACTTAGAAATATACAAGTTTCTCAATTAAAAACCTTAAATTTTTGCCTTTTTTAAGTAAATAAGTACAAATTACAGAAGTTATGGAAACAAAATTTTACAATGTGTGACAAAGTGGAAAGAAATTCTCAGAAGCTCCTTGGAAAAAGCATATTAAACAGGGATTAGTAGATAAGAGATTTAAAGATGACAGAGCCTGGAACAAAAATACAGAACATCACAACTGCAATACTGTATTTTCATGTTGCCTTTGTAATGTCATTTAACCCCTACTTGGAGAAGCATCTCTACTGTCTGTAGGTTTTCTTTCTAACTCCCAGTAGAAGTTCTAAACATTGCCTGAATTTGTGTGAGGTCCACACAATGCATTCAGTATGTTATACTGCCCCAGAGTTCACAGCAATGTTATTCTGTGCATCTCTTGACTGTTGAAAGAACGTGAGGGAGGAAAAGAAAAAAAAACAGTCCCAGAAGACTGAGATTTTAAATGCATGTTGAACACTACTAGATACACATTATAAAAACAATCCCACAAGGATCAGCTCTATTAAAATTCTAGTCACAGTTCACATTAAGCCAGCTTATTCTTTTCTATTTAATAAACAAATTACTTGAACTTTGCAAATTTGTTTTTAAATTTAAATACTATTCCTTTGCAAAAGCTTTTTTATTGTTACTAGAAGCGTTGGTCTTGACAAAGACTAAATTGCAGCGTTTGGTAGGTTTTTCCTCTTTCCATTGAGAACAGCTAAGGGAAAGGGAGAGACAGCTGTTAGAGAAATTTGAAATTGTGTCACTCCAGAACTTGTTTTTGCCTTCATTCTCATAGTCCTGCCTTTTATAATATAACATTAATTACGCAGCTGTATGATCATGATAATGTGCTATGGCATTTCATTCCTAGAGACCAAGCACAGAGCCTGTTGAAGACACCTGTAGTCTGTGGGCTACTTATAAAAACCAGACTTTACTCACCAGTGCTGCCAAGTTATTGAAAATAGGTACAGATTCAACAAAAATACTCCGCTCACTCTCATCAGAGAAGAAATATTGAACTTATCAAGTGTCATGAATTATGGAGTAGATTTAGTTCCTTCTACAGCTTCAACAATAATTGTAATACAACCTCTGCACAAATTTGTAAGTCTTTCAAAACCAGTGGAGAGCCATGACACAAACATCCATTTATGCAAAGTCTGGTAGATAAACTTCCACCTCCCTAAACTGAACAGTGAATGCAGTGCATCACCTGTTATGTGCATCAACTCAATTCATTCAAAAATCAAAAGCTGAAGGACAGACACAAAATACTCTTGCATAATTCAGAAGACTGGAAACATAACTATACATTGTCCATCCCTCCATGAAGAACAGATTTAAACACAATTCTGTAATATACTGTAAAAAAGATGAAGCACTGAACTACTTCTTATAAGCTATATCTTATTTATGAAAATGTAGATTCATATTTTATTACCTGAAAGAAAACCATAGCTCAAAGAGGTGAAAGAGAGCAAGTCTAGGAATAAAGGAATCACCTGCCAAAGATGCTACTGTAGTTCATCAATTCAAAATAAATTAGTAAATTATCTTCACTAAAACAACCTCTACAACTTCAGCTCACTACACACTAAATATAACATACCAAGCAAGTCAGAGGGAAAAAATCCTACTGACTTTAAGAATCTTATCTTTTCCACAGTATTTTCTGAAGAGAATAGTGTAGTAGGCAGCAGCACTTTATCATAATAAACACAGCATTTAGTAATAATGCCAGATAACAGAAAACAGTATAAAAACACTAAAGCACACAAAACTTAAAACAATTTTTTTCTCTTAACAGCTTTTATAGATTTTCACACCTATGGTTCATCAGAAAGACAACAGATACACAAAAAGGAGTAAAAAATGAAAAATGAAATACCTAAGGATACACTGGTATGTTTTGCATTTAATTTCAGGAGAGAGTATGCTTGCTTTTTTAAGCTTCAACAATGGAATAAAGATAAAATTTAAATAAAGTTTATTTGCTCAAAAATACTCACAACTGCTATTGCAGTAACACAATGCAAATATGCAAATATGTCTCCTGCTGGCAGCAGGAGACAGGGCTTCCCAAACCTGCAGTTTTCCCATACCTCATTCAAATGTATGCTCTTATTCCACAGGCAAAGTTCTTTTGAAAATTATATTTAAAGTTCCTTGTGAAATACAGCCTTATTATGAAATCCTTCTTGTTCACAAGATATAGAACATTGTGCCCACTGAAACATTCAGAATTATAGCCCACAATTCCATTCTCTTTGTAGTACAGGCTTTCTGGCACATTCAATTTTTGTTTTTAATTATTTTATTCTGGGGAACAGAGTTCTCAGATTTATTACTAAGGTGGACTCCAAAGGCAATATTATTATAGGTCTAACAGGTGAATAAACCAATACATTTCTTCAATCCATAAAGCAACTGACTGCTCCTGGAGAAAACAGATGTGAAAGGCTGAAGCAGATTTCAGAGTCTCATTCTGAAAGTAAAGAGTAATAATGCAGAAAAAAAAATAAGTATTTATAAATGTCTGCTCTGGTTCTAGAGCGTACCACTACCTGAATTAGTTAAGATTATGTTCTATTGAACAATCAAAGACTTTTTGTACTTTTATACTCAACCTTTTTTTAAACATCTAAGATTGCATTTTTTTGTTTTCCCCCAGTGACATAGGGGTACAACCTTAAATGGCAGATCAAAAGGGTTAAATTGGTCTAAATTATAAGCTACAGCACATATTCCTTGCTCAGATAATAGAATATACTGAGTTGAAAAGGAGAGGAAGGATAATAAACTGGTAACATTTATGTGTTTTTCTCACATCCATGTATGATTTAGTATAAATAAGCAAAGGTACCACCAGAAAAAAAAAGGCAGCATAAAATCAATGTTTCATATGTTACGACAGCTCAACACTTTATACATCACAAACTCAAAATATACTCTCAGAATCCCAAAAGAGGTAGATATAATATAATTCTACATATGAGTAAAATGGAGCTACTTCTGGATTGAAATACAGCAGCAATTCAGCAGCCCACATCAGTTTTTATGACAGGACATTAAAGATTACTGTTATTCATTTCAAATTGCTGTAGATAATTACAGAACTTAATTGCAGAGCTGGAAATACTCCAGACATGAAAGGTGTTAATACCTTCCATCTTACAAAAAACGCTGTGCTCTCTAATGATTGGAAGTATTATCCACAAGGTTTTCATACTGTACCTTCCAGCACTATGATAAGGCACAAATTTATAGCCCATTGGAAGAAAAGAACAAGGCACCTTATGACAATATCATTACTGACTGTGAGGAGATTTGCTGAAAGGTATTCCACCTAAGCAGATGTAACACCTAAATGCTCATGTGGATAACCGCAGTCCAGAGTACATAGCTGGGTTACAGTGTTTTTCTTCATAAGATAAGTAAATATATCTTTTAATTGACCACAAAAATGCCATCAACTTCATGGAATTATACTGCAGCTTCCCCTGTTTGCTTGTGCTTTGGGTTTTTTAAAATTGAATTAATCTCACAGACTTCAAAAATCACTCAACATATTTAGAGAACATTACTAATAAAATACTGAACAGTATTAAAACAATAGATTATTCTAGTTACTGTAGAATATTAATCAAAAAATAAGATTATGCCTCAGCTTTTCTCCTGCAGTCCTACCTGAATGATCCCAGCAAAGCTACTCAGCCTATGCTGGAAATAGTCTTGATATACCCTGTCATCAAGGAAAAACCATGCATGTCTGCTTAGTCTTTTTGAAAAAAAACAACACAATTCTATTATAGGTACTAAAAGTCATGATTCTCCCAATGCTACCTCAAAATTTGTATCAAAAGTCCAAACACTGTCATTCAAATAGGAACATGCTGGTATGTTACACTAATGCAGTCTCACTCTGGTCATGCTTTTGGGATCTAGAGGAGAGGTATATCACTACAGAGATGTTTTGAAAGTAAATAAAACAAATATATAAATAAATCCCTCAACACAAACACAAAACCTGCCAAAAGCAGCAATGCACATAAAGCAAAAAATTACATGAAAGAACTTCTGAATTTCATATTATTTTGGAATTTAAGTCAGCTGTTTCATGAACAAGAAAAATTAAATTTTGTAGTCATAGGTAGTCAAGTAGCCAGGAGATATGTTAAATTTTAGCAAAAAAGTTTGACTCTTTCAAAAAAAAAAAAAAACAAAACAAAACTGCCAAAAAACAAACCCTCCCTCCCCAAAAAAACCCCAAACAAACAAAAAAAACAAACCCAGAAAACTTTAAACCAAACACATCTGAGGCAGAACAAACAATGTAAACAACATACAGGAAAAAAAAATGCAAGCAGTGATATGTTACAAAGTCAAGCCTCTAAATTAGTAAACAACTGGGTTAATTAATATTCTGCCTCATTCAGTGCAGAGAATGGCAGTTTGTGTAACAAGCAGATCTTCAATATTTTGGTTCATTGACACTAAACCCAAATGACTCCTACTTCCTTTATCGCACACTATTTAAAGCTGTATCCTGGCACCAGTTAATTTTGCCATTTCATTTTTCTTTAGTATTCATCAGTATTCTGTCTTACAATTCCATAAGTGTGGATTAGTATTGAACTCTCAGAATTTTCCCATGAGGCATGGGTTGGAATTTAACATGAGATTATTCTTTGATTTCTCATCCCATTCGTTATAACTTTTCAGGTAAGATTTGAAAGACAAAACTCTTTCATAACTTTCATAACTACTTTCATAGCCCCAATTCATCACCAAAGGAGACTCCTGTGAGTGTGGCACACGTGTCAGTGGAAGAGTGGGACTGTGGAATTAGATCAGCCCCAGTGCATCACTTCAACACCCAGCTGGGCTGCCAGCAAAGATGGAATTCCGAAACCAAAGAACAGCACTAGCAAACCATCACAGCAGAGACCCACAACACACCTTAAAGGATTTCACAGACTTGACTTGCACCGTTTTTCTGCTACCAGCCATACCAAAACTCTTACTTATTCCCCAGTTCTCCCTATGTTTTCCCTTGTGTTTGTGATTACAGGTTTCTCTCTTGAGCCTTCCCTATTCTCAGTATCCAGTCCCAACAGGTAGGACTGATAACGCAGTAGCAAACTGTTCCCAAAAAAAGAAGTTGTTTGTCTATCTGGCCAACAGAAATGGAATCAACTTAAACAAGTAGAATCTTTTTTTTTTTCAAATTCAAGAAATTAAACATACAATCAAATCTCATATACATTTCTACATGCCAGTTAAACTCACTAAATATTAATGGTGAGCTCCAAAAAGCCAAGGTAGAGAAAGCCAGCTCTGGTATTGAGACTGCCACTCTTTTTGGCTGAAGTAATTGGTCAATATCTTCACTGACATCAGTAGAAAAGCTCCTATTGACCTATGCAGAGCATGGATTTTACCCAATGAGTCAAATAGTGCATTAAGTCTCATTTGTCTTGAAGAACTTCACTGAAAGGATTATCAAAAACAATTAAAGCAGTCTGGCAACAGGCACGTTAAAGATCAAGTGTGTATGTAGCTGACATGTCTGCAAAGCTAGATAAAGCCTGGTATTGTAGGAACCAAAACCAGCACAATTGAGCAAGTGCATCACAGAGATAAGAGCATAATTTGAGTATCAATACTTTCAGGGAAGAAGCAAATAAAAAAAATACCAAAGGTCTCAAGAAACATCTTTGCAAACCCTTATATGGGACATTAGGGAAAAAAAAAAAAAAAAGAAAAAAAAAAAGAGAGAGAGAGAAAATGGCTTTTACTGCACATAGACAAGATCAGTTATGGTAAGAAACCAGAAAGGAAAGATTTCATCTTCAGCATCTGAATACTGCTCTGGATAATATTTCAGAAAATTAATCCATGCTATTCTCTTTAGCATAGAAAAAATTGAGTTCTCAAAGACAAACATATCCTTTTTTTTTTTTTTTTTTTTAAATGTCAGTATGTGAGTTATTTATATCAAAACATACCTAGCTGGGTGTTCCAGAAAAAGGAGATAATAAATCAACTAAACTTAAAGTTTGCAATTCATTCAAAACAATGTACCACTTTCTCAGGCTTGTCCCTGGAAAAAAATAAAGTTGGTTAATTTTGGTTTGGGTAGTTTGTTCTGTTGTTTTTCTGGGTTTTCAAAATAGATTATTCACTTCTTTTATCTTGAAAACAATATAATGAGCTCCTCCATATTTAGAAACTTTTAGGCATATTACTTATACTCTTGTGAGCTTTTTGTGAAGAAACAAAATATTAATTACCTCAATGAATTGTAGTTGTTTCCTTAAGTACTCCTATTGCTATTTGTCTATGAGTATGCTCAAATGAAGACATTATACTGCCATTGGATAAGGAAAAGCTGCAACTATATCATTTACCTACAGCAATTTATTCAAGGTTTCATCACCATGCTGCTTTGAAGATGAAAATGAAGGCGTTTACATTTAATGAAGACCATCTGAAGTGTCTCCACTGCAGCTGCAGGCTCTGTAGAATCTGTTGTGCAGGAGGCAATATGCTGCATTGTAATGCAGATTTTCTTAAGAGTGCATCTGCAGCAACAAGATCATTTCCCATGGTCTTCACTGTATTTCTTCTATTATTCATAGAACACAATGTAAATGAAGCTATAAATTTTACCACATACTAAATGTAGAAAGAAGATAATGGCAATTGTGAATTATGAATGAATCACTGTTATTGTGATTCCTCAAGGATTCTGATGTAGATGATTACATGCATGCAAAGACACTGTAGCTAAACTTCTTTATACTGATCTTGAAAAATGATTCTAAGATTATTATCATTAATATACAGAATTCGTAGATTTGTTTCTCATGACAATGCCAAATACAACTAACTGTCAAAGGCAATTACATATCAATGCTACCTAGGGGCAGGCAAACATACTTGTATTTGGAATTACTGAATTGGGGAAGAGAAAGATAATAGCTTGCAAAAATGTGTTTCCCAGCTACCCACATGTGTTCTTTCACATTTAAATAAGCCACAGGCAAACTTTGTGGAGTATTCTGTAGTGAGCACATTCAAATGCCAAGTAATAAGCAGTGAGATAGAGGCTTGTCTTTTTTTGTAAGGTGGCTGAAAATGAAACAGTTTCTTTAAATGAAAGAAGTATTCTACAAATTGCACAATCCAAAAAACTCTACAAGTATGAGCCTGTCTTTGCCAGTTTTATCATGATAGCAAGAGGCAGATTATTACTCTCTTGCCCATTAAGAATAATTCTCTTAGTGATATGATCAAAGTCAGGAACTGCTCCTGTTTGATAATGTATATAAATTAGTAGAATTATTCACTAGAATTTTCTAGCTATAATTAACATCAGCAAAACACTAACTAAATCCCAAAGATATAAAGAGTAGCAAATGTATTTTAAAATTAATTGGGTACAGAAATTCTCACCCACTGTGAAACCTCTGGAAATTTGTTGATTTCTCATAACCACCTTTGGTCTGTTTGCAGCTACAGGGTAATCAACTGACTCTATCACCCCTTTAAACAGACTTGTTGACTTAAATACTCATCCAGGAAAAGGATGAGTAAGACATTTCCAATATGCATTTCGGATGCTCCCGAGTTCATTATTTGGGAATCATAGGCAGGGCCTCCAGGTCCTTGTCCATTTTTTCCACATTAGAATCTGTAGTAAAAGAGTCAACTTTGAAGTAGTGAAAGTGAGGGATAATAATGGAATTTGCACACCCTCTTTATATTCAATGCAGCCTCTTTAAGTTGGCACCAAGGCATACAGTGTCAGCATGAAAAAGACTGATATATCTTTCTCTCCAATGGAAAAAAATAAAAGATAAAATAATGAGGGTTCTTAATCCAAGTTCATTTCAAATAACAGAAAAACAATCCACCATAAAAACAGAATAAACAACTAATGACACCCATTTATGCCTAACCAACCTGAAAATACTTTAATGGACAAGATAGAAAAACTTGAAAATGAACCAGTGAAAGTCTCAGGATATATTTTTGGCACCTTCTGTATTTCCATACAGGAGAGCATCAGCCTACCATAATTAGGACTTTGAGGGTAGAAGCATATTTTTATACTTTTTGTGATTTCTAACCTGTATTATTCATTCACTAGAATACCATGCTACTCATGTGCTTATGTTCCTGTGGCAATTTTGTTCCACTTTACACCAACACAGATGATTTTTTTAATTCACTGGTATTCTGATCATATTCACTATCTCAACAAATTAAAAAAAAAAACAAAAAAAAACAACAAAACACACATACACACACACACACACAGAGACCCCCTAAGTCAACACACAATATCACAAGTTAATACAAAAGTCTGAAAAATATTTTTAAAAAGCAGAATTTCAGAATGATTTGTTATAGAATTCCTGTTGTGGGATGAACCACTACAGGAAAAAAAAATAAAAAGGTAGCTAATATTTGTTAATGTACCACTAAGCTGAAAAATAAAAGTGATTAAATAGATTTAAGAGCCTTATATATAACAACATAGAACCACTAGTTACTACACTGCAGTAGGATCTCACTCAAACATACCATAAAATTCATTCAGCCAGATGCAATATGTGGAGTCCACAAGCTTTCGCTGTAATACATATTGTGAAAAACACACCCAAACAAAAAGTGACTAAAAAATCCCAACAACAAAACAAAACAACCCAAAACACAAAGTTTAAGAAGTGTCAGCCCTAAACTGCCGTTTCCCTGGGAATTCAGTGTTTGTCAAGCATGTAAGCTACAGATGTAAATTTATGCACAACAATCTACCATAGTGCTTGGTGATATGCTTTAAATTGCTGTGCAAAAACTGCACAATTAAGCTTCAACACAATGGCAATTTATATATCATTTGAATTTCACAGGTGGAAAAACTGAGTGGTAAGTGAAGCTAACTGATTCAAGATATTCTTTGGAGGGACCAACCGTGAGGTCAAACATGGAGGGCTAATCATTAGGGTACAGAACAGAAGAATACACAGACAATTAAAAATTGACATCATCAAATGTAATAGTGGGGCCATAAAGCCAAACTCTCTCCAAAGAATCTACAAGTCTGCTCGGTCCTGTGGGCAAGTATCCAACTGTGTTACCCATTTAAAGTGCCTGGCACTTCCTATTGGCACATCTACATCTTCTCCAGACCTCAGCTGCACTCACCCTCTCTCTCTTCTAACAGGGTTTCTGAAGGTGTGTCTGCAGGTGCCACCTCACCTGGCACAGCTCAGACACAGCCCTGAGCACACATAGAGGGTGGCACTGCCAGCACCATAGGCTCAGACTGCAGGCTTGTCTCCATGAGCTTCACCCTGCACTGGAAGTCCTCTCCTAATAAATGTGGCCAGCTTTATACCCCTTCTACGTGAGAATCCAACAATCTTTGCAGCTGGAAAAACTAGCACACTAGAGAAACTTAAATGATGGTTTCCAAATATTTTGAACACCATTTAATTGATTGGAGAGGAACTTCTTAAGACAATAAAATAAGAGAAGTCTACATTTCCTCCCCAAGACATTCATTACAGTTATAGAGGAAATGACTACATAGAGCAGGGATTATGTATCACTGTACAAAAGTGTTCTTTGATCTGGTCTAGATGTACATACATTAACTTTCCCAAGAAACATTTAAACAAAGTGTTTGTTTATTTGCAGGGGCTCTTCTGAAGTTAAACTTAGATGAGTGGGCAAATAAAGTTCAGAAACATCAGATGTAATTAAAAACATTTCCAAGTAATTCTGTACATGGTTAACACACTCTCGCCATATGAAGTTTAATAATGTTGTGCAAAACAGAGATAATCTAATTCTCTTTTTAAAGGAGACACTGGATTTCTTGTGTTTTTGTCAAACAGAGGTTTGGTTAATTCATATTTCTCAAGCTGACTAACCTAATAACACAGTTGGTTTTGGTTTCCATTCTCTTAAGACAGGATTTAGAGAAAGGTTTAACTTCATCTGAAAAAAGAACCCGACATATTTATGAAATCAACTACTAATGGTATTACAAAAAAAAAAAATTAGAACTCTAGGACCAAACAGCAAATTTAGTTTTGATTCTGAAGTGATAGTCAACCAGATAGACCGAATCCAAACACTGTTCAGACACTGTCAAAACTCTTGTTTCCTCCCAATTTTGTTACTTATGCTGTTGCTCTGTGCATTTGATCAATAGCAAGCTTCAACATATAAACCAGGATTCAGTTTAAGATTCACAGGAGACCAGAAGTGTCTGCAGATTTGAAACAAACCACCCACAAGGCAATACTCAGCCTGGTACTTGGCAGGGTACACAGAAGCATCTGAAATATAATCTCTGAAAGAGTTTGATTTAACCTTCTCTTTCTTTAAGTGTATCAATTAACATTCACTCAGATAACATGCATTTGAATTATTTTAAAAGAAATCACATCATCAATATATGTAATTCTAAATTTCTTGTACCACTCTTTCAGAAGTTTTTCATGTAAGCTCCAATTTTTGAAGATAAAGTTTCATAGAACTACACCAGGGGTATTTGAATCTGAAGTGCTACTGACAAAAACATTCCCTGGTAACAGCAAGATTGATGATGTTTGCACAATAATTGTGTCAAAGTCAGATAAATTAAACCCCAAAAAACTAAATCCAAAAACACACATCTCCCTTCCATTAAATCGACACAAGGACATAACATGAAATTCTGAACACCCAGCAATGTTAATTATCTCTTGTAGTATCTATAAGAGCTCAGCTTCCAAAAAAGTTTGAAGTTCCTATTTGATTATTCTATACTTCAGAACGTTTGAGTATCTCTCCTAAGGAAATTAATTGCAAACATAATGCTCTCCAGAAGTCCACGTGTTGGGCATCTCCAATGGCTTCTGAGGACTCCTGACAACAACCCAAAGATGAAACAACACACCAGTGACCATCACACCAGTAGGAGTATGAGAGTCCAACCCAGCTCCTGATTATCACATTATCCTAATCATCACATAAGAGTGAAATTAAAGAAGATGGCACATCCCTCCCTAACGGGGCTTCAAAACTAGGCCTCTGCTCCAGCAATAATCTCTATTTTAGGAGCCCAACTACATGTTACAAATAGTGAGCCTCCAATGATGACTAAGAGCTTTGCTTTGCTGAAGAAAATATCTATTTCCATCAAAATATAAGCCTATAAATATAAGCATATTTATTTCCACTAGAATTAAAAAAGAAAAATTGCCAGACCCAGAACAACAAATATTCTACTATTCTAAGTATTCCAGTACTATATTACAAACCTGCCGCTTTCAGAATTTCATTTGATAGTTTTGTTAAAATTGTTACCCCACACACTGCTGTAAAGATGCTGTTCTATTACTGTCACTTTCACAGTGTATTCCTTTATTCTAAGATTTTTCTCCATATGTCCATAGAAATCCATTTTGTTGAACATATTGGCAGTCTTTTAAGATGTGATTTATAGTACTACTTAAGCACTTATCACTTGATATTTGGTCTTCCAGCTACATTATTATTCCGGGCTACAAAACACTAAATACCTCAGCAAAGCAAACATTTCATAATTTATGTTTTCATACTAATTTTCAGACAGAAGGTGGTATTTTTTTCTGACTTGTTTATTAATCGAAAAACTAAATAAAGCTCCTAATGATTTAGATGTCAAAATGGCTTGTTCTTCATCAGCATGATGAAGCCTAAGGCCTTGATATTGAAAAAAAATACTGCCACCTCCTTCAACTTGAACATGAAAGTAGCCTCAGTTTTTTCAGTAGACTTCTTAGAACTGTAAACTAATTATGCTCTTTTTTCCCCCCTCATTCATAAAGAAAATTGATAGTCATTACTACATGAAATAGTACAGCTAGAAAAATCAGACATGTTTTTGGAAACAACCCTTCCCTAGACTCTAGTAAGAGCTCTGTACTCCAAAGAGCAATTTTGCTTTTTCTACCTATCACCTAATTAATAATATTCTCTCTCTTTTCAAGGTTTTACTCATTTTTATGCATAGATCATTACAGCTGAAACAAGACTAACATTACTTCTCTACAGCATAATCAAGCAGATGAATTCCCTGGATTTCAATGAGGCTAACCAGGCAAAATGACAAGCAGACTGCATGTCCCAGTATAACCATTCTAAAATGCAAGCAGAAAATAGTCATTGGAAAATTATTATTACATATACAAAGCTCTGAAGTCAATATTAGAATGCTTTCAAACTGCATAATAAAAGTTTTTCAAATCCTTTCAAGCCTACTGACATCTAGAAAAATGAAGACACCAATCCAGCATAGCAAGATTCACTGTGTACACTGAAAATATCTTCTATTCCATCACACATTACACAAAACCCTCTGGAAACACAGCATAGGATCTGTTGTGTGAAGCACAGAACCTGAGGAGACAAATAGGTAAAAAGAAAGTGGAAGCTGCCCAACAAGGAGCTGCATACTGGAATCAGAGTTTGCATGAAATTATGGGAGATAATTCCCGTAACTGAGCACTGTAGTCTACCATTTCTTCAGACAAATATCAGTGACACAGAAGATAATTTTGAACTGTACTTGCAAGAAAATCTGTTTGGCTAACAGGAAACAAAAGTACTTTTTTTTTTTTTTTTGTGACATATGCGTGAAGTTCTATAAGAAAACACATTTCAACAATTGAGGTTGCTGAGTTACAACACATGAAACTAGCAGATTTTTAAACAATTTTCCACTACAAGCAAGGAAATTAATGTTAGGGACATCAAACATTAACTGTCAATGTTTCACACTAGTCAATGTGAATGTATATGTAAAAAAAAAAAAACTTCAAGAACATATAAAACAGAGTTTTAAAGGTCTTTTTTGTCTAAGAAAATACCACTTTTAACATAAAGAGCAAATCAACATATGCAGATCACTCAGCAACAAACAGTCAAAAGGGTCATGAGCCAGCACTAAATTGACAGAATGTGTAGAAGGGGCGAGAACTTACTGAAATGTGCTGTCACTTCAGCACATAGTCTGCTTTTTTGGGGGGGCAGCAATCAGCAGCCCTCCAGTAACTCAGTAGTCCTTAACCCTTCTGGGCATAGAATGAGATGACCACAACAACCTTTAAGTATCTTATATCGCAATACTTTTCATCAAATGCAAGTTGAGTTTTCAGATATCAACCAAAATGTTTGGATGAAAAGTAAGAAGACATCAATATAACTAAAGAAGCAAAATGAATTTACATGTATGAAACTTTGAGAAAGTATTTTTAGCAGCTTGTAATAGAGCCTCCTAAGACCCTTATTTTCTCCTTCCCTGTGGTAAGTGTTCAAAAGTTCTCTATTTTGAAGCCAAATAAATGTCCAGTACAGCACTAACCCAGAGAATAAAGACAAAAATTGGAAGGGCAAAAGCCTAACTATATAGAATACTTTCTTTAAAATTTTATTTTAAAATAGTTCCATCTCAATAATGTCATCAAGATGAACATTTCAAAAACCCAAAATACTGTCTTCAGAGCTCTGAATTGAATAATAAGGATAGTATAATGTTATTATTTCACATTGATAGACAGATGAGCAAACTGGAATTGCTGAGAAACCATCAACTGTCTAAAGACTTTGTTTCTAACAATCCAGTATTTGCAGCTCTCAGTTTTGGAGGAAAATTCTGTGAATGAAGTATCTTCTCATTAACCCCCTCTGTCTTCTATACAATACTTTAATGAGCCTGATTCCTCTGACTTCAGCAAAGGCAGTTGAACAATGGGAAGCCTGTGCAGAGCCATTGCCTCACATGTTGTAGGTCTCTTAATGAGTTAATAACATGTAGGCCACATCCTGCACAATCAGCATGAAAACACCAAAACTCACACATTGCTCTTTAGTGGTGCTCCAGATCTTTGTCTCTTTGCCCAGCCATAACTTCCATACCAGCTTCTTGCCTCATGACTGGTATTAGTTAATTCCTAACTCCAGCTGTATCACTGGCTTTCCTGGAAATCATCCTGTTGTGTTCTTAGGGCTAACACAGGGTATAGAACACATATGTGATGTGGAAACTCTAGAGAACACATACACAAAAAATACTTATGTGCCTTTTCAGTGTCATATGTACATGAAATAGCAGGAAGGCTGAAGACACTAGCTTGGCAACAATTGCAGCATGACTGAAGGACTCCTAGAAAATTTGAAAGCACCTGACATCTTGTTAAAAACTTACAACCACAGCTTTGGAAACAAAAATTTCTCTTACAAGGCTTACAACTTCCTCTGTCCTATGGGATACAATACAAAGTAGTGGCAAGTGTATGCTATCACACAATCCAATGCATTCTCTATGGAAAAAAAAAAAGAGTTTCTACTTCTGCTGGTTTTAAATCAAGTGTCAACAAAGATTCTAATATCTGGCTCAAAATACCTTTTTTGTGATACTCATTGGTGACAAATTACTCAACTGGGGAAGATTAGAAAAACCCTTCATTTCCATTTTCTGGTCTTCCTATCCTTGAGAAACATTGTCAGGCTAAGAAATAGCTATGGGGAGCCCCCTGTTAAAATGCTAGCGGTGATAATGCACATTAATTTTCACCACTGTCTCATGAGTATCTTCATGCTGGGAAGGGAATCATTGTTTACATACTGATGAGAGGCAGCAGAAAGATACTTCCCTGTAGTTTCACATAGGCAGTACACAAGAATGGGACTGCAGGGTTCTCAAACTCTCACCTGAAGTTTCCGTACAAAAATGGACACATTTATAACCCCCTACTGCTTTACAAAGAAAAAGATAATCTGTTCTCCATGCCCATCGTGAACAAGACTAGTAATGGGTTTAAATTACAATGAGAAAGATTCAGCTTAAACACAAACAAAACCTCTTCTATTAACACTGACTGAAAGATATTGCCTGGGGAGACTGCAGATTTTCTTTCATTTCAAAACTTGAGCAGCAGCTTAGACAAACACCTGTTCTAAATCTTGCTGAGATTTGAACTGTCCAGCACATTAAGCATGGCAAGGTTCCACATAAGCTCACCAACAATTCACAAGCGCAATACTACTCAACCTACATTAAGAGCTAATTAGCAGCAGGTACAACATCAAAATCCACATTTTATTTTATTCTCATCCCTATGAAGTGAGAAATACTTTAAAATAGTGCCTTTTGATTAAAACCTGGGTTTGATTAAAACCTGGCAGTAAAGCAATCCATCACTACTTCCTTTAAGTTCCAAAACTGTGCCTACAAATTCAGTAACTACGCCTACAAACTTCATAAATGGAGGCATAATTGGGTCTCAGTTGACAAAACCTGAGTTTGACCTATGATGGCATCAAAATTGTTATGATCTCACCATGTATTTACTAATGAACACATTGGGCAAGGGACAACATCAACTCACAATGTTTATTTTAAGGAAAAACAAACATTCCAATTTCCTTTTTACATATGCTTTTGAACACCCATTGTCTTCTTTATGCTCTGTAGCTGAGCTAATTATTTAGACAAACACATAGAGTACAAGAGTAATTTGGAAAAAGCATAAAGTAAATTGTTGGGTTGAATCTTGAATTCTTGATAAAGTAATAGTGGAGTTTCTTTTGCATTAGAAAGATACAAGCCAAATTCATTTTAAAGCCATGTTTTCCAGCTCTTCAAAGCATATCTGACTGTTGAATTCACCAACATATTTTTTAAAGTTTTAACATCAAAACCAAACACCAGAATTCCTATTTTGGTTTAAGTAATGCCATCTAGAAGGGAATGTTAGCTGGATACTTTTCAATACCTTTGCTTGCACATTGAAGAACATCCTTCACTTCTTTCAGGGTTGGTTTGATTTGAAAAGATGCTTAGGGACATCTCTTAGCATTATGTGTTTGGTCCTCAGCAAGCAGTAAGGGGATTGAGTTCATTAATAAAGCTAACCATCTTTCAGGAAAATTGTCTTTCACATTTCCACTTACCACAAAAGTAACAGCCAAAAAGGAGAACAGAGTATTTCAGTTTTAAACACATGGGTCTCTTTCTGACCTCCACTGAGGTTCTCTTTTGCTGCCCTGGGACCATATCTGAAATCCCTACAGACCTTTAAACTTGACACATCCCTTGTAAAAAATGTTTAATTCCACTTTAGCTCATTAATTACTCAGACATACACCCACACGCACAACTAGCTGAACATGACTTAAGAGCCCAGCCTAGAACTTCAGCTTCTGAATTTATGTTCCCATTCCATTCTAGCAGTAAGAAGACAGGAAGAGCAGTGAAGTCAGTAATGTGCATCAGCTGCTAGAGGCAACCCAAAGTGAAATCAGACAGCTGCAGGACAGTTAAAAGTGAGCACGGCCAGCTGGGAAAAGGGGTTACCCTGTTCACCATAAAAACTGCATGCACTATCTACAATGAGAAATTGGGTACACTTCAAAGTACAGCTACCTCATCCTTTTTATTTTGGAATTTAGAAATCTCAAAGGATTAGTCAGGAAAGTCTGCAAAAGCACCTTCGTTGTTAGAACCAATCCTTCGTGACTGATTTTCCAGACACCTGCCAGCATTCTGGTCCCTTCTACTGAAATTACATTTTGTCATCAATTTAAAAGAGACAAAATTCTGTTCAATCAACACTGCAGACACCAACTATTCAAATAAATTATTACAGTTCACCACCACATTGCATTCTTTTGGAAAAACTGATGTCATTCTCAGTAAGTAAAGCACAAGTATTGCAAGATTATTTCCACCTTAGTTGTTACACAATATTTGGAATGGCCTTTTTCCTAAAATGGGCTTTTTCCCCAGCTATGCTCTAGATGCAGCTCTCATTCTGCATTTAAACAGGATTTCAGGTGAATTAAAAAGGACAGATATGGCAGCCCTAAAGTAATATATGAAAGTCTTATTGTATTAGTCATTTTTCCTGTCATTTTGTATTAGTGTCATATTAGTCTAATGCAATACTAACATAATATTGAAATGTTAGCATATCACAGATTACTCAGTGTGTCAAGCTTGAGTCTGATCATATTACTTTAGTGTGTGCATTCCAGTGATGAAACTCTTCCTTTCCATGCCCTAAAACTGAGTATGACTAACAGAAAACACAAAGCACAGGCTGTGCAAGAACCTAGGACTTACATAACAGGTATTAACACCTCTTGTGCCAAAAAAGAACCAATCTGTAACAGATCAGATAATATTGATTCAGTCTAGGATTCTGTTAACACAAGATATTCCTTTGCACTTTAAGATTTTTATTCTCTTCACACAAACTGAAGAACTCATATCAAAACAGCAGCACTTCCAAAGGGTTCCTATGGTAGGAGATAACCCCTTTGAATCTTCTTTGCAGAACCAAGAACTGTTAAAATTAGGTAATAAAAAATCTGCATGTTTTCTTTAAGTGCACTTGATTCCAGTGGCCTATCATCAAACAGGAAGTCAATCACATAACTGAGAACTGAAGCTGGGTCAGGTCTAGAAAAAACAGCAGAAATGCAAATAGCTTCTGACCTAGGCAGTAATCATACTGGGGAAATAGCAGGTTAACAACAACGGAATAAAAATCCCATCCAATCCATCTCTATTACACTCTCTTTGGCGATAATTTGTTTGTTGAACCACTAATTGAACATTTCTAATCTAGGTGAATACCACAGCCATTACAGAGTGCCCTATTTCCCCTCCAGATGAAGGGGTGCAATATGTTTCTGTTTCAGGGGTCCCCACGATTCTGTCGTTTAAGTAACTACAGCATTTTAAATCAGCATTTAAGTAAAATATTTAAATAAAGGATTTAATGCAAACAAACACAAAACCCAAGAAAATAGTCTAAAGTCACATTGCAAAGGCTTTTGGAAATTCAGCTTCATAGACATTTACAGAGGAAAAGAAACTTTCAGAATTTGAAATGCTCCTATGTGAAAACAAACATTGCTAAAAATTAGGAAATGGTTTGGCCAAAAGAAAATCCACTTATTTAGGAATTAACTAGTTTGATTTATTCCAAAACTGCAGTTAACTAAGGAAGCTTTCAGGGGAAAAAAAAATTGTTTTCATAGTCTTTGCCTAGTGATTACCCTGCACTACTTTTGCAATAATTATTATGGATTAGATTTCACTGAGGTTACACAGCTTCCCTGTCTCATTAAGTTTCTTGATAATTTTCTTTTACATGTCCTCAGTAACTACCATATGATGATAATTAGCACTGTAGAACTGTCTTCTAGGTGACCAGTAGGAATGATCATGTACCCTGACAAGAGGCACAAGAGCAAGGGTTATTTCTAGTTTGTTCTTGAATAAGTGGGAAATGATGGATAGAAAAACATTAAGTAATAACAATAACAAACAGCAGAACCACAATAACCCATGCATGCAGAATTCTACTGCAGCATTTAACTACAATTTGCAGCGGAATTTTTTGGTATTTTAAAGGTTAAGTGTGCATATTACATTCATTTCTGTTCAACTATAATAGGATGGTATAAAAATTTCTCTTCATAGTACACTAGAGGTATAGGCATGTGCCAACTTACTGCTTTAATACCATCATTTGCCCTTCTTCACATGTACAAACATGCAGTTCTTTCTATATATGCAAGAATGAACCCCAAACACATCACTTCCCAGCTATCCCAAATACAAACAGGCTTTTGTACAAGAATATGTTGTTCACAAATATCAAGTACAACACAAAATTGCTGCTTATTGTTTCAATGTTTTTTAAAATTATTCTAGGCTCCCTGTTTACTGCAAGAACTAGTAAAGTTTCATCCTAATTTTACAGATTTTAAGTCAAGACATCAAGATTTTACATCAAGCACCATAGAAAGCTAGACTACTAGTTTAATACCTTTCAATGCACTGAAAATACTGTAAGCATGTGATTTGATGAACAGAGTTTTACTGAATTTGGTTAAATATTTAAAGCTTTTTAGAGTCCTATGTAAATCGAATAAATACACATTTGATCAAACTGCCATCTGCTGGGTATTCCTGGGATTTAAGTTGTTTGGTTAAATAGACACAAACACACTACAGTGTCTGAAAATACTGTAATAAGAGCTATGAGAAATTTTTACATTTTAATTATATATATATATATATATTTTTTTTTTTTTTTTTTTTTTTAGTTTGTTTGGAAACAACCAATTGCCCTTACTCCAGCAGAAATCCTGTCCAGAGCAACTGTGTTACAGACATCCTGTGACCTTGGCCCAGCACAATCCATCCTCCTCACACCAAAACTCACATTCAGCTTCCTGGGCACAGCTCAGGGAGCTTCACCTGTGGAGCCCTTGAATAAAAGGGAGGACACAGCTAAATTTACATTGCCCGAAGCAACCATTTTCTGTGACCACAGAACTTGGTAGAGGTGGTGACTGTTTTTTCAGGGAAAAAAAAAAAAAAAAAAGACATTAATAATAAAGGAATAGGAGCAAATTACACAAATTCAACAACTTTTCAGGACATTAGGGAAATATTTCTCCTTGGACCCATCCAAGGTTATATCCAACAAGAAGCCAGGCCACTCGGATAACGTTGTTTAGTACACTAACTATGGTACAATCAAGTACAAACAGAGTTTTCCTAGAAAATGATCACGATAAGAAATAAAGGTTGTATGCAGAATTTAAAAGTGAGATTTCAAATTACTTAGGTCCTGAAGACAAAAGCAGAACTATAATCTGGATGCTTCCAAAAACCACTAACAAAATAGGTGCATTACACAGAAGAACCATCTATTGCATTCAAATTCCATCTGAGGGCAAAGCTATGAAATATAAGCACAGAACCATCAGTGGGGAATTGGGCTGATCTGAGAGGCACAGAGATGTTCATTGAGATATGGTTTCAACTTCTTCAATGCATCTGGTTATAGGCCCTAAGGCTTACCAGTTTTGCAAACTCACTGTGTCTCCAGTTGCTTCTTTCCTTGAGTCCCTGATTACGTTTTAAGAATCCTAAGTTACCCTTCTAAACACTTCTAGGACATTCAGAAGCAAAAGTTCAGGTACTACAGTTTTCCATAAAAGTGAAAAATCACCTCCAGGACACAGGAAGGTAGTAGTACATGGTTATACAAAATGAAGAGGTGCTTGAGGGTGCAGTTTAGAAGCTCTGCTTGGGAGGTAGGACTGCAGTTCTCACCTTCCCCCTCAAGCAGGGCTACTCACCTAGCTCAGCTGGGGCTTCACCTTGCTGATAAACCTGAGCTTCCAGAGGTCCATATGCACCTAAGTTTGCACAAAAGCATTACAGACGAGAAATACAGATAGCCATGGTAGTTGTTGAGGGTCTTTCAAATGCAGGGGCTCCGATCTTCAAAAGACAGGACATTTGCCAAGATTAAGTACTTGAGATGAGACAACACTGAAAATCATCAACCACAAACTTATTTAAAGCCCATCCTTAGACAACCCTTGCTTCTATCCACTGTAAGGTTCCTTTGGGGGAACAGAAATAAAGTGTTGAATTGCATGCACGCAGATGGGACCTCAAGCTTCAGAGAATTTTCTTAAGGCTCACCTTCCATAATGAAAGAGGGAGCTGGAAAGGTAAAGGGAAAGGAACATGAACTCGGTTGTGTCTCATCATTTCCTTCTGGAGCACAGGCAGGATTTGGGTATGAGAGAGGAAGGCTGATGCAAAAATGGCTCAAGATAGAAGGATGCTGTCTGTCCTTCCTTGTCAAGGCCTTAAAACTATGCTACTTTACCTGCATTTGGACAACACAGGTCTAAATAAGCTAGAGTTCACTGTTATTTTAAAAAACAAACCCAAATAAGTCATATGCTTAGCTTTCCTGTGTAGGGAAAAATACTTGTTACACTTTCCTACTAATGGAACTCTCTTCACAATAAATTAGATTGATAAAAATATGCTACACTAGAAAAGTCATCTCCATAGTCAAAGTCAAGAATAATGTACATATTACAATAAAATAGAAATCAGTGTAAATCAAGTCAAAACAATTTAGAAAAATTCAGAACATAAGATCAGGTTGACACCACACTCTATTCAGAACCAAGGCATCTATGCATAATTGCTGGTTTTCAATATGAATAAAATAGTCTCATGGTGATTTCCACAACATGGACAAATGTTTGGGGATCCTAAAGGGTGACAATTATTATACAGACACATTATTGTAATTTTGCATCTATTTCTATAATATTTGTATTTTAAATCCATATATTTTACAAAATTCAAATAAGTAAGTAGGATACATTCAGAGAGATGCTCCCTAATATCATATCTTACTCCCCCCACTAACAATGATTAACTAAGAATGGCTTAAAAGGTGTAGTATAGGATTGTTAGTCCCTTATGACATTTTTGTACCCTGTTTGAAACTGCAGGCCTTGGCATTTTCTAAGAATTACAGGATCATTGTCTTATGACAGATGCTTGCAAAACCTGCACTTAGTTTAGTCAGTAAGGGCCCATTAAGTTCTTTGGGAACTGCAGCAGAAGAAAATGCAAAAACTACAACTAAAAATGCTCACTCAAGAAAATCGGTGCACAACAAGTCAGCCCTGCATTCATGCACCATTTTTCAAAGATCAGACATCAAGTAGTGTTTTGGCTTTGTCTAAGTGAGGTTTATGAAGTACCTGGGTCAAAATTCTTTAGGGAGGATTTCCTGTGCTGTCAAGAAAAGTGATGCTGGAACCAGCCCAAACCACCAGACTGCTATGAAAATAGGATGACATCATACCTGCATTATAGTATGAAGAAGAGGATTAGAGTTCACTTATTAACCCAAATTTCTCACTTTGAAGACTTAAATTCACCTGGATAAGATGCATGATGATTATTATTTGCCTTTGAATGCCCAGGAAAAGCACTGTCCAGAACTGCTAAAGATTCTCTCCAGGTCTACAGGCAGCAGAGAGTGACTTCTGTCAAAATTTCAAGCAAAGAAACATTACACAATCAGAAACTTTCCCAAACTCTCAGGAAATCTGGAATTTTGCATCAACCCCAAGGAAGAAATAACCACAAGCACAACATCTGCTTCTTCTGATTTCTTTGATTCTCCAAAAACATTTAGACTCCTTGGCCAGAGCATATTATAGTAAAGAGTCTACATTATATTACTGGTTTATATATGTTCCAGTCATGCTTTTTATCTTGACTGCCACACAGTAATCTTTAGGTTTGGAGCAGAGCAACTCAGTTTATTAGAGAGTTTATGACTTCTCTTCAATGTCCTCACCAATCAAAGACGTTATAAAATTTTAGAGTTAAATTACTACATGCATGCCCTGCACAAGGTAAGTTATTATTTTATAATAATCTAGGTTAAAACTACTGTTACTTTGTACAAAGTAGTAGGGGTAGTTTACACAAAGTATTCTATTAATATTCATATTAGAAGAAAAAACATTAAGGTGCTAAGTACGGCATTTTTTAAAATAGTTATTTATGCAAAAGCATACATAATTATATACTTCATTCACAGATTGCACTATATGAACAGAGCAACCAATGATAATACTAAAACATTAGCTTAACTCTAACTTACTATGAGTCCAGAAATAGAAATGCACTGTAAACAACTGCAACGTTTGATCATGCATGCATGACCTAAAGATGTTATTTTATCCACTTTCATACAAAGAATATCTCTCAAAATATCAAATAAAGTATGTAAAATGGTATACCTAATTTTTATTCCACTTACATTTTTCATATATCATCCACACATGTGAATATGTATACATTCTATATAAATACTCTTTTTTATATATACCTGAAAGCGCTGAAACAAATAGCACAAAAAACGTACATGGTCATAACTGAAGCAAAATACCATGAAGTTGGGGGCAAATTGTGTTGTCAAATGCTTTTGGAACCCTTATATAAAGTCTAGTCCAACATCCTGCTCTATTAAGGAAATTTTACAGAGCAGATTTTTCCACCAGTTTCTTAATAAGTAACATGTAGCGATTACACCCAAAAATCATGCATATGGAAATCTGACACTGCACAAAAAAAATAAGATTGCCTCTGGCCCCAATCCTGACAATGAATGGCTGGCACAAATACTTCCACTGCTGAATTAAGTAAATGCTCCTCAAGCTGTACTAATACTTTACACTTTTACATTACTTTTCATCCTTGTCAAACTATTGCATTTCTAGACCAATTCTTCTTCTTCTTCGTGCTGTAGCTTCATACAATTTTACATTAAAAGTATTTTCTCCATGCTCTGACATTACCATATTCACATAAAAGAAGCATAACAGACTTGATTCTTTCTTAGATGCTAGGAAATTGAAATACTTGAAATATTTGAAAGTTACTCCTGTTGATAATTCAGGGGTTCAGTATTTAATATTGCCCATACTCAGTGCTTATATGATATGGATGGAATTGAATAGTTGTTTTCCCTCCACTTGTGCCAGAGAATTCTCATACAACAGACAAACAATTTAACGCTATTTTACACATCTGTTACTTGTACACTGCACTCAGTTATCTAAACAAAGAAGTTAATTCCCTTTTTAAAAGAACTGCTTTCTTATCTGGGAAGAAAGCATGAGAAGTGTAAGGCATTAGGCAGCAATACAGATTGATTCATGAAGTACAGAAATATACTTAAGTGTGAAAAAATGTTCTAACACTGGAGCCAGCCATTCTCGCATAAGATTTTTTTAAAACCCATTTTAAGCAACTGTTTAAGTATTTCACAGAATAGTGAAACATGTTCACTTGAACAAGTTGTGTTTTCTGTGTATTACAAGCCATACTTACATATTTATGAGCAGGTTGGTAGATACCATTCTCTATTAAGCTGATGAAGGATCAAAAGTATATATGGACAGAGCACGAATTACTATAGGACAAAGAAAATACATTTACTCCCAAAGTTACATTTATGGGTTTGGTTTTTTATTCAACTATAAAATATATCCCATTCTGAGAAGAAAAACTGTCATCTTCAGCTGGTTTTTCACATCCTGACATTTTCTTCCATTGTTAAATTTTTCTAGGTGTGGTCTCATGTCTCTCTAGCTAATCAGTAATATAACCTGAAAGGCAGCACCAAACAGTTCTACCAACTATTGCCATGAAAACATTTATTGCTGTATTTATAAAGACTTAAATATTGACTCAAAACAGTAACAGGCAGGAGCAGAAGTGATTTCAAGTCTATAATAATTTTCTATCTTTATCTTGTCAAATTGAGGAAAAACTGTAAGAGATGTAAAAAAAGCTGTAAAGCTCTGAAGAGGTACAAGCTACCTATGAAAATTGTAGCTTTAGCAAATTGCATGGATCTTCAAGTTACTGGCAAATCTCGGCCTGAGTCGCCTCAGAAAAGGCAAGGTTATAACAAAAGAACCTAGAAAAGGAGATCTGCAGAACAGCAAGTAGAGATGGATTACTTTACTGCTACTCTTTGAAATAATTTTCTGTGCATAAAGAACCAATTTTACACAAGATTCTCCAAGAGACATGGATATTACAATAATATCTAGATCTCATCCTCTGTTTATGAATGTTTATGTTAAAACATAGAACTAGAGTTATCAGCTTACCTTCTCTGTAAACAGTGAACGCTGAGTGCTTGGCCCTCACATCACCCACATTGCATTAGCATCCAGTCATCTACACAAAATAATTCAGAGGATTTTATATTACTAAATATATTTCATAATACTATACTAGCACTATATTACAAAGTACAAATTTCAGATGTATAAAATATCAGTATTGCTAAACACCAGTTTTAATATAATTGTGTTTTTTCCCAGTTTGAAGATGATAAAACTCATTATTGTATAGATCAGCTTATCTAACATTAAATAATCTGAAAGGTGTGACTCTTAAATTTGAAAATTATAAAGCTTGAAAACCTGAAAATTTAACAGCTGTTTATTAGATGGTTTTCATGCATCCATTTTAGATGTTTTAATACATACTAACCTGAATTCAGTGTTGCATCAGTTAAATAGTTTCCTTCAAGTCTATCAAACAGCATCACTGGAAAGATTGGCCAGGAACAACTTCAAAACACTACAAAATAGCATTCTCCTACTCTATGTCATTTTTACTGTCTGTCAATTTTCTTCAGATCATCATCTTAGTGCACATTTTTCTTCAATTATTACAACAAAAGCTCCTTTCAAGTCATATCAAGTGATGCTATTTTCTTCTTGCAGCAAGCAGCACTAACAGAAAGTAGCAGTGATAATAAACATTGTCTACAATTGTTATGGAAATATATTTATCTGTATCCTGTTGTCAAGGAAGCCAAAGATTAAGGCATAAAAACTACATGCAATAATTTATACCGATTTGAAAGAACATTTCAAGGAAACATTCAAATGTACAGCTCTATAAAAATCAGACTAGTTTCAAAGGCACTAGTTACCCAAGGTATGATTCTGAGAGAGTGGTATTTCAATCAATATTAAATTCATTATTTACATCCTCTAGGTTCTATTAATATCCACAGTACATCAAATTTAACAGCTCAGGCACTCTCAAACTTCTAGCACTTTTCTATCTTGGCATTAGATCAATTTTAGCAATGTTCCAAACTACAGAAAAGGACATTTGATGACATTCCATGTTTGTTTCTTTTTCATAAGGCAAGGTTGTTTATTCAAGTCTGTTGCTTTGTGGTTGACCAATTTTCTAAAATGGCAAACCCATGTGCAAGTTTGATTTCCCACAACACGGACCTGCTACTCTTTTATAAGTTATGTTCAGTTTATTCTATTTTTACTTCTTGAAAAAGGAACACTACCACTTTTTATGTACCAACAAGTCTAAATACTTCTTTACATTAAAATTGTCTTTTTCTATATAGGTGTGAAACATGGTTTTACCTGTGCATATGCATAACTAATGTTCCTGGAGAAATGAGTGCCACGCAGCATTTTATTTTAGAATCCTTATGCAGAGCAAAACATGATACAAATGTAGTCATGTGAAATAATGATGCACCAATTTTTTTTCATCTGCTATTCAGGAAAAAAAACCCCACCAAACACCAACAAGTTTCCTAAACCAACTTAAGGGTTTAAAAAACCTCACCAAAGGTTACCTTTATATGATGCTCTGATTTCCTGTATTTAACCAACTCCTTAGGGCCACTAATAAAGCAGAAATTATTTTGTCTCTTCTGTTATGACTACTATGTCACCATAAAAATGAGAAATTGGGGTACTGCACAGACCTGCATTAGAAGGGCATTAGCACTTCAGTTAGGTCTACTCATCACTGTGACTACATCTGATAACTGGAAACATAATTAGTTGATCATAAGACTACATCAAAGTAATTCTAGAACTGTTAATAATGGTTGCAATTAATCAAATTGACAATGCCACAACTTCCACACTCCACACAGGTGACCTGAAATTGTTTTGAATTGTACTGTAATATGAACCACAAATGGAACAGTAATGGAATCACATCAGTCTGTTCAATCTTTGCATTCCTTAAAATGGTGCTATTGTCACAGTGCTGTTATGATGCAATACTGTTATGGCAGTAGGATTTACACTTTTCCCTATATCACAATGACAAATTAATAATACATGCACCGTTCTAAGCTAACAGGATACTGAAAGAATATAGTATGTTGCCATGTTAAAAAAGCTTGCAGTGTTTTACAACAATTCCAGCTTGGATTTTTTCACAGAGGTTTAACATACTAGCACTCAAGTATACCTGTGCTAGGAAATTCCCTTCCCACAAAAAACTACCTAAACAATGATAGGAACACACAGACTACAAATCTAAAAATATATCAAGATACTCAACATTGATTTTGAGTATATCTGCTCAACAGTGCTCTGAAAAAGAAGTGTAAGAACAGCTCTACAAATAAGGAAACTTTAAAGACACCCCTCCCATCTCAGTTTAGTAAAGGAGTAGAAAAATATTACTCATGACAAAACTACAGAATGGAAGCAGAATTATAATCAAGGTATGAAAAACAGGATTGTACCTGATATTACACATAAAGGAAAAAAAATCTCTATGCTTAACAGTTGCATGTCATCCAAAAATCTGTCCTCAACTATTCAAATGAAAGCACTCTAAGGCCTTCTACCCACACATTTTGATGCATTCTACTTTTGGTTTTGGTTGGGTGACTATTGTTAAGTCCATTAAAGTACAGCAATCTCCTCATTGAACAGATTTTCCCTTGAAATCTTAATAATGGTCATATAAGTTTACTCAAAACACATTATATGCTTTTTATAACAACAATAAAAAGCAAAATGCCAATCAAATAAAAGTAATCCCTCACTTCAAAAATAGATGTTTCAAGTGCACAAAGACAGAAAAAAATCAATTTTGGAGTAATCCATTTCTGAACTTAAATGGATATAATTATGTAATCATTAAGTTACCTAATGGATTTCATTTGGCTTATTTCTGGATTTGATATCATTTTTCTTTCCAATTAACTCAACTGTTAAGATTAATTCTATATTACTATAGAACATAAAGATCAGAGCCAAGGTTCACACTACTGAGGTTCACAAAATCATACAACACTCAAACCTATTTTTGCCTCAGTGTACACACAAATTCACTGTATCCTGACAACAATAACAATTCCTATAAACTAGCATTGTTTTCATTGTTTAAATGAAGTCTCATATTATGCCATTCAGCTACAGTCATCTTATGGTTTAAGTGTACTTCATTCACATCATTTAAATGTCTTATTTTTCAGACATGAAGATAATAGATGATACCATAGGTTGCTGATACACCTGCAGCATTAATACAGATGAAAAATATAGCATGAATCTGTAATAAAACTCTCAGAAACAGCACAAGAAAAGTAAGATTTTTCTCTTCAAAACCTCCATTTGGACCAAAACAAACTGTGTACAAAACTCAAGCTGAAAACTGCCAGTCAAGATTTGGTTCTACAAGAGCCTGATGCTGCAAAGTACTGAGCACACCCAACTTGGATTCAAATCAAGGAAGATTAAGGTTAAGTTGGAGCATTTGGTATGGGATGAAAAAATGTAGCCCACTTAACAGTGGATGTCTTATCCACAGGGAAGGAAAATATAAGTGGATTCAAGTTATTTTACCCTATAACTCACATCCCCTCCCCTCAAATAAAATTTTCAAAATCATGAAGGTGCTGACATTCAGTGCCTTGTGATGAGACACGTATCTGTAATATACACAGCAACTCAATAGGTTTAGTGTCTGTTCTCACAGGAATTTCATATAACCTGTCCTAATTTGAAAGAATCCTTACAGGTAAACAATGCACTGGTACATTACTTTAACAAAACATTACATCTACCACAGGCAGGGGAAAATAAATTCCTGCTATTTCTGAACCATGACATTTTCAATCATCAGGAATTATTTCTGACTACAATTATTAACCATCAGGATGACACAGGTAGTATTATAGAACATGGAATGTGAGAGAAATACAAAGGAAATTATAATATCAATATATCAACACTCACCATACACCAATTGCATATGAATCCTAATCTCCAATAAGAATCCAAAAATTATCAGTTTACAAGTTCTTAGAATTACAGAATATCCCAAGTTGGAAGATGGATCATTGAACTCTGACTCGTAGCTCTGCACAGTACAGCCCGAGGATCCCACAATGGGCCCGAGTATTGCCCAAACATTTCCTGAACCTCAGCAGGTTTGGTGTATGAGGCTGCTTTCATAATACTGGGTTGCAGAATTTTAAAGATCAACTGGTTATTTCCAGCCCCTCTGCCTTGGGCAGGGACACCTTCCACTATAACAGGATCCTCCAAGTCCCATCCAGCATAGTCTTGTGTACTTCCAGGGATGGGGCATCCACAGCTTCTCTGGGCAATCTGTGGAAGTGCCTCACCACACTCACAATACAGAATTTTCTTCTAATATCTCTCTCATTTTAAGACTACCCCCCTGTGCCCTATCACTACCTGTCCTTGTGGAAATTCCCTCTCCAGCTCTCTTGGAGGAGGTCTGTAATAAGGTCTCCTCAGATATTTCTCTTCTCCAGGCTGAACAGCCTCAACTCTCAGCCTATCTGCAGAGAGGTGCTCCAGCCCTCTGAACATCTAACAAAGAGCAAATTCAACATAACAAAGCAGCCTTGTCTAGGATCCCTGTCATTATCCCAGTGTCAGATGTAACTACAGACAGCTGATCAGTTCCCTTGATGTAGACACATAAATTGCCATATAATGGGAGGATGGGTGCAAGTTACCACCTACTTTGTTGGTTTATTCACTGACACTTGCCAAGATTTACCAACTGTTCTTTTCAAGCAAGAAGTAAATATTGTATTTAGTTTGATTTCAGCACAAATACTCACGTGCAAATGTATGCACACATACCAGAAGAACACTGGGTTACTTACATTTGTTCACATTCTGTAGCAACACAAACAGCAATATTGTTGCATCAGAACATTCAGTTAGACTAAGGAATAAACTAGATACCCTTCACATTTTTCACATGAAATGAGAAAATAAAAGTTTTGTTATACTACATACTCATTGCTTTCACTCCTTGAGCAAGAGCACTGTTTAATTCCTACACAGGTACCTTATTAAAAGCAACAAATAGGCAGATTTTCAAAAGGTAAAACTTCCAATGAATTGTCATGAGCTAAGGCAGCAACACCTTCATGTCTTTTGAACTAAACCGGCTTCTGATCTATTCACATGAGAATCAAGTTCTGGGGCCTGATCATCCCAGACACAGAGCTGGTAGGAGACTAAACTGCAAGGTTTCAGTTGTTTAAAAGCAGGCTCTTAGTGAATAACAAAAACACTAAATTTATCACAACATCTGCTTCCTTAGTAATCTAGTCTTACAGAAAGGCACATACCATCTGCAACATCAAAATTACTGAAAAGAAGGGACAACAAGGGAATTGAGACTCCTAGATGACATGAACAAATCTTTTTTTCTGCATGCTTTTACAGCTAAGAGTCTGTTAACTAAGAAAGGAGAAAACTGGGACCAACTTAAAAACAAAACCAGAGTTTAGGTTATTTCATTTTTTTAAAGAAAGTATTTAGTAGGGATAAATAGGCTTTAATACTTCCCAAATGCAAGCAGAAATTACTTTATTGTATTTATAGTAATTTAAGAACCCAATATAATAAGGTGAATTATCGAAATATATTTGTCTGAGAACAGAAAAAAAAAAAATTGAAGAGATGAGATAAAAAGAGAAAATAAAGAAGCACATTAGCCATAAAAAAAAAAAAAAAACAAACCAAAAACCTAAAGAAAACAGTTGAATACAATCCAGATCCTGAGATTATGAGAAGAGCGGATTAAGACAACTTGAAATGACAGTTTTTCAAGCTTTTCTCCAAAACAGGCTTTCAACTTTCATATATCAAGTATAGCAATTGTTCCTCTTCCTCTACAGGAGCCTTTTAAAATCAATAATTTTTACAGCACATCTGAAGCACCAACACAATACACAATGCTCAAGTAAAGGGAAAAACTGAATTTATATCATTTCCCTTTATGAAACTCATCCATAAGTCCCAGAGATCTGTTGATTTGTATTTAATTTGCTGGTACAGCCTAAAACTTACCTAACTCAGGTATGTTTATCATCACTATTCAATGCCTACCATCTACCCTATATCAGCAATTTATGTTAAATGAGATTAATTGAACAAAGAAGATATGCTGCTTCCGGTATTATTTTTCATCTTCCTCCTTCTTGCTACTTTAAAGGATCAATAGAGAGGGTATCTTTACATATACACACAATTTATAAATGCATACAGTACTTACTCCATATATTAAATGAAGAACATTTTATACACAGAAGCCTTTTTTTTTTTTTTTTTTAATAACTGAACCTTTACTATTTTTAATAAAAGCTCTAGATAGTTCCAGTTGCTGGTTCCCAAAATGCAGACTTCAGTTAATTCCTGTCACTAATTTTATATTTATTAACATAACCAGAAATAGAGACAAACATGTTACATGCTGATTTAACTGTCCCAGTGTCAACAGCGAGAGTTTTGCCAGTATCAGTTAAAAATCCATGGACACATCAACTAATTTGTCAAAGCCAGGAAAATCCTTATTGAGCTGCAGCAGGTCAGTGCCCATCTGCAATGTTCACTACAGCTTGATTCTACAGCAGAAACACTGTTTGTATAGCATTTAATACAAAGTTCTAAAGGATAATATGTACATTGCATTACTAGTTAGAAACTGGAGAGAAGAGACTCAGTACCACAGAAGTCTCTTCTCTGATTAATTTTCATAGTACTCCACATTTTTTGTTGGTTTTTTGTTTTGTTTTTTCCTTTAGCACATCACATGGATTTTGGCAAATCTAACATTACACAACACAGCTTATGGGCTCTGGTATGATGTGTCACAACACAAACTATCAACCACTATATCTAAAAAGGTACTTTTATAAAAGTACTCAAGACAACAGCAAGAACAGAATGGGGCAGCGTGGAACAGGACAGAAAGCAGAAAGGGAGTTCAGAATACCTGAAGGACTCCTAAAGTTTCACGTTCACAGCTTTAACCCATATATGATTACAGATCAGAGATGATTAGACCAAAGGATTTTCTAGCCATATTGAATAAACAATGGTACCAGGCAGCTGCCTAACTCTCAGCTTATTCCATGACAGGCTGAACAGAAGGCACAGGCAAACACAGAACTAGGTGGATGTGGTACTGAGCTATTCAATGATCCAGTGGCCTGTTGGTTTGGCTGCCTGGATTCCATTTTCAGGGTGAACATACAGGAAAGCTTGCTCAGCATCTGAAAATGGGCAATACTGGAAATCATTCTGCCTCTCCAACCACCAAACATAAACCCATATATAAACCATAGAAGGAAAAGTGATTTCTGCAGTTTCTGCAGTATAATGTTTATCTTCAAAGTCTGCGTTTCGGGCTTCCCATCCCCAACTGAAAGATACTAGAAATTCTGAAAAAGGGAAAAGTTGGCTTTGTGTGTGGCTTGTTTGGGACATTTAATTGACTGGAGATAAGGGCAGATGTGCTATCATGTCCCCAAGTTCCTGCTGTCAAGAGAACCCATTCACTATTTAATTCTCCAGGTAATAACTGGGAAATTGCTGGAACATCACCATGAATTACAAATAGATGCTCAGTAATATAATGACAAGGATATATCTCTCACATTGAAGTGAAAATCTAAACAACCTCAAGAACTCTGGAATCAAATAAGTATAAACAAGCTCTCTCACTGCTGCCTCATTGAAGAGAGAGCTTTTAATTAGTACACAAATAATAATGATTTTGTCTTCATCTCTTGTTTTTGTGACAGATGCCACAAAATGACACTGATAAACTCTTAATATACTTCAGGTAGAGGAATTTAGAACTGATATTTTGAAGAGAGGATAACACAGAACAGAAAAGGGAAAGAAATATATATGTCCAAATCTAAATATGATTAAATATTAATATTTAATACTTAATTTATTTCAAAAATCACTAAATTCTTATATAAAAGAATAGTAGTCTTGTTCAGAACACCCTACTCAGCTCATTTTCACAACTGTGGAGTAACTTGGAATATTTAACTGTAATTTTCAAATACTTAGCTATTTCAAGACAGGCACAGTCACATGATCTAGCCACAATTTTGAGACACAGGGCAGGAAACGGAAATTTGAAAAAAGCCATAAACATTCTATGAACAAGTCAGTCACCTACAGGGTACTTCGTTTTTCTTCTCCTCAACAGATTCAGGTATCAGAAGTCAGATCAAATGCAGTACAAAGATAATGAAACCTTAGCTGAAAAGAAAAAAATAGTATGACAAATCTTTTGCAGAAGATTTAGTTCCCTCTGATGAACATTCAATAGAGCTACAGAGTGTGAGGAACTTCAGATCAATAGCTGGATTTGCTACAGCAATTTAAAAATAAAGAAGCTGTGGAAAGCATCAGCAATAATAGTCTCCCTAAGCAGATGCCTACAGAGGTCATCTCTATAAGGACTGTAATCAGTTTACTCTTACTCCACCTAGCCTATCCATAGGGGTAGGCTACTAATGATTGCTTGGTCCTTTTGCAGCAGTTAGTGTCTTATGCCTCACTAGATTAGATAAATGAGATAATTAAGCATCATGGGGAAAAGCTTGCTAGTGATTAAAGCAGACATTGAATGAGTTTTCTATTTATTCCTCTTCTATACATTTCAGTTCTACCCAATTTACATCTGCAATTGTATAGTTGTGAATGGTCAAATATCAATGGGCAATTTGCCTTCACCTCAAATTTTACATTTCTCACACACAAGAAATGTTAACTCACTCCAGTGTATATGGCTTGGCAGGTATCAGGTATCTGTTCAAATAATGGACAGTAAAACTGATACTTGTTTAGAAGGATACATATTTCTGAATGATGAGAACACTCTAGAGAAACAAACTGATAGCCATACACTTATAACCTGTAATGGCTCAAGAGTATCACACACCAAAACATATTCCCTTCACGGCAGTGAGTTGTTACAGGGTCACAAAAGTCTTTCCTTGTAAATTCTTTTTCTCAGCTGAAACAGTTGGAAAGTGTCTTCTATACATGAAATGCAAGACTTGGTTTTGAGCATATAGCCAGGATGTTTTATTCTCCAGGAAGAATGGATAAAGTTAGGTGACAAGTTCATCACAGTGTCTGTGGAGGCTTTCCAGCTCATCACCCACTTGAAAGCACTGAACTAGTGTTAAGGAAACTTCCATGTCCAACCACCCAGAACCCACTCTGGCAGTCACACTTACTGGAATTGAAGCCCCTGGCAGCTACACTATCCACATTCACATGGTCAGCCCAGGTTTCCTTACCAGCTTGACCCCAGGATTCCCAGAGCAGAGTCTCAGACATCCCACCCTTTAAATAGCTTGATCTTGGTGCAATAATCAAATAACAAAATAAGAGCTGGAGCTGGTATCTCTGAGGAGGGACCCCAAACCCATATTCCCTCACAGTCTGAGCATTTTGTATGGAAATCTCTTGACTTCCAGAAAAGTCTTTCTTCAGTCTGAATATTAGAAAGCCTAAATGCAGAGGCTTACCAGTACCAGCAGAAGCACAACTCATAAAGAAAATTTCAATACGATCAAAATGAAAGCTTGCTTCAAAAAAGTATCCATTTAAAGCTCCAGAAACACTGAAAATATTTTAAAATCCACAACAAAATTACTAATTTTTATTTTTTCCCCCCCACATGACCTCATTTAGCACAGGAGAAGACTACTTTTTCTTATCTATTAATACTTCAATGAAATAATTCATTTACATTTAGCAGCCACAGTATTCACATTAAAACCTGAATATTAATTGACTGATAATGAGATGATAAAACTCCTTTTCTCTGCAGGTGCACCAATCAATTTCAATGAAACTCAAGGAGTATTTTTTCTTACTGCATCTACAGTTAAAAAGTTACTTTATTTTCTAATAAAGTGCTTTACATTGATCTTCTGGAAAATTATGGTTTAATTTTCACCTTTTTTGAATTATAATAGTTTCTGCTTGCATAGAAATTATTTCCCAATACTACTTTTCTCCCACTAGTGATTAACTTCCATATGATTAGCTTTGCAGAATTCAAAATTCACTCCAAACAGCTCTCTAATTTCTGTTAAACTTTCATTCTATTGGCTGGAAATCTTAAACTTTATAAAAGACACAAAATCAGCAGAATTATTTTTCAGCAAGTATTTCTCTTGGACTTTTCCATTTGTGCCAACTGTTTAATGTTGGTCAATGTGGTTCCAAGACTGCTATATTAAAGAGTTTTGACAGTCATCAATAACAGAATCCAGCTTGCAGCAATTCAAAGTGCTCATTATCCATCAAAATTTTCTAATACATGTTTGAACAGAGCAATCAAATTTCACTCCAATAATATCACTGTCTTTCAAGTGCTAATGATTAAGGAGCAATGAAAATAATATTCTATTCTGAATATGTTTTCAGATACCAGACTCATTATAAGGACCATGAAAATTGGGTACAGATTCTTTCAAAATCAGGAGACCACAAGAAGAGTGAAAATAGGTGATATGTGGAAAACACATACAACTATAGGCATAAATATTACTATAAACCTAGATAAACTAAGGACAGAAGCTTGACCTCAACTCCTTTGAATTCAGAGGTCTGACACCTTACTGGGCACAGGTGAATAACCAAGCTGCCACTTATAATATGTGCAAACAACACTGGTACTTGACTAAAAAAGAAAATAAAAGTTTAATGTTTTAGTATTTGTAGACATAGGGTCATGATAAGAATGGTCTGAAAGAGAAAAGCAATTTTTCTTCACTGAATGAGAAGCCAGAACAGAAGACAATCTCCAGCATTGTCAGTGATAAAGTGTCTAATCACATGTAAGTAACTGTTTCTGAAATTGGAAGCAATGTTAAATTTCTCTGTGATCTTACAAAACATTTTAGAGCAGTAAAGACTGCACTTGGATGTTAGACATCACAGACCTAGATACAAACTCTGGATCTTGTGACTGCCATCCCACATCTCTTACTAAAACAAATACTTCATAACACAAAACTAGCTTTAGTAAAAACAAGCCAAATTAAAATTAAACAAGCAAATAATGCCCAGTTCCAGCATTGATTCTACCAGATGATTGAAGCCTGTCTAGATGGAATCTGATGTGAGCACTTTAGACAGCAGTCATCCCAGAACAAATGAAAGTGAAAAACTTGCAAACCAAGAAATTGCATTCTTTTCATCAACATTGGGTAGAAGTCTGATCGATAATGAGGGAGAGTCAACAGAAGCTCTGGAAAGTTAAAATAAAAGTAAGCAGGGCTTGGAAGCTGACTCCACAACAAACCAGAAACCAGTACATAACTATGAAAACAAAAATTATGTCAGGAGTTAAGGTGCTAACGCACAGTTTTAATGAAGAGCATGTGTAGCTGAGACAGAGTACTCAGGCTTATTTAATATGCTTCTCTTGAAGGATCAGTCTAGAAAAATAATTTTCCATCATGATAGGGCCTAGAATTTAACCACAGAAACAGCAAGCAACTATAGTATTTATCTAAGACATTTTTGGGGAATAATCTAGGGTAAATTCATCAGAAAGCTGCATTTTTGTTGCAACAGAAGCTACAGAAGCTAAATTGATCAAAGAATCAAGGATGTAAGGAAGTAACATTTACTATGACAGCCTTTAAGTAGACTTTTACATATACTTTGCAGGCAACAAACAAATATTCTTTTTAATTTGAGATCACTTCCACTAACTGCAGAACTGCATAATAAACACAGGAAATAGCTTTCAGTTAGAAAATCTCCTTTACAGAATGTATTATGTTTCAAGTATTCTCAAGCTACATGCATAAATGCATGAATAAAACATAATTAATTTTCCACTGATCTAAGTATTTAATTTGAAGAATTTGGTTTCTTAATGGTATCATTTAGCTATACCACACCTCTGTTCATTGAAAAGTAATTCCTTTTCTTACTGCACTGTAAGAGACTGAAGTATGTTTAAATTAGAATAGATTTTAATTCTAGTGTTTTCCATGCTATGCCTGTTTCCATTTTATTAAGAATTATCATCTGAAGACTGCAAGCCTGAACTCATCACAATTTAACTGTACATAAAGAATATTTTCTTCTCACGTTTAAGTAAGTACACAGCAGTTTGAAACATTTACTATAATAAAAATCTTATATCTCAAGCATTATTCTTAACTCTCCCCAGAGTGCCACCATCACATTTCTGTAAATCAAAAGTAGGTTTTTTAATGCACTGAAAAACAAGGGAAATGGTAAGCTCCAAAGTAATTGTAGTCTAGAGGCAGCATGTGTTTTCTCAAAGGTCTCCCAACAGGATTCTCTACTGAGCCACTGACCTTCTCTTTCACTACTGTTTAGCTCCAAATTTAGAAGTAATTTGTACCCTTTTGGAGTCGTAATTGACACAATATCAAAAACAATTTAAAAGAGCTCAGCATATTGGAGTCACAGAAAAGAAAAAATCTGCCTCAGAATAGTCGTCATGACAGTGCTACAGATGCCAAATGTGACCAATAAACCCAGCTTCCAGCACAGCAACAACAGCCACAGAAAATGCTTGAGAACATAAAGCACTGGGTGAAAGGTGCTGAAAAGCTTTTAAATCTTTCTAATTCAGAACAATGGCAAAAAATTAAAACCTTGACAGTTGAATCTACCAATCAGAAAGACTACATATTTTAAGGGATCTATGCGAGGTTAGTGCTGTGCATTCTTTCTTCCCTGCTGGCCCTCAGCAAGGGTTTCCTAAGGTGGGACAGCTGCTAGTCCTGCAATTCCTTTTACACCACTGCCATCCAGTGGGCTCTGCCTGCAGAGATTTTTCTCAACCAGTAGCTAAATTCCTTAGCTTCAGAGATTTACAGAACCACAGAACAGACTGAGCTGGAGGGGCCCCAGTAGGATCATCAGATCCATGAAAGACCCATATGAGGATGGAACCCACAACCTTGGCACCATTAGCACCACTCCTGAACAGAGCTCATCACAGGGTCATTAGCACTTCTAGAAAAATGTAATAGGTCTCATCAAGTATGTTTGTAGGCACTAAGTGTCCTAAGAGAGGAGAATAATATGGACATAAGATTTCACTTCATTTAACCCACCTTTATTGGAATTTCAGTTAATCATTAAAAGCATATTTAAGTGAAGATGGTGAGAACTTAATTCCAAAAAAGCCTACCACATGGATCTTTCCACCAATTTCAGAGTTCAACTGCTATTTATACTTAAAAGTCATTGCAAAAGAAACTGTTTCAGAGACACAGAAATAAAACATATAAATAAATGTTTATTTTGGGTTTTGTTGTAATGTTCCTTCAGTATTCTTGCAGTGAATTCATCAGCTGAGACAACAGATCTCACACCAGTATCTGTCAACAAAGATTTCCTTAAGATCCAATATGAACCTGCCTTTAGCTTCAGTGTCAGTAATACGAAGAACAATCCTTTCAAGCAGAAAATGTCAATAAAAAAGTTGCTTACTTTATTGTTACAGTATGTATTTGGAGCACATCAATATCCAATTTCAGCCTGTTCAGTCACATGCACTGTCCTTTATAGCATCAGCAGTTTTTTCTGTGCCAGGGTCTTAATTTTTTTCCTCTTCCTCAGGCTATCCTCCAGGCCTCTGGACAGATTCCACAACTCTTGGGCTCTTACTGTACTACAGCCTGTTTGGTCTTAAGCAGTAAATGAAAATATTTATCTTATTTTGCAGATGCCTACAGAAGGCTCCCTGCATTGCAGGAATGAAGAACAAGGAAAGGAAATCCAAGCTAAACAGCCATCACTACTGAATTGTTAAGATCAAGTACCTCTAGTTTTTTAACAGCTCACTGATCAGGCCACTCAAACACCAGCTAATAAAGAGCCATGGTTTACTGCACATTGCAAAAGAAAAGTTTTGCTACTAGGAAACAGTTCTTCAACAATATTTTCTCCCAACAGAGTAACTCAAAATTGCCTTCCCTAAGAATGCCTATTTTAACTTTTAAACATCTTAAAGGTCAGTACTATGAAACAATGTCTGGAAAAGGGGAAAATGCACATTGTACAGGCTTGCTAATTTGATAATATTGTAAACATCTTCAGAATCATAATTTATACTGCAATATAATTACTAGTTATTTTAAATGAACAGTAATACCTTCATGTTTAAATAGCTTTGAGTCCAAGTCTTTCGAGTTTCAATGCAATTTTTAATACAACTCCTTGACCCATTATTGAGGGATAAATAGTTTGCTCAATTCACTTATTAAACCAAATTTACTCATTTAAATCACAAAATTATTGTTTCATGACAGCTTCTTTAGGAAAAATCTGGGCTATTGGCATGTTTTTCCTGTTGACAAATTAGGCTTCCATTTTGACACAGCTGTGAAGTAACAGTAGCATAATGATTACTAAGCCCATCACTAAGTAGATGATTTTCTTGGTTTAGCACCATGCAACAACTTGTGATTTTCTCAAGCTTACTAAATTTTTTGCTGTTACCAGTCCTTAGAAAAAGCCTCAAGAATAGGGAGACACTTCACTTGAAACAAGTGTCTCTCAGAAGTGAGAGAAATCCACATGCCCAAATCCTCATTAAATATCAGCTTGAATCTTAGACTTAAGAAACAAAACAAAACAAACTAACAAATAACACAAACACCTACCCCTCCAAAAACACAAGAAGTCTCACAACTCCAAAGTATCTTGAAGTTTTCAGTTGAAAACAAGCCTGAATACATACACTTTAAACCCAGGCCTTTCAAATAGCACATCTCTACCAGATTTTAAACCAACAAACAAACATATCTTAACTCACAAGAAATTTTCTAGTGAGTGATACACAATGAATTCAAAGGAACTGGCCCATCCTGTCATCTATCCATTCAAACTAGCTACAAGCCAGTAGTACCCTCACATGCAAGTGGACCTCTAGTGTTTGGTTTTCCATGAATAAAACTGCTTTCTCAATTTTTTAAACAGTTAACTACAAATGTGTGCTCCACGGACCTCTGTCATAGAGAAGTGCTCAACAATACCAGACCTTATAGCCATCCATGTATCCTGTGGGTTTCCACACACAGATTTAACTATGGAAGATCCTCCCTCCTGCACAGCCCTCAATTGCAATGCATTGTAGCTGAGCTGTAATTCTCCATAATATATCCAGGAATCTAGAGAGGACAACCTCTGTTGACCCTTGATAATTGCAGGGGACCCCATCTATCTAGTCAGAAAAGGATTTAGGAGGAAAATTGCAGAACTATTTCCATTCTCAAGCTAAACCTCTCACAGCCAAAGGGCATGCAGAATACAGTTGCTCCAGAAGACAAAAAAAAAAAAAAATCCTATTTGTATTCAACTGCTTAAGTAGAAGAGAACTATTGCTGTGCTATGGGACCACATTTTCTCTTTCTAGTACACAGAGTGCATTTCAGCCAAATCCTCTAAACCAGGATGAGTTTCACCTCAGTTCAGTCATCTTGGCTAGACTGGTTATACTGGAACATCCAGCCTAAGGACTTTTGGAGTGAGCTCATCTTAAAGTTACATGTAGTCATAATGAGGTCCATACTGTCATAAGTGGAGCCTCCAGGATTTTGATCTGCTGAACTGACTTAACCCAGCATGTCCATTTTGAAAACACAAGGCTGGACAATGGAGGCATTCAAACTCTAAAGGTACATAGGTAGTTTTTGGTTTCATAAGAAAACCTCAGGAATACAATTCTGTGTTTCACCATTTGTATGCTTCATCCACCTCAGTATCCTTCCTCCTTTAAATTCAGGTTGGCTTTAATAGCCAATATGGTCTTACTCATACTACAGTCCAACAAAAACCTCAGCAGTTCCCCAAAGGGAAGTACTGATTATTCTGGAGTTTTCACTGGTCTGCATTTTCAGAACACTATCTCAAATCCTCCACTAGATGGTAGCTGAATACTACATTGATGGTACAATATTATACAGTGTGACAGCCACAAGAGCCGCACCTGCTGACTATGACTTTTCAGGATTAATCACAGTATTTTGGTTAAGTACAAGACATGCTCAGAGATCACATGGTCTTAACTATTTAAGGGTAAGAGATGCCTTTGTAATTACATTATTCTCTACTTAGGACTACTGTGGTCTCACAGCATCCTGCTTTTAGTTCAGTTTTGTGTTTGCCCACTATGGCAACCATGTTTGCCAGCCTTCAGGGTCAGCCATTTCTTTCAAACATCTATTTAACACATTTACTTCCCTCATCTCTTGAAAGACAATACTTTTTTTTTTCTGTAAGGCTCTTCATTACATCCCTGAAAAAGCTGAAAATTTCAAAACTGATTGCTTCAAATTAGGAAATCATTCAACTGAAGTACTAATGCCCTGTTTGTATTAGTAGCCACTGACAATAAATGCAGAAGCACTTTAAGATTATTTGAGTAATGTGTCAGAGTATAATAATAATAATAATAAAAGTATGTGAATAATAATAAGAGTGTCTGGAAATGTCTTAAGTTGTCATTGATTATACTTACATCCCATTCTCTAAGTTTCTGATCTCCCTCCACTCCTGTCTGGCTACCCACTGATTTAGCACTTGGGGAACTGGTCCAGGTACTGATATGCTACAAATTCCAACAGCAACAGCTTCTATTCATTTGCACCAAGTTATTGTTCCCATAGCAACAATACTATTTTTTTTCCATCCCATATTTCCTTTTCAAAAGTGGAAGCACATAACAGCCAGACAAATGAGAAAGTATTCCAAACTTAACCATGCAGTAGGCCACTTGACTAATTTTTAATAGATTAATTAAGACACTTTTTGTAAATTAACTAAAAGACAACTTCTTTCCTTTGTCTACATATTAGACAGATTATTACTTGCCAAGTACTTTTACAGAAGCATGCTGGAAGCAAAAGAAAAAAGTCTGCACTGAAACACATTATTCATTATATTGTGCTGTTCTAATTAAGTGGTTTTGTATCCTTTATTTGTCCTGACAGCAATGGAGATCATCTAATTAATCTCATAACTAGTCCATCATCTCCAATATTTCAAGGCTGCCTAGTAGACCCCATTTACAAAGCAGTCTCAGTTTGACTGTGCTTCTCCCAGTTTGAATGGACGAGCTTTCATCTACCTCCCCAAAACACAGAGGAAAACCTTTTGTAGCAAGTTCTATGCAAAGTCCAAAGATGAAAGTCAAATGCACTTCTAAACCATGCAAGCCACAAGCACGGCAGATTAGTCCAGCAGAGGAACTAGAGTTCGAAGAAATCAAGGCACAGTGACCACTAAGGCAGTTACAAATACTCAGCTCCATAAATTACAGATATTCAAGCCAGTAATTAAAGAAACATTCAAACTCTTAAAAGGAATTTACCAGCACAATTTGTGAAAAGCATCCAACCCTTGAATAAATTATAATTTAAATGATAAAGTGATAATCATACAATGTCTTGAATCTAGCCAAACAGTTTTACTGTCAAGACAAAAAAGAACAAAGGGGATTGGGTCCCAATTTACTTAGGACAGACTAAGAAAAGTTACCAGAAGCAAGAGAGACCAGCCTAAGAAGTCATATGAGCACATGAATCTGAGCATTCCCAATTCACTAGCATAGCTCTTCTGGAACAACTCTTCACAGCTTTAGCTAGATTCCATTTCAAATGGCCATAGAGTGATTTATATTACCCTGTTCATGCTTTCTCTAGATCATTTCTATCTTCCTCCCAATTTCTCACAAGAATTTCTTCTAATAAATTGTATATTTTTTTACAAATTTACACAAACTTCAAGACTTCTAAAGACTTCTTCCTATTTCTTCATTAAAGAAGTACACATTTATTCAAGTAGCATAGAAAAATTCTCCCAGAGACTTTTTATAAAGGGGTGAGTTCACTCACATACAAGTCCTCAGTCTAGCATTTGTCATACCTAGCTAAAACATGGAATTGCTTTGGCACTAACAGTAACAGAAAAACGAAGAAAATTTGATCTGAACAAGGTTATCTCATATACAAAGCAAGCCTCTACGCTGTCTAATCAAACAGCTAAACCAAAAGAGTTTTTCCTCATTACCACAGGTAACAAAGTAGAAGGTTTTGCAGATGTGACCCTTAAAAGTACAAGTCTATTGGAAAGCAAAATACAGTGTTTGAACATTTCAGACTACTTCAATGAATCATACAGGAATACATTATTGATTTCATGCTATGACTACAGTACCTAGTAAGATATTAGGCCGACAACTGGTTTTGAGTAGGAAGACTCAGCTTCTTATAGAAAATCCAGCAATCTTCAGTTTGAACCCCTGAGTGGAAAGAATTTGTATCACAAACAGCCACATCTTCCCAAAGCAAGGAGGATTACATATTGTTTGTTTAGCATATCTGGAAAAGGTTTCCATAACATAAAATAAGAGCTGTCCTCTGCTCCAGTGACAATGTTTACTCAGCACTGCACACTGATGACAAGGCCCATTCTGGAGATTCACCTTCTGTCATGCATTCAGCTAATGCTTTTGTGTGCACCTCCTAAAGACTAGAGTTTGATAGCCAGCAGCCAGATCCACTGGTCAAACATTTCCCTGTAGGAAGAAGAAACTGTAATTACTTTGCAGGTACACAATTGAGATACTTAAATTTTGGATGTACTCAGTATATGACTTCCTTCACCACTACTGTTCTCTGCACCTTCAGTGAAAATACAAAGGAAGTGTTGAAACGCCAATGGCACATAAAGTATATACTGCTACCCCTGTATTTATCAGATTTTTAAAATCTGAATGGCTAAACAAGACTCCTAATATACTCTATCCATATTATGCTTCTCCAAGAAGTTGTCTGCCTACATCAGCTAAGTAATTTTAAAAGATTTTTTTAATTAATGTTTTAAAATTAATGCTTTTTTAAGCTCCAAAGAGCAATAGGAAAAGATACTATTTCCTAATTATTTTTCATTAGCAGATTTAAAGGTCTAATTTAGCAGTATGCTCTTAAAGGAATGTCTACTTGCTATTTATTAACTCAAAAGAATAAAAAAGCATATATTGATTAGTGTTCTGTTGAGCTATCTTTGTGCTCCATCCTAACATACTATTTTGCTGCTGTCAAATACGCCTGTGTTTCTGTACACTATGGAGAAGGAACCACGACAATCTGTTCTCTCTTTAAAAACACAATCTGTGTTTGGCTGGCTGAAGGAAAAAAATAAAAGTAAATATGTTACAGTACTTGAAAATTACACTGAACTAAGTTTCAGAACTAAGTTTTTAGAATTCTTAAGTTGTTGCCCCAAGATTTGTGCGCATGCTTTTTCAACATTAGTAAGAGGTCTATTGCACTGAATTGTTAAATGCCAAATTTCTGCCATTTGCCAGGTGAGGGGAAAAGAAATAGCAAGCCTACAATATGACATGATAAAGATCCTGAGATTCAAAGCTTTTGTCTATTTGCCAAACGAAGATGTTACCTAATTGGTGACATTGTTTGCTATACATCCACACACTTGGTCAGCTCACACTTAATAAATCATTCTCTTGAAGACTAAACATAAACTCTCTGCTTAACAGATGCTATAAATCTCCCAAGAATCCCATTATGACAAGAGAGAATAAAAGTTCTATACATTCCAGCAAGATATGACAGACAGTAACAATAGCCTGACCCAGTATATCAGGAATCAGAAACTGCAGTGTAAAACAAGGAGAAAGCCAGATGAAAAGCCAGTGCAGGTTTACTGCAGTCTAAAGTTTTGTAACAGTATCCAATCATATCTCATCACTTACTTTCAAAGAAAGACTGATCTGGGGTTTTTGTTGTTTGTTTTTTATTTGGGTTTTTGTTGTTTGCAGTTTCTTTGTTTTTTTACTGAGGGATTTTGGACATATAATGACATATTCTAGCCACAGATAACATGCAACAAAGTTTTTCAAATAAAGGTGCTGAAAGATGTCTGATTTGGATGGTAGAAGTCATACAAGAAGTGCTTTCAGTCTGAGACCATGACAAGTTCAGGAAAAAAAAAAAATCAGTGTTTTAGTGGCATGCTCCAGGTGCCAGACAAATACACAGAAAAATAGTGTAGTGCCCTGCCAAGCCCCCAGCAGGACAGATCACAACTGCAATAAACAGAGTATTCCAGGGTGGAAGGGGCTTCACTTATGAAACATCAGGACTTGTTAAAAATAAATCAAGCCAGGCATTCCAGCCACAAGTTCAAAACCAACATGGCCACAGTAGTTTTTCAACAAGACATAAAAGTTCTATCACCACAGTCACAATTCCATCAGAGATCATAATATTTCAGTCATTTTTGGGACAAGGCCTCAGCTGCTCCATTACTCACAAAGTAGTGATTTCACAGTACTGCTAGAAAGTTACAGCTTTCCTTTAACCAGAGAGGACCTTATTATCCTGCATCTCATAGAAAGTTTGGACATGATGTGACCAATAGACTTCATAGGCTGCTGACACAGTGTTTCAATCCTTTCAGCTGTGCAGAATCAGACTAACTCTGCAAAAAACCCCAAAGATTCAAAGTCAGCTCCATCAGTTGCTGATTCACCTGTTCCAAATTCACCTATTCCTTAATGAGATGGAGTCCAGTTAGTCAAACTTGTGAAGAGAAACAAGAAAATTTAAGTTTCAGTATGCAGGCTGCACTTGATGAAACACCTTCTGGGAATGTTCTCCATCTTTTCCGCTCCAGTTGAAGTAGCAGCTACTAGAGACCAAACAAGTCTGACAGTACTGTACAAATTGTGCCACACTAACTAAGAAAATGCACCATGGTCAAAATGTTCATCCCAAAAAGCACTGAAACCTGATTTTGGCAGACAATGTGTTCATGCCTATTTGCTCTTTGAGTCAAGCAGAATGCACTTGACGATTCATTTTATATCACTTTTAAGAACCAGCGAGATAGTCCCAAAATAGAAGTCAATCAACAGTTGACAAGTGAAAACTGAAAAGGCAGAACTACTGAAGAGTGTAACAGTACCACAGGATAAGCTGCTGAAGCAGAACTTGGAAATCTAGAGCATGAGCCTCTGTTTGTAAACTAGGCTCACTAGCTGAAATTAACACTAGTCCTCACACAAATGACTGCAGCTCTTCACACAGATTAAGTTACAGAGTAAGTTATTCTGGCTGGTTGGTTCTTTCAAGATATAACACAGCAGTGTCACTGTCTAGATTTGTAAGGGAACTGCAATGGATTTACTCCTTCCCACATAGGATCACATCAAATTCAGTAAGCCACACCCATTTGCCATGGACAGCATTCACACAATGTTAACAAGACAACTCAACTAGCAACATAATAATTATTATCTCTTCTCGATGTGTTATTTATCTAGACATTCCTATTAAAGAATTATTGCTATAAAGAATTTCTAAATTGTACCATAATAAGCCTGTTCCAATAGCTCTGTCTGCTCAAAATTCAGAACTTTGCCTACCTCTCACCAATACAAAATTCTTCTTGTTTAAAACAAAAATTGTCTTCCTTTTTGACATCACCTTCAGAGTACTGTGTAAAAATCAATTTTAATTCTTTTTAGCTAAATCCTGTTCTGGAGATCTTAAATTCATTCTATTACCAGAAGTTTTCCTTACTCTACTGAAACACCTTACACCATTTCCTACTTACTCCTTGTAGCAGTCTTTTTTCTCATTGTACATTTGGGTGCTTCCTGTAGCTTTTATCAGCTCCCTGCACCCTCTTCATAAACCTATAGTATATGTGCTTTTCAAAAGCATATAATAAATTACATATAAGTACAGTTTTTCTTCCATAGCTTTTTATGGATCCTTCTGCTATTTGCAATGTGGTTCCAAACCTGCCTTGTCTATCAGTGACACAGACTTTTACATAACTGAGTTTGTGAGTGTTTATGCTGTTTAATGAGAGGTAATTTCAGACGAGAAAGAGCAGTTATGGAAAATTGTAAAGCCAGCTTGTTAGAAGAATTTCTTCAGCAGGTAAACACTACAAGCCCAACAATTTGTGAGTTGCTAGTCTTTCATACTTCCACTGAGAAAAAAATCTTAAAACAAAAATTATTCAACAATTAGTCTTAAATACAATAAATGCATGGATTAAAGGTAACCAATACAAAAAACAAAACAAAACTCCCAAAGTGCTTTACAGTCCATGCACTATTACAGTTTTGTATTCACAACTTCAGTATCCAATCCAATATTTAATTTTATTTTACTCAAAGCACAGAGTTAAATACACACCAAAAAACAGTTCGCAGAAATAGAAACAATTCACCCATATCAACTAATTATTCTTTCAGGAGTCAGACCTTGAGGCAAGAGAATGCTATCAAGTGTAAAGACAAACATGTTCCTCCAGCTGTTTGACATACTTATTGGACATAATAAACTTGATATGCTGGAGGCTATAATTAATCTTTACTAAGTGAACACTCCTCTCAGGATGACTTGCCTACTGAGCTGTCTAATGACACTTAAGGCTTTGATAAGTAAATAAATTAGTTCATTATGGTCAGACAGTCTTCCCTTTTTTTTTTTTTTGAGCGAGATCACAGCTTTCTTTATCTTGCTTGTCTCACTCAGTCATCACCAGCTACAATACTCTGACCCTGAAGCTGACAAAAGGACATTCCATTCAAAGCTCCCAACTCTAATTTCTGCTTTAAAAAAACAAACAAACCTCACCAAAAAAAAAAAAAAAAAAAAAAAAAAAAAAAAAACCAAAAAAAAACCACCACCCTGGAAATCTATACTGCTAAGAGCTTAGTTTTAAAATTACTGGAAAATAACAATATTATTTGCTTTTCTGTTGCTAGATCTTATTGCTCACAATAACAAGCACAAAAGTAAAGCTGCAGTGCCCTCTTGTGAGCAGTCAAAACTCATTTTTGCAGAAGTAGTTTTAAGGATATTACGAGGTTTGGAAGAATTTGCACTATAAACTGTCTCTTCTGAAGGTGTGGCACTGTAGGTACACACTTTATATATACATACACACACCTCCTCCATCTAACTGTTTTGAAACTGATAAAAGAGGCTCATAGAAAAAAAGTAAAAGACAAGTATTTTCCTTTTTATAAGTTCAGTAGAATTTCAGTCATTCTTTTATTCCTAAATTCTGTATAGGAGAAGCCAAAAATCAGTTTCTTCAGAGGTGAAATCAAGGGGCACATTCTCATTAAGCACTACTGAAAAACAACAACAACAACAAAAAACCCAAATAAAATTTCAAAGAAAAACATAAAACCCCATGCAAATGTACACATACACAATTCAAGTAGCCTTCCAATTTAGACATTGTATAACTCAACTGACAAGGACTAGAGGAAAAAGTAACTATTAGAGGAACTAAAAAAATATATTAAAACAGTAGTAGGGAGAGCAAAAGCAATAAATTAGCTAAACAATCAAAACCAGGATAGCCAAAATGTGATCCTAATTCCCATATGTCAGTGGGGAACCATTAGAAAATGGTGATAAAAATCTGTACAGGTTTTGCATACCTAGTTAGTTAGAACAAATATTTAAGATCTCATTTTTTAATAATAACAGAAGTTCACTGAAATTCAGCAGCTAAATTGCATACTAAGGTCAATTTTAGTATCCCAAAGCATTATAAAATATAAGATCAGCTTCAAATATCTTAAAAATTGCAGAAGTTTATAGAAGCAATAGAAAACTAAACAAGTGACACAGAAACAGTACCAATTGATTCTGTTGCTCAGGAATCACGTTAGAATTAATTTTCTAAAAAGTGATGGTGTGTTATTTGTCAGGAAATTTGCTGAGACTCAAATTTCTCATTTTCCTTAGTTTATTGTATGCAGTAATCCTCAATCATTGAGCAGACAACCACTAGATACACACTTAGGCTGCACCTATTACTGCTTCAATGATGTTTCCACAAGTAACAACTATAAAGGCCTTTCAGTTTCATTTCACCATATTTTTCCAGTTTGTGACTGGTAAAAAACTTTTTATAGAAGTGAAGCTGAACAAGAAATGTAAGTCAGAACATTTGAAACTCTTTAAAAGTTCATCTTATCATATTAACTAATCACTTGCAAGCAGATGTTAAATATTTGACTTCAGCCTAGAGAGTCAAGGTCCAAAGAAACTTCATTTGTTTAGGCCCAGATTCAAATAATTATTTTAACTGAATTTAGGCAGATGTGTCCAAATTACCACAAAACACCAACAAAACAAAAGCTTTCTCCTGGGGCTTCCTAAAATCCCTGGCAGACAGACACATCTCTGTTCTGCCTTCACTCCCTCTTGGACAGTGTCAGTCCTGCAGATAAACAGAACAGCCTGTTTTGTGTGGTTCTTACAGTATTCAGGATTGCCCAAAGCACTTTAGCCAAATGACTGCTGAATCCCAGAGGATTCACCTCAAATCAGTCCTCAGGAGAAGATATTTTGGGGCACATACACACAAAACTTCTTTGGTCTATAAGTCTTACAATCAGTATCCTATTGCAAACCCTGTGGGGCAGGCACAGCAGTCCCACAGAGCCACTCTGGAGATGCACTGTACAGACCAGCAAGATTCCTGGTCTAGAGCAGATGATGCAAGTTATAATACATGTGCTGCAGTAATCAAGTGCCCAGCTACACCATTTATAGAATTCAGTAACATTAGCAGTTACTCCATCATACTCAGAAACTCACAAGACCACATTTTGCACAAGCTGTATGATACTGATCGAGTTTACACAATAATAAATCTCTTTTACACAAGTGCTGAACTACAACCCTTCATCTGCATGTATTCAGTTAAAAGCAAAGGGAAGAAGGTTCACTTTAAAAATTACTGGTATTACTGGTACCAAAAAAAGAATTTTTTTTGTTTTTTTCAAGTTTGTTAGGTGAGTTTTAGTCTCGGTTAACAGTAGAGAATTATAAAGAATTGAACTCATGAACTTGTTTTCAGTTTCATGGTTACTTGGCTATTACCTCAGTGGAAATTTGAGGTTCATTTATTCAAGTCAACACTGACAAGAGATTGAATAATGGATTTATAGTTTCACTATAGATTTTGAAAAGCAACAAATTATAATCCACATTTTTCATCAAAGAGTCAACTAGTTGGCTTGGCATATTACTCTATTTAGATTTACAAAAAAATTTCTCAATATGTTCAAGAGAGCACAGGAGATACCAGATTCCTAGAATGGGTTCAGATATCAGAAAACAAGTTTCAGGAAAGCTTGTCCCTGCCATACATTATTTTCTTGTCACCTGCAAACCTCTCTAAGCAACTAATAAAGCTGTTAAACAGAACTAGCCTCAGTATGGATCCCTGGAGTATTTTTTGTTACCAGCACTTGTATAGAGTATTAAACACGCTCCCACACCTGTTCATCCAGTTTTCCATTCTGATTACTTACCCATCGAGAGCATGACATCCTAACTTGGACAGATGAATACAGACAGATGAAAACCTTTACAAAAGCTGAGATAAGTGACATCCACTGTTCTCCTGTCACCCACAAAGGTAATTTTACCACAGAAAAACATTCCATATTCCTGTAACTAGGTTTTTCCGACAGAGTAAAGGCATATTTCACTTTACAGGCAGTTAAAAATTCAGCTTTAAAAAAAAAATGAATGTTCCAGCAGCTTCAGAACAAACCCATGTCAATGGGAAGACCACAGGAGGGCAGCAGGACCTTTCTGCACGGAGGAACAGCGAGTGGGCTGGGCGCACCGGGCACAGTCACTGCTCGGCCGCGCTCTGCCTCCCTCTCACACTCAAGCACTGAATGACAACTTTTTAGGGATTCCTTTCAAATGCTGTCACAACTGATATATGATGGACGCTCGCTTTATGCAAGAAACTATTTCCAGCTCCATTTTCACAGGTGCTTAAATGAACTCTAATAACCAACGGGATGTTCTGTGTTATCCCTCAAGTTTAAGGGATCCCCATGTTGCCTAGTTTTACAGCTAGCTGTGGATTGAAAGCAGTCCCCAAGCTACAACCTCAAAAATTTAGTAGAGCTACACAGGCAAACCCTCAAAGTCTATTATATACGGTTTGCAATTACTGTTGGCCATCTAAGTTGCTTTTCCTTCATGAAAGTTTCTTCCCTCTCACGGTACAAGAATAAGCAACTGACAAATTAATAACTTACTCCTATTTTGTACATTTGGACTCCCTGAAGAGTTTCTAAAATTCTTTTTAATTATTCTTAAGTGTTGTGTTATCCAGTATTCAGGATTAGGTAATACATCGATTTTTCCCACTCCTAAACAAATTTTTACTAGAGTCGTTTGTAGGGAAAAATCACGCTATGAAAAGCCAACATCCACAAAGGAGAGAGGAGTCCTGCTTCTTTATTCGAATAAAGGGAGAAAGCCCACTGGGACACACACCCACACACTTTTCTCTCTCGAGGTTCTAAAGCAGGCAGCCTCCTTTTATCTGAACTCCCGGCCGCCCGTTGTCCTCTTCCTTTCCCCAGTGGCTGAGGTACATGGAAGGTGTAGAGCCTTCCCCACATTCCCCCCTCAAACCTTTCAGTTTATCCCAAAGTTCAGAAGCTCAGGCTTGTGCAGACCCACTTGCCTGTTTCAGGAGTCAGGCTACCTGGGCTCTGCAACGAACCTGCTGCTTGAAGTTAATAGAGACATTAAGACCCATTTCAAAGACACCTTTACTTTCACCCATCCAATTGCTTGCAAAGACATCAGCACACATTTTCCCTCTCACTTTGAGTCTAAACATACAAACACACCTGGTTTTTGCACAGTACATGACTACCACTTACACGAGTAAGAGCAATAAAAACCTCCAACAGAGGGTAGAAGTTACCCCTAATCCTCACTCCACCCTTACCAAGAAAACCCTATAAACTACACAGATATTCCTTCCAATGGACAGTACAGTCTCACAACACCAAAACTCAGCTACATGTTCTACCATCAAAGAGAAAAAGCAGAGAGCAACAACAAATTATAGAATTCAGTTCTAGGAGGATGCCCATTATCATCCCACAGTCAGAACCAAGGCATCCCCAACTAAGTTTTTTTTTTTTTTTCCTTAATCGAGCAAGCAAAAAGAACACCTTTACTTCAAATCCCTCACGTACTATCCCTTGCCTTTCTCTTCCTCTTAAAAGCTACTTAGTCCTTATTTAAGAATATCCTAAAAATTTTCGTAAAATCAAGGAGCAGGCTTCAGATCCAACTACCTTTAAAGTCAGCCCAGGGATAACAGACACAGATAGTTAATCCTACAGTGAAAAAATCCTAGTAAACTATCTAACAGCACAAAACTTCAAAGAGAGCACTACACTCCTAAGTGCTACAATTAAGGGGAAAAAAAAAGTTAATATCTATTACATTTCTCTGGATAACAGCAAACAGAAAAGATAAAAAGAATGCATTTTTAAAAAGGTTCGAATTACCATTCACTTTCAGCACCTTACTAACTAGTAGTACTGAAAATACTCAGCTTTTTATATAATTTAAGCTACTTACAAGTTTCTTCTGGCTGTACAAAAAATCACTCTAGGAAAAACCAGTGTCCACAAAGGAGACAGAGGAGTCCTGCTTCTTTATTCGAATAAAGGGAGAAAGTCCACTGGGACACACACCCACACACTTTTCTCTCTCGAGGTTCTAAAGCAGGCAGCCTCCTTTTATCTGAACTCCCAGCCGCATGTTGTCCTCTTCCTTTCCCCAGTGGCTGAGGCACATGGAAGGTGTAGAGCCTTCCCCATATTCCCCCCTCAAACCTTTCAGTTTATCCCAAAGTTCAGCAGCTCAGACTTTTGCAGACCCACTTGCCTGTTTCAGGAGTCAAGTTGGCTGGCCTCTGCAACGAACCTGCTGCTTGAAGTTAATAGAGACATTAAGACCCATTTCAAAGATGTTAACAACCATACCTTCACTCATCGAATTGCTTGCAAAGACAGCAGCACGTATCTTCCCCCTCAATGACTGCAGAAACAGCAAAAAACCCCCACGTTTCTACAGCTATAACTGATGACTTTCTCTCCTGAAAACGTGGCCATCAAAACCTGCAGCTGGGCTTAAATGGCTATTTTCTTTCTAACACAAGAGTCTAGAGGAGGTCCTGTATCACCCTTCTTCTTTGAAAGTGACCTTTATAGACAACACTTTAAACCCCAACTCACAAATCTCAGCACTTAAATTCACAAATTGACCTCAGCCTATCAATATACAAACTTGTTTCTAAAGAGAATGCAGTAAACCTTTGCTAAAACCTAAAACTGAGCACTGCCAGGTAACTCCTGGCATGATGTGGTAGAAAAATAATTTTCGGTAAGCTCAGTTTTAAAATGTTCTCCTTTCACGCCTGCTATTTCATGACAGATTTCAGTACTATCATTAGGGTTTCTTCAATTAACAGTGTACTTGTGGCTGTCATTGCGGTAAGCAGACACAGCTGTAGGTGTTTGAGGAACCAGCAATGAAAATAGTTTCAGAAACCAGCATTTTGATGTCTTAACTGCAGGTTTACTTAATTTACATCAATAGTACCCAGCTGCCAGGTAAACCTTTAGGACACAGTAAAAGTAGAACATTCTAGCTGCTTTCCATTTTACAAAGCAGCTTATTTGCACATTTAAACAGCAATCAGATCTTTATTTGTAGTTGTTGATCACAACATGAAAGGTTTATATGCAGAATTCTAGATTCCCTTTCTGATCCATATCCTTGGATGCAATTGTTCTCAAGCACTGTTAAAGAATTACATTTTGTCCTATTCTAAAAAGATTTATAACAATATCCTGGTTTACATCTGCCTCTGCTAGGACATGAGAGAAACCATCTGCTTCCGGGCACTTCCTTTGCATTGCAGTGTTTCAGATGTGCAGGTGCACAGCATAGCTGCTCCCTGCAGGAGTTCCAGTGCTCATTCCAGCTCACACAAACCCACAAACTGCCACACGACAGCACAACAAAACAAGCAGAGCTCCCCAGTTTGAACCATATGGGAACATGTGACTTTGAATATATTCACAGGCAAAATGATGTGAGCAGAGCCCTCCACCTTGCAGTTGTTAACAGCTCCAGCAGCTACCTGGAGAAAGTGCTGTGCTCCTTGCTCATGCTGCAGCTTGCAGAGGCACGCACTGAGCAGCTGAAAATCTCAGCAAGGGCTTGTTTTGTGTGGCACTGCAGGTCTTCACCTGCATCCTAGATGCCGACCAGGCTTTTAGAGCACATCAGCAAAGACAGGGAGAGCTGCAATCTGTGCACTCAGCTGCTCTCTGCTTTCCCAAGTCACACAGGGTGGCTACTGAGAAGGATCAAAGCAGTCACTGTGGCAACAGCGGAATCTCAGCAGCACATTCCGTTGAATGAGAACTTGATTGCTCTCTCCAGCTACCTGAAGGTTGTAGTCAGATGAGGAGGTCTCTTTCTCCCCAGTAACAAGCAGGTAGGACAAGAGGGAATGGCCTCAAGTTGTGCCAGAGAAGGTTTAGATTGGAGATTAGGAAAAGTTTGTTATTCAAAAGTGTTGTAAAGCATTGGAACAGGCTGTTCAGGGAAGGGGTGGAGTCACCATCCCTGGCGAGCTTTAAGACATATAGATGTGACACTGAGGAGCATGGGCTTGTGGTGGGCTTGGCAGCGCTGGGGGAACGGTTGCACTCAATGATCTTAGAGATCGTTTCCTACTTAAATGATTCAATGGGTCATTTGAGCCCTGACCTCAATACCTCTGCAGCAACCTCCATAGATAACCAAAGTACAGGAAAACACAGTAACTGATTTTCCCTGTTAGAGTTTCTCTTGCAAAATTGTATTCCTTGCAGAAAGATAAAGGATAAGTGTCCTTGTGAGCACAGAGGACCTCTCTCTCTACAGGGTTCTTACCAAACCCAACATTTCAAAAGTGACCAGTACACTATGATCAAGATAATATAATCACCTAATTACCTTGTGAAGCAGTGCTGCTGAGAAAATAAAAGTATTATAAAATGTATAAAACCAGCTAAAATTATGACTTCCTGAAATGACAGTAGGATTTCAGGGTGGTGATGTAAAATGTCAGAAGTTTTGATGGAAATAAAAAATTAGCACTGTGTAAAAGTCATCTCCAAAACTGATGAGAGACTGACATGTTTAAGAAAATCAAGCCCAAAACAAAAATCACCATTTAATTCTGTATATTTATGTAACCTATTTCTTTTTTTAATTCTAAAAGGATTTATCCAAACATTAAGTACTCATGAGTTTCAATGTCCTTTTGAGCAGCAGAATAACCAGTCACATGATCCTATTTTTGGTCATTCATGTGATTTATGATTCTAAGCTTGTGCTCTGAACGTATGACACTGCCATTCACACTATCCAGAGCTGAGAGCACTTCACAGTGTTACACTGGTGTTGATAGCTTTATTAAGGGAGCACTACCACTAGCTGGCTAATTCTAATAAAAAGGTGAAGGCCAACTCTTTTCCATTGAAGTACTTGCTTATTTCTTTATGGGGGCTAGAGGAGCAGAGACATAAAGGTTTTTATTTAGAAGCCATTAAGATTAAAAAAAAAAATAAAAGTATTTATTTTTAAAAGTTTTTCTCAATTCCTAGTAGAAGAGAAATTAGAAAGAAAAAAATCTATAGGGCTGGCTAAAAGAATAGAGTAAACACAGGAAGTTTAGCATAAATATTAACAGTAGTCCTCTGACTAGTCTGAGAGGAAGACAGAAGTTTTTGTAATGAAGGAATTGAGAAATAGGGAGAAAGATAAAGCTAAAACATTGAAGTAGCTTGCTTAAAGGCTTCTCTTCTAAACTAATGCCGAGTAAAAACCTACCTTATGCTTGTAGCTACAGAATCTCATTAGAGACACTACTTAGAAATTCTGAAATAAATTAATGAATTATAATATATAATTAAGCATATAAGATACACAACAAATCTGACACTTGACATAATTTGCCTTAAATGATATCCTAATCATAGAAGCAACAGGTTGGAGAGATCAGTATATCCCTAGTTCCCTGCTAGCAAGGAATGGAAGACATAGGGTGAGATTTCTGATTGCCTCTCTGCCTATAGTCCAAATATCCAAATAGTCCAATATCCAAATGTAGATAACTCTGACTGGGAATTTTCTTGTATTCCTGGAATTCTTAATTTAGTCTTTAGGCCAACTCACAAGAGTTATGCAACTGTTCACCTGAAGTGTTTTTGTGGTTTTTTTGTTTGGTTTTTTTTTTTTTTTTTTCCCTCTACTTATTTACCACAGTAGATAAAGCTGTAGGCAAGACCCAATAAGGTTTCTCATTTCAGCCGTGCTAGGAACTCCCTCCTCGAGCTTTTCCTCTGCTAGAGGGAAACGACTTCTGTAACAGCTCTGTAGCTTGACACTTCAAAAAGAAATGTTATTTCAGATAATATTGAAGTGTCTTTGGCAATGGCTACTTCTAAATTTTGATCTTGAAATCAATACTTGTGGTTTAACTCACTTCACCTCAGTATGTGTGAAAAAATATACAAAAGAAAAGGTTGATAGTTAACCTTGTGGGAATGTATGTGCCCTGTTAGCATGTTCAAGAAATGTATTCCTACAGTGTACCTGAGGCTACACTCGTCCTGCCTGGCATCCATCCACCTGTATCGTTAACAGGCGGGAATTCCCCTTGCTCTCCCTGCAAGCCCTTGGCTTTCAATGGAAGACCTGGTGATGGCACCGCTGGGTCAGAGGAACTGAGCTGCCAGCCCACGGGCTCTGCCTGGAGAGAGGAAGGGAGGGAGAGCCTTGACTAACGAGCATCATCCCCAGTGTCGGTGCCAAATGCGCCCCCGTGATTTCCTAGAGCGAGGGCGGCATTCCCGCTGCTGGGCGCGCTCCTCCGGAGACACGGCCGGGGCGCCCAGAGCGGCTGCGTGAGCGCCTCGCGAAACCGTGCCGGAACGCCAAGTTTCCCTTTCCCAGGGAAAATCCCCGCTCCCCCCACACCCCGCCGCCGCCCGGGGCCTGCCCCGCATCCCGGCCCGGCCTCCGCCGGAGCCTCGGGAGTAACCGCGCCCGGGATTGGCTTCTCCCGGCGCAGGGGCCATATTGGATGCGCCCAGCCCGCCGCACGCACCGCTCCAGCGGCCCCGCGCCGCCCGCCCCCGCCCCGCCAGGGCCGCCCCTCCCGCGGGGCTGCGGCGGAGGGCGAAGGTGTCTCGGGAAGGAAATTCGCACGCTCCCGGGTCCCCTCTCCGCCCCCGCGCTTCCCCGCCCCGTTCACGCCCCTTCCCGCGGCCCGTCCCCGCTCCGCCCGCCTCTTCCTCCCCTCACGCCGCTGTCTCCCTCCCTCGCCGAGCCGCCGTGTCAGCGCGCGGCGGCGGCCCCCGCGCGGGCGGCCAATCAGCGCGGGGGTGACAAATATGCAAATGCGCCCCCAGCCCGTCCCCGCGGGTTCGCTGGGGCCGGTGGGGTCGCGGCGCGGAGCGAGTGAAACTTCGCCCCCTGCTCCCCCCGCGCGGGGCCCCTCCCGCGCAGCGCCCGCGGGGAGGAGCGGGGAGAGGCGCGGGACAGCGCCGAGCACCGCCCGCACCGCCCGCCGGCCTGCGACACCGCACGGTGAGTGCCGCCCTCGCCCGCCGGCTCCCGGGGGACACGGGGGAATCCCGCGGGGGAGGGAAGCCGCCGCGCCCGCCCGCGGCCGCCCCGGCGCGGAGCTGTCACAGGCGTGGGGCATCGCCGCCTCCTGTCGGGCAGCGGCGGCGGCTCCGTAATGGCGAACCGGGCGGTGAGTACGTGCGGAGGGACGGGCAGGCCGCGCTCCAGGTGCCGGAGACACCGGGCGGCCCCGCCGGCCCTGCCGCCCCTGCTGCCGCCGGGGTCGGCGCGGCGCGGCCTGCTCGGCACCCGGGCTCTCCCGCCGCCGCCCCCGCCCGCTTCCGCCCCTCGCCGCCACCGCCGGGCGCGGGGCTCCGCGCCGGCCCCTCGCACCTCGCCGGCGGAGGTGGGAGGAGGTAGGGGGGCGGCGGCGAGGCTTTTCCCGGGGGCGGCGCGGGTAGAGCGGGCAGGATGGAGGCGGCGGGGGCGCCCAGGGATGCGGTCCCCGCCACCCGCGGCCCCGCCACGGCGCTCAGGGGTGGCCGGGGGTGGGGGCGAAGTTTGAGGGGAGGAACTGGGCCTTCCCGGGGTCGCGGGGTGGGGGAGAGCCTGAATATCCTGCTCTCTTACAGGTAAGAAGATGGCAGGGCGAAGGGAAGAGGGCTGGTCTCCTTAGGGAAGTCAGAGGAAAAGGCTGCAGCATGTCCCTCTTCCCCACCGAGGAGGTGGCAGTGGGAGAAAAGGGTTGGGTGGAGGAAGACAGGGAGGGCAAGAATGTCCCCGGCCACCTTGTGTCGTTTAGGGAGTGAGAGGCAGGGAAGGGATGCAGATCCTCCCAGGCAGAACAGTGGGCATGGCAGACCTGGCTTCTCACCACACAAGATAATAGAGGTGGATAGAGGGAGGAATTAAAATAATTTCCCAGAGCAAGAGAAGCAAAAAGAGGAGCTGAGTTTGGCAGCCCACAGGGTTGGATTTGACCGCAGGATGATCATGGGAGCAGAGGAAAGGAAGGTGACAGGGGAGGGTTGACACTGGGTGAGGTGTGTCTGGGAGAGATGGAGATGGGCATGCAGCCTGCTGTCCTTCTGGGCTGCGAGATTTCTGGGGTGAGGAGAGCCGGTGGTGCATGGCCACAGGTTCCCACTGCATGGGTGGAGACTTAAAAGGGAATTTGGCTGTCAAAGTGCAGGTTTAGAATGCATAGACTGGCGTTTCCAGCTGCAAGCTGACCTCCTCCAGGGATGACAAGGAGAGGATTTCAAGGCCAGCTCGGTGCTGTTGGTAGATGGTATTGGGTGGATAGGTGGCATGCATCTTTATTCTAGTGAAGTGGTGAAATTCTCACATTTCCCACTGAGACTTAGCACACTGAAAGGTTAAAACCTCTTCATTCCTTCTTTAGACACAAATTTCTGTGAAGAGGGATAAAAACCAGGTGGAAAGGATTCTGAATTCTCTCATTTTGGCTGGATAGCTTTGACAACAAGGTTGATGAACACACTTTCAGTTTGTAAGAAATCGTTTGCTTTCCTCACTGTTGTATCATAAGTGCCTTGCATCTTTAGCAGCTGAGAACTTCCTTCTGTTCATGAAAGCCATTTAATTTCATCAGTGTGAGAAAATACAGCACCATTATGTAGAAGAGAGCTGAACACCAGTGCTACAATCCCTGCTCGTGGGGGACAAAGTAGCAATTTATGTGACAGGACAGGGTTTCTAGTTCTATTGTGTATTTTTTGAGACTTTAAGAAGTAGCCTTAAAAAGTAACCCTCCTCTCTCAGGAGAACTCGACTCCTCCTGACAACTCACTTGTAACTGTTTTTAAGCCTGGATCATTCTACAACATCAAGTTCCCAGTCGGCAGGTGTGAGGCAAATATAATTATTTCACCTTGTTTTACATGTAATCATTTGTGTGCACTTATACATATGTTTATAATTTATGGCAGAATATTAATATTCAGTAATTTTTTAGCAAAATCTGGATTTTTACCCTGTCTCTGAATTTTAATTTTGTTGCACAGATCAACTTTTTGTTAGTTTCACAAGGTAAATATTTTAAAATCAATAATTACTCCTATCTTAGACTTTGTGAACTGTTAAATAAAGAGTAGAAATTAATAGTTTTTGGGTTTACTTGTTTCTGCACAGCCTCAAAACCTTACACCTGTAACTAATAATGACTTTTTCATTCTTTGCACTTCTGTCAGATAAGGCTTCCAAAGTGCCATGGACTTCAATGCCCAGATGGTGTAAACCAAAGAGCAAAATTTAATATACAGGTTTTTGAGTGTTAAGCAGTTCAGGGATCAATGTGCCAGGCCCCTTGCCCATGATCACATGGAGAACTTGGTGGGAAGCAAGGTAGGATGTGAACTTCAGGTATCACTCTGTGCTTAAGGGCCATTGTGGAGTCTCTAACCTTAAATGAGCTTTATTTCTTTCCCTGTTAGTAAGTAAGCTGCCTCAATTTACTTTGCATTTATAAGGTGACAAGGGCAGGCACCTAAGTAGTTACAGTGCATCTGTGCTGGTTTAGTTTTTGCTAACTTGCTTATTTGTATTTAACCAAATTGTTCTATTTATACAACTTTATGCTGCTTTTCATGGTGAAGCTATACTATTTCGTGCCACTCAGAGTAAGACTATCATTTTTACTGTAAAAAGAAGTGGAATTTGAAGTTTCAGAGTTCTTCCAAGAATTTTGAGGAGTCTCAGCACCTTCTCATTTCACATGATCTGCTCATGCTAAATGCTCCTGAAGATTAGTCCAAGAATTCAGTTATGCAAAAGTGTTGATGAGAGCAGAGTGTGGTTTTTAAAAAGTATTCTTAGTAGTGTTATCTAAAAGATGTATAACATGAACCACTACTGAGAGACTACAGAGACCCCAAACCAGACAATTTTCATTTGTTTCCTTCTATGAGTGAGATAAGTTAATGATGCAGACAGACTAAACCCAAAAGATTGACAAGCTGCTTTAAAATTTCGTTATTTGAAACCTACAAAGTAAGTAGATGCACATTGGTCTCACTTAGTTTATAGGGTTAGTTTTAAGTTTTTTTTAAAATGTATCTTACAAGAAAAATAATCCCCATATTTTTGGTATATGTATCCTTCAGACACTTCAAAAGTACAGGTAAGCTGGACAGTTAGATATTTTATATGTTCAGATTCCTTACAGTGCATTTTTTTTCCTCCTGTATCAGTCGTGCAGAAAGAAGTGCCCAAATACCTGCATCATCATATTTCTTTGATAATCTTCATTTAGCAATTTAGGATAGAGTCAAATGGCATATCCTATTCATCACTGTATTACAGTATTCTTTCTACCATTATATATGAACTGAATTCTCACTGATGCTTGCTACTTGTGTTTATAAATCATCGAGGTGAAACATTTCTATGTTTAACTGAAGTCTGGTAGCCCATCACACCCAGATCCTTTCCTAAGCCTAATTTTGTCAATACTTTATATTCTTCCACCAACTTATCTAGAGTTGTCCTTTTAATGGTCTTGGCTCTATCAAACCATGGAGCTGTGAGCTTAATGAAGACTCTGAAATCTTACTTAGGCTCCCATTCTATTTCCCAGTGCTCTTCCTGTAGTCAGAAGTGGGGCCTCACGAATGTGGGGTATCCGACTACATGGGAATTGGTGATGGAGAAACCAGCTGTTTATTTAGTCAAACCTTCAAGAATTGATAGTTGACGTTATTATACTGTTGAAGTATTCTCTTTCTCCTTCAGCAAAAGAAATTGTCATGCTAAGAACTGATTAATTTGCTGATGATACAGCAACTGAAAAGTATTTGCAACTTCTGCTTTGGCTGAAGGAGCAGCAAGATTCCCATATTTAATCTGACCAGCTCATAAATGTGAGAGTGAGCTGAACATACAACTTTGTTATTTACAGTAGTGCAGGGAAAAGAGATAATTTTAAAGCAATATTTTTTTCTACAAGTGTTACAAGAAAAAAGTACAATGTTATTTACAATGACTATGTTTTTGAGTAACTGCAGTGTTGAAAACTTGCAGAAGACCAATTCTAAATATTTTTTAACAGTGTGGGTAATGAAGATATATCTTGACTTCAGAAACATGAAGGAGTACTTTCAAAATGTGTATGTAATAGAATTCAGGAGTATACTCTGCTACCTCTTAGAGTGAGTTTTAGTAATCAAGTAAAAGGGTACTTTTGGAAGCACCTTGGATCCAAGTTGCACTTTCAGTGCTGACTTTACATTACATTAACTTTCTAAGCTGCAAAAAAAAATGTTACAAGGTAGGAAGCATTTTTTAAGAAGTCGGAATTCAGTAGAAATTCATTGGTAAGATATGGCATCTGTCAGTGAGCAGATGTGTTGAAATGTTCAACTTCATTCATACAGATTATCCAGGCACTGCCAAATATTAATGTCTTTAGGCTGGCAGTGTACATGTGTCTTTCTCTTTGTAAGTGATATATTTTTGTTTTAATCTTAAATCAACAGTTAGAATTTGCAGGAAGATGGAAAAATGTTCCCATCCTTTTTCTGGAGACAAATCGTAATTTTGAATTTGTTCTTTATCTTAGTCATATTAGAAAATGTAACTGGTTACCAAATTGTTTCCAGCTGCAGTGTTTTCTTGGGCACTTTTCCTTGTGCCACGTGAGCAGTGTTAAAAGGTTTGTTTGCTCTTTTATGTTGGTCACTAAAATTCAGGAATTCCTCCAAAATCTCTTCTGTAAATGGCTTTTGAAGAGAAATGGTTTTATTACATTTGATACTTAACACTCTAGTGAAGAAACTTGTTTAGCTTCAGAAAGACTTCATTTGTGTAATGCCATGAAAGTCTGCTCATCTGATATTCCATATGTTATCGGAAATTTGAGAATCCAATAAAATATATTTGTGTTTTCAATTACCCTGTAGTAAAGCTACTGTAGTTATGGCTTCCACCTACATGAAAAACAGTGTTAGGTAAGGCAATGGGCTTGAGTCTTTGTAATATGATGTTGCTGGTTTCAGCATGTAGTTCTTCAAAGTATTTTTTTGCTGTTTTTCAGAAGCTAAATCTAAATTTAGCTTCAGAGCCAGGTTTTTAGTGAGTTTGTAAGAATTAATTCATAAATACTCTTGACAAAGAGATTAGTATTGTCCCATTTAACTAGGGAAGTTTTTTAAAAGTCCATTTTGCTGTCAGACTTCTTGTGACAGAGTATTGATGTCACAGTAAAAGTTGTCGGGAGTCTGTATCTGTTGATGCAGATGAATTCAGGAACATGTCCTGACTATGCTGGAAACAATGGGACAAGATGAGAAATTATATTTTGCTTGAGTTATTAGTTTTAATTTATTTCCTAATCAATTTAAACTAATTTAAGAACAGTATACTGAAAAAATTGTGAACTCCGAGTGTCTTGCTTAACATGTGCCTGGGAGGAACTTCTTAAAGAAACTTTCATATCAGATCTCCTTAGAATTAATTAAAAACCAAAAAAACAAAACAACAGAAAAATTGTGTGCAGCCTCCCTCTGAAGGGGCAGACCTGTGATACAGATGAAACTCCTTACACCAGTAAATGTAGTGTGGAGTGGGATGTCTGTACCTGTTTTGTTCAGTAAAGTACAAATCTGGCAATGTCAAGACTTGAAATTGTGCTCTTTTTTTTTTCCCCAGTGTAGACTTCTGTCAATGTCAAGCCTTCACAGCTGTCTGTACTCGTCAGTCAGGATCCATAGGCATCTGTAAAAGAGGCACAATCCTTTGCATTGGTACTTCCAGGTTATAAACTTGAAGTAGTTCACAAAGATGCTTATCATGGTAGAACATGAGAATTATCAGAAGATACTGGAAGTTTGTGTAACTCTTTCTAGTGATCAGAAGTAAACTGCAACCTATAAATACATTACACTGAGTATGTTACTGTCTTTTGACAACTAAACTTCCAAAAGAGATGTTTGTTTTGTACAGATACATTATAAAGAGAAAATGTATGGTGTAATGGTATTGAAACCTGAAGAACAAAACATGGGAAGTTTTTGTTATCTGTATTAGAAATAGAAGGAAATCACTGAAGTCCCAAAATTTATAAAAATCTCCACAGGTAGACTTTAAAGAAAAAAATTGCAATATTTTAAGAGCAGTGCTGGTTACTAATATAGATTCCTTCAGTAGTCTGATGGCCAAATGCATTACATTCTAAACATCTATTTTCACTAAAATAAACTGACTTGGGGGTAAACTTTGTTTTTTGCAGTAAGGTATTCCAAATTCCTTGTATCTTTCTAGATTTCTATCAATGGTAGCAGGTTAACATGTTGTCATTCTCTATGTTATTATTGTCTCTTTATTGCAATTAACGTCCACAAGATAAAAATGACAAAATAGAAGGCGTATATACACTTGTGCCATTTTAATGCAAGTCGAATGGGTGTGTTAAACAAAGAATAGAAAGGGTTAAAACTAAACTGGGAGACTGTATGCTGAAGCAGCAGATGCACACCTACATGTTTTGTTCTGCAGGTGTGCTTTGAGGGCAATAACCTTTGGCAGAAAGGTGAAGAAGGTAGCTGGAAATAATAATGTCTTCAACTGGTGCTGTTAAATTTTCTCAAGGTATTTGCCAAGACTGAAGAGATAAAAGCACACAAAACTAAACTGTTTCATTAAAATTTATATGATGTTTTGAAAAATAGAAATTTTGGTAGTTATTCTCAACTAATTGAAATGAATCATTTGTTTCCTGTTAGAAAACCCATACAGACATCTGTGGTTTAGTGTCCGAAATAAGAATCACAGACTCAGAATGGAAAGGACCACAGTGGGATCATCTGGTCCAACCTCCCTGCTCAAGCAGAATTACAAGGCACAGGGCACAGGGCTGTGTCCAGACAGCTGTGGAATATCCCCAGCGAGGGAGGCTCCGCAGCCTCTGGCCACTCTGTTCAGTGCTTGGGCACTGCACAGCACAGCACGCCTTGCTCATGGCCAGGTGGAACTTCCTGGGCATCATTCCTGCCCTTCCTCTTGTGCCATTGCTGGGCACCAGGAGCAGAGCCTGGTCCATCCTCTGACACCTCCTGCAGATATTTAGAGAAATAGTCAAAACACTATTGTTCGTGATTTTGTTTGTTTGGTTTTGTTTTTTTTTTGTTTTTTTCTTAAGTCAGAGTAATGCTTTAGAAATTAATGAAGAATTTCACCAAGAAAATAGTGTGCACTTAGGGAAATGTACATTTTCAGTATCTTATGAAGAAACTACATTAGTTGGACAGTGAAAGATTTTTTTTTTTAACATTCTAAGATAGTTCAGGATGGATCTAGGCATGCTTAAAACAAATGTTTCAGTTCTGTTTAATAAAGTGTAAATGTTTTTGTATACCAGTTGATTTTACCAATTCAAGATTTAAAAGCAAGCATTAAGACTTTCTCCCAAAGAACGGATCTTTACATAATAATTTTAACATATCACCCCTAACATTATGTGTATTTAAAAGTTCACATGCAATATAGTTTATGGAACCTGTGGAGATAGATCCAAATTGGAGCTTATAAAAGCTCTACATTCCTTTTGTGTGGATTTCTCTTTAGTGAATCTTCTGCTGTCAGAAGTTTTTTTTGTTTTTTTTTTTAATTTCACATTTAGAATAATGTATTGCAGACCTGGTGAATGTGTATCTAGTTACATATGTTTTTTTTCTTCTTTCCAATGTAGGATTTTTCAGACTTTTAAGTATTCCAAAATTGTCTCCATATTGGAAGCTGTTCAAGCAAGTGGACACTGTTCTAAAGAGTAAGAAACATCTTTTTTTCTTTTTATTTTGAGGATTCAAGAACAATCTAGTTGAGGAAGGATATACAGCTGCATCCTTTTGGATGGCCAAGAACTTAAGTTAGCATTTGTCTCATATGGTAGTTACAGGTGAATTAGTTTTCTTTTTTTACTGTTGAACTCTTACAGGTAGAATTATTTAATTCTATTAATTAAATAGAATCAAATAGTAATTATTTGATTGCAAGTTTTCAGTTTTTATTTTTTCAAATAATAGGTTTTAGAATGCCTCTATTCAGTTAGTGTATATATTATCAAATCACGATGCTTTAACTATATTTAGCCAATAAAGAACTTCTAAATAAGTGGAGATTGAGAACCAAAAAAAAAAAAAGAAAGATTAAAATGTTGCATAGGACCTGACAGTTAAATAGTTTCAAACTCCTTTCTAATTTCTGTATGTGAAGAGGACTTGTGCATGACAGAAGCTCCATTTGTCTGATGGAATTTCCAGTACAGAAAAAGAGAAGATTTAGAGCAAATTTTGTCGGTTTTGAATCAAAATTAATATCAGTTCACATAGATGCTAAACAAAGATGAAGGAATTTTAGCAGCTTTCCTCTAGGTATCTGTTGGGTACATGGTTATCTTATATGAATTTTAGGAAAATACCACTCTGCATTAGGTGTCCCTATTATTGCAGAGCAGAGACAGTTTAGCAACCTTGGGAAGTTACTGAATAATAGAAGGAGGATAAATGTAGCAATTTGTGTACCAAATTAGAACCAGATTTTTTTTTCTCCTGGAACATTGCAGGATTTGGTAGCTGCTATAGGCAATTTATATTTTTCACATATGCTACAGTATTATTTCAAAGATGTAGAGAGAGGAAATAATTGTGTTAAAATCTGCTTCTCACTGCAGTATTATATACTATGTTATCTTCTAATAAAGTTTCGAGCTTGATTTGCATTCATAGTTCTGCAAAAGTGTTTAAAGGTTTAGCATCGCAAAACTGTATTTAGGAAGAGAGGAATCTTTGTATTGGAATTGGAGGATTTTTGGTGCCTTGGACACAATAATCATATTTTTGAAATGGAAAAACACACTGGTGTAGAATATCAGTTCATATACAAACTTTCTGTCTTTCAGTGTTAGAGGGTAGTTTTGTGTGCTTTGAGGCTTTTACACAGTGGCCCTAGAACCCCCCCATGCACGTTTTCCTTTATGCTTTGTAATGCTTTGAAGCCTCTTTCAGATTAAAAGAGAACCTCTTGAAATTGAGCTCCTCTACCTACTGCCAAGGCAAGAACAGGATAAAACTGTCATGCAGGTATTCTCTGCCCAAAAGGCAGTGTCAGTTCCCATTGAAGTCCACTGTCAGTGTGGAACAGCTCAGTGCTTTTACAAGTCATGTACAGGGCTTCTCAGACTGACAGGTTTAAAACCTAACCTCAAACTTTTCTTTTTGCTGTTTTTGGTTTTGAGTACTTAAATCCTGTCTTAAAGTTAGCCTGAACTTTTTGGTATTGTGGCACAAACTACCCTTCATCCTAAGGAGTTTGTAGACTTGGGTTATTTTTAGTAGTCCTACAAAATTAATATATTCTTATTTACCAGACACAAAATCATAGCTACTAGTGATTGTATATTAATTCTGGTGTCCTTGGTTTTATGGTATCTAGTCTAGAGTTTTTGAGTTTCAGGTATTGAATTTGAATGTACACTCCTCAAGTTGGTTAATGTGTAACTTGTTTCACATGCTTCATTTTCAGGTCTCTGATGATGAAGTATTCATCTGGATTTAAAACACATCTCTGAGCTTCTTAATTCTTCATTCAGGAGATGTGTTCTATATTCATGGGTAAGAATATTTTTTATTTTGACTTAGGCCATTTTCTTAATTATCTTATGATATATTTTTAATTTAGAAGATTTCAGCAACTTATTTTTGTCTTAAAGGTTTATCAGGAACTTTTACAGTATAGGGTTCATTAGGTGTCTGTGCTAGCTCTTAATTTTGACCCAACCTAATAAATAAACTTTGAAATTAATATATCTAAATATTAATGCTCTAATTAAATCACTAACCCTTTTTATTACAGACAAAGAAACAGTGGAATATAGGTAAAGAATTTATAAATTGGTCTATGATTTGAGAGTAATTTTCTGATTATATATATATATACAGGTCTATGGGCTTTAACTGTGCATCTTGCCTTACATCTTTTGAATTTGGAGTTTTGGAAAGAAAGTGATTCAAACTTGGAATACAACCAGAGCAAAGGGTCTGAATTTTGTGCAATCAAAACAAACAACAACACTTCTTCTCAATAACATAAGCCTTACTTAATCTGAAGAAACATTGTGGTATTACACACACCTGCACTTCAAAACAATAGGTTAAAAAAACCAACCACAAAAGACTCTATAGAAAATACGATTTTTTTCAAAAAGCTACTGCTATTTTTAATATTTGTAGGTCTGTGAAGAAAAGAGCTAAGTTTAAGCCATCTTTACTTCAGACATTACAGAATTTGTTATTATGTCTTCTATCCATATATTAAGTACAGATTGCTGAAATAAAATTTTCATAAATTTACCTTGAATTAAAAATTAATTTTAACATGGATCTCTTAATGAACTATAGTAAGTAGCCTAAGCATTGCTGTGGGGCTTTTTGATACCATGTTGTTTTATACAGAGTTCTGTAATTTACTTTCTCTTTGGGCTGGTTTTGCTCTATTCAGCTTAAGCAAAGCTGTTCTTATTAAGGAAGTTGTCCCAGTGGAGGCAGACATGGTTGACAATGGTAGAAATTTGCCTTCAGTTGCACTGGAAGATGGATTTTCTTCCCGTGTAAAATGTTGTTTGTATTGTTGGTTGACTTGAAATTCCATGAACAACCTTAACAAATAGGTAGCTACTGATGTCCTTTTTCTTTTCTTATTTACATTTGTTGTATTTCAGAGGCTACCTGCATGAAAGGAGGAGAGGTGGAGGAAAGGAGTTTGTGCAGTTTTGGGGAGTAGAGGAAGGGAAACAGTTAGATGGGGTGTTTGGTGCAAGCAGGATCAGTGTAGGTATGGTAACAGACTGCTATGATTAGTCTGACAAACACACAAACCAGTATGCTCCAGTTCTTTGCTCTTACTTGGAGCTGGAACTATAACCATGGACTGGAACTCAGTTCTGATAGTTTAGTTCAAGCTCAGATTTTTGAAATCTTGATAATCTTCAAATTAAAAATCAAGCTACTTGAGAGATCTTTTGAGTATTTAGCACAATGTCTGTGAACTCCATGGCAAAAAAAGAATTCTGAACAAAACCAGTTACTAAAGGGATGGCTCATTACTCAAAAATAAGTAGAAATGCAAGTAATTTTAATCTAAAATAATGCATATGTATATATTCAATTGGACGTATGGGTTTTTATTTGGCCTACCCAACCAAGTTTTGTCCAAATTTTAGTGATAACAATAAAAAAATGTATTTTTTCGATTCATATTTAACTACAGATATCATGTACTCTAGTACAAAAAGTCCTTTCTGTTAGGGGATAAAAGTGTTTATATCTACTAAATGTTCTTTTTTAGTCTTCTATGTTACTGGGATTTTGAGGAAATGATGTCCCTCTGTGCCTTTTAAATTTAACATGTACATTGATCTTTAAATCTATTATAGAATATCATTTATATTGGCAAATCAGCAGGAAGTAACTTCTGTATTATTTAATTAACTCAGCTTTTTGAAGTTGACAAAAGTTTTAGTTCAAATCTGACAAGTAATGATAATGTAATTGTCTTTTAATATTGGGAAGGGAATCATTAATTTCTAAATATTGTGCAGAAGTGACCAGTTCTTTGAGTGTCTGGGTTTTACCATGCACCTCTTTTGACACAATATTCCATCTGCTAATAGATGGCCAAATCACAGCAAGCCACAAAGCTGTCATGTTGTTGCATATTACATAAAATTTTAGCAAATACTGTGATTTTTTTCAGTCTCTAGCAGACTTCTTGTTTGTTACGCCTGTTTTCATTGCTTTCCTAAAAAATCCCCAAAACAAAACCTTTTGCAAGCATATAATGTAAAACTCTTCCCTAACTATGACTCTCTCTGTCCTTTTTCCATAGTCTGGATTTCTATTATGTCATGCTTTTATGACTTGGTTTAATTCCTTGTGGTTGCTAACTTGTTCCTAGCTTCTCTCTGTTGGCTTCTGTTACTTTTCTGAATAGCCGTGGTTTCAAGTTCTTTTGAGAAAAATGGCCACCAAAGTCACCGATTTCTCTTATCTTTGGTACTGTCACACATCAGTCACGTGAAGCAGTGCTACCTTGTGTATCAAAGTTTGAAAGCATAGATATCATGGTAATGTGCTTAAGCTTCACCTGATTTACTTGTTTATAACTAGAGTAGCTTGTTTTCTGTTGTCACTTCAGCAAAAGCAGTAAAAATGCTGTGAAATAAAAATAGAACAAAATAAAACACATCAGAATCTTCTATCATATTCCTTTTACTGCTACCTCCCACTTTATCTTTTTCAGAGTGAAATTTGATATCTGTTCCCTTATGTTTTTGTATTAGTTCAGTTTTTTGATGTATTCTGTGAGATAGATCTTGTTTTCCTTTTCTTCTGGTATAAGACAGACATGAAGTTTCCTTGAAGACTATGGCTAAAAGTACTTCCCTGGTCAAAAACCAAATTCTCTTTGTGACAAGCTTGTGTTCAGGCTATCTATAGTGGTATTGTTTTCAAAAGAGGTTTGGGTGGTTGGTTGGCAGGGGTTACTTTGGGATTTTTTGTTTTGTCACTTCACAATCTCTACTTTACATAGAAGCTTTCTTCATAATAAATCTGTGTTGGTCTAATTAGCTGGGAGAGGTTTCTTGTGTATCTGGCCTTCAGATTTCTCAGTTTGGAAATTCATTTGTGCTATGAAACTTGCTTGGATCCTTGAAGCAAAGCTGACATCTCCAGTTTATATTTCCTATTTACACCTGCTAAGATTTATTTGTGTTACAAAACCTTTGCTTTTTAAAAGGAGAGTTCATATTATTTGTTCATTATCTCCTCTTTTGTTTCCCTTATACTGAAACGAAGTAGGAAAAATGAAGATGGAAAGTGTTTCTTGGTTTTTGAGCCAAGAAGTAAATTTCTATGAGACCAGCTCTGAGTGTGCTGCAGTAATTCCAGCTGTTCTGCAAGCTTTTCTCCGTTTCCTTACTGTAAAGGAGGACAGTCAGTAAAACATGAAGAGGTTGTCTGGTGTATGTGGCTTTTAATACAGTGTTCTTTTAATCCTGTTGAGTAGTTCTAGACTTACATAGTTAAGAGCATGTATACTAGCTAATGATTGTACATCCTTGTTATCTGTATTGCTAAAGACAGAAGAAATATCTTGTTTACCCTTGTTTTTTCCAGTTAGCAAAAACTGATCAGACTCAGTATGTAAGCTTACTGATACAGGCTTCAAATTTGAGATTTTTATCAGTAGTCCTTGATAGCCTGGAACATGACATTTTAACCATGGCCACTGTAATTTCTATCTTACCTTTCCTCAGGTGGGATTTCTTGAATTACATTTATTCTGCACCTGTGATACTTTTTTCCATGTATTTAATCTGTTTTCTTCTGAGCTAAAATAGCTCTCTCCTGATTTCTTTTGTGTTGAGATAAACTAGGATGAGATATCATTATATTAGCAATGTTATAAGCCATGCCAGACCTTCTACCTGGATCCTGCTGTTTGTCATCTATTGGAAAGTGTTCCATTCTGGGAAAGTCATCATTATGTTGCTTTAATCATAAGTAGACAACTTAATCAGTGTTAGAAGATAATGAGGTCTAATTTATATTAATGCTTTCTTTATTTTGAGACTTTAGGAGATCCCAACTTTAAGCAATAACTTGCACACATGCAATCTGGGATCCACAGCTCCTTTGCTGTGCTAAGCTGTCATCTCCCTAAGCTTCTGTCACTTCTTTTTTGTTATGCTTGTTCTCCTCCTCACAGAAACTCACACCAATCCATACCTGATTGGTGTCTCTCAGGATGACAAAGGATCCATTTGTTCTTTCTCTGTACACACCAGAAGTCTCATATACTCAAACCCTAAAGGAGATTTGTGAATTTAAGTCTGGGTTTATTCTGGTTATGGTCACACCACCCTCAGTGGCATAGGAGTATATGCAAAATGGGTTTTCATCAGCTTGCCAAGGAGCATTTTGGGCTTAGAAGGTTCAGCATGAACCTTTTCCAACAGAGAATATTTCAGATTTATAGGGTGTTCATTTCTGGAAGGATCCTATACTCATTTTATTCTTAGGAAAATTCTTTAATGAGGAATTGCAATTGAAGGTCAGGAATTAAAAGTTGTGGCTGGGTTTTTTTACTTTATTTTTTTTTTTTTAATTAGACATATGTATTGACAGGATAAATGAATTATTATTCCATGAAGGTGCTGATTTAAAGTGATTGCTTCCCCATTCTACAGGGTTCCCAGTTATTTGGGGAGGTACATTATCATAGACACACATTTTCAGTCACTTCTCTTCTGTTTGATTACACTATAAATATGGGAATTTTTAGGCTAAAGTTAAATTAACCATGCTTTTCAACTCTCCTTAAATCCCTCACTGCAAATCAGTTAATGGGTGATCACTCAGGGATCCTATGAATAAATAGTTCCAAATTTTTCAAAACTAGGTGTACAAACTCCTTTGAACCAAAGCTTGTTCTTTTGTGTTTTCTTTGTATCATTGTATTCATTTTCTTTCCTTCTAAGAAGAGTCTGTTATGTCTTAAGTTTGATAAAATACAGTTTCTCAGGAAATTACATCTTATGTGGTACATGATTTCTTTGCTATAAACGAATTCTAATCCTGGAGCACTAAAACCCAAATCTGGTGCAATTTGATAGTTTTAATGAATATGACTAAGGAGAATCTAAAACTATGCTTTGAATGAATAAAAAAAATGAAGCCATTACATTTAAAACATATTTTTATAAGGGACAAAAATAACAAATTCTGCACAGGGCATCAAGTATAAGCAAAAATAACTTACTTGATTTGTGGTCTAGCTAAAGTTATCAACGAAGTATCATATGCTCATAAAAGTGTTGGGAAGGGGAAGAAAGGATGAGGAGAGTCATTAAATTAATTTTTTCCTTTTTTTTTCCCTCCCTCACTTCTCTCCCTCAGGATGCTTTAACACCTGAAGACGAATGTTTCATCAGAAGCACTAATGGCTGTTGGCATGCCTTGGATAAGGTGGTGACCGCTGGATGTCATTTGTTTCTGTTCACTGCGGAGAGACAAAATTGACTCCATTTGGAGTTGAGAGCAAAAGCAGAACAGACCTCTCAAGATGACTGATCCTATGATGGATTTTTTTGATGATGCCAATCTTTTTAGTGAGACCTTAGAAGGTTTGTCAGATGATGCCTTTGTTCAACCTGGACCTGTTTCACTTGTTGATGAATTGAATTTGGGTGCAGAATTTGAACCTTTGCACATAGACTCACTGAACCATGTGCAAGATGCTCAAAATCAACAAAAGATGAGTGAGTTTGATCAGCTGAATCAGTATGATTCACTGAAGCTTCACTCAGTAAATCAGTCTTTTAATAGCTCAGCTGACAATGTCTTATCACCACACTCTCAATTCAATTGTTCACCAGTTCATCCGCAAAACCAGTCCAATGGGATGTTTCCAGATGTGGCTGATGGTAGTCCTATGTGGGGTCATCAAACTGCCACAACTGTTTCAAATCAAAATGGGTCCCCTTTTCACCAAGGACATTCTCAGTCTATGCAGCAAAACAAAAGCTTTGTAGCACACCATGACTTTGCCTTATTTCAGGCTAATGAACCACAGCATCAGTGTGCCTCACTACGGCCGCAGCAGAGCAGGAACAACACGGGGCAGGATGCTCTGAGTCAGCCAAAAGACTTCATGGAAGTTAACGTGTCTACTTCCCTCAGAGTCAGTGTTAACCACCCACCCTCAGTTTCTAATCCATCAACTTCACAGCAGCCTCTGTCTGTTCAACAGTTTTCTCAAACTGCAAGTGCTTCAATACATTTTTGTGGGAATCAAGAAGGAAATTTTGATGGACAGTCCCCAACTATTACTCCATGTTCTGTCAGTAATAGTCAACAATTTTCATCTCCGTATTCCTACTCTAATAATCACATTTCTCCTACCAGCCTTCTTCAGCCTACAACAGCCCTTTCTACTAGCCAGCAGACACACTCTATCTCTGATTTCACTGGAAGCGATGCCTTTACATCTCAAACAGGGACCAAGCAAGAAACAACCGAGCACATGTTGAATCCTAATACACCTTTGAATTCAAGTACTTTTCAAATGTTGCATTCTGCACATCCTCAGGGCAACTTTAGTAGTTCGAAACTCTCTCCTGTGAATATTAGCTTTCCAGCTTCTGCTGGTTCTGCTTCTCAGATAAGCCATTTCACAGATCCTATTGAAAGCAACGGTTTTACATCCTTAGATGACAACTTACTTCATCAGGTGGAGACTCACAGTGAACCATTCACAGGACTTGACCCAGATGACCTCCTGCAGGAAGATCTTCTGCCACAGTTTGATGACTCTGCGTTTGTTCAGGATAGCACAAGCCATGTTCTAGAGCATGACCTAGAACACCACATAACCCCACAGCAAGTGACACCGCCATCCGAACCCGTCCGGGCCCCGTCTCAAAGTCAGATCCATCCCTGGCATTCTGCAGTTTCCAATCAGCACCTGCAAGGCAGAAGTCGTGCAGCCTTACAAGGACAGGTATGTAGGGATTTGGGGAGTGGGGGTTTGAACTGTCTGATTTGGTTGATCAGGTGAAATGAATAATAATGACTGTTGCTTGAGTCAAAGCATGATAACTGAAGTCTCTGAGCTGTTATTTGATCCTGAAGTCTAGTTTAGGAGGAAAAAAAACCCTAACCAATTGATGCAGACATTGCTTTCTCCTGTTGTTTTCCTATCACTGCAGAAAGCAAAACCACGTGATCTTACTCAGATAAAAGGGTGTTGCTTCTTCTGCTGCTTGCATTTCTGAAGTACAGCAGACAAAATTTATTGGTTTTTTATTTTGGTGCGAATATAATGGCTTATTGTCTTGAAAAGTACTTAGAGAGACGTGTTTTTAAGACCTTTGGTAAGGTTTGTGTGGCTGATTTCCTGCAAGAATTGCAGGGGTTATGTTGTTGCTCTGTCCTTTGCTTTGTGTCTATGTGCTCATGCTCATTGCCTAAAAATACAGACTTATTACTATTGTTTATGATGTGATCAATAATAATAGAAAATATATAAAAAGCTGTGTGTATGTTGGATTTTGTTACTTGTGGCTAAACAAAAAACTCAGAGTTGTTTTAGTATTACATGCACATTTACTTTAAGTTTTCGAGTCCTCCACGAGGAGGACAAGTCGACATAAAAATAGTTTTCTTATTTTCAATCTGTGCGTTTCAAAATGGAAGCAACTCTGACATAAAACATATATTTAAAGCAGATGGTTTTAAAAAGGTTTTAGTAACTGTTACATCTGTATTCTTGCTACCAGTATTCTCTCTGAGTGTAGAATGCTGTCTTTCTGGGAAAAAAATATGGGGAAGGCAAGGACTTTAACTACTTTTGCTTCTTCTTAGTTTGTAGGACACATGCCTGTGAAGGAGACAATGCAGCATTTTTCTTTTCCCTCCTGTTAATTTTTGATTATTAGCGTAGAGATAAGGGCTTAACATCCTTAATCTTTGGTCTTGGTTCAGTCGATTGTTTCTCCATTACAACTTCTGCTTACGTTTATGGAGCGTGTAATTGTCAATTCCTACCAGTGAAACTTTGTCTGGAAATTGTGGTGTGATGTTAATGGAACACAGATATCCAGTGCAGTTGAGATGAGCTTGATTAACTGAATAATGCAATCTGTTGGTTTTGATAAAGATTTTCTTTCTTTCCCCTTCCCTGCCTAAAAAAAAACCAAAAAAGGATGCACCCAAGTAGGCCCTCTTGTCAGAGATCTCTGCAGCCTGATGACAGGTCCAGCAGCTTGCAAGGGAAGGTGATCCTGTTGGAGCACGTGTGTGCAGTCCTGCTGTGGGAGCAGCACCCCATTCCCTGCCAGGCAGCAGCACGAGGAACAGGGAACAGGGGTGTGGAGGCTCTTGGGCTCCCTCAGCATACTTGGGGTGAAGAGGAAATGGATTCCAGGAAAAGTGGGGGTGATGAGAAACCCAGAGATTAGTATCGTTTTTGAAGAGCATGTGGGATATAAGCCAGGCAATGAAAAGCAGGTCTAATAAAACTTTCTAGTGCTGTTACTGTTGTGTTGTATTTGTCAGAACCTTTTCAGACTTGCTTCAATCTCACTGACATCAGTTTTAGCACTTTGCTTTGTAACAAGGAATAGAGGGAAAGTTCTGAGATCTGTAGAGAGCCTTTAAAGTTTAGGGGTTTGGTTTTGTTTTCATCGCGGTGTGAAAACAAAGCAACTTTGCAGTATTTAAAATTTTAATGTTTTTCGTCTTTGAAATGAAACAGCCAGAAACCAGATAGTTATAAAACTGCTTGGTTTGGTTTTTATTATTTTGGGGTATGCAGTAAATTGTATAAATTGGATTCTGACCTTGAGTTTATCTGGTCAGATAGATGTTTAATGTTTCCTCCAGAAACTAAATGTGAACTGGTAGCTGTCAAACTGTTGAGGAATGTACAGATGGGGGATTGACAGAAGCAAACAATGTAGAAGCCTCTTTAAATCAGTGGAGTATGTAGTATGAATAGTAATGGAAAAGTATAGCAATTACTGAAGTGTTTCAGATCTGTCTTTTGACTGACTAGAGTTCTAAGAGGGGCTTTAGTTGTAATTCTCACTTCTATTCTTTGATCTGTTTTTAGAATTTCAAGTTCAAGATGAGTTGGTTCTGTTAGAGCTTTTTACAAATGTGTGCAGTTTAACCAGGGAGGAAAAAGGTAGGGTAAAGGGGGAAGGAATTTTGATCTTCCTGAAACTGGCTGGCTTTAGGTAGGAGTCAGTTGGAAAGGGATTTTAACAAGTTTCATATGTAGTAGTTAAGATGAGCTTTTAATTTTTTAACAAGATAGTGTTTTATACTGGCTTTAGTACATATTGAGGAAGCAATTACTAGTGAATTTAAGTTTTTTCCAACAGTTTCAGTTTGATAATGGTTGACGTTTTCTCAGAAAGAATAACTTTATTTTATGAAATAGTTAATGAACTGTTGGTATTGGAACAGACCCAATATTAGACAACCATAGATCTTTAACTGTAGTTAGACTGAGGTTATTTAAGTTAAGGAAGAACATTAAATACTTGTTTCAGTATTTGAGAGCAAGCATACTCTCATAACAATTTTACTTGTATGGTTATTCTTTTGATGGAAATTAATTTAAAAATTAATACAATCTGGTGTAATAATGCTGGAGAATTAAAAAGACTGTCTTACGGTGCTAATATGCTTTCTGCTGTAATTAGATCAGAATTGTAAATAAATTGCATCCTTAATTTTACATCATGCATTTTTCATCAGAGTTAGTTTGAGAACAGAAAATAAAGTGGAGAAATGCTGAAGACTCCTGTAGCCTTAGCTTTGACTAATACAAGACTTCTGTTCCTTTAACTCCATTTAAAACTGTTTGAGTTTGCTAAGGCTAAATAATCTATTCACTTTTCAGAAGGATAAAAAAAGGCTTCAACATTGTTTTACATCTTTAGAAGAAAGAGGAAGTTGAAAAGATAATGTGAAGTATAAACTGTTGGAAAAATAATGTGAAGTATAAACTTTTGAAAAGATAATCTGTAGTATAAACTGTCCTTAGAGAAGATTACAGCTGTCTCACTGTGTAAGTTATTTTGTAAGAAGTGTTCTAATGTCTTCTGGCTGCACACATGAAAGCAGAGGAATTGAGATTAAAAATAATATTAAGATGAAAAATAGTATTTCATTAATAATATGAAGTGCTATAGAATGAGGTAGTAGTCTTAGTTCTTAAATCATGTAATTAATTTTTTTTTCCTTTTTGCGACTAAAAGTTTGGCACCTAACTCAAGAATTCAGTGTATTCATGAATTTGTGTCAAAATTTACTTGAAACATGCAAGTTTTTATGCCTGCAAGCCTAAGCTGTCCTTCTACTTCTTTTATAGAAATAGATGACACTAATGCTTTTGAAAGAATTTGTCTCGCCCTTGTTGAAAGTTTAGCAAAGTCTGAACCTCATAGATGATTGCTTGGATGGTGGTGTACCTCAGGACATCTGTATATATCAGAGTGGCATAACCTCATATATGAGCTTATCATAAGAGAGGGAATTAACTCTCACTAGATCCAAGTCCAGATTTATGTGCTGCTGAGATGTCCTAAGTTGTGACAGGCTGTTCGTGTCTGACTGTGGTATCAGGTGGCACTTTTATAACAATTTTATAACAATTCTAAAGTCATTGTAGACATGTATGCCTTGGATTACTCCACTTTTAAAACTTACCCTGTTATTGGCTGGTGTTCTACTTGTATATACAGTTGTGAACTGTTTTTATGAGAAAAACACACAGTAAACAGTGATGTGCTTTCTTGGCTAATTGGAAGATCTAAGACCAGACAGCTACTTGGTATATAAGCAGTTATGGAAGATGTACAAAAATGAAGGATATAGGGCTTGTGTATGTGTATATATATATACGCTATATTGTATAGATGTAGTATAGTATTAGAGTGTATTTCTTATATTCGGTATGGTTTAATTTTAAATAAGCCTGAACAAGGAATATTTTAAATTAAGGGATTACTCATACTATATAGGACTTTTTTGTAGAAGAGACTGGCTATTTTGCATAGTAAGTTTATAGGTTATGGCTCCTAGGTGTTGGTGTAATACAAAATTTTTAAATTGTGGTGCTGCTATAAGCATGTGGCTTGAGAAGCAGTGCAATATTAAGTGAGACTGAACATAACAAAATACACATCTCAAAATCTGTCCTACTTTGCATCATCTCACATCTTTGCATCAAGTCAAAGTTGGACTTGATTTTGGGAGTCTTTTCCAACCTTAGTGATTCTATGACTGGAAATCTAGATGTCTATTCCAGCAAGCATTTGGGTTAATTACAAATTATACCTTGTAATTTTGATGTGTATAAAACCTCCATACCCATAACATGGATTATTCTTCCTAAAGTGCTGAATATACCTCCCATTAAGCATATCTTCTATATTTATATTCTTCCTCAAATTAGGGACAATTTTATGGGTGACATCATATTAACAAATGTAAATCTTTGTCTGAAGTTTCTTTTTAAGCATTTCTACACTAAGTTGTATGCACTGGATTTAGTTTTCTGTGCCTCAAGAACATTTTTGACCTTCCTCATAGGAACTTCAATCCTGTACCACAGTGAGGCAGCAGAATTCCCAGCATCTATTAAGTTTATCATCTATCTGAAGTAATGAAAACAATCCTTCCACTGATCACCTTTGTACAATATTTTGCAGTTTTTTTTGGTTTATTTCAGTGATTTGAGAAAGACCTGCACAAACAGGTGGGTTTGAGCAAGGCAAAGCTGTGTCAAATGCTCAGAGTTAATGAGAAGAGTAGGGCAGCCTACTCTGAGCCTAAATAGTGCAGTTCCCGGAAAAAAGTTCTAAATTATAGCTGTATATAATATAATGTTTTCATTATTAATCTATGGCTTTTTGCCAATAACATATTAATCATTAAAAGAGCAATGTTTTGGTAGCATTATTTGTACTTGAATGTGTATGAAACACTTGCTTTTGTATATATGTTTTATATAAACCTTTTATACATTTTATTTTTTAAAATTGCAAATTGCATAGGTTGGGGGAAGAAAGTACATGTTTGTGAGATAAATTTGTAACACATTTACTGATGAGTATAATTTTTATTTTCTCCATTTTCATTTCCTCTGTTTTGCTTTTCAAAATAAAACTGTGTAGTAAGGGCAAGACAAAAATTGCTGGGCTTTTCAGAACAGTGAAAATGTGCCAGAGTATCTGTTTCACAGTTTTAAAAGCTCTACGAGTTTGTTAGTGATTTCTATTGAGTAGAATTGATTTTTTTCACAATTGTTTGGATCTTCTTCCTATCATGAATGCTTTTCTTAAACCTTTCTTGAGAACATCTCTCTCAACCTTCATCACTTGTCAAATAATTAGGCTGTCCAATTCTTTGTGTATGTTTTCTCTTTAAAATCAAACACTTGCTGTTTTAGTGATTGTCATAATATAATAATATATTTTTTCCTGAGATAATTGCATACTCATTAAATAACTACTATAATTGTCTTTGAAATGTGCCAAAAGAGAAGCATTTTTGTAAAAAGTAGTTAACAGATGGCAGGCATAGGAACAAAGCTTCTGGCTGGGTCAAATAATAGGAGTAAAATAGCAAGGTGAGACTAGTTCATAAAAACAAGTTAAATTTATATATTTTTTTAATGATAATGCTGGGTAAGTGTGGTTGAATAATCTAAATAACTATTTGGAAATAGATGTCTTGTTAACACTGAAAAACTATAAAGCAATTCATTAATGTGAGAGTACTGATATAATTGTGCAAATATAATGTCTGGAAGAAGTGATACCTAATTACAGAGAAAAGAGAAAACAAAATCCATGTTAAATTGTCTTCTAAAGACAGCGACCCATCCTATGGGCTGTTACAGCTATAGTTCCATGTATATCTAAACTAGAATAAATTATGTGGGAAAAAAACCTCCTATTTCACTTTGTCTTGTGTCAATGCAATGTTTAGGCTATGAACTGACCTGGGACACTCCTTCAGGTACAGAGAACCTGCACTTTTTTTGTCAAGAGTGTTTTTCCAGAATACAAGTTCCTGGTTTAGGTCTCTCAATTGCACAGGATCACGTTCTGCAGACACAACTGGAGGGGGAGCTTGTCAATGCATGCAGATGCATGGAAGGTATCGTGAGCATGTGGCCAGGCTCATTGTGGTGCCCAGTGACAGGACAGGGGGCACAAACTGAAACACAGTTTCACCTCAATATGAGGAAAAACTGCTTTCCTGTGAGGGTGTCAGAGCTCTGGAACAGGCTGCCCACAGAGGTTCTGGAATATCCTACTTAGGAACTATCTAGACACCATCCTTTGCAACCTGTCCTAGGGGGAACTACATGATCTCCAGAGGTCCCTTCCAACCTCAGCCAATCTGTGAGAGAGGGAGGAGTGGGAAGCATTATTTTCTGGAGTACAGCAAAATTAATTGTGCATGGGCCTGGCGCCTTAAATGCAAAGAGAGTGCACGTGGACTTGTTGTGGGACTGTCCATGTGCTCCAATAACCACTAACCTGCTTTTTATTTAACCTTACCTCCAGTAACCAACTAACACTCTTATCTAGACTCTGCATTTTTGAGTGGCTTTGAACATACCATTCACTGCCTGTAAAACGTCCAGAGCAGCATTTTATCTTGAGACGTTTTGTAGAAAATCAACACTTTATGAAGTGTGAGTGAAGTGCTATTACTGAAAGAGCAGCAGAACTTGTAAAGATGTTAACCAGTAGTGTGGTTTTGAAGCCAGAGAATCTGATAATTTGGAATTCATCTGGCTTTTGTCCCAACGTCTGTGTGTTCTGTGCACTTTGGTTTTGCAATTTTTTAGCTATTATGTTATTTTTAAATATACAGATAGATCAAAATAATTTTCAACACTTTGTCTCCCAAACAGCCTCCTGCATCTGGAGAGGTATTGTTTTCTTTGTTTATTATCAGGTTAAAAAAAAAATGCTCAATTTCCTGGTTACACAGATTTCTAAGAGTGTTTATCATCAGGTGTTGAGTGGATTGAATTTGGGAACTCTTAAGGCTAATAAATATAAATTAGTGGGTTTCTTAGGATGATGAGACTGAGAATTTTAATGCTGATTTCAGTAAGCATGATAAATGAAGCTAGGAATACAGCTTTAGGCTAGAAAAGATGACAAGTCTTACATTTTTGAAAGCTGTGTAATTTGTAGCAGAGATTGATTTTTCTTTCATAAATGTGGCAGGTTTTCTTTTGTGTGGATTATTTGGTTTGTATTTGTACTTAAAAGTTTTTGTTCCCTTGATATCTTACTGTGAAGGCAAGCATTTTAATTTGTATCTCCTGAAATTTTTCCCATCTTTTACATACTGCCTGCTCAGGACATAGCCCATATTTGAAAATAATTTCAATGTTAGTAGCATATCATATATGTGTACATAATGCTGTTGAGCAGCATATTGAATTGCAAACCAGAATTTGTTTCATAGATTGATAGGAAGGCCTCTTTTAAGAGATATTCATGGCCTCACAATTTAGTTTTAATTTGTATCTTGGAAAGAAAAGTTGGCCTTAGTGTTAAAGAAATCATTGCAAATATTGTGGTTCTGAGTTTTTTGTGTATTTTCTTAGAGTCTGAAACACTGTTTCAAAATTATAGTTCTACTGATAGGTTTTTAAAGTAATCTTAAGTAATCTTAAAAGGAATTGTTTCACTGTACCTTATTTTTGTAATGAGCACCACAATACAGAGATTTCTTTACTAGTATTTTAAACGAACTCACAAGAAAAACATTGCTCTTGTGCTTTTTGAGCAACATGCTATGGCTTCCAGGACCTGTTTGTATTCCTCAGAAGGATAAGAAGATGCAGTACAATGCATGTATTTTTTATCTTTAAGTCATTGCAGCAGTTGTCCATGAGGCCTAGGTATGGCTCAGTCTGATGTGTAAATTTTGTTGTAGCAGGAACTTTGGTCCTTGGAACTCTTAAAAGCAGAAACCAGCTGTCAGAGAACCCAAGCTGTCACGGGGTAGGCAGGTAAATTATTTAAGGAACATCTGAGTGACAAAACCAGACATGTGTCTTACTGTCTTTGAGTTCAGTAAGAACAATTTTTAAAATAAATTAAGCAAATTTATTTTGATGTGTCTGTATTGTAGCTCCTATTTATATCATCCTTTGGAGGATTCTTTGACGTGCAATCATGCACTGTTTGAAATGTGATCAACTCCTGACACCACATGAGAGATGTGTTTTCTAGTGCCAGCCCAGTGTACTTTCTGACTTAATGTGGTTTAACTGCAAATGTGTAAAGGCTTTGAGTGATTTTAGATTTCAGAAATGGTGGCCCAGCCTTGCTTGTGGGCACAGAGGTACAGGGGGGCTCCTGCTTGTGACTACGCTTGGGGAGGCCCTTGGCAGCACACTATGGTCTCTAACCAGGCTGTCACTCTGCTCTTTGTTGGTGGATGGCTTTCTGCTGACTTCAGCTCTGTTAAAGATAAAAATTTCTCTTTTCTTGGCCTTTATAGTGGGTCTAGTCCTGCCACTTTTGCCAGTAGCCAGACTCAGTTGAGGTTAGAAACATAACCATAACAGTAATTTTTCGAAACCTGTCTTGCAACTTTTTTTCTTTGCAACTTTTTCTGTTTGATCCCTACCAAAAGTTATTTTATGGTTACTACCATGAAGCTCTTGGATGCTATATTCTTTCTCTAGAAAATTTATAGGAGACTTTTGGGGGAAAAAAATAGTTAATTTTTTTGCTTTTTTGAGTTTCATTTGCCTGAGAGCAAACTGTTGTTCCCCAGTAGTATCCTCTGACTTGAGACTTCTTGTTTTTGAACCATCACCCTTTTTGATAAATTCCTTTTCTTTAGGCATCTTGTTTTACTCCTTAACTAGAGGGAAGGATTTTCTTCATAAATATTTAATTGAGAAAACTAGGTTCAAGAGAAGTAGTTTCATTAGGTTAGCATATATGCTAAAGGACTCTTTTGAACTGAAGATTCTGGCATATAAAGCTGCTAAAGTAGTTCATTGAAGCTGAAACAAAAAATATGTAAGTTTTTTGAAGTGGAAGAAATATGCCCCCTCTTTGGCTGAGATGGAAATATGCTGTGTAGTCAGAACTGATATTAGTGACTCCCCAGCTGTTATGTTAAAAATAATTTTCCCAATTTCTGTCATATGTATTTTAGTGTTAAGTGCTGGGTTTAACTTTAAGTGCTGGGGTTTTTTAATCTCACTGAAATTATGCATGTTGAAAATACTTTGGATACCCTGTAAGATACTGAGTAATATTACCAAAAAAAAGGCATGTTCAAAGATTAAGTAAACTTTAAAACTTAACTGCTTCTAGGGTATAAAATTATTGTAGAGAGAGATGTTACATGCTAGCATTTCTGAATATGCAGTCTGTTTTGGTTTAAAGATCTTTCATGATTGGTATTTCCCTCTTAGTCAAATGATACCTATTTTTCACATCTGTCAGCTTGTCAACAATACTTCATTGTTCTGCTACAAACAAGCACTGAAAATGCATACTTGAAAAAAAAGAAAAAAATTAAAAAGAAGGCTGCCAATGTTATCCTAAGATCATTTCCTGGGGATTGACCAAGACAATGATCCATTGCAGCATGTTTTTCCAGTAGCCTTTATACTTTGAATAAGCTGGTTCACTTACCTTCTAATTGAATTGGTTTGTACCATTGCAGTCAATGTATGATAAAATGTGAGCAGAACTTGGTAATTTAGGCTGTTAAAGCATGCTGTGGAAGAAAAGCTACCTCTGTGCTTTGTTCAATGTGTGGTTGTTTCTCTGACCTAGCCTGACTTCCCTTTCTGTAGGTATTTGCAGAAGTGAGGCACTGAGACAAAAGGTAGGCAGCTTCCTGCTGGTTCTAAAGAGTTCTTGCCCACTTGCCCTTCCTTTCATCCCTTCAGCAGGTTCAGTGACTCGTCCAGGTAGCAGAAGAGTACCAAGAATAGACCATGGAAGGTTGTGCATCTCACAACCCTTCACACCTGGAATGTCTTCACAATCTGGGCTGATAACAAACTCAGAGATTGGAACAATGGGGGGATAGTGGAAGGAAATACAGCAGTAAACTTCCTAAGTATGAAAGTGTTTGTTTTTTGGTTTTTTTTTCTAATCATAAAAATGTCTTCTTACAAGGCTATTTTCCTGAGAGATGTAGAGGGCACACTGTAACTGAAATTTCGACAAGAACCAATGACCATTAAGGTCCTGTTGCTTTTTCTTGTTCAGGGATGGATGCTGTGCTGGTTTTTAGTGTGACTGGGACATGCATACTGAAGCTACCTTGGATGTTGGGATTAAGGGGAAAGAAAGCTCTTTATGTGATGTTCTTTTTGAAGGTAGTTTGGATGAGTTTTTGTCTTCTGGTCTTCTCTGGTTGGTAAGGAGAAAAAAAAAAACAAAACATGAGAAAATAATTTTCTCAGGGACATACAAAAGTGGTGGTCATTTAGAACATGGGTGAGTAAGTGGCAACTTGTGAAGATTCAGTTTAATTTTGAGTTTGTTGCAATTTCGTTTTCTGTTCTGAAGACTTTTGCAGTCAATTCTTCGTTATTTTACCTTTAAATAATTTAAAATTATTTTGTCACCTTAAATGAGAGCAGTTTCAGATAATGTTATGTTTTTCTGGAGTTTAAAAGGTCATTAAAAATTTTAGGGATAGCTGTCTGACTTTGTGTTAAATAAACTTTTCCAATTGCAAAATCAGGCATATTTATGTGTGTGTGTTGCAGAAGAAGCAAATTCTTTTCTCTGCTGTCCAAGATGGTGTTGGCTGATGTTAGATTTCAGTGGATCAATATATTTTAGAGCTTTACCAGGAGATTTTGAACCCTAATGACTACTCTTTTTAAAACAGAAATATCTATCTGATTTTTCTTGTCGTAGCTATTTGGTGACGTATTTTACAGACTTATTTCCAGATGCCCACATAAGACTTGTTTCAAACAGTGAACTGAAACCTGAATGACTTTTTATAGAGTAGAGAGTTCAGTCATCCCTGTTTAAGGAGTAAAGTAATTGCAAAATTTGTAAGGTTAAGATTAGACAATAATGCAAGAAATAAACAGAACTTTTTTGTTGGACCGTTTTGACCCTTAGATTAAAGAAGACAATCTTAAAGTAGAGGTAGCGGTATGGCATGACAGTGAATTTGGTCTGAGCCTAGTAACTCAGTGGTGCATCCACCAGGTGTCTTGGATATGATAGTAACATTTTTTTCACGGCTTTCATGGAGCCCATGGTTTTCTCATGGTAAGTGTAGTGACATTGCCGTAGTGCACCATGGGTTGTGCCCCGCATCAGGCTTAGACCAATGCAAGTTCTGGGTGTTCTGGCCCTGCATGTGAAAAAGAGCACAGAGGAGTTTTGCTGAGACAGTGGGTTTTGTTGGCATTGTCTGCCATTTTCCAAATAGCTCTTACATTACAGACTGGAACCCAAGGAAGTGGGTTCATGATGGGCAGAGAACACCAAGCCACTGAAAACTGAAACACACATTAAATGCAGCAGCTTGGCAGAGCAAGCGGATGAAGTTCTCAATTTCTTTCGTTTCCTGGCAATTTTGTCTGCTCCATTACACAGTGCCTCCTTTAAGAGTTATCGTGCAAATTATACACAGTTTTCATACCACTACTAAATATTCTGAAAAAGATTCTAACTGTAGTTGGCACTGAGCCCCAAAATACTTTCTTCAAACAATCTCTTCCAAATGGAAGCAAAATGTGTGCTGCAGACTCATTCTATAACTTGTGATGCTGCTTCTGCAGCATGCTCAGGTTAGCAGCTGTTTCCATGGATGTGATCTTCCCCCATGAATGATAAGGAAGGTCACTGGTTAAGAACCTGCAACTAGTGACAACTATGGTATCTTCACTATATTAGTGGCAGAACATGAATACTGATATTATTACTGGGTTCTGTAGCACTGAGATGTGAAACAACACCCTATGTGGACAGAGTGTGATGTGCCAACAGGTGCATGTTTCATCTTAGAAACATAACCAGTTTAAGGTTGTTGACCTTTCCATTAGTGTTTTCATTTCCACAGAAATTTAAAATTTGGTTATAAGCATGGTGCTAAATGTCTTGTGAGGCATAAACCACATTCACATCCCAGATCACAGATGTATGTTCTGAAGTGACTGTTACATAGATAAAAAACTGTTGTCTGGCCACAGTGCCGTAATTGTTAGCCATTCATTTACCAACATTATAGATAACAAGTATGGAAGATGAAAAATATAGATTATCACCTAGTATTTTTTTTTATCTATATGTAGCATGTCTATTTTAATTTGGATAAGGTTTCATAAATGTATGTCTTGAAATTCTGTATCCATTAAACACTGAGACATTCATTAGCAGTTACCATAAGCTAGAAAAAGAAGGAAGTGTATTATCAGCATATTGAAAGAACCACAATTTGAAATACTTCATTGGCTCTCTTAATAGTTCTATATATGCACCAAAGAGAATGGAAAAATGATAGAATTCCCACACATCTTCATTTGCCAGTGCTCTTGGCTTTGTGAAGCAATCCCAGCAGATGGTGTGGGGCAACTGTTGAACAAGAAAATAAAATGGTTCAGAAGGAACTCTGGAGGGAGTTGTCTCTGGAGTAAAGAAACCCTGTTGCATGTTTAGGTGATCTTCCCATTAGTTGTGCAGAAGTAGCCTGATTAACTGAAAATCTCATTTCAGTTTACTGTCTAAAGAAAACATAGTTTGTTGGGATTGCCATGCAGCAAAGGAGATGACTTTCTGCATGCATGTGGGGTGGCACACTTGGGTATTTTAGGTAACCTTCTACAGACAGACTCTGTCAAGGCTGTGAGGTTTTGGGGTTTTTTTAATAGATAAACTTTTTAATTACAAATCTATCATTAAAGGTCACTAGAGGACTTATTTTTGCAGATTGTCCTAGAGGAAAGAAGTTCAGAGTACTAATATGGAATTCGGAAGTCACCGAGTTGAGTTCATGCTGTGGGGGTTTTTTAAAGTTGCATTCTTAAATACAGTTTGATAGTTCACATGATGAATGTATATACCTTTAAGATTTTTCACTGCAGTGAGTTGAAACTGCAGTTTTCAAATTTTCATGATATTATAATGTGAAAAAATGAGAAGCTAATCTGGACGAAGTCCCCAGACTATTGATTATTGTAAGTCATGCAATTTTTTTACTTGCGCTATGGTTCTGATATTAATACTGTTTTGGTGACTTGACATGCACAAAGAGATGCCTTGTTGAGTAATAAATATAAACAAAGGTGATGTAGTAATGCTTGAAGGTAAAGTTTCTAGGTGGCTAATTTTAGCTGTTTTTAGTGCAGTTGATGTCAAGGTCATCTTGATTTCCTGAGGACCTGGTAGACTGTCAAGAACTTGTTAGGCTCTCAAGGCAGACAGTACTTGGTCTGAGCATCATCCTGCAGGTCTGTACTGCTACCAGCAGGAGTGAAAGAATCACTCAAGGCATTGCAGATGTAAACATCAGCTTTCTGTTGTTAGACTCCGTAGGGTCATAATTTAGCTCTTAGTGGTAGCTAATCTAAGTAGTCAGTAGATCCACTTTATTTCAATAACATGCCTTGTATAATTCAATCACAAAAGTGTGACTTGTTAATATTTCAGAGAAAAGGATAGTCACTTCCTAGCGTATATCAAGAACGGGCGTGACTTCAGAGAGGTACTTAGTCTGAAAGGTTTTGTGCACACACAGAATTGAAAGTAATGCTTTTTTATTGTGAATGGCCACACCTAGTGGAGGAAAGGTGTTCTTACAGTGGAAGCCATGTTTTACTACTGGAAGAGAAGGCAGAATTTGGGAGGGTTTTCTAGGAGGTAGAAGTCAAACTTCTCGGTATGACTCTCCTTCTCCTTAGGGTTTCCTGTGTAGTGATCTGCAGGGGATGTGAAGGAATTATTTGCTGTTGGGGAGCAAATGAAAATGGTGTAGGCTTTAGATGAGAAAAACCTGATGTAAGTGTTGAGGATGGTGGTTTGTCCTTGCTGGGGGAAGGACTGTTATGTCAGTGAAGGTCTTCAAATGCATGTCCTATGCAACCACAACAAAGTATTGGAGGAAATGCCTTTCTATGAAAAGCCTACTCAGCAGAGTAAAGCTGACTATTTAGAAAGATGCTGTCGTGATTCTGCTTTTTAATATTGCCTGGTAACTTGACTGCTTTTACATAGTTTAACTAAGAAATCATTCAGATATGTGTAGGGCACCTTCTACTCCTGTGAGACAGCACGTCAAATTCCCTTGAATAGTGCCAAAAAGATGCTCCCCTAGCTGTGGATCAGGGCATGTATGGGGAATTCTACAGCTGTTGTCTGATCTGTTCCCTGAATATTTTTCTGGGCCAGCTCTGTGGTGTGAGCACCAGCAGGGCCTATACCTGCTGCTGCTGCTAATGGCTTTTGCAGGCAGCAGCAGTAGTGTGAATTTGAGGTGATTCCTGCCAATTTCCCTGCTGCCCACAGGATTGCATGGAGCAGCAGGGAACTGACAGGAGGCTTGTTCCCTGCACTCGGCTGCTACTTGGCAAAGCCATTAGCAGCAGCAGATACCCTGGAGCTCCCTCTGTGCAGACTTAAGACAACATTGCATTGCTTTGCATTCACTCGTGTTTGGATGATTATCTTTGCAATCGTGAAAAGTACAAACCTATTTTTCCAAATAAAATCTTCAGGTTTTAAATATGTGGTGGCCTCAGGGTTTTCCTTTCCACCTTCTCCTGTATGTTTGTCAGTTAAAATTTCTTTCTTATTCTAGATGGAATAGGTTTGTAAGCTATTGGTGAGAGGATATATTCCTTTAGGATGATTTCACTGTGTTCTGTCTCACTGAGGGGGAGGGGTATTTTCAGCTTGCAAAAAGCTTTCCCTTTTTTCTGTAGGTGCTGGTGAACCTTTGAAATGGTTTTTATTGATGAAAGATTACAAGATGATTTACAACTGTTCAATCATTTTATAGCTGTGCATATTTTTGAATCATGAAATTATTACCAGAATAAAAGAGCTCTGCTGGATTAAATGGCTTTTGTTGCTAAGTACATACAGATCCTCTCCTCTGTAGTGCAAGCTTGTTTCATGTTCTAATCTCAAAACATTTGTGTTGCTTTCCAGTTTGGTTTTTGTGACAATGGTGACTTTGTGATGAAGGTTTGATTACAGATTTATTTGGCTTAGAATGGCTGGCTGGTGCCTGCATCTTCATGAATGTCATTTCCATATGGTTAGAAATGTCATAGCAAAATTTAAAAAACCCCATGATCTGGGATTTCTAACAAATAGCTTAATGTTTGTGCAGTGCAAGAAACAGAACTCGGAAGGGATAGTACAGAGCAAGACGCAGAGGAATTATAACATAGAGGAGCCTCGTCCGGCATACTCACAGTTCTACAGTAAGAGTGTAGTAAATGTTGTTGAGGAATAAACTGGGAAGCAGATTTTAGCTCTGAGAAAATGGAGCAAAGATACTTAATTTTAAAATAATAAAATATCTAGAAAGAGACCATAAAAGGCTTAATGAAAAAGCCACCATTTCTGGATTACCTACTTAATTATTAAACATTTTTGTTTGTTTGTTTCTGGCCCAGAAATGTTCAACAACCAACCAATGTAACAGTACCAGCTTTAGTAGCATTTGGCTTTTAGAGCTGAAATTATACTAAGGGTACATTAGGATTTTTTTTGTTTGTTTAGCTGATCTCACAATGCAGAAGAGTTGGTTATTTACCGTTTTTACTAAGGTATGAAATAATAACCCTAAATGATAAATCCCTGTAATTTACTATAGCTACTGTAAGCATAATGCAAAAACATCTTAGCTAGAGTTCTCAAAAGTAAAATTAAAATGTAGTAATTGACCTTGTGATGCTGCTGCATATTTACAGAAATATCCTTGAATTTAAGTGGTATTGTTAAGAAAATGAAGTATTGGTACCACTAGTGTTTCTACTGGACAAGGAACTTAATTTTGAAATTAATCTTAAATACAAGTGATACAATCTTTTAGAGTAATGACTAATCTTAAGAGTCTCAAAATCCTTGCCATATTTTAAATTTTCTACAGAAAAACATGTATCTTGCAAAATAAAAGTATATGTATATATTGAGCAAAACAGAAATCAAGTCCCAATCTTTCTTCGTTCTTGAGTGGGCTTTTGAGAATCAAGGGTATTGCTAGGATGGAGCTATGCTGTCAAAAGCTTTTTGTTTTTGTTTTTTGTTTTGTTGGGTTTTTTTTTTTTTTTTTTTTTTTTAATAACCTTGCAAAAAACGCAACCCTCTTTTTGGTTTCATTTGATATGTTCACAAGACGTATTTTACAACTTGTCTGATTTTTTTTAAAATAGCACTTTAACCCAACCTGGGAATGAAGAGGCGCTTACCAGAGAGCTGTGTGCCGAGGAGGTCTCCACTGCAGGGTCCCGCAGGTCTGGGCAGGGGCAGAGGGATAAAAACGAGCACTTCTTCCATTTTCTGTAGGAAGCAGGGAAGGCTGTCAGCAAATGATTATAGTCACTGTTACCATCTTATAGTAATGAAGGAAATGCCAGAAAAACAATGATTTTTAAAAAAATCAAAAAGTATGTTGAAGAGCAAAATCTGTTGGTGGATCTGCAAAAGCCACAGGCGGGGATTCGGCCGCTGTGCCCCCGTGCCCTCCCCCGGGGCTGGAGCCGCAGGGTTGCGGTGCGGCGAGGTCCAGCACGGCACAGCGCCCGGTTCCCACGGTTTTCCAGGGGAGCGAGCAGCCGCTGTGGGCGGCGCTGCGGGCGGGGAGCGGGAAGGGTTAAAGCCGAGCCCCGCGGGGGTTAAACGTGGAGCCTAATGGAATAATGACGGGTAGCACCATCTGCTGGCCTAGTTCCGCGGGGAGCGGGTCTAACCAGCGCTAATATTGGCGCTGATGCCTTTTGATGCTTTGTGCGTTTCTTTCCGCGCTTTGTTGGGATCCGGCGGTCCGCGCACGGCGGGGCCGGGCCGGGCCGGGGGCGGCGGGTGCGCGCCGGGCAGGGCGCGGGGATGCTGCTGAAGCGAGCGAGCGCTCGGGGAGGGCTGAGCGCGGCCCGGCTGCCGCTCGCTAAATAGGCCATTTAGCAATCTTCTCCCCATGCTTTTCTCCTGAGCACTGCCGGGGGTGCTGGAAAAGCGGAGGGCAAGTCTTTGTCTGACGCCAAAAATGTCTTCGGTGAAGAGGCCAAGAGGAAGGGTAAGTGAGAGCCTGAATGAGTGGGAGGAGGAGGGGTTCTTTGGGCTAAAAGGCTAATGGGATTGAATAACCTTCCTTATTACTGGCTGCTGCTGCGGGAGCCGCATCGCCATCTTGAGCTGTTCCCGAGCTGGGTCCGGCTGTTTGTTCCAGCCCCGGGGCTTTAAGGTGGCCTCGGGAGCGGCCCCATCCGCGCCTCCCGCCCCCGCCACCCATGAGGCACCTATAGAACATGTATCCCGGGAAGTGCGCGGGGTTTGGCCAGAAAATGTGTTTGGAAATCCCTGCTGGCTTTTCTTCCTGCTCTAGGCAGAGGCGCGTTTACGGGTGAGAACGTAACATAACTGTTATCTGCTGGGGTTTTGTGTTTGAATAGGAAATTCTTTCCATTCCTCAAAGGGGGAGGGGAGGAAAGCAAAAACATGTCTTCTGGCTGGCTGCAGGAGAGGCTCATCAGCCCCGTAAACAATTCTGCGTCCATGAAACGGGCATTAAAAACCCGAAGATAAAAACAAGTTACGTCTTTTATCCGAGTCATGGAGTGTACGTTGATCTGAATAAAAGAAACTCTGCTTTCTGATCCGTTTATGGATATAGAGCTGTGTAATTTTAGTTTTGGTTTTATCTTTTGTCTGTTTTTTAATCTTGGTGTTGTTCTAGCATCTGTTGTGTTCGTCACCGAGTTAGTCCTGTAGATCATTCATCTTCTTTAAGGTAACTGTGGTCCTGGTATCCTACCAAAGGCAAAACACTCATGCTGTTACCTTCGGGAGTGCCTCACTTTTTCGTATTTTACTGGAGGTGTTGGATGTGTGTGTCAAATGTATGGGCATGCTGCAAAGGTTAAGGATTGGTCTCTTAAATTACAGAGGTGGAGAGAAGGCTGAGAGAATTTCAGAAGGATGTTTTTTACTGACTTTGAGTACTTGGATTGGTTGTTTAAAGCCAACAATTCATGTAGTTATTTTGAAACCCACGCCATTCTGTGGTATAAACTGAATTCCTCTTTTTTTTGTGTCTGCATAAGTCTCTGGCAGTTACAATTTTTAAAAATGCATATCCTTGTCAAAAATGTTTGCACTTTTTCTTTGTATTTTTTAAATAAAGGTATTTAATTTGCTTTTGTTTCTTGCCACAGCCTCCTTCCAAGAAGACTGATGGTTCAGGATCATATACTAAGATGCAGAATACCCAGGTGAGGGCAATGTCTGAAAAGAAGCAGAAGAAAAAAACAGACTCGGAAAGTAAACAAGAGAAAGCGAATCGCATAATATCTGAAGCAATTGCAAAGGCAAAAGAAAGAGGAGAAAGAAACATTCCACGCGTGATGAGCCCTGAAAACTTCCCCAGTGTTTCAGCTGAAGGAAAAGAAGAAAAAAAGGGTAGAAAAGTTAAGTCCAAACCAAAGGATAAGGAGTGCAAAAAGCCGAAAACGGGTTCCTCATCCAAAATTAAAGAGAAAACAAAAATTGGGTAAGTAGATTAAAACATTGTCTTCACTTCAGACTGTAAATCCTTGATTTAAATGGAAACTGCTTACTGATAATAAAATGTTCTCCTCCACTGCCTACACAAAATTCTTCCTGATTAAGTCCGTGTGTGGACTCTCTCATTCAGAAACAAGAATGTTCTGTTTTCTCTTCAGATAAAATCACTGTGGGAGTGTCCTTTTGAAAGGAATTATTTAAAAATACATATTCTAAAATACTCTGTATTCACTTTGAAACACAGACCCAAATATCTTTCATCTAGTTTTGTAATCCATTCTGACTCCAAGCTAAGTTTTTCTGGATTATAAATGCTGTCTTTATCAGTTTTGGCTTGTAGCTTCAATACAATGTGCTTCATAAACTGCACGGGGAGAAATTGAACGTGTAAGCAAGAGAATACTCTTACAGATAACATATGTATCAAAAGTAAAGCACATACTGGAAATATTAAATTCTAAGAACTCTGTAGTTTTCACTTATATTGGTTTAATCTGCCCTCTTAAAATAAATTTTGTGGACTCGGCTGGGTCAAGCTGGATGGATACCTTGGGGTGAGGAGCTTTCTGAAGGCTTTAGGTGTTAATATGCTTCAGGAGTTTCAGGAACTGGCTCCTCCTGGGACTCCAGACCTAACCTATGTTGCCTGTTTACTTGTAAAGGAGAGTTTGTGATTTCCAATGTTAAGTACATCAGTCAGAACTTGAAATGGAAATCTTAGCTACAGTCTGATTTTTATTTTTTAAAATCCATGCTCTTTTTGCAGTAACAGAAATATTAACTGGCATATCTCTCAAATTTAAATGTCACATATACATATGTATATTTTAATGTGTGGAGCAGAAATGAATGTTCTTTTAATCAGCCTGTATCTCTGTGTTTTTTTTCTTCTGGAGATCAGTGCTTTTCTTATATGTTTGAAGTAAAAAATTTTGAGAAGTTATCCTGTAGTATGAAAGTTACTGCTCTATACCAAACTTCATTCTTAACGTGAACTTTCATGGTGTTAGTTTCTTTTTGTTCTGTTTATGTGTTGGCATATGATGTTACTTGTAAGTGCACTAAGTAGTGCTTCCTTTTCTCTTTTTCTTTGTTCAAGGTGGGATTTTAGATCCCACCAAAGTTGATTTCACTTACATGTTTCTGAATTTATTCATGTTCTGTAACAAACATTTTGTGGGTCTATCTAATCAGAAAACTTACATTGTTGTTTAGGTAGTGTCAGTTTCATGGAACCTTGTGGTTTGTCCTTAGTATGCTTTTTATTCATTCTTTTGGATAATTGACAAAACCTGCCAAAATACCTTTGCTATGATATACTACACAGCTGCCATATTTTTACTGTTGCTATAAGAACCAAGAAAAATAAAGAAAAAAAAAATTAAACTTAGCTACAATTTATGATTCTGCACTCAGTTTTGTCTTGGTGAAATGCTGTGCTGTGCACATCCCTTAGGATCAGTTTTCAGGATTTCATCAGACAGCATCAGTTGAGAAAGAGACATTTCTCAAACTGTGTTTTTAACCATGGTGTTTGTGTTTGATGCCAAGTCTGTGCAAGCTGCTCGAGGAACTCCTATTTAATTGTGGTCAATATTTCATCATTCTGCATTGAGCTGTGCAGGTTTGCCTCCCCATTATTTACCAGTTGAATCAGCTAATGCACCAGTAGCACTCTGCTAACTTAGTCCTGCTGCCAGGTATTGCTTTCATTGCGTAGGATACATCCCCAAAGATGGAGCAGTCAGGTCCTCATAAGGAGCTGTTAAGAGTCTTCCAGAACCACATATTGCAGATTTCTTTTCATATTCACAGAATTCAGTTTTATTTAGATGAGTAGCAGCAAATCAAATGCTTTGAGACATCCAGATACTTCATTTTTGTATCCAAACAGATTAATATGTTGTGTTGAATTAGCACTATTGTGTATTATTGATATAATTACATAAAATAATAACAAAGAATTGCTTAGCAAAGAATACACCAGGGATTTTGCCGGGCAGAAATTGCAATAAGGCCTTGTTTTTTTAAAAGAATAATCTTAAAAACTCTGCTTTCTATGCAAATGTAGCTGCTGATATTATAGCAGAATAATTACTACAAAATCACTGTATTTGTCTTTTCAACTGTAGTTAAAAAAATTTTGAGATTAATAAAATTTGTTTTATTCAGAGAAAATCAAAAATAAATAATAAGGAGTTTAGAAGATTAAACAGCTCTTGTAAAGGTTCTGTCCTATCTTCTGTTATTAGAATATATTTCTTAATGAATCCTTGGAGTTATATTGTTAAGTCAAAATAGGATTGGGTTTTTAAGCGTGTGGGTTGCTCCATTGATTTTCTCGTTACCTTAAAATAAACTTTGACTGAATCTTGGGAGAAGATCTTACTATGCTAAAATAATACCTCTAAAAGACAAGTGCTTTATTGGGCAGGAAGGGAAGGGGAGATCTCAGTTCAATGAAAATGGTTTTCTTCTTTGGAAGGAAAGATTTTTGAGATCTGTTTAAAGTGTGATAAAAAAATAAAAATAAAATATTATTTTATATATTTGTATATATGGGATATTTAATCAGATATGTTTTAAAAAGTAAACAAATTCCAGTTGCTAGAAGCTATTATGAACTAAGTTTTCTGCAAGCAGTGTAGTAGTGAGTGAAACCTTGAAGACAGTAAAGGTTTAGAGTTAAAAAAAAAAAAAAAGGAAAAAAAAAAAGATCGATATACCTTTTAAACAGTGGAGAATTTTTTTACTGTTCCATTTTAGGCGTTTTACTGCACTGTGTCTATCCCAGATTAATACATTACAGGAACTGTTAAATCTGTTGATTCAGTTTGGATTTGGAGTGTCAGAGCAATGCAGGAGGTGATGCAGAGTTGGGTGTGTTTGAGAAGATCTGAAGTCACATGTACTTTTTCAGTGATTCCTGTTTCATTTTTGCAGGCCAACGGGGAGCTGAGTGATCTTAAACAATAACAAATATATTGATTTATTCTATTTTTTTCTTTTGAGAAATGTTTGAGAAACAGTTTTGACCTGGTCTTTCATATCTCTCCTTGCAACAAATACAGCCTGTTCAATACAAGCACAGTTATACCCTCTATAGCCCAGCACTCAAACAGCAAACTCTTACTTAGATTGTGATAGTAGAGTTTGATCTCTTACAGGGCTTTTGTCTGTGTGGCAACTTCTGTGTTGCTCTGGAGGAGGATTTTCAGAGTTCCAGTTGAACTGTAAATGCTGCTCCTGTAGAGCTGGAACACTAATTGCTGAACAGACCTTGATAAAATTACCTGGTAGCCATCAGGTTAAAAAAAAACAAACTGCTGCTCAGTCAGTTTGTATTTGGTGGCTTCATGTGAAATCTTTGTATTTTCCTTAGTGATGCTCTGAGATCTACATGTATAGGAAAATTTATAGCATGATCCATTCCATTTTATGATTGCTAGTTAAGAATTGTTAGCAGTTACTTTCTAGGCAGGCTGTAGTTTATTTCTAAAGGTGAGGGTTAAGTTATATTTCTGAGCTGTGAAGATAGAGAAATAATGCTTATTAATTTAATCAAGTCTATTAGAACTGAATTCTGTCGCTAGTGAAGTTTCTGTGCCATAAGTATTGGTGAAGATAAATGACTAAATTATATTATTACCAAGAACATTGTAAGGGTATGACAGGAATTATTAGAAGAATGTATGTGTAATATATTAAGTATTACCGAATTAAGTTAACCAGTTTGCTTTATGCATTGATTACTGATTAAATTAATTCTTCAAAATTTGTTTTACTATTTCTCTTCAGACAGCAGAATCACTTTTCATTTCCTGGCTATTTACCAAGGTGTGTTGACATTTAGGAATCTATTTAAACCCTTTCATATTTTTACAAAGAACTTGTTTCCATTTATAAGCTTTTTCTAATTGATTCTACTTCTTCCATCTAAGGTGATGCATATTTAATCTAAAAAGTCTACTTCTTACCACTTGATGTGAAGAATTACGAATTTGTGAACATTCTCTTGTTCAAAAAAGTAGATTGGCATTTAGGTTTTATAGCTTTCAACGTACTCCCACCTACTCAAACATAAAATTAAATATCACAGCCCTGATGAAGAGCAACAGCTCTGCACTGTGATGTAAAGGACAATATCAGTTGAATACATTTAGGTAATTTTTTTTCTTAATCACTGCATAATTTAAATAAATAAGTCCCCCAAATTCCAAAAACTCAATTTACAAATGCTTGAGTCAGAGTGGTAGCCCTTCAGTTCAAAACTGCAGGCAGAAATGGCTGTGTTATTTCATGTGCTAAAAGCAATGGTGGATTTTGTTAATTAATCCTTAAATTATGTAGCAGTGAATCCAGCAAGTGGAATGTGATGCTGTGCACTGCTCAAATGAGTAACTGTCCTTGCTGCCTTGAGCTTTGAGGTAGGTCTCACAAATATTGTTTACAAGCACTTTTAGAACCCAGGATCCTGACAGATAATCTTTGCTTGTTGATCTGATAGTGTCAGGATGGTTTGAAACCCTTATAAACTCAGGTAGTAGCTCAGGAGACATGGGGAGAGGGGTGGAGAGGAGGTGGTTCACCTGTCACACTGGTGCTGTATTAAGTGTGAGTAGCTACAGCTTGGATCTCCTGCGAGGCAGATGCTGACATTGTCTTACTGTTTCATGCCAGTGAGACAATTGCTGCTGAGCAGGCCTATGGTCAGAGAGAAGGGGTGCTCGCTGAATCCTTGAGTTCTGTTATATCTGCTAAGGTCATTATCTTGTGTCATGATTAAAATGGCAATAAATTAAAGATTTGATCATCCTTCTGGGTTGTTGTTGCATGTGCTGAACTGTGACTCGGTGAAGTTTCTCTGCTCTCAGGTTTGGTGCTTAAATTGGGTCTAAGTGGCATCATCTAATGTTTCTACTGTAAACTGTAAGGATAAAAAGTAGTGTGGCCTTATCAAATAAATAACTAAACATTTGCTCATTATTTGGCATTATTGTTTAAACATAGTGTGAGCTTGAACTGGCCAATGGTTACAAAAAGACTATTAGGAATATTTAAAAATCTGTGCATGGTCCAGAAGTTATTAATTTGAAATACCACTGGGGAAGGAGACAGTGGCTAATATTCCTGTGTTAGTATTATTTATTAAACCTATGGTAAAAGGATAAGAGAAAATTGTTTTATACCAGCAAATTAATTCTCATTCAAGAGGATACAATACCTTGTCAAGGCACCTTGTTCTTTATTTTTGTAGCTAAGTTTCTAGTGGTAAAGAATTGCTAATACTATTGATAAAGTAGGAGTTTTATTGTTAGTAATTTAGCAAAGTGCTTTGGCTACAAATGATAATATCTGAGAGGATATTTGGACACTAATAATTAGTTACTTGATGTTTTCTGTTTTGGGAAAATTTAAGTAAAATGATATATTAAGGGCCAGCTGTACTTCCTAATCCTGATGTGCCTAATACATATTTGCTGCGTTTTTCCTTCTATCCACTTTAATATTTCCTTTTTCATTCTTTGGAAGGCTTTGGAAAGTGTTCATCACTTTAAAGCTGTTCAGAGTACGGACAGTGTTTCCATCACATTCTCTGCTGTGAAACAGAAGGGGAATGGAGCACATTCTTACTGGTTTTCATTTATAGGAAAGAAGTTACATTGCTCCTCAAATGGTGGTTCTTGGTAGCTCTAAGCCATGGTAGAAGTCTTATGCTAAGGACCAGAAGTAATATTGGCTCATGAAAAATCTTATTTTTAAACTTTTCTTGTAAGTTTCTCAACACCTTTAGTGTATAATTATAGAATAAAATATGTATTGAAGAAATCCACCATGTCTAATTGTAGAAATATTTATAAATGTTATGTAATAAGATAAATATAAATTTTGAAAGGCAAGAGAAAGTGAAATTGGAGGGGAGTCTGGTGATATTATTTATGCCATGTCTAGAGTGTGCTGTTAACTTTTCATAAAAACAGAATAGATAGTTTCTGTTCAGAACAGTTTGTTTCAGGGCAGAAAAAGGGATTTTAGCCAAGGATCTTTATGCTTTCATGCGGAAATTTATAAACTGGCAAGAGAACTTGTTCGCTCAATGAAAATTTTTCACAGAATTCATCCAGTTTACAAGCTTCTGAAAATCATTGTTTTCACATAGCAGATTTTTTTAGACATTTTTGGCCAAAATATGAACAGATTGCATTTTTACTGATAGGAATGTATGACTTTAGCACCATACTGTTGTTCAGCAACTTTTGATAGCAAGGAGCATTGTGATTCTGGGCACTGGATCAGAAAGAAGTGAAGCTGCATTTATCCCTCTCATTGGCACCGTATCCATGTAGAAGAAACATTCTGATCTACAACATGCAGAGATATTCAGAAAATTTCAGGGAGATGCTTGTGCAGTAGTGAGGGTAGGGAATGCAAAGCAAGACACAAAAGGTGATAGATGGAATATTGTGTGTAAGGCTGCAGAGGCAGAGCAAGAGGTGAACTCAAGGAGGGACTAAAATTAAGAAAAGGAGGGGAACAAATGTGCAAGGAAAGATGGAGCTAGAGCAGTGTAATCACAAAATACTCCATGTTCTAAAGCAGAAGGTCCTTAAAATCCTTAGCTATTCTATGGATACCACTAGAATCCATAGAAAACCCCATATCTCTTAATATTATGCTTCTTGAATACCAAAGGACCCTTGGGCCTAAAATAGTAAACAGTAGTGCATGAAGTGAGAATGGGCTGTGGCTGCACAGATACAAATACTGTAAATGCAACATGCATTTAGGGATTGTTTTAATCTACCATCTCACAAAAGAGGATCAAAATTTGGAACAGATTGCCCAGGTACCTACCAGCTGTCAGCCTTGGAGATAAGTGGAACTTTACTGGGCTGAGCAGCAAAAAAGGACTCTGAAGTTTATTTCGAGTAGGGACCACAGGTCTTCCCAAGACCTCTTCCAGCTTGACTTGTAATTTATCACTTGCTTGATTAAACAACATTCAGTTAGCCTTTTTCTTCAAAAGAATGTAAGAGCAGAGAAAACATATATTGATACTTCTTGCCATTTTTCTAAACCCTGAAGATGCAAACCAGGAGCTTGGTGGGGTGGATATTGTTTCATGAATGATCTTCCAGGAAATTCTCACTCATAAGTTTACCAGGTTTCCCTTTAAATGCATGTTAAATTTTAGCATTCAGAATTCCATTTAACAACAATTTCAGAAGGTCAATCACAATGTGCCTCGTCTGCATAATTTTGGAATATATTAGCTGATTTGACATATTAGTGACAAGTGTTAATGTAGCACTTAAATTTTATGAAACAAAGTGAGATAAAAATGGAAAAAGTGATTATCCAAATCCATCACTAGAAAGTGTCATATTGGACAAATACCCAGGAATACAAGTCTTAAAATAAAAACTAAGAAAAAAAGAAAGATGATTCCTAATCAGAGCTTGAAAAGTAAGGGGAAAATGCTCAAACTAACCTTGAAGTCAGTAGGGAAACCAGTGTGTTCATTGCTGAAATTATTTCCTGTGATTATGAAACATATTTTCTAAGTAATAATTAAACTAGGAACATCTAATGAAAAGCCAAGGACCAGAATTTACTTGTGAACAAGCAGGTCTGTGATTATGCTGACTACAGCTTCATTTCAACCTGCATCCATCAGTGCTGTTCACTTTGTGCTAGAAGTTAGAAAAAAAAAATACTGGAGTGGAAAATATTTTGTGGTTCTGGGGATTTTTAGCCTTTCCACTGGGTGTACATAGTAATTAAATATTGAAAAGCAGTGAAAATATTTGTTGCTTCTGAAGATATACCTGCAATCTTTTGTAAGTCATAAGTTTAAGATACTTACGTTCCATGTGAACTGTTAGTCTGAACATCGTAAATGTATGTGTTTTCTCTTCTTTGAACACTTGCAAAGAGAAGTAAATGAGTTGTGTTTCAACCATTACATTCTCACCAATAGTATTCTCATCAGGTGGCCAATATATTTGATGTTACATTGCTGTAAAATAATTTGTTTGTATAAAGACTAAAATCCTGTGTTCAATTTGTTTGTAACATGGCAGAAGCAGCTTGTATGCTGGAACACTTTCCTTGCTTTCTGTTACAGATCTGATTGTAAGAGACTATATAAATATATATTTTAGGACAGCTCTCTGTGATTTTCTTGAATAGTTTGTCATTGTTCTACAATTGTGACACCGTAAACACATTTAAAGAAGTGTATTTGGCATATTTTCAAATATGGAAAAATATTTTTACACCCTTTAGTTAGAAACATGTGACGAATTGGTATTATGATTTACAGTGTAAACCTTAAATCCAAACAGAAATCATTGGTGCTTTTTCATTAGAGTTTAACTAATTTATTCAGCACAATGGTGATTCTTAATACACTCTGATAGGTTCTAAGATTACTTACAGATTAAACTACCAGATTTTGGATATAGCTTCTTCCGTTTTTTAAGGCAAAAAAAGATACATTCAATTTCCTTATTTTTACCAGTGAATGACTTATTTAAGCTTATAGAAGTTTTGCATGTCACACAGCTTTGAGTGATTTGTAGGTTGTTCTCCAGAGTTAATTTTTTTGAGTAAAAATAAGGGAAGCTACATTTCACAATGCTAATTTTCTTATGATAAATCATTTAGAGTTGTCTTCTGCAGATGGTATCTTTGCTAACTTTGTGTAGTTAACCATTGTCAGTTGGTTTAAGTGTTGGATTTTGTATTTTTGTTTCTTATGTAAAGATCTAAAATGTGTATGATAATTAGGAATTTGTGATAGCAAGGTAACTGTAGAGGAGCTCACTAACACTAATGAACAATACTGTCTGCTGTAAGGTATTTGAGACCTATTACTCATTTTTCAGACAATGATGCTATCTGAGTTATATATTGAGAATATGGGAATTGCTAGTGATTTGATCCTGAAGTTGCACACACTGGTGTACAACATTCACTCAGAGGCTGGGGTTTTGTTTCTGACAGAAAGCTGATCATCACACTGGGCAAAAAACAGAAAAGGAAAAACGAATCTTCAGATGAATTGTCTGATGCTAAGCAAACTCCACAGCAGCCACTGAAAGATGAAGATTCACAGGTAAGTAGTTGGTACTCTTCATTTAGAATTTTCTATGTGTTATGTCTACAGATCTTTTTCCCCTCTCTCCAGAAAGTTACATTTCCTTTGGCACAGTGACAGTTACTCTCACACTTCTGTGTATCTTAGAGGTAGAACTTTTCATCATCAGCCACTTTTCTCAGTTGAAAGTCAGGAAGTCCTGCAGGGTAGAATCCCTTTTCTATAATGTGACATCAGTGCCCTGCTTGTGTCTGTTTAATTTCAGTACAGAAACCCATAGATTTGGGACTGTAATACTTACACTGAGCTGGCAGGTTAGACTTGATCCTTACTTTGGCTGAGTGTGAAAATGCAGAGGTTGTCTAACAGACCGAAGGGCATTTGTCAGTGAAGCTGCCTCTTTGAGAACTTTTAAAAGGGTTGTTTCAAGCTTTAATGTGGCTTTTTTTTTCTGAGCTGTGCTTCTGTAGAAGCAGAGAGAGCAGATTTCTTGCAGTGTTGGATCTGAAGGCAGCAGTGATCAATATGCTGATAGGCTCTAGTTGCTTGTGGAATACTTCTGAAGGAAGTGCCAGATGAAGAATTGAAGTGGTCAAGTCACTCTCTTGAGAAATAGCTCTTGTAACTTGCTTTCCACATTTTTTTTCCATAGATTGCCCTGAAATAATACTAATACAGCAATTTTTTTTAAAACTTGTGCACAAAGAAGCATGAATTGTTGATAAGAATTTATATTCTATTTATGTTTGCATTAGTAACAGAATTATAACTTTTGCTTTAGGGCAGTCTCCAGTAAAGTAAGGTTATATGCTGGAAATGCACAGGTTTTTATCCTGTGGCAGTTTCACCCACAGAGGTGAAATCAGCATTCAAAATAAGGTGATGTTGAGTAAAAATTAATTGCATTAGTTGATAATAGTTGTCAGAAAAACAGTTATGAGATACTGAATTGCCCTCTGGTGTTTCACGTATAATAATGCTGGAGGGGAAGAGGGATCAGAAGCCATTTCCCAGAATGACTTGTCATTAACTGAAGTGATAGCTTGTCTTTGGTAAAGATTGCCTGAAAGGATCTGTAACTTTTCAGTTGTGTTCTGTTATCAGGTAGACATAAATTTATAGGCCAACAAATGTAATATAAAAGACTGAAGATCAGTTCTTTCCTGGGCGTATCATGAAATCACCTGCTGGAGGTGTGAAGGGAAAAGAGGGTAGAGATAATCAGGGCTGATTATCGTGAGATATAGGTGAGAGAGAAATAACTTTCACTGCAGAATGCCAGGGCATTTCCCTGCTCTCTTTGAAGAAACTGGGGAGAAGGAGGAAAGACATAAATTGCTTTACTTCATTAATTCATTTTCTCTTTAGTTTTCAAACATGTTCATGATTTTATTTTCAAAGAGCTGTTTCTAATTTCTGTTGCAAATAGCTGTTTTGAAGCTCTGGGGGGCAATTTTAGGCCTTTTTTTCCCCTAATTCATTTTGCATGCTTAGTTTCACATTAAGTGTCTTCCTTAAATAGATGGATTTTTTTTTTATTATTTTATTTTAAATGTGTGGTGGTACTTCATTTTATGTCTTAGAACCATTTGTTTATGGCCGTAGTTCTCAGTTCAGGGAAATACAAAAGGTTTTTTCCAGACAGCTCAGATTATGTATTAATGTGTTAGAGAACATATGTTGATGTTTTGCTAATCACTTCTTGCTTTAAGAAAAGACATAGTGAGAAAATTGAAAATGCCAGTTACATAATCTTCCATTGCTCATGTTACCTGGTTTGTTTTTTTTTAAACCTACTTCTGTCAGGAAACTATTGCTGATTTAAGTATAATGTGAGATAAGTGTGTCTTTAGAAATTCCTTTTGGTGATAACACTCAATACTGCACACACTTTATGGAAGAATAGCTAATCTACATGACTGTGGAAAGCTTATGAAGGAGTTTCATTTTTGCAGGTTCTCTGGAAGAATGGTTATAGCCATTCTTTGACTTGTACTATACCCATAGTATTTTTGCTCTGTACCTGTCATGTAGTTACATCTTTTACCAGATACCAGCCAGACCAAGGGCTGAATTAACAGTCAGAAAGAAAAGTGCCTGTGCTGCAATCTCACTGTTACTTAATATGTTCTCTGCAGAAGCCAGTGTGACCACAGGATTTTGGGTTTTGTCCTATTCACGGCTTGTTCTCCCGAGTACTGCAGTGTAATGTAACGTTGCAACCTGCAGTGGATTTTCCTGCACAAAAATACCCTTTTCTGTGTAGCTCAATATGATGAATTTGTTTTGTAGAGACTGTTTTGTTTTGCTGTTTTTATTTTAGTGATGATCAGTTCTCTAAAGCAGATTATAGTGTTTTCAAATGTTAGCTGACTAGTTTGATACTGCTATTTTTATCCAGGGAATCCAATTTACAAATTAACCTTACGGTTAAATAGGCAATGTCTCATTTATTGGTACCGAGGGGTTGGAAATGTTATGTAGTATCCTAATAATCTTAAGTATTTGAAACTGTGAATGACGAAGAATTATTTTCTTTGACTGAACATTATTTCTTCAGCTGGAATATGTAGTCCTCAGATTCTTGCAGAAACTAGAATAAACGGTTAGAGAGAGAAACTGCAAAGTCAGCCAAATAATGCTGTTGAACAAGCCTTGATTAAGGTGGAGGAGAAAATACAGACCTTAACAAAGCAACAGACTTGATTAGCCTTCATGTCAGACTTCATCAGCAATCTGACCACTGTGATCTAGTGAAAAAAATCTCCATAATTTTTTGTATAGCACATTTAGAAACACATCAGCTTATTTTATGCCTTTCCCTCCGGTTCTGGAGTTGGATGGTAGCATTCTGCTGTTAACACTGCATTAGGAAATCGCTGTTGAAATACTGGTGCTTGTGGGAGATCTGTGACGCATCAGCTTTGCTCCCATACTCTGATGAGAGTGCTTCATGTTTGCTTTTGAACCCTAAAATTAAAAGTATCATATGCTTGCATGAAAGAGAAAATAACAATTTAATTAGTTGAACATAAGTGGATAACAGAGGTACGTTATTTCATGTTTGTTATCCAGTGTTGACCTTGGTTTTAGGTACAGCTGAAGTATTGCTTAGAATGTCCCAAAATATGCAGTTCATGTTAGGGGAAATTTCGGCTAAAACCTCTATCTCTTTTATCTCTCCTGCATGGCAGAAGAGAAGATCAAATCGTCAAGTTAAAAGGAAAAAATATGCTGAAGAAGGAGAAGGGAAACAATCAGAAGAAGAAGTAGCTAAAGTTTCTGTTAAAATCAAGAAGAATTCTGCCCCTTTGCCTGCTGAACAGCCTTTACAATTATTTGTGGTAAGTAAAAATTGACTTGGGTCTGTGGGAACTTTCTGTTTGTCTCAAGTAGGTCAGTAAATAAAGCTCCTAACTTGGAATAAATTATTCTTTCTAAGCTACAGTTTAGTGTGACATTTTGCTAAGATATTGAAAAATAGAAGAAATTATTTCTTACTATTTTTTGTGGTACAAACATCTGTTGACTTAATTGAAATAAGAATAAGACTTAGGATGGGTATATCTCAAGTAACTTTTTATAGGCGTACAAAAAAGTTCTGTTCTAATGTTACCATAACTTACAGAAGCATTGAATTATTGAGGAGTCTCTGCTTACTGAGATATTTAAAAAGGACACTCCTCCTCTCCCCACAGCCCTTTCAGATTTATACTTCACTGTTCAAACTTAGTGTTGAGCCGTTCAAGGTAAACAGAATGGCAGGGAAGGAACAGGAAAAAAGTGTTTATGAGATGCTTGAAAGAATGCCAACAGTTGTAAGGGAAGGAGAATGATGGTATAGTTGGGAACAAACCAGACAAGAGGGAGGGTGACTGACTACTGCAGGCAACTTTTGCAGATCACCTCTGTCTCTGGAACCACAGCCCCAATTGTGGCAGAGTAATCCCATCTGTGCCTAATCTAAGCCCTGCTGGAATTCTCATCCATGACCTCCTCTCTCTTATTCCACAGCATGTTTGTTACCTGTGTGCAGAGTAGATGGATCAGACTGAGTTTGCCACATGCTGGGTTTCTTTCCTTTTTTTCCACTTGTCAGTCAGAGTTCTTCTCCAGTTGTGTGTAACTAAATTCAGGGTATGTCCAGTGTATCAGTTTAACTCAGCAGGGCAATCCAGTGTCTGGCAAGCATCGGAGTCCCCAGTGCTTGCACTGAGTGTGTTTGGTAGGTGAGCTCTGCAGCTGATGCTGTTTGGAAGTGCCAGACTTGCTGTGCTTTTGCATGTAAATCTTTCTGGGTAGAGACCTGGATTTTAAATTTTACTCCCAGCCTGTTAGGGAATTCTGCTGGTAGAGGTCAAATTTACCTTTATTGTGCATCCTGACAAGACACATGTGGTTGAAGCCTGAGAGAGAAGGCATTTACTGCAGTTTTATAATACTGTTTTCCTGTGTTTATAGGAAAATCCAAGTGAAGAAGATGCAGCAATTGTAGATAAAATCTTATCCTCCAGGGTAATAAAGAAAGAAGTAAGTGATTGTCATGGGATAAAATAATTTATTTGAAAAAGTGGTTTGCATCTATCATTTTACATTTCCCCTGAACTTCCTTCTCCAGATATCTGCTGGGATGACAGTAGACACAGAAGAGTTTTTTGTCAAATACAAGAACTAGTAAGTATTAACAAGTTGTTTCATTGAATGTGCTGACTAAACTGTTTAGCATCATATTTATGTACTCAAGTTTTGTACTGTTTGAAGGTTATTCTGTCATTTATTGAGATTTTTCTTTTCCAATTTGATCTTTACATTTCTAAGAACCTGTAATATGGTAGTAATGATTTTAAAACTATGAGTATTGTGAAACCAGCACTGTCCAATAAGCTGGCAGCCCTTATTCACTAAAGAACAGAATTTTTGGGGATGTTATTTATTAAATTAGAAAATACATTTATTAAATTCAGCAGGGACTACATGCCTGAGGCAAATTTTAATCTCATGAATTTAAATCAGAGGTGTTTTGTCGTGCATTTAAGAGGTGCTGATGTAGTAGTTGGACTTATTTTCTCAAAAAAAAAAAAACAAACAAAACACCAACTTGTGATATAAATGATTTTACATCAAAAGTGGAAAATCAAAATGAAGAAAAAATAATTCCTCTGTTTTTTATTTTCAATTTCGTATGTTTTCCTGTCACTACTCAATTCTTGATGCCGAAAATCCAAGCTTATTTTAAATTTTACATATGTGAATAATTTCATCAGATTTTTGCTATAATAAATTTAAATTTTTTTTTTGAGACTCTGGTTCTACATGTTGTTGTGTTTTTCTGAAAGGGTAAAATCTGTCTTTTCATCTGAAAATGAGTAATCCCCAGCTGTTCTTTCTTTCTATCATATCTTTAGAAAGCTTAAAAAATGATAAAAATACACTAGAAAGGGGCTATGAGGAAGAAATGTGTACTTCTGTAATGTAACTTCAGAGAGGCTCTCTTGGGGGGCAGGTAGCTGCTGTAGGTACTGATGCTGCTGGTTCCTCTTCCTTTGACTCTGAGCTTCTCTCCCAGCCCAGGGCAGGGCAGGTTCCTCTCTGCCATTCTCTCTCCTGCTCTGCTGCTCCTCCTGAGCTTTCCTTGGGCTGAGCTGTGATCCAGCAGTGCCTTTGAGAGGTGGTCACAGGAGGTACATGGGAAAGTCAGATCCAATGTATGAAAGCTTTTCTATCTCTGGGTACTTTCTGATAGAGGTGGCACATTTTAAACTTGACTTAAGCTCTCTTGAAATAAGCATGTTTCTCTTCTTAGTACACAAATTTGTGACTCTATAGAGTTCTACAGATTCCAGCTCAAAAACACTGCATTACCTAGGTGCTGCAAGATGCTTATTTGGACCAATAAATCTTTGATCTTTATGATGGATTCTATTATTTTAACTGTATATTAAAAATAGATGGTAAGCTTTTGCTTTCACCAATGTGTTAATGTCAATCTCTGTGATTTTAGCTCATATCTCCACTGTGAGTGGGCCACAGAACAACAGCTTTTAAAGGATAAAAGAATCCAGCAGAAAATAAAGCGATTCAAAGTAAGGAAAGCACAAAGAGCTCACTTTTTTGCAGATGTGAGTATGAAATAAAAATTAAGTAATCTCTTTTTTTTCCTTCTGAAATTGTGATTAGTAGTTTGCTTTTATATGAAAGAGCTGATTGTTAGGAACTAAAAATGAGCCTTTGGTGTTGGTTGCAGCAGGGAGTGGGTTATTTAACGTAGTTTAAAGAAGCAAGTCTTCTGGAGCCACTGAACTAACCTGACTTACGTGGTGTAAAAATGGAATTGGTTGAGTAGCTATTTAGAAATGGTTAGGAGGGAAGGATTATGTCACTATGGCTAGTTTCTCTAGGACTTCTCTAGCTTCTCTACAAGCTTCTGCAGCACTTCATTCGAGAATGAGTGGATCTAGTATCAAATCCCTCTTCAGTGAGTGTTGCCCAAGAGAGCCAAGGGGGTGTGTGCAGAGGGCTGGTGTGGAATTTAAGGTCTGTGCAAAAACATCAACAATTTCCAACTACCAAATTAATTTTGTGTATGACGAGACCAAGTGTTAGCAAATACCAACTATTTTTGCCTCTTTACTGATTTTATTAATCTTTCACTGCAGATGGAAGAGGAGCCTTTTAATCCTGACTATGTTGAAGTAGACCGGGTATTAGAAGTGTCTCTTTGTGAAGATAAAGACACTGGTGAGGTAAATATGTCTTAAAGCAAGTCAGGAAGATACAGCTCCAAGTCGTGTTTGACGGCTGTAATTTTATCAGATCTCAGAGTAACACTTTAATGATTTGAAAGCTTCAGTAATATTTTTCATGAGATATGACAGTCTTGTCCTTTCCCGTGCTAGCTGTGGATTTGAAAGAGAAATCAGCATTTAATAGCTTATATTTTTATTATATTAATAGGTCATAGTAGGCAAAGCTTAGGTATTGACTGACATAAATGTGAGGTTCAATAATTTTCTTGTGGGTTCCATCAAAAGGCTGATCCCATATACTGTCCTTTCTCTTTGATAGTGGCATGGGGTCACTGGTAATAAAAACTTTAGGCAACCAGTGATTTGAAGTGCTGTGATAGCCACCAGTGAACCTTTCCCTCTGTATTTATTAAAACTCTGCTTTTTAATTTAACGTACCTCTTCTGGAAAGCTATTACAGAACAAAAACATTCTGAGAGTAAAAAAGGAAAACAGAAAAGCAAGTCAGGCAATAAAATTGCCAAAATTCAGAAAGAGTCTGAGACAAGTGGATATCAAAGACTGAGAAGAAAGTTTTTGATTAAGGCTCTTGGAATATCTATAATGCTTATTCTGCTTGTGTGGATAGCAAAATGAGCAGACTTTCACCCAGTGATTTCTGCATTAATCTTCCTAAAGCAGGGTTGAGAGTTAAAATGACTTTTCATTGTATGCAGCAGATGTGTCATTACTAAACTTTTAGAAAAAAAATTTCTGTATCTTGTTCATCAAGCCTGTAAAGCTTTATCAGGGTTTTGTTGGTAAGACCTTTGGTTTAGGAGCTCTAAAGTTGTGTTTTAGGCCTAGGTAGCCTGATTCGGAGAGTGGGGGAAATGTCCAGGGTATCACTTCTGTAGTTAGTTCTGCCACCCAGCCCCATTTCCACAAATACCACAAATACTGTAATTTCTCTTTCCTGAGACTAAAACAAGATGTAGTTGTGGGTAAGTGGGAGGGAAAAGCACTCCACAGGTCTACTGAGCTGTGTGACATGCATCTAAAAGGTGGCAGAGTGTGGGGAGCCAAGGATAAGTAGGTAGATAAGGGAAATCTACATGGAATATTTAAAAATAGTTAGAAATATGCTTTTGATTCCAGTTCTTGTGTAAGCAAGCTACTCTAATAGTAAGGCATATTAACAGTCTGTATACTAAATTAAAAACTGATAACATTCAGAATTTTCTTCTGCAGCCTGTTATTTACTATTTAGTAAAATGGTGTTCATTGCCATATGAAGACAGTACGTGGGAGCTGAAAGAAGATGTAGATCAAGCAAAAATAGAAGAATTTGAACAATTGCAAGCTTCCAGGCCTGACTCAAGGAGATTGGTAAAATTATATCTAATTTACTTGTCTGTCTTGGTAAATCTGACTTGGTTTTCCCAACTTTAAACTCCTGTGTTAAAACATGAAGCTTATTGACATTCTGTGTAAAGCATCTGTGTGCCTTGTTACCTAGGAATAATAAAATATTCAGGTAGGCATAGATAAATATTCTTATCTTAGTTGTTACTGTAAAAAAATAAAATTTTTTGCTTAGGGAAAAAACTGAAGTGCTGTGACTGTCTGAGTTTCTAACTGAGCAATGAGCCACATGTTGGAACTGGATGTCATAGAACTGAACACCTTTAAAATGAGCAAAAACCAGGATGACGTATTAACACCCTTTTATAGAGAGGAGTGTTAAGTTTTGTGCTTCAGCACTGAAGGGAATTGGCAAATGAGATCTGTCAAACAGGTTCTGTAATTTCTTCCTGCTTTATTTTTCTTCTTGGCGCTAAAGAACTAGCTGAAAGGAAGAAAAATACGTGTAATTAGGAAATGTGTTTTATCTTGAAATTACCAGTCTTCTGTTTCCTAGAGCAGGAGAAAGCAAAATAGTTCTATTTCAAGTCCTGTATGTCATTGTCAGAGTAGGACATGTGTCCTGCGTGGTGTAGTACAACACTTGTTCTAACTTACTTCTTTTACATAACTAAATATGCAGTGTTTTAATTTGGACGCTTTGGAATTTATTTTAATGATTTTTCCATGTACAGATAATGACAGTAGTCACGATTAACATCTTCTTATTATATTGAGTTCATTTTTGTAGTATTTATTTAAAATCCTGACATTTTGGCATGTGGGAAGAAGAGCTTTTATACCTCTATTACCATATTTGGTTGTGAAAGAAAAAGATGATTAAAGCGCAACTGTACAACTGACAGTCATCTCAGCATCAGCAACAAGTATTTTTGCTTCAGGCTTCAGCAGCTACAAGAAATTATTTGCTGACTGCAGCCCTGCAGGCAGGAGTGTGGCTGCTCTGGGAGTGGGGGAGTGGACAGATGGCAGCTGGTGGGAGAGGGGAGGAAGCCACAGCTGCTGGGGAGGGACAGCTCCTGCTGCACCCAGACCTGGGCTCAGGTGATGCTGACGCTGCCAGTGCAGAGAGAAAATTCACATGGAAAATTCAGAGCTGCCACATAAGGCCACATGAGTCTCGAGTGAATGCAGGCTTTTATAAATGCTGGGAAATAGGGAGGGAGAGTGGGGGAAGTACAGCTGGTGAGAAATGCTCCTGCTATAATTACTTCACTTGAATGTATGAGTTTGTTCACGTTGGGAAGAAGGAGCTATCAGAAGAGTTTTCTGCTGGAATCCTACCTAGTGTCAGTCAAAAACTGCATGATTTCACCTCTAAGTTGGCTGCTAAGCTGGAGCCCAGGCTGTTCTGGCTCCAGGCTTGGGAAACTTTTGTGTGTGTATATACACATAAATATTTTATACATAGCCTCTCAGCTTTCCTTAGCTTTTGAGGGCCCTGAAGGTGATACACCTCGATACTCTGTTTTGTCATGGCCTTTGTGTCCTGACCCTGCCGATCCTGATGCTATTTTCATCTGATCCCTTGGGGAAATCTCTTCAGGACACTGAACCTCTCAGAAATTTATTTTTTGTACTACTGGCCCTGGCTTCCTGCATTGGCAGTGGGATGGAGTGATCAGCAGTGCAGGGCAAGTTGGAAGGGAGAGGGCAAGATCACAATAAAGATGCCCAGGCTGCTTCAGCATCAGCTTCCAGAGCTGCTTAAGACTTCAGGGAAGTTGTTAATCCCAAGTTGGCTGTCTTGTAGGTCAGCTGCCTGTTCTTAGAGCTGCCAAAGTGAAACTTCATGTAGTCTTGAAATTTCATATATCAATGAATTTGTGTGCCATATTATTCCTGCCAAAGTGTTTCTGTTCTATTTGTTAGAAACCAGTTGCTTGATTATGATTTAAACTTAAATTAATTTTTAAAATAGCAATTCATAGAGAAAAGTAAATACAAATTTCAGATTTCTGCAGGCTGTTAATTAGTAAGTGATGTTAACAATGACACTTCACTTTTAAGGTTGAATAATAACATTCTACATCTAAAGTGATACATTCACAAAATAATGGGGTTAGATATTTTAGAAAATTAAAGCATATATTAATTGTACATATTATTAATCTTTCCCTTAAAGGACCGACCACCTCCAAACTCCTGGAAGAAGATAGAACAGTCCAGGGAATATAAAAATGGCAATCAGCTCAGGGAATATCAACTGGAAGGACTTAACTGGCTCCTATTCAACTGGTACAATAGGTAGATGCATGGAATATTTTTTTAATGTAGATTTTAAAACGCTTGGAGTGAATCACTTTTGTTGGGAATGAATACTATTTTAACTAAATTTATTGCAGTTTCTCTTCTTATAGCTAAAAGGATGCAACTGGAACAAATTTCTCGCTTTGGGTGTACAAGGATGTTTTATTAACAAAAATTAACAAAATATTAAAACAATCAATTAGCATAATTGAAAATAAGTTTTCAATGGCTATGAGGAAATTAAAGCAAAAACAACTGAAGTGTAAGCTTTCAAAATTTTCAAAACTGGTAAACACTTGCATCTTTCAAAATGGGTGCTAGAAATAGTACAATAAAGTACCTCTCTTCAAAAGTAAAGCTAGTAAATAATTGCTTTATCTGTATTTTAAGCTAAAGTTAACTTTTGTGCATTAATGCTATGTGTTGTGAACAGAAATATAATCACTTGGAAGATGTTTTCCAGAATGTTGTATTTTCTCTGTTTTTAAGTTGACTTTCTGTTAAACAATCTTCCTGCTTGCTGTATTTCCAAAGTACCAGTTGCATGTCCCTTTTAGAGATGATGGCAGAGGTGTAGCATTTTACCATGAGCGTTATTGGTCTGCAGAAGAAAATCTGATTTTATTTCTCATTCAAGCAGTGCAGGGCTGTGTGACATCTGCAAACAGAGTGAAGGGCTGGAATGTATGGCTGAAGGCAAGCATGGAGTGGTGCTTCATGCAGTTCTTTAGTTATAGGCATCTGTCTAGTTCTGGAATCAAAAAGGGAAGTTTGTTAATGATGCTCTAATGCACTCCTTTCATGTGAGTGTAGCTGGGATACTTCCCATGTGTGATTTTTAGGGATTCTTTATTAATTTCTAGCAGTTTGTCAAGGTGAATGTACATGTAGGAAACCTGCTTAATTTAAATTCCTTTAATTAGGGCAAAGGTAGTCCCAAAAGAATATTTCTGGAATATTTTTGTAGGAGAACTTCATAGAACATTCTATTCTCAGGTTTTGACTGTGCTAAACCTGATGCAAAGCTTTACTCAAAGGTTTTGTGCACATTTTTTCACCTTAACCCGGGAATGTTTTCAAGGATCCTTTTGCAGTGCTTTAGCCTTGACTGTTGTAAACTGGTATATATGAGCTTTGTTTCTGTAAATTGTTCATGTTAGTAACAGCTTTAGGGTCTGTACTTTCGTTGATGATAGTAACAAATAAATATTTTTTGCTTTCAGGCGAAATTGCATTTTAGCAGATGAAATGGGCCTTGGCAAAACCATTCAGTCCATTACATTCCTGTATGAAATCCTCCTGACGGGTATAAGAGGCCCTTTCCTGATCATAGCTCCGCTTTCCACTATAACAAACTGGGAGAGGGAGTTCCGCACGTGGACTGACCTGAATGTTGTGGTGTACCACGGCAGTATGATCAGCAGGCAGATGATTCAGCAGTATGAGATGTACTTCAGGGACTCCCAGGTATTGTAACATCACTTATGTGCAGTAGCTCACCCAAAATATGGCTCAGGTGGCAGCAATGACAGGGGCACTTGACATTATCTGTGTTTTTATCTTGGTGAAAGTCACTTCACGTTCCAGGATGTTACATATGAGTATCTTCAACAAATGCTTACTGGGTAAATTTAGTGGCAGTGTTTGCAGCAAGATGTATGTGTTGTTTCACTGTGCTGAGTAATTTTGCAATTGAATAGCAGTGACGATGGTACTCTTGTGGAGATTAAAGTGTACACAGATGGTTGCAGTTGGGTCCTGAATTTGAAGAGCAGGGAAAAAAAAAAATAATACTGATTAAGCTCTGCTACCTTTGTGTAGCTGTTGATTTCCTTTTGCTAGTGTTAACTGTGTACAGTCTGAACTTGCTTTTCTGAAATGCAGGCCGTTAAATGACGTGAGAAAAACTTGAAACCTGACAATTTTAAAAGGGTTTTTTTTTCCTTTTTTGTATGTTGTGCACAAAAAAATAATTCTCATGGTGTTTCTTCAAAATTGATAAAGCTGAGAACTTTTTATTAATTAGTGCTAAATATCAAAATGACATCTTGTTTGCTTAGTGAGTGATTCTCTACTGCCTTGCTGAAGGCCTTACATGTTTTCCTTGTCAGACCAGTGGAGTAAACAGAATAAGAAGTTTTCAGTGAGTTCTCAGCTGATACTGTGATTACTTACTGTATGACTGTTAACTGTATTAACATCATATATTTTGATTGATTGACTGTAGAATTTTTCCTGTCACTCTTTCAGATTTTCTCAGTGTTAAAAATGGGGTTTTATCTACATGCACCTTTTGAAACAGTTCTGTTAGATGGTTATATCTGTAATTTAAAAGGGGTTCAATCTTTTCTGTTGCTTAGATAATACTGGATTCGAATCCATGAATAATTACACATTAGTATTAGTTAGAGAGTTACAAAGATTATTAAGTGTGAGGACAAAGCCATTTATAATGTAAAATCCAGTGTCTGGCTCCTGGCAAAATTTCAACCAGAAAATCTGTAAATTGAGTAGATTGGATGGAATGTTATAAATTGTGTGTGTTGATGAATTTCTAGGGCCGTATTGTTCGAGGTTCCTACAGGTTCCAGGCCATTATCACAACTTTTGAAATGATTCTTGGTGGGTGCCCAGAATTAAATGCAATTGAGTGGCGGTGTGTTATTATTGATGAAGCTCACAGACTGAAGAACAAAAACTGCAAACTTTTGGAAGGACTAAAATTAATGAACCTTGTGAGTAACTACAGTTCACTTTTTGGGGTTGATTTTAGTTCAGTATAGTATGATAATAAATTTAAAATTTGCTTTACATGCCAAAAAAGACCTCTCAAGCAGTGTTTCTTGAGAGATAACTATTCCTGATACTCTTCAAACATATGTGGTTTTGATAGCTTGTGCTGGTATATTTGTGATTAAACAAAATGTGGCAAGTTCTCACTGTAAGCACAATCTATTTCTGATGATACTGTTGTATAGTGTTTGTTTTGATTAGGATGAAAATATCATTTAAATTTTGCTTTAGTTTTTTTGCAATGTGTTAAAATTTAGAAAGTATTTTAAGCAAGTAATTTAATAATAAAAGCACACAAGTAGTAGAATTTTAAATAGACTGATTGTCTAGTCCAGTAGTTAAGATTATATTTTATACAGCTAAAAATTTTTAAAAGCTGGTACTACAGTGTAAAAGATGCACCATGACTAGTTTTGCATTTTTTATTTGCTTCATTATTACTTTCCTGTGTGTCCTCAGAAGTCCTCTGAGTTGCTTTTTGATACATGCTCAGTGTATATTTTTCACACTGTAGAGAGGGAGGATTATAAATCTGTGAATATTACAGGCAAAGTTCAAGTGTTCACTCAGTCCGTCATTACAGATGTAGGAAGAGAAAATTTAAAAGAAAGCTACTAGAAAGTACTTATTGTTTGGGTTTTGTTTTTGGTTTTTTTTTAATAAATCTGGTTGTCTGTATTACCTGTGTGCTTAGTGTCACACAGAACTGGTATTTTCAGGTTTTGATGTTCAGACTTAACACTAAGATTTTTGCAAATGAGTGCAGATAAGGTTATGTAAGGTTTTTTTTTTCCTTTTCTAGGAGCATAAAGTGCTGTTAACAGGTACACCACTGCAGAACACAGTAGAAGAATTATTTAGCCTCCTTCATTTTCTGGAACCATTGCGTTTTCCTGCTGAATCTACATTCATGCAAGAGTTCGGAGACCTTAAAACAGAGGAACAGGTATGAGTTCATCTGAGCTTTAGAGTTCAGGAGTTTAGAGTTCATCCTTTTCATTGGGCTGCAGTATTACCTTTTCATGTTCCAACAAATGGTTGTGCTTCCTTTAGGTTCAGAAACTACAAGCTATCCTGAAACCTATGATGCTCAGGAGATTAAAAGAAGATGTAGAAAAAAAGCTGGCTCCTAAGGAGGAAACCATAATTGAAGTAGAACTAACTAATATTCAGAAGAAATATTACCGAGCAATTTTGGAGAAAAATTTTGCCTTCTTATCCAAAGGAGCAGGACAGGCAAATGTACCCAATCTGGTTAACACTATGATGGAACTCAGAAAGTGTTGTAACCACCCTTATCTCATCAAAGGTAAATACAGGATAAGGACTGATTTTTTTTTTTTTTTTTTGTTTAAACTTACTTTTTACTTTTATTTAAAATATGTAAGAATTTTTTAATAATTCTTTGATGTTTTCTTCGGGTTTTCCAAGCATTGAATTAGATGGAAACATATTTTTAATAGAACAAGGCAAGGTTGTGAGACATTTGTGTATTTGAGGCCTGAAGCTTGAGCTACTTCTGTAGGGTTTCACAGAACATTTAGAAGCAATTATCTCATGGAAATGGCACAGCTCTTTAAAAGCAGTAAGAACAAGAACTTTTATGTCTGAGTTTAAAAATGATTGCTTCTTTCAAGTGATATAATCTCTGTCAGTTTTCATTGCTTTTCTCACTTACTAATAACTGGTGTTTTTCCTGACTTGAAAGAAAATACACTTTATGCACCAAAAGTTTTGGCTATGGTTTAAGTAGTATTCAAAATACTGTTTTTTTGCACTCACGACCAGTTTAAAATATCACAAAGTAACTTTTTTTTAGGGTTTTTTTTTAACATACAATACTTGAAAATAAGTATTTCAGTTTTTGAGATTTGGAGAGGAGGATTCACCTCATTCTTCAAGGTGCTTTTTCTGTGGTGTTCTGCTTAAAACTAAAGACTTATTTTCAAAGCTGATAAAATAGTTGTTTTTACTTAGACTTCAGATCCATCCAGAACTATGTTCTGTGCCCATCAGTGCCTAAAAGGGAATATTTAGAGTACAGCACTGATTTTGGTAATGTAGATTTGAACAAATGTGGAGAGATATTTGTGAAGATACATCCATGGATATGAAAATATATTCTTTGATAGGTGCTGAAGAGAAGATCCTTGGAGAGTTTAAAGAAACATACAGTCCAAGTGCTCCTGACTTCCACCTGCAAGCAATGATTCAGTCTGCTGGTAAATTGGTTCTTATTGATAAGCTTCTCCCAAAAATGAAAGCAGGAGGCCACAAGGTCCTTATCTTCTCTCAAATGGTGCGCTGCCTTGATATTTTGGAGGATTACCTTATACATAAAAGGTAAGATTCATCTTCCATATATTCTATATAGTATATTGTTCTGTGTGAATGGTAGTGCAGTATTAAGGACAGCAGCACATCAAAGCTGGGATTTCTGTTTTCACTGTTTGCTAATCAGTGTGTAACTTTGTGTTCCATGATAATTTGTTCACAACTAATTAAAAACTTCAGAGAAAAACTAAAGAGAAGTTGTCCAGTTTGAGTAAACCACGTGCCTTCAGTCTGTTGCTTTTTCCATTAAGCATTCAGTTATGTATATACTATTATTACATCTTCTGTCAGAAACTGGGTAAGTTCACACTTACCATTGCTTGTCCAAACTCCAGGAAACACTGAATGTGTTCTTTTCTTACACGGAGTTGAACTGGGACCAGGTGGGTCCAAGATACAGCTCCTTACTTCCAAAGGAATATAAACACAAAGTGATAAACAACTGGGGATGTGGTTTTTACTAATGTAAAAGTGCAAATGTTCTTCCTGTCTTTGCTAAATTAACTGCTTGAATTTTGCAGCTGAGCTGAACTGCCAGCCATAAACCTGCTACTTAGGCTGGCTTTTGCCATCACATGTAGTTGCACCCTCTGATTGTTACAGACTGTTTACTCCGTGGAAACTAAATGCTTATTTGAGTATGTGACTAAATAAATGCATAAAACCTTGAACCTTAAACTTGGTTGCAATTAGTAGTTGCTGTATCAACCTGAAAATCTATAACAAGGCATAGTTCTTGTTGCTTTACCAGTGGGTTTGTTGCAATGTGCATACTGCTTTGAAGTATAATTGTAAGTGAACTACATCATAGTAACACAGAGTTAACATGTTGAAAAACAAAAATTAATCCTAAGCCTTCCTGCAGTGGATACTGGAATACTGGATAATAGATTATTTTAATATCTGTTTAAGTGATAGTTTTATATTAAAAGTTTGAACGTGGAGAGCAACACTTTCTACTTTTTTTTTAAGATTAATTTTAACTTCATAGTAGTACTTGTAATTCAGTGTGGAAAATGTTCCTTTATCTGCAACATTGTTACATTTAGACCAGTGAATCATATCTACAGGTGGAATCTTTTGAAATCCATAGAAGCTGAAATTTGCTGTGTGCTGCCATTTGATTAGAAATGTTGGAGTGCACACATGATCAGACTTAGCACTTAACAGAATTTAGGCCTGTAGGAGATAGATGGCTGCCTGCCAGAATGCCTGTGGTCCTGTGGATTATCTGCTGTGCCATTTTATAGCTGATGAGAAGAAAAATGGTTGAAGCTTTTTGACTGCTAGATACACATTCAGCATCTTACTCAGTTTACAAGTACAGAAGTATTGCTCCCTTTTTAAGCATTTTGCATGATTTTAGAAGTTTCAAAGCAGTCTTTGTAATTGTCAAAGGTAGCAAATGACAGTCTTACTTCAGGCTTGAAAATTTTTTGGGTTTAGTCCAGGAAGCCTTGATAGAGATTGTTAAAGGTTCTGTCATGTCATTTTTGTTCCATTTCTCTTAATCTTTACAGAATCAATATGCATTTTGTCCAGTGACAGCTCACCAAGTTCTGGTTTCTGTTGATTGCTTGGTTACCCTTAATGTGTTCAGGCAGTTTGGTATATAATACAAGAGTCCACTGTCCTGCTTCTATGAGCCTAGGCAGAGATCCAGGGATAATATGTGAAAAATTTGAGTGTCCACACAGGACTTCAGGTTAGGGTGTGTTTTAATGCAACTAAGTAATACAGGTATAACCAGGTAGTTGCTTAGTGGACAAAATGCAGAAGAAATTGTCTTAAAATGTTTGGTGTTTGGACTTGCTGATGGCATTGGTACTACAGCTATGCAAGTTCTGACATGATTCTTGGTTTTGTTACTCACTGCTAATCAGAGTTAGTCTTTATCACTTTCTTCAGTGTGAAGAATAAGTATATAAGCAGTTCAAAGGACTCTTTAAGTTACAAAAGCATTTGTAATGTTCAGTGTGTTGTCTGTGGCCCTTTGCAGGTACCTGTACGAGCGGATCGACGGGCGCGTGCGAGGGAACCTGCGGCAAGCAGCCATCGACCGCTTCAGCAAACCCGACTCGGATCGCTTCGTCTTCCTCCTGTGCACCAGGGCTGGGGGCCTGGGCATCAACCTGACTGCAGCAGACACCTGCATCATTTTTGATTCGGACTGGAATCCCCAAAATGACCTGCAGGTATGTTTCTTTGAGCGTGGTAGAGAGCTCTAATTAAACCCGGTGGATAAAAATTTTGTCACTTTGAATATTGTCTCTGTTTGAACACACACAATTTTAAAACGTTCATGTTTTTGAGGCATGTGTTTAAAGTTTTCCGATGCCTTCAATTCAGAAGAGATTTCATTTATTTGGGAACTTTTCTTTCAAATCAGTTACTTTTGAAAAATGTGGTGAAGGTAGTCAGTGATTTGATAAAACCCTTAAGAATTGATGACACTCTGAGCCCAGGGGCTATATTTTGTATGTACTCACTAACACAATTTATGGAAATAGAGGTGTTCAGTTGGAATATAATATATAGAAAAAGATTAATATGCATTAAGAAAAAGTTAATTAATCTAATCTAGGAATTGGATGCTGAAATTGAAATAATTTTCAAGTTGCAACTCCTTTACCGTTTGTATCAGGAGATCAGCTGACTTAGGAGCTAGCAGGTCTTTTTAGTGGTGTTACTGCAAGGGAAGTACCAGTCAGGAGCATTTAGCAGGTCATTCATCTGCATTTTTCTTGCTACACTGTGTTTAGAAAACTGTTCACAGTATGGAAAATGTTTACTTCTGTTTGCTTAAATGTGTGTTAACTTCTTTTGAGTTCATGCTCCTGGTTTTGGATTGGGCTACAGCAGAAACAGATTTTTAAAAGACCAGTATGTTATTCCTAGGTAAGTCTAAATTCTAACTGCTCTCCTCCCTTCCTTCAAAAGGCTCAAGCCCGATGTCACAGGATTGGTCAGAACAAAGCAGTGAAGGTCTACAGACTGATCACACGAAATTCCTATGAGAGAGAGATGTTTGACAGAGCAAGTCTCAAACTGGGACTGGATAAGGCTGTCTTGCAGAGTATGAGTGGAAGAGAAAACAGTGTTGGTGGTGTATGTAGATTTATTTCCTGAAATAACCTTCCTTTTGCTTTTGCAATCATGTGGGAATTACATTAAATTACAGAAGCTGCCACTTTTCCCTTTTCCTGTCATTTGCATCTCCATTCTGTTTTCTGATGTTGACTAGCAATATAACTGATAGAATTTTAAATCTGGTCAGTTACTCTGATAAATCAATCACTGTTTCTTGCCTCAATAAAGTTCAAGGTAGATAATGTCAAAGTTAAAACAAGGATAAAAGTTTCTCTTTGCTTCCTTGTATCTTCTCATATTAAGATAATGTGCTACTTTAATGTAAGTATGAACAGCCCATAATGAGCGGTTTAAATTTTTTTTAAACATTCTTATCATGATGTTGAGAACAGCCAAAAAGAGGCATACTTGTAAAAATATGTACTGTAAGCACCTGATTTATTTTTTCAGCTGTCAGCTAGACTTTTCTCATGGTTTTTAATGCTCCAGATTTAGATTTACAGATCATAAGACACAGCTGGGTTGTGGAAAGATGGGAAAGAGGAAAAGAAAAGACTTCAGGGATTTTTTTTCTTGACTGTCTAAACCCAATTTTATTTGCTTAGATCCAACAACTCTCCAAAAAAGAAATAGAAGATTTGCTTCGAAGAGGTGCCTATGGTGCCATTATGGATGAAGAGGATGAAGGCTCCAAGTTCTGTGAGGAAGACATTGACCAAATTCTGCAGCGTCGGACTAAAACCATCACGATTGAATCCGAGGGAAGAGGCTCCACGTTTGCCAAGGTGCAGAACAGCAGGGTGTTCTGTGGCAGTAAAGAGCTGCAAATGTGACTGGATCTTGTAGAGCTTAGGCCTTACTTTTAAGTTACGTTTACTTGTGTTTAATGTATGTGTGTGTGTGAGGTACATATTTTGTGTTCTTGCATCTTTGTATTCATGTTAGTGTGCACATAAAAAAATCAGATTGCCACCAATAGATTCTGTAAATGCCAGGTGCAAGGAGCGTGCTTGAGCAAAGATGAGTAATGGATCTGTGCTACTTTGGAAAAGGCTGGGGTTTGTGTGAGATGTAATGAGCTGCATTAACCAAGAATATTAAAATAAATTTGTTTATTGATCTATTTGTATTTAGATACATTAAGGATAGGGGGAAATATATATGACAATAATTAATAAGGTTAAAAATTGTCAGGCCTATTCTAAAAATGCATAAACAAAGGATATATTTTGAACATTGAACTTTTTTGGTAAGAATTGGAGAAGCAAAATAAGAAACCTCCTAAAACAGCAATGAGTGGAGATACATATATGTACATGGGAAGGGGGCTGAGAGTGTAAAATATCAAGCAGTAAAATTGAGCTTGGGATATGGACACTTCATGAATGCAATTGTGAGAATTCCATAAGAATTTAAAAGGCAAAGAGAAAAAGAAGACTTAAAAAACCATAAATGTATATTTATATTCTTAAATAGCAATATTTAAAATATTATTTATTTATATGCTTATTTAGTTTTTCTTATATCTTGCTGATTATGGCTTAAATAGGAAGTACTTTTCTAAAGATCATCATCACTGTCTTTTTATCAGAAGAGTTAGAAATTTTTGTATGTATTTACTCTTTTCCCAAATGCAGTGTATCAGGGTTTTTTAAATGCCTTCTGAAATTAAGCCTATTCCATGCACTCAGGCTTTGATTGCTGGCAGCTTAAACGCCCCTTTGAAATTTCCCTCAAGCGAGTACTTCTGCGTGAGATGAAATCCCCAAATGCTGATAAGCCTCTTCAAAAGATTCTTTTTTCTTCCATTCGAGTAATTTAGATTCAGACTTGGAAGCAGAAGAATCTTGCTGCTTAATGTTCTTCTCTCCTGATGGTGCATAAAAGTTCATTAGATTTTTCTGATATATTATGGATCTGATTTTTAAAAATTAAGGAGGAGGAGAACTTTTGAGTTGCTTTGCAGTGTAAGTAACTTCTAAAGTCTTAACAGCTGCTTGGGAGATTTTTGATGAAATAAGGTCAGGCAATCTTCACAGCAGTGAGGCAAAATACAAACTTTTGATGTATGATGTTGGTAAGCTTTACTTTTATTTATTACAGGCTAGTTTTGTTGCATCCGGAAACAGGACTGATATTTCACTAGATGATCCCAACTTCTGGCAGAAATGGGCCAAAAAAGCAGAAATAGATATAGATGCTATCAGTGGTAGAGTAAGTACTTTTTTAATGTGTATCTTTTTTCAAGTATGTGCTTGCTGTTGAATTCCGAAATAGCAGTTACGGGATTTCTGGTGCTTTTTGATTAATATTTCAGCAAATCAGGCTTTTTGTGCTGGCTTATTTGTGCATGAACAGTCAGCCTGCTGATGGCTGTAGTATTTCCTATTGCACTGTCCAGAAAAAGGTTTGGACATTTCTGATTTTTGTCAAAGAACTGAAAATGATTGAAAGTGTGGAATTATTCTGATTTCCCAGTTTCTCTGTCTGTAAATCTTGGATTGGAATCTGCAAAATAAGTAACTTAAGAACTGTATAAATTTTATAATACTGAGATCTGTGACCTATGCTTGAAGTCATTTCCCAGGCATTTGATTCAAAAAGGTCTCAGTGCTCTTTTTCTCTCGCAAAGACTGCAGAATAGTCTGTGTGAGTATTCAGCTCAGATGAGATACTCTGCGTTGTTTGTAACTAGTGAACTGGCATTAGCATAGGAAACTCATTTTTTGTTGCCTTAAATACCACAGAGTGTTTTACTTGCTCCATGGGTGTTCAGCATCTTCAGGAAATAGCTGTGAATGACAAGGGATAGGAATTGTTTCTGAACTGAAGCCACGTACTTAAGAAAAACTCACCAACTGTTTCTCTCACAAGGTTTGTTTGCGATTTTGCAGAACAGCCTTGTTATTGATACCCCAAGAATCAGGAAACAAACTCGGCCCTTCAGTGCTACAAAGGATGAGCTGGCAGAGTTGTCTGAGGTGGAGAGTGAGGGTGATGAAAAACCCAAGCTGCGCCGGCCGTGTGACCGCTCCAATGGCTATGGAAGGACAGAGTGCTTCCGTGTGGAGAAGAACCTGCTGGTCTATGGGTATTGTCTACATCCTTCTTCATTCTGTCAGGTGTTTCAAAAACATGTTTTTTCCACTTAGTAAATTGCATTTGTGGAATAACTTAACTCTGTATTGGCAATAACCTGGTGTGTGTGCAGAGAGTGTATTAGAACAGGAATTTATCATGCATCCCGTAATAAATCTTCCTGACAATTTGCAATTAAAGAAACATTAAGAAAGGGGTGGAAATCTTTCTTCAAATGAGATTATAGCATTTAACATGGGCACTACAGGAGTCTCTGTAAAAATCATTGCAGTAAGTGCTGCAGGCAGGCTCAAGACTCTTTAAAAGATGTCTGAAATAAAGCCTTGGTAGGTAACTTGATTTTCATAATTGTAGAACATCTTGCACTTCTGTGAGGCACAAATAGGAACTGAGAATCTAACCAGTTATTTTAAGCGTACTGAAATCAGATTAGTTAATTTGGAAATCAAATCTTAGGTCTTCTCTCACCCATCTTAAAAAAAAAATAACAGCATTCATGTCAGAATGAGTTCCCATCAGTTTTGTGTCTTTGAAGTTTAAATCAATCATCTATACTTTTTGTAAAGAGGCACTTTTTGTTTAAAACTTTGTTCTAATCAGGTGGAGTTATGTTGGAAATGTTACTTATTTCTACTCAGTAACTTAAGCTGAAAGAAAAAGATTAAAAGCGAAGTATTTTAGACAAAAATTCTCTTTTGTAAGAGGAATCTGTAGCTACCCCAGTGTTTCACTTCCAGGTGCTGATTTGTGTTTCACTTTGGACTAGGTGGGGTCGATGGAGAGAAATTCTGTCCCATGGTCGCTTCAAGAGGCATCTGAATGAACAGGATGTGGAGATAATCTGCCGAGCCCTGTTAGCCTATTGTCTTGTTCACTACAGAGGGGATGAGAAAATAAAGAGTTTTATATGGGATCTCATCACCCCAACAGAGGATGGGCAAACACGAGAGTTACAGAACCACCTTGGTAAGGACTTAGTGTGTTTCTGCACTTAAACAGCTTCATATATGTGTGCCTGATAAAAACAGCTAAAAACCCTCTCTGAATGCATCCTATTTGGAATAAATGGGATTTATTTCAAGCACTTAATTCAGCTGGTGGGCAAAGAAGTGTCATTGCTGCTTTGCCTTGGATCTTATGGCTTACCCAAATGATGTTCAGTGTGAGCTTTCATTTCAGTTCATAAGAACCTTTTCTGTTTCATAGTAGGTGCCAGACAGCACACTCCTCTTTTCCCTTCTTCTATTGGTCCTTACTAGTAATGTGTACTCCAGAGATGCTCTGAGACCCAAAAAGACTCACAGAGACTGGTGTTTGTGTTGTCTGTGCACTGCAGATCACAATACCTATAGGGGATGTTGGACCTGTAAGTATTGTGGGCATCTTTTTCAATACGTTTAATATTTTATATTATATAGGCTTATCAGCCCCTGTGCCTAGAGGAAGAAAAGGAAAAAAAGTGAAGACCCAGGCTAGCACTTTTGATATACACAAAGCAGAATGGCTTCGAAAATACAATCCAGAACATCTGTTGCAAGATGAAGGATACAAAAAGCACATAAAACACCATTGCAACAAGTAAGCAGTAGCTGAAGTGTCAATGTCTTTTGATGTTTGTTTTTTTTCTTCTAGTTTCTCGTTGTCTTAGACTTTAAAATTCTTGTGGCAGTAGGAAGAAAGAAGTTTTAATGGTGTTAGTTTGATTAGAATAAATAGGTCGTGGTGTATTTGGAGGTGAACAGATAATTTCACATGTAAAATAATTCTGTTGCAATTCTGAAAGAAACTGTTTTTGTCTGTGGAGAGATCTCTTGCTACCATGTTTGGGATGCCTTGCAGCAGCCAAGGAACTAAAGAGTGGGAGTGCTTATCAAAGAGACTGAAAGCACTGAAGTTGTTGCCCCTCAGTCTTACATGCTGTTTCCCTGGCACATTTTCTAGGCTTCAGAGAATCTGAGCTACCAGCTTGTAAAAGCTTAGTCATTCATGGCAGTGAAAGATCTTGGTTCAGATAAATTGTTTTTCTGTAGCAAAACTTGTCATATTCTGCTTGGACAGTTCATACAGCTGTAGCCAAGAATTGAGGCAAAGCATTGAGAAGTCACTGGGGTCATGCACCACATTGTGAGTGAGAAGGAGTGGAAAGGTTCGATCCTCTAAGGGCATGCTCTAAGCACAAAAAGGGAAATAGCAGTTTGTTCTTAGCAGTACTTTGTGAAGCAAGTGAAGAGTGTTCTGCTGACCCTGGTCTTCAGGATTTGAAAGAAATTTTGCGATGAAACAGTTTATAAATGTGATGACAATAAAAAGTCTTAGGTCACCTGAGCTGGATGTTGCCCCCCTTCAAACTGAAGGAAGTTTGTTTTAGGAAATGTTTTAGGAAAATGTCTTGAAATCTCTGTGATATTGCAAGAGACAAAACCATTCACTTGTTGAAAGCTTTTGGAATTGTAATATTTGTATTTCTCATTTTTCTTTATTTAGGGTCTTACTTCGAGTAAGAATGCTGTATTACTTAAAACAAGAAGTCATTGGTAATGAATTCCAAAAAGTCTTTGATGGAACTGATGCCAGGTGAACTATAGAGAGAGTATTTTTACTTGTTTTTTTCAAATGTCAGATGAAAATTCAAGAATCTGCCTAGACCTAAATAAGAAATGTTAAAGCTAAATGTGTTTATCCTTAGGCTATGAGGAACATGTTTTTGTTTTCTCTTTGTTTACTAAACACTTCATCAACTTGACATGAGGAAGTCCTGCTTCCTCTGTATGAGTCTAGCTATATAAAGTAAAATAATATGAGTCAAATAGACTGAAAAAATGAGTGAAATATAGAATTATGTACTTGGCATGATAATTGGCAGGTTTTCCCATGCTTTTGATTATGTGCTGTGTATTCCATTAATGCCTTTATATTTTTTTAAACTTTTTTTTTTAATGCAAGTATTGCTGTTTGTGGAAATTCTTGAATTCACTGCTACAGGAGCTTGTGGCAGATGGAAAGTTGTAATTTGATTCAGAAGTATTAGCGAAGAACAGTCATGCTCTTTAACACAGATAATCCTTGGTTTGCAAAGTTGTGTAAGCACAGGCTGCTGGGAGTTGGTGAAATTCACTGAGAGTGGAAGAATGGTTTTGTTTTTGTATTCTTTCCCTGTTACTGGTCTCAAATGTGAAATACCAAGCTGTCTGGGTGTTTTGTATTTTTGGTTATATTGTATTTGTGTGCTTGAAGAGAGAAGTTTAAAGTCTCACATAAAGTAGAAATGTACTAAGAAAATACAAAAATTTATTTCTTCCTCTGAATTCTATTGATGTTGGTATACTCTTGGTGATTCTCTTTAGTGAAATTGATGTTTGGGTTCCTGAGCCAGACCACTCTGAAGTTCCTGCTGAGTGGTGGGATGCAGATGCAGATAAATCTCTTCTAATTGGAGTTTTTAAACATGGTGAGTAATACCCCAGTATAAAAACACCCTACACTCAGGGGTTTTTTGTTGTTTACTCTGAAAGTTGAATTTTCGCCACTTTTTTCCTTTATAGGTTATGAAAAATACAACACTATCAGAGCAGACCCAGCTCTTTGCTTCTTGGAAAGGGTTGGAAAACCAGATGAGAAAGCAGTTGCTGCTGAACAGAGAGCAAATGATTATATGGATGGGTATGGAAGGGAATGTTTTGGGGCCTTAAAGCAAAAAAAAATTGAATTTACATGCTGCACATTACTCTCTTCCTAACTAGTTTTACATGAGTTTGATGTCACTGTTGTAAGGAATACTACTTTGGTTTTACTCCTTTAGGGTGGAAAAGAGGAATGATACAACAACTACTGAAGTTTGGGATTTCACAGTTAGGGAAAAATGCAGTAACTTGTTGTTTACAAGGATTCTAACTTGAGTTGGTATATTAAAAATACTTCGACACTGAAGTGTGAAAGCATTCAGAGGTGACATGCTTCAAACCTGTTTAACTTGATTTCAAGTTAGCTTTTGATGTCTTAGTCTTGTGTAGCTGACCAGTGACCCCAATAGATTAATGTGAGAATTACTGGTAAGTGCTGAAAAGAGAGAATTGCTTTTATTTATTGCCTCATCACTGAGGTTTTTAGTTGTGGTCACAAAGAATACCTTTAAGTGATACAGTGAATTGGGGGGAGCAGAATTCAAGCCAAAGCTGCCATGAAATACTTCCTTCATTTCAAAAAGAAAATTTAAATCTTACTAAATTTAATTCAGTTTTGCTTAATTGAAAAGAGTGTAAGAACTTTTCAGTTAGTAGTGTAAAATATTACTAAAATGGCTTCTTTTGTGTTGAAATTTTAACAGGGATGTAGAAGATCCAGAATATAAACCAGCACCAGCACTGTTCAAAGATGACATAGAGGTATAGTAGGAACCAATTAATAGCTCCTTTTAATATTCATTCACTTAGTTGAACACATTACTTGTAATGTAATACTTCCACTTTTTGTTGAGCAGATTATTACTTTTTTTTCTGTATTTCACTAAATCAATAAAGCTTACTCAGTGTATTTCTGAAGTTGTCTGGGGGGTGGGAATGGTAGGGAATTGTTGCATAGTTCTGTTAAATCTGTAAATCCAAACCTATTTGTTATTTTTGTTCTTTGCCACATTCAGAAATTGTTCTAAGATGTACATTTAACCTAAATCTCTGGAGAGGGCTTTAAATTGTGCTTCCCTTTTGTTTTTTACAGGATGATGTTTCATCCCCAGGTGATCTCGTAATAGCAGATGGAGGTAAATCCCTAAAACTCCAAATCTGAGCCAGTTGCTTTTGTGTTTTGAATTGTTTAATTCTGTGATTCTTAGCTAAATCATAGATTACCTAGTATAGAACGATAGGCACCAGCAATGATCAACTTTATTTTTCTCATGACTTGGTTTTCATATAGACGGACAAATGATGGAAGGGGACAAAATCTATTGGCCCACTCAGTCTGCCTTAACAACGCGTCTGCGCCGCCTGATAACAGCGTATCAACGAACCAGTAAAAACAGGCAGGCCCAGCAGGTCCAGCCAGCATTCCCAGTACAAACCAGTATGATGCAGCTTCCATATGAAGAAGCTGCACTAAATCCAAAGATGGCTGCTAAGATTGAAAGACAGCAAAGGTATGTGCAGCATGTAAATGTACTTTTTCAGTCCACCCTTATGTAAAAAATGGTAAAGACATAATGTATGGAACTGAAGAAATTGACAGAATTTCACATCTTCTTCTTGCTGGTCAAGATGGACAAGAAGAGAAGAAGCTGACTTTTACAGAGTCGTGTCCACATTTGGAGTGGTGTTTGACCCTGAAAGGGGACGGTTTGACTGGACCAAGTTTCGAGCGATGGCTCGGCTGCACAAGAAAACTGATGAGAGCTTGGAGAAGTACCTGTATGCATTTATGTCAATGTGCAGGAGGGTCTGTCGTCTCCCCTCAAAAGAAGGTGGGTGTGTGCTTTTTTGCTTTTTATATTTGTGTTGTCAGTGCTTACCTTGACAAGGTTTTTCTTTCATGTGTTGGAAGATGAAAATGGGGGAGGAAGAATTAAGGAAGCATGTTGAGAGTAAAATTGAAAGCTTATAATGGGAAGACATAAATTAACAGGTTAGAGTAGTCTACTTAAAGTACTGATATGTTGATTTTGGCGGAATCGCATTTGTTTTGTTTTAATACAGAGCTTGTGGACCCAAACATTTTTATCCAGCCCATCACCGAGGAGCGCGCTTCCCGGACTTTGTACCGCATCGAGCTCCTGCGGAAAGTGCGAGAACAGGCTCTCAGACACCCCCAGCTGCTCGAGCGACTACAGCTGTGCCAGCCAAACCCAGACCTACCTGTCTGGTGGGAATGTGGGACTCACGACAGGGATTTACTTATTGGAGCTGCTAAGCATGGAGTTAGCAGGACAGATTATCATATTCTTCGTGATCCTGAACTCTCATTTATGTCTGCCCAGAGGAACTATAATCAAAGCAAAGTGACTCTCTCAAGGACTTCTACTCCACTCTTGCACCAGTACCAGATGGCATTATCTGCTTCTCCTCTTACACCTCAGTCAAGACTGACAGATGCTAAAGTGAATGCTTTTGAGGACACAAAAGCTAAAAATGAAAATCTGAAAGAGGACCCTCAGTCTTCTGAAGATGAATCTATGTCTACAGAGGAGACACAGACAATACTGAAATCTGAACCTTTGAGTCCCAAGAATGGCACCCCAATACAAATTGCAGACCACAGACCTAGCGTGAAGGCTGAGACAGACAGGCGCATGGTGGCAGCAAGGACAGAGCCTCTAACTCCAAACCCAGCTTCCAAAAAACAGAGAGTCAGCAAAAGGGGGTCTGACTCTAGCTCTGACTCAGACTCTGACTCAGATAGATCATCCTGTTCTTCCAGGTCATCATCTTCATCCTCTTCGTCTTCCTCATCTTGTTCCCACTCTCGATCTGGCTCTAGCTCTTCATCATCTTCATCTTGTTCTTCAGCATCTTCATCCTCTTCCTCATCGTCCTCATCATCATCATCGTCGTCATCATCATCGTCTGAAGAGAGTGATAGTGATGAAGAGGAGGCACAGAAACGTGGTATGTGTGTAGTCTTACTTCTGCAGTATAACTCTTTACTGAACTAGTTTATTCTTAATGGAAAAATGTCTAAAAAAGACTGTTAAATCCCACAGAAGTGAACTTTATTAAACATGAAGTAAATGTAAATAAACATATTCACTCGATTCTTCCAAGTGAGTTGGAAGAATTTCAGGAATACTGCATTTTGTTTGCTTTGTGCCTTGGGTGAGGTACTTAGGATGTGCTGGCTGGCTCCCTAAGCAAGGTTGCTGTGCATGTGGTTCATGTGTAGGAGAGTGGAATGGACAGTGTTTTCTGGAAATATACTCTGTGTGTGTATTCCCTACTATGGGTTCTTTTTCTCTCTAAGCAGATCCTTTAGGTTTCCCTGTTTGTTTTTTCCACTCTTGCTCACCTGTCTATGTAGCTTCCTCATTGTTCTTTCATGAAACCTGCAAGCTTTCCTTCTGTCCAAACTCGAGTCATGTCACCTGCTTTCAGTTGTGAACTGGAGGTGCCCAAACAATGATTTTGCACTGAAAATTTTCAAACACTTTTCACAAAACTCACTTTAAAAAAACTGCTTAGGCAAGACTGAGATAACTGAAGCATGTAAGACCATGCAACTCAGACACAGTGAAAGTTTCAAACTAGAAGCAAAAACCTCTGATAAAGTGATTAAGAGTTTTTAATAACCCAGCCATTCATTATTTAATACTCTCCTTACTTTGCTGCTGTGAAGTGGCCTCTGCTTCCCCCATTGAAACTCTGTGGAAAGATTTCTCTGTGTGATACAAGTGGTAATAGAGAAGGGAATAAAAGGAAGGTAGGCAGTGGGATTAAAAAACTGTTCTTTTTCAATACCTAAGGGAAAAAGGTTGTTTTAATTGTCTTAATCAGGTGGATCTTCTTATCCATGGAAATGACAAATGGAAACCATGGGGTCAGTTTACTGGAGAAATGATTACGGGGCAAGTAAAATGCCACTTACAGAAAATTACTAATGTGCTGCTGCCTGTAGCAGGGAAAGGACATTTTTAAAAGAAACAATTGTATGCCAACAATAAAACAGTGACAGCAAAGAAATGCATATATAACATAAATATTCAGATGGAGATTGTGGATACCATAAGTGTGCTGCAAGTCCATCTCTTAGCCTTGTTTTGTGCCAGCTCAGTCTGTTTAGGCAAGTAATCCTGCCTTGCTCAGACTGCAGAATCCCATTGTTACTTTTTGGGGGTCTTTTGGTGATTTTGCTGTTGGTGTTGAAGAGATTGGTAAATGCTGGAAAGTTTACTTCATCTGTATTTTAATTTCAAGGTTTTATTTCATTAGTTGTACAAGGGCAATGACCCTTTGGAATACTTTCCACATTTGAAGCATCTCAGAAGGGATTGCTGGTTTCTATCAGATGACTCAGAGCTATTGTTAAGGACAAATTTAATTTCTGGAAAGCTGCCCCTCTTACTCCTTGTTCTGATGTAGTAGTCACATTGTCAGGCAGCACTTTTTTTGTTGTTTCAGACTGTTTCCCCAGTGTCATAGTGAAATTTAAGTTACTGTCTGGATGGGTATAAAAGTGAAATATTAATGATGAAATATAAGAAAGTCAGAGGATGCACTGGAGAGATAATAGGACAAAATCCTTCGTGATTAAAAATGGAACAATTGAATTATGCAGGCACACATGTTCAAGGCATGGAACATACAGTATTCCATGCAGTAAATGAAATGGGCTGCTTTTTAAAGTACTATCCCAATGGATTTGCTATGTGCTGGTGATAGACACCTTTGATTTCAATTTCATTCTATATTTCAGTAAATGTTGTCTTACAGAGGAAATATGTTAAGTGAAGACTGTTAAATTACTCTGAAGCATGTCTGTTTCCAAATAGCTAAATGTTCAACATCTCTTAAGCTTCAAAATGCTAACAGGAATATGTGTAGAATTTACATCCCTAGAAAAGGATCAGCTTGAAAAACCTAAGGGATTAATTCTTCAGTTTAACTTTGTTTGGACTTTCTCTGAACATTGTTGCATGTGTTTTGTTCACCTGAACATCTTACAGTGAGTGTTTAATTCCCTTACAACATAATGATTTTGATGATTTTATTTAGCAGAAGGAACTCCACATATAAAAGCCTATGATGAAGAGAGTGTGGCCTCTTTGAGCACCACACAAGATGAGACCCAAGACAGTTTCCAGATGAACAATGGGACACCAAATTCTGGTTATCTCCTACAAGGTGGATACATGTTGGCTGCATCCTACTGGCCAAAGGTAAGTTCATAATGCAGCTTTGAAAACCACAGTAATAGTTGAAGATGGACTCTAACATTAATACTCTGTTAAATATGTTGGAACCAAGAAGCTGTAGGATTTGAGCTTCAGGACCTTTTGTATGTTGTTATGTTGACTCCTGAAACACACATTTAAATCTAGATACTACTTTTCATGACTTTTGAAGTCACAGGTCTTGGGCACTTGAAAAATTACATTCAAAGTGTAAAAAGTTAACTTATATCACATATAGGGGAGAATCTTGAACTCAGAAATAAGTGCTTAGAGAGCTTGTAATTTTAGCAGTCATAAGTTTTTATTGGGACTTAAGAACTGCGTATTATGGAGGTGTGTGAAGTGTTATCTGTGTTTAGTGTCCAGAGGATTGGAATGAGGAATTAACATGGTTTTGGAAGCTAAAAGGAGATATGAAAAATCATCTGTAGATTTACTTATTTATAAATGCTTTTTGCTGTACGTTATGGTGCTGCTCACAGGTTCAGATCCTGCTAGCAGTGACTTGAAGCCACACATACAAATACTGCTTTGGTAGTTACCATATCTTCCCTTTAGAAATCTGGGAGATTGTGTATTTCAGTTGTTTGCCAGACCCTCTACAGATGAGTGAAATTGGGTATTTGTTTAGAGGTACATAGTGAAATTAAGTATGGAAGTGCTTTCAGATTTACAGCAAATCAGTACAAATCCAGGAACTTCAAAATCTTCAAGTCCAAGTGATAAAAATGATGCAATTTCTATTCTCTCTAGAATTAAGAGCTAATTCATAAACGTAAGTGTTGGTAAGTATTGGTCTTACAAAATGATTTTCTCTGTTTTTTAGGATCGAGTTATGATTAACCGATTGGACAGCATTTGTCAGACAGTGCTGAAAGGTAAATGGCCTTCAGCCCGAAGAAGCTACGATAGCACCACAGTGGCATCGTTCTACACCACCAAACTCCTGGACAGCTCAGGGGCAGCTGCAGAGTACAGTGAGCCCAGTGCACCCACACCCCCCCTTGCAGCTGTAAAAGAAGAATATGACCAGTCACCCCAGCTGTCAAAGGTGAAGAAGCATGTACGAGAAAAGGAGTTTACAGTGAAAATCAATGACGTATGTTTATTTTTATTGCCCTAGGACCTGGTTGCGATTGCGGTGTGCGGCATGCTTTACCTGCAAGTGGCTGCCTGCTCTCACTCTCACTTCTTCACACACTTGTTTGTGGGTATTTGGGTCTGCTGCTTCTGGGCACTCAGTGTTTGGGGTTTGGGTTTGGTTTTTCTAGGGAGGGGGTTTTTCTGTGTTTTTTTTTTTTTTTTTTTTTTTTTTAATTTAATTTGCATAAGCCACTGGAAGGAATCATTATTTTTCTCTCTGAATTGAACTTTTGCCATGCTGATGCTTCCTCAGACAGCTGGTTTTATGCTGTTTCTAACAAATCTGGTTAGTATAAAAAGGTATTTCTGCTGTTCAGCTTTTTTAAACATTTCAACAAGCACTTTATTATTTCATAGTCTTTTAGAGGATTACAGGAAAATTTCCTGGTTTAAATGCAGGCTAGAAGCTTCAAACATTTTGTTTAGCTGTAGTTTGAGACCTTATTGTAGCAGATAAAATATGTGACCGTTTGCTCTTGTAGTTGGGTCCAGGACTAGGATTCAGGAGCTAAACACCTTACCAATGTCTGGATTTTTCAGTTCAGATGAAATTGCTGTTCAAATTCTGGTTGTACATGGAAGAGCAAGATTGCATAAGGTCTAACACAATGTTTTCATTCTTTCTCAAGTCTGCTGGAGTAACTGTATGTGAAAATCCTGATTATAAAGTAGTTCTTTCTGCTTCAGCAGAAGCTCTTCTAACCCTGGCATTTATTTAACAGGAAGGTGGTTTGAAATTGACTTTTCAGAAGCAGGGACTGTCTCAGAAAAGGCCATTTGAAAGCGAGGAGGGTGCATTGGGTCAGCAGCAATATCTGGCTCGGCTACGTGAACTCCAGAATGCTTCAGAAACCAGCCTTGTCAACTTCCCAAAATCACTTCCCAAATCAGGTACATAAAATATCAGAGAGCAGAATGGTAGTCTAGTATTAAATCTTCTGGATTCCTCTGTTATGTCCATGAATTGGCATGGAAAGAGGTCTTTACACTGTTGTTCTAAACTGCAGTCTGGAGAAATTCTCTCCAGTGCAGAGACATTCTCCAGTTTGGAGCACCTGATACTTTCTCACAGTGTCAATTACTGTAATGTTCATTTATTAGAATGATGTCATTGTACACTGTAAACTCCCTCTAAGAAAGATTTTAATAATTATAAAGTGCATCACTGTACACTAACAGTGATCAATTTAACTCATAACTTAATGTGGCTACTTTGTAAATAAAGATGAGGAGTCCCAGATTTATGTCTCTGCTAATTTGGACTCCATAATCTTTCTTGTGCCTCATATAAAGAGGCAGTGGAGGACAATAATGTAGAATCAATTTTTGATTTATAGCCAAAAACCTACAACCTGTTTCATAACAAAGTAACAGCAGGTATACTCTGGCAAATAAAAGTGAGCCTGAAGTAAGGAGTTAACATTTGGATTAAAATGCTAGAAATTAATAGAAATGAGTGCTTAATTTAGGCCGGCTTCTGCTTAAATTTTGCAACAAAACATTTAGGTCTTGCTAAATATTTATTTAGGGATGTCTGCCACTCTGTTTATATGTTACCAACAGTTTTCAACAGTTATCATCCCTATACAAATTAATTTGGAAGGGGTGAAGTTGCAGTAATGAATTTTCGTAGTAACGTGGCTTTCAGAGCCTGATATTCAGGATGCTTTAAACCATCATAAAACAAAGGGCAGTTTATCTTGGCTGTTACATATAGAAATTACATGTGCTCACACTAATTAAAATAATGTTATTTCCTTTTTTTTTTTAATTCAGATATATTTCTCTTTCTAAACAAGCATCTGACACAAGTTTTATTGCATAATTTATTAGGTACTTCCAGTCACTTAACAGCCAGTGCCAATGGAGTCATAGTTGACAGTCAGCCTGCAGTCAAAAAGAGACGAGGAAGAAGGAAGAATGTGGAGGGGGTTGATGTCCTCTTTATGAATAGAAATAAACAGCCTAACCATGTAAGTAAACTTGATTTTCTATCTAAAAAATAAGATCAAAATCAGTATTATTAGCAGCTAATTGAGCACAACCAGCTGTCTCTTTTCCACAAAAACTTGTAGTCAAAACTTCTGTGTTTGGGATATTTTTTGCTGCTAGATTATGGTTACACAGATGACAACTGATGAAGTGTCACTAAATATTAGATATATACAGTATCAAGAACTGTTTTTAAAATATGACTTTAATTCTGATGAACTTCAACAATGTATTATTAAAAATGTGCAGCTTGGCATAGCAACACTTGGACACGCCTTCCCGTAACATCTGTTACGGGACCTAATGGGGCAGTGACTTGAAGGGATTTCTGTGGCATGAGGGGTGCGTAAGTCCTTGAGTGTGATCTGCAAAACTCTGGCTTTCATTGACTCATACATGAAATAATTGTGATGGTTTGTTTTCAGTGCAGTAAATCATATGTTTTTAATTTCTCCAGGTTAATCCAGGTATTAACTCCTGCCAGGTTGCTGCAGGAATAAACCCAGCACTCACTTACACACAGTCCCAAGGCATGCTTGATGCAGAGAGTCCAGTTCCTGTTATTAACCTAAAAGATGGAACAAGGCTTGCAGGTGATGATGCCCCTAAAAGAAAAGATTTAGAAAGGTGGCTTAAAGAACATCCTGGATATGTTGAAGATTCAGGAGCTTGTATTCCTGTAGGTATTTCTTTCACCTCTTCCTAGCTAAATAGTGAAATATTTCACATATGATGTATTTGGGTTTGTATTCTGTGTTACAGGGAATTATTTCCTTGTTCTCCTGTTCCACATAGGAAAATGTCCATTTCTTTTTGCCGTGTGAGGTCTGCAAGCTTTCCTTTTGTGTCTCAAATGTAATTGCCAAGAAAAGCAATACTAAGTCAAGACATTTGATCTTTGTATTATTTTACTTACGATTTAAAAATTATCTAGGATATGAAAACTCATCACCATGACACTGATGATGGAGCTGAAAATGTGTAACAGCATATTTAGTGATGTGCAAGAGGATTAAAGAACTCTCTGTGGAATGTATCTCATACCTATACAGTGCTATGGTAGTGGTGTTTATGTGGGAATGATCTTACCATACTACTACTTCTGAATTTGAGATTTGTTAACGTTTAGCAGAATGGAAGAAAATCATGTGTGTGGTATCTGGAATAATAACCTTACTTCTCCATGAAGATAATACAAAACTGCAGCAATCTTCCAGACAGTTAAAACACTGTTAAAAACCAAAAAATTAGTAAAGCAATGGGCAGAGACATCAGAGAGATGATGTAGTGATGTTTACTGGGCTACTTATTAAATGATCGTGATTAGTAAATAGTTAGTGTTATCAAAATATTTCTAAAGTAGAAGTTGGCTTCAAATTAATGCCTCATTCAAGAGAATGCACTGAGGTTTTACTCTTTTAAATCAGTTATATCAGAAAGATAATTGGCTTTTTAATTCCTTTATGACAGAGGATGCAGCTGCATGATGGGAGGCCTAAACAAAAAAGACACCGTTGTCGAAACCCCAATAAACTGGATGTTAACAGTTTAACTGGTGAAGAACGTGTTCAGCTCATTAATAGAAGAAATGCAAGAAAGGTATTCATGATACTGTTTTCATTCTGATACTCCCCAAATAAAAAGTTACTCCAGATGAAGAACTTGGTATACTACACTCGCCAAAATTTTCCCAGTATACACATGAAAGGTTTTGTTTTAAAGTTTTGGCACAAAACAAAAAAGTCAGTTAGAATCTTCTAGAAATTTTTTTGCAACTATGAAAATACATACAGAAATTTAGCCCATGTCTTATGAACTGAACACTTGGTATGGTTCACTGTTTGGGTCATTGACTCAAACAGAGGAAGGGCTACTAAAATACATGCTCAAAATATGTGATCAAAGTGGCAACTTCATCAGAAGTTTGAGATTTTTTGTAATCTTCTCATTACTATTTTTGGCACAATTAAAATTGTATTGGTAGCATATCTGGCATAGAAAGTTGTCCTTTGGAATTGAGGGAATCCTGTGTACTGGATTATTTTGCTTTTTTCCAGTAATGTTTGGCATTTGCTCTTTATGGATGCACCAGTAGGTATTGGCTGTCAGTCATGTTTCTAGGTGATGGGGTAACAGGAGAACAAAAGGAGAAGGGGAATTCTTGTGGTGAAAGGCAGGAGTGGAAGATGTGAGAGCAAGCGTTGAATTAATTTTTCTACAGGTGGTCAAAGCTGGGGAACAGCATTACACATTTGAATAGGCTCTGGGGGAGGCTAAAGGCAATGTTCAAGGAAAGCATGCAGAACATTACTGGTGTCTGTTGAACAGATCTGGCCAGATGTGTGTGATGGTGTCTTTGAGTGTCAGTGTAGCACCAGAGCAGCAGTCCAGGGGGAATCTTTGAGCTGTTGTGTCCATGTTTGGAGCATTTTTCCTTTCCCTTGTGGCACTGCCAGCTTCTCTTTTTGTTAGAACAGCTACAAGGGAAGCAGGATGTTTGTTTTTGTTTTTTTTTTTTTAATATACTGCTATATTAAGGTCACAAGGTTTGTCCATCTGTACAGGAGAGCGAGACAGAATTTGAATATTTAATCTTTTCAGTGTATTGAGATAGCAGCTGTAAAAGGGGAGCCAGAAAGGTTGATGAGTCTCCTGAAACTGGGATCCATGGCTGCTCTTCAAAAGCTGTACCCTGTGGGATCTTGTCAAAGTTGAGGATCAAGGAGTGAGCAATCTGATCTCTGTTTACTGTGAAAACTTGTGTTTTCATGATGACTTTTTTCCCCTCAAATTTCCCCTCCATAGTTGGTAGTTGGATACTTTATTAATCTCTGTTTTTCCTTGTATAAGTTATCTCCAATTTCTCTGTGTGACCAAACTAATTTTTTCTCATTTTCTTTTTTAGTTCTGTAATACTTTGAGTAGCAGGGAGGGACCAAATGTAGCCTAGAAAATGCGAGTTTAAGTTCAGTTTAAAAAGAAAATTAAGCAGAAACTATGTTTTTTTCTTTCTGGATTTGAATAATACCTCTCATTAATTTAAAAGCTCACTTCCCTGCTTATGTTCTTTTATTATTAGTAACTTTAACTTGGCCTTTTTAGCATTAAAAAAGTCAAGAACTTACTTCATGATGGCAGAGCCTCTTAAAAGAAGTATTTTTAGAAGTTGACTGAAATGAGAGAATAGGATTATTTATTGAATAAAGGAAAACTAACAGGGTTGTACTTAGAACCTTCTTGGTAATACTCACTGTTCTCCGTTCATGTGGATGCTCTTCCATTCATTGCATGTCTAAATAAACATTAAATATTAAACATTAGTGGGAGGGAGTGTCAAATATTGAGGTCTCGAACTGAGTTCAATAGATGAGTTTGAGTTTAGTAGATTTAGAACAAATCATGTACACATCTGTCACCAGGAGTCAGCCAAAAGCTGCATCATGCTCCGTGATAATGTACAGTGAAGCTTTATAATTGTCACATATTCACTGACTTCTATCTTCTGCTTCTCAGGTTGGGGGTGCATTTGCTCCCCCTCTGAAGGATTTGTGCAGGTTCTTGAAAGAAAATCCAGAGTATGGAGTGGCTCCTGAGTGGGGAGAAGTTGTAAAACAGTCTGTGAGTATTTGCAGAATGAGATAATCATGACATGAAATGTATCTGAAAGGAAACAAGGCAAACAGAAAAAAAAATGCATGCCAAGAGGTGTGATTTTCATTTCTGGTATTACTTCAACAGCAAACATGAGTCAGTGTCAGCTCTCTGACAGCTTAGTTCAGTAAATGCTTTGCTGGCACAGCTGGAGTAGGAGAAAGGGGTGGAACAGTGACTGGCAACCCCAAATGAGAGATTTTATTGAAGGTGCTCTAATACTATGACTTTTCATGTCTTAAATATAGCCCAGTGGCTTTTAGGAAAGGTGTTAGCCAGGAAATCATTTAAGAATGAGAATACTTTCTCTAAAGTTCCAGTTGGGAAAAAAAAATGCTTAATTTTAAAGATTTATTTTGCTTTTAGTGTGCACCTTCTGAGAAATTAGAATAGTGGGGATACTATCAGTTTGTCTTGCCTTGAAGATAAGGACATATTTTGTACTTCAAAAAGTTGTGTTGTATAGTGTATACCTCTGAATAGAGGTATAAATAATAGCAGAATTACTTTGAGAAAGTAGTTAGCTACAGTAGAGGAGAACAGAACTTGAGTTCTGATTTCCTCTTGTTATATTAAGCTAATATAAGTAAGAGTTATTTGCTGGGGGAAAAGGGCAGTTGTTGAGTAATATTTGATCTTCTGATTGTCATTTTAAAAAGCAGAGTTCAAGACAACGCATTTCGAAGGGAATATTTGTGTTCTTTGCAGTTTTTCATTTTTAGGTAGGAGGTCTAAAAGTGGTGAAGTAATACTGTACAAATCCTAAATAGAAGTAGTGTGAATTTAATTTAAATTCAAGTTGAGTCTTCATTGTTTATTCTTCAGTTTATGGAAGAGATGAAATACGAGGACATTAAAGAGACACTAGCAAAAATAAAAAGGGCTCAGAGTTGGTCTGTGTGCAGTCACACGTATTTAAGTTGAGAACTCACTAAACTGTCAAGTGATTGCTGTGTGATAATATTTTAAAGCAGTGCTGGTTTAGATCTTAGATTGAGCTTGTTCCTATAATTAGCTATATTTGGCCTGATGTGCCAGGAACCATGAAGGGGGAGCTAGCAGAGGGTGTCAGAAGACCCCTCACAGTGCAGATGGCCTTCAGACGTTGGGATGTGGTAGCACAGATTGCGGGAGTTGTCTGTTCTGTACCTTTGAGTCCCCCGTTTGCTTTTCCTTTGCCGTGTCCGAGCTCCCCAAATGCTAAAGCGCTGCTGTGTCTCTGCAGGGCTTCCTCCCCGAGGGCATGTTCGAGCGCATCCTGACGGGCCCGGTGGTGCGGGAGGAGGTGAGCCGGCGTGGGAGGCGCCCCAAGAGCGAGGCCGCCAAGGCCACGGCAGCGGCCGCCTCGGCCAGCGCGGCCGTCAGCCCCCTGCTGGCCAACGGGCTGCTGCCGGGCGTGGACCTGCCCGGCCTGCAGGCCCTGCAGCACAACCTGCACAACCTGCAGTCGCTGCAGGTGACGGCCGGGCTGATGGGAATGCCGGCCGGCCTGGCCGCCGCGGGAGAGGCCAAGAACGTGGCTGCCATGTTCCCCATGCTGCTGTCGGGGATGGCTGGGTTACCAAACCTGCTGGGCATGGGAGGACTCCTGACAAAGGCGGCAGAGTCCGTGTCGGAGGAGAAAAAGGGAAACGATTCCAAGGAGGCAGATGCAAAGAAAGAAAGGACAGAAGACCAAAATACGGATACTGGTGGTGAAAACTCTGTTTCAAGTTCTCCTTCAACATCCTCTGCCGCTGCAGCTGCCAATCCTCTCTCTCTTAACCCTTTACTTTTGTCCAACATACTTTACCCAGGGATGCTTCTCACTCCAGGCCTTAATCTTCATATCCCAGCTTTGTCTCAGTCTAATATTTTCGATGTACAGAACAGTGAAAGCAATGACACAGGCTCAGCCAAGCCCACAGAAGAAAAGGAGGAAAATTCTAGGGTTAGAGATCAGGAAGACAAAGGGGGAACAGAGCCAAGCTCTCACAATGAAAACAGCACAGATGAGGGTTCAGAGAAAGCAGATGCTTCATCTGGATCTGACAGTACATCGTCTTCATCTGAGGATTCGGATTCAAGTGATGAAGACTGACCCCAGACTCTGCACTTAAATTATAAACTGATTTTGAATTTATTCTTTAATTATTCATTGTAAATAACCCAGTGTTGAGTGCATCAATGATTTACTGACCGAACATTTCAGTATTTGTTTAGAAGTGCAAACTGCTTTCAGAGACGTTTTGCATGTAATATTTCTTGAAGTTCATAAGTTTCTGAACTTGTATGTACTATCAAATACACAATGGTGTAAAATTACAACAAAAGGCATTATAATTTTGTTGGGGGGTTAATTTTATGAAAATAATGCTCAAGTAAGAGCTGTATATTTAATATATTTGCAGTGAACACAGAATACTTTATGCATATTATTGATTTAATTTGAATATAGTTTTACAGCCTCCTTGACACTTATAATTTACAGATCAAAACTCAGCAATAATTTGGGCAGCTAATGAATGTCATGAAAGCTGTAGAATCTACATCACCATCCATTGCTTTAATTACATGAAAATGCTCTAGTGTTGTGATGCACTGCTGTTTCCAATTCAGGTACAAGTGTGTTTAAAAGAAGATAAATTTTTCCCAATCAGCCAATTAAACTGGCTACCTGTTACCTCAGCTGAGTTAGTTTAGGAAGTTTACATTGGTTTCTATTACTTGTTTTCAGGTTTTGTTTTGTTTTTTAAAGACATCCTGTATAGCATGTTAAAATCTGAGTTACGTGAGATAAGATTGTTGGGGTTTTCTTTCCCCCTTATTGAAGCTGTTCTCTTTGACAGCAGTAAGGGGAAATTAAAGCAAAAACTTTCTTACCTCATGCTACTTGGCACCATGCAGGTCTATTTAGTTTACACCTTGCAAAGTTTTGGGCTCCCTCTACAGAATTAAAAGTCCCAAAATGAGGAGTAGTTTCCCCAAGACTCAGAAGAGGCAAACTGTCATAAAGTGCCACTGAAAAGACCTTTCAACACTGCATAATTCATGTAAAAATTGTTTGTTTGCTTTGTTTGTGTAGATTTCTATTTGTGTTTTATGTCATACAACCTCCTGGAGTTCCCAGTTAATAATGGTAAATAAAGTACAGATAGTTTTGAACTCCTTTTGAGTTTAAACTTCTCTGCAGACTTAAATCTGACTAAATATTAAATATTATCCAAAATCATTATTGGGATATCACTTCATATATTATGCTGAGTTACCCACTAAAAAAAAAAAGCACTTTGAATAGTAAGGAAGACAAATTATTCCTAGAAACCACAGTAACAGGGCATAAGGCATCTGTTTTAAGTCCAAATCCTTAGAACCCTTTACTATATAAAATCTATCTAAGAAAGATTTGATGTGTGATATGATTCCTCCTTCTTCTTAAGCTGCTATTACTCTGACACGGTCGAGGCCCAGATTCACATTTACAGAACTTCTGAACTGACTGAGACTTCAGTTGACCTTGGTTACATCATTTGCGGTCTAAGAATAGGCAAGTGTTAAGAGAAAATAGATACAGGTACTAGTGAAAGTCATGGAAAAAGCTTTACAAAGGGATAAATTTAAAAATAAAAAACAAAAACTGTATATTTTGATATAGTTCTGTTGCTTGCTTGTACAGTAAAACAACTGTGTTGTTTTTTATCAAGAACTTTACCAATGAAATATAAGTTTCTATGTGCAAAATAACTAGCCCCATGATTAGAAGCAGTATTAGATGTAATTACACAATTATACAAGTACCATTTGGATTGTGCTGGTTACGTATTTTCCCAGATAGTATTCTGATTTTTGGCCCTTCATGCAGTGTCTTAGCAATAGTGAAAATCAAAAACTGCCAAGAGAAGGGGGTAGCCAATTCTTCATCATTAAAATAAAAAGTATTTCATATTTAATATTTTGCCCTTTGTAATATAGCACTTTTATTTAACTAGGATGCATCTATAAAATAGCCAAAGTTTTACAAGCAGTTATTAACTTCTTTTGCTGATGGAGTATGTCAACAATACCATCACTTCCCACCCTTCCCCCACAAAACAAGTCCTAAATCTTGTGGCTAAAACATAATTTATATCAGATTTATGAAATAAAGTATTTTCCTATTATGGTCAAGTAAGTTTGGTTACTGTTCTAGTGATTCTTTCTATGTAATAAGGCAATTACAGTTTCAAGTAATGAAGGCTGGTGTAGACTTGAACATAATTATATTTGGTTTATTTTTCATCAGTTTGATCCAGAGGGGGAAAAAGTGTCCCACTATCAGCTAAACTATATGCAAATACGGTTGTACAAAGTTAAGGGTTATAAGGAAACCTCAGTAGAATTACACTAATACTGAAGTTAAAAGGATATCCAAGGTGATGATAAAGTGTGTGTTGGTAGTTACTAAAAAAACTTTAGCTGTTATTGCCTTGTATTTCTATCCCTTGTTTCAGGCTTCATGATCCAAGTCTTAGTCCAGGTTTTTTTTGGACATTTGCAATATTTGCCAGTTGTGTTCTGTGTAGTCTGAATTTGCTTTCTGTAGTTGAACAAGCGTCTTAAAAAGTCATTTGTAATTTATTGAATTACTTTCTATGATGTTCTATAGAGCAAATGGAAGTTTAATTATTTTTTATTAAACATATTCTTTGACTACCTGTGATGTCGGCCTCAGTATGTGAAAGTAATGTTGTGTAAGGATTAAACATGGATCTTCCAGCAGCAAAACTCAAGTTTCAGTTCTAAGTTTTAAAGCTGAAATTATTCTTGAGACCTTAAAAAGCCCTGCAAGCAAGCCAAGGACATACGTAACACACCTACTGCCCAAGGCCATGGTTTACTCTTGTATAATTTTACTGGGAGTCAGTTTTGCCTCTAATTCTCTTGTCTTACAATCAAAACCAGCTGTTATTCCAACCCTACAGTACTTATGGTTAGAAAAGAATATATAGTCTAGGTTCTGGTCCAAAAGTTACTTTAATTTTAAATAAGCATGTTGGCAGTGAAGGAAGTACCTTTTCAATCTTTTTAAAAAAAACTTTGCATTACTTTCCATATCTTTATTAAGCACTTACACAGCACTTAACTGGTGCATGTATTTCACACAGGGCACAGACATTTCTCCTGAACCCAAGTTGTCTCCTGCTTGCCCAGTGCCACCTTGTTTTAACCTGGCATCACATTTGAATGATTCAATGGTATCGTTGTTTATTTCAGTCTGAATTTTCTCTTCATATCCTGATCATCCTTTTTGACCACCTGCTTCTGCAGATCTGTACACAGATGATAAAAGTTCACATATACATGAGCTCTGTTCCCAATTTCTCTGTTTCTTTTTTCCTTGGAAGGCCTGCAAAATCTCTAATAGTACTTTTAAAATTAGTTTTAGAATCCAGTCTTCTTGGTGTATTTAAAATACAAGGATCTGTTTTTCAGTAGAACTATTCCCAAGGAATAGGTGATCTAGGCACTATGTTGGCAATTACTTTCTGGCACTCCTTCGAAATTTTTCCAAACAGTATGTGGGGTATAATGATTAGGTTAGACTCTTAACAAGGTGTCCAGGGCAAAGCCCTGTCCTATTTGTTTTATTTTGTCTCTGAGAAAATTATTTATGCCATGTTATTTAATAATACATTTTTTATGGATTGCTCAGTGTGACAGTGCTGATCACCCATTTAAATGAAGGTTTGATGAAGGTCTAATTCAAGCTGTAGCGAGATGAAATGTGCCTGGTGTTCAGGGTTAATATAAAGGGATCTGCACAGTGGTGTTACATTAACTTATTTGTGATGTACAAGTTCCTAACAGCTAGTTTTATAAGGAGTTCCTGATCTAGTTCTATTACACTTATAATTGCCTTCCACATGAGCACGCTGTTTCAGGGCAATGTAGGATTTACATTGCTGTAGCTGACCAACATTTAAAATTTTACATCTGTGTATTTTTGGGACCTTGGGCTGGTGGTGTTCTCTGTCGAGCAGACTAATTGTACTGGTTTAGCCAGAGCAGTTTACAAAATAACTGTGCTGGCTTATCTAAATGTCCCTATTGTTACACAAACAGGCAGTATAATTTCTTTGTTATATTTAGAGGAAAAGGAAATAAAGATAGTAGCTTTCCAAGTTCTTTTTATGATTTTTTTTTTTTTAATTGAATGCTGCCTCCTTTCAGGTTCTCTCATGCAAGGAAGGAGGGAAAAGTCAATGCCCAAGATCCTTCATGAAGTTAAACTCGAAATGAGGAGTTGTTTGCTCTTCCTCCTGTGTGCTTCCAGTGTGAACGAGACCTGACAGTGCACAATTCTCATTAGTGTTCCAGGTAAGGTCTCGTCAGTAAAAGGGAGGCTGGTTTGGGAAGTCCTTGGGATCCTAATGTCAGATACAGTATCATGATCTAGAGAGATGAGAGCACTTTCCCTAGTGCTCCCCAAAACTGGTAATAATCCTCACACCATTTTCTGCTCTCAGATGATAAAAGCATTTGATTTGGGAACTATCAGGGCAGCTCCTCTGTTTGACAGTGTTTGACCTGTGTGCTCAAAGCAGGGGACAAGAGCATGTTCATGGGGAAAATTTCTGAGACTACAGACAGTAAAAAATGTATGTAACTGGGAGGTAGCCAAGCAGCTGTGAGGGAGTCGGGCTGAGAGGGTGTTTGTGGCTGTTACTTGTCATACTGGTAGATCTAGCATGGAGTCCAGCAGTCAAAATTACTCAAATCATTAAGATGCCATATGAGGAGAACTCTTCATTACTCTTGCATCTTTTTCATGGGGGAGGAGCAAGAGACAAAGAGGGGAGAAATGGATAAATAAGTGAAGCTAAGTCCTCAGGGATAAAAAAGATTAAAGATTTTACTAAAATGTTTCCTGCTGCATTTTCAGTACACCAGAAAAGCCCTACATCATTTTTATAGTCTTCTGGGTGGCAGAGAGCTTCCCATTAATGCTCTGAATATCTCAGAGCAGGAACTTGGCCTCACTGCAAAGCTCACAGCTGCTCGGTGTTATTAAAAAAAAAAAAAAACAAAAAAACATGTTAAATTCAGTGCAATCACTCATTTTTTAAGGTTGTAAGTTGTTCTGGTAGTCTGGGTGGCTGCAGGTTTGGGGCTATCCTGCTGGCATCATCATCTTCTCGTGCCCAGCTCGGGTTTCTGCTCTTTCTCAGTGCTGGTACCAGTGTGTGTGTCCTGAATCACATCTCAGGTCACCAAATCATCTTTTCTTGACATTTATTTTTTTGCCCCTGAAGCTTTCAGCGTTTGTAAAATACCAGTAATACAAAATCAATAAATCTCTTTTAATCAAGTGCAGCCTATTTTACTGATCACTTAATTGACGTGTTCCTGCTTTAGGACTGGAATCTTATTTTTGGCAGCCTCCTCTCTCCTGGGACTTGACCAGGGGTAGCTATTTCTGCCTCTTTTTCCTACCCCCCACTGCCTCTGTGTTTGTGTGCAATTTGTGTGTGTGTATGTATTTGTATATATGCGTGTACATATTGGTGTACACAATTGTGTGCACGGGCTGTACACATCCCTGTGTACAGTGTGTGTGCGTACAGCCCCTACGCCGCACTGTGTATATATTTGTGTAGATGTTTGTTTATATATTTGTGTACAGCCCTTACCCCGCAGTGTGTGTGTGGATGTGTGTGTACAGCCCGTAACCCACACTGCGTGTGTATGTGTGTGTGTGTACACATTTGCGTATTATTGGTGCACAGCCCGTCCGGGCACCGAGCGCGCCCTGTCCGCTCCGGGCTCCCCTCACGGCCCGCCCCGCCCGCCAGGGCCGCGTCTCGCGGTGCAGGGCGGTGCGCGGTGGGAGCGGCGCTGCCCTGCGCGCGGCGGCGGGGCGCGGCATGGCGGGCGAGGACGCGGCCGGGGCCGTCCCGGGTCCCGCGGGGGCGCGGCCGCCGCCCCGTCCCCCAGCCGGGCGAGGACGGCGAGACCCGGCAGCGCTCCGAGGGGCTCTGCCGGAGCCTCAGCATGGACCCGGCAGCGCTACGAGGAGCTCTGCGCCCGCGCCGCCGAGGCCTGGGTCAGCTACCAGAGCATGAGGCGCAACTACACCCTGGAGGTGAGGGAGGCGCGAAGGGGCCGCGGCCGGCCCGGGGGGAGCGCGGCGGGAGGCGTAGGTGTAGTGCAGAGGAAGGGACGGCGGTGGGGGCGCGGCGGCCTCTCCCTCGCACCGCCTGGGCGGCCGGGAATAACCATCGCAATTGGGAGTCATAGCGGCGACAAGGTGTTAGAAATGGCAGAGCCCCCGTGGCTGTGGTCCGCCGGCTCCCAGCTGTTCGGCCGAGGAGCGGCACAGTGGCCTCGGCCAGCGCCGCTCCGCAGCCGCGCGGGGCCCGCGGAGATGCCCAGCGCAGGTGTGATCACATTTGTTATTTTGGGGGGGCTTGAGCGTCCGCAGCACGGCTCGGCTTGGGGGGTGAAGGGTAAAAGGTGAAGGGTAAAAGGTAAAGGGTTGGTCGCGTCGTTCTCGAAAACAGGAACACGCTGTGACGCGCCCGGGAGCTTCGGAAGCGCCTTTTATCGGTGCCTTCCTCTAGCGAAGGTGGCGCCTGTGATAACCCCCGGCAGTTCCCGGGCCCCCAGCGCTGCCCTCCCGGTGGCCGGCGGCTCTCGGGCAGGGCTCGGTGCTCGGGGCCGGGGGAAGGAGGAGCCCCGCTCCGGCGCCGCCGCTGTCACATCGCGGGCAGCGATGCTCGGGAGCCAGCCTTGCCTTGCCCCGAAGGTGTGCGCTCACCCGGGCCCCTGACATCACGGAGCTCGGCAAAACCGCGGCATCGAATTCAGTTTGGTCCCTTGTTTTACCCGTCTTATTTTCCACTGAAGTGTTACAACTTGATCAAAGACAGAGAATAAAATTTCAAGTGCTCATTAGAATTAACTTCTGTCTTTAGGTACCAGATTGAATAATGTGAAATTTATAGTAGTAACTAGTAAGTTTAGTTTTGATGCAGTTCAGTGTTCAGTGTCTATTTAGCACCTGTTTTGCTGCAGTTACAAACCCAAAGCACAACAGAAGTTAGAAACAGCGAATCAGCTTTCTCACTGGTTGGACCTCATCTGTTCAGGACACAGTGCTTTTCCCCAATGTTGAGGTAGCTGAAAAGCATGTTTTTCTTTTCAGTAAAGTTTTTTAGATGCCTGATGTTTTGATTCACAGGGAAATGACATGCATTGGCTGGCTTGTGCCTTGTACGTGGCTTGCCGGAAAGCAATTCCGACTGTGAGCAGAGGAACAGCGGAAGGAAATTATGTATCCTTAACCAGAATCCTGCGCTGTTCAGACCAAAGGTAACTCTTATTCTTGCTGTCTTTTAGACACTTAGAAAATCTCAAAGAGTGCTTATCACCTTGTGGAATTGGAAATAGAGAATAAAAGCTAAATGTGTTTCTTGTTTCCTGCTTTTGAAGATGGACTTTATATCCCTGGAATGTTTGTGTTATAGCTCACTGCCACAGAAGTAGGGCAGCTCCTTTGGCTCAGTACTATGTTCATAAAAGCTCTAGTTTTCAAAATAAGAGATTGACTTCCTTCACTCAAAGGAGAAAGAAGCCAGTCACTGAAGAACAGCCAGTTTTTAGGGTGCACCGAGTGTGAACTTTTCACATGAGAAACCATTTGTATTTCGCTGTGAAAATGTTCACAAGATTTATCTCCATTTTTGCATAAGAAAATTTCACTTTTCACAATGTTCTTGCTAATGTCACTAAATGAGGTCTGATGTGATGAACAAACTTGTGTATGTTTATGTCTGTAAAGTAACAAAGCTGAAACAATGGACTTATTAGCAATCTCATTGTTTTCTAAAAATTCTATAGATCATCACATAAAAAAAATGGAATGTTCTTATGTACTTTTTATTCCATTTCCTCTACTGTTGAAGCATTGCTGTTGATTTAAATAATGCAAAAGTATTCCTCTATAAGCTTCTGTTTTCCAAATCAGAAATTCAGGTAATGTTGATTAATTGTTTCTGTGGTCTGGGCTATAAAGACTAATAACACTGAAAAGATAAAGAAGCAGAACAGAAATTAAAGCTAAATTTGGGAAGTGCAATTTACTAAAACTTAAGATGTTTTCATACTTTATAGAATATTCTTAGCATTGTAGATCTCACATGTTGTTTTATTTAAATTAATAAATTATTCAGAAAAACGAGGTAAGTGATTTCAGAATAATCTTAACTATTGGAATTGATTTTGCCTGTGTGAGGAGATGCCAGACCTGTGAGTACATAGTTAACGTGGTTATCAGCCGAGGATCTAAAAATATTTCACGAGCTGTCTGAGCTCATCTGTGTTTATGGCTGAAGGACTGGCTCTGAGTTCATTTCACGTTTGCAGTGCTACCATTTCTTCAGTAGTATGGGCAGTAAAAATTGCACTTTCATTGAAAATGTAGAGTTTACTTCTGCAGGAAAAACAAATGGCCTTTCTGATCTAACCTGTTTGCTGTTTCCAGCTTGATCGAGTTTTTTAACAAGATGAAGAAGTGGGAAGACATGGCAAATCTTCCATCCCAGTTCAGAGAGCGAACTGAGAGATTAGAGAGAAATTTCACTGTTTCTGCAGTCATTTTTAAGAAGTATGAGCCCATTTTTCAGGACATTTTCAGGTATCCTCAAGAAGATCAACCCCGTCAACAGAGAGGAAGAAAACAGAGGTGCATTTTTGTTATTTTCAGACTGATTTTAGAGCATTACTTTAGTGAAAATACAGTGAAGTTGCTCAGTTGTTTTAGCTGTATTTTGGCTGTATTTTCATAGTTGTTGTTTATAATATCAGAGTTGGTTTGTCCATGCTTCCAGTAAATTTATACTTTCATTTTCAGTTTCAAATCTGATGGGGCAAGAAGTCCCAAAGCTGATGAGTTTGTGATGATTTGGGGGTTGGGGGAGAGGGGAGAGATTTCAATCAGCCCGTAGGCAAGGGAAGCACTAGTGTTGCAGAAATGGGAAACACAGGAAAATGTAATCCTTTTATGATCTGCATGGCTTTAATAACTTACAGTGCAGCTCAGTCTCTTTCACTGCCCAGTAAACTTTCATGGATTTCTTCATAGCTGAAGGACTTGTGGGTATTTTACTTTATAGTAGAAGCTTTGTTTCTTTGTTACTATTTGTATTTGGAGTGCTGTGGAATTGATCTTGCAGGCTGAGACTGGGGTTCCGGTTGTGCCTACACTAAACATCGTTTAGGTTTTGTGCATCTTTCTGTATTTCTTTTAGTTAGAGTTTTGTGGGAAGAGTGTAAGATTTTGGCCACACTGTAGTAAAACTTAGTTTTGAATTAGTATGATGTTTTATCAGTTTTGATTCATTGAGCTAATTGTCTTCTTGCTGTATTTTCCTCTAAAAGACGACAACCATGTACTGTGACCGAAGTTTTCCACTTTTGTTGGGTGCTGTTTGTTCATGCAAAAGGTAAGAGATCTGAAAGGAATTAAATATAGCAGATACAGTTTTATTAGTCATTATTTTATATCAGTCCTTAAAACACCCAATAGGTGCAGTGTACATGTAACCTTTATTGTAAGAGCAGCCTTAAATCTTATAAGAACAGTAGAGAGTTTCAGATATTTTTCTTGATAGTGCCTGTTGGGAGAAAAAGGAAGGAACAGGATTAAATCCTCATTTTAGGCTTCAGTTGTTCAGTCAAAGCACATAGAGCCTGAAGTCTTTTCTCATCAAATCGTGTCTTTAGGAGTTTCCACATCCCTAGGCCTTGTTTCAAGTCCTGCTTTGATAAATGTTCACTGTGAGTGATGTATAAGTAAGGTAGCGTTTTGGGGAAAGTAAAGACAGGGTTGATATTCCACGTGGAAAGAGCACCACTGTAGGTTCAGATCCACTGATAATGTCCAGTTTTTTTCCATAATATAACACCTATTAGAGGAAAACAAATACTTAAATTTCTTCAAGGAGAACAATAAAAGGAATTTTGTTTTGGTTTGGGAATGTGTGGTGGGATGTGTTTTTTCAAATTTAAAAGTGTATCAGTGTTAAGATTCCTACAGTGTGCTATGATTTCCTTAACTGGATTATTTTGAGGCTAGGACAGAGTCGGCTGTGGCAGTATTGAATGGCCTAGCATTAATTTTGTTCAGCAGAGAACTTTGTTTACAAAGCCTTTCTTTCTGCACTGTGCCACACTGCAGAGGGTTCCTGGCAGCAGTGCTGAACCCTCAGCACCACATCCCTGCACAAAAGTCAGGAAGGGTGTGCTGGGGCACAAGTGCTGCACTGAGCACTCCACCCTCTGAGGAAGATTCAAATTCCCCTTGCCCAATAGGGCAAGAGAAGTCTTTCCTAAACAATATGGTGCTTTCAGCCTGAAACACAGCATGATTTCAACCACTGAGCCCAGAGCAGAGTTAGTAGTGTACTTATTTCCAGTCAGTCAGGACTCACTTCCTTAGCACAGGTAGGCAGCTGGGAGAGTAAGTAGGTCAGTCTGGAAAATCACAGGTTTTTCTTTTCCCTTCTGTAAAGTCCTCACTTCTGTGGGAAGATTGGATGATTGACAAGGTGCTGAGGGACTTCATGGGTCTTCCCATAAAGTTGCCAAGTTATTGACAGATATGTTTGAGTAACTGCATCATTAGTTGACTACATGTTAATTGCAAGCAGTGTCAGACATGGTAACTAACCCTATGGAGAATACCATGCTGATAACACATCCAATTGAATTTTACAAGGAAAAGAAAAAATTGCAGTGCATAGAAGCTGTAAAGTTACTAGATGATTATTAAAGTGTGGCAGCACAAAAATGGCAGCTCAGTGTTGGTATGAGGTTTTGTGCTGTGTGGTTTGGGGGTGGGCAGTAAATCCTTATCACAGCAACCACACATCAGTGGCAGGCCCAGGCTTGTCTGCTCCTGCAGCCCATTGCCTTCAGTTCATGCACTGCAGCTGAGGAGTCCTTTGTTCAGTGGGACTGCACTTCAGCATACTGATTGTAAGAATTGCTCTCCAAACTCTTTTATTTATTTTTTTAAATTGATGGGGGAAAAAAACCCTTCTGTTTATTATTATTTGGTACAAGGTTGTCAACGGGAGCCTCGTTTGAAATGTCAGCAGCAAAAAATTACTATGGAACTACTGGTACTGTGACATTACATTTATTTTGTGCTGACAGTAAGGATTGCTGTGGTAGTTATCATGGTTGTGGAATTGAACCTGTGTTATGGCAGTTACTTTGAGAATTTTATTGATTAAAGGTTTGCTAACAGTATTTAGGTTTTTCATTGCTTTGCTGTGAAATTTTAGTGATTTGGAAGTAACTGATAAGTTAAATAACTGGAAATTATTTGGAAGTAACTGATAAAGTTAATGAAAATTTCATCCAGGGTTCATTTTTAAAATAGTTTAAATTATCTGCATTGAAATTATGAAATTATTTTCCTCTAAGCAACACAGAACCAGAAAATAACATGAATTTGAACAAACTGGTATGTTACTGGTAAAAAAAACTCAGCATAATTAAGAAAAATTCTCTAATCATATATCCATTTCAATGTGTTCTAATATTGTTTATTACTATATGATAGATTTCTTCAAGAATTTAAACCCGTTCTTCAGAGTGGGCTCAGATAAGTGATTTGGAGCTTCCTTGAGAAAAAAGGGAGGGTGGAAAAGAGTGGAAGAGTTATTAGTATTTAAGGAGGAATAGAAATACCATGCTGCGCATAAAAAGTAACAGAATCGTGATTTACGTTTTTGATTAATTGTATAATTTATTTTACCAAACTCTTTTTATCTAGGGCCACTCCTTAGAGGAATATCATAGACATAAATGAGTTTGGTAAAGATTAATGTACAATTCTGATTACAATCTTTGTGAAAGATGTTAGAAGAGTGAAGTTGCAAGGACTCTTTTCTGCAGGAAAATAATAGATAAAAAATACGTAATGAGATGGGCACATTTTAGCTCTTCTGTAAAGCACAAGAGAAATGAAGTTATGTTTATTACTGTTTATAATGAGTATGGCCCCGGCAAATTTTTTTCAAGAGAACAGATTGTTTAAAAAAAAAAATTGACTTTGAGTTAAGTACAGGTTTGTTCTGGGAGTGAGGGGCAGAGGCTGAAGGAGGGAGCAGTTTCTAGGCCATCTGTAAACCTGGGTCTAGCCTTGCCAAAGTTAAAGTTATGTGCAGCTGTTTACAGCAGTGCAGAGTTGGGGAAAAGCGGAAAAGTTGAGTCTCAGAGCCCATTCTATCCCTCCTTGGCCTTCAGAGCAGAATTTGCAGTGGGCAGGTGCAGTGGGATCCAGTGAAGGACGTGACTCTGCCAGGCAGTGGGGCTGGTGCTGCCAGAGTGACAGAACCACGTTTTCCTTCCTTGAGGCAATTTGCATGGTACAGCTTGTGCTGCTGCAAGTTATTTATGCACTTGTTAATGAGATTGCTGTGAATGAGGGAGCAGCAACAGCTTATTTATCAACATTTTGGTAAGGTTTGATTTCAAAACACCACGATATACTTGAGTTCCTTTATAATTGTTGTTTCTGAAATAATATTTTGCTTTTATATTTGTTATGTGTTACTGTGAGTCTGCTTTACTGCCTGTGTTGCTGTTTAGGTACTTACAGTCACCAAAGTCTGTGTTTCCAAGATTCCATTATTGACTGTAATATAAACATCAACAGTGTCTTGGTTAAAAAAAAGTTAAATCCTTGCTAATTTAATGTCTTATGTCTTTCTAATATTGCAGGAAATTTTCCTATGATCAGTGATGACTTGGTCAATTCCTACCATCTCTTGTTATGTGCTTTGGATCTCGTGTATGGAAATGCTCTGCAGTGTCCTAACCGTAAAGAACTCCTGAATCCTAATTTTAAGGGTATGTTGAAAAAAAGAGGTTGATTTGAAATACATGAGAATTAATATTTTCTCCATCTGATTATTCAGTTCCATTTCTGTTAATGTAGTATGTAATAACAGACTAGTAAATTTTGTCAATAATACATTAGGTCAAGAATTTGATATACTGTGGAAATACCGTAGAAGGAAGTTACAGAGTAATACTTTGAGTTAATGTGGGTTTAATGTCAGTGAAAAAGTTCATAATGACACAGCCATCACTGAACACATTGAGACTGGGATGTTCTGTGATGCAGCAGTTCAGAAAGACTCAGGGCTCAAGTAGATTTGTTTCTCTCTCATTTCTGGATTGCTGCTGTTCATAACCACAAATTCAAATATATGGTGAGAAGTTGCCATTGAATTTCTGATGTAACTCTTCCCAGGCTTGCACTTCATTTTCAGTGCTGTACAGGATTGGCCTTCACTAGATAGTGCTTCAAATGTGACCTGAGACCATTATCTCAAATAAATATTGTAGTTCAACAGTGTTTGATTTTTTTCCTATTAGAATTGATATATGTAATTTTTATCACTCCGTAACTAATGTTTTTAAATCTCTAACTCAAAATTTGCTCTTGATAATATTACCTGGTGGAGTGGGCATTACATAACTAGTAGTTCTTTCATGAGAACTAATTATTTTGCTGTTTTAAATTCATGCTACCTTGACTACACTGCATAGAATTTAAGTTTAATAAGAGAGCAGGATATGAATTTCCAAAATAAAATCATACAATATTCTGAATTGTAGGTCTACCTGAAGACTTCCATAGTAAGGATTATAAAGTATCATCTGATCCTCCTTGCATCATTGAAAAACTGTGTTCTTTACATTATGGATTAGTTTTAGAAGCAAAAGGTATAAAGGAACATTTTTGGAAGCCATATATTCGGAAGCTTTTTGACAAAAAGGTTGGTCAGTAAATTTGTAATGTAGAAAAATCTCTCCTTACTTGTTACCTTCAAAACTTTTATAAGAAATTAAGTGACCACCCTTTGTTCTTAAATGTCTTACAGCTTTTAAAAGGAAAAGATGAAAATCTGACAGGATTTCTAGATCCTGGGAACTTTGGAGATAGCGTGTAAGTGCCTGTTTGTGGTGTGGTTTGCAGGGGTGTCCCTGTGTGCCCAGCAGCAGCTGTTAGCTGTCTGAGCCTCCAGAGTTCCGTGATGGCCACCCAGCACTGCCTTGCTGTTCCTGGCACTGCGGCGGGCCAAGGCCTGCTTGAAAGAGGAACAGTGCTTCAGGATGCTGTTACCTGATGTCTGCTTTTATTCCTGGGTTTCTCTTTCCTGGATTTTTTTTGTGTGTAACTCAGAGTTATTATGAAAAAGCTGTGGGAGCACATTGTGGGAGCATAGGAAGTGGGAGGGAAAAAATGGGTTTGGTGGTGTTTAGAGAGGTTATGGGTAGGATTTACTTTCTTTTAATGATATACAAATGCTTCAGTAGTTATGATATGATGCTGTGTAAATTTTGAGGAGTTTCCAGGAAATAGGAGTTCTCAGTATTTCACTGTGTTCTTCCTGCAGCTGGATAAATGGCAGGGCATCAGATACATAGGGAAAATAATGTCCTTGCCACTGTCATGTTTAAGGTACTGTAGATCTTAAAGGAGCTTCAGTGAGGGTCAAAAGAAATTTGAAGTAGGCTTCCCCCAGGCCAGAACTGTATGTGAGCAGGTGAACAAAGCAGTCTAAAATAGAGGGGGTTTGTCTGTCTTTCCTTTCTGCTATAGCAAAGCCATTAACAAGGCCTATGAGGAGTATGTTCTGTCAGTGGGGAATCTTGATGAGCGAATATTCCTTGGCGAGGATGCGGATGAAGAAATTGGAACTCTCACGAGGTGCTTAAACACACCTTCAGGAATGGAAACAGCTGAAAGGGTACAAGTGAAGCATAATTTGCAGCAGCATTTTGACAGGGTGAGTATGGCATGGTCTGTATTACTGTTTTTATAAGCCACCCTCCGTGACTGCCTATGAAGACAGAAATACAACACGCTTCAGAGTGTGGGGAGAAAATGGATGGAGTACTGGGAGACAGACTTCATAGTGAAGAATGTGATGTATTTGTTAAAAGAAGTTACTGTGTGGTTAGGTAATTAAAATATGCATTGATTTTGCTGTGTGCTAATTGAAGGTATATCCTTGATGTTACGTTATTTTAATGTGATGGCTTGATCTGATGCAAATAAACTAAAATGCTGATCAGAAGGAGTTCTCATCTTAAAGGTTAAACCTGCTGCAAACAAACCATGGCCCAGTATGCTTTTGCTATGAGCTACAGCTACCTTTGTTACTCAGGCAAGGAAGGGATACTGGGGTTTGGTGGGGATTTTTCAGATTGGTCTAATTGTTTCACACTTCAATTCCATCATCTGCATTTCAGCATAGGTCATCTCCCCTCTGTTTTTACAGAACTCTTTGATACAAACATCTGAGCAACACAGACAAATTCTTCATTGCTGGCTCTTACCTGAGTCATGCTCTGGTTTGGGCTCTTTGATTATGAGCCATTTTTTTCCATAATACACAGTAAGAATTCTGGAGATTGATGTTTTTAGGTTATTACGTTTATCAAAGTTTATAACAGAGTGTCTATGTATATGTGGTTATGTTTTTATTTTCAGTCCAAATCCCTCAGGATCACAACCCCCCTTACTGGCCGCAAGTATATTAAAGAGAGCAACCCATACGTGACACCTGTTTCCATAGCAACCTACAGCCTGAGCCGCCTGCACACCATGCTGGCAGGACTGAAAAATGCCCCCAGTGAAAACCTGGAGCAAATACTCAGGTAAATTTGGGGTTTAGCAAAATAATCCTATTTTCTATTTATTTTTAATAGCTGACATTAGTGCTGAACAATATAATTTAAAATGTGAGCCAGTCTTTTACTGCTGGAGCAAAATGGAATCCAGAGAGACATTTACATTTCCAAGGACTGTTCTCTTTATTTAGACTCATCTGCCCTTAGCTACTGATGAACATCCACCATTAAAAACCCTGCAGTTCTGAGCTTCTCTAACCACAAGTTGCTAGTATAAAATTTTCAAGACTTCTTCCTGCTTAACAAATGGCACTGCCTAGGAAATCACTCCATACTGTAAAAGATACAAACCAAACTTTATTCTCCATGTGGATAAACTGTTTTGCAGTTAGACCCGTTTGGGTCTGTTTGTATTGCTGCGCAATGTATTTCCATTTTTTATGCTTTCAACATATGAAAAAATATGGTGGTTTTGGTCTTGGTAGGAATAGTATATTGAAAATGTTTAGCTTTTTATTTTCAGGTCATGCTCCAGAGACCCTTCTCAATCCATTGCAAACAGAGTTAAAGCAATGCACGAAGTGTACTGTCAGAGCACTCAGTCTGAAGGAGAATTCAGTAATTTTTCCAAAGGTGGGAGACATTTTGCTTTTCCATAAAATGCTTATAAATGCATCCATCTCTTATAATTAAGTTTTACATCCAGGTTATGCTTCAGCACAAGTGTCTTTTCCACTTCTGTTGCCTCTTTCTGTGTTCTTAAGACATAGCAAATTTCTGTGCTGTTTAACATTTTATAACCAGCCTTAGCTTGAATCACTGGAATTTGATCATAATTTCAGCACTAGAGAAGTGAAATGAAAAAGACTTTAAACTACCACTTTTTCTCTCAAATACAAGAATATTAGTGATGGCATGGATTTCTGTGCTGGTAAGGAAAATCTGAGTAACTGTAATCTTAAAAACCCAACAACAACTTTGGTTTGCATACGAGGATGGATGAGTACAGGTATTAAAATCCTGCCAGTATAAACACAAAAACATGATAGGCAAATTTGTTTTGATATCTAAAGTGCCTGAAGATGGATTGAATATAAGGATGATGCTCTTGACCTTGTTTCTTAATAAGGCCCCCCTTTGTTCTTGTCAGCTTAGTTGTTTCAGTGCTTTTTGTTGCATAGTGCAAGGTGGATCCACACAGGTGCATTTTCTCAATTTGAATTGTGTTCATTATAGCAGTGTTAAGGATTGTTCTTACACAGATGATGTCACCAAAATCTGGGTTCAGTAGTAAGTTACTCTGCATTCACAAGTCAGTGCAGTGTAGGAGAAGGATTCTTACATTAACTTGAAATTAACTGGTTTAGTCTTGAAAGTATTGTATCCACAGCAGCACAGAAATCCACACAAACTATTATTGCATTTCTGTATCTAAAGATGAAGAATATAATACTTTTTTATTGCATTTTACAATATTGCTTCTATTTACACTTCCTACAGATGTTGCTGGTAAACATTTTCGTCGTGCTGAGATGCTCTACTACAAGGTCTTGGAGTCAGTCATTAAGGAGGAGAGGAAGAGACTGGGAGACACTGATTTATCTGTAAGAAAAACTAATCAAAGAGTTCCTCTTTTAAAAGATTCCAACCTTTAAAGCTGAACCTGCAAAAAAAGAACAGATGTAGAGTAGAATTGTCAGCTATTTAAAATGAGGGGTAAATCTCTGAGAAGAACCCTGTAAGTACACCTGAATGGAAGGAAAAAGGTTCAAGAAACTGTGTTTGAAAACACAGAGATAGATTAAAGTTTTAATAAGTAAAGATGGCTCATTTTGAACTCTGGTCTGACTCTTAAAAAATAGGGGGACATTTTTTGTAAGCTTGAGAATCTTGCTGTTGATACAATAAAAAGTGTTTTATTGTATTATAGTTACACTGTAAAATAAGCTTTAAAATTTGCAACTCTTGCAGGCAATACTGGAGCAAGATGTGTTTCACAGGTCTCTACTGGCATGTTGCCTGGAGATCGTTACTTTTACATACAACCCACCTGGAAACTTCCCACTCATCACTGAAATATTTGACATTCCAGTTTATCATTTTTACAAGGTAATGTATTTGATAGCTAGAAATGCTTACAAAGTCATGAGTGCTCATTGACCTGTATGACAACCTAGGATCGAGTCATTGTAATGCACCCTTCATATTTCTGATAGTTTCTTTTTCCTTGAAAATCTAATTGGAATTAGATCTTTGTTTAAGAATGACTCTATGAAGCAAGTACATTATGTTGGTCATAATTATCCACTGCACAGGTGATTGAAGTTTTCATTAGAGCAGAGGATGGCCTTTGTCGGGAAGTGGTGAAACACCTGAACCACATTGAAGAACAGATCCTGGAAAGTATGGCATGGAAAAGGGAATCCGTACTGTGGGACAGGATCAGAGAGAATGAAAACAAAGTTCCTACTTGTGAAGAGGTGAGCACATCTTTCTGTGTTAAATAGCTTTCACAGTCAGACTGGATGACAGAGAGAGGATTTTGTACCCTGAAGGAGAGGCCTTACATGTCCCAGTTAGCAGTTCCACCATCCCAGCCCACCAGTGCAGGGAAAGCAGCAAGTACAGTGTGCTCTGGCCTGGTCAGGGTCATCTCTGTGGAGACATCTGCAACAGAGACAGGCAGCAGAGATGATTCTCACCCTGTATTTTATCCAGCATTTTATTGGCGTAGCAGAACCGTGAACAAAATGATGAAGCAGGGAAGGTTTGGACTGGTAAGACTTGGAAAGGTTATTAGACAAGAACTGTGGTGAAAAGTACACACAGTAGCAACAGAAGGACTATCCATGTGTATCTTGCAGAGCAGCACAATCACTCACTACTGGTTTTGTTGGGCTTAGGCTAAGTTTGTCACTGTTCTTGTTATGTTTCCACAAAGTTTTGCTGTTCAAAATCTGTAGTGCAGTAGCTTTTAAAATTTGCTATGTAGTTAATGTGTGATACAGACACTTTAATAAAAGGATAAATATTTTAGGTAATGCCACCTCAGTACTTTGAGAGATCTGCTGGGAACAGTGTTGTAGGTTCACCACTGACACCACGGAGAATAAACGAGGTTCGTGCTGAAAGTGGAGGACTTGGAAAAGGTGAGATATTTTTAAAGCAGAACATGCTGTACATTGCTTACTTAGATTAAATTATGTAAGGGAGGGAGCTGCTTTAATGCCAGTGTACAGTTAGCTGCAAACACATTGGTAAAGAGTATTTTTATTGCAGCTCACAGAGTTGCAGAGGTCTAAGACTGATGGATTCATCATATCAGTGTGAACAATACTGCTTTAATAGGGTGTTCTCAGGTGATGGATATGAACAGCATGTGTATGTATGTGTTAAACAGTTTTCATACATGCACACACAGCTTACACTCTAATTGGTTTGCTTTATTGTTATACTAGAAAAGAAACTCCACTATATATTATGTGACATCTCAAACTTTTTCCACTAGGAAAAATAAAATATAATGCATGAACTTAGAAAAATATTAAATACAGCATCTCTAAAACCAATCTGTGTTTTTAAGTTTTTTTCCTGAAGAGCTTTGCATCACCTCTTTATAAAACAAGAGTTGAATATGTGTGTTTTTCCTGCCCAGGGCTCTCGTCCCCTCCTGCCAGCCTGTATGACAGGTACAGCTCTCCCACAGCCAACCCCACGCGGCGGCGCCTGTTCGCTGACGGCGAGGCTGCGGCCGAGGCGGGCGCCGCGCTCCGCGTGCCCCCGCAGCCCGTGGTGGGCACCGTGCCCGTGCACAGCGTCAGCCCCGAGGCCGTGCCCGTCACCCCCGTGCCTGGCCAGACCCTGGTGACCGTGGCCACGGCCACCGTGACGGCCAACAACGGGCAGACGGTGACAATACCCGTGCAAGGTGAGGGCAAGCTGCTGCACTGCCCTTCGGGCTGGTTCCATCGTGGTAGTACAGCACAGCCAGGGAGAAGTGCATTAGTCTGAAAACTTTACTTCATTGTCTGCTTGTCTCATGATGAAGTTTCCGAAGTGTTTTGATTTTAAAAAGTAATGAATAATATACTAAATGTCTAGTTATAAGTAGCTAATAAAAGAAGTACTGAATTATTTTTAAAACTCAAAAGAAACCCCCCACACACACACATCCCCCACAGAACTTGCTGTTATTTCAGGCTCTTTTTGTTACATTGCAGGTATTGCCAATGAAAATGGAGGAATAACTTTCTTCCCAGTCCAGGTAAATGTTGGTACCCAGCCCCAGGCTGTGTCTGGGCCCATGCAGCCTCTCAGTGCCCAGACTCTGGCTGGCACCCTGAACCCTCAGATGTCTGGGGCAGCGCTGCAGTTGCCAGGCCAGTTAGCAGTGCAGCAGATCTCCCCTGGCGAGCAGAGACAGACCCAGCATCTCACTGCCACGGCCGTCAGGCCTCGCAAGATGGGCTCCCTTGCACTCTTCTTCAGAAAGGTACTTTTTGATCTAAGTTTGCTTTGCTTAGTTCTTATTTTGGTAAGCCTGCAGTAATTTTAAAAATACACACTTACTGGTTGTAATAATGAGGGCGTATTACATTTAATCTATACCTTAATTATACATACACACCTGAAGAGTAGTTTTCCCCTGCAGACCACTTCTCATTAGCAAAGGAGTGTGCTGGAGTACCAGGATGTGGAAATAGATTCTGTACTTGGCCAGCAGGTTCTTAAAGGTGTTCCTTCTCTTGAAGGCTCTTCCGAAGAAAGAGGTTCACTTTTGAGACTTTCTGGTTTGTTCAATACTGCAGGCAATGCAGTGTCCTTTCTGTGTTCAGGACAGCTTAGAATTTAAGCTTCAAGCAAATGTTTTCTTAGCGCTGACACCAGTACTGAGAATGTCTGTGCCTTGTAAGGACAAAAGTTAAATTTGAATTTAGTTATTCTTCTCTTGGCTTAGCATTTGCACAAGCTATACAGGTGTGCAAGTGTGAGTCACTCTTTTGCTGGGTCACAAGAGCAGTGCTGCAGTGGCCCTGAGCACAGTGTCCAATGTCACAGGTGTATCACTTGGCCAGTGTTCGTCTGAGGGACCTCTGTGCCAAACTCGATGTGTCTGATGAGCTGCGCAAAAAGATCTGGACGTGCTTTGAGTATTCCTTGGTGCACTGCCCCGAGATCATGATGGACAGACACCTGGATCAGCTGCTGATGTGTGCCATCTATGTCATGACTAAGGTAAAGTGGGAGCAAAGAAAAAGTAAAGAAAAAACCCCTTTAATACTTAATAGTCCCAATATTACTTCCTCAAAAAACTCTAAACAGCAAACACACACAACCACCCCAAGCCAAACAAAAGACTCCAAAACCTGCAGAGAAACAGAACCTTTTCTGTCCATCCCCCTTAGGTTACTAACGAAGACAGATCATTCCAGAACATCATGCGCTGCTACCGGACACAGCCGCAAGCCAAGAGTCACGTAAGCACAGTCACTATTTAACCATGTGGGATCTGGTTTATTAAATGCCTTCATGCTATTTTGGGAACAGATCTCTTGGCAAAGCAACATTTAATATTAAGGAGATGCAGTCTGTGAACCATTCTCAAAGGAGAGTGGTCATACCCAAAATCCTGCACTACTGAAATCATTTTTTGTGCTAAACAGTACCTAAAATAGAAAATGTTGTTTGCTTAAAACCTAAGGCGGCAGTGCCCATGAGCTATTGCTGCTCTTAGGAGGCTGTATTTTGCCCTGCAAGCAGCAGTTTGGTGCCACAGTGAAGTTCTGGCAGCAGCTGTGCCATGGAGGCAGCTGTTCCCTGGCTGGGTGCTGCTCCCCCCTCGCTGCTCACGCTGCTCCCTGTCCCTGCAGGTCTATCGCAGTGTCCTCATCAAGGGCCGCCGCCGCCGCCACTCGGGCAGCAGTGACAGCAGCAGCCAGCAGAACTCCCCCACAGACAGGAGCAAAGACAGGAACAAAGAAAGAAGTGAGTGATTCCAAATGCCAGCTCTTTGGGTTTAATTCCGTTTCCAAGACTGTGTGCATTAGCTAAGAGTTGGATTTTGTTGTTTTTTTACCCCAAACAGTTCCTCCTTTGGTAAACTTAGACACAATTAAGAATACACTGATAACATTGAAGAGTTGCTCTAACTCAAAGTTTTTATTGCACCTACTCTGACAGTTTCAAATCCCTCCCCTCATGCACTTACCTTGGGAATTTGCTGTGCTGGCCTGAGCTCTGAGTTCAGCTCACACAGCGAAGAACTTCAGAGTCTTTGCAGAATGAGGAAATCTGGACTAGCCAGGTTCACAGTTACTCTTATCACAACTACAGAGCTGAATCAGTTTCTTTTGTAGCACTGTCAGTCTGCAGAAGTAGGTTCACCACCCACAGCATTGATTTCAGCATAGCTGACAGTTCTGGGATTCTTCTCTCGATATGTGAACTGACACATTTTCCTTGAATTAACTTTTATAAAGGAAACTGAAGAAGTGATGCTGTATATTCCTACCAGCAGTTTTCAAGGTATTTAACAGACAATGGTATAAGCAGTAGGTATTAATATTTTCTGTCACAGGGAGGTGGCAGGGAGCAAAAAAATACATATATTTTGCAACTTCCCACATTAAATTAGCAGAAAGTATGGCAAAGCTACGTATGTCTCCTACTGACAGAAAAAGACTACCATTCTTTATTTGAAATGGTGCCAGGTGGCAACAAGAAAGAGCTCATGCTAGAAGTACAACACAAATGCTGAAAAATGGAGTTGGAGCTCTTTTTATGTTATCATGCAACTCAGCTCCTACAGGAAATCCCTTCAGTTTATCCAGTAAGAAGTTAGAAATCAACAAAGCTTTCATGTAGGGGACAAAGCTGGCACAAAGCTCGGGGACCAAACCAGGCCTCAGTGCTGGTGGCAGCAGGTTCCTGGTCCCTGTTTGCGCAGGGTGGCTGGTTCTGTGTGTGTGCAGGGCTGGCAGAGTGTGTGTGTGTGCAGGGCTCTGTCTCTGTGTGTGTGTGTGCAGGGCTCTGTGTGTGTGTGCAGGGCTGTGTCTGTGTGTGTGTGTGTGCAGGGCCGGCAGTGCCTGCAGGAGGCGGTGCCTGAGCCCGTGCCGTGCCCCGCCCCGCAGGCAGCCGTGACTCCAGCCCGGTGATGCGCTCCAGCAGCACCCTGCCCGTGCCACAGCCCTCCAGCGCGCCCCCGACCCCCACCCGCCTCAGCGGCCCCAACAGCGACACCGAGGAGGAGGAGCGTGGGGACCTCATCCAGTTCTACAACAATGTCTACATCGAGCAGATCAAGGACTTTGCCCTCAAATACACTTCAAATGCTGTAAGTTACATTCTTGGCTTTTTCTTGATAAACAGAACTTCTGACCATGCAGTGAAATTTCCTTGAATTAAAAAATACTCATCGGGCCTAATAGCACAAAAAAACCTGCACTTGTTGTATCTGTGTGGTATCACATGCCTGGAACAGCCTTGCTGCAGTGAGCCCTGGGCTCTGAGTGCCTCTGTTCTCTCCGAGCAGACCGACTCCCCCCCGCTGTCGCCATACCCCTTCGTGCGCCTCGGCTCCCCCCGCAGAGTGCAGCTCTCCCAGCACCACCCCCTGTACATCTCACCACACAGAAACGAGTCTGCCCTCTCTCCCCAAGAGAAAATATTCTACTACTTCAGCAGCAGCCCCTCAAAGGTGAGACTAAAGGGTTTCAGTTTGATTTTTAAATTCCTTAAGTCTGTTTTTTGTTTTTGGTGGTGAAATTAGAGCAGACTCTGCAAGATAACATTTTGTTTACCTTGTCCATCATCACCTAAGGCTTATCAGACTGCCAGTGCAGCTGCCACAGCTGTCAGGCTGCATGGGCCTTTGAGCCCTGCATGCAGACACACAACAAACTCCATTAAGTTTAAGACTTACTCTGGTAAAGGAAAGACCAGTACAGTGATGAAGAAAATACCTTGGTACAGTACACCTGTCCATAAAAGAGTCTGTCCAGTCCCACTGCACTGCATCTAACAACAGTTCACATCATACTGGGGCAGTCACAAAATAGATCTAATCCTTCTTTTGCTCCCCTGCAGAGGCTAAAGGAAATCAACAGCATGGTTCGAACTGGAGAAACACCCACAAAGAAGAGAGGCATCCTCCTGGAAGATGGCACTGAAGCCCCAGCCAAGCGAATCTGCCAGGAGAATCACACGGCTCTGCTACGCCGACTCCAGGACGTAGCGAATGACCGAGGGTCTCACTGAGCCTGCACAGCTCCTCCCTCCCTGACTGCAGGGAGGGGAGACAGTGCTGGGGACAGGGAGGATCCATCCCAGACCCCTGACACAACCCCACTCCCTGCTTAAGCTCTTCACAAGGCAAGTGACTCCTCTCCAGCTGTGCCTGGAGAACACAGCCCCTTGGCTGGACCTTGCAGCAGGTATTTACAGCTTTGCTTTGCTGTAGTCAGTGCTTCACCCTTGCCAGCTGTGGCCAGACAGGTCCAGGTGCCTCAGCACAGAGCCCTGCACCAAGGTACCCACAATGTCAGGGTTCCTCACTAACCCCTCACAAACTAACAGCTTAGGAGTAACATTCTTGCAGAGGGACAAAGGGAGTGTGTTGAACCCTGAAGGAAGCTGGATGGATGGACTGTCCAGATTCAGGATGTTGCACACACCCTTGAGAAGCATCATCATGTTGAGCTTTAAGGTGTGGCCCTTTGCTGTACCAAGGGAGGTGATTGTGTTGATTGGTTTGAGCTGTGCAATGTTTTAAAGTGAACTCGTGGCCCTAAGGTGACTCTTGGGAGTGGGCTGTGAAGCATCATGGTTAAGGCAGAGGAGTTTTGCTGTAAATTTGCAATGGCACTTTTTAAATGTGAATATTTTTTGCAAAAGGCTGACTTCAGCTGTCTTTCTGTACTGAAACAATATGACTTTTGTATTTATTTCAATCTGACATCCCATTGCTCCTCTTGTCAGCAAACGGCATTAAGAATTCATTGTAACTCAATGTACATGCAGCAATGAATGCAGGAAGCCAGGGATGTGTGCTTTTTTCAAGGAATTTTATATGCTTGTTGCTTTTCTTGATAGTCAGGCACTCTAGCCCTTGCTCACTCAGCAGCAGGAAGGTGGTACCCATCTCAAAAACATATACTTAGATATTTTGTTTGTGTTTAAAGGACAGGGCTTGGAAGTTTGGTTTTGTGTTTTGTAAAAAGGCCTAAAGCAGGCTGCCTGGGAGAAAGCCCTCCCCTAATACCAGGATCAGCAGGTGGTGCACATTACACTTACCACTTGTTTTCATTTAAAATAGGTCCAAACTACCAGACTTGTTAGGAAAGCTTCAACCCTCTCCCACAGTACAAGATGCCAGTTCTGTGGTGGGGAGGAGGTGTTCTTCATGTAAAATGTGGCACACGCAGATTCCAAAAGGCTGAGGAATCAAAAGCTAAAAAGCCCTGTTTTCAGTCATTCCTGCCCTTCTGAATAATAGGAAAATTTAAAAGTGAATTCCACTACGAGTTCAACTAAAGTAAAAATAAAAACATGGTTTTTCTTACCTGCATAACAAAAAGCTGAAGTTCAGAAGTTGTGTAGATGTTTCTGTAAAAATATTTATGGAAGTGTCAGACAATTCTTGTTGTTACTATGTTCCATTTACTTCACTTTGTATGAAAATACTGCGATTGTATTTTTCAGTAAAGACTTTATAAACTCAGTTTCATGTTTGTGTGTGAAAAAGCATTGTATGTGCAAAGCTAGAAAATCTGCAAAGGACTTCAGTCCCACACAGCAATTAAAGGTTTAAAAATAAATAATCACATCTTAGTTACACCACACAGGAAAGGATTTACTCCTATCCTGGTTTAGTCATCACGGTTGTTCCAAGCATGTCCCTTCCTGCTGCTCCATCAGAAGGCACCAGGCAGGGCCTGGCAGTGACAGCAGTGCCAGGGCATGCCCCAGCTCCAGCTCCCTGGCAGAGGAGGAGGGGGGGTGGCTAACTCACTGCACAGCACAGGAGGGCTCCAGAACAATCTGCTGTTCCTGCAGGAGCTTTTAACACAAGATCTCACACACACAGTGACAGCAGAATTATTTCCTGTGTGCTGGGTACTCACATTTCAACTGATCTTAAGTATTTAAGAACAGCTTTGACCACCACTGGCTGGTGCTGTATTTGTACAGCTAAAGATGCACTGGTTTTCCCCTGCCTTTTTACCTAGGGGGCCTGAGACTATTTCAGCAACTGCTGTTCCCATCCCTTTCTGAAAACAAGTTGTTACCTTACCCACAGCTGTAATGAATAATAGAGATAGAAGCTGCAGTTTCTACTTTGAAGAAAATGCTAAAAAACCCAAAAAAAACCCAACCAACCAAAAAAAGACAAGACAAAAAAAACTTCAACAGAGATGTTCCAAGGGGGAAAATAAGCACATAAACTTGATATTAACAAAGAAAAATCTGAAGTGGCTTCAAATCATTTCTTTAATGACTTAGTTTGGTTGGAATTCAACTGGATCCTCAGCAGGAAACTCCACTGATGTAACTTACAGAGCTCTTGGAAATGTTCTTTAGAGAGTTCAGAACATCAAAGGTGGTATTCAGAAACATCCCCTTATCAAAGTATTGGCCAGGCCTTACTCTTTCATCAGATTATGTACCTGTTCTAGGAAAAACAGCACAATCCAGGAGAAAAGGATTCTATTTCCACAGCACTGTTTCAGTACTCATTCACCTACCTTGCTCCTGGAACAACTTCTTTTAATACACAAGTCTGATTACAAAAATACACAGCATTCTCTCCCATTTCCCAATCTAATAGAGTAATTTTTCAGATTATTCATTCTAAACCAAACAAAATTCTACGTTCTCTAAATAAATAAAATTATTCTCAACAAACTGCTGTTAGCTGGATTTAACTTGGAGCAATCCAACCTAGTGGCCAGCCTTGCAGGGGTCTGACAGGTCAAAGAGAAACAAAATTTACTCCAACAACCAACACTTCCACAGCATTATCCTATCATTCCTCCTGGCAATGGCTCTTGCCAGCTGTGGTGCTTCCTGGCCAACAGCAGCACTGGCAGCTGGGACTGCACTGCAGCCCAAGATTAGAAGGGATTTAGGTGAAGGACTGGTGTAGAAGTGGTTTAGAAGTGTGCAAGTCAGTGATTTATAACAGGCTTCTGAATAATCATAACTGAATAAAGAGGAACTGTCACAGTCAGCTCCAGGCCTGCCCCTGCCCGCCATCTGCATCACACCAGGAGGCCTTTAACTGAAACTTCGCACATGATAAATCAGAAGCATTTCAACTTCAGTTTCAGCCTTCCCAAAAAAACAGAACAGCAGCAACAGAACTCATTTCACAATATTTTAGTAGCAACACTCTAGGTCAGTACATGCACCGTCAAACTTTTCCCACGTCCTTTCTTTGAAAGGCACACAGCAGCACTTTTCCAGGCAATACAGACTCACCTTCAAATCAGTTCCTCCATCCTGTCCTCGACTGCAAATCTGATCAGACACATGGCAATTTCAAGGCACTCTCAATTTCTCAGAATCTGCCAGGTGTCCAGAACACAGATGCTATGGAGACATCAATGCCACTCAAAACACTGACAGAGGCAAGTGCCACAAAGGCATCTGGTTTTCATGTCATTGACTACCGGGAAGGTCTTTGTCTATTTCCTTTAGAAGCCAGTAAGTTGCTCTCAAAGAACAGGTTGCAAATGACAAGTGAATTTAAGTGTCAGATAAAAATAAAACACAAAAAACATCACTGCCCACCCTCCCAAAACACCACAGGCTGTTCCAAGGCAGCTGCTTGGCAGCAATGCCACCAGTCCAGGCAAAGGAGTCAAAGGAAAGCAGCCCAGCTCCAAGGGGTTAACACTAGAAGTTTTGATAGGACACTCCTGGGAGGCAAGAAGAGGCATCACACCAGGCTGTGGCATTAGGAAAACTAAGTCTGTCCCGAGTTCACTTGAGCTTTGGAGAGGTTTTCCTGTGTGTGAAACAGGAGTCTCTTCTGCTCAGAGCTGTTCCTGGCATCCCATGAGCATCTCAAACACCTATGCAGACAAGCACCTGTGTAGCCAGGTGCTCCCACTCATTTACTAAGTGTGCACAGCACAGACTAACAGGGACAAAAGCTAGAGCATGGTTTCTTTTTATTTTAAGATGTCACTATTAACACACTTAAGTCAAGCTATCCAAAGAAATCCCCTAGACACCTAGGGAATCTAAAACTCTCTAAGATTTTATTAGCTCAAGAAGAGACCACCATTAAAAGCTTTGATTTTAGTGTTTTTGTACTAAAAAGTCTAACAAGCCTGACATTCCGCTTTCACCCTATCAGACTAATGTGCGCTTTAGTGACAATATCCATTTACAAATCAATAATACAACATACATCATCCCCAGCTTTGCTTCTGGAAAGTGCTAAATGGAGTCAATGAACCGTCTATTTACAATTTCAAATCCTAACATATTTACAATAGAAACCAAAAGTATTTAAAACCATTAAATATAGTGTTTAACTCTGCTATATTAGTTTACATGAACACAGCTTAACTCTGGCATCGTATTTCCAATACTAATATTTCCGCCAGTAATTTAAGATTCTTCTTAAAAAATTGCTATTCCTGGAGGGAAAAAAAAAGCTTAAAAACCAATCCAAAACCTCCAGGCATTTCAGAGCCCTGAGGAATTACCCACCCTAGACAGTCTTCAGGCAGAAGTACTGTAGTGTTCAAGAGAGACTTCCAAACTCCAGGCAAGCCTTTAAAACCTAATGCATATGTAAAACATTAAGAGTCAGTAATCCATTGAACAGGTTTACTGGAGTCACTGCTACCATTCAGGTTTTACTAATCCGTAGTCAAGAAGGAAACTGCTGCTTTGCTGTTTCTCCCTCCGTTACATTCCCTCCACCCCCAGAAAGTGTTTTGTGCACCAGTGTTCAGGACAGCTAAGTGGGCATCGTCTTCTCTTCTTTGCTGAAGGGCTGGACTGAGCCAGGCTTCACCCACGACAGGCCAGAGACATGCATGCTTTTGCAGTGCTGATCTTCTGGCTTCTTCTGGGGAGAACAAAGTTAAAGTTACAATTTTTAGATACCCAAATCCTCTCAACTCCCCCTCCATCCATTCTGCTTTTAGCAAATACAAGAACAAAAGAGGCCTGCACCATTTCCTCTCCTCAAAGTAGAACAGCAAGATGGCCATTGGCTTAATTTCTGGGAATGTGTGTGGCATCTGCAGAAGGACCCTGACAATACAGGAGTTTTAAGGACTTAACTGGGGTACAGCTGCCCTATCCCACCATAAAGACTCAAGGATACTCCTTTTGCTTGGAGGACTAGCATCACTGCACTGCTCTTCACCACATTTCTTGGTTCTACTGAGAGAAGTGTCACTCCAAACCCTTCCCCAGCACTGCCCCTGTAGCTCTGCCTGGTGATGCTGGGGAGGAGCACTGCATACCACAGGTGGTTGGGAACCCAAATTAATGTGCCAAAGAAACAATTAATGCCTTTGCTAAACATGGGAGTTTCCTAATGCTTTCCAAGGATGGGCCTGTCCTTTCCTTCCCTGAGCATTTGTCACAGTTAAATGCGTGATCAGTTACCATTCAACAGTGCAACAAACACTTTGAACTGACTATTGCAATTTAGAAGACCAAAAAAAAAAAAAAAAAAAAAAAAAAAAAAAGGCTTCAAATTAAAGGAGAAAGATACAACTTGGAGCATCTGTAGATTCAAAGTAGCTAGAGATCAGTGAGTTAGACATCTACTCTAGCAAGTCAAAGCTGCAGAAGAACTAGCAGGGTAATGTTAATACCAGAAGTGTACAACAGCTAAGTCAAACCTGGAGTGGTGTGTTGAGCTCTAGGAAGTGATAATTGCACAAGCAGACTTATTTGCCACATGGAAAGTCTTACTTCAAGTAAATTAAGGCAGCAGGAAAAGAGAATCTGCACTTCTGCCCCTCCCCATGCTTCATGCATGGAGAGGGGCAGAAGTGACAGTGTGACAGACAGGTAACAATGTGTTACACATACTGCCATAACACACTGGACAACAGAAAATAAGAGGGAAAATAAGAGGGGCGAATTAAGCCTGAGCCTGGCAGCTGCCTCTCCCACACTGCACACAGGAACCACACCTTGGAAAAGCCAAGGGCTCAGCAGGGAACTGGGACATGACTACCCTTCCTGAATGGCCTAGCTGTTTCCCAAGGAATTCAGGGGTAATAAACAAGCATCCAGGCCAGTAAGAAGATTTGGGAACTTGTTTTTACAGGGAATGTTCTCAGCTACACTGACATTTTGGGACATATCTCCTACAGCACAGAAGATAGGCCATTCCTGTCAACAAACAACTGAAGCAATCAAGTACCATGCATGCAATAGTTACTGAAGATGTTTGTTTTCACCTAAAATGAAATCAACAGGCATCTCCAAAGAAAACAAGACAAAAAAAGATCACCATTAGCTATCAGTCTCTGAGACAACATCAGACCCTTTCCACTTCAAGCACTCTGACCTATTATTTCTCTTTGATTCAAAAGGATGAGAAGGAGGTGAAGAATGAAGGAGAAAGGGATGAGAAAAAAGAATTATTGAAAGTATTTCTTAAATTTTGTAAGAAAATCAAGAAGTCAATCTGGCCAAAATATTTTCCTGTGTGTTCTAAGACTCTAATGTGACTCTGGCAGTTGGGAACACTGCCACACTGAGCTCAGGCAGTGTATTGTATTAAGATCAATTTAAAAACCACACTCATGCCAGAAGACATGCAAGAACACAAGGGAAAGCTTGCAGTGCGGAACACAAGTTCAAACTGACAAAAAAATAATTTTTCATTACACAAAACCCCAGCAAATCATAACACAGCTTTAGGCCAAGTTAGCAACCAAAACATTCAGAGTGTATTTCCTTGCCAGTCCAGCTATGACAGGAGCCACTGTTTCAGAATCCCCTTTGTACTCCAAGTGGATTGACTTGTCAGGCCACTCAGCACAGACTCAGAATTGCTGTGTGCCAGCTCTTGTCAAGTGCAAAGCAGTAATTAAAAAAACAAAACAAAACATGAACACTCTGAATCCCAAATCGCATCCCATCACCCATCAGGTGAAAGCTCTACAAGCCAACGCTTTCTAGCTCTGTCAGTAAGAGCACTCTGCAATGGAAGAAACTCTCAGCACCTTTTGTGAGCTGATGTCACATCAGAAATCAGCAGCATTAGAGAAGTGAGCAAGGGATTGTGCTTGTGCTGCTTCAGAAACTTTGCAAGGAGAACAAAGTGCTGAATCTTTGATTCAGTAATGAAAAATCTCTCAACAGAAGAAACTGAAGAAGCTGGGGACTATCAGGTAATGCAGAAATGGTAACAGACATGACAAGTGCAGGACAACCTAACAGGCTGCCAGTCAATCTCTTCATCCCTTCCATCCATAAACAACAACAAAAAAGTCTGCTGTGTGCCAAGAGTTGTGCTAACAAAGCTTTCTGGCTAAGTGACTAATTGCTTAACACACTGAAGTTAGAGCAGTGGCTGCTTCGTTAGGAGACCACAGCAGTTCCAGCATTACTGCTGAGCCAAAAGAGGGGTGGGAAAAGGTCTCTCTAGTACACAGGGAATCTTTCTTCCTGTATCAGGCAATAAACCCTTCCTAGAGTGAGAAGGTGAACTCTGCACATACCTTCTGAGTCAACATCTTTTCTCTAGCTTCATCATGTATAGCTGGATTCCATGGAGAAAAACTACGGAAAAAGTATAGTTAACTCTTACTTGGCATTTTTGCAAACCACAGTACAAGAGAGAGCAGAAGGCAGTGATTTTTCTTTCGTATAGTTCATTGAATTAAGTAGATTTTAAGTGGTGTTAAAACATACGATTAAAAACTAAATTCATATTATCATGGATCTTTTCAACAATAAATGTTTATATTTTCATTTCTGAGAACCGGAAATTCAGCAAATGTGACATGAAAAACCACTCATATTCACCACAAAGCTGACTGCTCCATCCTTAATGCAGGTAAGCTTTAGAAGGATTTTAAAACTCTGACCAAAGCTACAGTCATGCAAACTGAGCTCAGGAAAGCCAGAAAGCAATATTAATTCATAGGCATTCGTGCCCATGAAATAATATGGGAGGTGAGTGCTTCAGGCCTTTTTACTTGTTCTGAAGTTTGTTTGGGAGGTTATTGTTTTGAGATTTTTTCTAAAACAAAAGAAGGTCAGCCTGACAGAGAAAGGCTGCCATCAGAAACAATACCAAAACTTGCTCTCAAAACATTATGACAATGTAAATTTGTTCAGAGTACTCACATGATTGCATAGGGGTCCTCTATTTTGGGCTGATCAAATAAATGACTACTGCATAGTTTGACACTGTCTACCACTTTACTTTTGAACAGCTGAACATCCTTTTCATACCTGCAAGACAGAAGTAAGTAGTGTTAAGTAATTGCAAGGAGCCATAAGATTGCTCTAGAAGCACAGACTTGGCAAAACCTAGCTTTGAGTTCCTAACACAAGCAAGTCTGGAGGAAGAGACCACAAGTGGATAGAACTTTACAAACCGTTTGTTTCTGCAAGTCTATGGCAAAAACTCTTAAGAGGCCAGGCCCATACACTTGGAAGACACTCACAGCACTGCAGCCTCAGGGTTCAGAGGACTGGTTGTATCAATCTTGTAGAAGACTCTTCGAGCATACATTAACACCTGCCATATGTGATTATGGTTTCTCCTAAAAAGAACAAAGCACAATGAAGAATGGAACAAACTTCTCAAATTACCCATCAATTTGTCAGCACTAACCTCCACTTTGCAAATGCTCTTTTCACATCCAGTTCACCAGATAAAGGGTCCACTAGTGGGTGGAAGACAGGCAGGTCAAAAACCAAGCGCTGAGTTAAGAAAAAAAAAAAATCATTATGACAACTTTAATCCTAATGCAAACACCCCTGGATGAAGGTCAGCCAAATAATGCTTCCAAATACTAAGGAATTGTTACTGTATTAAAAGAAAGCAACCACAAGTGATTTCTACCAGCTGTGAAACTGTAACCCAACACACCTGTGTAACATGCAGGGTCTTGTCCTTTCTCACATGCTATCTCCAGATCAGGAAACTAATCCAGTTAACTGCACAGGCACCAGTGCCAACACAGGTAATAATATCAGATAAGAACAGATTAAAGAAGTTTTTCTGGTTTAGCTATTTGTGACTGAAAGCCTTTTACATACTTGAGCTACAATCAATACTTTTTTATCCTACACACTTTTAAGTAAACTGCACAGTGACACCATAGTGTCTTCAGCTCTGTACAGCTCATTGCTTCCAGAGTTCACACATTCTTCCAAAAGAAAACTGAGTTTCAAGAGAAAGGTTCTCTTCTAGCAAAAGAATATTGCCTGGCTGAGAGATACTAAAGTCTAACCTTTAAAAGACACTGTTTCCTACTAGTTCTGCTCTTTTAAAGATGATAGCTTTACATAAAACTTGACACCAAGCGGGCAGCTACCCAATACAGCAGTTGTGTGCACCTGCCCTCAAATCTTCCTCTCAAGAAGTGTGGCCATGAAGGTAAGCTGCTTGGAAGAGTCTGACTGCCACAAAAAAAATTTTATTTTTATTTTAAAATTGGTCTAATAACTTGGAAACTTCTCACTGAAGAGAAAAGGAGAAAGTAGAGATGGAAGATAGCACCATTACTACCTCTTTCCTTCCCCCTTTGCTTCACCATGTCCTCCTCAAATTTTTAGTCCTTTGTTTCAATGTAATTTAGACAATATAATCAAGAAATCATGCAGTAGTGCAGCAAGCACAGCACAAATCTCTGGATTTTACATTCCATTATATCACTACTCATTCTGATACCTCTTTAAGGGCTTAAATTTTAAGTTCCTGCTGAGGAAGTAGCAAATCAAGAGTGGAGGGAAAGAACTGGTTGATAACTTAACACCCTAATGCATCTGGCCTCAGGAAGTTCACTCCACACCAGTCTCAGTAATTAGAGTAATGCAATTCCTCCAGAGGGGTTTGCAAATCTGTACAAGACATGGCAAATGAGCCCAGTCAAGTGAACAAAGTGAGTTCAAGGAAAAGGGAAGCTAATTGGTGTATCAGCTTTAACAAAAAGTCATACTTATACCACCAGAAAAAAAGTAAAAGCTAAAACACAACCACTTACCGGGCAGTCTCCATCAGGGTAATTATCAGGAATATAGACTGTGAACTTAAACACACCATCCTGGTAGAGCCCATGTCTTATGAATATTACACCAAACCACACTGCAAGTGAGAAAGTTCGCTTGAGTGAAAGAATTTAAAAATTTATATGCATAAAACAATTTAAAAAAAGTTTAAACTTACTTAAAGCTGATCGGTACGAGGGCTGCACGTAGACACCTGGCAACTTCTGCTTCACCACCAAGGTACTGCAATCAGAGTCAGCATTCAGACAGTTCCACAACCACACTGACACAGCAAACCCAGAAAGTACCACCCACAGCCCAACAGGGCCTTCTTCCACAAACTCACTCCCAGTTCCCAGGGCTGCTCACAGAAGGAGGTGACAAATATAGTGAAATCACACTGTTTCCCTCCTGCTCTTCACACCACTTAAAGACTTACTAGCACAGAACACTATTCCTCTTGATAAAACTAAGTACAGAAGCAGAAAAACACTTCTCTCACTAGATGCATTTGACATATGTCAGTAAAGAAATTTACAATTGCCTACTGAATTCCTAGTTTCAAAGTAAGAAAGAAAAATAAAATTCAATTAAGTAATTTTCAACACAGATTCAGAGTCAATTGTAATTGCTGCTGGAATGTGACCAAACTTCAATCTCAATTTTAAACAAGTAATTTTTCAGTTTTAGATGACACTATGCTGCAGATCAAGCTGAAATTAGACTGGCAACAGCCAAAACAAACAAAAAACCAAATTACTAACTTTAAAAGTTTTTCAGTTACCTGGCATATAGGTCCATTATACTGAACACTACATGCTTGCACCAATAAACAACCATCTTAAAACATTAACACAGTTCTCTGCTTACCATTTCCCTAGTATTTGTTATTACTTTCCCAATAATGAATTTGCATTATAGTACCAATATATTTCCTCAGAAGAAAAACATCTTTCTTGAATTAAAAAGTAAGGGTCAATTCCTTGAAAAAGAGATAAATGTTTTGAGAGTTCTCACTTTCAGTTTAATAGTTAAATTCAAAAACTGAGACTCAGTGTTGCATAAGGACTCCAGGGATTTCATTCCAAAAGGCACTACATACTTGGGAATCCAGTATGTCTATTACAGAGGAAGTCTCTTCAGCTTTGTAGCACTAACCAGTTATATAACCAGAAGGTTTTCAGAACAGACTTTTATGCTCCCACAGCAGCCTACAAATCAGTAGATTGGGTGAAATGAAACTCCTCCCTCATAAATTTCACATTAAAGATCACAGAAATGAATACAGATATCCCAACATCTACTTATCAACTGTATCAGGCAGTGTTCACGTGTTTCATGTGACAACTGAAGGAAGCTCCCACATCCTAGTGCCATTAGATAGCACCACATATTCATAAGCATCTTCCCACTCAACATCTGCTGGCTTCTATTTCAATACTTGTTTCAAATATTTAGTATTTCTGACCAAAAAGCCAACAGGGTAACTGGTCAGGATACCTAAACTCTAGTTTAAGTAGTAAACATTACTAATGTGTTTACTTCAAGATCAAGAAACATAATAATTCAGAGAATGAAATCTAAAAATATCCCTTAAAATCTCATCTTTCTTCCTTTCTGCCTCAAGAGATCAAGACTGCTGCTCCAGAAAAAGAACGTTATAGACAACATTTTTGTGCCCTCAAGGACAATGAGAGACACCATGCAAGAACTAGGAGGGGTTTTTTTCCCACTGAAACATAAGCCCAGTGACCTCAGAAAGATGAAAAAAGCAAAACCTACAATTCTGCAAGTAGTGAGTACTCCAAATAAAAAGGCCCATAAGAAGCATGTGTTCCATTGGTGGACTGGGAGGAGGTGGCAGGTGAAGCAGGCTTGGTTATTGGCACAGCATTCTTTGGGATAGAAGGCAACTGTTTCTTTGCAGAGGCTCGAAGGGGACTGGTTCGAAGCTCTCCACTCAATGTCTTCTCTTCAGTGTCAGATCTCTGTCAAATCAAAGGAGAAACATGAGATCACAGGCCATATTTCAGACACATTTAACATATGAACATATTTTAACACAGGTTTAAACCAAATTATGGTAAGTGCAAGTTAGGCCAATGAAACATATCTTAGGTTTTGATGATCTGTTGCTTGAGGAAGGGCTTGGAAGGGTACCCCTTTGCATTTTTTTTTTTTTTTAAGTATTCAATGCTGGATAGGAAATCTGCAGATTAGGACAAATGCCTAAGGAGGCTTATATTTATTTAGAACCTGAAACCAGACAGTATACAACATCAGCTTACAAGTCAATCTATTTCTAGCACACAGTGCATCAAGATAAATAATTTCTACTGACAAGCATCCTTACACTGTAGACTTCAAACACTCTTTAATAATGTAGTAAAACTGAGATGGAAAACCAAAGTTTTATGTATTTCACTTTCTGCCTGTGCTAAAGACATCAACAATCCACTTGGAACTGATCTTATGGCTCACTCCCACAGTGAAAGAATCACCACTCGGCACGTGTATCGAGTTTAAATGGCTTACTATAGGAACCTTTTTATGCCTTTGCTGCCTTTACTTGGAAGGAAAAAAAACCACTGTACTACTTACAGAACCCAAAATTATTCCATGGATTGACAAGACAATCATGCAGGCTACAGACTTGGGCTTAGGCTATGTGTGGTGACTAAAGGCAGGATTTAACCTACAGTATTTTCAAGGGCCCAATACCTGGACTAGTTAACAATACCTTGTGATCAAAGTTACATAATTTGCCCTAGTACGGAACAGCTGGGAAGTGATTAACCTTAAAACTCCCATGCTTTTATTGCTCCTGCAACCTCAAGTAGCAGCAGCATGATGAGGTACAGTTTTGTCAAAGCTCATTGCACGTGCTATGGCTAAGCTTTATATGAGACGCTAAAACGTCCTAAGAAGAAAGTGTTTCCACCACTTGAACAAATTTGTTTCACATTTCCTATTTAAAGATGCTTCAGATAAAAAAAAAAAAAAAATTCTGGAATAGACTCTATGCACAGGCACAGTCCAGTTAACACCGCTCAAAGCTAGTTTACACTTTTACTGAAGGTGATCACAACCCTTGGGATAAATGCACAGTAAAACACTATTTGCAGATCACCTGATGTTTTTTTCCAGCACTGCTACCACCCCTCCCAAGCATGACAACACTTTCTGGCATCCATTCATTACATACCTTGCGTACAGAACCTGTAGACATGCTCCAGAAAGGGTTCATAACGTGTATTCCAAATAAAGGGATGGAACCTTTTGGGGTCTTCAGAGTGTCCTCAGACCCTTCGGATTGACACCCTAAAAGTAAAAAGAATGAACATACATTTAACAGATAAACAGGATTCAATATATAAAGAGGATTTAAATCTAATACTGCAATCAGCATTATCTTTCTGTAACTTCAGAAGAAAACTTCATGTACATAAGACTGCCAATAGCTAAAAATGCCAAAGCTCTATTATATGCTCCAGAAGAATAACATGGCTATTTTTGCATGTGAATCTCTTCCTTCTTTCTGCTAGAAAAAGACTATATTCTGCATTCCACTTTTATTTTGCCAATGAGAAGAAAAAAAAAGACCATCTCTTGGCTCAGCACAGTTTAGGAAGATCCTCTACATGTGCAAATATTAAAGTTATCACCTCCCCATTTCAGTCCAGCACCAGACAGAACTATGACCCTGCTAAGTGCTGTCTCTCACAGACTGTTGACTCAGCACATTTCTGAAGTGTCCCAGTTTGAGAAATTCTCTGTCATTCCCAGTGACAGAGATGATCCTTTCATTGAGTTTGTATCATGTACACGTCATTTTGTTTTCATCTGCATTGGAACACCACCAGGAATAGACAAAGCCATAGAATACAGAAGTTTCTCTGTGGCTTATTTAATGGTGTCATTATGAGCACTAAGGCTTAGTGCTCTATAGATCAGCAGCCCAATAACAAGGACTTCAGCAGTATTGGGAATTTCAGTGTCATCTGCTGTGTATGTCCTTGCTTTCTTCTCTTTCTCTTTTTTTTTTTTAAAAGTCTTGCTATTGCTTGTTCAAGAACTCTGATTTACAGCACCTCTTGTCTGGCACAACCTATTGCCTCCACTCTTTTTTCCCCTCTTCAGTTCTTCTACTTTCCTTCTTCATCTCACCCTCCCATTTTTGGCTCCATCACCTAAGGTTTTGAGGCACTTTACTCAGTTTCATTAGTAGAAAGTTGCACAACATGGATCAAGAAAGCTAATGTGATATGAGAGAGACAGAGCCAGTGGCACAGGTTTCTATTTCAACACTACATTTTTACTACAGTAAGGAATGCAGCATCTGTTCACCATTGGTTTGATTACTTTATAGAGAAAATGGAAACATTATGACCAAAATCTTCCTAAAATGAAAATAAATGCCAATCTTGTTGAAAGAAAAGAAAAACAACACAAAACCCCAGACAATTTATCCAAAGAAAGTCTAGGAATTTTAAATATTTAAAAGAAACATCAATATCAAATCATGGCCTTCCAGGCTATGCAGCAGCCAAGCATACAAAAAAATGCGAGCACCTTTCAGAAAAGTGATGAAAAATAAAGCTCAAGCACTCCAATATACAACAGGTTCCTCCAGGTATTTTTTCCTCTTCAGCAGCCAGAGTTCCACATCATTCTGTGCCACTGAAGAGAGAAAGTCAAAGCACAGCTACTGCCCTGTGAGAGCAGGGAGAAGATGTTTTCACTTTTCCCCATCTCTTGTCTAGAAAGCAGAGTCATGCCAGAGGGTGTACCACAGGCCTTTTCCATCAAAGCAGCCAGACTAAGTAAGACAGGAAGACACTGGGCCAGGAAGGTACGAGACATTTCCTCGGGAAACTCTGGTGCAACGCGAGGGTGGAGGAACTGACGCACAAAGCACCTGAGCGCTCCAGCTCTGACAAGAGGGAAAAGTGCTGCAAGTTGAAGTACAGGTTGGAAGACAATTAGCTGGAATCTGGAGTGATTACGGGATTGGGGCAGGATTAGCTTGTTTGTTTTAGGCTGGTGTTTTTTATGACTAGGTAATACAAGCTGCATTATCCCAGAACCAGAGATAGAAGAAAAGGAGCCAGCAGGACAAAGAACAGCATACGTAGGTAAAAAACAGCCCAACCTATTCCCAGAGAAACAGGGAACTTTTCTAGCTTGTTAACTGATGTTAGGTGCAGCTCAGTCACCTTTCAGAAGGCAGCTATGTATCTCAGTACACTTCCAGCTTTGCTTATTTGCATGCTATTAAGAGCAAATAAAACATTATTTTAGCTCTAGTTAAGCTAAAGAATATCTTCTACAGGTTGTCTTACATAGACTTTTTTATCCTGTTGCTTGCCAGCTATAAATCATACATAGCATCATCCTAGGTTTATTATTAAACTGCCTCCAGCCTCATACACCTGTTAAAATACTGTTTACATTGGAGAACTCAGAACCTCAGAGTACAAGTTTCCCAGAGGAATGCCATTAAATAAGCTTTTCAAGATGTTTTAAGAGTTTATTTCTTATCACATTCACTCCCACACAGTGTGGAAATGGAAAACCCTAGCTCTAAAGGGAACTTATCCACAACTGCTTATGCTCTCTAGTACCTTCACCTTGCAATTTACCACCCATCACTAATCACAGAAACAATTAAAATCAGTATTTAAAACAATAACCAAGTAACAGTAAATTTACATTAGACTGCCTATCCTACTTCTCACTATGTCTGCAGCAGACAAAGGAAAGCCAAGTCCTGATACCACTAAGTGGAATTTCTAGGCAGTTTAGGCATTCATTCCTATACAGGGCTCAGTGTCACTCCAAGACACTTACCGTTATGGCATCTTCCAGTGCTATAACTACTAAAACCATCAGCTTCTCAAAATAACCCAATAATCTCTCCTCATTTTATGGAAAGGGAATAAAAACATTCAAAATCATCTCCCTATCTCTCCTTTCACACTGTCAACACTCACAGTACCTTATCCAGAAGAGGCTTGATAATGTGCCACTCAATAATACGTTCTACTGATTTCTCCTGCTTGAAGAATAGCAAGTAACAGCAACCCTCCTGAGTTGTCCTCCTCCCATGGCTACCTTCTTCCCTAGTGCTTTCTTTTTAGCAAAACACCAACTAAAAAAAGACAACACAAACTTCTGAAGAAACACTACTTCAAATACTGCTTCATGGAAAGGCTTTTTAAACTTATCCACAGCACCATACTGGGACCAAAAGGCACCTGTTGCCAGGCATAACATCACATTCTCCAGGTATGCAATACATGCCAGCAGTCAGAACAAGTGTGAAGTCATCTGATACTTCAGCAGCACTCTAAAAGACTTCAAAAAAACAAAGTTATCACTAGCAAGACCATAACATTTAAGTTCTTTGCTTCTGCACTTTTCCTTCCCTACATTAGATATTCTCATTAAAAAAAAAGTCTCATTTTACCCAGTGTTGCACTAGATGTCATACTTTTCTCCTATCACCAAGAGAGTTATTTGATCAAACACACTAAAGCAATGTGAAAAAAACTTTATCTGCCTGGAACAGAGCACTCTTCTGAAGATTTTCTGGAAACGTCAACAAATCAAAGGGAACCACTCCTATATCTGAGAGCAAACTGAGCTACTTCAGCAGAGCACCTGAGAACAGTTGCATACACAGTATTTCGTGCTTGTCCAGCTACCGCAGCTGTCAGTTCACACTGGAACTTATTTCTCCGCAGCACAGCCACTCCTGACCTCTTTTGGAGCCAAGGCCCTCCTTCACCCACACCTTAACGTGCCGGACAGCAGGGGAGCCGCTGGCGGCGCTGAGCAGGAACACTGACCAGTCAAGCCTGTTCGCCGACGCTTCTTCCACAGGCGGGTTACACGTTCCATACCGACACCTGCTACTACGAGTTCAGTCCTCTAGGAAACTGAAATTCACCCCAACGAGACCTGTCCTTAGACACAGCAGCCTAAGGGATATGGGGTGCTGGTCGGCCGAGTCCCCCAGCACAGGGCGCTCCCGAGGGACCCGTCAGCCGGGGGTCACGGGAGGTTAAGAGCAGTCCTGCGAAGCCGGAGCGAGGCCCGCGGTGTTCCCCGCCGAGGCCGCAGCCGTGCCGCAGCGTGGAGCCGTTCGCAGGGCGGGGAGCAACGGACAGAGGGCTGGGGCCGGCGGGCCGGGCCCCGCTGGCAGCCGCCCCGCGCCTGGCGCTGCCCGAGCCCGCGGTGCCTCGCGCGCCCGCGCGGGCAGCCCCAACGGGCCGCGCCCGCCCAGCCCCTCCCGGCGGCGGGTGACGGCGCCGCGGGCGCGGACACCGCGCAGCCCCTCAACCACAGAACAGCCCCGCCGCCCTCCCGCGCCGCAGGGACGGGACCCCCGCCGCGGGGACGGGACCCCGCGCCCACCGCCTCCGTTCGGCCCGGGAGGCTCAGCCCGGCAGGGCCGGGCGCTGTGGCCCCTGTCGCTTACCCACCGAGGCTCCACCGCCCGCCGCGCAGCCCAGCCCTCCGCCGCCGCCGCCACTGCTCCTGCTACCCCCGGCACAGCCCCATTTACCGCCCGCCCTCGGCCTCGAATCCAGGATGGTGAGGGAGAAAGGGACCACAGTGAGATCATCTGTCCAACCTCCTGCTCGAGCAGAATTGAAAGGCACAGGCACAGGGTTCAGGTCCAGACAGCTGTGAATATCCCCAGTGAGGGGGTTTTCCGCAGCCTCTGGCCACTCCGTTCAGTGCTCGGGCACTGCACAGCACAGCAGCCTTGCCATGGCCAGTGGAACTTCTGGGCACTGGCTACTGCCCTTCCTCTTGTGCCATTGCTGGCACCAGGAGCAGAGCCTTGGTCGCTGCTCGGGTCCTCGCTGCAGACAGGCTGACAGGGCTGGTGGTTCCTCTCAGCCATTCCTCAAAGGTGAACAGCCCTGGCCTCTACCTTCTCTTGAGTGAGAGATGTTCCACTCTTGATCGCTCTCGTTGATGGACCCGCCCAGAGAGCTCCATACTCCGGCGCTGAGGAGCCCAGACTGACCCAGCGACTCCAGATGTGCCTCAGCAGGCGACAGAGGGCAGATCACCCTGACCTGCTGGCAAATGCTCTTCTAAGCACCCAGGATCCCACTGCCCTTACTGGTCACAAGTACACTCTGCTGGCACATTTAAAAACTCATTTTTAAATTAAAAATACCAGCTTCTGATACTGTTGTGAGCAGGATACACATACTGAAATTTATTAATAATATACATACATACATATATATACAAATATAACCTCTAAAATCTGCTTAGTAAAAGGAGAAAAGAACGAACCTCAGGAGTTGTTATTTGTAATTAGACTTTCTGAGCCCACTAACAATTCAAAGAGTGCTATACAGAAAGTAATTTGTCGGTTATGGACAGACAAAAAATCCATGTTATCTGAGTATAAAAATTACAGAGAATTTTAAAATCAATGCATGTAGGTGGATTTATTTTGTTCTCAGCTATGAACAAAATACCAGTTAAGGTTATTGCTTGTCTCAATTATTGAACTTCTATCCCCTTGTCCTGAAATGCCACTGAAAGACTTCATTCAGTTAATAATGTTATTATTCTGGCTAAACTACTGTCTCAAGTTTCTAAAACCTTGCAATTCCTGTTCTTCAGTGTTTCAAATGCAAGCTCTTGCCTGTACTGAAGTGCTGCACAACTTCCTTAGGCTCACAGCCTGAACTTATCTGCCTTCCACTGACATTGCAGTAGTAGTCAGCTCACTGTTACCTCTTTTTTTCATAACTTCTTTCCTGCTATCTATTTTCTTTTCCTGCTCTTAACTCTTCCCACCAACTCTCCTTTGAAGGTTGTGCATCCAGATTTTTTTAAATGTGGTTTCCTCCATCAGTGGGCTTAGACCAAACCATTCCTCAAAAATGTCTTTCCATAAGGTGCTGTCCTCTGGTGAGGAATGAAAGGGAAATAAAACCTCCACTTAATGTTTTGAGATGTCATCGATCTTATCCTGAAAAATTCTGTGGCTTGAACATTTTTAAAGTTGATTTACATGTTCAGATGTTGCAAAACTATTTTTTAAATGGGAATAACATTTTCACCTTGGTATGAAGGATTTGTGAGGAATTTTACCAGCCTTGAACAACACTGTTAATTCTCCAAACCCACACAGTCCCAAGTTTCCTATTTAAACTAGAGATGATTCTGACAAGGAAAAAGCCTTTTTTCAATAAATCTAAATGTTCTTAGATTCCCTTCCTAGTAAACCAAAGGAAAATAATCCACTTAAAAACTTTTGTTTTTTGGGAAAAGGTGGGGATTAATCAGACCTAATGCTTTTGTATATTATTTATCTCATGAAAGATTTCTTTAAATATATGGTACCAGCAAACATTGTATGATTAATGCATGTCTACATAAGACACCTTTAGATACCCTTTAGATAACCCTGTTTCCTACTTTAGATACTCTGTTTAACCCAGAATTTAAAAAATTTATAGGAATTTTTCCAGAAAAATTTATGTTCCTACCAAAGCCATATACATACTCATAATCCAACCCTCAAAATTTCCCAAGCATTTTTCCTGTGCCTTTTGTGGAAGAAGGAAAAGGGTTATCCATTCATTGAAGGCATGGTCAATGTGATGCTTTAATTGTTCATGGGGGAAGACTCTGGATATTTCTGTACGGACCAAAATTTCCTTTGGGTGGCTGTGTTTTGAGAAGAAATCTGAGCAAAAAAAGAGACGAGGAAAGATAAAGTAAGTCTGTAATTATCTGGGGCCCTGGACCACTAGATGGCCTGCAGCTGCCTCCTCACAGCAGCCCCCCGGGCAGAAGGGGAAGGAGCCCCCCCTGGCAGGAGCACAGCGTGCGCTGCTGGAGGGAAAAGGTGACCAGCCTCTGCGCCCGGGGCTCAACCTAAATTAAAGCCCCAAAGTGGTTCTACAGGGAGGCTGGATAACCTACATAACCTTACTTGAAAATTTAAATTGAATCAACAGGACTTCTTCTTCCTGCAATGAACATGAAAGATGGAATTTAATTTTTTTCAAAGTAAAAGCAAATTAAAAACATAGTTAAAACGCAGCTCTCATTGCCAATGGGGCGCGCGGGGACGCACGCCATTGGTCAGTGCGCCCGAGAGGCCGCCTGGGGCGGGGCCTTGGGCGGGGCCTGGGGCCTCCTCCCGGCTGCTGCTGAGGGAGGCGGGTCGGCAGCGCCGGCCGGGCTGGCTGGGAGATCCCGAGGAGCGGCACGAAAGGCGGTATCAGCCGTGACAGGGAGGACACGTTCCCGCACCGGACAGCGAAGGGCAGAGGCACAGCGCTGCAGCTCGGTGAACACCGTGTGTGCGTGCCTGGAGGCATCCACTGAGCCTCTCCAAAATTTGGAACTAACGTTGTCTGTATGAGCCAAGAACTCCAACCTCCTACTAGAGGTGACGTAATCAGTCTCTGACTTTCGTCACTCCTTATCGCCGGCTACTAAAAATGGACATTTAAAAAATATTTTCAACCGTTTGTGGTTGGTTTGTTTGTTTGTTTTCCTCACAGAATCACAGGATGGGTGAGGGTGAAAGGGACCACAGTGAGATCATCTGGTCCAACCTCCCTGCTCGAGCAGAATTACAAGGCACAGGGCACAGGGCTGTGTCCAGACAGCTGTGGAATATCCCCAGCGAGGGAGGCTCCGCAGCCTCTGGCCACTCTGTTCAGTGCTCGGGCACTGCACAGCACAGCACGCCTTGCTCATGGCCAGGTGGAACTTCTGGGCATCATTCCTGCCCTTCCTCTTGTGCCATTGCTGGGCACCAGGAGCAGAGCCTGGTCGCTGCTCGGGGTCCTCGCTGCAGACAGGGCCGGACAGGGCTGAAGGTTCCTCTCAGCCATCTCCTCAAAGGTGAACAGCCCTGGCCCCCTCACCTTTCCTTGAGTGAGAGATGTTCCACTCCCTTGATCGTCTTCGTTGGATGGACCTGCTCCAGGAGCTCCATGACTCCGGCGCTGAGGAGCCCAGAACTGGACCCAGCACTCCAGATGTGCCTCAGCAGGGCTGAGCAGAGGGGCAGGATCACCCCCTGACCTGCTGGCAATGCTCTTCCTAAAGCACCCCAGGATCCCACTGCCCTTACTGGTCACAAGAGTACACTTGCTGGCACATTTAAAAACTCATTTTTAAATTAAAAATACCAGCTTCTGATACTGTTGCTGAGCAGGTACATACACATACTGAAAATTTATATTAATAATATATACATACATATATACATACAAAATATACCTCTAAAATCTGTTGAAGAAAAGGAGGAAAAAAGAACGAACCTCAGGAGTTAGTTTTTATTTGTAATTAGACTTCTTCTGAGCTCACTGGAACAATTGCAAAAGTGCTATACCAAACAGAAGTAATTTGTCAAGGTTTGGAAGGTGACAACAAAATCCATGCTATCTCGAGTATAAAAATTACAGAGAATTTTAAAAATCAATGCATGTAGGGTGGATTTATTTTTGTTCCTAAGCTATGAACAAAAATACCATGTTAAGGTTATTGCTTTGTCTCAATTATTGTAACCTTCTCCTATCCCCTTGTCCTGAAAATGCCACTTTAAAGACTTCATTCAGTTAATAACGTTATTATTCTGGCTAAACTACTGTCTCAAGTTTCTAAAACCCTTTGGCAATTTCCTGTTCTTCAGTGTTTCAAATGCAAGCTCTTTGCCTGTACTGCTGAAGTGCTGCACAACTTCCCTTTAGGCTCACAGCCTGAATTATCTGCCTTCCACTGCTACGTGCAGTAGTAGCAGTCACTTGTTACCTCTTTTTTTTCATAACTTCTTTCCTGCTATCTATTTTCTTTTTCCTGCTCTTAATCTCTTCCCACCAACTCTCCTTTGAAGGTTGTGCATCCAGATTTTTTTTAAAATGTGGTTTCCTCCATCAGTGGGCTTTTCAGACCTAACCATTCCTCAAAATGTCTTTCCTGTATCAGGTGCTGTCCTTGCTGAGGAATGAAAGGGGATAATGAAATCCTCACTTACATGCTTTGCAGATGTCATCGATCTTATCCTGCAAAATTCTGTGGCTTGAACATTTTTGTGTTGACTGTACATGTTCAGGATGTTGCAAAACTATATTACAATGGGAATAACATTTTGACCTTGGTATGAAGGATTGTGAGGAATACTTTATCAGGCCTTTGAACAAACACTGTTAATTCTCCAAACCCACCACAGTCCCAAGTTTCCTATTTTGCTAACTAGAGGAATAAGATTCTGACAAGAAAAAAAGCCTTTGTCTAATAAATCTAAATGTTCTTTAGATTCCCTTCCTAGTCATACCAAAGGTGAAATAATCCTACTTAACAAATCTTTGTATTTTGATAAGTTTAAGAGATTAATCAGACCTAGAATGCTTTTTGTATATTATTTATCTCATGAAAGATTTCTTTCACTATGGGTGGTACCTGTAGCAAACATTGCATGATTAATGCATGTCTACATAAAACACCCTTTAGATACCCTTTTTAGATAACCTTGTTTCCTACTTTTAGATACTCTGTTTCACCCAGAATTCTAAATATTATAGGGAATTTTTCCAGAATACCTATGTTCCTACCCAAAGCCCATACATACTCATAATCCAAACCCCAAATTTGCCAAGCACTTTCCTGTGCCTTTGTGGAAGAAAGAAGGGTGCTATGGCCATATCATTGAAGGCATGGTCAATGTGATGCTTAATTGTTCAGTGTGGGAAGACTCTGGATAGTTCTGTACGGACCAGAATTTCCCCTTGTGGTGGCTGTGGTTTTGAGAAGAAATCTGAGCTAAAAAGAGACGAGGAAAATAAAGTAAGTCTGTAATTATCTCGGGCTCGGCACCACTAGATGGTGTCCTGCAGCTGCTCTAGTCTCACAGCGCAGCCCTCGGGCAGGTACAGGGACAGGAGCCCCTCCTTGGCAGGAGCACAGCGTGCGCTGCAGGACAAACGAAGGACCAGGCTCTGCGCTCCTGCTCAACTCTCACTGAAGTCCCCAGTGGTTCTACAGGGAGGCTGATAACCTACATAACCTTACTTGATAATTACTGACATCAACAGGACTTCTTCCTGCAATGCAAAGGTGAAAGATGGCATTTAATTTTTTTTTCAAAGCTAAAAAGCAAAATTACAAACATAGTTAAAACCTGGAATATATTTCTTTTGTACTTTCAAGCACAATCCCGTTGTGATTTGTATACTACAAGAACATTCTATCAGCACTTTATAAAGCAACCTAAGTAAAAATAAAAGCAGCAAAGTAAATAGTTTAGATTTTTGTTTCCTTTTTTGCCTTGGTGAAAATGGTGTGTTGTTTTATAAAGAGATTGTTTTAAGTTTCTCCATACTAGTCTTCATTTGCATAATTGCTGATAGCAAGACATATCCTTTCAGTAAAGGAGAGAGAAATTATCAGATCTCTAAAATATGTTGAAAAACCTACAAAAAGTGAAAATGGGTGTTTTCAATTTAAATGTATCTAGGAAGCAGTGGATGGAAGGAGGTGATTCACGCTGCACAGCAGTGCAAGTTATCTGTAGGGAGGAAGACATCAGGTCACAGTTCTTCCCTCATTCTGAAGCACAATAGTACAAACAATAATTAAACAAACTGTTTGGAATAGATACCTGCTGGTAAGGCTGGAGCTATTGCATGGCTCTAACCCTTCAGTGGCAATGCCAGGAACAGACCAGAGAGGCATTTGCTTTGGGAAGACCTTCCTGAAACTCATTGCCTGAAACGTGGATTCACTGTCAGGCCTTCATGGCTTGACAGAAAATGCTGCCCAGATTCCTGCTACATGTGCTGGGTTCAGCTGATTTGGCTCATTGCTCGGTTTGAAATCAAGTTAACAAAGTGTAAGAATGAAAACATTAATTTTAAGCTCATTTTTTTCAGAACACTTTGGAAACTAACAGCAAATCAAACACAAATCCATCTTCTTAGTTTACACCTAATAATGGGATATTTCTCTATTTTCTTAAAACAAGCATAAAGATGGAAACTTTTTCTACTAGTAGTGTTGATGCAAGACGATGCACTTATTTTTCCTATTTTCTTTTTTTTCTTTTTATTACGATGGAATTGCTAGAATGGATGCAGCTATAGCTGCACCAATATAAAAATGCTTTTGATTGCATATCTATTTTCCCTGAGGATGAGGTAAGATGGAACAGCACTAACTGCATCATTAAAATTTGTCCTTTAGTTCTTAGGGTAGAATCACAGGACCTACTGTTAGTCTCTGCTCAGTCAGCAGGAAACTATTATAACAAGGACAAAATATTAAATTTATTTATTCCCATAGAAAGCCTCCTGTCTTCTTAGACTCACTTAATATAAAAAGCATACATTTGTGTATAATATTCAGACACTTCTGCATTTGCATGGCTGTCAGTGTGTTTCACAACACGAGAGATTGACTGTATTAATGGTTCCTGACTAGCAGAAGCTCCTATCAATGACTAATTAAAGATCAGATCATAGCCTTCAAACTACACTTTCTTCAACATGTCTTGCACTGAGGAAAAATACATTAAACATTTAAATCTGAATGTATTTTAGATTCCTTAATTTATGAACTAGAAACCTCAGTTACTCTGAGTCCAACTGTGCAGAATTCAGAACCATGAAACTTATAAAACTGACTTCCTGTACTCTTTTATTCCTTTTTATTTGCTTTCCTAATAGCTCTTATTTGAATGGTAAGAATTACAGTTCTAAGATGAATTTGGGTTCTGCACAGTATGATTTTGAAAGTAATTTCCTATTATGAGGAGAGAAAGGACTAATTTATCACCATTTTTAAAAAAGTTGAATGCTTGAGTCTGACTAGAGGCTTATAATGTCAGAATAAACTCCAAAGGAAGACTTAGATCCCAATTGTACTGGTTTTCTACTTACTTGCTTCTAGATAAAACATCCCAGGAAAGACAGGTGGGTGAGATGCACTCTATTTGTTAGTCACACATTTTGAAAATATGTTCCTTAGCTATCAAGATCATACAAATCCTGTTTGTAAATGCTAAAATGTAAAATTAATATTAAAACTACGTATCTATACAACATATTTGTAATAGAGACATTGTCAGGATAAAAGCCTCTATATTTAATCCCTACCTTTGAATGTCTACTGGTGAATTCCTCCTTTTAGAATTTTCACAGCTGTTCATTGAGAACTTTTTATAAGCTGTTAATCAGACAAACTAGACTTACAGCTGTAATTAATATTTCCTTATGCATAAAGGTTTTTTTTCCTCAATATCTTCCTTTAATGGAACATTTTGAATCATAATAACATAGAACAAACTTTTAAACAAAAATGTATGTAATTCCACACTCTCAAGGGTAACTAAGATTACAGATTAATCAAAATGAATAATCTTTTTGAAAAATCAGTTTTGCAGAGAATAGTTATTAAAGTGCATCTGTATGAGACAACTTTGGCAAATCAATGAACACAGTCCATGTAAACAAGCTTTGATCAGCAGTTTCCACAATATCATTATGAACTCCAGTGTTTGCTGTAATGGTATGATATGATGAGTGAAAGGCAGACAAAAAACAATTCATAATTTTCAGATGGAAAATCACAGTTAATTTGTTGACTGAAAAATAACTACATAAATTCAGAGATGATAAGACATAATAAAGTAGGACTATTCTTTTCTCCACTCACACCTTGAGCCATATTTCTACACAAAAGTCACTTTCCTCCTTTCATCTTCTTATTGCTTTCCTGGTAAAGTGACATATTAAGCAGGTAAGTAAGTGGTTGGTAAATTTAAAAAGCTGAATATTTAAAAAACTTAGCGGATGACTGATCAAAGAACTGAATATGAAGAGTAAAGACTGGGGAGAGAGGGTGAATATGCAAAGGAAGTTTTCACATTTGGCAGGGAACAGCTACGAACAGCTACCAAGGGTTGCAGCTCAGTTAATGAAGTTCCAAACAGAGATGATGTTGAGCTTAATTAAAAGGTTGCCACTGAGCAGTGTCTTACAGCCCACATCTCCAACTCCTGCCATACTATCCTGTCTCTAGGGCTGCACCACCCTTCAGTGATCCAGTCCCCATTTCCAGCTGCCCTGCCATCCATCTAACCTTGGTGATCTCAGTATTCCAATGAAGGACAAGCTTGTGAGAAGGACACTTTCTCTTCCTTCCATCTCTCTAAACAGAAACTGTAGCTGATGCTACTGACTTTGAGTTTATAACTGGGAGAAGTTATGTTAGCAAACATAAAGGGCTGAATGGAAACTAAGAAACACCCTTCTCCCTCATACACAGTTTTTTTTTTTTTTCCCTCCAGTTCTATATTCTGTGTATACATTTTTGGCTCAAACTAAACACCGTAGTAGAGAGTATATATTTAGAAGATTGCATATAAGGAAAACATTTATTACATTACATCTTTCTAAGAGCTAGACTGAGCACACAGGGAAAAAGAAAGACCAGCAGCTGAGCATCTTCCCACAGGCTGCACACCGGGGACAGATATCAATGTGCTAGGGATAGATGTCAATTCTTTCCCTGGAAACAGGCAGATAGGAGCTGGTTATGTCTCAGATTTGTTATTAAATTTTTAGGCAACACAAGCTGTCCACAAGCTGGGTAGTGCAGGAAGGTAAGATTTGGGTTCTGCTGCAAATGGATCCCTTCAGTGAGCGGGAGAGGAGCAAGAACACTGACTCAGACTGTCTTGGAATTGCAAGTGGACTCAGAATCTGGCTATCCAGTTATAGCTGAAGAACCTCAGAAAAATGAACACTGGTAGATGAAAAATCAAATATTTGCTCAGTAGGAAGCAATTTCAAGTCAAATGAGGTTGCCGTTGGCTTCTACTGCATCATAGCCAGGATATAGAAACCTCAGTCAGCCTCTCAGTTTGGACTATTCACAGCCAGTTTGACTAGTCACAAATTAATGCTTTAAGGACATTTCAGATCAAATTTTAAAAATCAACAAATTTCCTGTCAACTTCAACAAGATTTCAGTTGAGATATTTCCTCTATGAATAAGAACTTAGGTTGGCAAAAAAAAATCTTTAATAGAACATCTCTGTCCCCATCTGTTTCAAGTGGTTTATTTTTTACCTGAATTTTGGTATCTTTTCTGTGCTATCTGCAACCTTTTCTTTGTAAATAAGTGTAATTTTGTATCTCCCATTCAGTTGTATCTGTTTCCTCAAAGTAATACTTTAATTCAATCTTATCTTCTATACATTTGTCAGTTACTAAATCCAGAAGAGGTTGGGAGGTATAATTTTTCTTCCTTTTTAAGGGACACAAGTAATGTCTCTGCAGCTCTGAAATCTGGCTTGGCTGTTTGTGGTTTTATTACACAGCATTTCATTCTAAAAAGCAACAGTGTGAACTGAGATTAGATTTAAACTGAGTCTTTCCAAACATCATGAGAATTCTTCTGTCAAATAAAACTTTCATCTTAATTATCTCTAATAATTTCCACTTTGCAAACATAAGGTCCCTTAATGCCTTTGGAAAATGAAGATTATGAGAAAGAGAATATAAAAAGATAAACGTCTCATTTTGCAGAATTTTAAATACCTCCTTTCAGATAGTAAATCTAACATTAATTAATACTAGGGTATAATATTAGATTTCTCTCTTTTATGAAAATCCTGGAGAGAACATTCCCTAGTGTAGTGTTTTCTGTGTTATTTTATATATTGGTTCAAATTTAAAGCCAAGAATATTGCTGAAAAATGTCAAGTAACTTATTCAATAGTCAAGCAAAGAACTACTGTCACAATTTAATTAATTTTCATTATTTAATTATAGACTATGTCATTATAAATTAATTTTTATTTTCAATCCTTCTGAAATCCTGCTCACCAGAGTTTTGAACACAGGCATGTGGTTTGAGTATTTGACAGAATATAATTTCTGGACAGAAATTCCCCATTTTCTTTAATTTATGACAGCCTCAGTGTGTATGTCCATTCACAAGTCTGTGTATGTAAATGCACAGAGTGCAAATTCAAACACATCAATACCTTTCTTAAGTAATTATGGCAGCTGCACACCAAGCCACATTGTATTCTTAGATAAACTAATATTATTTTTCCTACTGCAATGTATAATTCAATATGCTAATTTGTCTGAAACTAAAATATCTCTACAAAAAATACAGGCAACATTTTTGTTTTATAACTGCTGCTACTTCCTGTTGTAAATCACATAAGGATGCTCTTGGAAAGGAACATACAATGGTTGGTGTACAGAAAGGAGAACACGAGCCAACATCCAGACAATAGCAACACAGCAGCTGTACTTCCATGTGGGAAAACCATCATACACACAATAGTCAACATTTCTTCTTAACACTCATTATATTTATAGAGCCAAATCAGCCACCATGGCAAAATAAACATATTTAAAATTAAGATATTTTTAATATTAGAGATTAGGAATGATCAAAACCCACCATGAAGACAAGAAAATGAAACTCTCCTTTCTTCCCCTCTGAGTGTTTTTGTGATTAATCTGAAATAAGGATTTTTTTTTTTTTTCAAGGCAATCTTTAGGGCATGTTGTTGAAGTTTTCTGTGGCTATAATATGGCCTAAAATTAGCTAAGTAGATGTGCATTTTTTACCTTACCCCACCAAAAATAGAGAGAAACAACAAAAAATACCCAACACAAAACAAAAACAAAACCAGAAAATCCCACAAACAAAGAAATCCCCAAACCCCAGAAACAAACAAACAACTCCCTCTACAGACATGTGTTAAGGCAAAATAAAGTTCTTTATGAACAGTAATGCAGATTAATGGTTTGATCTCACTGTAAAATTATTTCCTCCCAAACAATGAAAATAGATAATTTTCTATCTTTATACCCTTTATATAAAAAGCACTTGAAAGACATATGGCTCCTCTGCATCCTTGAATTACAGAAAGGATGAGTTTGGAATGGTACTCTGGAGATTGGCCCAATCCTCCTGCTCAGTAGCAGGGCTGTCTGGAGCAGACGGCTCAGGACCACATCCAGCAGTGGATATCTCAATATCTCAATATCAAAGATGGAGAGATGCTAAAACCTTTCAGACCAACCTGTTCACTACTTGATCTCCTTCACAAGACCTCAAGCTTCATAATCTGTCTGCAGTGAACAGCTATTTGGGGCAGAACACAGTATGAAACCAAAGGTAAATTATGGAAGAGGACAGGATGGGAAACTGTTTTATACAGAAAAAAAATATTGTGCAAACTGTAAAAGCCATGCAGACTGCTGGAAAGATCTTCAGTTGTCTCAAACTTAAGAGAAAAAACTCTCATCTCCCTTTCCTGCTCACTCGATCTCCAGCTATGAGTGTTTAACTACCTGAAGGAAATGCAGGTGCTTTTACAATTTCCTTTGCTGAACATTTTGTCATTCAGGAAGGATAATCAAAGTCCTGAGTTAGGATAAATCTGTACTGCTCTGTGGAATGCAAGATCATTCATGAAGCAGAAGCAGCCCAGGCAAGCCATGTTGTGGCACCTGGCTGGAGTGTTCTGATACCCAGAGCCCACATGGCACGGCTGGGGTCTGAGCACACAGCCCAGCTGAGCCCCACTGCACACACTGGCACATCTAGAATTTTTTTATATCATGTTTTATATCATGGGTTGGTAACAGACATAATACATTTTTCCCTGAGAAGTAATTTACAAGCCTACTTGGGTAATAGAAATGTTTAATCTGTTCACAGTGGTCAATAATAATCAAGATATGTAGTTAAAGGATGATCACAACTGCTTCACAGATATGCTCAAAAATCCAAACCAAACACTAAATGAAAAAATATAAATGCAGTCCTCTTATAATTAAAAAAACCCCAACCAAATCAGAATTCAAAAAGCTCAATATTAGCTGCTCATTACAACATCTATCCCTCCTTGTCCCCTGGAAAAGAGGTTAACTTTCTACAAAACACTGTTTAGATAACTGATGTCATTACTTACCTGTGAGAAAAGCAGAGCCCTGTACACATAGAAAGCTGGTGGAGAGACCAGGAATATGTTAACGGATCTCTTAATTTTGCTAACGCTACTGAGAAAGAACTTAATTACAAGACAATAAAAAAGAGCAAAAATTCTGGGAGATAAATATCTTTAATCTAGTGTGGAAAGCCATAAAAAGAACTAATTTCAAATAAGATATTCAGTAAATATTTTAATAGTGAGAGTGATTAACCACTTTAGCTACTGTATGGAGTTATATCCCTTGATTTCTACAAAGTGAGCTTTGAAATCTCACAGTATAATACTTCTTAAAATCTTGCTACTTGGGTTCAGTATCACATTGACTGGATGAATTGTAATTGCCTACCAGGAGGTGACTTATTACCCCTTTTTGGGACTTATGTGAATTAATGAGCACCCCATTAACTGTCCCTATGTTAATATTACAGCTCATCACTCTCTCTTTCTATATCTGAACACTATTAGATTGAGTTCATACAAATAAAAATATATGCTCAAGGTCAACAGCTTTAAAGCATTAGCAGTTCCTCTGGCCTACCAACAGAGTCCCAGTTAAGCTCAATGAAGGACTTTGAATAAAAATAGGAAAGCTGAACATAGACATAGTCTCTCATATGGAATTTTAGCCTAGGTTTTAATTTTCTTTAAAAGAAACACTAAGCACTTTCTCTTTGGAATACATTTAAATATGAAGTAGTTTAGGCTCCTAACGAGTATGCCACTGAGATGGAATCACCCCAAAAGTATGGGCTGGTAATTATTATCACATGGCAGTGACTGATTTATTAACTGTGCAGTGAAGGAGCCGAGGTTTGTGTTACAGGGATAGATTCCTCATTTTTACTTCCACCATCCATCATAGTAGAATCTACTGGAAAATGGAGTACAAATCATTCAGGAATTTACAACAGTCAGTTGAGCTAGTTCTGTGCTATATCATTTCTGGAAATGAATGCCTTTCTTTTGCACCTTAAGGGTTGCTCATATGCACAAATAGCCCCCCTTTTTCTGTTTCTGAATCACAGTGTCCAGCCAATACAAAAAAGATTATGAGGTATGAAAACTGCACATATCTCCACCACAGAACAATAACAAGATCTATACTTTGATTTCCTGGGAAATAAAAATTGTAGCTATACTTCCTGTCAGCCCATTCCTTTGAACGTGTTCTCTTCATAATTTGGATTTTGAATCAAGTTTAAATGGCAGTTAAAAATCGTATGTGGCAGTACACAATGAAATTTAGCTTGACAGCCTGGACATCAAAACTAAAAATAAATGACTTCACATCCAAATAATAAGTAATAACAATGTTAGCCTGCATAAGAATAGCAGGACTGGATTCAAATACAATATTAATTTTAGGTATATGAGTGACTAGGGAGAGACAGAGGCAAAGAAACAAATCCTTCATATAGCAATAGTCTCTTCTTATCCCCCAGGCAACTGGCTGCTTTTCACCTCGGCGGCGGAGCAATTATGTGGCATAATGACTGCAGTGCAAATAAGCAGAGAGATTTTATTAAACCAAATGAGCAAATCATCTGCGTATTATTGCGATTTGATTGACAGTGACAAGTGTCGAGCAGACACGGATGTGAATATGATAAAGAAGCTTGCAGGAAAGCTCTTGATAATGTTACTCTTGATAAAGTTGCTCTGCAAACCTCTCTAAGTAAATAAAGGGGAAGGAATATGATGCATATTAATTCGCATAGTTTGCAACCTGCCACAGGACTAGAGGAAAAGTTGCAATAGGTTCAGCACATGGCATTTCATATGAATTCTAAAATTGCATTTATGAGTCTCATAGACTTTACAATAATATATTAATATTAAAAGTAAAGGTCATTCCACATAACAGTTAAGCTGCCTGAGCTTCAACCTTTATATCAATAACAGACTCAGGCTGAGGGCATGAGGAGAAGGAAAACAAGTGGAATGATCTGAATAAATGTAAAATGTTACTTAGAAACATTGCTGCCTTTTGCTGGGATGTCCATTTACATGTTTGTACTTCCAGTGGGCAATTACGCTTCTGACAGGCCTGTCATCAGAATGATTAAATCAATACCTTTCTTATGGGAATGTGATTCATTGGCATGGGCCTTCAGGCCTCCAGGTAAGCCACTCTCACATTAATGACTGCCTTATGACATCATAGCTGCACACAGTCCAAAGTTTCACATCATTGCAGGCAGCGTGGAACTTTGGATAATTGCTTTTGGCACATGGAATGAATTAACCAAGGTGACTGGGAAGCTTTGACAGCAACACCCATGGAAGAAAAGCAGCAGGAATAAAATCTACTGTGCTGCAAGGGCACTAACATCATTAATAAATTTGGGCTTACAAGTTGAAATTGTTTTAGTGGATAAACCATGTGATAAATAGGTCTTTTCTCTCCACTCCTTCATATTTTTTATTACTTCAAATTTGCATGTGAACAAGCCACAGCGTTATGCCACACTTCAGTGAACATTCTTTTGCTATCAAGTACCATCAAGTTGAAGATTTCCACTCTTTGAAAAAGAATCATAACTGAGAGGAAATGTTCTTGTCATATGAAGTACACTGTAAAATGTGGAAAACATTTTTGATTTATGTTGTAATAGTGATTTGAATATCTATTTGGACATATTTCAAAGGGCTCAGCTTTGCAAGGTTCTGCATAGCCTGAGCTCATTCTTGTGCTGTGCTTTAACTGTGCAAGTAAACTTCAGCATTCAAGAGCTGACATGCTCAGAATAACTGTAGCCTGATAAAAAAAGACTTAAAGTCTCTATAACTTACTTACATTTTCAGTATGTGAGCTCTCCAAGTCTAGTGAGTTTCCAAGGGGTATGAACTGAGAAAAAAAAAAAAAAAAAAAAAAAAGGAAGAGTAGAATAAAATATTAAGTACCAAATCAATTTGCTCTAGTATTTGTTATAATTTGTTATATAGTCCATATGTTATAATAAAAAATTACTTAAACAAATGCTATAATTTATTGCTTAAAATCATCAGATGACCTTATTTCTACAAAAAGGAACTAAACTATTCAGTAAAACAAGTTATTCTACCAACCTAGTCCAGTTATTGAAAAGTATTCAGTAATTTTTTGTTAATATGAAAATTAGAATCAAATTTCATACAGTTGATGGATTTTCACTGGTTGAAATAAAATGTAAAAAAGGATATATACAATAGATAGATAGACAGACAGACAGATAGACAGATAGATAGATACTATCTACATACCAAGAAAAAACTGTCAGCATATTAATTTTCTATGCTTTAACATGGTTATTTCTGAGTTTGAGGCTGGTTTAATACTTTGAATATAACTTTTGACTTTTCTTTTTTTTTCTTTTTCATAAATATTCTTAAGAAATATTACAACCCAGCAATTTCAGGGTGCCCAATATTCAAATTAGTATCCAGTTGGATGTACTCTGGTCTTTAAATACGAAAGTAAATACTCTGGTTACCACATTTGGATCATCTTCAAAACCTAATCCCTAGTATGCAGCATTTTTTATCACAAGAAGTTAAACAAGTATCTAAACAAGTTTATTAAAGTCTAAACCATTTCATCCTAAAACTAAACTTTTCCTATAGAAAAATCTGAGGATTTACAATGAAATTAATTTTTAGAGTCTGAGTTTTAAATATGAAGTATTTGATATTTAAACTAAATATTAATTACATAAATCAATTTCAAGATTTATCCTAAATCACTTGTGAGCCTTCTGGTGTAAATTATAGTCATATTACTGCTGTCACTTGCAAAATAGTGCATGTTATGTTGTAAAATGCAAAATTTCTTTTAAGAGAAAAAGATCTTTTAAGAGACAATTTGGAACCTAATGCCATTAGAAACAAAAATATTAATCATGTATTCAAAGTTAACTAACACAGTGATGTTTGCTGAGACTCCAGAGAGTGCATTTGAGGACACGGTGTTAATTTTTGTTCATTTTACTGGGATGCTGCCAATAGCATGCCAAAAATTACTTAAAGTTATTATAGAATATTAAAGCATGGAAATTTATTAAAACATCACACTAATATGTTCTCCTGTTGCCACCACAGTGTGGAGAGATATTAAGCTGGAGTACAAAAGAGTTTCAAGGTTTTGCCAATCATTGCAAAAAACCAAATTAGTATAAAATTGAAGGCTTTTGTATTTACATTTGTCACTTCCATCACACTTCAAATAGAACCCCTTTTGTGCAGAGTAGTGAAGCACCTTCCATTTTTAGTTCATGGCTGGATCTGCACATGGCCCTCCTTAACCTTCAGGCATCTTTAAGATTGTCAGTGGAATGCTGGGTGTGCATGTCTTCCATTGAAGATTTAAGTAATGCACACACAGTACCCTAATTTTTCTGAAAATTTAGAAAGGGAAAGTTCCCAAAGTTTTTACAGTTAGAAAAGTAGGACCAAGAGGATGATTGAATTCTATGTAAGCCTTACTTCTACTGAACGTTTTGCAGAAGGCAACACTTGCAGAAGGCAATCTGTTCACTGTGAAAAAACAATTCAATTTTATTTCAAAAAATCATATGTCAGCAAATTCTATGCAGAATGAGTATGGATAGGCAAGTGGATAAATTAAGCAAAACCAGACATTAACCTTTTTGTGACTCCTGGGCTGTTGTAAAAGTTGACTTGCTTTGCAAGGCTGCTTTTAGGGGTATACAAATGTCAGGTAGTCCTTTGAGGATACAATCTTCATTCCTGGCTTTTGTGGAGCCAGAAGTGATTCTCAAATGTAGTAAGACTGACCATCCTGCAAGGAAGGAAAAGGAAAAAACTCAATCAAACAAAGAGAAGACAAAATTTAGTTCATAATCAGAGAGTCACGTCCTTGAAGTGTGCAGCCAGTAGTGTTCACTGAGCTGACTTTCTTTGTGTCATTACAATCTCATCTATCTTACTGTTTTAGCACAAAATTTATCAGGAACAAAAAATTTCAAGGACTGGAAAATAAATATTTACAAAACTGAAATATGAATAAGAAAACCATGTTACATTTATTTTCTAAAATTATTTCCTCAATTATTTTCAGAGATCCTTTGAGGCAGATAACTAGATATTATAATAACCACTATCATATTATTTCCCTAAAATAAACTTCAAACCAGAATGCAACCTATGCAGTATTTAAATAGTCATGCCAAGCCTAATTAACTTTTTACTAAATGTCAAACACATCTTCTAATGATCCCTGTTTTTTTCTGAAGAATTAAATTGATTTGCCATGAAGTAATGATGAGTAGACACCTTAAGAAAACACTAACATTAGTGTTATTTTTCACACTTACTATTCCCACAATCAGTTAGGGAAGTATTTATGCACATATTGAAGAGTAGGCATGTGCTAAGTGCAATTTCAAATGTCTACTCTTCCAGAAAACTTGGAAGATGTGAGCAATTGAGGGCTAAATCAAAATGTTGCTAGCTGTACATTTCTATAATCTAATTCATGGCTCTAGAGATAAAAAGCCCAGAACCCTGCACATCTCAGCAAATGTACAGCAGAAGCCAACCACAACTTGCCAATGTAACTGGCCCCAGATCCCTAATATTTAATTTAGGTAAAACCTTTCATTGTTCTGGAGTTCTTACAAAGCTTCTTGAGCAATTCCAAGCAATCAGTGCACTATTACTGGCCTTTGCTATTTGCCAGGCTTTACTGGCCTACTGTGCTAGGCTGCATCCAAAATAACTTAATTTTAATTAAAAAGTCTGAAGGAAAGTGCAGTGAGAAAAGAAATACTAAATTGTTCTTAGAGAAAGCTACATGTTGAACTGGACCTGGCCACTAAATCCTGGCCTGGATTCAGCTTCTCTGGTAATATCAAAGCAGGGCAGCATATGACAGAGTTCTAAAGTAGATGGGAAAACTCAGCTACAGTTATGTACATAAAATAATTAGATACCAAAGTCATTTTTGAATGGCCTTTCTTATCATGCAGGCTGAGGCTGTTCTCACTCACAGTTTGTGGACTAATCTTGGTCACAAGAAGATGGAAATATAAATACATTTCAAGTCATTTATGCATCATACTATCCAAGCTTAGGATCACATGCTATCAGTCATAATCTGCATTATTATGACAGTCTGTCACCTTGCTGTATTCATTGTGAGAACTAAGAATTATGTCTATAATAACAAAAAAACCTGCCATTGAAAAAATAACATATGAACGTTCAAACCAAATCTTCCACTGCACTTCAGAAATAATAAGATATTAGGCAGAGGAGGGACTGACACAAATCCCTCTGTGGGGAGGATCACAGTATTTGTTAAAGTAGGCAACAATTTAGAATTAAAATAAAAACACCAAACAAAAGCCAGTTAAATTACACTTTAGGCAAGTAGTGTTCATCTGTTCTGGTAAGTGTAGCTCCACCTCAGCTCCAGAGAGTTCAGCACTATCTCTAATGATGATAAGTCATGATTAGTTTCTATTTTCCATGAAAACCTGGAGAAAAAAGGGGAGTGTTGTGCCAGGGGTGCCCTGTTAGCTCAGGGAGCAAAGTGCTGCTGCCTCCTGGGTGTCCCTTGCTGCCTGATGAGAGCTGTGAGCTGCCCAGGAGGGGTGGCAGGGCTGAAGGCAGGGCAAGCCCTGAGCAGCACAGCCAGGCATGGAGAGCACCTCGCTGCAACAGAGCTCACTGACCACTGGGAGACCAAATCCAACTGCAGCACATCCTGCACGACACCCAGCAGTTTGTGCAGCTAAAGGCACTCACAAAACAAACCATCAGATTGTCTCTCAATGCTTTCGTCCATCCCCATTAAAATAAATACCTTGAATGTAAGAATCATCATTTAAAGAAAACCCCCTCAACCATAACCAAATACATTAGTCACTTTCCTAGAACCTGTCATTTCTTTTGGTACATTCTGTGATACTGACACTATTGAACTTTAATAGGCATGAGATTTTTCTATATTATTATTTTTGAAAAGCAAATGCAAGGTTATTACACAGAACTTTTGATTAAATAGGAAAGCTAAGAACTCAACTGCACAAATATAAACCAAAACTGCCTCTTTTAAAATTAAATGGTAAATTTTCAGGGAAAAAATCCTAGTGGAACAAAGGGATAAATACATGGCTCAAAGTTTCATTAAAGAGTACACAGAGTCCTAGAATGGACACTCATTACTAGTATTCTACCTCCAGAAAAAAAAAAAAAAAAAAAAAAAAAAAAGGGGGGGGACGGGTGTTATTCTGAGATAGGAGAAATCAAAATGATTGTGTCTGAATCTCAGCATTGCCCTTGTATGCATTTGAGACACAGGTAGGATCCATGCCATGTCTCTCAGGGACAGTCACACTCCCAGCTCCACCCAATAAACTCCTTCACAAATTGCCCAGCTTGTGGGATGACAACTTAGACAAGTAAATCCTGTTTAGATAATTCCATGTCAACATATTACACTTGTGTTCTGTACCAACTCCCCCTAACTATAACCAGTAATTTCTCAAAAGAATGGAAGTAGGTGGTTGACAATAACAGTAAAAGGGTGTTGGATTTTTTTTTTTTTTCTTCCTTTAATTCAAACCCTCAGAAGGAGGAAAACATGCCTCCAAACCAATGAACATGCAAGTCTACTGAGCCCAGCATATGCTTAGCCAGTGGATGCATTTCTGTTGCTCAGGGTGGCACCAGAAGTTACATGTTGTATTTTTCATCTCTGCAGTGGTAATTTCTTGGTCATTTACCTCCTCAATAATAATGTTTAGCTGAGTAAAATAATGCTTTAGGCTTTAAGTCTTAAAGGCTCTTCCCCCTTTGCCCCCCTCAGTAGGATGACTGATTTCAGCCCTTTAGAAAAATAAGCTTACTTATGAGACATTAGTGGCATTATTGCCTCCTTTAATATTCGTGACAGTCTCCAGCAAATGTATCACAAGTTGGCATTTATTAGTGCTAGGCACAAGTAAGGGGCATGTTATTTGATTTGAATAACAGCTTGGAGCTACAGTTTGAGTCCAGAAATATATTAGTCAGAAACAATCTCATTTAATAACACAGAAACTAATAAAAGAAAAGTATTCCAACTGATTCAAAATTGAATTTATGAATATTGCTTAGCAGGATTAATGATCAAAAACTGAACCTGTTTGTCATGTTATAACAGACTTTTCGATTTAAATGCAAAACTAGAAGTCAATGACTCCAATGGATTGTATATTGCTTTGAAGAAAACCAGTTCATTTTACACATAAGCTTTGAAATTGGCAATAAACTTTAATTACAGGGTCAGATAATCAAATTATAATCAAATAGCCTCACATAAAATCTGTGTTTGAAATTAATGAGATACAATTCTACTAGTCTGTAATATTGTACCTCTGAAACTTACTAAAAGACATTTCATTTTCATTTAAAAGTCACCTTAAGGACTTTTCCCTCAATTTCTTCTGCATAGCTCAATTTTATTTGGAAATGTCTCATTTTCAGACCACACATTTCTAAAGATTTTTGCATATGGAAAAATCATTTGTTGCTCCACAGATTTTTTTTTTTATTGATAGTAAGAATTTTAATATAGCAATATTAGAAATCCTTCAAGTAGATGCATATTTATGCATTTTTAGAGAAAGCCACAGTTCAGATAATAAAGCTGTATAGTTGTTCAAATGCACATACTTATTAAAATTTTCATTTAAGATGAAATTTTTGATGACTGATCTTAACTTGCAAGTGCAAACATATATGCTAATGTACACTACTGCATAATCTAATTCTTTCTGGGTATACAACCACAATAATTTCACCCTGCATGTCTTACCTTATTTGGAAGAAGAAATATATCTTATATTTAAAACAAAAGATACAAAGAATAAATCCAAACCCACTCTGGCTTTCTTAAATATTTGTGTGGCTTCAGGCAAGTCATATTATATTTTATAGCTAAGCTTTCTCATGAAAAATGGCAGTTACAGCTTAGTACAGCTTCAGTGTAACTTCACTGGGCTTATCACAGGACCTTATTAATTATACAATGATTATCAAAATGAAGATGTAAAATTGTTGGATAGTGAATGTCAGACCTCATTAAACATGCAACTGCAAAAGTGCATAAAAAGTCAAATACTTCTAAAGCTGTCATTCTACTCAATGACAATACAAGTGCTTGATAGCACAAAATGTAATTTTAAAAAACCCTATGCCTTGTACTGAAGTACAATTGCAAAATTTTATTTCTAAGCAAAACATTTTTACTTCTAAAAATCAAGTTATTCCAAGTTAAAAAATAACAGTTTCCAAAAATAACTACTTAATACAACTAGTCACCTGCTTAGATGTACTACAACAATGAAAACTAGATTCTTGCACAAGAAAAACACCACTTAGTAAATTTGGACATGAACTTACATAAGTGTAGTTACCACATCTCACTTAGGCCCCAGTGGGGCACTGTCTGATTACCTCCATTTGCCAAGAACTAAGACCATCCACACACCTTCTTAGTACAGAGCAGCATCTCTTCCTGTGTTCAGGCCCTAAAACTCAATATTGACTTTTTTGGAATACACATATGAATCTCTAGAAAGTTAAGGAAACATTACAACTACTCCTGTTGATTTGTAAAAAACAACCAAGTCTCTTTTGAATCACAACAGAGATTTTTAAGAAATTGTCACAGTTGCTCAAAATTGTTAATATCACTGATTATTACAGGTTATACTGTGGATATTTAGTACTGAGATAGGATAGAAGCTTTAGTCATTCATTGTTCAGCCTTGTCTGTCCCAGATTATGCTAGAGAACATGCACCATATTTTGGATAATTTTAAAAACCCTGAAGCAGTGGGGACTCCCTAACACCATGTGTGAAGTTAACCTACAATTTTACCCATCTCACCATTACCAAGTTTCTTGTCTTTCATAAGTGTGATCTTCTTTCTGTCACTCTTTATTATTAAAACCAGAACTTATTTCTGTTTGCTAATAAGCATAGTTGAAAATGTACACACTTTTACATGGTATCTCTATCTGCCACAGACACAAATGGCTTGTGGCTTCAGCCATTGTAAACCTCTGTCTCCTTTATTTTCTGCATATGCATTTAACCAGAAAATATCAATTACAGTCAAACTTCTGTCTGTAATATCCTTGACTGGGAGAAGTATATAAGAATGTTAAAATTATGCTTCCACTCTGGCATCAATATAAATTCAAAGTAACAATATCAAACTCAAACATGCAACTACTTTAATTCTGGTTGACATCTCCACATCATAACACTTTCACCCTGCAGTGTTTTAAAGCTGTGTGTGTTTCCCCATCTCTCTCAGTTTCTGAGCGTTTTATTTCCTTGCAGAGGACAAAAGCCAATAATGCAAGTAACAGCTTATCTAGTAAACATCTAAACTGCAGCAACTCGAATTGAACTTGACAGGTTAGCAATTCAAGACAACAGGTCATGAGAAGAAATGAAAGAAGAGACAAAGTCAAGGACTGGTCTTGCTCGTGAGACTTTTATGAATCCATTTATATAGCAGCACTTCCCTGGATGCTTTGCAGAATTGAGAGAAAGTCCAGTCAGACACTTTACATGCCAAGGCCTTAAACATCTTCAGATGGATGGTTTGCACTCTGATAGTGACAATGTAGGCTGTTTCAAATCGTGCTGGTTAAAGGGGGAATTCTGATGATAATTAGAATCAGCAAGATACCTCAAGTAAAAAAAAAATAAAAAATCCTACTTTTTCAACTCCAGCCTCTCAATTTTCAGCAAGCAGTAAAATTAACTAATTTAGTGGCATAGTTTAGCATTAGCATCACAGTTACCATAAGGTAAATATTAAGAACAATTTATGGTACATAGACTTTGCAAAGAAATAAAGCCGGAGGAGAAAGTATTTGTGAAGATGTCTCGTGTATCAGTTATCAGGTGAAACTGCAGCTCTCTGCAGTGACTGTCACACACTGTAAGAACAACCTGGAGGTTACAGGCAACTCTCTGTTTGCCAGTTGAAGAACACCAACTTGGACATTTTATACATTTCTTTAGCTTAGAAGTTTTGATGTTTTTTTCACATCTTCTGACTTTTACAGGAAAACACATGTTTTGGATAGGAATTCAAATTCTTTCTCTATGAACACAATTTCAAGTTGTTACTATTGGACATACTATTGCCCCCTTTTTTTAACCTCAGTTTTGGAAAAAAAAAACCAAAAACCCCACCAAACCCACTCCAACAACGAAAAGTTTACTAACCTCCATTTGTTTCCATTTGAAAAGAAACAGATGCTGCAATCAGGTGTTTTTTTCCTTTAATCCTGTATTTATAAAGAATGTTCAACAGTTTTGAACAGATGGAAATTGTTTCTTTGCTTCTTGCTTCAAAGTCTTTCTTAGTCAGCACATCATACAATCATTATATTGAGGCAATTTTACTGAAATCCTTGTTATCACATCATCTATTCCTTATGAACAACTCCTAATAAAGTCTGTGGACTCAAGGTATCCCATCCATTACTTCTTATATGTGTGTATCAGTATTTTATTGGACTCCTCAAAGGAGCTCTGCTTTTCTTTCTCCTAGGATTGCAAAGTCATGCTTGGAAGCATTACACAGAGTACAGCTAAAAGTCCTTATCTGCTGGAGTGCTTTAATTCTTGCAGAAATAAATATGATTTTTATCTGCAGGTTTTATATATAAAAAAAATTATTTTCTTTCCTTTTTAGAATTTCATCCATGAGAATAGCATTTTTTCAGGTCACTACCAAGCACTGCATGAAATCCCTTGAGGGTATTTACAAAGGTTATGTCTAAGCTCTCTAGATTTTCTCTCTCTAGCAAATTATTCCACTGAAAAGGTGGTCCTTCAGGGTTTGGTTAAATTTCTGATCTGAGTAATTTTGCAAACAACCTGTCTTTCTCTACAGACTAGACAGTCCAGAAAACTTTCTAAAACAATATGTCTTTCACCTCAGCCCAAGTGCAACCAGCCTCACCTTGCTTTCTTATGGGCTATTTAGTGAAAATGTCCACATTTGCAAGGCTGTGAGAACCTCTCCCAGGTCCAAGCATAATGTGCAAATGCCAAAGTTCATGCAGTCTAACAGCTTAAAAATCATGTTCTCTCTTTATCTCCCCCAAATTAACTACAGTCTGATGTTACAGGTACCCATCACTGGAGAGATCTAACCAGCATAATTAAAGTGAGCCCACACTCAGAGGGGCCACATCTTGTTCACATTTCTGTGTGTCCTGTGATCTGGCATTTCAATCCTGTTCACCTGCACAAGAGTGCTCTGGACTGGTCATCAGCAAATGGTTTTAATCTCCTATAGAATACTTCTTATCTCACATTAAGCTTTTATTGTTATAGTTCAAAAAGATACTTTTCCATGTGAACAGTTTAACAACTGCTTCTTCATAAGCAGCAAAAATTTCAACATCCTACTTCCAGTTTCAGCAACTCCTGGTTCTAAAATAGAAAAGGCTTTTTTTTTTTTTTTAATATCAAGTTCACTCATTCTTGTCTATGGAAATACTTGCAACCAGCATTCCAAATCCTACATGAATGCAAAACAGCATTGCCATGATTATGTTCCAGTTTGTGGCAAAGTGTGGTAGATTTGCAACTGCCTGGCAAGTTTCCCTGAGAATACCTGAATCTACAGAACCATTGAATGAGAGGCATGGTCTACCCTGATCATAAATTTGCAATGAAGAAAATATTCCTTAGCCATAGTCACGAGATAGTGTTGCAGAGATTTTGTTTTGGAAAGCTCCTACCCCCATGTGTCCTCCCCCTGACCTCCCTTACCCTGGTAGTAAGTGAGCAATATCTCAACCCCTTTGTGTTCCTGTGTCAACACTACCCCCAAACTGTAAGTGTTAGCAGCTGTGCACAATATGAAAGGGGGCTTGAAACACACAGCCTAAAACAGGAGCAATCACAAGAGCCTCTTTGACTCTCAAAATGCTAAATCACACACTGCTGATCACTGGAATGGTTTCCTTTCTGTACCCAACTTATGTAGTGGTTTTGCTGTTCTGGCCAACCTACAAATGAACTTTTTGTAATAGGAGGCCTAAAAACTCTGAGCATATGTGTGCATCCAAAGAGTTGGCAAGTTTTGAACAGCCTTAGCTTTCCTTTCTTTGTGAAGGTTTCTCTTTGCTGATTGTAAGCTTGAAACAATTTATTTGTTTTAAAATCTATCCACATTTCTTCATATTTAACTTTAAATTCATACTGCAAGGTTACTGTGTTGATAAATGTATTGATTTCTGCTCATCAAAATTTTCCATGCTTCAAAATATATTTTTGGTAGGCTGGGAAAAAAAAAAAAAAAAAAAAAAAAAAAAAAAGGCAACAATGTTCTATAAGCCTGTAAAATATGGTGACACTTACAAAAACACAATAACAAAAAGGCACCACTTTAAATGACCAGAGACCAGTCCTTCTCTGCAAGCAGGCTCTTTCTTTTCTTCCACCTTTTATTCTATTTGCAGTCATCTTTTTTTATAAATCCACTCCAGATAAGCAGGAGAAAGCTGCCACAGTGTTAAGGTTATTAGCTGCTCATGAGTTAAAAAAAAAAAAAAAAAAAGAAACAAACTAAAACCCCTTTAGAATTATTTTGCTGAACTCCTTGTAGTTCATCAAACATCCAATACTGCAAGATTTTTCTTCAGTTGAACTGTGACACTTTTTATGCCTCACTGAGTTGCAAACATATTTTCCTTCCCCTCACTGGAAAATGCTGAGATAACTGAGAAACAATTATTTCTCCCATATTTTCTAACTGCCATTAGCTTGGTCTTGTTGATTTAGAGCACTAGGCCTGATTTTTAACAGAATAGTTTCTTCAACAAGTTTTCTGGTCCTCATTTAAGGGGGGGAGCACTGCAATGAAACGAGTCTAGAGAAATATTTTTGTGCCAACACCCATCACTCTTTTCTTTACAACACTTACCTATTGCAGTAGCTGCTAGAGCTGCTTGTTATCATTTTGCAGTTCTTGTTTCTTTCCTTTGTATTTCCTCCTTCTCACAAGCAGTCAGGAAACAGACACACACCCATTCTGGCTTCACATCCCCTAGAAAATTAGCAAATATTAGTCCTGACACACAGGTTCCCAGAGGGTTCCATCACCTGCTCCACAAGATCATTGGGCATTCTCTTGCTGGGCACTCCCCTGCAGTAAACAGGGAGGTTGTGCACCTCACTGCACTTGAGGTACTGGCAGCAAGGAGTGAAATTTGCCCTCAGTACACTGCTATTGCTGAGGCCTTTGCAACTGCTTGGAGAGCTGCCGCAAAGAGATGTTGAGAAAGAATTCACTTTGTGTGAGCTTTATTTTAGACTAAATCTGAGAACTTTTTTTTTTTTTTTTTTTTTGCATGCTATTTTTAAAAAAAAAGTTATTAACCAACAAAAAACCTCTAAATTATCTTTTGTTTATCCATTATTTGAGTTACTTAGTCTTCCAATTAGAAAGTTTGGTGTTAACCTTTGTTACTACACAGTCCCATTTTTGCAACACTCCTTTTAGATTTTTAAACATGCTTGGTCATGCTCAAGCAAATGCCTTTCTTAGCTACTATTATGAAGTTGTAGCTAAACTGTCATTAGTACAGATTAATTTTATATAAAAAATGCAGGAGTGATCTTTGTACCTCAAAGCCTTGTCCCACCCACTTCATGTATGTATTTGCTTAAGTGTGAGACCTCCAGTAAATTATGTCAAAGCTTTGTATTGTCCCATATTTAACCCTTTTTATAGTTATTTTTGATATTTAAATATTTTTCCAGATAAACTACCTCCTTTCATTTGTTTCATAAGTGAAGAAAAAGATTTAGGTATTTTTGTTTGCTTGTTTTCACTTATATAAGATTAATTATTTAATAGATTAACATAGAGACATAGAAACAACAAAAACACTCTTGCACTTACATATTGCACAGCTTTCACCATCCTCACAAGTGGCTGTCTTCAATTCTGCTTGATTGTTTCAAAGAAATGAAAGACCTAAGTCAAATTCCAATTCATATGTTGACAGCAAAAAGTACCAAATATGAGAGAGCTATTTCAGTCCTTTAGTTATAGTGCTATAATTGTTTCTAAATGTTATTGGAAATAGAGGCTGAGGATTATATCCAATCTATTTTAGCTCAAGGTCAGTAGTGGCTTAAAATCAAAAGGATACAAGAGGTCCCTTAAATACATTTAGATTGTCAGTACTGGAATGGTGCTCATCATCTGAGGAATGATGTTCTTGAAGAGCCTCTCAAACTGAAATAGTGAGGAGGCAAAAATCCTAACTATTTTAAAAATGGAATGTGTGAGTGGGATTATATGATAACATTCTCTGTGCCTGTTAACCTTTTGATAATAAAATTACTTGAAATTTAAGCCAACCCTACCAGAATACTGGCATATATAGTCAATGTAACCTTGCCTGCTGCTTTACTGGAAATAATTAGAGATCAGATACTTTAACTGTGGCTGCAAAGCAGCCTGAAGTAAGCTGACCCAAATAAAAGGAGAGTTTATTATGGTAAACATGGTGTATCAGTGCCCCAGAAGCTGAGATTGCTACCACCCATAATAAGATTTGCTTCCTCATGACTGTAGGTGGAGCCCTAACATAAGTAAATACTCTTGGCAATACAAGTTTGGAATTTCATAGCATATATTGAGGCTTTTCAGCATTTTTACTTATTGAGTTTTTAATTTTCAGAACAAACAATGTGAGAGGCTCACTGTTTTTCTGGTTTCTCAATATGCCAAACTGATTCAGCTCTCTTCAAAAATCCAGGAAGAAAGAAAAGCAGTTGTTCAACTTTTATTCTGTCCTGCAATTATCACCTAATCTAACCTTCCCTAACAATTTCTCTGCTTAAGGGCACCTCTAGGGTTGTCAGACCAGCTGAATTCATTTAGAAAATGAAATCCAAACCTGGATAGTCTTATTCATCTCCTGCACCCATTATTCCTTTCATAATTTTATGCCACTGTACTAAAATGCAAGGCAACAGCACATTTTGTGGATTTTATTGTATTACATATAAAACATACTGCTGAAATATGACTGTAAGTTTCTTGGTGAAGAAGGAGGGGTCTCAGCACCATCTGACTGAAAGATGTTAGATAAAAGAGGAGCTATTTATAGGAGTAAAATATGTCTACAGTTATTACTGTGGCTAACAATACAGGGTTCACCAGTATAATTAATCCTTTCCTTCCTATAACTCACTTGTTCAAAAAACAAAGTATTTTGTTATTCCTTGCAGCAAAACAATTTTTTTTTTTCACAAGACAAATAAGAAGAAATATCAAAACAATATATTCTTTCATAGTTCTTAGGATAATTTGTCTGTTTCATGCTTTAAGAAACAACTTGTATCACAAATGTTCTGGAATTTAAATAGATATGCAAGGATTGCTGGTATTGGATTGGTATTTGGCATCTAGGACTGAAAACGGAAAGCTGTAACAACCACAAATAGATTTAGAATACTACTAGTTCTTTATTATTATTTTATTTTTAAAAGCTAGTGAAAAACCTTCATTTTATATCCTGGTTGGCAAAGGTCACTGGTCCCAAAGCTGCACATCAAACAGTTCACATTGCCAAAAGTCACTCTTGAGAGACTGAGAGAGAAAAAGGAAGGACCAGCGGAGTCCCAGGTAGAAGGTGGATATGGGGACCCTGTGCTGCACTGTGGGATGGGACTGGGCCACTTCATTCCCTCTGAAGTTCACAGTTTAAGGTAAATGTGAGCCCATTGCCTTCTGTATTGACATGGCACAGCTGCTTGACCAGCCCTCAAACACATGTGAACCACAGGTGATTTAAAAGACAATTATCCATTGCAAATATTTTATATCCCTTAAGTTATGTGAACTGAATAATTACATGAGTTTGTTTTGAGACTGAGGTTAACTTCCGGTAAGCGTGTGTGAAACCCACAATTTTACATGCAGAATCGTCAAAACACAATTTTTTTTAGTACATGTTCATGAAAGTAAATTTCTAATTGTGCAGTAAAGCTGTACAATTATCAGCTCATGCTACATTACATAATGACGGAACCGATATCTCAATTTGAACCACAGTACTTCCAGGTTCAATACACAGACACTGAATAGAGACACAGAAGTTGAATATAAACTAGAATTCAAACTAGTGTTTAGTTAGGTCAATTACATTTGCTATGCATTTCATATAAATTGTATATTTAATATCAGTAATTGCCATGAAGATGATTTTCAGACTGAAAATTATTTGCTGATTTAATTAACATGTTATGTTAATATTAAAAGCTCTTGGGAATATCTAGGTTTATTGCATGCTAATGGATTCTCAGACAATAAATATGATATATTTGATTAATTATAAATAGTTTCAGCTAGACTTGGACAAGAAATGTACTTAAGTAATTAGATGTACTATATGGATTTGCAGCTTAAATTTATTAGTTTGCCTTATTTTGGAACCAAGTACTTAGTAGTCATTAATAAAAGACAAAATTGTCTACAGGGAGATGATTTTTTTGAACCAAGGAGCTAAAAGTTATTTTGTCATCTCTCACATAATTTGCCAAAATGACTGATAATGACACTCCTCAGCTTCTTTAATTTCTTTATTCAATCATAAGACAGAGATATCTGGTAATTTTACTTTTTTTTTTTTTTTTTTTTTTTTTAACTGAAGAAAAACCAGCCCGTACAGACAAATGATATTAAATTTAGTCTATCCAGATGCTGAACTGTGCTCCAAGCTATACTGTATGAAATACCAAAGATGTCTGTGTACTCTATTTAAGTACAATTTTTCAGATTCTAATTGATTAAAATAAAATTAAGTTGCTTTTAAAGCTAATCTGTCCAAAAGATGCCCAGTAAATTCCTGTGTGAGCTGCTTATTGTTTTAATCTGTAATCACTTATACACTATTGTCTAATAGAAGTACATACTGTTTAACATCAAGAGATCTATTTAACTCTCACTCTTTATAAAGATAAATACAGAAATGAGCAGAGAGAAAGTGAAGAAAATAGGTTAGATCTGTCCTATGGTGACAGAATCAATATATTTAAACTAGCACAACATAGTTCAGAGAACTCCCCTTAGAGCTCCAGTGTTTCTGAGCAGTTATTTCAGCTTCTGGTTTATTACATGGATCACATCTGGGAAGTAAGGAAACTGAATTTACCTGCAGCATCTTTGGGTACCTGTTGACCCCCAGACTGAATCATTTATCTGCAGCTTCTAACCCTGCAGCAAATACAGTACATAATTTGGTGTAACAAGATAATCTCCTATTTCAAGAAATTCATTAGCCAAGTAAAAGAATCCTCTAACTAAAACAGTCATAGTAATTCATTTTATTAAGATCAACACACTATTTATTTATTTCATAACTCTGCTAAGGCCTGTTTAAATATATGACAGTATAATTCTTTTTCTGGTGTTCTGGCTTACATTAAATAACCACTTCTGGATTTTATGCAAGACATATGGAAAAATCTATCACTGATTTACTACACATTTCCACACACAGTCAAACTAATATCTGATCACTCTTGAAGACGCAAAACCCTGCTTGGCAGCGAATACTTAAGCAAATTTCCAAACACATGGATGTGCACAGTCTTGTGCAGGGAAGCTTCTGATAGTCAAAATGCAAACCAATCCACTGCAGTAGGCACTGGGAAGGATAACAAAAAATAAATAGTTGGGATTTATTTTCACTTCAGAAACTACTGCAACAGAAGCAATTGCAATAAAACAAAAGTACTGCATTAGCTACCTCCAGTACTATGTATAATGGATTCTGAGTTTTATAATTATCTATATGAAACACCCTGAGACTTTTTCCTTTGTTTTAATAGCTCTAGAAGACAGCACTTTAGAATGTTAGTAATGAAGATGAATCTTCAGGTGTCAATTAAATCTTTTTCATTCTATTCATTCTTTTGGGTGACTATTGGCAGTTATCCATACTGATGCCTCCAAGAATAAAAGGTGAATATTCTGCCTCAGCATTGTTTCCAACTTTCTGTCCTGAACTCCTTTTTTAATATATTTCAGTTAGGTGCACAAGGCTAGTTTTGGTATTGCCACAGCAGGTGGAATGACCTTTACCCTGTTCCTATTTTACAATGTGTTTTATGAGACTCTTGATACTTCAGACCCATTAGGAGGAAGATACTGCATGAAGCTATTGTCTTCTGAAAGAAAGATTTAATTATTTTCACATTTAATTACAGAAAAACCTAATATTTTCACTTAATCAGAAATACATCCTCTTGTTAAGAACACAAGCATTTTTGTATATTGGGGAAAAAGTAAACAAGAAAACAAAGAGGCTGCTAATCCTTATTTGGGAAGTGTTTAACTGCAGGGCATAGTTCACAGATGGTTTTGTATCCTCAACAGTTTTGTGGGCAATATGGTTAATTTTGATTATATGAAAATGTCAAGACAAATTATCAGGGGAAAAAATCCTCAAAAAGTTTTCTGAGGTTAAATGGCAATAAGGAGACACCTTTCTTCAAGAAGCAGAAGCAAGTATAAACCATTTTGATGAGCACAGTCCTTGAACAAAGGAGGAGCCCACTGGAACAGAGCATTTGAAAAGCAAAGTCATGCCTTTTGATAGATACTTTCTGTCATGAACATAGTAGTTAATCCATTTTTTTAGCAAGATTAGCTGTCAGATTAACACATCACCGATGGGAGTCAGAGTTAGTCTAAACCAAGGATGTGCCTGAAGAATGATGTGCACCCACATGAAGGAGCGTTTACAGAGGCTGACTTACACCACCACTGTGGAATGCAAACCCTGCCTTTTTTTTTTTTTTTTTTTTCTGCTAATGCTGACCAGAGCTCTACAAACAGCCATTCTCAATTGCTGCATCACGCTGAGTTGATACAAGCCTTGATGTGGATTTTAACATCCATATGCAGGCCTTGCATCTGCCACACACATCCATGCATTAACTCCAGGGCCTCTATTGTTCTGGACAATATACATTTATATTTTAAAGAATTTACTTCATCAAAGTGCTCCTTAAATATACTGGTTTTATCCATTTAGGAGTATTTGACTTCTTCTGGAAAGTCATGTTTAAGTAAATTTAATTTCATAATGATCTGTGAACAGCGTATTTTCCTATCAATCAAGGGAGCAGAACCTTTCTCAAGCAACTGATAGATGTCAACATTCCATTTAAAAAACACATCCTGTGCATATGGACTTACATCTCTCAGACACCAGGAAAAAAAAATACAATAGGAGTAATCTCATCTGAATTCAATGATGGCCCATGTGGGATAACTTGCTTTTGGAGACATCATCTTACAAAAGACTGCACTATAATATGTGGCTGCAGTTTAGTGGTATAGCCCTTTCCTCCACAAATATTTTGTTTCACAATTTTATTTTAGTCTCCACTCTTACTCTATCTGTGGCTTTATTTTTCACCCTTCAGCAGACCAACAAAGCCCCTTTTTTGCACAGCCTGTATCTGTATCTTTTTGTAATCTTCCAAAGTTAATAAACCTGCTAAATGAAAGCAAAGCCTGCTCTGAAACAAACTTTGTTCCAATACATGAAAATTTGGCAAGAAAAGAAAGCCTTCCTATGGAAGCTCCTGAGAAGATGAGTCACAGCCAAACATTCCAAGTGGTGTCTGAAGGATGTGAGACTTTAGTGCATAGTCAATATTTGCTATCTCTTGGAGCAGCTAAAAGTAAAGAAATAAACTTTCATTTTCTTGCCTCAGCTCTCTGTATTTGGTCATGAACTCTCTAAACAGGCCTGGCTTATCTTACACATGGGCCAGCTGGTCTCTGAGGGGAACCCCACATGTGTGACAGAACCCAGGACAGAATATAAAAGTTACCTTAATAATCTCAGGACACCCAACTGCCATTTGAGCATAGCTCACAGCTACTGAGCACTAGAAAAACTGTAGGACTTAGCAGATTTAACTCTAAAAATCAGCAGCAAAAACAACAACAAAAAAATCCCCAACCTCCCCAAAATTTGTATGTACAACTTCATTAAGGAATTGAATTCACTCAGAAATGAGCAAGCATCAGATTTTAGACCACTGAACACAGAAAAGATGATTTCACATGGTTTTTTGTATTGGAGCACACTTTTAGACAATTTACTAACTCAGGTCAAAAAATATTCTAAAACTAGATTTTTAAAAATTCAGGCAAAGACCCTCTTAAGCAATTTGAAAATAGAAAAAATATTTTCAAGTGGCACACTTGGTCTCAGCTCTAAAGCGAAGTACAATATGAACACAACATGACAAGTTCTTTGTCAAAGTAATGCCATTTTTGATTGCATAAGAGTTACTTCAAGTCCTAAGTCCCTTCAATGTAACTAAAAAACTTTATAGGAAGAAGCAGAGGAAATTTCAATCAGGTGTTTTTCTAATTATCCACACCCAGCACACAGCAATAGGTAAAGAGTGAGGGAGCTGTTAGAGGCCAAGTGTTTACAATCTTATTAATAACAAGTCATTCAACATATCCAGCTAATTAATACAGATGTCTCACCTATTTTGCATTCTCTCCAACAGTAACAACATCCTAGAGTCAATAAATGAAAAAACAATAACAGAAGCAGCAAACAAGGACACACATTATGTTTGAAGATTTCCTGAATTCACCAGGAAACTCAAATCCCTTTTAGATCAAGATGAGATTCAGTATTGCCCTAGAACTTGACTAGTAGTTCCTACATCAAACATTTATCTCCACAGAGAGAAACAATAATTACTAATTCTATTTGTTCTTTGTTCTAAAAATGAATTATTGACAGAATATTATCTCAGTACAAATGCTGATGTTATTTCAGGTTGATAAATGAAGATAGTTCCTGCCCCTTTATTTTATCTCCAAAGCATCAGTGTAAAGGTGGGGAATCATCTGATTTAATGTAGAAGATAATGAAATAGTACTACAACAGATGAGTAATGAAAACTGACAGGTTTTGTATGTGTTTGAAGTAAAAGATTTTTTTTTTGTCCAGTAAAAATGCTGTTTGAATTGTTCCCCCTTATTTCATTTTAAATTTCAAAACATTCTTTTCTAAGTAGACAATAGGAACCAAAGCAAGAAACTGCATTAAATAAATCTCTAAAAATCTAACAAGCTTCAGGCTATGCTGTACTTTTTCTTCCAAATATTTCCACATAAAATCAGATGTTAACTCTCTGAGTGAACCCATGTGCAAACTCTTTATTCATCAGATTAATGGCTGTGGAGCAACAGGCAACTGAACATATTTCCACACACATAAGGTATTCATGACTTTCCAGAAAACTTCACATTATTGCAACTACTTTTCAGTTAAATATGTTGCATCTAGTGAAGAAGAAAATAAATTGCAAGAAGGTTTAATGGGAAACTACAGTAAATGTATTGACACTGCTAGAAATTTGTTTCTTTAAACAGGACCTTGTTATTACTCTGACAGATGGATTTTTGCCTTTCCATACATTTGAGAAGAAAAGAAAAAACAGCCTTTTCTCTGAGACATTTCAGACTGCCCAGTGTAATATCTCTCTCTGTCATTGCTTTTATTCTGATCCAAGGCACAATCCACAGAAGAATTTAGTCAGCTTCTGTGCTATAGCAGCTAAGGTGTATGTTAAGGGTAGAAATACAGAAGTCAATATTCTATATCACATTTACATTTATACTGCATATTAGTACATGCCTCTAAATTTATACAACATATTGTCTCAAATACAAAGAGCCATGAAGAATACTAATGGTAAGGTACCACTGCTGGTCACTTTGATCAGCAGGAATGTGGTGATAAATATGCAGGATAAAACATGCTGGTGTCACAGGGAGAGCAATGAACTCAATCACACTTGATGCAAAAGTGACAATATAAAAGTGAAATTAAAGAGTGACTCAACATTTGCACATGTGATAAAAGTGAACTACAAGAGAAAGTGTCAAGAAGCAAACCCCAGGAAATTTGGAAATAACTCCTCTTCAAATATCTGATCAACCTGCCCTTAAGTTTCTTGGATTAAAGTATTTATTGTTATCGTTCTTTCTCTGAGAAAGTAACTGCAGTACTGCAGGATGCCTATTTTTATGTTGATTAGTCTACATTCTTTCAGAAATACTGAATCAGATATGTTACTTGATCTGACCCTGTTTGTGATCCTTATGCTGTTCTTTTTGTTTTAAATTTAACACAGATAAATTTACGGTCTGTAGGGATACAGTGAAACCTTGCTAAACTGAACATTTTGGGACCACATCAGTATGGATGACAGGAAGTTCCAACTTGTGCAATACAGTGGTTGCTTGTTGAAGTCTCTGTTTTCACATATACTAAAAACTTCAAAGCATATGCAGTAAACATGAAATTCTTGAAATTATAACAGTGGCTAAAGAACAGCGAGAATGGCAAGTCTGCAAACCACAGAGTGATAATTTGATTACTGGGTTACAGAATACTTAAGTCTCATTGTGACCCCAAACTGAAAACTGTGTACAGTTCATGACCTATGGACTGCAAGGAATTCAAGAACAAAGAACCTGAGCTTTAAGAATACATGACCTGTATCATGCTTCAGCTTTCCTAATGTCAGTTCCTAATTTATTTTTGCTCTTTTTCCAGTTTAAAAGTCTCTGCTGTGCTGTTGTCCCAAGCAGGACTATGCAGGATGAAGTATATGCTATTGTAAAAGTTATTTTGAGAAATGAAGTAGGAAGCCTAACAACCAGCACAAGGCTTAATTTCGTGTTCTGATATGGTGAGGTCCTTAGGAGTGCCTAAATAACAACAGTGGGGAAATAATACATAACACAGCCTCCTAACATTCTCTCACCCTCTACCCTTTTTCAGCTCGGGGCATTTCTGAGACACAAGTGCCTTCTAGTACTTCTAAGCATTTAGTAAGCCTCCATGGATTTCTGTTTCTTAAGCTTCTCTTGTTGTCCCCTTAGGCATACAAAGCTTAACATTTAGTGCAACATCCAAGGAGAAGCTGCCTCCTGCTTGACATCTCCCTGACAGCACCAGGTTTTCTACAGAACTTAAGTAGTACCAACAGGAACAACAGGTACTGGGACTGAGAGGAAAGAGTGTGTGCCTTCAAAAATAGACCATTAACTCTGCAATCTCAGTCCTTGCACGGCTGTGTTGCCACTTCATTGACAGATCCTCAACTCTGACCAACTGCCTCGAGGAAGGGCTCTTCTTCTGTTTCTCTTTTCAAATTAGTTTCTATGTGCTACACAGTTTGTAAAATGCTTTAAGGATTCCTTGTTGGAAATTGCAATCCAAAGACTATATTTGAAAAAAATCTGTATTTCAGTGTCCAGCAAAAACAGTATCTAAAACTCAATAATAACAATGTAAAAAAAGTTAATAATATCAATGTGATACCAGACATCATCTGCTGCAAAGTTATGTTTGGCATTTATTACTAAATCATTTAAGATCTGCATTTGCAAGTTGTTCTGACAGACATAATTTGAAAGCATAAACATTGGCAATTGTTTTGTTACCACAGTAGCTGTTTTCAAGTACCATTTATTCAGTGAGTAGGGACATATATTTACATTGTGACTGGGACAAGCTTTACAAGCTTCTCAGAGGTTTGGCATTTGTGATTAATTTCTTCTCAGTCCTTAAATTATTTATGCATGTAAGGATTTTGACCTGCTAATTTGCACCGCTGACAAATTCCCAGAAAGTCTCCACAGGTAGTGAAGCTGTACTAAATGCTACTATTTAAGGGAATTTACAGTACTCAGGAAGGATTTTTTAAAAACTTAAAAGCTTGTATATTTGTTTCTTAATGTCTTAAACTATTTGAACTAAAAATATTTTTTGGATTAACCATGTGTGGTTGGTACCTTATCGAACAATACTCTGCAATTACTGTATAATTGAAATAAGAGCTCACAAAGGGGTAGTCTGCAGCAACTAAATAGAAAACTAATATTTTAAACAAATTTGTTTTGTAATACTATCAAGGATAGAGAGTCTCTCCAAATTAGAAATGAAACACCCATCATTATCTCAATAAATGTTAGCAAATGCTAGAACCAGGCTTTTAATAGAGCAGTCTTTCAGCTCATTTTCTTCCTGTAATATCTGATCTTCTATGCACCATATATCCATAGTTAATTCTAAAATTCAGAATTAAAACATGTTCTTTAAAGAAACAGTAGACAAACTAACCTCAAAAGTTGTGAATAACAATTCTGTATGCAAATGCCACATCAGACAGTAGGGGGCAACTTTCATCCACAAGTGGTACTTTGTTCTCTCTATAATACCATGACACGAAGTGGGTACTTTCAGCACTTGCCTAAGTTTACTGTGTGGTCTATATCAATTCTGTAAAATGGAAGGTTTAAATTCCCATTTTCTTCTCCAGGCAGTGTGCTGAGGAAGTATCTGGTGTATATACTAGAAAAATGCTGCAAGATAAAATAACAAACTAGTCTCAAAGCTGTTGAGAAATGAAAGAGAAGGACAATTACATTCCTCTAGTTTGCTGTCAAAGGATTTCTGAGAGACCAATCTCAAAAAGGATTGTTTTTCCGCACTTACATTTTGATAAATTATTCTTCCCTGAATGAGCAATTTTTAAAAACACTAATTTAACACACTAAAAATCAGAACATGGATTAATATAGAAGTTGACATAAATAGCAAAATATTTATTAGTGATTTTAGCATGCATAATGAGATTATATTAAACAATGAATTCATATTTAAGAATAAAACAGTGTTCTATGTTGTGTATTGAGGTAGAATCAACTAAAAAATAGAAGTTCTGCCATATATTTCCCCTGACAGCAAATGCTAAAATAAGGCATGCTAACAAAGGAAAAATAAGTCAGACATAAGATAGTGTTTTCCAAATGTGCCTCACCATATTATACAACTAAATTTTTAATCAAAATATTATATAATTTATATAATTTTATATGCAACAAACTGATTTACCTTTCAAAGTTATGTTTAGTTTTCTAAATGATCAGAATGATGAAAGTAAAGAAGTAGAGTAGCACTGAAAATATTTTAATAGCAAACTAGAACAATAACACTTGTAATAAACCCCCAAAATCAGGGCTAGTCTTGCTATGAGGCTTCCACAATGAGATGGTCAGATCTCAGACAGGATTTTAGCAAATTTGGGTAGAACCATGATTTCAAGTGAAGGATGTCAAATAATGGGAACCAAATCAGACAAACTGTCATGCTCCTTTTAAGCTTCAAGCTTGAGAGCAAAACGTACTGGATGTCAAACTGCAGTAACAAAGTGAGAAAGTGACTGCAGACCTTCCTCCTAAAGTGGCCTGAGATCCTTCAGTAATTCAGGCAAGTAACTAAATTCAAGGACCTTTGTTAGGGAGTCAGAATAATTTATAGTGAATGTCTTGTCTGGCTTTAAACCCAGAGAAAATGAACTATATATTTGCTTTTCTCAGTGATGCAGCTAACAATTATTTCTCTAAACATAACCCCACCTTAGAATATAAATCTCTCATTTCACTTGGTGCACTTAAACTATTTTACTTAATAGACAAAGCATAACATAAACAAGGATTACAAGATGTGAATGGCATCCACCCTCCAGCAGTTCCCAAAATGAACTTACATTTTCATGTTAATACTCAGACAGCATGTGTGTAACAGGTATCAACAGTAGTACTTCACAAAAAAAATTAATCATAAAAAGCATAGTAAAAAAAAAAAAGCAGACCAGACATTTTACCACAAGTGATTACCTCATCCCATAATTTCTAATGTTTGACAAATGACTGGGGGTGGGGGTGGGTGTTGGTTTCTGTTTGTTTGTTTGTTTGTTTTTTCTTTTTGCAATTTTCTTTTTTTTTTTTTTTTTTTTCTTTTTTTTTTTTTTTTATTTTTGGTATTTTGTTGGGAGTTTTTTTGTCTTTTAACTAAGTCTGAGAAGCATCATACTGTCTTGTTAATGTGTTTTGACATGACTGAATTCCAGATGAAATCAAACAGCTGCTTCCCAGCACCCTCTTTGTCTCCCCCTAATGTTTTTCTGTGTGCCCTTTCATGAGCTGTGTACCAGGACCCAACTTCAGTTCATTTGCCTGCACACTTGTGTCCAGAGTTTAATTTCACATGGACAGTAGATGATGTGGCTGAGGAGGGACAACCAAAGAGACTGTGAAGTTCAGTTGTGTCCTGCATCTTCCCTTTGTACAAAATAACCTCTGTGTGACAGACTTGCTAGTAAAGTCCTGGCAAGTATGCTTCCAAGGCAAAGATCCTGCAGACATTTATGGAAACCTCCTTTTTCTCTAACGTAAAAGCTTCAAGACATCAGGCTCAACACTAAAACAGGCAAACGAGCTAAGACAAAACCATATTCACACCATCCCCCCACATGCCTCTGGGATCCCCACTTGGGCCATCCCTTTGCCCAAGGGCAAAGGCTTGTTACTGATGCTGACGAAAAGCTCAGTGGAAAAGCTCACTTTGGATAGGACATCCACTTTTTTACAATGCTAATATCTCCCTCCATTTTCCTTTTCATTTCCCCATCTTATTTTTCTTGTTCCTTGTCTCCCAGCATACTTCCCCTGTAAATTCCCCACCTCCAGATCCATCTTTTCGTTCCCTTTCCCCACTGACATACAGCAACCCCAAGAACGAGCCCATATTCCTTGCAGGCACTCAAAAACCACCAAATCCTTTGCAGCTACTGAAGTTACTCTCAGGTGGACATAGCTCTTAAAATCTCTCAGGTCCCACCTCTGCTTTCTCCACCAGGTGCTCCTGCAGCAGCCAGGCTGCACCCTGGCAGTCTGTGGTTACAGGGATTTTCCTCAACGTGCCTCAACAGAAGTAGGAAACATCATGAAAAGATTTCCAGTCCTTGATGATGGGCACTGATGTGTAGGACTAAGCTTAAATACAGCAGAACAGTCACAAGTAGTTATGCTTCTTCCTTCATTAATTGTAAAACCTCATTTCTCACATGGCAAGCATAAAGATGGAGGGAAGCTTTCATTAAATGCCTAAATAATTTCAACTTTTATCTGAATAAAAGCCTTTCTCTCAGCAACTTCACAGATGCTTTTATTTGGGATATTACAAGGATTGTTTCTGTTAGGAGGAAACAATTCTGTTGGATTGTCAAGTCAATCTGTTGCCCTCTTAACTATAAACTAATTCTTAGAGCTTAATCTCTTTTCCCTACATCTTTCTGTGCTCTGTTTTTTTCTGTCACCACTGCAACTTGCCAAAGTTCACCAAAATTTACAATGAACCAAGTGCAAGAATTAAGGTTATGGGCCTGATAGAATTTGGACTTCCCACTTAACTGCAATGCAAGTGAAACACAAAAAATGTTTTGATTTGTAGCATCTAGGAAGTTCTTGAAGCTTTCCCCAGAGTCCTTCTGTTGATTTTAAAACAAACCTCACCATTAGTAGAAAATCTGCCTCCCACTTCCCTGCTGGAGGGAGACTGTCCTTCAGAGAAGGATGGAAATGCAGAGAAAGCTTGTGTCACACTTAGAGGCTTCCTAACAGCCAGATTCTGTGCTCTTCCTAAACAGGCCAGCTCAAAGAGAGAAGATAGAGATTCACCAAAGCTCCAGCACTCAGTGCTCCCCACAACACATGCTGCTGTAGGATCCATCAACAGCTGTACAGGGCCTCTGTTACAGGCCCCTATCATGTCTGTCTGATGTTGTGGGTGGAAATATAATCCCACATAACTTTCACAAAGTCTGCAAAAAGCTCTGTTACTACAGACTTTGAGTCAATCGCTAAATTCCATTCTAAAATAAATGACAAGTTATACTGACTTGTTTCCTTAACTGTACATAGGCCTGCCAATATATATTGTTGCTGAGGTTATATCTACTGCATGCTGATACACAACTGGGTCTGTTTTATAAATAGATCCATTTTTGTGCATTTCATCTAAGATGTAAATTATACCACTGACAATATCAATTGGAAAGTTTCCAAATGGGTCTGATTTTGCTATACTAAAATAACTGCTTATTACAGAGGAAAGGTTAAGGAATATTTTCAAAATGTGGAAAGATTCTCTGTAAAGATTTTCTTATGTTTTCTTACATTTGCTGTGTTCTCATGTACATTGTGTTTGGAATTAGATGCTGACTGGTGTCTCCTTTCATTTCTCTGGGAAAATTGCCCTGTATATGGTAGAACATCTTCTGTTCTTCATTATCTTTGAAATCAAAGACTATCAGCTACTGTAGCTATTTATACTTACGAGTAGGTAATCAAAATAAGCACTGGTTAACAGCTTTTCAAGAAAAAGAAACTTCACTTTATTGATTTTTTTTTTGTTGTTGCAGTAATAGGTTAAAAAAATTGACCTTTTTTTCCAATGGCTTTTCAAGGACCCTTCAGTTCTTGCTGCTTGAATATGCAGGAAATAATTTTGCATCCAACAAGAATGACATTTTGTCTAATTATGAAATAGATTATTTTCCAAATCCACAAACAAATCACTGCTAGATCATGCTCAGGACCTATCTTACACAGTTGCAGATATTGGACTACTGAAGTAAGAAGTATTTAGACACCAGTAATGGTCAGCTCTTGATGTTAGACCCCATTGCTCAGGGCTGCATCCAGTCTGGCCTGAAACCAGCTCAGGAAAGGGCACACAGACAGAAACTGTTCACTGAGCCCAGACTGGATACCCCTAACCCTGCAGGAGGCTGGACTAGAGACCACCTGAGCTCCCCTAACCTGAATGGTCCTATCCTAACATAGTATTGTGATAGAACTACTACCACTGAGATTCATTAGCATTTCTGTTCAAAGGTTTGTAATTGCTTATTGCCACAGACAAAATATCCTCAGCTGGTACCTGATCATTTACAAGCAGCTCTTGTTGGAGATGAAATCTTGCTAAGACTCAGTTAGACTTTGATTCTACCAGATGCTGAGAGCTTGAAGTATGATTCAGCAAGGACCTTAAAGACAACAACAAAAAAAACCCTTTTAAAATGCTTCTAAAACCCACAGATGCATGATTCAAGTTCCTCAGAAGTTGCCTTGTCCCGTTTTAAAAGATGGAAAAAGAACTAAAATTTGTCATAAATGCCAAAAAGAAACAAAAAGCAAAAAGCAGAACACATGGGGCTTTCTGTGCCAAAAGCAAATTTTAGTCATGTGCATACTAAGGTACTAACCTGAACTTGTATTTTGCAATTAATTTCATACATTTCTTCCAATTCACTATCAGCTGCAGGATTGGGATCTAGTCCAATTGCTAAGAGCTATAACATAAACAGTAATGTAGGTGAAGTCATATAAAAATATTTATTACCTTTTGGAATATCTCAAAAAACTGATGGGTAAGTCACTGTTAACACCTGCAAAAAGACCTGTCTGTAATTAAAACACAGAATACTTCTCTGGCTCTGAAATATAAAATACAGTTTGTAGCACATTTTTAAACCTGTATTTCAATTTATTTCTCAGTTCCAACACAAAACAACAAATTTAAATTTAGCAGCTAATATTCAGTCTTGGTATGTTTGGAGACTTCTTGAACTATGACAATGTCTCACTGTGCCTTAAAATAATAAAAAGCATTTTAAAGCAATATTACTATTAACTTTAATATTGATCTATGAAACAAGTCCCACAATTTGTCATGTTATATCTACTCTTATATAATGAGATAAGCTTGACTTACTCTGCATCAAGATTCACAGAGCTGTCACCTGGTTCATGATGTATTTACCCTTATAACTTCCATTCCTAGGTTAAGGTTATAAAATGTTAAAAGCAACATTTAAAACAGATAAGGTTTATTTGAGCTAAAAAATTTTCCATCTTGATCAACATTCCTGGGAAACTGGAAAACAGCAGTTATCATATCACACCAGAAGATAACATCATAAAGCTAAAAGCTGTAATGATAAACGGGAAAAGAGATAATAACAAAACTGATCATTTGACACTGTCATTTCATCTTATGCAGAACCACTGTGGTGACCAAGTTATGCCATAGTAAAAATTCATCTATTCCACAAAAACGTATGTTAATTGTATGTAACATTTTAAAGCATGGTAATACCCAGCTTTAATATGGCTCTTTTGTATCTTAGCCTAGAGATTACATAGAGGCAAGGTTTCTTCAAGCTATTCATTGCTAAAATCTAGACAAAATAGTACTAGGTTACATTTTCCACTTTCCCTGCACAATGTGGCACTTAAGATTTAAGAGCATTTTGGAAATACAGACTACTTAATGGAAGAACAAAACTTTCTGGTATGATCGCATGTTTGTGTTGCATAAGATAATACAATCCATCTGTTGGGAAAATCCTTGCTGAATATTATATCTGTTTTAGCAATAAACATGAATAGAAATCAGGATTATTTTTTAAAATCCAAAACTGAGTAACAGTGAGCCTTACAAAGAAATATGTCTAGGAACCTGAGGCAAATGATACATGTTAATGTTGGAGTCACTGAGAACAGTTAACACAATGTAACCAAATGTCAACTGGAATATTTTGCAGTAACTTACTGAAGAGATCTGTGTTTAATGAATATATGAACGCTCGGTTTCTAAGTTTCCAACTTCAGATGGTGAAGATTAAGTGTTAAGGGTGTTACTGTAAATGTTTAAGTGAGATGAACATCACTGATTTTCTAATTTTACCACATGGTTTATTTCAGAAGAAAACAAGCACCAGTTAACATAGTTCTCCTGCAAGTCAGTAAAGAGTCACACACAAAAACTCAATACAATTCACTTCTTTGTTTATGTGGAGGATATTTAGTTTGGTTTGCAAAGTATTAGAAGAATAATAAGAACCTCCTGACAGAATACCACAACTAAATTTCTAAAAAGCCACTCAGTTAATCTCAGTGTTGAATCTGGCTGTTTCAAATTATTGTAATGTATAATAACAGTCTTACTGACAATATAGATGCACAGAGCCAAAAAAAGCTAGAAATAGTGGCCAAAATGATGAACTAAGTGCCAGCCCAAATGACAACAAACATATGGCCATTAACTGAAGAATGGAGGGGTTTAGGAATGCAGCTGTCTGTGGTCTCCTAAAGTTCCAGAGGAATGAAATGTTGTGAGGATTGGCTAAGTCTGGATGAGAAGTACTACTGAAGATGGTAGGTCCTAAAATGGAGTCAAGCAGCAGACCATGTTGGAATTCAGAGATTTCTGTGGTCAGAATATATTCATTCCATTGGCCTCATAATGTACATCAACAAATTAATATTGTATGGATGTCATTTCAAAGCCTACTGAAGACGAAGAGCCATTACTGAAGCCATTAGAGCACAGATGGTTCAAACTATATGCAGATATTCATACTTGCATTTCTGCATTATAGCAGGGTTTTTTCTGTTGAACTGTAATGAATTGTCTCATAATCTATTCCATCTTCTTGCCATTAGCAGGCTTTGAATGTTCACAAATAGGAGCAAAGAACTCATTTTCCAGAGCTTTAATCACACAAAGAGGGAATGCCTAATTCTCTAAATGAAATGGTCTGTGATCACTGAAGCAGAGATTTAATATATCACGGCAAATTAGGTAGATTTTAATAAATTACTTATCTCTCTGAATACTTTACATATGCTTATGAAGAAACATAGCCTGTTTGCAAACAGTGGAAATCCACAGTCTATAAAATCCTTTGAAGAAAATGACAAATAAAAAAACGTAAATTAAAAAATGAAATGTATTATATCCTCATTCTCAAGAGACAATCCTTTTGCAGCATTGATTCACAGCTCCATTAAAAATATCAATTAAATCCTTCACTGAGATTGGTTAAAAGCTGTAAAATTAACTTTCCACACTAGATAGTAGTTATTCAGATACAACAATTTATTGTATATGTTTGATGTAAGTTCTAAAAGTGACAAAACCCAAATGAAAACAGTTGCCCATCCCTAAAGCCCAAAGTAGATGAAGCAAAATCTGATACTCTATGGCTTCTTTTTGTGCTTTGACAGATGTTGGCTGCAAGTAAATCAACTACATTACAGAAAATTATTGCGCCTGCCCTCCCCCTACTTCAAATTATGGTAACCATAAACAGCTGATTATAATGTTAGTAGAAGGGGAAAAGTTATTTAAAAAAAGGTTGCAGTAATTTAATAAGTCCTGCAACTAGCCTAATTTTTTATATTTAATTGATAGGAACTGCATGCATCAAAGAAAACACATACTGAGATTTAATGTGCATAAAATGGATATTAGCATTTTAAAGAGGCAGATTAACACATTAATCCAAGTAATTTTCATATATTGCTTTTAATAAAATCTTCACAGTATAAAATTCTTAATGAGGCTAATCACAGGCATTCCATTTAGCGGGGTGATTAGGGATAACATAAAAGTATTTTTAATCAGTTTTCTAAGGCTTATGGTTTTTTTATTAAAAATTAAAATTTGACTTGCATTTTTATTGCTGTTTTATGTAGGAAAAAAATCTTAAAAATGCAAATAAAGCACATCGCTCAATCATGTAGGTATTAATTATTTACAAGACGTTGTCCATTGTGGAGATATTCTTAGCCTAAGGGGGAAATATAAAAACAAACAGACTGAAAAGTATACAAAACTTTACAACTACAAATCAAGCGTCCTTTTCATATAAATTATACATTAAATATACTGTAGGAATTACAAAGATCTCATCTTTGATGCACTATCAAGCATGTATTTACACTGGGAGAAGGATCTTCTGTAGGCAAACTTCCTTTCATGCCTCGTAGTCATCTTTGCATTCCCCTCTCGACTGAGGGCAGAGCATGGAGGGCTTCCACTGTTCCTTTGAGCTTTCCAATTACTGCACTATCATCTTGTGAATCAAAAACTAGAAAGGAAACATTATAAAACAGCATTAGCAATTTCATTTAAGGTTTTACTTTTGTTCTTCCTTAGCATTTGGACAGATTAAAAGGCTCCTAGTATACATTAAAAAAAAAAAAACCAAAAAGAAGTAAACAAATAAAAAAGGAATTTTACTTTTCAGATACTTAGCCTACTGGAAACTGAGCACTCTAAGAACTAGAATGTACATCAATGAAAGTATTAGGGCTAGAATTAACTCTGACATAAAGAAAACTATTAATATAATAATTGCCTATATAAATTTATAATTTTTCACAATGTGTAAATAAAGGTGTTCCAAGCTCTATTGAAAAAATATATGCATAGTCAGAAATAATTTAAAGTAAAAAATATACCAATTAATGCATTTTCTATACTACGTGTATGATGGGTCCAAGTCAGCCTGGACAATTATTAGTATTTAAATAGTTGTTCTTTCCAGTTTGTGCAATGCAAACTTATTTAATTTCTACGGTTTTGTGCCTTGTAAAATAGTGAAGTATGAGCAAAGATGATAATTCCCCTAGACTAACTACCTTCATCTTTGTGTATGTGGGTTTTAAAGTAGTGTTTAAAATTTCTATGTTACAGAAATTAGCTGACATGATTTAAAATTGCACTCTTTTACAATATCTAAGTAAGCCCAGAGGGCCAGAATTTCTGCTGATTTGATTAAAACATGCTGCTAAGTCAAAAATGAGGCTCTTTCCCAGTCCCGCACAAAAAGCAATAAGGCTGCTTAACATGACTCTAGAAGGAATTTGAATAAAAACAAATAATCTTGACAGCATATCTTTTCAAAGCAAATTAAACAGCTGACAAATTGCAAGGTTATGTATTTATTCTATTAATAAGGATAAATACTCTGGGACATGCAATGATGCTTCATGTTGCAACTGTCTGGCTGCTGGGACAGCTCAGAAGAGGTTTAGAGAAGGGAAAACACAGGATAAACCTTCCACCATTTACCCTGTTGAAAGAGCTGTTATAGGACAGATGGAATGCTCTTCTTTGAGATCTAAAATATTTGGTATATTCTTGAAAAAACCACTCACTGTCAGAGCAGACTTCAGAGGACAGTATAATTTTTACTGTAAGAACAACAGGATAACTATAATTCATATCATAACATTAACCCTATTGTATCAGTTTTCATATTATCTCTGAGACTTACTGTTAGACGTTTTGACTATACAGTCTCTTTCTCATCCATCCTCTTGCTTAGTCATGCACTTATTGCTTCAAATTTCATGGATGCCACTTCCACACAACCAGCAATGAAAGGAACAAGATACGAAAAAGATCCATGCTTGCAGTCCTCAAATAGAGTGAATGAAGCTCATAGTATCTGAGAATGACTACATCTTCATGTGGCAGTGTCCCATGAAGTTTCCTGCATCTAAGATTATTCTTTTCCCCTTAAACTAATATCCATCTCAGAGAATGTATACATATTAGTCAGGATTTGTATTTCTCATGCCATTACAGGTAATTGAAGCTGATGTCCAGATCTCAAGAACAGATCCTTTTCCAATAAATTTTTCCAAGAAAATCTTCTGCCATGATCTGACATACATTAATGCAAAATTAATTTAAATTCTCTGAAATGCCTAAATTTTCAGAAAATATGCAGTGTTATATGTTATGGATACGACAGAAAAATGTAACTGTATAGCATCTGCAGGAAAGGACAGAAGTCTGGATGAGAAAAAAAATACAAGTATTTTTAGCTATTACTATCATTTTAATAGATATAATGCACATAAAGTAAAAATTAGTTCAAATGTCTCCTGATAAGGGGAAGAAACACTCCTCAATATTGAAGCACTGTCATTACATAATAATGATTAGCTTTTGACAGAACAATAGCTAGTAACAAAAAGAGTCCTTCCTGTAATAATTCTCTCAGATGATGATTAGGATTTTTAAGGGTTTTGTGAAAGGTGACTTTCAAGAGTAAAAAAATTATATTTGTATCACTAATAAGTCATATTAAATAGGAATTATGATAATGGGAGCTGTTGCCTTAAAATATAGAACAAAAACAATTTTCCAGTGAGAGACTACAAAATACCTTTTGGAGGAGATGTGCTTTTGTACAACTACTTGGAAAAAATTATGGGCACAGAAAAGCTTAACTGTTCAGCCACATTAAGAAGTGCATCAATTCTATGTATTATTTTTCCAGGATATGGAGATTTGATTCTTTGCATTTCGTTATTGTGTTCCTTGAACTTTGAGTATTTATACTCTTGAGTGTATGGGTGCAAATCATGCATGATAATGGAAATGGTAAGAAAGCCTATTTCTTTCCCTCAATACTCAGCTCTCCATAGCTCTAGGTTTGGTAATTGCCCCCAACAGTAGAGGTACCCAAGTAACACTGGCCTGGCATTCCACTAGGACTAACTGGAATTCCTGCTCTGCAAAGGGTACCTTGTGTGCACTGTGTCCAGGCTTGGAGCTGGTTCATGCACCCACAGAGGGACTGCTCTATCACAAAGATACTCTCAGCTTCTTCCCTGAGCTTCACCACAATAGGAAAGAGGATTGAAATGGAGAGGGAGAAGAAAAATGCACCATTGGAAACCATGACCCTGCAACAGGCAGGCAACAGGAAACTCTAAGCAAGGAGAATATTTTCCTTCACTGTCTCTGAAAGGACTGAGTAACCTTCTCAAATCTTATTATGAGCACTATAAAAACACTTTCCAATGGCCCAGGAAAGGGAAGATTCCACAGCTCCTACCCACCTCCACTTGCATTGGGGAGTCACAGTGAAATGCTGGTCACAGGCTTTTTCAGAGGATGCTCACAGTGAACTGACCCCTAACCAACCCCCTCAGTATTTCACAGTCTTGGATACAGTTTCATATGAAGGACACAAAAGCTGGAGCTACTCTGGGGTTATCTGAAACTTTAAACAAGATACAGACATCTGCAATACAGAATTACTGACATAACTTTTAACAAAAATATATAGTCTTATTACAATGAAGTATGTTGAACAAAACAGAGAATTACAGGAAGCAGACATGTCCTTAAAGTTCTTAGGTTTAATAAACTAATTACTATGAGTTGGGGATGCTGTTTAGTTTTGGTTCTTTTAAACATATTTTAAAGAATGACAGTAATAGTTTCTGCAGACTTTTGCAAACAAATGTGGAAGCCTTTAGTTAATATTAAAGAATTTCTTCTTGACACAATGTCAAACAATTACTTTCACAGTAAATCTTGCAGAGAAAAGTAAAAATTTGAGAAATAGTTTTTAAGCTACAAAAGTTTACAAGAAAGTAGTCTCTAAAACTCACCATCAATATCTTGTTCAGTGGCTTTTCTTTGCTTCTTTTTTCAAACAGATTCAGCAAAATCAGTATGTTCACATTCAAGTTCCTGCTCATCTTCTGGGGTGTCACTGAGCACTGTAAATTTTAGGGTAAACACAAAGAAAAAAGTGCATTAAAAAAGGATTAAAAATCAACTTAAAAATGGAAATAAAACTAAACTGCATTCTGCTTTTTATTCTTCTGCTGCATAAACAAGAACTCTTTATCAATTAAATTCAGCATTTCCATCACAAGAATAGTCCAAGACCCTCACTTTCAAATCTTTCCTTCATCTTTAGAATTATTTAGGTGTATTAGAAGGACAGAGAAGTTGTAGCCATAGATCCACAGGCTTACAGAAATGTTTCATTTTTGTTCCCCCTCCTACCACCCCAATGGTACAGTTCTTGTTTATATGGCTATACAAACAACTACACAAAATATATGGTTTGCTTCTGTGAACTTAAATTACACCCATTGCCTCCAAGTATGGTTTTCCTTTCAAACACATAATTCCAGTATTGTGTTGGAGCTGGCTTGAGTTAGTGGCTTGTGCTGGGGCCAAAAACACCAAGACTGACAAAATGACAGGAATTTAGAGCTAACATTTGGTATGTCTTGGCAATATTGTTCAAACTGTGAATGTCTGTGAGCTTTACAATGTAAAAATGTTACAACAGGCATAATTTCAAATGTGTAACATAAAGTTAGGTTACATCTAAGGCTACAGGAAAGGATATCTTACACCAAATATGAATACATGAATAAAGCTATGGGTAGCATTACTCTCCTACATTTCTCTCTGGGATTCCAGACTTTCTCTCTAGCTGATTTCCACATTTCTTTTCTGTAATACAAGGTATAAGTACACATCTCCTTGAAGGAATTCCAAATCTATTGAATAGGAAGAAATTTTAACATCCTGTTAAAAAGCACCATGTGAGAAGATAATTACTAGGCACTACAGGAAAGAATAGAGAACTAAATGAAACCAGTTTATCAAAAGGAAAGTGAAAAAACAGTAAGTGCTTAAAGCTATAAAACATGTTTTACAATGAAAGCCTGAATGATTATTTATTTTTCAGAACAACACTTAAAGGCATTAGCAGGTAATTTAAAGCAACTGGACAGAAGCTCTTATATAGGCACATTTGATCTTTTTTTTTTTTTTTAATTCCAGAGATCAGAGTTTTGAAGCAGCAAGTAGAAAACTCTGTGCATGAATTCAGTATATTACAGTGAAGCTTACACTGTACGCATGCTCTATTCTAAAACATGGAGGCAAAGATTTTGTTACTTTGGGGAACAATGACTTCATATAGTCTGTTCCTTGGAATAACAATCATTTCCCACCAAGAAATGATGCACCTGTCAGGATCAGCCTGGAAACCTCGCATAAAGCTGTTCACTCTTGTTATCACAGCAGGGTGACTGTTATAAGAATGGATTCCTCCATTCTTCGCATATGTCTCTCCTGACACTTGTCAGAAGAGCACATGCACTACCTCCAGGTCTCTACACTTCAACTACACTCTGGCAAGAGGAATCAGGGAAGTTTCACTACACAACTGAAATTTCTACACTCTTAAAATGCCAAAAAGCAACAGTGGAAGAATAAAAAAATAACTACGACACAGTTACAAAAAGTTAAATGAAAAGCCAGAAATGTGTCCTGTTAACTGATTTAGAGACTTGAATATGCAAGTAAATAATGATGGGCTTCAGATGCTGAAATAATAATTCTCTATCCTGCTTTTATTCCAAAGTTTTACACATATTAGCAGGTATATCTTCCTAATATTAATAAGGAATTTGAATCCCCATTATACAGAAAAAGAAACAAAACAAAAAGGCTACCTGTGTCACACAAAACAGGTATAAGAAAACAAATATTCTGACAAAATCTCCACATTAATGACATAGACAACAACTGTCTGAAATCATAAAGAAAACATGCTTGTCAAAAGAAGAGAACCATTTCTGTGGTTTCAACAATTGCTAACCTAAAAAGGATTTCAAACAGTCTTCCTAGTCCCCTACTACCTCATGCTCATGTACTTTGTATTTTATACCATTCCATTTAACAGCATATTTTTCTTGATTTTCTGATACTGATTATTTTTGCTTTTTCTGCAACTAAAGCCATTAATTCAAATGTGGAACCAAAATCAACATTTCTAATAAACTTTTAAAATTATTTCATATCAATTAATAAAATTGAAATAAGAGAAAAATCAACTTTATTTTTGAAATTGTATATTCACGAACAGTGAATTCCACTCCAAATAGATTTTAGACTGGATATTAAGAAAAAATTATTCACTGGAACAGTTGTCAAGCCCTGGAACAGGCTGCTCAGGGAACTGATGGAGTCACTATCCCTGGAGATATTTAGAAGTGCAGTGCTGGGTTAACAGTTGAACTTGATGATGTGAAAGTTCTTCACCAACCTAAACAAGACTCTGCAAAATACATATTTTCCATAAAAATTCCACACCAAACTAACATTTATTTCTTCGTAAGCATAAATGAAAAGGATGTAAAACTGAGAAATGCATTCTTTTCAGGGTCAAATTGGTTCAGTTTCAACTACAGAATTAGCCTATAGTTGCAACTTGGGTTTAGAAATAATATTATGTATTGTAACAGTATATAATTTTTAAGAGATATTCATTAAAGTGATTCTTCTTTTAGAAGAAAAAAAATAGAATGTGATTTATGCATTTATTCATGTTCTAATATGGATCAAATAATTTGGAGTATCATTTCCAGCAACATTTATTGTGACAGGAAAAAAAAATTAGTACACTACTTAATACTCATCATACACTGCCTATGCTGCTATAATTTGGCCTAGCACAAACACCAATAAAGTATCAGGCTAAACCATCTGCAGGCAATTTTCAGTGATATTTATATCCTTGATAATTTGGTTTCCTGAGCTTTAAAGCATTAGTTTAGTTCAGTTCCTGTTTCAGCTGAAAAAGCACTGATACTAGTTTGTAAGGCTTGTGATAGAAAACACGTGTTGAAGATATAACTAGGCCAGGTTTAAAATGCACAGAGTTGGGAACTTTCGGTGTATGGGCACAATCTTTCCACAAATTTTGTTTCTTGGTGGTCCTCTTGCTAGGATCAAGTGGGGAACTGGACTACTGATGAACTTCCTGTCTTCCTCTTCAGTCAATGTAGACCTGAAATTTCAACATGAGCCAAGGCAGACACATCAGTGACTGCAGAAAACAACCCACCTAGAAACACTGAGGACAGTGCCATGGTACCAGCACATAGATGAATGCTTCTGTTAAGAGACAAAGCTCATTGCTGTAATCTTACCTTACCTTCTCCTTAGACTTGTAAAATAATGATAAAAAATATTGAAGTTCAATAGGAGAAATCACAGCATACTGACTAGCTATTTTCCTTTGCTAATTTATTCCTCAGAGGAAAAAAAAAGAAAATAAAGGAGTATTTTGTCCTCAGTATTGTCAAATTTTAGTAGATCATTATCCACCTTCCTATTCTATATGGTGGAATAAGTAATTTGCTTGCTTATTAAGTGAAGTATTTTTCAGTTTGGTTTTTTTTAAATTCTCCAAACCTTCTGCTACTCCATCCCAACAAGTAATAATTTCATGATGTTCTGTGCTCCGTTCTAGTAAAACCTGTTTTCTGGCCAAGACATGAACCTCAGATCTAGGAATGAAACGAAGAGAGATCACTCTTCCTTATTGTGGAGTGAATCACTGCTTTGTGAATAAATACTTGTTCAAAAGATTTACAAATAACTCCAACACTTCAAATACAATCAGCAGGTATCCTATTCTTCCACAAATCAAATGAATCTTTAGATTAGTCATTATTCCATTTGAATTATTGACTTTCAGAGAAAATGGAATCAAAGGATGTCATTCATTCTGTATAAGTAATGTAAAAAAACGGAATAAAACCAAATTTATTATTATAAAATTGTACAGGAATAATTTATATTCTTTCTCATATGTATTCACATAATAGCTGCCTGCCTATCGATCTATCCTATCTATTGAAATTCTAGGGCCAAGGAAGTCTTTCTACAGCTCTTAGACTCTTAGTATTATTCTGAATTCAGAAAGCAACAAATGTAGTAGACTACACTGAGCAGATACGTGGTTTCAGATTCATTAGTGATAGAATACTGATAATAGATTCTCTCTTTTGCTGAACAGATTTGTTAAAAACCAACCAACCAACCCACCCAAACCCCAAACCACAGCACTAAACCAGCATTAGGTGAGGTTGCAGTATTCCATGCCACATGAACCAACCCTGGGAAGAAATAAGAGTAACAGTCCCATCAGAATGCAATTATAATTCCTAGCCGAAACATTTTTTCTTTTTCTAGTTAGTTAGTTAAGTATTTGACTTCTCAGTCAAACCTCCTCAAAAGAGACAAACAAACAAACCACAAGCATTGTTTACTAAGACCTATAACGGAATTTTCTAGCACTAACATGTACGTGCCAGTGAGAAGATCTGGCTTAAGAACAGACCTGAGACCTCTTTCTGCACAATTATCTGCCTTAACCACATGCATCACTGCAAAGCAAATCAGAATTACTATTAGTATAAAATATTTTTCACCTTTTAGAAGAGTATGAGGAAAAGAACAAAGAAAAATAAACATTTCTTTCTTTTTTTCTAAGGAAAAGCAACAATGCTAGAATCAAATTTGAAAGGTCATGTGATCTAATGGTGTGTCACTGGCAGGTTTATGTGCACACTGTCAAAAAAGATACAAGCAGCATCTAAGCATGCCACATAGCTGTCACTTTCTGTTAATGGCAATAGCACTCATGATTTTAAAAGCCAGTGGTCTTTATTGCTTTGTATTTGAAGTGATTTACTGCATTTTCTTCCACTGAGGAAGCCAGTGATAATGATAATGTACGGCAGAGCGCTTGTCCTTTTTGACAGCCTCAGTAATTTAATCCTCCTTTCCTGCCACAATATTTCAATACGAGAAACCTCTAGACCAATGGACTGGAGTAAATCCACAGCCTGGGGAGTGTGAGTGAGTGCTCTGAAAGCTTTTCATTGTTTTAATTTAAAATACAAACACAAGGATCAGCTTTTAATTTTTGTACTATTAATATGACCTAGAGTGAAAGCTAGCCTTGGTTTGGAAAACATACTAGAAGAATGAGAAGCAGGGTTTAAGAAATTCTTTAAGAAGTTTTTGGGCATCTTATATCAGAGAAAGTAGCTGTTTGCCTGCAGACGGTTTCAGTCTGCAAGTATCAGCTAACTACTGTGAAAGATTATAAAAACTGAAAAGGTGTTAAAGGAATTTTTTTTTTTTAATTAAATAAAGAAATGAAAAGGTTTTGCTAGGACAGAACTACAATGAATGAACCAGAACTAGCTCTTCAGAAGAGTTTTTCATTTGTCTTTATGGGGAGAAGGTAGAGCTAGAAATTTCTCTGTCATTAAACTCTAACATTTTTAACATTCACTTTCTTCTAGTTACTCTGCCACTGTACTCACAACAATTCTTTTTGACTCTACATCATTGTAAGGTTTCCTTTTCCCCTGAGCAGACAGAAATCTTTAACGCATCTCATACTGTCTTCTGCTACCCAAAATAAACTTCTTTGTATAAACAGAAAGTATCAACTCTGCTATGGAGCTGAGAGTATTGGAATACAGCCATATGAGGAGATAATAAGGCCTAAATTCCTTTTTTAGAGGGATGTATTGAAGGACATATCTCTACTAGTGCTAGGAAGACTATTTCCTAGAGCTCTTGATTTTTCAGTTTTCTCCAAAGCTGTTTTCCAGCTCATATATGGGCAGCAGAACTGCTGTTAGGAATGGGTTACTATCACAAACAGATAGTCCAGTTGCTGAGTTGCTGAGTCATCCAATCAAAGGAATCTGCAATTTGCCACCTTTTTTCTCTGCTAACAGAAAGGAAAGCACTGGCATTCTGTCTTTGAATCCTTAGTTTCCACTCACAATTTCTTACTTTCTTAGGTTAAAAGAAACTGTCATTGTCATCTGCTGTTCTTTTGGGCATGTGGATGACTTTCCACATGTGCTACTCTCATGGCCAAGTGCTCCTGAGGCCACCACAGGAAGTGATGGGGAGGCAGCAGGGAGACAGATGGACAGCCAGAGAACTTCAAAGGAAATGCCACATCAACAGATTCTTCCCTTTCCCATAAGCATCCCAAATGGAATTTCCTACGTTTACTAATATTGTATCTAAAACAATTTTAAATACAAATTATTAACAAACCTAAAGAGTTCAAATTCATTTCACTCAATGGAAAAATTCTGACTACTAAGTAAAACATTCAACACAAGAACTTCACTCAAATCTGGGGAAAATGATTAACCAGAGTGAAAATATATTTTTAGATCCTGATGAATAACATGTTTTCATAGCACCCCTTAGTACTGCCTGAACTTAGAAGCATTAAGATTGCTGCAAGGCATGTCACATCTCATATTTCTATCCAATTAATTGCAAAATTAATTCAAAATTAAATTGTGACAGTTTGCCTCTAAAATTATAATTTTAAAGTTAGTCCTAAAGAAGTACTAAAAGCTGAAGATTACAATGACCCTAGAACCTTGTTAGAAATTTCTACAATTCAAAATATTCCTGTTCTGCTATAGTTCAGTTTTTTCCTAGTTCACATTCTAACAAAACTTAACAATTACATGATGAAGCAGATTTTCACCAAATGAAGAAAAGAAATGCTTCACAGTCTTGAGCTTATTGAAGAAAAGGAATAATAAAAATGTTTCCTGATACAGAGCCTTAACATTTAAGGAATCCACTTTTAGAATAGGGATCTTCAGATGTTTATTTTTAATAAAAAGTGCATCCCATCTTTCCCATACTTCTCCTCTCTACTTCCACTTGTACTTCAAGTTGTACAAATAGTCACATGCTCCCAAGAGAGAAGTTTTTGAGAAAAGAAAGCTTCCCAATTTCAACTAAATTTCAAATAAAACCTTTGCCAGGTTTCATAAATCTTCTATTTCTGCTGTCTGTCCTCTAAAAGCACTGTATAAGTTGGCAAGTTTCACTGTTCTTTGAATGTATGGGCCTGTAGTGTTTGGAAGCATCCTTGGATATTCTAATAACTCTTTTCAGCAGTAACAAACACAACAGCTCCTCTCAGTCACTGTGATCATCAGGAGTCATGGGCAATGTCACGGGCAATCAAGGTTTATACCATAATCCTGCACTGTCTAAACTTCCCCACCCAAGTTTCTATTCCAAGACTGTGGAAGAAAGAAAATGATCTTCTAACCATTCTTAGTGAAAAAGTCAGAGTTGAAAAAACCCAATTAATTCCAAGTTATATGCTTGAACCACCTGTGAAATGGAAACTCGTAGGATCTTTTATGTCCAGGTCACTGGAACTCTATTATATTGTTTTGCAACAAGGTTCTATTAATCTTCTGCATCTCACATGCTGAACAGTGACAGTAAAGACTGTGCAAAAGGTATGGGAAAAACTTCAAATGTTTTTAAAGCAATGAATCTCATGAAGCCTTTTGAAGCAGTTAAAATGTTTTTAAAACAGTCAATCTGTTCCAGTTATAGATAATATAAAATGCTTTATTTATTATAAGAATTAGTGATATTTTTTATATTACTTATAGACTTACTCCGATTTTCTCCATGCAAAAATCTAAAAGACTATTAGTTTCCTTCTAAGCTCAAAGTAAATTTCTTTCTACCCATGCAAATCTCATTTTTATTAAAGAAAATATTCAATTAACCTCAAATATTCAGCATACTCAAATCTAATTAGACATGAATAAGAGATGCAGCAAAGCTATAGTAAACACACATGCAGATTTCATTACTATTATCTTACTGGCTTCTCAACTGGTATTATCAAAAAGCAGACTCATTAGGTTTTTCCCCCTATATGCAAAACTAATCTTAAGTAGAAATTAGACACCCAATTATCTAAGCAAACCTCTACAAATAACAACTACATAAGTATAATGCTGCAGAATATAGTCCTGAAGCAATTAAGACCAAAACCCACATTTTAATATTGATTTGTTGGCATATTTTGAAGTTCAAACAGTTTTATAATCCATGCCCAAGCTGTAAATAGAAAAATCAAAGTTGCACAGTCAGGTTATGATTAACAGAAATAATAAAATACAGCACTACTACATTGGAAAGCATTATGAATTACAGTCTCTCCAAAGCATAATGCTATTTTCAAATATCACACCTTGAAATGTACTGAAGTTTCATAATTACCTTAAAACTCTGAAATTTTATTCTATATTCATCATATTTTTCCTGCATTTTTAGTTAAACTTTGCCAAACAAATACCTAAAAAAAAACTTAGAACATAACTAGTATGCCCAGAATCAGAATATTGTGTAAGACTTTTATACCTTCTGAATGCTTCTTATTTTCAAAGCAATGAGAATTCAAAAAGCAAGAGAAATGAAAAGCCTTTAGAAGCTTTTATTGGCTTATGGTATTATTTCAACAGGTTTCAAAAAAGATATTTCATCTGCCTAACTGGAACATCTGGAGAAGTGCCTACAGAAGGTAACAAGATGAAACTGTCCAGCTCACAAGAAGAGTTCTTATTTACGCAATGTCTTATTTAACATATGATGCCACAAATCCCATTTGTCTGAATGGAAGGAAGCCTCAGTGAATTCAGGACTTTGCAGAACTACTGTTTTTCGGTGAGTTTCTTCTTCTTCCCCAAGGCCTTACAAAGATCAATGTCCTTCTTGGAGTTACAAAATTAACAATTGCATGGTGGATTGAGAGCAACTACTTTCAGATGTCCATTTATTAGAGGCTAGCATACGCAACGTGCAGGATTAAGTATTCTGCAGTAAATAGCAATTTATTAGTATTAAATACAGTTGAGTAATTTCCAATTTTAAAAAATTCTTATTATGGTACATTGAATATTCACAAGTGATGATGAAGTCCATTACATATTTTCTCTAAATGTATTTCAGTTGTACATGGTTGGACAGAAGTTTTCCTTTTGCTGTATCATGTATCAGTAGAAAAAATATTTTGTCATGCTCATCCGAAAAAAAAAAAAAAAAAAAAAGTTATGTAAAGCCTAATTTTAAAAGGTATGCACTACAAGCATATTTAAATATAGTGCAGTCTCAATTTCTTACATAAGCCTATTTTTCCAAAATAGTTGGAAGAATGGCAAATACAACCAATACAGACATAAATGCAAATATAATGTATAGGCAATAAGCTTTGTTGCAGGCATTTTCCTAAGACAGAATTTTAGGGAAGGAACACACCTGCTCAGAGATAGGTCTCACTCACCACTGCTATGTCTACAGTCACTCCTCTGACCACCTGTTGGGTTTGGAACTGACAGTGGAGTGTCCTCTGCAGGGAAATTGTTTCATCAGCATTCTAAACTCAGCTGCTGTATTTCATCTAGTGTAATTCATGACTTATTAAAACCAAGCAATGTAATTTTAATCCAGATTTTTCAGCTTCCGATTTAAAAACAAAACATAAACCAAAATAATGATTTTGTGTTTCTCGAAGTGTTAACACAAACCAAACATCCATGTGAACCATTGAGTAGTTTGTAGAATTAACACTGATGGATTGATTTGACATAGACACAGTAAAAACCTAAACCCCATGGTTTGCAGTTAAGAATATTGTTGCAACAGATACTGATTGACATTTGATGCTTAAAATAGTTTTGCAATAGTCATAGTCTACTAGAGAAGATTAGATTACCATTATGTACTATGCTATCTGAACCATTGACTTCAGTTGCCATTATTTTAGCTACACAGCAAAGTGATCCTGCAACTGCCGGAAACAGTTTCAGTAATATCAGGTAACAAAGTTTTCCAAACGGAAGAGAAATTTTAGTGTCTACTGCACACTATACCACATTCAATAAAAATCCACCAAGTCACAAAGCTATTAGGCATGTAAAGTACAACTGCATTTATATGAAATTCAACTTCACATACTTAACTTGACTAGTTAAATCAAACACACCTTTAAGAGTTAAAATTAATAATATCATAAAATTAAACACAGTTGGACTTCATCAAACCTTTTCTTACGTAGAGCATTCAAAGACAACATTCTTCAAAGAGCAAACACAACATGTTGGAGTACGGAAATGTCAAAAATTTTTTTACTTCTTTCATTTCTTTCAAGTTCATATCTTTATTGGAAATATTTTCCCTATGTAGAAATATTTTGACAATTTTTGATTTTAAGCTTAAATCACTTGAAATATTAATCATATGCAGAAGATTAGCTTTTTAGATTCAGTGTTCGAACTGCAAGTCAATATTCTAATTTATTAAGGAGATAGCTTACATTTCCCCAAGCAAACTATATGATTAATCAAACTGAAAAGCAGGTGTATCCTATTGTAAAAATATCCATCATAAAGAACAATTTCCATTGCTGTCAAGTCCTTTCAATATTTGATGAAGTAATTTTACCCCCTCCTTTCAAAAGACATTTCCTTTTATTATGTATCCTAAGACACTTTAACTAAAAACCCAAATCTGAATATTTCAATAAGGTTGTTTTATTATTCAGTAGATTCATGGAAATTTTACTAGGATGACAGAAAAAATTCCACACCATTCTGTCTCCACTAATACAGGTACACGGCTTCAGCTGGCAATATTACTGGGATTAGCATAGAATGATGAAATATTTAAAAGGAATTTTTTTCTAAAATCTAATAAATCAAATGACTGCCAAATGTCATTAAAGTGATGGTCTCTGACTTGAATATGCTTTTCATATTCAAATTTGAAAAGAAAGAGATGAAAGCCTGGAAAGGTTACTCAGTTTCAACTAATAACCTCAAGCACTCTACATTCACATGCATAAAAAATGAAATTGGCTCTATTGTCTAATTTTACTTCAGAAACAACTCTTTTCTTCTTGCACTGAACAGATGTATTAGCATCTGTATTTAAAGGGATATGCTGAGTGGTTTTGTTCGCCCCAAAGTATTTAGCAGCTATGTCAGACTAGTTTGTACACAGACAGTAGCTTATGAATCAAGTCCAAATACAATATCCTGTATAATAAAGTGTTCCTTTTACATATCTTAAAATTTGTTTGACATATATAACACTTGTAATTGCATACAGTAGGCAAAGAATATTACACTTTTTCAAGACTAGTGGGGTAAATGCAGGTACTCTGCTCTCTAACTTAAACCGAAGCAAGTAACTGAGTCATGCTATTAGAAAATTATTAGGAAAAAAACCCCAAATTATCTTGGTACTTAACAGTCAAGACTATTTTGAGTCCCAGTTTCATTGATATTGAATGTGAATACAACATATATGAAGCAGAACATAAGCTGATTAAAAAAGGTATTTATGAATAAAAAATACAGAACTGCTTAAGAACAGCATTAGCTATCATGTCATATTTCACCACTAATACAAAACCACTCACATTATGTAGCCATGTTGAAAATATATGCAGCATCCAATATATTACAAGAATTCATTTAAAAAAAAAAAAAAGTTTATATTTCTATGATGCAGAGTAAAGTATGTTATTTAAACCTATTCCTAAGATTTTTTTTAAGCCTAGTCTCATTTATTAGGTACTGTTCAAATGAACAATGGATAGTTTGTCAACTACTGCCCACAGATAATTCTATTTAATGGGAATAAAATTAGTCTTTACATTTAGTATTTAAAATATAATACAAATTTTCATCTAACAGAGCATGGACAGATATTGAAGGTTATTACACTCTTTCAAAAATTTCTCAGAAAAACTGCTTCAGTGTTTTTATTTTAGGTGAGGAAAACAAAATATGGGCAAGATATTTAGTCTATGTCAAAATGCTTCCTCTACCATTTAATACTGACTCTTCATAATTAATGCTACTCAAAGATTTGGAAGAATCACTGAACTTCTTCAAAAAGCTTTAGGTTTAGGGTATGTACTAAATGCATTGGACATTACATTTGAATGCGAAATCTCACCTTTCTGATTTGAGATTAAAAATCCTTGGTTTAATTCTGTAATGAGTCTTGACTGCCATCTTCAAACAGCTGTATATTCCATATTTTTTATTTCCCTTTTGGTCACAATAAAAGGCTAACCCTTCAGTATGAAAAACAGAATTCCAACTCTCTCAAATGCTCAACAACATTGTCCCAAAGAAGTGCTTTAAAAAATAAGTTTGTGCTTTTCTGAGTTGAAAATACCTTGCTGAAAATAGGACCAACATGAAAATAGGAAAAACAGGACCAATGTTCTTATTTTTTACATCCACACTTTTAACTAATGTATATGTGAAACTCAGAATAAAGGGAGCTTCTAAATTGTAGGATCAACTTGAATCCTGTATCTAACAATGCTCAAAAATACGCATGCTTTACTCCTTAGCATTTTATATATTTATTTCCAGAGTTCACTTATTCACTTCCATTACAAGCAAAGAGCATGTAAGATAAACTATAAGCTATTCTCCGATAATCACACGTAATCATCCATTTGCTATCAATATTTCAATCACTATGAATATTGCTTAACAAATATATTATTGAATGAGAAATAATCCTCTTCCTCTATCAAGTGCTGAGTTCCTGTGATCATCTTATTAACAATGTCAGAACTGAGCCACAAAGAGTGCTGTTACAGGAACGTCAATGTAATTCACGTGTATGGACACATACACATTACTCATTAAGGAATTATGATTAAAGGGCAACACAGAATCATATACACATAAATATTGCAAAAGAATTATTCTAGTCTTGTATGCAGTGATTTTTCATGTGAGGAATAACATCTTCTGTTTTCACCTTTCCCCCACACTGGTGTACATGTGAGAACAGGAAGAGGGATACAGAGGTGCTCCCTGTTCCTTCTCCACATGGATGGGACTTTATTAAAGTGCATACACCTTAGACTCTCCCTAAGACCTGGAACAGAGATGTCTCCCTGTGAAACAGCTCTTTCGGAGCTGGATCCCTACTGAAGGAGGGAAAGGCTCCAGCTTCACTGTTTTGCCATGTGACAGAAGAACAAATAAACCTGAGATTAGCACCGTGATAAGGTTTGATGCAATCCCTTCAGCTCTTAGAATTCATTCTTAGAATTAAGAACACATTGACTATTTGTGACAGTGATGGGAAATCTGGTTGCTGTCATTTTATCTAGTGCAGAGTCCAAATGCATCATTTTTCAGACCAGCATAAATTCATCTTTAATATCTTCAAAGGCATGAATTACTTGCTACATCTTGAGCCAATTCAATGATTAGGTACTGGCTCTCTATACAAATCTGTAATGTGCCAGCCATGCACTCCTCTTCCTTCCCAAATGAAAAGTTCTAACTCAGTATAGAACATCAAACTTTTTAGAAAATAGAAGGTTCTTGAGGGAAGTGTGCTTTCCCACTAAAATCATGACAGCTATACATCTGATCATGAGTCACATTTGTACTTTGCTCATAACAGAACTTTTGATAGTGCTTCCTTTCTCTTCAGTTTGCCTCACATCCTTTCTGAAGAAAAAACATAAAATTGTTCAATGTTTCTCCATAGGTGGAACTGGTTTTAAAGGTTTTGAACTTTGCCTTTGCCACTACCACAACTAACAAATTTTACAGATAAACTGTTTCTAGGGATGAATAAATACAAAAATATAACTATATCTGGACCTGTTTGACTGGTGAGATACAAACTTGCATAATTCTTAACTTTATTTTCTCCCCAAGAAGCTGGGAAAACTACATAAGCAATACTGTTACTGTCCTAAATGAAGGTACACCTACTCCTGGCAGACTGTCTACAAAAGAAAATTTCACTTTTTTAAAATGTTTAAGCACTCATCTTTGATTGATCCATCAGGAAAAATAAAAACCAAACACCAGCTCTTTCAAATCTCAAAGCCAGTTAGCTACACAGGTACCAAGCAGTCACACAATTAAGAAAATATTCTGTAAAACTACCTTTCATTTCAAATGGAAGCATAATTCTTAAGTTTAAAAGGATGAAAGGCAGAAAATTCCATACATTTTTGTACACTGAATGTACAGAAATAAGATGAAATAAGCAGCAGTATTACATAAAAAATCTAGTCCAAGACAGATATAATAGGATTTCTGCCTTTGTATGTACAGCTATGCATGTCTTTTTCTATATGTAGATCACAGACTTCTGTCTTGATTTTAAAAATAAATTTCAAAAATCTGCATTTGAAAGTTAATCCATTTAGGAAAAAAGTACCTCCTAGTATTAAAATAAAGCAGAAGTGTCAGTATAGTACCTTTATTTTTAGGAGTTTGTTGTTTAGTGCATCTGTAGTAAAAAACTACATCAAAATTGCACATTTTGTGGTTGGGTTTCTTATTTAGAGTTTTAATACTCAGTATTTGATACCGTGTCCTCCCCTTGTCATTGCAGAACTCTGTGAGAACAATACAGACCTTCAAAGGTGAATTGAACTTGATTTTATAATATGCATATTGTGAAAAAATGATGCTTGGTGATATTTATCACAACTAAACAAACTAAAACTCAGTTTCAAATCCCATCCTTTGCTTTTTAGACCTCCTGTTAGAAAAATACTTTTCTATTTGTAAAGTCACCATAACTTACTTCCATAAGTAGTCTGTCCAGTAGGCAGCTAAGGAGCATTTGTATTGATAACCTCAAAAAAAATTTCCAGCTAGGTTGAGAATGACTCCTGCTGATGCTTTTCCTGTGGGCCTACACATTCAGCCTTAAATATAGCCTTCTATTTAATTTCATATTCTGACTAATTAGTTTTATTGGTTACCTAAAAAATAATTTACAACTTCAAAGTATATTTGACAAAAGGTAGATAGAAGTTGTAAATCCATCATTTCAGCATAGTGTCTACTCAAACTTCCGTCATCTCACACTTTATCAGTTGCAAAACACAGCTTAGGTATTTCCTGGATTCTTTAAACTTTCTTTTACTTTAGTTTCTGGATTATAGTGACCGTCCTGAGCAAACAGCTACCTCAAAGATGGAGAATGGCAAATGGTTCTTTCTAATCTTAGACCAATCAGTAGTCTTTGAAAGTACTAACTACAAAGTTTAATAAGTTACTTTTATCTTACTCTAATAAGGTGCTTCTGTTTCATAGATTTTATTTCTTATTTTATTAAATATGTTGGTGCAGCACTTTCACCTCCTCAATTTCTTATAGAAGAAAAGCAAAAAGCAACAGAGGTTAGTTCTAGACAGGACTAGGATAATACAAAGGATTAGTATTTTTGGCACAGTAGACTTAAGCCAACTCAGTAACAGGGTAGTGCTAAATCCTAAAATTTAATTCTCTAAATTCAAATCAGATATTCGCAAAACAAACCAGGTTGACAAAAAAACACTGAACACTCAAATATCTCCCTGAAATACACCAAAGTCATTCAAGGCCTGCAGAAAATAAGTGTAAGAAGAAATTGTAACAGCCAAAATTTAAGACTGTAATACAATATCCAAATAATTTCCTTTTTTAAATTAATACGGCTAGCACATAGGCAAAACCACACTATTCAAGTAATTGTATCAAAAAAAAACCACAATAAAAGGAATTTCTATTGCTTTGCTATACATAAGCTTGAAGCTTTACAACTTCTCACCTTAGTACAAGCACGTGCCCTTCACCAGGAGAACCATGTGCAACTGGCACTGCTTTTTGCTGTTTAAGAAAGACTTTCATGTCAAAATTAGTTACAACTTGAGATCTTAACTTACAGGTACAGGTAATTGCTGCTATCACTAAACTCCTATCAGAGCAAGAGAATGTGCTTATGGTATCTGCAAGAAAAAAAGAGAGAAAAAACCAGAACCACTACCAAACAAATTGGGTTTGCCAGTAATTGTCTCATGGCACATTTTAAGACAAATTGGAAGTTGACAGTAGTAAATTTTTTTTGGGAAAATTGAATGCTATGTAATTTCCTGAAAGGATTTGGTGCAGACATGGGAGTGCAAAGGAGGAGGGGATGGAAAAGATTTTTTTAATTTATATTTTTTTTTAATATAAAAACCATGCCAAAGAAAATGCAAATTCCCAGTTTTGATGTCTATTTTGAGGATCTGAAACAAGGCTTTTAATCAATGTATTATACATCAAATTGATAATGTTAACTTCTGATTATTCAAATGTATGAAATATTCATAGAGAACTGTCCAAACTTTTACATTTCTCAGACTTCTTTTCTCTATTAATTATCATGCCTGGAAGCTTTTTAGTAAAAGCAGCAGCCATCAGCCTGACTGAACCTGACAAGCTAGCAAGGCCCAATTACACTGGCACTCTGTGGCACTTTGATGTACTGGAAACGAAAAGAGATAGGGGCAAATTGTATAGCACATTATGTTAATGACTTGATTTAATCCAGCCACTAAACTTTATGTAGCCTGTTAAAAAAGATGCTAACACTAATTATGCCACTTTGGAAAGGAAAGAAGGGGACAAGCATTTCATACCGACAAAGTGAAGCTCATAAATGTTGTAAATGAAATGAAACAAAATGAAGTAATCTATGATTAATCATACATCATAGACAAGAAGAAAAGAGAAAGAAGCAAGTGGTACAGTTAAGTACTGGAAAATCTGTTAGATACCCTTTATGATCAACATATCTAAGAAATAACCATGAACTGTCTAATTTGCAATATGCAAAAAAAGCTCAGTATGATCTTAAATGGCTTAAACAGTTTGGCATACAACTCAGATTTAGGGGATAATTAGCATAACAATCTCTAAAAATCACAAGTTTTATTTACAGTGTTTGATTACCAGCAGGATATTTATCTCAAAAGATAAAAGGCAGTGATTTTTAATCATAAAAAAATACAAATTCAGTAACAATTTTGACGTGCTATATCCTATAATTAACCCAAGAATTTATATCAACCAATGCATATTCTTAAAATCCAATCTGTATCAAATACACTGTTGTCTTAATAATTCAGAGGTTTTATTGTTTTATCTACCCTTCATGAACATGCATTTTTGTTACCATAGGAACAGATCAATGGAGCAAGGTAGAAATTGATGAACCTGAAACGAATCTACATACAAAGTTCTCGCAGAAGTGCCCTAAAATAATCGTGATAAAATAAAATACATGTTAACTAGAAAATTATAGAACAAGTGTATTATATTTTGACTTAATAGAGATGAGTAGCAGTAATTTTAGTTCTCAAAATTACAGGTGAATTTTTTAACGTGATACACATAAACAATGCAATTCCATCTTCAAAAGTACCTTCTGCACCTTTCTGAAGAATATATGAGTGATAGCATTTCTAAACCTCTTCTACAGCTTAAAAAAAGAACAGCTATATTTCTCATACAAAGAATTCCTTCTTGATGCTAGTTATTTTGTAGGATGTTTCACAGGCTTGAAAAGAAGATTTAAAAAAAAAAAAAAAATCAAGCTACCTCTAGGATATCACATTGCAGAACATTAAAAACAGTGAAGTCTGATAGGATCTAACAGTACAGCCTTGGTACTTTAAAAGAAGGCTAAGACAGATCAGAAAAGTTAATTGTTAGAAGTACTGTCATTAATTTTAAGTACTAGTTTTGCATTTTTTAACATTGTTCAGTCAAGGTTAGATCAAAAAGTATGAAATTTTTTTAATTTTTTTTTACAGAACTATCCTACTGAAATATTGTTCAAAGTAAATTTTTCAAATTTGTATTAAAGTCATTTTATTTTTTATATATGTCTTTATGCTAATTCATTGCTGGTTTTAAGAGTAAGTCAAGAGAACACGATTAGTGCACTTGGCCACAAATAATAACAGAAAAAGAAGTACACTGAAGTGATTTTATACTGTACCTATATAAATTTACTGAAAACTGATGTTAAATACAGCAAAGCTACTCTTAGAGGGCATTAGGTTTAAATTATTTTTTTTAGTTTGGCCAAATAATTGCCATAAACATTCTGATGCAGTTGTTTAATATTCATGGATAATGGACTTGAAATAATACAGTCATTGCTGTCAGTTTCTATTGCTTCAAGTGCATCATCACCTTGATCTGAAAAGCATTAGAAGAATCAATGTGGTTAAAGCCCTTTATTGTAGTCCATCTGAGTTTTGCTGAGGAACCTGACAGCAATATAGGTGCTTTACTAACAAATGAAGAATAAGTGCCAGTCAAATCCTCTCTTCCTTGCAGAAGTTAGCCCTGAAAATCAATGACCTTTAGATTCATCGAAACTGTATCTCTTTCTGGTTTGAGGGAAAAAAAAAAAAAAAAAAAAAAAAAAAAAAAAGTGTTTTCCAGATGAAAGTTGAGGACTGAAATGATGTAAGTACTGTGATGAATACTGAGGTATGAACAACAATTAGCTTTATAAAGGAATATGGCCTGAATTTGTGGATTTCCTCTATGTTAAACACCATGAACACATAAAGAACAATGTATTTCTGTATGCAAGTGGATTATTCAGAGCATTTTGGGTTTTTTGCTCTGAAGCAAATTACTTATAAACACAACAGGGATTCAACACCATTTTTTCCAAGTTTTCTAATGCATTCTTATGCAGAAGCTGCAAACAAATGAACATGAAATTTTAGCATTCTGTTTATGCTTTTACTGTAAACTTGCTGTCTTGGACTTAGCTTATTTCAATGATAAACAATTTAAGCTCAGAGGGGGAACAGGATGACCTGCCTTTTATAATCTTTAAATAAATCTGTCTCTAACAACTTTAAGTCATGAATATGATAAGACATACTATCCCTCTCTCTGTCTGAAAGGATTTCCAATAGCAACATTGGCTGTTATCTGCAGACAAAAGGAGTAGATTCATTAAAATAGTCCTTAGAACAGCATAGTTCTATGGGAGAATATAAAGACATTTAAAATAGAAGCCAGGTTTCCTTTAATATTTTATGAATCTAGGTCAGATACCAGATTTTTGCATTCAATTACGATACAGTTTCCATTTGGGAAGAAAAAAACACCACCATATCCACTACCCAGCTTCAGCTATAAAGTACACTAGAATATAATTTCTGTCATGGAGCTTCTCATAATGAGGCAGCTCCCACTGCTAGTAAGAAAGGCTTAAGAAAATGGAAAGAGACATGGATTTATTAACAAAATACAGTTACTTATTCATAAAAATGAATTCTACCTTCTGGTTCCAATTCTTCAGTTATTTCTCTCTCATTTCCAGAAGTAATTGATGTTTGGTCAGCTAACTGCTCCTCTGACAGATGTGAGAGCTTTTCTGTCTCCTGTTAAATTTCTTCAGCCATCTCTACCTTATCATCTGCTAGACTTTCTTGTTTAACCTCCTGTCCCATATGCTACATAAAAAGATAAACTTACAGGCTTTATAACACCCCTTGAATAGTAAAACTTACTAAAGTTCAAAACTGGAAGAGTTACGGCCCATATTCATTATGAAAAGTGTTTAAACAATAGTATTGCTTATGCAGCACAGGAAACAATGAGGTTGTCAACTGCAGTTACAAATAATTGATACAGTAAAAAGAAATTCTCTAACTATGTATACTTTTAAAAACATAACTATTATAATCATTTGGTACCTGTCAACATATATACATCCTCTTAGATTTCCAGATTAATTTATCTTTCAGCTCTTTCACTTCTACAAGACTCAGTTAAACAAAAAAAAAAAAAAAAAAAAACAAACAAAACCAAAAAACCCCACTCCGCTACTATCTTATTCAGTTAGAAATTTTACAACTAAATTATACAATATTTTCTGTTTCAAAAGCAAACTGGTATCATATAAAAAAGAATCAGCCTTGTCACACAGTATAAATGTTCTCTAAGGTAAAATATATTCAGTACATAACTTACTCTGAGGTAATCTTACTCCCTTGGCTCCCTTTGAGTTCAATTATGTACAATAACACCTCATCATTGGATACAACATTGTGGGGTTATGTCCAGGATGGAAACTTAGTGAAGTCAATGGTGCAAAACCCTACAGAAGTGATGCCCTGATGTGTTCTCCTGGAGCACTGCAGCAGTGCCACCACCTCCCTCTGCATGGGGCACCTCCCAGAGCTCACACACCCTCACATTTGCCACACTCCAAGGACCACTGTAGACACCAAGGCCTGGGCTGATCCCCACCCACACATTTCCAGAGTCTTCGAGGTCTAATCTCTTCTTGTTGGGTAACACAAAGGGATTTTATGTGATTTATTCACTGAACCCATGGTAGGTACCTCTTAGGTTGATAGGTATTTGTACACACATAGAAATAGATACACATGTCACTTTACCTGTGTATGGGAATTGATCACAGTATGAATGTTACTATCTCTTATCTACAGCCAAGTCATTGTTATAATTGTACTGAACCCTGTGGAATTGCTTGGTAAATGTTAAAATACTCAGTGATTAAGTGTTGCTAAACTCTTTTGCACCCTTATTTTTGCATACATATCTTGGCACACTTACTCTCTAGGTATTCCTGGCTTTAGTCATTCCAAATTGCTTCCAATTTGATCTTCCTTCGTATGGTTTAATCTGTGTAGTAAGTGAGCCTTACCAACAAACTCATGTTAAGTCATGTTTTCACAAATTCCTATTAAACCCTGCTTTTGCAAAACCTTTGATAATGTTTAAATGGCCAAACCACTTGTTCACAAGACCTATTTAGCTATATGCCAAAGTCACTCTATTTATTCATTATTTCCCTCTGCTATATATTCTTAAGTTTTAGAGGGAAGGCAAAATAAAGTCGACCCAAACGAGCAAAATGTGCAGGGCTAGAACCAGGAATTTCATGATCCTTGTGGGTGCCTTCCAACTCCTTATGTTCTACAATTCTGTGATTCTGTGAGATGATCCCCCTGTGATCTCTTCCCACCTGAACCATTCTGTGCTTCTGTGAATACTTCTGCAGTAGCAATGATAAAAAGCTTTAATCAAACACTAAATACACAGGGCTTCAAGGGTATTAGAACATCTATGCTATTCTGCAGCAACTTAATAGCAAAAGTGTAAAGTGAAAGTGTAGTACCCTGGCAATACAGTGAGGAGTACAAGAAGTTCTGAAGTGCCACTCTGGGGAAGGCAAAGATTGCCATTTAAGCATTATGCCCACAGGAAGGGCAGAAGATGGAAAATGTTGCCTAATTTTCCACACTCAGCTTAACCAAATAGAAATACAGCCCATGGTATTTTCATGCTCTGAATATTATTTTAAATTTAGCCTTACATAATCAAGCTGTCAGTAACAAGTGCCAACATGTCGTAACTTCATATTATTGCAGTTTAAGGTATCTTTATTTATTTTAATATCACTTAAGGCCAATTTTGCAAACATTTGCTGTGGTCAAAGAAAACGTTTAAATGTTCAATTTAGTATTACATGTCAATAAAGCTACTCAGAATCTTAACAGTAATCACATGAAGAACTGAAGCCGTACTCATAAGAAGAATTATTCACAAGAAGTAAGTCCACTCCATTCCATTAGATTGTTCATAGAAATACAGTTTTTAAAAAATACACGTTTGAAGAATCAAGTCTAAAAATATTTAGTAACTTCCTGCCTGTGCTCTTCTTTTGTAAACTTTATATATTGCCACAATGTATAACACAGTTGTTGAGATACAAAAAGAGATTGCAAAGTCTTAAATATTCACTGAGAAGTTGCCCTACACCATGGGAAAAACACATATGAAATAACCTCTTCAGTAGATTAGAAGAGAAATGCATTATTTTAAATGTACACAGCTGTAAATAAAAATCCGTGTATACTGAATATATTAAAAATTTCTGAATTAATGAAGTTGAAAGACAATTAAACATGGCAAATGGCCCGTATAGGCTTCATGTAACTTTGTACAGTAAATAGAATAGTGGCTTATAATTTGAGGGATACTATCAGATGGGCCTCTTTTCTGTAAGAGCTTTCCATATAGAGGAGAGAAGAAACACTGAATAAAGAGTAAGCACTAACCCAACAGAAGAAGAATAAATGCAGCTGAAAAAATACAAGCCTCATTCAGCATATAATCTGCATTTGGTCACTTTTTGTACTTAATAGCTAGTCATAACCTTAGCATATTGTACAAATGTTCACTTAAAAGGCAGCTTTGAAATCGCCACCAATAGAAACTAAACTTTTCTGGGCAATATTCCTGAACTTCAACATAGGTATGACCTCACATCTTGAGAAAATATTAGATTTTTTCAGAAAAATACCTCTTTCTACTTTGATCTTGTCAAGGATTGCATTTTTGTCTGCTAAATCAGATTTGATAGCCATCTCTAGTTTAGCAATTTGCAGTTTCATTTGCTGTTCCTTTGATTTCCACTGCTGTTCATGGGTCATACAGAAGACACTGTAATAAAACATATGGCATGTGAAAAACTCTTAGAAATCAGCCTCAACAGAAAATAATAAAGAAAAAAGCTTTTAGTGGCACAGAGACCACTGTCATCATGTCTTAGGAATTAAGTAAACACATGCTGGTCTGCTGCTGTTGAAACCAAGGCGCCTTTCTCAGGCTGCGGTTAAAAAACATGAAAGAGTTTGTGGGATGAGCAAAGGAACTGGCCTTAATTTAGAGCTCCAAAGTCAAAAAGCTGGCAGCATGCAACATTTGTGGGTCTAGAAAAGGAATTCAGATGCATATCCCAGAGTAATCCACAACTCCAAACCTCAGCAACTGACAACTAACAAAACCATTCTTTCCGCATACAAAACCTCTTAATGTAGAGAACTGGGATCATCCACCTGATTTCTTTTAAATCTGTGAAGCATAAAGTCAGTTGCCTGTTCAAAGAAAAATGTTGACCACAAAGTGACAACAGTTTTCTCATACTGTAAAACAACAATTCTGATACTGATTAAGAAGCACATCTAAAGTAATCTTTCTCCTACTTTAAGAAATAAAATCCAGAGGTGGGCCAAGAAATTAGAATAACTTTTTTGCCTGTAACACATTATCTACTTGTAAACTACCAATCTGTGTGCAATAAGGATTGCATGGACACAGAACTAGAACTGCTGAAACCACAACAAAAAGTGTTACTCAGATTAAAACTAAATTAAGTACATTATACAATTTATAGTGTAATTCTCAGTAGGCAAAAAGACAAAGCTATGCAATGCGTTTTCATAAAAATTAGACACTGAGTGGTATAGTCTTCATATTACTATGTTTCCATTCTTATTTACTGGAAAAATGCTAATCTTAACCAAGCACAAACCAGTTTATTCACTTTTGTACTCAATGAAAAATCAGTAATTGTAGGGTTTCGTAAAAAAAGTCAGCTCGTCAACTCTCTGGTGAAGCTCATCAGCTAAAAAAAAATTATGTTTTACATACATCAGTGTATTAAAAATCTTCTGATATCTATTTATTTATCCACCTATCTATTCAAGAGATATATGTAACAAGCCTTGACAACAAAAAGAGAGAAGAAATGCTGCAGAGGGACAGCCCACATAGGTTCACAGACTCTACATGCTGACTGAGAGTTCTGAGTACCTGTGAGTGCATTTTTATTTCATATATTTGAAGAATGACTTTAAGATTAAAGAAATAAAATATTATATAATGAATTGTAAACCCTAACGTTTATAGGGTTTATATTCTTGATCTGTATTTTTCATTAAAAAGTTATATATTCCTGTATTTTGTCTTTTTCTCATACTATATCTAACCTATGTACACAGTTCTCTAGGCACAGAGCATTTTATAATGTGACTCTTTTCACAGCACGCATGAACTTAAGCAAAGCTTCTAAGTCCTGCAGTAATACACACATCACTCTCTTAAATTTTTAAGGTAAAATGCGGGCAAATATAATGCACTGAACCCACTACCACTCCTCAGTATGGAAAGGTAGGGAAGAGGCAGTGTGTTCTCTAATTGCTTAGAGTTTGATTAGCTTCCACAAGGAAAGCATAACTCTCTTCAAAACAGAAGAAATACTGTCAGTTTTCACACTTCCGAAAATGTTTTCAAGTTTGAATGACCACAACATGCAGATATATGACAGTTCATCAGCTTTAGGTACAATTACTTCACATATGGATGCAGCCAGGTATTAGTTCAGTTTTTTAGACAACTGTGCTGGCAGAAAACCCATTAAGCATTATTATGATGGTTAAGAATTTAGATGTTTAAATGAAGAACATGTTAGAAGACAGGTTTTATCTGAACCTATATAATGCTAATGTTTATGTCAGTTTGAATTGAGGCCACGTGTGCTGCTTTCTTCTTTTAAATTTTAAGATTACATTTACTTAAATTCATGTGGAATTTCTTTCATATTTACTGTATTTCACTGGAGTTGGAGCCATCTGTGTAACTACAATGGTCAACCACATCTGGCACCATTTCCTTTGGAGGAGGTTTAAGCATTGCTAGATTTGCATTACAAGGTCATATGAAAACAATTCCTCCAAACCTTTTATACAAATGGATTGTTTTCTTGGATACTGACTAAATAATAAGAGTCAACTGACAAATTCATACTTGTTCTTTGCAAACTGTTCAGATCCAGTTCTGCAGTCTTGGCTTCGGCAAAATTCCTATAAATGTCAAATAAATTTCCCAAAAATAACAAAGAATGGCTTTATGCACCTTTGCCTCCATTTAAGAAAATGAAAGGAAAATGTATTAATTAAGTGGCACCTGTGGACAGTGGCCTATCTACTGCTAGCATGCTAGCACAGGTAAGCTGTAGTAAAGTTGCATTGTTCAAACAGGCAACCAAAAAAGCTGGCTATTAAATGGTGGTTATATAATCTTTCTCTTTCTAATTTATTGATACCTATACAGTAACATGGAATGATGAAAGATGAATCAATGTTTAAATGAGAGCATATGAAAAGGCAGACCATTTTAGTAAAAGAAACACCACAGTATAGATTACTGTGCTATAATGGAAGCTTATTTTCAATTTCTCTTGTTAAATATCTTTTTAAGTCATCTCATTATGGTTTTTAAGTAGAACTAAGAAAATTTCAAGTCAGATCGTTGATTTATTACTAAGAATTACTTCTCTGAATAAATGATAGAGAATAAACAAAAACATCATCAGAAGTATTTATGGCATGATCAAATTTTTGAGAAATCTCCAGCAATTAACTTAAGTGATAGACAAGTGACCAACTTCTCCATATGAAACTCTAAATATTGTGATTATACAACTGTTGCACCTCCGAAGTAACAAAAAAAGACTTAAGCCGTTTGTTCTCACAATTTTTTACTACTATAATTTGTAAGTTCACCATAGACCATATAAAAAACTATGCCAAATATTGTAAGAATATTATGAACAAAATTTGATATCACATTATGCTTAGTTATTTGTATTCTTTTGATAGTCATGACACTGACAGGCTAAACAAATTTTAAGAGAAGAAATAATCTGGATACGAGAAAAGGCTTCAAGATCTACTTTCTACAATTATTAGCTGTGTCTTATTTTCTAACCCTCTTCAGTGTAAAAGACAACACAGGTTCACAATAAAGGAAAAGTTCGTTGGAAGGTAACTTTTTCCTTTAATATGCTTGTGGGAACTGACTGTAATTACTTCTTTTCTGAACATAACAATCTTTTCTGAATAGAGAATTTCTGAATCATATCTTAACAATGTTTTTAAGCACTGCTGATAAAACTTATTTTATTATGTACCGGAACCTTTGTAAACCCTCATGTGAACCTACACAAAAATTGCAAACAGAATCAGGGGAAGTTAAATGATACCAATTACCAAAACAACCAAAGCACCCCTCAAAAATAAACATTGGAGAAGCTGTCAAATATCAGACGTCATGTAAGTTCATTAAGACATGCTAGAAGAACTTAACACAAAAAGTTCAAACACCACTTTCTTCAAAAATCCAAAAACAAGAACCCAAACTGAAATAATATATGCCTACCAAAACACGATCTTCTTTCAATTACCCTAATAAATCTACTAGAAATTCAAATAAGAGCTTTTTGAATTTATGTTCAAAATAAAGTGACTCCTACTTACTTTTAATTACATTTTTTTTAGAAATAATATACTATTTCAAGAGAATTAGAAAACATATGGTCTGTTCCAACAAAGCCCTGGCAGAGCACCTGAGAGTTTCCATATACACAGTCATATGATGAATAGCAGCATGAACCTGGTTACACGTGTGCAAAAGCACAAAAATATGTATACACGTTACAGAACATGGTACATTAAGATCTATTAAAAAAGGACCAGAATCAAGTTTTCTGTATCCAGAAACCCTAACTTACCTTATGCAGCTTATCATAGTTTTTCTTCAAAAGTTCATTCTCTTTTTCTGGACTGTTTATTCTTTCTGTAATTAAAATGAAGAGAGAAGTTTCAAGTAGTACACATCACAGAAGGAAATTACAATAAATGTGTGAACAGAAGTAGCAAATAATTTTTAGGCACTGTCATGCTATTATTTGTTCTTTTAATACAACTGTCTCTTAGAAACTTCACAAGAAGATAAATCTGCATGGATTTACATTAGGCCTAAAACCTTTTTCATGCTGTTTAGAGGAAGCTGAGTGTAGCATGTTGCGGTTGATCAACAGTATCTGATCACATTCTGTCTTATGCAAAACTATACAAAAACCTGGAGCATATATTTTTGAATTGCCTTTTAGTAAATGAGTATCAGTATTAGCTAGGGCATGGCTTTTGCACAGAAAGTATTTTTATTGACATTATAGAAACAACATTCCCTTGCTCCAAAATATTCACTACAGAAGGATATGGTGTAAAGACATGAAATACTTGAACTGAGAATATCTGCTCTCCAGGCATTATACTTTAAAGTTTTGGCAAAAGTATCTATGAGGTAAACTTAGTTCATGTAGAATACATTTCTAATAGGTAAAACAGGTGGTAAAACTAAATATAAGTTGCTACAAAATGCAAGAAAAATCAAGTAAGTTTTCACATTCTTATTCCTCATACATTGAAGGACATGGGGAAGAAACAATTTGATGTTAGCCTCGCATCTGGACAACTTGTTAGTGATGACAGAAGTCTCTCAGATTCACTAGACGAAGAAACAGAAGTGACTGATTTAAATGCTGAGTAAGATGCAACACTATACTCAGTAAATCAGGTTCAGAGAATACTAAAAACTAGCAATACATGACCAATAAACCAAGTATTATGATTTTTTTTCTATTAATAAGCCATTTGTTTAGTATCAGAATGACATATCTAATGCTTTAACTTCAAACGTTGTCCAAACACTGGTGTTTGGACAATGTGGCACAGGGATCAGGTGTGGTTCACAATTCTATGAAATACAAACAGCCTTTCAGTCAGAAGTTTTTCTTTAGAATAGGATAAAAAAATATATAGTACCAGGTCAGTCTTCTGAGTGTGTTTGAAAGGTCTATTCACATCCCCTCCACTGAAATGTATCCCAACATTTCTTCTTCCCTTATCTGTATGCACTACCTAAAGTAAAAGACTGTAGCTCCTGCCCACAACCTGACCTCCTCTGTACCTCTGTTTGAAATAGTTACTGATTGCCATTTGTATTGAAGATGGAACCATTTTAACTGCCCCTCTTTAAGCTGGTCGTTCAGTTCATCATCTTTTGCTAATGAAGCATCATGGTTAGTCTTTATGTTCTTTAGGCTCTATGAGAAGGAAGGAATATTCAGAAAAAAATAAAATAAATCACACGTAGTAAAGTGTTACAACACAGCATATTCCAACAGTGGTCTCCCTGGCAGTATTTAGTGTCTATATTTTCAGTGTGGTCAACAGGAGACACTCTCGATCCAAGTAACTGAACACATGGCTGGGGGAAGGTGGCACTCACAGTGCTCTCATGAACATTAAACCCTCAGTTCAGTCATGATGAAAGCAACCAAGAAATACATCTGTTCAGCAATTAAAAGATTTTGCTGTGGTTATGGTGGTTAGACATGCTGACCAAAACACACTGCAGCAGCAAGCAAAAATGAATGCTGACCACAGTTATGGTAATCACAGAGCATGCCACAGCTCAGTTAACCCTTAATTGTAGATATATAATTGTTTCATAATCCTCATACACTCAGTTCTATTTTCCTACTAGTAGTACTTTAAAAAGGGACTTCTGATTTCTTTTACATTTTCATTTATTTCAATGGATGTCATTAAGGCACATTTAACCAATTTTAATATTAAATGAAGAATGCTGATAGAACCTCTATTTTCAGATTGGTTAATACTATAGTGGCTACATTTCACATATGCTTTAACAAAGCCTCATTCATTAAGAATTTCAGTGTAAATAATATTCAAAGTATGACTTGAAATAACAGAGCACAGAAGCCAATCTTCTGTTTAATAAAATTAGCGTATGAAAATTTATGATAAATACCTATGTATGTATAGATAGTGCTTAATGACTGCAGACAGAATAAAGTTAGATACAGTTTTTTCAATATACTATTTCCTACAAAGTAGCTGAATAGAGAAGCTGAATCTGAATCCTGTACAAATTACTTAGGTTAATTTTTGTCTGAATATACAAGAAACAAAACCCCATTGAATACCAACCACCAACTTGATCTTCAACCTTTCATATCTCATTTGTGAGTTAGAAAATATAATGGAGAATAAAAAATATTAGCAGTCTTATTTCACACAGTTAAAAAAGTTTATTGTTCATAAACAATCTTTCTTCAGTGTTCTTCTTGCTCTGTCCTGTACCTGTGAAATCTACTGCAATAGCTTCAATAAATTACACCTTAGAAATAATTGAGTCTTCATATCTCTCCATATTTTATTTCTTATTGAAATCACAATTCTTAAAGTCTCTAACCCTTCCAACTGCACAAGTGAATTAATTTTTTCTTTTCCATCTCTTAGCTTCCATTTTTTCACCTGAAGTTCTCTTCCATTTTAACATAATATAGGAAGAAAAACAAACAAATAACTAACTAGCCACACTGGCAAAGCCAAGGAAGGACAAGAAACACTAAAACCTGCTGTGCTGGTAAATTGTCATCTAAACTAGAAATGTTGGATTTTACAGTTATTCACATTTAGTAGACACATCTCAAACATTCAAATTATTTGAAATGTGAAAACCATTGGATTCATCCTCTTATAACAAAAAAGAGACACAGAAAACACTCATCCATCTCCAAAATGCACTTTTCATTGTGAATATTAGACACAATGTCCTTAAATACCAGTTTGAGTCCTATGCATGTGTTTCCATTCAGCTGCTGCCAAGAAAGAGGCAAAAGAACTTGATGTTTGTTGTAAATTACCAGAAAGTTGCATATGATTTAAAATTGAACAGTTTACTTGTTGCTTTCTATTTAAGAACCCAAAAAGCCATGTGAAACCTGTCTCCCCTGGAATTTAGACAGCTCACTGATGAAGAACTAGATTTGAGCTGCTAACAGAAGAGCTGCTTTGGCAGAAAGGATATAGGTATTACACTAAAGAGGGGAAGGAGGTAAAGCACAGCAAAAGGTAGAAATGAAATGACATGGGGAAAAAAGGAATGGAATAACAATCTAATGGCACAAGTGTGATTTAGAATGCTAAAGAATAAGAGCAGTGAGGGTTTACAGGGATACCTGGTGCTTTCAGCTTGTAAGGCTAGGATACTTTACAGAGCTCTACTGCAGTTAGGATTCCCCTACTTACAGGAACTCTCCCATTTCCAGGCTGCCAATCACACCACCTCCATATGCACATGCAGTTCTCCAAATACATATGGAAAAAAGCAGGCAAGAGCTGTACAACTAAAAGCTACAGAGAATCTACCATGCAATTACACGTTCTGGTGATATTTTCATAAAACTATTATTTTATAAAGAAAATTATTACTTACAGTAGTCCTCTAAAATAATTTACATGACCATAAAAACACCAGTTAAAACCGAAACTGAGAACAAAACAGCCAAACCTCCCTAACTTTATGAAAGATTGATAAAGTGAGGAGAGTCTGGTACCCCTTTTTTTGGTAAATCAGTATATTTAAGTCAAAGATCTCTCTTTAAATTATCAGGAGTCTCTTTCAGTAGCCAGATAACTCAGTTGATTCTTCACAATCTGTATGGGATGACTTTGCAGATAAAAGCACTAGGACCTCCTAGACTCTTATGAAAAAGTCCCAAAATTTAAGACTAAAAATCCTCCCTCCATTTGGAGCAGTTTGAGAGAAGTGTAATATATTCATTTTCATGTACTCAGCATTGACTCCAAAATCAAGAACTGTGTGTATTTTTTGTTCCATTTATACCAGCTTATGTGATCAGAGTAGAGAATTATATTGACCAAATTTCAAATATCTCTTGAAACCATTGCTGAAAGAGCACTGCTTTTCTCAACCAGTTGTTTACAGATCTTGATAATTTCCACATTGTCCAAAATGTTTAGTCTTCAAATTTAAAAATAAATACATCATGAGCTTAAAAATACAAAATGAATCATCATATTAGTTTTGTTTTGAAAAGTTGGACTCCTTTTTGCAAATTAGCATTCTACAATAGCTTTTTCAATTCTAAAAATTTGGGAGATTTAGTGTGTAATGCCCAAAGTAATTTCTTCTTCTATAATTCACATTTACAGAATGTAGGTAAATAAACATGATGATACAGCAGCTTTAAACAATGTATCAACATCTCTAATTATTGAATAAAACAGGACATGACAGAAAAAACCCTCCATCTTATACTTAAAGAGATTATTTGTTCTCTGTTCACTTTTCCACCATCAAAGTATTTGGTGCCAGTAGAATACCATGCTATAGAATTCCCTCTCTTAGTTTAAACAGACCAAATTCTGCTAATAAAAGGATCTTAGCAGCTTGTAACACGTGAAGGCTTGTACTCAAACATACTGCAGGTGTGTCTTAACTACATGAAAATAATTTAATATTTATGTGGATATTCTTATCATTCTATGATTTTAAGATTTGAGGATAACTTCTATTGATATATATTATTATAAATAAAAAAATCCTTAACATTTGAAAAGGCATTTTCTTTTCCAATATATATAAATTTTAGATATATTGGACCTACTGTCACAATGCCACATTGGAGCAAGAGAATGAACTACAAATGTTATGCATCTGTAAACCAGCTGAATACGTGAAATATTTTCCTCTTATTCTTTAAAATATTAAATGCTATTGTGTTTTGGCATTGCCAAATTGTCCTTACACAAAAGATAAACACAGTCACAAACCTGAGATCTATCCCAAGAAACAGGCCTAACTCAATGCTAAAACTATCATGTGTCTAAAACATGTTATCTACATAAATTAAAGTTGTGGTGAGTATAGACAGCAGCACTGTCTCATGCTAGCTATTTAAAAGCTAATGTAGTGGCACGTTTTTATTAATCTTGTTCCACACATCAAACAAAGGGGTCTGATGCCTTCAAAGGCCCTTTTTTTTCCCCCTTTCTTTTTTAAGCAAAGGGCTTTTTTTTTTCCTTTTTAAGTAGAAAAAGGAGCAGATGATAGTGAAATTTATGATGTACAGATGTAAACTCCATAGCTTATGACAGTCAGCATTAACTATTTTTTCAACAGTGAATGAAACAGCATTTGATTTAAACAGGTTTTAGATACTAATATTATGGAGAAAATTATTCAAATTTAGAAGTGAAAAATTACTTTTTATTTGGATCATTTAAATTCTTGCAGTTGTAAAAGCTAGAGAAAGCATGTGCAATTAATTACTTATAAGTGTACTACATTGATCACAATTTATTTATTTAAATAAAATATGACTAAGAAATGTCCATTGCATCCAGGTATATGAAAGACAGCTTGCTGTTGAACAACGAGATCTTTTCAGATTTTGTGGGTAAGGCATAGTTAATTGAGGAAGACTCTGTTGGGAAGGATCATTTTTCTAGAAGTGAAGTCACCAACCAGTAGAATAGAAAATGACAATCTACACAGGCTTCTCCCTCCTAGGCAGGTATATTCTGCCCCCTGAACATCTGTCTAGATATTCTGATATTACTTAAAAAGAGGGTTTATATACAGATTTTATAGAAATTAACTAGTATTTTTCACTTAAACAAGTATTTCCCTTAAAGTAATGTGCAAGACTAAACTTGTACTGAGATAGTTCAAGCAATATTTTCTTTAGTGCCCAAAAAGTCACAGAAAGTGGACACATGGAAGTAGAGCTGAACAGAAGTCAGAAAAAGAAAAGGAACTAATATCCCTTTGAAGGCAATAACATGAATTAATGGGCAAACTGATCTAGCTCTATGCCTTCTACCACAACTGCAGAAACAAGGAACATGAACTCTCATCTTCATGCTGGCTTTAAAAGTCTGAAATGGAAAATGAAGTTAGGAGAAAGTGACTCTTAAAAAAGCTAAGAATTATCTTTGGGGTTAATGTCTGAAGTACACCAAAGAGACAATCTCTTTTCCAGACCTCTTATCATTTGGATTAAAAGCATATAGAGTAGAGTCCAAACAACAGGCTGGGGACCAGCTGTGTGGGAATGGGGCACTGATAGCAACTTACACCAGAAGGAAATGATTAAAGAAAGGATCTTGACCTCCACTGTACAAATTTATGCCAGTAAATCCCAGATGGCTAAGCTAATAAAATTGAGGTCTAATTAAACCACATCCCTTGCATCTTGTCCTTGCTTCCATATGAGCAGGACATGGACACAATACTGAGACTACTCTTAAGGAGTCCAGACTATTGTATTAACTGGATTAGCAGCACAAAAACTTTACCCATTCCTATTCAAAACTGGAAAACCAAGCAAGTAAAATATATATCACCACCAAACTTCTCAGGGTCACTTGCCCTCTGCCTGGCAAAATAAGCAAAAGGCTTTTCAGCTAATTGTTCTCAAACACAAATACACCAATGGCCAAGACACAAGAGTCCCAAGCAGAGAAGAAGATGAATGTGTAGTGCTATCTAATAGATCTACGTACAACTAACTGAGTTAAATAACACAGCTAAAAGATTTAAATCCAGAACCACAATGCAGCAAAAAATTAAAAGGAATCAAAGAAATTAAAAACAGACAAACAAATAAAAGCAAATAAGCTTTATTCATTAAAAAATTGACTAAACAAAATACAAGAAAAATGCACAAATGTGCAAATACCTACCTCTTTCCACAAATGCAGTCTGGGATGGCTTTAAAGATATTTTTGGAAAACACTAGAGTATTTGAGTAAATATGAGTTATTAAGTAATTTGAAGATACTTGCTTGCAAAATGGTCATATTTAGAATTAATGTTTCACCTTGCCCACTGTATACCATAGACATCAAATCACAAGACTGTGGTTTTGGCCATCTTTTAATTACCAGTCACGCTAATTGTAAATAAATTTTTTATTTAAAATGTGTTTAGTCTAATAATCCATAGGCCAAGTTTGTCCCTTAGGGCAAACTTACACATTCCTGAAAGAATCCCCAAACAAACTCCAACTAAATATGGAAAAAAACATTAATTGCAGCCACATTACAATAATCATCTCAAGGAGTTCTGCATGTGAACTCAGCTCTGTTATGTAGCTCTCGTGTTAGACACACACTGCAGTGAACCTGCAAAGGCAGCTTTAAAATACTACTGGATTTTTTGTGGATATAGGACTCAGGATAACCAGTAAATCCCTTCCTTATTGATGATGGACTAATGATTAACTGTGACTACTTCACTATTTGGTAACTACAATTATTTCAATCACAAGAACCTCTTAAACATGTAGCAAAATAAAGAACGTTTTCCTAAAGATAGGCAGAAATCTAACTGTAGGCTGATATCAAAAGGTGCTAGAGCAAAGAGACTGGTGGAAGTCCAGTCGTTTTGGCACCACACAGCTCCTAAAGAATTTCAACATTGCCTTTACACGGATATGTAGCAGGATGACAGCCACATGTTTTCTTACAAAACACAAGAAAAAGTTGCTAATAATACCAAAATTCAAGGGCATAAGCTACAAAGGTGAACTAAGATGACCTTAGTGGTCACCCAAATGACCAGGTTTTTCTCCAGTACTCCAGTGTGGACATTTTCTTCTGCTGATACAAAGATTAAAAATAAGAATTACACAGAATCTGTAAGAATTTTTGTGCAAGAAAACAACTCATACAGATTGTTCTAGATAGCAGTTACAAGACTCCCTAGAAAGCAAGCTAATGAAAAGTCTCCTGATACGTTCATGTATCCCTTTCAGTTCTGGCTCAGTTCATTCAGCATGAAAAATACATTATTTGGAAAACATGAGGATTAAGAGTCTTTCATAAAGTATTCTGGTGACAAAATTATAGAACATACACTATTCTACATATGTACTGGTGGACATTTTTCAATTTATTTCCTAGTATTTTCAGTCAAACACAGCAACTCTCAAATACTAACGTATCCTCTATCAGGTCTCAAACTAGAAATAAACTATAAAGAACTTAACTCACAGACAGTAATGTAGGCCAAGTATCCTGGTTTGGATACAAATAATTTGATAAACATAAATAAGGATCTGCAATATTTTTTAGAGCCTGGCTTTATTTAAAGATTTTTTTAAGCTGAATTTGAAGTGCATCTTTACTTTCAAGCTCCATAAAAGTTCTCACATAAATGTGGTAGTTGACATTGAATTTAGATGTTAACTTTAGTATCTGTCTGCTGTACTTGAAGAAGAGTGTTTATACAAAAATGAAGCACAGTTCTTCAAAACTGATTACTTTCAAATAATGAAAAAAGTATTTTAAATATTTTCTGAATTCAGTGTAGGCACATAGTGAGAAATTATTTATGATAACAACTTCTTTAACCTATTTAGACTATATAAAGGAAATTCTGAATAGGAGAGACTTATGACTCTGTGAATAATTTAATAGCAAACATTATGATGTATTATTTATGTAGCACCACTGATGCACAAAAGAATGCTCACACATAATAACGGGGTCCCTCCCTTGAAAGAACTGACGACATATTTCTCATCCAAGGAGAACTTTCATTGAAATCAAACGAGTAAGGAATGCAGGATCATACCATACCAGATCCTTAATACAACTAAAGGTAACAGTCTGAAACAGAAACAGTCAAAACGGGGAAAATACATGCAAAGCTGTAGAATTTTGCATGTATTTTTTTACAAAAGTAATAAAAGAGAAAGAACGAAAAAAGATTTAACGAATTGAGGCTTTATTATGAACACATACTGCATGCGTGTTTGCCTGACTTTGCTGCACTGCACAGCTACACCTAATTTGCTACTCTACCCTTATACAAGGCCAATAGTTTTCTACTATTTCTAGATTCCAAATTATTCATGGGTAGTAATGAATATTAAATGCTTGCTATGAACTTTTACCTAAATTTTGCAAGAACTATATTGAAGATTTTTTGGATCAGTTGGCTATGGCATTTTTAAAGGAGCTAAACACAAAGCAGATACGTCAGGTATATTTATTCTTTGTGGATTTTTTTTTTTTTCATCTCTTCATACCCTAGACAGCCAAGCTGTCCTGAATTTTTCCAGGCATTTTATTCTTGGATAAATGTCCTGCATGATTTCTGATCTGCACTGAAAATGATTTGAGATTCAGACTCAAGGTTTGACTGAGCAATCTAAGAGTTCAGTCCTTTAAAAAAAGAGGGCACATACCCAACACTAGTCATCTCTGATCACAAGGGGAGGATGAGGACATATGCAACACAAAACCATGAAATAGTCTATGCTTAATGAGCATTATAGAAAGTATTGTCTTACCTTATGGAAGGCAATAGCACCATGCTCAAGTTCTGAATATTGGTTATTAGATTTCTAGTAAGTCTTTACCCTAGGAAAATATATTCAAGAAAATGCATATTCAGAGTACTTCAGAGTACTCAAATTACCAGAATCCCTTCTAGTTTGGACAATGCCTCAGAAAACAGACAGACACACTAGAACTTCTACAAAATTCCTCAACATTGTTATCTGAGTTGAACCTTCAGTGGACAACTTTTCCCTTTTTTTTTTTTTTTTTTTTTTTGCTTGTTTGTTTTTTGTTTTTCTTAAAATTATTTATGTTTGCTTCAGTTGGAGAATCTCTACCTTAATCAGTATGGTCCCAGTTCTAGTTCTGGACATCTTACATCTGGATCTGTTTTTATTCCAAGGTTAAGTCCCCCCACTCTGTCATATCAACATTTGATCTGTATTACCAGAACCAAGTTACCCTCTTCTATCTGGTAGCACTGCGCCTGAATAAATTTATTATATTTCCATCTTATTTTTGCATAGTTAAGATAAAAATCAAACAAATTGATTTTGGGAATAAAACTGCTCAACTAATGAAATGAAGTGTAAAAACATAGGTGTATGAAAATTGTCAAAACTTGCACTACAAATAGAACAGAGAGACAAATTGGTAGAAAAAACCACGCTTTTTATCTGTCTAAAAACATGAGAATTGTTGCTGTTCTCATATACCTGAATCAATGCAAGAAAAATGAAGACTGGTATGAGAGTGTAACCAGCCACCAGCCTGATCCATCGCTTCTGGAAGTTAGAGACAATTCTGCTGACTCAGGTTTTAATCAGGGCTGTAGCTGTTGAGGATTTTTAAAACACATTATCAGTTCAGTGTATAGGTTAACTGAGTGCAACTCCTACAAATGTTCCTATGAAAATATGAAAGTTTCAAAGTGTGATTTCCAAATGTAACTATAGTAAGTAAAGGACTGAGAGGGAGACTGCCTTAAGCAGTAAGTCTCAACAGTAAAAAGTACCATTATAAATGGCTGCCTTGTAGTATTCGCTTTTCAAAGTCCACATGTGTGAAAGATTTTTCAAGTTGGCAGTGCTGTGCACACATGTATCAAGAGACTAGAACAAACCCAGAAATTAAAAAAGGAAAAACATGTGCAAACAAACTACAGATGTGAAACTTTGTTTTAACATGAAAACACTAAACTTTTTCATATACTACTTTTATAACCCTTTTACATGTAGAGAAGTTATACTAAGGAAGTCCAATGATTTTAACTATTAGAAAACTTGCCTGATAGCTACTGTCTTCTCAAATCTGTACTTTTGTTTAACCCCAGCTACTGTGGATTTTCATAATAAGGACTTCAAAGGCAAGCAAGCTATCATGACTGCTATAAATAAACACAAGAACAAGAGGAAAGAACAATCTTTCTGCCTACAGGTACTATTATTGCCCGCTGATCAACAACAAAAAAAAAAGTACGGACTTGCTACAGAGAAGCAATTATTAGGGATACTGATATAAACCATGGTTTGTAATAAATGTGAATCACACCTTTCCTTGTGTGCTCTGGCATAACAGCAGCCTCAGTCACTTTTCTGAGACCACTGCTAACGTAAGATTGAGCACAGCTGTATGGACAAGGTCTATGGCCTGGAATCTGGAGCTGCTGGTCAGCTGAAAGGAGTTTACTGGGGGGGTGGCTCTCATTTTGTTTCTCAACGTCATGAACTTTTTCTTGTCAATGCTGAATCCTTTCTTCCAGCTCCAGGCCTGACCCAGCCACTTGGGGCCGCCACCAACCTGTTCAGACTTTTTTTTATCATTAACAAGCTGTATTAACTTGGTGGTCATTATGGGGAAAATAATAAAAAAGATGAAAAAGAATGTGAAAAGTCAGCATAAAAAGCATTCTGTTGAAAGGAACATAATCACTGTGAAGACTTCAGTATAGAACCTGAATAATAAATTTCAGGTTTTGATATAACTATTACTGCCTGTGAAGAACTCTTTGAAGATAATTGAAACCACTGTGCAGCAATCTGCTTTATAGCACTGACAAATAACAGTTTCCTAAGGCTTATCATTTAAGGTTAGTAAAAGGAGGACACATATTTACTCCATATGGTGCTTAAATGTAATTTTTAACGCATGACCTTATATAGGAACCTCATGCATGCCGTTAAGTAAAGTTACAGATTTGGGATGTGGTGGGGCAAACTATAAAACTACAATTCCACAGAACATTCAACTACTGAAAGAATGCTAATAATATGCAACATTCCAATTATATACAATTTCTAGTATTTTGGGATTTAAATATATATTTCATGTCTAAAGTGGCTAAAATATATAGGTGGAGATACTTAAGAAGGGACTCTGGAAAAAGAGACTTAACAGTTCTCATTACCATACTCAATTTTGTACTTGGCAAATATTTCCAGTGTGCTTTGGAAAAGAAACAGTTAGCTGCAGAATGTAATAAGATACAAAGGGTATGGTTGTCATCTGTCTTTAGAAGGATACAAATTTTGCTTTTGGTATCTCAAGCAGTGTACCTCTGATTTCCCTTAGTTCTGATAAACACTGGTAAGCTAGAACAAAAGACAGAGAGGGCACATGGGGGTGATGTAACATGCATGAACAGAAAACATACCCAGAATTGAATGCAAAAAACTTGGCATATAAAGAAAGAAAAGGTGGCTTTGATGAGAGAGACAAGTTCAAGACTTTACAAAGGCAGTTGCACATCTTTGAGACCTGTATCTAGTTTACAGAAAATCTATTTTTGAAGGCCCAGAAAGAAAACTGAAAATAAAGACACACTTCATTTGTTTCAAGGGGCTTGTTTTATTTTTTTGTATACTTGTGGACAGAAGCTTCTACTTAAAAGAACAAAAGTGGAAAAAAAAAATCCATAATAACTTCAGGATGTCACAGAATGTTACTTGCCTGTAAGCAGGTTTTTTGTTTACGTGGAGTTTTTTCTATGTTCTTCCACTGCAAATTCACTCCAAACTTCTAGTTAAAAGGGTTTTGGTGAGGAAAGCTGGAAATGAAATTTTAACTTAAGTTTTTTCTCTGGCAAACACTGTATTTTTTTTATTTTCTGTGCTATAAAGTATTAATTCAGGTATTCCAATTTGGACATTCTGTGTAATGCTACCTAATTGGATGATGAGTGGATTTGGTAAGGCATCTAACAGAAACATAGGAAATGCCCTTCAGAACAAGTAAACAAATCATTTGTTCCACCATCTTGGATTTGACAACAGCCTGACAGAAAAGATGGAAGTTATGTCATGCTGGTCAATTTGTTCCTGACTCACTCACTACTGAGTCAAAAGGAAAGAATGCTTTGCACTTAAAATTACTAAATAGACCCATCTACACAAGCAATATTTTCAGCTGCCCTTTTGTGAATCTGTTAGCTTCTGACAACACCTTGCTTGGATACAGTGTGACTTTATTAAGCACAGCACAATGTGAGCACAGGCACAGTGCTTTTGGATTAATTAGCCCTCCTGCAATGCAGTAATAGCATGAACAGCTCTGCTGAGCCCACACTGGTTGGCCAGCACAGCACTAAGCTTAATAATAGGGGTGGAATCTCACTGTATAGGCAATTTTGATTCTAGAATGAAATTCCTGATGAATCATTAGGCTTCTACAGCCTCTTCTACAGTTCCCAGAACACTCTGACAGTATAGCTCCAAACACAAGGTACCAGCTCCAAAGTGACAGATAGTGCTGTAGCTCTGTACATGGAGATCTAATACAGTCCACCACAAAGACATACATACAGAGACATAACCAGAAATTAAAAAAAAAAATAATTCCAAAGAGTGATTTTTGCTACTGCTTTAAAAAGTGCTCTGAAACCAGCATTTTTAATATGTTGATGTTTTAAAGGGCAAAAGTATTACTGTAAGCTAAAAAAAAATATTAACTCCCATACCTTTTAGTTTTCTCCTCTTGCTCCTTTGTATGCTGCTTGAGTTAGATGTGATCATCATGTACATGAAGAAATCTGTCCTCCAGTTCTTGACTGACTTGTTACTTAGCTTGTTGAGCTTTTATATTCTGTGCAGTTGATGATTCTATCCAAACCAAGACAATTTTAAATTACCTTCAATGCATTCGATAACATGTAGTTCAAAGTCAAAACTCATTTTGAAATACTGAATCCCCCTCAACTTTTCACATAATTTTATATTTTACACTTGTATGATTCTGTTATTTTTTTTTTACTTACTGTCATTATAATTACTTCCTTTTGCCTTCTTCGTGCAGATTTTTTTAAAAAGCAACTAAAATTATATAGCAATTTGTTTACATACTAGACAACACAAAGGTAACAGTTTACCCAGCAACCAGGTTCTGCCAAAGATATTATCTAAAAATAAGCATTACCAAACGGATTCTTTTTAATCTGTTTCAAAGTGAACATATTATCCTGAAGTTTGAAAATATGAACTCATAAATTTACTCGCATATAAGACTAAGCCCAGTTATTCTATTCTAATAGCAGCTGAGCAACATGGCAGAATTGCATAATACTTTTGGTTTCCATTTTGTGAAATGGATCTGGCCTTGTCCTCAATTCAGTAAAAAAGTCCTCTTTTCTTCTGGAAGGATGAATGTTACAGCTCAATGACATTTCCAGTTTTTAGCATCTCAGAGCAACTCCCCTCTTATAACAAGCAACTTGAACATAGAACGGGTCACAGAATCTTTCACAATTTAACCCAGATTTTGAATGGTATTTGAACTTAATTTTGTGAGTGGCAACATCAGAAACATTTTCAGAAAGAAACTAAAGAAGCCACTGATCAAAGTCTCTAGCTGTAATAAATAGCAGCTGGTACAAACCTTGTAATCCTTCAATTCCAGCTGGAGTTAGACCTGTATGTCTCACAGGCAGGTCCCCCACAGTTACATCAGCTGCAACAGGCATGGCTTATCTAGGAATAAAAAAATTCAAATGAAATTCCTTTTCATCTGGTATTTAAACTCAGACTAGAACGAAGAATACAACAATATGAAATGAAGGCAAAAGTTATGGCAGATTCACTGAAATGACAGACTTCTGAATGTTCCCATCTCAACTAGATTGCTCAGAGGATGATCTAAACTCTCAAGTTGAATTTTATGCCAGTTTTAATCCATTCACAAAATACATCGCTGTTGTGCAATAGCTGCAATTCTATTTAATATATGTACAATTAGCTTTCTGAAGTTCTAGTTCTGCTGTTTTCAGGAATCTTTGGGCTAAGGCTGTATTTCCAAGTAGATGTGGGAAGGGGACCTGCAGGGTTTTTGTTTAGTTGGGTTTTTTTTAATTGTTTGTTCATTTAAGAGAGGTAAAAGCTTAAGGCATTAAGCTTGTAGATGAGTAATGCCATCTTCCATGTTTTGAATGGAACTCTTTGAAACAGGTGCTGGGGGTTACGAAGTCTTTCCAGTGTTGCCCGGCATTCTCTTTGTCTTCTTTCAATCACTGTCATACAAGAAATTACTTTCAATATAGAGTCTCCTATGAATGATTCTCATAAATCTGAACTGATTCTATCCTGTGGCAACAGAAAGCTCAGCTATATGACAAAGTGAAATTAGGAAAGTATTAATGCGAAAAAGTACTACATTTGTTTTGGTGTAATATATGAACATACTTGTTAACAACTGCTGTTTCTTTCTTGTCTTTTGGTGCAGAAAATTACATGTTGGTCACAGAGTCAAGTAATACTGAAACAACAGGAAAAGGAGAGATGTGAAGTCCTTTCAACAGTCATACCCCTAAAACCATTGTTATACTCTTCAGGTGATATAAATCTTTAGTCATCCCAAAAACATCTAGGAAAGCATTGGGAAATTAACAGTGATGCTACTAGAGACTTGCATGAGAGAGCAGAAGGGACATGGTACAATCAAGAGACATCCCATGAAATATCTGTTAATTTGATCATAATCAAAAGTGCTGCCTAAGCTCTTTCTTCTATCATACATAAGTCTCCTTATGGCTCTGTTCTAAAGAAACAAAAGGGATTAATGGAAATTTAGTTTCCAACAAGTCAGACTTGCTTTTAATCTTCTGTTTTTTCATCACTAAAATTTATGATAAAATATTATTTCCAGACTTCACTGTTTATGAATAAACAGGAACACATTTTTCTTCCATGTGGAACAAATGTTTCCTTATCATGATCATTGAAGTGAACTGAACTACAGTTGTAGACTTGCAATATGGTTGCAGTTTCAATGTTGTCAGTGACAGGCAGTACTACTCTGTGATGTTGATGTCCACACCACTCAGCCGATGGCACAACTGGCAACCAGTGACAAATATACATCCACTGGAAAATCCAGCTCCTCAGCATCCTCAGCTCTTTTTGCATTGCTCTTACAAAATCCTCAAAACTTTTCTGTAATTTATTAAATTAACTCTATGTGCAGTCAGTGGCTTCACTCAGGTCTAGGTTCATTATTGTGGTTACTGTTATATGTCCCTGTACCTGTATGGCTACAGTAACTGAGATCAAAGGGAAACAGAAACACTTTACCTCCAGAGGATCATCTAAATTTGGTTCACGATAGCAGCAAGGAGATGATACCATTATGTATCTTTCTAGAGTGGGGTTGTCCTTGCTTTCACAAATCAAAAATGACAGGGGCTTTTTTTGGGCATATTTCAAGACACATAAAGAGCTAAACAAGTATTTTATCAGCACAACTCCACAATGTTTGTGATCAAAATCAGGCTTCAAAAACTCCAGAACAGTAACAAGCACAGACAAACATTACTGATTTTCACTATTTGCTAAAGAAACTTTACAATGGGTATCTACCTGTTATCTTCTCTGTATGAGAAGCATGACAGAAATCTACTTATTTAAAAACAGAGACAAAACAACATATGCTTGTCATTCAAATTAGCAAACAACAGCTCTTGTCAGTAGTAATCCATTACTGGCTGCAGTAAAACCACAGAAATACTTGAGCTGTAAGCAAACTAACATAGCAGAGATGCACACAAAGTCAGTTTTTACTGGCAACATGACATGACCTGAAGTGACAAAGCAACTTCAAATCTAAAATGTCCTGAAAACTTAGAAGGTGAATTTTTTAAAACGAAGAGGAATAATTGTTTCATTTCCATTACAGAGTGTCAGAAATTAGGCATTCAACTATCTTTTCTGTCCTGGGCCACAGAAAAAGAAAAAAAAAAGAAACACAACCATATTAATTGGTCTTATCAGATACAGTGGTTTTAGACAGAAATAGCACAAACATGCCTCCTGTTTTAAGGAGGCCAAATACAATTATGGATTTAGAATATAGCTTGGCAACTGATTTGCCTGATTAGTACCATATCCCCGTCTTTAATAATCACTAATAACCACCAGTTAAGCTGCTGCTTTGAGAGAGGATGCTTCAAACATCAAAGCATATGTTACATATGTTACAGGTCCTCTTGGAATATTATCTCAGTGTCAATCACAAACACTCAAACAAAATTACTTTTCTTTGCAGTCCAGTTCCAGTGTTACTTCTAAAAGCATATGAGATTTCTCCACAGCATTCCACATTACTTTTGAAAGCATTTCCAAAGCGATTACATCTGACAAAACTGTACAGCAACACTGCTACAAAAGTTATAGTGCTTAAAAGTGTAGCATTTCCTAAAAGAAAGCATAACAAAGTGAGAGAGATATAAATTTGTATTTGCATCTGTACAGATCCACATGCCATCATCAAACTCAAAAACTTAAACCTGGCTTTATTTCCAAGAAAAGATACCCCTCCAATCACCTCAGAACAGATTATTCCTCAAAACTAGAGAAAAAAAAACTTAATGTACAAAGAGTGGAATATACCCCATATCTCTGGGATTAACCTGTAAGAACTTCAAGTTAGGTATAAGCAAGAATTTTTGACATAACTACTAAAGTTAAAGAAACTGTAACTCTCTTCTACACTTTACTACTTACAAAAGTGGTTCTACCACCATCTGTATCTGAAAATTTACTACAAAAAACTGCACTGTTATACAAGGCTGACAGTAATAAAATACTTATCAAAGCTCATGCTTCAGGTTCAGATTCTTATAGAAGAAATATAGAAGTGAACTTTTGTACCAACATCATTCAAAGGCCGCCAAACTGAACGGGGATTACTTAACCTTTTAGAAGTTCTCAGCCAAAGGGGCTATAAGTGACTTCCAGTGAGGGGGTTTCTAGTGAAATCATAAGAATTACAACTTAATTGTTTCAATACGGTTTTTGAATTTAAATGTCAGACATAGCCAAGACTATCCTTTTGTTACAAAATCCTACTCCACTTCCCTGGCAGAGGGAATTTAAAAAAGAGGTGGGAGGGACCACCCACCTATCTTAGCTTATCACAACATATTTCCAGCCTCTGTTCTCCCTCTATGGAGTCCTTAAAATATATATGTTTTCACTTTATTGGTCTTGTAACTTAAAATAGTCTCATTTATTACCAGGTAGAAATACACACACATATCATCTTTCAAATACCATGTGTTGCAGTGCTGCGTGTTTTGGGAGGTGGACAGAAGAAAAAAAAAAAAAAAAGGAAAGATATGGAAGGTATTAGGAAACGGGATCACAACATCCTACTCTTGCCTGAGGGAAGAAACGTTTCCCAGACCTGTAAGTCCTACTTCAACACAGAAAAATCGAAACAACCATGTCCTGCCTTCAACATATTTTACAAAGCTTCCCGAGTTTGATTCAGGCGCCAGTCTGGCGGTGACTGACAGGGCTGGAAGGGGCAGGGTCGCAGGAAGGCAGCGCTCGCCTCACGAAGGAACGCCTACAGTGCCCGGGCTGTCCCACCCTCGGGCACAGGAGCGCAGCTCCCGCTTCAGCTCCGCTTTTCGCAGCCTAGCCCGTCCAGGTACAGCGCACACGCCTACGGGGCTACTGATAAGCAAACGCTGGGGCTCCCAGCCTCTTCCCACGGGCACCGAGCGAGGAGCCCCTCGGCTCTGGAACCGCCGCCCGCAGCGCGGGACCCGCCAGCCCCGCTCCTCGCCTCCCCGGCCGGGGAGCGCCCGCTCCAGAACACGGCGCCACAGCCCCGGGCAGCTCCGGCGCCCCCGGCCTCCCCGCGCCGTGCCCAGAGGAGGAGAAGCTCCCCCCGTACTCACGGCCCCGCCGGCCCCGGGCTCTGCTCAGCGCTCCGTTAGCAGCTGCCGCTGTTGCCAACGGGGCCCTTCCCCTTCCGGGCCGCCCTGGGCCTGCCGGGACTTGGAGTCCGGGGCGGGGCGGCGCGGTGCCCGCGGAGCGCGGTCCGGCCGCTGCCGGCGGGAGGTGTGTGGGGCTCCTCCGCTCCGGGCGAGCGGCTCAGGCAGCACCATGAAGAGGAGAGCGGGGGAGCGGGAGAAAGAGCTGAAGGTACCTTCCGTTTGCTTCCTGCTCCCCGCAGCCCCGCGGAGTGTGCCCGTGGCCAGCCCTCTCTCCGCCGCTCGCGGGGCTGTGCGGGCGGATCCCGCCGGGGCTCCGCTAGCTCCAGTGCTGGAGCCCCGAGCTCGGGGGCTCCGAGGCCGCGTGAAGTTCACTGTGCTAAGGAAGGAGCCCCGGCCCCGAGCTCGGCCCTGAGCAGCCCCGGAGCGGGGTGAGCCCTCCCGGCCGCGTGTGCCCAGCGCCGCCCCGCGCCCCCCGCGGCTCCGGCGGGGCTGCCCGGGCGGGGGCTCCCTGAACCGGGAGAAGGCGGATCCCCCTCCCCTGCCTGAGGGCCACCTCACAGCCTTAACAGGAGCTGCTGGTAAAGGCGTGTGCCATCCGGGCAAGATACTTCCATTTAAAGGAGTTCTGTAGTATATGAAAAAAAACTATGCAAGGACCGTATGTTCATTTTTGTCGAAACATTCTCAGTGAGATGACGCACTGTGTAACTGCGCCTAAATCTTACATTTAAAAGTACACTAAGCCTGACCTAAATAAATATTTTAAGTCTCTTATACCGCCCGAGCTTTATAATGTTTCTTTTCTTATTCACGTGTTTAGGTGCAATTCTGTTACATGCTTACATTGAAGATGTTATTTCTGTGGAAGCAAACAGGAGTGCTAAATGTTGCTGTTTCAGGCGCCTTTGAAGGGCTTGTGTTACTACATTGTATGATATTTTACTTCAGCTCTGATGGTGTTGTACTTCTACTGATTTTGTTTACAAAACAGTAGTACTGAGATCCAGTAAGTGACTTGTTTGAAAGCATAGTGCTGGTGCTAATGAAAGAAGGCTAATTTCAATATAAATTTAGAAAATGCCTTTGGAAATGATAATCTCATACACCTGAGCAGGAAACATGCTGGTTTTGGTATTGCTATTAATTTACTATTCAGTATTAAATACAATATTCCCTGCAGAGGTGGGGAAAAGGTATGATGTAAGTTTGTAACTAAATGTTTTACTAGAAAACTTTAGAGCCTCTTTGGTTGTGTAAGTTTCATAACAACCCCTTAATGACTGCCTGGTCATTTTGTAATGTGTCTTTCTGCTATCTCAGTTTGCTGAAGGACAGCAGTTTCAGTATTACATTTGTGTTCTGCCCTTTCCATATATGTCAAAATATGCAGATGTCCCATCCAGTACCTTGCAGAATAAACCTCAACCCATACATTTTTAGCCTGCACATTTGTGGGGGGCCCTTTGTCTTTTCAATGGGTCTTGACTATAATTGGGAATCATTTACATTAGAATAATAATGGCCCTTGATAAGATAATCTCTCAAGGATACTTGTGAGTGGTGAAAGGATGGTGCTGTGACCTACACTGGCAAAGACTGTGGGAGTAAAGGCCCTTGAAGAGGTGTCAAGAACAATGTATGAGAAAAACTTGTGGTCAAGGGCAAAAGTATTGATGTGGACACAACTTTATGTGTGGGTGCACAGACATAGAAAGATGAAAGATAAAATATTCTTACAGAGAATTTAAAGATGTCAATACTTATAGAATGTCTTAGGGGGGGTGCTAAGTTGGATACTAGAGAGGCTGAGTTTATTGAAAGTGAAGCAAAATGAGCCTCTAGAATGTCCTAGAATAAAGACTGCTGAAGGAGATAGCACCAATGAAAAAAGGGGGGATATGCTAGAAGGGACATGTGCTTTGTTTTTCCCATGGAAGCATCCTCATACTGATTATTTTGCACACCTCAGCTGGAGATGTAATCTCTGGGCTCCTGACAGTGTGCCAAGTCACCCTTCAGTCCATGGATTTAGCCATGCCTGGTTTATGTTGATCACCTGAGAAATACTGAAGACAAAGGAACAGTGTCTTTATTGCAGTAGTTCTGCCAAGACTTCCATTTAGGTGCTGATCAAAGTATTTTTTAGCAAACCAAATATTACTGAGGTTAACCCAACCTCTTCTGGAGAGTTAGATTTATGAGGCCTACTGCTGCGAGGGAAGTGGTTGGGTAGAGGAGCTGGTTTGGATTATGTATCTCCTGGCAATGTCTCTTATTTTCCAGAATTAAATCCTGAATAAAAGTTCTTGTTTTGCTATAATTGTGTACAGTTAAATGCTATCTATCTGAATCCCACTGATTGGCTTTTGCTTTGTAATTATGTAGTATGTTTCTTAGATGTGATAAACTTTTCTCTGGTGCAAATTTTCTTGTATATAGCAAGTTTTGATTTATGCTGTTGTAGAAGAACATTTCTGTTCCAAGTATATGTGGTAGAAATTCTGTAGAGCACAGTGCTGTCACACAGCAATTCCCACTTTGCAGACCACTCAGTTGAGTTGAGTAAGATTAGATGTGTAGCAGAAATAAAATTGTTTGTGCTACTGTTTGGTGTTCCAAGTCAAGAGGAGGAGGATGCAAATTCATTCTTGGGAAGAAGGTATGAAAAATAATTAGGAAAACCGTAGCCAGAAGTTAACTACTCATCTGTTCTAAACACCATATGGGGCATGCTAATGTCCTGTAGAATATTTCTCTAAGTCTTAAGTGGGCAGCAAAACAACTATTCTGCAGTTTCTGAAGATACCTTTGGAGCTGTTGTAAGCCATCAGCTGCTCTGGTATTCCCTATGGCAAATATTACTTCTGTGCATAAAACAAGAGCTGTTAGAGTAGATGTTGCTCATTAGCTGAAAAGGCATTTTTATGAAAGTCTGTTGCAGAGTTGTTCATGCTTGTTTGTTTTAGCTTAGCATTCTGTTTTAATTAATGCAGTTTATAGTTATTTTGATTCTTTTTTTCTTTACACTGTTGGTCAGAGTTGGACACTTCTTCTTCACTGGGTGTTGAAATGTACCATGCAAAGTAAAATCAAACAAACCTCCTATCTGGTGATCTAGACTTGGGAAGAAAGCTTTTTGGTTTTAGAATGTTTATTATGTTGATTGGTGAGTTTAAAAAATCAATATTTTATGTAAGACTTAATGTTCTTGAGACTTACTTATTTGAAGTGGATTTTTTTTAAAGTAAGTTTCAGTATGACAGTGGCCAAGTTCCAGTTATTTCCTGTGTGTGCTTCCTCTAACACTCTTTGCATGTCAACACCCTGTGCCACTACCAGGTGAAAGAGAAGATACTCAGCTAGTCTGGAGTATTATTTTCTTTTAAAGTAAAGGTATTACCTTGATGGATGTTTGGAACAGACCACTGAACCCAGTTCACAGTTACCTGATGTAGCTGTTTATGCTAATCCACATTACTGTGAATACTGACTGCAGAGAATGTGTTACACAGACACTACTGTTATGTTTGTACAGCTCCCAGCACAACGGGGACCCCAATCCAATAAAGTTATTGCTGTACAAATAATAAATGCATCAATCTGCACATATCTGAATATTCACAAGGGCTTTTACGAAGATATTAATATGTAATATCACATTTGTGAGACATTGGACAAAGTGACAAGAAAATATAAAGCTTTAAATAACACTAAGCTTTGTATGTATTTTATTTACAAGGAGAAAAAGGGAATATACTGTGTTTTGGCTGAGATTTCATTAAAGGTCTTATTTCATGCATCATCCTCATTTTTGCTGCCTTCAAAATAATACATCTTTATAAGGTAAACCAGGTTGCTTCAACATACTAGTGCTCAAGGAAAATTAGGCAAGTATTCTCAAAGCATGATTAGGGTTTGATTTTAAAATTAATGCTCAAGGATGGTACCCATACCATACAATGAAGTTTAGAAACTTTAACATTTTTAGCATGGTTTATTGTAATATTACAATGCTATATTATTTCCAGTTATTGTTCTACCTCTTAAAAAAAAAAACCATTATTAAAAAGACCCAAACAAAACAAAATTTTTTAATTGACAGATGAGATTCTTTTAGAAATTGTATTTAGGTAAATTAATGAAACAGCTTAGATGCAGTTAAATAAGCTCCTTGTCACGTCATATTTCTGCTTAGGAAAATGGTGTGCAAGTTTTAGCAGAATCAGCAACCAATATGCCAGTAGCAATTTTTGTGGTAATCACATTATTGGACCTTCCCATTATTAATGAGACAATAATTAAGAAATAGTGTTGATAGTCACATAACACATGATTTGTATATTGGAAATGGTCAGGTAGAAGCCTTGCATATGCAGAATGAAATACAAGAAAGAATGAGTGGCAAATGTTTCTTGCTTTTAAATTCATCACATTCCTGCTGTTTAAATTGCCTCAGCTGCTAATGCTGGAACCATTACAGTAATGGACTCGGCAAATGAAGGAGAACCGAGACACACACTTTATTACTGGAGGGGTAATTTTCTCTTCATCTGTAATAGCAGCAGTGCCTAGTATTGATCAGACCATCAAGATACTAATCCTCTGTAAAATTACTTGTTATAAGTGAAAATGTGTTAATCCAAATCAGTCTGTGTCCTGACTTTCTACTTACTATTGAATACAGACTATTAGATGGTTTATTTTTTGTGATTTAAAGCCTTTACATTGATAATAGTCAGAGCTTCCTTTGCAAGAGCATGTGCTTAATCTTAGCTATAGCCCAGGGATGTCTTTTTGTTTTAACTAGGACATCACCCACTTAATTAAGAAGTGCATGTCTATCTTTCTGCTTGGAATTATATTGGTACTTTAGGCTCTGCAGATTTATTAAACGTTGTTTTACATTCAGTCACTTGTTTTTTTGCTGTAAATAAGGACAGATATATGCTTCACTTATTGGAATCTGCGAAGATCTTGGAGCTAAGGATGTGAGGAGGATGGCTGCTCAAAGCACGAATTTGAGTATTGTGGGTAGTGGCCTGGGAGGCTCTTGTGTATGGGAGCAGTGTAAGGAAGTTCAATGCTGGGGATCTAAGGATCTTCAGTTCCCTTCTATCCTGGTGGTCCACTAGAGGAGACAGTCCTATAGCGAGCTGTGCATGATGTCCCCATTCTGAATATGGGAAGACTTCTTTTTCCTTTTTTTTTTTTTTTTTTTTTTTGTTTTTTTTTTTTTTTGTTTTTTTGGGTTTTTTTGTTTCTCTCCCTCTGTTTTGACTGTTTTTTTATAGTCATGTATGTTTAAAATGGAAGCTCATGTCTGTAACTTGTATAGCCTCCATGCAGCGGCTGTTCCTGGTGCAGGATACCCTGTAGGACCTGGGTGTGATTTTGAAAATCCTTCCTATTTTTCTAGAAAAATAACACTTCATATGAATTGAAATTTGGGGGTTGAATTAATGTCTTTCTGGAGAGAAATCTTTGGAAGAACAGTTTATTCAGTTTCAGAAAGCTAGGTAGTCATCCAAGCCCTTTAGTCTTCTGGTTCTGAACTGAGTTTATAATCTTAGAAGTTTCAGATGGAAATTAGCATTTTTGAAATAAAGCCATAGTGAAACGTCTCTACTGGAGGTGCAGTACAGGGCCTACTTCCAATTTTATTTTTAGAATTTGAAAACATTTGATGAATAATTATTATACTTTTTTCTTTTACATCAGAGAAGATTCAGTTTCAGCTGATCCAGGTTAGTGAAAACAGGTCAAACAGTGATTGCCTAAAGCTTGTTTCTATTCCCTTGCAGTTGATAATCAAAGTTTTGCAGCCTTCAGCTGCTGCAGGATTGGGCTGCCATGCTTTTGATAATTCATCTATTTCTTAATTATTCAATTACCTGTAATGATCAAGAACATCCAAAATATCAGATGATCCGCTTTCCTCCAGCTGAGGCTGAAAGCACTATAGTGTTTTACTGTGTTCTGTTATGTTCACTAGTGAAGTGCAAAACATGGTTATGAGCATTTATTGGCATTTAAACTATGGCACAGATTAAACATGTATTTGAAGCCTTCTGGATAGAAAATTATAGTGCTGTAGTTTCAAAACACTTGTGATTATTTATTGGAGTCTGATTATGGGAGGAAACTCTGCTCTACCTTATTTAGCTTAGCAGTTTTTTTTGCTTTTGTATACATGCTACCCCAATTTCTAAAAGAATTACATCATTATCTCCTAGAACTTGTCCAGCTTCATTTTGCCCTTTTATCTTGCCCTCTTCCCACTATTTTTATTTAAGACTGTAAAGTTACTTTAGTGTGACTGCTCTTGTCACCTTTACCCTCAGCTAATCAAATAGTTTACCTTGAGGGAAGCATTTATCTCCCACTTTCATTATTATTATTTTCGTAGCTGTAAAGATATATATTTTATGTCTCCAGAAGGGTGTAACAGTGAAACGAGGTATTGATCTGCTGTATTTGGCAATTTCTTTCCACCTTGCCATCGATATCATGTCAGCCTCTGTCTGTACTGTGGTTGACCTCACAAATAGCTCTTTATGTTCCCATTGGATTCAAATGATATACTATGCTCAAAACTAAATCAATGAATGATTATAAAGTTTTTAGTATTATTTCATAACCCCCAGGCAACTGGTACTTCATGCAGTGAATACTTGAAAAGGTAGCTGATTAAAATATGTTGTTGATTCTATTCTAAGGTTTAAAACTGTATTGAAATAAAACACCTTGTAATATTAAGAGATTCCATTCTTTGCTGGCATAAGATTTTACTTAAAATCTCCCACATCTCATGGATGTTCTGTCCTCTGAGTGCAGAAATTTCATGCACTGGATCTTGCCAGTGATAAATCATGATTGTGCATACCCTTCGCGGGAGGGCGAAGGAGGTGAAGATCAAATAAAGGTTTTCATCTCTAAAAAGTGAGCAGTAAGTTTAAGCAGCTTTTGGTTTGGAAATATTGCTATTACTGCCATGTAAGCCCATACCCTTAGATATAATTCTAACAGTTTAAATGGTAAAATACATGTTCAAATGCCCATTTAATAGGCTTTTTTTACTCTGATGGAAATAGGTGGGATTTTTACAAGCAGTTAAAGGTCTTTAGAACCCAATCTTACTGATTATGAATGTGCACTCAAGGTCTGGAAAAATCTTCAGATTCTTTTCAGTGTTTACTTCTAGTTTAAGTTATGTCAGCAGGTAATGATGCTCTTATGCTTAAAGGAAATACTTCATTTTCTGATACCTAAACCATGTGATGGCAAACAACTGCAGTTAGTAAAATAGTGAACTGAGCTATAATGTGTATGTATGTGTGTAATCACTGAATAAAACCAGAACAAACTATTAAGTCTAATGGTGTTAGGGAGGAGAATTTGTTTTGGGGCCTTCATTGTACATATGAACATCAGGAAAATGGCCATCTTTTGGAGTTGGAAAGCTTATTTAGAGTCAGAATCTAAACAGAAATTCTTGATAAGCTGTTTTAAAGAAAATGAGCATTTGTCAAACATATCCCTTTTGCAAGACATTTATGCCAAAAAAAACTTGGGAAGGTGTTCCAATTAGATTAATTTCAAGTAAAATATTTTATTGTGTATTCTGAGACCACGTAAGTGCCATGTTTTAGTGTATAATATACAACCACCAGAAATTATACCAAAGCTCTGATCAGTTTGGAATTGTTTCTGTAAGCCTGGATTTTTTTCTAAGATGTAGAAAAAGATTTTTTAATGTACTGCAGCTATTATGAACTTGTAAAAAATCAAATTGTATCTTATATCCACATAGGAGCTGAAAAGTAACTTTTTACTAGGTTGTTATTTCAGCTACTGTATTTGTTGAGTATAATGTATCTGCCTTGACACAAGGTGAGATCAAAAGACAGTTCTATTCCCACACTCCAGCCATTCCCATGTCAGTTATTTAGAATAAGATGGGTTGAATCAGTTATGTGGTTCTTTGCATTGTGGTAATGGGGAAGGGAAACTGTTTTGGTTTGGATGTTTTACTGTGATGATTAGTTCAGTAGTCAGTTATCTTTGATAGATGTTCAGTGCTCTGCTTTTTCGCCTCTGGCACGCGAAATGTAAAATGAGTACCGTACTGGTGGTTTGCTTTTTTTAAACTTCATGCAGAAGGGGTTAGTTGAGGAAAACTAGAGGGAAAACTGTTGGTTTGTGTAGACTTCCCCCATGCTTTAAACCAGAAGCCATCAAGCTTCTGCATTGTCAAGCTTGGGAGGCATCTGGTATGTGCTGGCTGTCATGTCTTGAACCTCTGTTGCTGCTGTCCAGGAAAACAGTCTGTGATATATTCATATAGACACTATCAATCTTAGTACAATAGGAAGTGTTTATGGAAAGCATTTATAAATAGGCATAAATGAAATAAAAGCAGTTTATGAGTACAGCCAATGTTTTTATTTCACAGTCTTGTATTCCATTTTAAAAAACTTGAAAAATCTTTTACTTGCATTAGTAAAAGCTCATATTCCTGGGTGCCTATTTTGCTTGAATGTGCCATGGGGAACTTTTTTAAAAAGGCTTTCTTCTTCTGAGTTTCTTTGCATTCTTGATATTCATATTTTCAAGTTATATTCCATAAGTTTTCTCCAGTATTGTTGTAAATAAGAGTTGAAACTCATAGGAAATTTTCTGACCATGGGAACTGGTACTTTAGAAAACTTGTCATAATCACTTGACTGTAGCAAGTTGTGCTTGATGAGAGATATAGCAAAATTCTTAGTGGTGTTGTAGCTTAAACTTTTATTATGAACTGTAGATATTTGTCAGCCTTCCCTGAACTATTTTAGAAGTGCCTTATGTTACTGAAGTATTTCTTCACAGAAGGAGTGATTGGGCATTGGAGGTGGTGGAGTCACTGTCCCTGGAGGTGTGGAGGTGTTTAAGAAAAGGCTGCCTTTGGCACTTAGCGCCATGGTCTAGCTTACATGGTAGTGTTGTCACATTAATGATCATTCCCCAAATTTACAATTTCTGCTTTAGATAGGACCATCTTGCCTGTGTAGAAAAGCTTTGAAATTTGTTATTCAGTCAAAAAAAAAGTTGAATTATAACTTTATGGTTCTGGCTGCCTGAAAGTAATTCAGTGTGATCAGGACACTAGATTGGTCATTGTCTGTGATTTCTGTATTTGCTAAATGTTGATATTATGACTTGGGCAATAGAACATAGGAATGTAATGCCTACCTAAAGGAGTTTGTGCTCTGTGTATGTCTGTATACATGACAGACACATGAGTTTATGCTTTGTGATCTGAACATATTCCTCATAAATAATGGGAATTCATTTTCTCTTCAGTTTGCAAAGCACAGTTTGTGATTAAGGTCTTTAAAGGCCTGGTGTCATGACAGAAGGTGGTCAAAGCAGTAATGTCACAGGCAGGAGGATGCCAGTGACCCAGTGAAAGAAACAAGCACTTTGCATGTTGATCTGTTTTGTGAGAGGGCAGTGTTTGGCCCTGTAAGTTCAGGAGAGATGGACTGTTCATGAAAAGGGCACAGAGAGCTAACCCATATGATCCTTTGTCAGCCTGATTAAATTTAGTGTCAAGCTTTCATTCATATGAAAAATGAGACACATCACTGTTTATCTAATAGAAAAAAGTATTTCTATTTTTCCTGAAGTCTTTTATATGTTAATAGAGGCAAACATGACCATGATCACATAATTTAAATGTGTAAGTAAAAAATATACATCTTTACTGGCAACGGTTTAAAAGTAAGATGTATATGTTTTATGCAAAATAATGCAATTTCATGGTTAATCATGCTGTTCAAGCCATAACTCCACACAAAACTGAGTTTTTAAACAAATAGAATATACTGTTATTGGGCCATTTATAACAGAAATGCCTAGAATATTTAGAGACTGATGAAAAGTATTTATTTTGCATGCTTTAATGTATGCTTCTATTGTGATATTAATATACAAATGCAGAATTAAAATTCCAGGTATTAGGTCTAATTGTAAGGTGTTAGACTCTGATTTTTAATACTGGAAGAAACACTAGTATTTAGAACAAGGGTCACAACAGATGTAATTTTGGAAATAATTACAGACATACAAGAAAATGGAAGAATTTCTTGTGAAATAATTGAACCTCTAAATATTTAAAGAACTAGAAGGGAAAAAGTTTAGATGCCCTTCCCCTCACTTTTCCTACCCTGCCAAATGTGGCTTGCTTAAGAGACCTGCTGGGAGTTCTGTTTAATGTTATACTTTGCATGCATTTGTGATTTGAAATAAAATAAAAAATAAAATAAAAAAAGCCAAATTTGAGAGAGACAGTTTGAATGGCATCCTGTCAGTTTGGCACTTCATGAATTGGCAGTGGTCTCATTTAGGACCTTCAGAAACGTGTCTGCCTGGACAGAATGAGAACATTTTGCATGTTCTTGAGAAGACAACCACTCCTTGCTGCCTCGCAGTACTCAGTGGTGCATGACAGTTGCCCTTCATCGCTGTCTTCTTCGAACTTAACCTTTGACCGCCCACTTTGTTGCCGCGCAACGCTTGGAGCAGGCCAAGATGTTCGTGAATGACGGGCATTGGCCTGCAACGTGCTTGTCATTATTTGACTGTCAGAAGTAGCCTGCCATTGGGCTCCATCAAGGTTTCAAACCTATGTGCAGCAGTCCATATTACTTAACTTCCAAGACTGTCAACAGGACGATCGAATGTGCATAAAAAATGTGTGTTGAATATGTTTTTGATCATAATATAGGGAGATACTTTTTGTGTGTGCTAAATGTATTCATATGAGTTTCACAGGGCCAAGAGGTTGATTCTGCTGCCATGGTGAAAAGTGAACTGTTGTCTCCTGTGGTCTAAGTTTCAAATAGCACAATTTAGATTTGAACAGCTCTGCCAGTTAAACTCTCAGCTTGTCTTGCGTATCCTATCAGCTTTTCAGCCAGCAGTATAAGCAGCGAGATACCAGACCAGTGGTGCCTGAGGTGAGCTGTCAAACTGGAATGTTATTTTGGATCTTGCTGTAATGTAATATCATAGAAGGAGGTCAGGCTGTGTGATTTGTAAAGCAGTTGTGCAAACTTAAAATGACTGAAATGTTTATTTCAGGTACTTTTTTTTTTCTCCATCTAAAAGAGTTGATGAGAAAATAGAATTTATCATAAAAGAAACCAAAGGCAATATGAAATGGTCATTTTTCTCTCGAGCACAGAATACAGTGCATAAAAGAACATCAAAATCCAATATGAGGAGCCAGTCTGAAATTCACTAAATAATAAATGCTTGACTTTGAAAATATTTAACAGGCAGATATCTGTGTATCTTCTGATAGTGAATCCCAAAGAGATTCGGAATGAGCCTCGTACTTAATTTAACAAATGGCAGTTGTACCCATGGGTTAATTGTGAGTATAAACTTGGTGTGTAGGTAAATCACTCATGCAATCTATCATATATTTATGAACAATAAATATAAATACTTTGAATTGCTTCCTGCTTGGAAGAGTCATGTCTTTCTTTAGTGGAATATTTGCTATTCACTTGGGCACAGCTATCTGTAACTGAAGCTTATTTCATTGGATTTGAAACTTGTCTGTTTTCTCTCAAAATATATCAGTTCCTTTGTAATTGAAATGGTTTATTAAAATGGCATCACAAAATAGCATCTTAAGAAAACTAGAGATTCACTAGAGCTTGTTCATAATGACTTCTTTCCAAATCAGAAAAGTAGCATTATCTTGCAAATTGGCTATAAAATTTTTTTTTCCCCTTCAAGTTTCAAAATATCTTCATGCTAATTAAATAAAAACAGTAGAATCATAGTAGTGGTTAGGGGTTAGATTGCTTAGAAACAAAAAAGTATTATTTTCATAATAGTTTTGCCCTCAATGTATTTTCTGAACCAGATTTTTTTCTGCTCACAGTATCATTTGCAAGAGCCCTCAGTTCATAAAAGACTAGATTGTGTCATGAAGGTCTTTTTGGTCTTCTTGCTCTTAATGATAAATGCTGCTTAATAGTCCAACTCTTTTAGACTTTGCCAGTGTGTTGACATGTGGCTACTCTGACATGGAGTATAAAATGCATGCATTCAGGTGTTTGTGTGCATGTATGTACACATGTGAGCCATAAATGTGCAAAATTCTTTGGCAAATGAAGTGGTCTGGTATTAGATGTTAAACCTATTATCTTCTAAGCTCTTTATCCTGCCCGTGATGTTGCTGTTAGTAAGTTTTGGATTATGTTTCCCCTTAATGGAGTAATGTATATATATATATATATATACACATATATATACATATATATATATATATATGAAATATGCTTTCATGAAGAAGGACTGAATTTTCGAAGTGTGTAAATAGGCAAACATGCAAGCATTTAAGTGCTTTTAAGTAGACAAATATAAACAATGAACATTTAAATAATGAGCTGTTGTGTTGTTTGATATGGTCTCTGAATTCAGAACTCCTTTTCAGCCTCCATAGATTAAAAAAAATGACCCGACTATTTTTAAACTAAAGGAATGTTATTTTTCATTTCAGAAAAATGTTGCTCTTTCTTTCACTGTACAAATGAAGGTTTAACTTCTACTGAGAGTTAATAATACTTTTTTTAGTTGTGTTACTGAGGGAGAAAAGTTTAAAATCTTCAACACAAATTTTTTTCACTTGAAGTATGGAATACCTGTTCCTCCTCTAACCAGAGACTGCTTTTTTTCCTATTTTGAAGTAAAATTTTACACTTGTGTGCAGAAGAAACTAGGCATCATTATGTAGTTTATTGCAAGTGTGATCATATCTTTATATTTTTCCAAATTGAAGTACTTTTGTGAATTCTGTCCAGTCTGTGCCATAGCTAAGGGTTTGCAATGTTTTTGCTCTTACCCTGCAGATCTTTTTACCTTATCACTATTTTAAAAAGTATATGGATAAACTAGTCTATTAACATAAAATACAATAAAAAGTAAGTTCTCATTAACTATTAGGAGCTGTTGTCTTTTCCCATTGCCTTAAAAGATGAAAGAAACACTATGGAAGTGTTTTCGAACTTTCTTTAGACATTAGAATTTGAAAGTGAAAGTACAGTGGAAAAATATGTCAACAGTTAAGTGTCATTATTTTGTTTTGTGTTCTGAATTAAGAATATCCTGGCTGAAAGCAAAATGTTTTAATCAAACAAATAAATTTCTGAAGTGGTTCTCAGGATGGCAGGAGGTGTCCACGTGCTTCTTATTTCAACTTCCAACAGTGCTCAAAAGCCACGTAAGTGTATTTTGGAGGTTACACATCCCTGATGCTCCGTGGTGTTATAGGAACAAAATAAATCCTATTACCCAAAATAAAAGAGAGGTAGATACCTTAAGGGAAGTGCTTTGTTGTCACCCATACCCTCTGCAATACAAATATCAGCTTGTCAAAAAGGTTGAGACCCTTGTAGTGCATTCTTTCGGGGGGAAAAATCTGTCTTCTGGCTTTAATGTAAGAGCTGTGAAATATCTGTATTAGGTAAAATAGAGGTTAAGGCACCTTAAGGGCACTGAATTCTTATCTCTTTTTACTAGCAGGGGTGTCAACATGTACTAAAATGTGATGACCTACTCTCCTCTTTGATAAAAAGGAAAATGACCTATCTACTGTGGATGGTGATAGAGTTGCCTGGGGCAGATTACATTGTCACCTTCTTTAGTACTGGTGTGTTGGAAAATAAAAAAGGCCAGGATAGTTCTGTTTACCACAGAAGTAGTTGACATTTCTAGCTACTGATAAAATACACTCGGGTAGAAAGAAGAAAGTGGTTTACAGTCCTAAACAAGGTTATGGAGAAAGGCAGAGATTGTTTGTTGTGTGAGCCCTTGATATCACAGGATGTATGATAGGTATCAAGAGATTCCTTCTGACCACTTTAGGCACTCACAGTTCAAGTTCTGTATTTAACCCTGCTCTCCACTTGTCCTGGGCCTTTTGGTGCACAAAAATTTGACATGTCTTGAGTCAAGTCTTGAAATTCTCATGTACCAGTCGACTGTGCAACTTAGAGAGTTTAATCATGGACTTAGTGGGTAAAAGTAACAATATTTCTTGAATTCTAGAAATAATTGGTGTGACATTCAAGACCTTTTCTGGGTAGCATTCCAGAGCATTTATAATTTGTAGCAATTAATTTAGAAGTTGTTAGTCGTTGCCTATTGCTGAATGATGAAATATATATAACTTAGAGAGCTGATTTAAATTGTAGACCTGGAACATCTCAAACTGTTAAATGTGCTTTAAGCTTTAATTAATACTTCTATGCAATACTGTAAGGAAGCTGTGCTTCATGTTAATCAGAAACTGGGCTTAAGGATGAAAGAAAAATTTCTGTTGCACTCTTTATCAGTACTTGAGTAGAATGGGTTTCAGCATTTCTTCATGTTTTATATGATGGCAATGAAATGTAGATGTTTCTTATGTTAGTTCCTTGTATAATAATCTTGTCTCTTGTTTGCATAAATAAATTTTAAAAGTTTTGTTGTTAGAGGTATGAGACTCCAAGGGATGGGAAATTGACTTTGTGTTGCCAAACAGATACTGGTTTTTACATTGTTTAAAAACTCAAATCTCTGCCCAAAATGAGTGAAATCATAAGTGAACATTCATGAGAGAAACTGAAAAAGTTTCTTTAAAAGACATGGGAGCCTTTTTAAAAAAGCATTAACCCCAAAACTTTGGTCTGGTTTTACTGTTTGCAGGTCAAGCTCATTAAGGTATTTTTTGGCCTAAAGTTGTAAGTATTCATGAAGAAGGTAGAAATCTGTTGGTATTGGATTTAATGTCAATAGAAGATGAAATTTAGAAAATCAATGTTAACTTATTTAAATCAGGTCAGTGAAGTGTGTCTTTTTATATCCTGAAAATTCTGACATTATATTCTTCTGAAGCGTAAATAATTGATTTTGTCTTTCGTAATTGTTTAGAAATTTTCTATAAAGCTAGTAGCTAGTTACAAAGTAAAAGCTTATTGCTTTATGGAACTTTGCTCTTTCAATTTTTAAGTGTTTACAGAATTCAGTATTACATTGGCTCATGCATAACTGCCCATGATTTTACCTGTGTTTGTGATTAAAGAGTGTTTAGAAATTTGCATTTAAAAGCCCATTTATAATCTTTTTTGTTTGTTTCATAATCAGTGGGGGATTTTTTATTGTTTTCTTGTAAATATTTTTATTCCAAGGAATTTAAGTAAAGAGCAGGATATAATCCAGTTCCTACAGAAAAACTAGAGAATGAAGTCAGTAATGAAGGTGGGCAATGAGCAATGAATGAACAAAATAAAATAACTCAAGAAAGAGACAATCTGAAAGATGATAAAATACTAAGGCAATGTGGTATTTTGGGAGGAAGATTAGATAAGGAGAAAAGTAACACAGAACTGAGTGATAGAGAATCAGTAAAATGAGTTACAAAGCCAGAATCTAGCAGAATCTTGTGTAATATTCTAGCATTTATCTGACTGAAATGTACTGAGTGACTGCTGTGTACTGTATATAGAAGTGAATTTACGTGTGTGCTTTGCTGTTTTAGAGATGCTGTTTGGCAATGTACATCAGATTTTTTTAAAGCCAAGTTATTTTTCACTTGGGCATCTACCTGCTAATTCCTGTTTTGTGAGGAGTAGTTAGGGAGAGTAATTAATTGATACTGAGGAAAGAAATGGAAGATTTTTTTAAAGCATGGAATGTTAGCATAGTTACAAATAATAAAAATGAAGAAAAATCCAAACAAATAGTTGTGAAGAACACATGAACTGCTCATGCATAAATACCTTCTGGGCCTTGGCCATTGAGTGCTTTAGAAAGGAACCTGGCTGAAAAAGTCTGAACCGCTTAGAATGGATTTATTATTCTTAGAAAACCTCCTTTGCATGTGGAATCTTCTCTACTGTTGTGGCCCTGGGCCTAATCTTCTCTCCTTTCTAATTTAGTTTAGAAATTCTTTGAGAATTCCAAATTTCATCTGTGTGTGCAAAATGGCAGAACTTTGCATACATAATAAAAGCTCAATGACTTCTTGACAGTGCCAGTGGTGTGATTAATTCCCATGCATAATATATTCAGTCATCCTATGCATATGCAGTGACAATATAAGCAAAGGGGAACGAAGGGTCCCTATGGATGATGTCTGGGGGAGAGCTCTTGTCTTGCTCTTGTCAAATGCGTATGTCTCTCCCCAGGTCCCCACAGATTTCTTTCTCCTTGGGCTTTATGCCAATCGCAGCATCTTCCCCATCTGGTCAGTATCAGAAAGGTGGACCACACCTCAGCCTCTTCCATCACATGCTGGCAAGTTTGTGTGACTCTTGGTACAGAGGCAGAAAATGGAAGAAAGCTGGCATTTTCCTAAGGAGCCTTTATCTAATATCCTCTGGTGTTTGCCACATTGAGTCTTTTCCTGTTAATACATTGCACTGTTTGCAGAAAATCATGCCAGGTATTTGACTGAAGCAATTTTGTATCAGGTGATGTAGTGCCTCATTTCCAAATATTAGGCCTTTGATTGCATTTATTCTTAATGATCCAGACTTTTCTTGGGTAACCTTACAGTGTTTAGTCATTTGTGTTTGTAGCATGCCACATCTTTTTTTTTGTGCATGCACTTTTTTGTGCTCTTGTGCATTATTCCATGAACAGTAGTGAAAATGTAAAAATTTTTAGCTAGGATTACCAAAGCTCTCAAACTAGAAAGGTACCTCAATCTCTTTTCTGTCATGAGCAGTTGCTCTTGCAGGCTCTAAACTGGGATTACTTGGTGCCTGTAAATGTTAACAAGAAGCCTTAGAGAACTTCTACTGACAAGCCAGTGTAGCTTTATGACATTATGCTGGCAAAACTCTGTATGTCATGCTTGTATCTACATACATAGAAAAGTATAGTGCATTTTGCTAGCTGTAGTTTTTAGGCACATATGGTGATTCAGTGTCGTGCTGCACATATTTCTGTATCATAATAAACAAAATACTTGTATCTCGTTAAATTAATAAATCAAGTAGATTTGGTAGTTGTGTTTTAGTAGCTGGATAAAATATAATTTAAAATTTGGCTGGTTACCGGTGTTTATCAGTGATGAAAAATTACAGATTAGTCTGTGTTTTTATAATCAGAATATTTACACAATGGATATATTGTTACAGTTGTCGTTTTAGTTCTGATTATTACTCAGTATGTCTATTGCAATTTTCTCATTTACAGCTGTTATTGAGCTCCATGTGTAATAGATGGAATTACTGTGTCTACCATTTATTTAATGAATAGCCTACAGAAACATTAGTGTTGATAATATTATCCACTTAATGTACACAACAGTTTATAATATGGATAGATGAATAATGTGTTGCACTATTTAAATTTTATTGGAATAAGATAAATAGATCTAGTACATTTTTGTTCGTAAATGCGATGTTAGAGTCATCTGGGGGATTTAAAAAAAAGTCAGTTCTAAGCAAAGTGATTGCAACTAGTCTGTTATCTAATATATAAATAAAATGGTTTAGACTTAAAGGTCTTTTTTTGGGGGGTGGGATTTGAACCAAGAGGAAATTTTTCATTTTAAAATAAGTGAGAGTGTCAGCTGTTCAAGTTGGTTCTTGATGGTGGCTATTCTGCTAATAAGGAGAATTGGGTTGGAAAGCTAATGATTTGGTTTCTTTGCTCAGTAGCAAGGAAGTGTACATGAGACACATATATTAAACAGAATTAACTAAGTTTATCAATTTGATAAACATGACATGCGGCTCTGATTAAATAGCAAAATAGCAGCTTGTATAGTAAACAAAGCCAGACCTTTTCCAATGCAGGCAGCATCCTCCTCATGCTATTTATCTGCTTTTTTGGCTTAGAGCAATATAGAAAATTTTGATTTTGTAAGCCTAAGAGGAAAGTATTCCCCCTGCCTCCGTTTTGAGTAATTTTGATTGTATGAAAGGAACTCCTTGGCCTGATTCATCAGATGCAGTAGAGCTTCTCTAAACTGATTCTTTAAGATACTATTTTTGAACAGTTGTTGTATTACAGGTAATAAGGATATACTTTGGTTTAATGTAAAATAGAACAACCATAAATAAACCCCTGGTTTCTTTATTTTTTTTTTTTTTTTTCCTGATAAATAGGCACTTGAGCAAAATCTCCAGTAAATGTTATGTAGAAGTTATGCTGTTTGAGTCAGAGAATATGAATTTTGAGTTTCTGACAGCAGTATTTAAATTCTGGTATTTTCCTTGCTGTGTTGAGACAAATTTGATAGGCAAAGGTAATCTATTAGACCAACTTGTAGGAGTATAAAAGTTAGACAAGGCTTATGTATCCTAAAGCTAGACTGACCTTTCCTAGTAGCTCTGGATGGTCTTGTAAGGGCCAGACCCATGGTTATTGTATCCCAATGTATTTTGGGTCAGTTGCCCCCACACCCCCAAAATGTTCTTTAGGGCAGACAAGCTGTGCTGTGCAGCCCATGTATCCATAAATTCCTTAACATTGCCAATACTTTGTTATTTAAACACTCTCCATTCTGAGCTACATTGTTGGGCAGGGATTCATGAGCAGTGACCTGTCAGCATTTCAGGACCACCAGAGGACTGCAGACAGCTGCCTGGTATTTTAACTCTAGTTCCCCAAAAATACTTGGTGTTTCAGAGAAGATAAAATGTGTGCATGGCATACACATGCTTTTCTTCTGGCCAGTTGTACAATGTTGTGATTTTCTTCCTTAAAAGAACATTATGTGTTACTGATTTAGGATTATCTATAATTCTATTGCAATGAAAAGTAATGTTATCTAGCCATTATGTGATTTTTTTCTCAAAAATGCAGAGCTTTCTAGAAGTTCTGTAACATATCACACATGAAGAATAGCACAAAATTGGTATTTTAGCAGAATAAATAATTTTGGTATCTTCAATGTTTTCTCTGGTTACTCTATCAGTTTTTTTCACAGATTTTTTTCTTTCTTTTTTGCTTACTACAGAAAAATTACATCAAATGCAGGATAACAGAACACTGTCAAACTAAGAAGGTTTTATATGGACAGCATTAGACAGGAGCAGAAAGATCCAGTGCACTAATAGGCACGCTCACATGAGCTACCTAGTCCATTGACAGTTCTTTCCTTTGTTCTCTGTCTCGACCCACTTTCTGCCAGTGATTTGTGACATATTTTGTAAGAGATCAAATAAGCCCTTGACACCTGATTGCAATGTAGTGCTTGTTTACAGTTGCATTTTTGAAGGACCTCTAGACAAGATGGAAGGTTTAACTTAAAGTAATTAAATTTGCATCTGCTCTGTGACAGGAATTTTCTTATGTGTGTATCCTGTTGAGCAACTTTTACTGTAATTGGCCATGAAGTACCAAAAGAAGGATCCAAGTAGACAAAATCATTGTTGCCTATTACTAAAATCTGTCATGGTATTCTTAAGGACTGACTTGTACTTGGCTTCTGCCATGTTCTTTGAAATATAGTAATGCCTACTTTTTTTCTGTTATTTTTAATGTGGACTCTGACTTGAAACACAAATTAAGCTGAACTGGATGAATAGCATTTTCTATTCACATTTTAAAAGCTAAAGAACTATTTTATAATTTCTTTGAATTCAACATGATCAATTCATATCTGTTTTTGTGGTATATTTTGGCCAGACTGATATTGTTGAATTTCCTCTGATCAGTGAGATTTGAAGTAACATATCAGGATGTTCACCTTAAACCAACTGAAGTGGTTTTATGGACCAAGAACTATTTGCATCTTGCATGGCCTGTCCTTATGGCTACTTTTGAGTACAGTGTAGGTCAGAAGAAGTTATTTGCCGCCTACTGATTAATAGCTTTTGAAAGGACTGTAATGAAAGGCTGACCCAACTGGCTTTTGTATTATACCTTGTTTATCCTGCTCTCATCTCTATCACCTTTGGGCTACAACAAAATGTAATTTATGTTAGCAGTGCTTCATTGAAGGTGAAAGGTCACATTTTTAATGAGGGTAGCCCTGATTGGGATTCAGGTTTTAAAATGTTGTGTGGTAGAGTACAGTCAACAAAGTCCATGCAAAGAAAATGATTGCAGAAAGGGGTGAGAAAACATTATTTGAGAGGGAAATAAGACCTTTTTTTTTTTTTTTTTTTTTAATTTAAAGTTCATCTAGCAGAAGTTAAATAGCTAGGAAAAGGGATTTAACAAAGCACCAGCAATGTGATGCTCAGTTTTAATAAGCCTTTATAATTTTGACAGAATGGTGGGTTCTTTGTACTGCGAAAAATACTTTGAAGACAATCAATTTCCTCTTATTTTGATGCTTTTTGCTAAAAACATCTCTCTCTCTCTCATGTTTTTGACTTGTGTGGGACAGAAATGAAATGACCACCTGTGCTAGTTCCAGTACTTGTCTATATTTGGAACAGTTAACCATAATACCCAACTGGTTTGAGTTTTCCCTTTAGAAGGCAAAGTTGCCTTATGTTCATGAGATTGAGCAGTGGTGTCCATTATTGGTATGCTTTAAAAATGATCCTGCTGGATTTTTGTTGAATGATGTTAATATTAGAATTCACTACGTGACTTACATAACCAATTTTATGAAGCACGCACTTTCTCATAGAAGCCAAAATATTTTTGAGATAGGTTAAAACTTTAAGAGAATTTTAGTCAGAAGAAGTTTAGCAGGTACCTGGGCAAGTTTTAGGGTATAAGCAATGAAGGTAAAGTTGTCAACTCAGAGTAGTCAAAAGCTAATTTGAAAAAAGTTCTTGGATTTGGGTTTTCAGCATTCAAATACTTACCCTGTGTGACTGGTGCTTGTCATGAATCTCGCTCTCGACTTCCATTTATGTGTGTTGTTTACAAGTGACAAAGTGCTTCAGTTATGTTCAAGAAAGGGATGGGACACACATCAGGGATTTTGAATTCCATTACTTTTTGTGGAAACAACTTTAACCTGAACTTAGTTCAAAGTTTGCATAGAGAAGAGTGGTGGAATAGGCCTCTTTGGCTCCTTACAGCCAAATTATCTTTCATGGAGACACAGACTATCAAAATCTGAGCTTTCATATATATTTTTTTTTTTTTTAAACTATATATATAGACTGCACAACAGTAACCACTGAGGAAAACCATAAGACCCATAGGATTCACATTGTGAATGAAAGTTTAGGAAGGCTGCAGGTTAGATGCCAGAAGAGCTGCAATACTTTGAAGAGGTATTGTGCTGATGTCAGAAGCTTTTTTCCCCCAATTTTGGATTGTTTCCTGTGTATCATGCTGTATCATAACTAAATACTGGATTATGTCCCTGTATGATAAGAAGTTTTTATTCCATGGTGATATGTGAAGCAATCTATTGAGGCCATGCTGTAGCAGTACAAACACTGGGTTTCCTTTCCTTCTCCCCCACTCCCCACTCCTGTAGCCTTGCTCTGCAATGCCTCTCCATCCTGCTCTCTCCCTTCTTCCCTACCACAGCACTCCCCTGTGCCTGGGCTCCTGCTGTCTCTTGGCAAGGAACGGAATCACACTGTGCTTTAAAGCAACATAATGTTGGGATTCCCCTTCTTTTCATCTGTGTCAATAGGTCTTGAACTATTAATGCAAACCTTCAAAATGATTCTTTTAAATTTACACTTGTTTTACATTATTTTATAATTAACTTTTAGTGTTTAAAAAGAAGAAAGGAATAGAAGTTTTTAAAGTGATTAAATATTAATTTTATTCACATTTAACCCTAATTTACATTAAGGATGTTAACTGAAAGGCAGATCTTTTGCATTCAACATTTTCATTTATTTCAGCCTCATTGATGAACAGATCTTGTCGTATAAAGTGTCAGGGTCCACGGGGATAGAAGGAATAATTATGCAGTCCTGTACTTTTTAGGATGATCTGTTTGTGATGCTTACTGTTAAAATAAAACAAATAAAAAAATCAAAGTAGGAAATATTTTGTCTAAACTAAGACTGAGATTTGACACAAAATCTTTTTTCAAACAGCTAGAGAGACTGTCCTGCTTGAGGACTCTGGTGAATCTTCTTGTCTGTCTTAACAGGACTTCTGTGACTTAGAACGCTACTGGAAGATAGATCGAGCGGTAATATTGGTGATAAAATCTTGTGTTACATATGTGATATATATATTTTGCATGCAGGGCCAAGAATTTAGGTAAATACAAAAAATTGTGTTGCATGCAAATACAATTAGTTGAAAGCAGTTGAAACTGACTGCTGATGTTTATTTTCTTTCAGAGAATTAAATTAACTTAAATGCACTCAATATCCTTCTGTTAAAATCTATAGTTCTTACCTGAGAGTTCAGGAAATGTAGAATTTATTTCTGTGATTTGAAATTACTTACAGAACCCTGGATTAAAATTCACTCTTGGTGTTGTATAAACTGCTGCAGCCTTTTGGATGCATTCAGTGCTTACACTTGCACAAGTAAAATCCTGCAAATGATACAGGCCCTTGTGTAGTGCTTAATAAATTATAGAACTTTGAAGAATCTTTGAGAAGTGGGGCCTGCATATGACTGAGCAGCAGACATGAATAAGTGTTATCCTCAAGTGTATCTAGCAGACAGTAATAGATGCTTGAACAGACAATATGAGCACTGAGTGAATGATGGTAATAACATTAAATATTTACATATAGCAAAAGCATTTTGACAGCAGAAAAGAGACTGTCTCTGCAGTGAGGTGGGTAAACCCCAGTGTGATATAGTATACCTTTCTATAGGACAACTTTTTATTAATAAGTAGCAGTGTTTCTCTGTAAGACAGGTATTTTGATCTAGTGTCATACAAGACAATTTTCAAGACTTGCTTGGTGTAATCTCCAGGTGCCAATATCACTCCATACCTACCATAATGCAAAAACAATTACTGAGTTCAGAAATAAAAATTGATAATTGGATAATAACTAAATGCTTAATGTTAACCAAAGTAGCTTTTAACCTATTACCAAAAGCCCAGATCTACTACACTTTGCCTTACCTCAGTTTTACATTGAATTTTCCAATGAAGGAGCTATCTGGAGAACTGTGTCCTAAAGAATGTCATATTGTGACTGTGCCTGAAAGAGTTGATGAAAGCGAAAAGTCCTCCTGCCCTCTCCACTGAGCAGTTTCATAGGGGTAAATCCATTTTATTGATTCCAGAGTTCTTGAAGTGCAGGATATTTGTTTGTGTGTCCTTGTTTTGTTTTTTGAGGGAATCTGCAAATTATGTTTGTAGAACAGTTGGTATTCCTTGCAGTGGACTTGTTAAAATAGATAATGCTTGATTCATACATAATTTTAAAGGGAAATTATCAAAAGCATAGGATAACAATTTTTATACTGAGGAACATTTGAATTTTGTTAGAGGTTTTTATACTTCTAAATGCATTTCAAAAACCTTTCACTTATAAGAAAGAAATAAAACAATGGTGACAGTAAATTAAATTTTTTTAAATACTGTATGAAGCTTGTATTACTATGATGAGCCTGCTTGCATTTAATGATGTGTCATGTCATGTAATTAAAACAAATTAATATTGAAAATTAACTAAAATTGAGTGCTATCAAGCCACTTTTTCATATATTAATTTTCTTGTCACAGCAAGAGAGAACATAGACCAGAATTCTAGAATTTGTTGCTTTAAATCATCAGTAACATTGGTCTTTGTTTTGTTTCAATTTTTTGCAGCAAATATAATTCTTTGGAAGTGGATAAGGGAAACTTCTTGTTGAAAATATGCTTGGCAGTTCCTTTTTTAGCAGTGGCTTCAGTGTGGGTATCCAATCAATGTCCATGAATATGGACATTTGAGAATATGAATAACTATGAATATCTAGAATATCTAAGGCATATGACGAGTTGAGCTTTGGTCAGTCAAGCGTTTCTTGAGCTATATGGGCAAATACATTTTTACAGCTTTCAAGAAAGGAATCTTAATCCTGTGGAGGAAAGGGCTGGTATATTGCAAGAGGTAAAAAATGTTATATTCCTGCAAATATGTGAACGATATGCTTTGCAAAAGGAATGTGACAGAAATTTAATGCGACGTGTTCTCTTCTTGGAGGAGTTTTTCTTTGAGGGAAAATTTTTTGCAGGTGATAGCTGTTCTGAGGAGCATTCCTCTGTGGCTGTAAAATTGATGTGGGCTACAGAGCTAGAATGTTGATAACTTGATGCCAGAGGATGTGAGCTGAGATGTTTTGAGTGAGAACTGCACTGAAGATAAACTCAAGTGGGCTCATTTCACTGTCTAAAACATGAACCATATTCCTTGTTTGTTTCTTAAATATCAAGATCTGGAAATTATGCAGCATTTAAATTCAGATTGAATCTGGAATCTAGTACGGGAGTACTAGATTCAGAGGACATCTCAGGATCCTTAAAAAACAAAACCTGTTTTTGAGTAGATGATCTACATGTGTTTTTCAAGGCAACTACTAGTTTGGAATATTTCTGGATTAAAACTTCTAACGTGCTGATCAGGAGTTACTCTAGTTTAAATCCTTTTTCTTTCTAACACAGCCTCTGTGTTAGAAATAAGGAAGTATTCTTGTAAAAACACTAAAACAACAGGTTCTTAAAAACTTGAACAATAATACTTCAGTGACCATCAGACTTTGGACTTTTGTTCGTTGCTGTGGTAAACAGGGAGTTGCACTTGGGTTTTGCTATTAATGCTGCTTTCTTTGTGTTGTGGTCTCTACACTTCCTCAAATTTCTTCTTGCTTTCTATTAGCACATCTTCCCTCCCGTCTCCTCATTTGAGCTTTCCAAGGTGTCAGAGCAGTGAAAGTGCTCCAGAAAGTACAAATACTTCCTTTGAACCTGGAAGAGCAGTTTGAGAAGCCATGAGCAGAATTCTATCTGGCACATAAGGAACAAGTTTGTTTTCCTTTTTTAACTTCATATTTAAAGTAGGGACAATGTAGATTCTTGTGGCTGCAGTTTAGGTTCTAAAGTAGGGTATAGATTCAAATACTTAAAGTGTATTTACAGTAAAGGTTTCAAAATTTTTATTGTGTACTCACTGAGTGAAGCTTTTCCTGTTTGGATTTCTAAGGGCTTTTTTGCAGTATTTACACAGTTCACATCAGAACTGTCTGCCTAATAGAATGGAAGGTTAATCCATGCAGTTGTATTGTTTTAATCTAACCATCAAAATGAGAATTCTAGCTTCAGAAACTTCTTTCATCATACATAATTTCAGGGTTTCCAGATGCAGATACATTACTGAATAAGATTCTGTGTTCATCATATAATCCTCAAGGTCTAGACCATGTGTTGGTCAGGACCTGAGAACATACAAAACTTTGTTAAAGTTTAATATTTCTGTTTCTCTGATTTTGTGGTGCGGAAATTAAATTAGCCAAACTCTGCAAGTTGGTTGCAGCCTGAATAATGCTTTCAGAAACAGTGTTTTAAAAACTGTTATTCCTCCTTTTCATTCTCGCCCCTCACACCACTTCTTGCGGATTCAGAATTTGGAGAAATTATTTTAAAGCAACGTCTAAGCATCTTGTGATACAAGTTATATTTCAATCAAAGCAGACATTTGGTGTCCTCCTGTAACAGTAAGTCTGCCTGGTGTGGATTTTTGATTTTTTTTTTTCCTTGTTTTGCGGTATGCAGTTCTACATACACTAAAGTACATTATTTTTGCTTAGTTTAATGAAGCACATGAAATAGGGAGTCATGAGATTTGAGTCATGGCAATTTAATGCCAGTAATAGGAAGCAGCTTGGTTGAGGGTGATTTCAGCTGAAATTAGTGCTCTAAAGTATTAATATATTTCTATTTATTTTATGATGATAGATGTAGGGTTCAGATGTAGCGTTTTTAATTTATTCATCAATATATCTATAGAGTGTCGAAAAATAAATACTGTCCATGTGCTAAATGGGTAGAGAACATAGACTTTTTCTTGCCTTTTCCTGTAAAAATATTGTGAAATAAAAATGTAGAGACTAATGGCAGGGATTGTACTAGCATACTTTTTTGAAATCTGTGCTTTTAACTTGATCTAAGCATGTAAGTGAATCTTTTGACTTGGTAGATAAATGTGCTGGTATTCACATATTAATTTATATTCATCATGAAATATATTTTAACCTCTTCATGGTTTTTCATGAGTGAGGTTGTGCTGCAGAGTTCAGTTTGTTTGCATAAACTTCAAAATTGAGCTGCAGAATAGAACCAGGGTAACGTAGATGGGGGTGGCTGTAACTCCATTGTAGTGGCAATAGAAATGATGGCAGGAGTACACAAAGTGTCAGCATGCAAGCAAGGAAAGGAAGAATGTGCAAGTCTGCAGGCTCTAGAACACTTTATTAAGCTGTGAAACACTCCAGATAAAAATAGGAGTGATAAGAGTCCATTCAAAGTGGAGGGGGGTATAAAAATTAAAAAAAAAAAAAAAATTAAAATAAAATAAAATAAAAAAAATTCGATGGAATATTTTCCTAAAATCAGTGACAAAAACTGTCCAAAGCTTGCAGTGCACAGTATAGGCTTTAAGATACACTGGCTTGGCCTGTATGAGCAGGCTGGAACAGAGCTGCGTGTAAAGTGTTGCCAGCTATACAAGGCTGCGCGTGCTGAGGTGCAAAGTGAACAGAGTCTGTCCGTCTGTCCGTCTGTCCATCTCCCTGTGAGCCCGCGGTGCCTGGTGTCTCTGGCAGGCAGGAAAGCTGCTCTCTGCGGTGTGCGGGCTGGAGCTCAGTCAGGTTTCAGAGCTGCTGTGCTGTTCCTGCTGGAGCCCAGTCAGGTTTTGGGGCTGCTGTGCTGTCCCTGCTGGAGCCCAGTCAGGTTTTGGAGCTGCTGTGCTGTCCCTTATGGAGCTCAGTCAGATTTCAGAGCTGCTGTGCTGTTCCTGCTGGAGCTCAGTCAGGTTTCAGAGCTGCTGTGCTGTCCCTGCTGGAGCCCAGTCAGGTTTTGGAGCTGCTGTGCTGTCCCTGCTGGAGCCCAGTCAGGTTTCAGAGCTGCTGTGCTGTCCCTGCTGGAGCCCAGTCAGGTTTTGGAGCTTCTGTGCTGTCCCTGCTGAGGTTGAGTGTCACTAGGTGGCACTGGAACATCGCCCGTGCCCGCACCGCTGCGCCTGCACTGCCGGGCGTCAGGGAAATTGTTTTATTGGTAAAGGGCATAGTGTAATATATTCATCTCCATCCCAGGCAGCCATTTAATGCCCTGAAACATGCCCTCTCACAGCTCTGGCCTGTTGACTGCGCTTATTTGGTGTAATAATTAGCAGAATTTCCCGCTAACAGCGGTACTTACCAACACCTCACATTTTGCTCTGTGTTTTTGTACGTGATGGATTGTGCATTCTATGAATAAAGTTAAGCGGGTCACAGCCTAAGCCCTGTACAACACAGCTATTTTCTGCACAATAGTTCTGAATAGATATATATTAACTCCTTTTTAATCCCCCTGGTGTGTAATGCAAACAAATTCGAGTCTTTTTGTAACAGGCTATTGAAAACTTGTAAGCACAGAGCACTTAACTTGTCAACTTAAAGAATACAAAAAGAGAAATGGAATGAGGAGCTACAGAAATTCCACTACAGTATCTTTTACCAATGGCAAGCTTTAGGAGACTCTTCTAGTGCTTCATGAGGTTTGGTAGAGATCACTGTACGTGGTTCTAGAGGAACAATTCCATATGCATGTTAAAGGTGATCTCTCTGCTCTCGTGATGTTCAAAGTTCGTCTGCTCGGTATGAAAATAAAGGCAGGAATTCTGAGTTAAACTGTAGTTGGATTTTTTTTGCACTTTCCTAACTGGAAATGATTTTGCTTAAAATTCTTGTGATGGAAATAAAAAGAAAAGGTTCCTGAATAAATGCTGTGGGTAGGGATCCTCATCATGATTCTTTCCAAATGTAGGGTCTGATAAAATTAAGGGTACCCAAAATTATCAAGTAACTGTAGTCTTTTTTTCAGTTAAATTCCTAAGTAAAAAATTAATGGAATTCTTATATAATGAATTAGCTTAATTAACAGTGTATTGAGGCATATTTCATATGGAAGTTCAGCTCTGCATGGAGGCTATCAAGCCTTTGTCACTAGTTTAGTTGGGAATTGCAGCATATGTAGTGCTAAATGTGGGCCATAAGCTCTTGCAGTTGTCTGTTATTTAATTTTAAAATCCTCCCTTTGAATATTTTTTTAAAATCCTACATTGTTCTCTTTTTTTGTTTGTCATTCAGCCCTTCTTGAATTCTAGTTACTGCTGAAGCAATTCCATTGTAGAAGGGGAAGTAATACAGCATGTTAAGCCAGCAGATACGAACAAAGGTGGGTCTGGCAGCTTTCTCTTAGTGTCAATTCCTTGCCCTCAGCCTCCCTTATTAATGCAACTGAGCTGCTGTCACTCAGATGGTTTTAACACAGACATGCAGGCTATGTGTCAGAAAGGGTGCCCTAGATTTTTGAATTTCAGGTTGAGAGTACCCCAACATACAAAACCACTGTATCAAATTATAAATGGTTGACTCCAGTCCTTGTAGACATTCTGAAGGAAGTGAAATTTATTTATTGTTGTCTTTGAGATATCCTTTAAGGAAGCAAGAGAGTTTAGATTTTAAGGTGTCTGCAGTATTTTCAGTTGGATGGAGACTTTCCTGTGTGCCTTTAATTTTATGACAGTTCAGAACAATCCTTCTCTTTGTCAAGTTGTACTTCCATGTTAGGGTTATTTTTTGTGTGCTTGTATCTCTTTTTATATAAAGGGTTTTTATGTTTTCTCACTGTTCCTTCACTTGTAGTAATTTACTTTGGGCTTTTTGATAATGTTCTTGTATATCCTATACATATATTTGCTTAAAAATATATGTATATTTTTACATATACATTTGGTGCTTTTTCTTTAGTGGGTCATTTAATGGATTGAATTTTGATTGTCACCACACAGTTCATTAAACATGTCTGTATTTTCCTATCAGCCTGCTACAGCTTTAGTATGTTGTGGATCACTATGGCTGCCCCTCTTCTTCCTTTGTTTAGACAACAAATCTAAGCCATTCTAAAGTGAGTTAGCACTCTTGAATTGTTTATTTATTAAATTTGGCAGAAGAAACATACAATTGTGTAAGTCAAGGATATTTTGTCAGCAGAAGGGAGCAAGTAGGGCAAAGGAGAATTGAAATGACTGAAATCTGGAATGGTCCTCTGTGTGCCAGCCTCTCTTTTTCACCTTCAGAAATCCAGCCTGTATTTGAGAATAGCATGGAGAAGGAGAGAGATGATTTTGAAAATATTTATTACTGTACTGCTTCACATTCTCAAAATACAGGCAGCGGTAGCAGCAGGACTATTTAGAATCTTAAACCAGTTAGGAATGTAAGTGTATGGGAAGAAAGGACAGACGAGAGTTTTCCCTGAACAAATGTACAAGGAAGACTTAAGAAATCATTTTCGTGCATTTCCATTTTAGTTGAGTACTGCTGCTTTGCAAAATTATATCTGAACCTTGTAAGTGAGGGGAAAAGTTAATGAGAAATATTGTCTGTATATGCAAATAATAGAAAGGAGAACTGGAAATTAGTTATTAGCCCTTTCATAAGTCAGAATAGCTTTATTAAAACAGCATTATTTAAAAAGGTATGAGTTCTTAAGTTTGCTCAACAAATGTATTCTTAAGCAAAATGTTGATTTGCATTATGAAATTCACTTGGATTTGGCACAAAGAAAATGACTTAACAGAGACTTACTTCTTTCACAGCACATCAATGTTCTCTTGTATTTCACCTCTGAGTATAACCTAACACTATTTATGTTGTGCAAAGATGGTTTAAGAGTAAAATGTGAGTAGCCTTTCTTTTACCTGTGGTTCTTTAACCTTATGATAGTACAGTGAATGTTCTCAGTACTCTGAAATACAGATCCCAGCTAAGTCCTGTTTTTTTTGGATTGTGAGACAGAAGAATTTCTGACACCAAGAATCAAAACTAAACTGAGGAAGGAGATGCATCAAACTTTCAGTCAGTGTGGCACTGTTACCTCCAGTTTATTTGGTTAGGCTGTAGGTGCAGAACTTCTTAAAGAAATATGAATGATTCTTTGAAGTCTGATGCTCTAAACAGTTTGGGAACCAGTCATTTAGGAAAAACTTCCAAACTTGATATAAGAAAAAATTCCCATGAAGGAGAATGCAGGTTTCACAGAGGTGTCTCTTCCAATGCCTAATTATCCTTTCTTTTCAGTTCTGCTCCCTGTTTCTGGTCTGAACTTGTCCAACTTTTCAGACCCTGAATTTTGCTAATTGTTGTCTGCCAACTTAACATGTAGATGTTAGCTTTCTGTTCCCCATGTGGCTTATTTTGGAGACTGTGAACAAAACAAAGCCTTCAAGCTTCAAAAATCAACCAAGTCTTAATTATTCATTATGAGGTTTCTTTAAACAACTTTTGTTGGGGAAAAAAAAAAAAAAAACAAAAACAAAACAAAACAAAAAAACTACAAAAAAATTTGAGTTTATCATGTCCTTGAGAAGGGCAAAGCACAAAGATGGAAGAGCAGAGGCAAGAAGTCTGGTGCTGCTTCTGCAGCCATAGCCCAGAAAGCTGGCATAGCCCTTCCTTTGGAGCATTCTTTTGGCAGTGATTTTGTTAATTGTGACACACATTCCCAAGAATTATATTGTAAATGTCTCTTATAAAATACATCAGCTGTGTGCATGGTGAAATGTGATGAGCAGAAAGGAAAAGTGTTCCTGGAATACATTTCCTTTTATCTGTAAGGCTTTAAACCATCTTCCTGTCATTTCATTCTGCAGTGAAGAATACAGTTGTGCATTCTACAAATGTGTACATATGATGTCTTGGCTGTGAAGGTCTTCAGATTTTTCACCAAGTTTGTAAGTGCTTTTAGACTTTCATAGTGCTTATTGTGCTAATAAAATCTCTGGAAAATAATTTGGTTCTGTAAAAAAATATCAAGAATCAACAATTTTGTTATGGCCTGTGAGGATGTTCAAATACTGTGTAATGGGCATGACAGTTACAGTATGTGAAATTTAATGCTCTAGCTCCTTATTGATCTTCCTTGTAGCCAATTGCATGGCACATGCATTTGCACTTAACACCTGCTCTTTCTACATTAACACTATCTTCTGCAGTGTCACCAAGGGCAGGTTAGAAGCTACATTTGATGCAAAACTGAAGTATTTAAGGAAATATCTATATTTTTTTCATATCCTTTTAACTTCACTTTTGACTGCTTTATTTTCTGGGTGATATTTTAATGCTTGGAGTTTCTTTCCACTTTTTAAAGTGTTCTTCTTAGACATTGATTGCTTATCAATATTTATTAATATATATAGAGACCAGCAATCCTGCCAGGCTTGTTATTTTCTGGAAATGATGAAAAGCTGCACAAAAAATTATTTTATCTTTGATTTTGCTGATAAATCTGGAAAGCTATATTAGTTTGACCTGCCAGTGTTTGTGTTGGAAAGTTCTTTGTCTATATATACAGAATTTATAAGCCTGTTGTGAAGATTCTGAATCTGCATTTCAAGCTGTCAGCCCCTGGGTTTCAGTCTAGAGGTGCTTGGTCTGTTTCATGGTTGTTGGTCAGTGTATTTGCTCTTACTTTGCTATATTTATTAGATATTGAATCCCAGTGAGGTTTGTGGAATTCTATTTTGCAGATATGCAGTATTTCCCAAAATAATGTGGAGATTCTTAATGTTTCTTTCTGTTTCCTTGGGGCCTTCAGGGAGAAATAGCACCATGTCAGCATTATTTTCCATTCTTGAGCATAATATGCAGCTCCTAAGGCTACAGAGATCTAGTGCCATGTGTCCTGGTGATAGATTTCCATGAAAGTTAGGAACCATCAGTATCTTCATGTCATTAGAACATGAATGAACAGCAACACCAAATATATCATTGTTTCAACATTTACCCTTGTTATAGTTTTTATCTGTCTTTAATCTTTATTAACTCTGTTCTGTCAAATAGTATTTCACAACTGGTCAAACCCCTTTGGTTTCTTGGGACTGGGTTTGTAAGGGATGTTTTTGCTAAATCATGCAGAATCAGTTATTGGTAACAGTTGCTAAAGCTTCTGTCTGCTGATTCTTTGGAGGTTAGCTGCTTAGGAGTTGTTAGATTAAGAAATCTGGTCTCAGAATCTATTGGCTGTCTTTTAGAAACCATGCAGAATGACACGCAGATATGCCTCGGTATTGTCTGAAGCGTTTTCTAAAGTATATGTGTGATCTTTTGTCCATATGTATAAGAAGAAACTGGAGATCTGATTAAAATTTGATAATTTCAAAGTTTGAATGTTCTTACTTCTCACCTAATACATCGAGCTGACCCGTTTACTAACTAGTATGTGCTGCAAGAGGATACACAAATTCTCAGAGGGAACAAGACGTGGATGATGGTAACAAGGTGCTTGCAGTGATGGTAGAAGAAGTTTATTCAGAACTATACAGAGGGGCCTTAGGGACATTTTGTCAGCCCAGTGTCTGTGTTTGAACTATTTATTACTTCATATATTTATTATGATTACTTACAGTGCTAATCCATGTGTGACAAATCTACACTCAGCTAGGTAAGGAAATTGCCAGTTCTGTTCCATTAACAGCCGCTGGCCAAAGGAACAATGTTCCTGTAGGTTAAAACAACAATTAAGGGGCCCTTAACACTTCAAGGTGGGGAAAGAGGCGGTACTGGCAGCAGACATTTTTCACACATTGCTAAGCTGCTTCAATGCATAAATTAACTCTTAGTTCAGTTACATCAACTGAGTGTGTTGTGCATATGCACGACTGGTCTGTGTGTGTGTGAACCAAAACCTGGGCCTGTTGAGTTATGAGAAAAGGTAAGAGAGGTTGAAAATAGTAAGCAAAGCCAAACAGTACCTTTGGAGCAGAGAATATCAAACAGTCTTTGAGACAGCTACTCACAGATGCTGATGTAAGACCTGAGGTCTTTTAATGGCAGTGGATTGTTCATTACGTAATTTTTTTCATGCCCAGGTCACTTGAACTGCATTTTGTTACTTGTGTAGCTGGACCTGTTTGTTCAGTGGAAGAACAGGATTCATTGTGGTTATATTAAATAACAAGTGTAATTTATTACAGTATAATTAGCAAGTGGATATATGGGGCATGAAATATTGCTAGTCCATCGTAGATTTTTAATACGAGTATAAATATAAATATAATAATGATGATGATAATAATAATAATACTAATAATACTACTACTACTACTACTAATAATAATAATAATGCATTTTTCCCCTTAATATAAAAATGTTTTTGACTTGTATTAGGGGAGCAAGGAGGGCAGCTTGTAGTATGCAAAGTGTGGTAAAGTATGGTCATATGTCTGCCAGTATTTTTGGTAGACTGTATTGTAGAATGTGGCACAGACAAGGTTTATGGTAAATCTTGAATGTAATGAAGAGTAGACTGGCAATATAACATTTTCATGTCAGTAAATAGTGCTGTAAAAATGGCCAGTCCCTTAAGATCTTTTGATGTAGAGTTTACAGTAATAACTTGAAGGAAAAAAAAAAAAAAATCTGAAATCTAATATATGTGATAATGGAGAAATAAAAGCTGTAATGGTACATTTAGGATGTACTTTTTATTACTCTAGGTTCATTTCTGACATAACTTGTTTTAGTGAACCACTTGAATGATCTTGGTAGCTATGAAGTTTTAATAGCTAACACTTGGAAAGCCCTGTAGTTTAAACAAGTGTCAACTTCAAAATCACATTCTTTCCTTAAGAAACTATCCAAATTTTATTTTTTATAAAACACCCTAGCATGTGAAAGGCTGTTAGGAGGTAATGTTTTGGAAGTTCCTGTAAAATGGTGGCTTTTTTCTTGATGGGGTCTTAGTATTGTGTCACAAAATTTTTGCTATATGTTTAATCTTCCTCTTTTATAAAATTGTTTATTAAGCATTTCAGAGCTCTAGCCCTTTGCTTCATGCAGGATTTGAAAGAAATCCATGTTTTATTAGAGTTGATTTTTAAAAAAAAGAGTGAAAGGGAAACACAGGACCTAAGAGGCATTCTTATGTGGGTAAAAAGGATAATAGGAAGGAGAGATTTTTGAGAAACCAAAGTTTTGCATCTGAACTGTGATTCAGATCTTTCTTTCATGTCAGTAGGCATTCTCAGGCATTCTAAACCTGGTAACCTTTTAGAAAACAAAAGACTTTTGGAAAAAACTCTTGGAAAAGGAGATGATACTTGAATAGTAACTCTTTTTTAAAGATCTATCCCTGAAATTTCTGCAAAAACATTGGATTGCATTAAAACCAAAAAAATTCAAGTGTTTTACCAATTCTAGTCCCAAGTAGTCTCAGAAGTGTAAAAACTGCAGCAGGCAGTCAGCAAACTTTTTAAGGTGAAAAAATGGGCAATGTTTTAAAAACTCCTGATGAAAGGAGTTGAGGGAGAGGGGCTTTTATAGGCTGGAGTGGAGATGATGATACAAAGCTGCTACACCATCCTCTCTGCACCATCACCTCTTAGTATGTTCCTGTTACTTCTCTTGCTCTGTGACATAAAAGCCACCACTTCTCTTGCCAGGAAAAAGAAATAATTACATGTATAGTGATAGAGAGATTCCAATTATTAATATTCCATTTGCTGAATTTTACAGCCAACCATCTCATTAATGTATTTATTATTAATATATTTATTATTAATAAATAAGTAGAGATTAATGCCTGCAGAATGCTCATGCGTGCTCTAAAACTGGGCATTTGTGTTTCTCATCTTTGTTGCAGAGTCACTTAAAATAGCTTCAGTAACACTCACAGCAGCCCACAAAATTGGTATTTGCAGAGGTTCTTGCCTTTCTGAAGGCCCAAGATGAACACTTAACAAAGTTTCTAAAGCAGTGCAGTGCATGGTGATGGGGATGGTGCACATTACATTGCCTTTCATGTATTGGCATCACTAATTGTGTAAAAATCACATTTTTTTTAAAACATAAGAAACATAATCTTGATATCTGAATAAACTGTTACACTGTTGAAAATTTTTAAAATTTAAAAATCAGATTTAGAAAAATGCTTTTTAAGAGCCCTGATAACTTCAAGTAGAGGCATTTCTTTAGATTTTATTTAGGGGTTATGGGCTTGAAGAGCCAATAAACAGTGCTTATGTAACACTGCTTAGACTTTCACATCAGCCAGCTGGTGTAGCCAGATACTCAGTTTTTCTTTTTTTTTTTTGTGAGTAGCTTGATGTTTTTGACATCTGTGTGACAGCTTCTTGCATAAGAGATGAGCAGCATGTTCTACCACCCAGCTGTGTGTATTAGTCTGCACATCAAGCTGAAGAGAGGCACTTAGCCAGATCTGACAATCAAATGTGAGCTACTACTACCTATACAAGAGAGTGCATTTTAATGTGCTTTTGCCAAGAGCCTGATACTTGACAAAGAAATTGTCAGAATCTCTCTGCTTCCAATTTTTTTCTTCCCACAGATGTGAGTCCATGTTAAAATATCTTATTTTTTCCCTTGCAGTTTAATATGGTTTATCTTACAGACAGCAAAGCCAGTCTAATGTTTTCAGCAATTTAATGTAATAAAATTCTGGCAAGCTTTTGATAATAGAGGAGTGTAATTGTTTTAGAAAATGCAAGGAATCAGTATGTCATTTTCTGCCAGCTTAATCTGAGGTTACAATCTGCTGGGTTTCACCAATGACTTCATATCAACATACCAACAACCTGTCCCCAAAGAAAACTGAGGACATAAAGGAATTTCACCGCTAGTTCAGAAATGTCAATGATGCTCTTTTCAGGCATGTTAAGAATTGGTGCTCAGCACATTGTGAGTGTGGAGATGAGTGAGAGCCACCTGCTCATACTGTAATTTGACTGATCTATAAACCTTAAAATCTTCTACACTTCCACCTGACTTTAAGCCTCTGTCACTTTTCTTGATGCTTAAATTTGAATAAATGGAATTCATTGTCATAAAATGTGATTATACTCCATAGTTCAGCTTTCCTTGTTCATGTGTTTGTTATAAGCCAGGAGTTAGTTAATACATGGGATGTTTTCTCTTTCTTTTTAAAGTAGTAGTGCCAGAATAGCAAAGATGTGTTTTGACCTTCTTTTGAACTTAGTTTTATGAGTGTTAGTTACTTACTGTTTCCCTTTGTATTATACCTTTAATATTCTTTTAAAAACAGTATTCCATTTCCATCTTCTTTTTCTCTTACAGCATAAAAATATTGAGTTGTTTCTTATGCTAGTGTTTATGTAGTTGAAAATATTGCGATAAAATAAGAATTTGAATCTTGTTATATACTTAAGAATTATGGCAGATACAGTTTTATGATCTTTGAATTGCAAGTAAGTCAAAATTTGTTAATAATCAAAGTTTGTAAGAAGCAATTCTTGCAAGCTAAAACAAAGAAGTAGTAGAGGAAGCAGTTTATTAATTTTCTAGACGAGAACTTCCACTGTAATAATTTTTACACTGTGGTTAATCTGTACTTAATACTGAGTTAGTGTTGAGTTAGTCTGTGAGTAGCTAAGTGTGAATGGACCTGTCATGGAGCAGGATTGTTTGATTCCAAAAATTCTGATGTCATGTTTCACACATCTCTTGCATGTGGTAAATCATTAACACAGTTAATTGTATAATGACACAAAAAAATTATTTAGATTAAAAAAAACCCTGAAAAATACAGTTTGGAGAGACATCAGGCTTTTATCTTAGCATTTTATTAGTGACAACATTGACTAAATATTGGTAGAGATGCTGTTAGTCTAAACCATAAATGAAAATGGATTTAAGAGAACAAGGGGACAAGAGAAAACCTGTTTTTACAGGCAGCTGGTTCTTTGTGCACTCCCAATATCAAACTGGATTTATGGCTGCCTCTGGGATGGCAGGTCTTGAGGATGGCATTTTAAATATTTTCAGGCTGTGGGGCTTTGGGGTGCAGTAGATGGTGCTTTCATTTTCTTTCATAAACTATTTCAGGCAGTATTTTAGAGTACCCCCAACACTGGGGCTTATTGTTTTAGTGAAGTGGGCTGTTGAGCAGTTTGATGAAATATGAGCTTTGTATCCATTAGCTGCACAAATTGAAGTAAAAAAGAAAATGAAAAGGAAACAAGAAATTAATGTGTAGTTATAAAGTAGGCATAGGTCTGAAAAACGTAAGACTGAGATGAATTTTGATTAGTGTAACAAGGACTGATTATGTAAAAAAGAACTTGGGAGTAAAAGTACTCCTGATCTCTAAAACTACCTAAACTGAATTACTGCTTTGTAAGCAGAGAAGTTCCCTGGTTATTTTTTAATTTGTTTTTCCTTATTTAATTTTCCAGTATTGAAGGTAGTAAGAGAAGTAATTGCACCTGGTTTTACCATTTAAATACAGCTACTTTTATACTTCTCTTTGTTTTAATCTAATTTTCTGTTTCAATTTTACCCATCCAAAACAGAAGAAAAAACTTCTTGAGGAACTTGGGGAGAACAGACTTCCGTATCTGACACCATCCGATGCCGATTTCCACCAGCTGGTAACGTATTTCTTTTAAATCATTCTAAACTAAAATGGTTGTTTGCACTGAACAACAAATAAATCTTCCTTCAAAGAGACACTGTGAAATCTGATATGAAAAAAAGGCATCCTGATGGCTGATAATGCACTTCCAGGTGATGTGAAATAAGATCTCTAGAATTAGGATATTCACAAATGAGAACTTGGTGAACTTTATGTGTGTACCATCATTGCAAGTAATGTGTAACAGTTATTTACAGTTTTTCATGCTTTGTTGAAGCAAAATGCATGCCACCATTCTTTTAATTTATTTTTTTCTGAGTGGTGAAGATACCTTTATAGCTCACCTTTGGCAAAATAAGGGTAATATTAACATAGATATTTAAAGTTTTGGGGGCTTAATTCTACTTTCCAGCAATTACTAATTGTTAATACTTTGATTACAAAACAAACTTTGGAAACTGGAATACCTCAAATGAAACCAAGCAGAAGTAAAATCAGGCCTAGTAGCCACGTGAGTAGTAAATTGAGTGAGTGTATGCAAGAATATAATGAATAAATACAATTATCTGCATCTATCTTGGATCTTTCTAGATCAGATACAGAACTCAGGGTCAGTTTGATCAGTTCAAATTGAATCATGGTAAGAGAAAAAGCATAAGGAGTAACCTGGTTGTTTGAACAGCTCCAGTAACCATGCTCACGTTACACGACACAGGAGCGGTGCCTGCCTTGTGTTGATATATGGATCAAAGATGTGCACATGTAGAAGAGCTGGGAGAATTTGTAAGAGTGATACAGATGGATTTTATTATTTCTTTTTTCTTTACACAAAAACCCAAACACATTCTTTCTAGTCTTAATGTTCATGAAGAATCTCTTCCCCCTTTTAAGAGTTGGGCAGCTGACTTTTCTCCTTCCATTACATCCCCTCCTGTTTGTTCTCTTCTACCTCTAATGCTGCCAAGAGCTGCTGAGCCCAGCATCTTTTTTTCTTTTTCACATCCTTGTAAATTCAGCTTCTCATGGAGCTGATGTGAAAAGAGAAGGTGGAGCCAAGGTTGCCCAAGTGGGATCTGATTTGCTCAGGGTCACTAACCCATAAATACAGAAGACAGTGGGAACAAGATTAGCAGTAAAATCAAACCTGTTTAATCCTTAATAATGTTTCAATACATTATTTTTGCAAATATGGAATTATACTATTTATGTAGTGTTTGTGTGCATGCTTGATATTTTTAAGTATATATGCTAATCATAAGCATCACACCTTTTGAAATCTGTGGTTACTGGAATCACAGCTGTAGAAATTGCAGGTTCCATGATGCTTAAATGCACTACAGCTGGAGAGGAAAAGAAGGGTGAGAGCTTGAAGACAGCAAGTTGGTAAAGTAAAATATCACACACAGTTTAGTTTTATAGTCTGTCTTTCCTGGACAGACCTGCCCTACTCCTTCAAGGATCTACCTCTTATAAAATAGTATTCTTTGAACATATTGAAAAAGTTAGATAGGATGCAACTGAAAAAACTGTCTTATCCTGTTGGGTATGGAAGTGTACAGCCTGAACAGAAGTAAGAAATTCCATCACAAGCAAAACTTCCACTGACAACCTCTTTCAATGTGTTTTTCCTGATAAAGGATTTTGGAAATGGGCCCTGAGCCATAAGCTGAAACAATGTAGTGTAAAGCCAGTACAGAACAAGAAAGGGGCTGTAACAAGGTAGTTCACAAATATTTGAAGTACAGACTGTCACTTCATGATGCACATGGCAGTTTGCTTATCAAGGATCCTTATTGCTGATTCCTAACTTTATTCAGTCACTCAAGTCCATAGGATGATTCTCTGTTGAGTATCACCATCAGAAACGAAAGCATATTTAAAATCCTGTGTGTAACATTCACAAGAAAATTTGAGCATCAAATGTGCTCTTTTTTTTTTTTTTTCAGTGCTGTAGTTGCCTGTAATGCTGCTGCTTCTTTCAGAGTGAACAGTGAGTTGACCTTTAATACTGGCTGTCAGAGTTACAACACAGAGTACATGATTACTGCCCTTCCCCATCCTCCCAAAACAACAAGGTGTCCAGTGTGAACCCAGCAGTCACCCCATGTTCTGATCCTGTAATTCTTTCCTTATGGAGGGCACAGCACAGGCACTGGTTGGGGATTTAAAGAAGACCAGGCTGTTTTCATGTGATGTGTCGGAAATGTGTTTCCACTTCCTGATTTCTTTTGAGATACCTTCATGATAAAATAGTTCTGAAGCATGTGATCTTAAAGCACAAACCAGAGGTAACAGTCTCTGACTTGGCTGGCAGCAAAATGTGCAAGGCATTACCTCTGCAGTTCAGGAGGGGAATACAAAGTTGTTTCCTTTGTAAAATCTCTGTTCTTCTTTCTAGTGCATGTTTTCAGGGATTTAATTGCTTTACGTCATATTGTTATTTCCCTCCTTCTGTTTCTAATAATTGTTTGGAATTTCGTGGGTGTGATTCATGACAGAAATTCAGTGCATTTATACTTTGATACAAATGGTTTAAAATATATAGTATTTGTGACTGTTTAAATATACTGTAATAGCATATGTAATGTGTTGTGAGTATGTCCAATATACAGAGTTATTTAAAGACATACTGGGGTACTGCTATAGAACTGTCAGAGCTCCTTCTTTGATACAGGGCATTTGCATAATGAAAGAAATAATGAAGTAATAATCATTATGAAAGAATATTTATGATTCCCATCAGCCTGTGCCTTCACATCTGACTGCAGCCTATAGCTCCAAGTCTTAAATTTACAGTTACTGATTCCATTAGCTGTTGTTTTTAAGGATTTTTTTCACTGTACTGTTCAAAGGCTGGAGATACACAGCACTGATATAAACAAAAGGGGCAGTTCAGGACCTCTAAAGGAATCATTTCAGGCTTTTGGCACACTCAGGTGAATTTAGTTTATCAAGTTTGGATTCACTTCTTCAAGTAAAAGCTGTGATCCTGTGTTCTGGGGTTGTAGAGGGAACTTCACACATATCTGGAGCTGTTTTCAAGCTTTAGTGTTTGAAGCTAAGCACGTAAATACAATTGTCAGAAATTATTATCTGTAGATACTGTTACAGGGGTTTTTTTTCCTCTCTCTAGGAAGCTAGTTTTTGGAACCATAAGAATGTATAAAGAAAAGGAGTTAGCTTCACTGTAAAAATTTCACAAGGAGTGGTGGTAAGGTTTATAGATGAACCAAGATTTATTATGTGTAATCATTTTTTTTTTTTATGTTCTCCTTTTTAGTAGAAACAAATGATCCTATAAAGCCAGCTCTTCAGTGTTGTAGGATAACAGTGCATTATGATGCAAGTCTGTTTTCATGCAGTGGAAAATATGTATACGTACTGCCTAGTTTGTGTTTTTTAAAGGTCCGTTCTTTGGATTTTAAATTTAATTTCCTGAAAGGCAGGTTCAAATGAGACTTGGAAGTAGATAATACTAGTAAAGTGGGTTTGAGTTGTACCAGAAGGAGCTCACAGATGGATTGTAGGTCAGTGTGGTGTTTTGTGCCCGTGACTTTTATTTGTCTTTTTTGAAGCCCTTTGAACTTAAGCTTTTAGACTAGTAAAAGTTTTGGCAGATCAGTTTTGTGCATCCATGTGCTCTTGCCCCATTGCCCAATGCCTTCAGATTTTAGTCTACCTTAATGTATGTCCCCACACCACCATTAGTACCTACCTTTTCTCCAAACTACCGACTAATTTCTGGACAAAAGGAAATAGGTGTGTGGTGAGTCTTTAGGAGCTTCTCAAGTGCTAGTTGATGCCTAGTTGATACACTCACATTACAGCACTTCCCTTAGGGAGGGAACTAGTGTGCATCTGTTTCTTCTATTTATCTGTTAATTTTAATGTAATACTTCAGAACTCACTCTTTTAAATAACTTATTCTCTAGCATTTGTCTAGTTTGCCAAACAGTCTCAGCAGTAGTTAAAGCAGATTTACAGGCAACCAATAAAAGGTGTGATTATGTGATACTCACTTCCTTGGAAAATCAGATTAACAAAATAAAATTATCCAATCCTTCCTGGAGTGGGAAGCAGTATTGTGCATACAAAGCAAGAAGCTACTGATTAGCAGTGTTATACCTTGCTGGGAGTTGCTGCCTCCACACACTGCTGGATTCTGAACTCCAGCTGATACCAGAGCTGGTGTGGTCACAAGAGGATATGAGGAAAAAGGACACTACAGGTAGGGAGCTGGGGAGAAAATAAATTTGGACATTTTCTGTTACCAGAAGAGAGCTTTTATATACAATGAGAGATAATTGGCAGGCACTGAGGAATGTAAAAATAAAAGCAACAGAATGTTAGCAGCACATTTTTTAAAAGTTTAATTTTGTTTTTTTTCCCTGAAAAGTATTGTAATATAAAACTATGTGAGTTTATCATGTAGCCCTCTAGATTTTTGGACAAAAAAGAGTTTGCAAAAAAAGGAATCACTTTCTTACTTGATATTCTGTTGTTTATATACTTAAAGGTGACATTATCTACAGATTCATCAGATGAGCTGTGTGTTCTACTGAATTGTTCTAGAGTTGTTTTATTTCTTTATTTGGAGATTTGCCCTGGTTGAAGCCACTGGTACATATCCACAGTTTGTGCAATATACTGAAATATGAAAATTAAGTAACAAGTGGCATTATATCTTCACCACATTCTAGACTCTTGTTAACTTGACAGCTTTGCCTTGTCTTGAAATGTCTTGACTCCTGTAAAAGGAATAATTATTTTCTTTTATTGTTTGGGTCTTTTTCTCTTTTAGTGGAAGACCAAGTATTCCAAGCTGATTTTCAGGAAATCTGATACAGTACCTGAAGAGCTCCATCAAATGGTACAAGAAAGCTTTCTGACCTTGCGAGAACACGACTGTTTCTTTCAAGATCTTGTGAGGATCAAAGGAAAAGACTTTGTTACTCCAGTGTCTCGTATTTTAATTGGAAACCCAGGATGCACTTATAAGTACTTGAACACAAGATTATTTACAGTTCCTTGGCCTATAGAAGGTTATGATATAAAATATTGCAGTCCTCAAATACATGATGCTTGTAAAGCATTAATGAAACTTAATGACTACTTGCATATTGAAGCAGTTGGGGCATTACAAGGACAAAATTTGTTTGAGACTAAAATTAAAGAAACTACTTTAATAGATAGGGAGCAAAGTTTTGCTACTTCTCTTACAGAGCAAGGGTCTGTTTCAAAAGATCAAAGCAGTGTTTGTATAGCAGAGGATGACAGAAGTCTAAAGAACAGAACATCTTATAATTTGACTTTATTAAATTATATGGATCCACTACAAATGTTGTACTTGAAACAAGAACCTTACTTTGGAATGGGGAACATGGCAGTGAGCTGGCACCATGATGAGAATCTGGTGGAAAGGTCAACAGTGGCTGTGTACAATTACAGCTGTGAAGGTGAGTGATGGGACTTGACCAGTCACAAAAATATCTGAAATCTCTGAGGCTGTTCCGTGTTCCCTTGTGTGTGTGTGTACATCAGCACACCTCTGCAGGCTGGTCTAGACTTGTCACATGCTTCTGAATGCATTGTGGTACCTTTTGTATTTATACCTTATCTTTATTTCCACTAAAACCTGTACAAAATACCTGTGTTTACTGCAGCTGGATTAGCACTTGTTCTCTACATTTAAAAATTGGTATAATTAACTCCCTGACTAAGAGCCAGGAAATCAAAATCTGTCAAATACCTTTCTTAGATTAATCCATGTGCATGTTTTCTGTCCTGTGAAATGTTTCACTGGAGTTGGGATCACCATTTTTATAGTGTTATTTATCATACACAGACTTGTTTTGCTTTATGCTGATTTTACCACTTTTCTTTCTTTTCAGTTGGTTTTGGATGGAAGTATTACTGTATTTGCTTAGAGATACATGCATTTTGTCTAGTCATGCCATAGTGTTCATGTGTGTTTTATGGGGAACTTGCCAGCATTTCTTTAGCTGGGAAGAGCGGACACTTCATTAAAACAATTGTTGTCTGACAGGCTATGCAGGCTCTTGCTTATTTTAAAACCAATTTTAAAAATACAGTATTTTAGAGTTGGTGGTGGTAATAGTACAGTTGAAACATTTAATTAATATTAAATATTTCATTTTTAGTGTAAATTACCTGTCCCATTTTTATCTTTAAAAGCAGACATGAGATTTTTTTTATTTGTTTTTTTCCTAACAATGCTTGAACAAAAGCTTAGGTATTTTTTAATTGCTCTTAGTTTTGAAAACATAAGATTAGAATTTAGACACTTGATTTGAATTTGCAAATGTTCTGTTGTGTTTCATTATTCACAATGGATTTTTTCTTCTTCCAAAAGTCCTTTGATGTTTGCTTTAGAACAGGGGAAGAATTTGTGTTGAATTTAGTAGGTTTCAGCTAAAGACTGTGATACAAAAAAGATAGTTTATACTCCCACGTGCATTCTCTTATTGGTTTTGTTATTATTTTTATAAAAATAAAAAAACCCCTCTGTGTCATTTTGTTACTCAATGTACAACTGAAGTAATATTATTTACATTTTCCTGGATATAAACCATCAACTGGCTTAGCAAATTGAGTAGAAGAGATTCCCTGACTGGTAAAAGTGTAATTTTCTTCATGTACTTCTTTCTGTCCTATTTGTCAGTGGTGTCAAATAGATGTGTTGGGGTTTTTTCCATTAGTTGAGAAATATTTTTGCTGTAGCATTTTAAGTTAATGAAACCTAAACATGAACTTGAAGTAATAATACTGTGTATGAGGATTTATTATAGTATGCTTAAAACTTTTTTACTTTAACGTAAGGTTTGCTTATGGAGGGGGAAAAATGTGAGTCCCTTTAAGTTCAGAAAGCTATAAATTAACAACAATGAAAGCTACTATGTTTATTCATAACTCGTCAGTTGATTTTGTTTCTTTAATTCAGCACATAAAATAAGTAAAAATTATGGTGTTTTAAAACCACTGCAAATTCTGTAGATTTGATTGATGTGGGTAGAAAGAAATATTTTATGTATTTAGGCCAAAAATATTTTAATATCTATGTACAGTTAATGTTTTTGCCAAATACGAGTGGGATTTTTTTTTCATAAATACACTTACAATTAAAAGTTTTTTTGGTTGCTTTTTTTTCTGAAAAGTTTGGAAGTAGACATGAAAACAAAGAAAGCAGGATCTTTCTAGGAAAAAAAAAATTGATGGTTCTATCATTAAAAAAAATTTTAAAAAATTGAAAGTCACTTCTTGAAATTTTTCTGGTTTTCATTGCTCAAGTCGGGTTCTTGAGCTTTAGAGGGAGTTCCAGATGCCTGCCATGGCTGTGGAGCATTGTGGAGAGATGTCCTGCAGTGCAGCTCTATGTGCCAGCAGTTCACTCCCATCTGTGTTCAGGGTGTGGTTGTCGTTGTGTGTCCAATGCTGGTGCTTATAAGCTCATCAAAGTTTATAATATTATTCTTTCCAGTTCTATATAATGTCAATGTTTTGATGTTTTCTGCAGTTCACAAAGAGTTTTAATATTTCCTATATTACTAGGTCTCCATGACTGTGAAACATAAGGATCTCAACACCTTTTTGAAGAATATTGTTGTATCTTTGTAGAATCATGCCTTCTCTTCTTATTTTCCATGAATGTGTTTAGTTTTTATGCTGACATCTTTTATTAATACTAATTCCATTAATTAATTTAGTATTGAATTAGCATTGAATTCTCAATGTATTGTAAACAGACTGTCACAGAATCACTACAAAATACATAATAAAAGAGTAGATGTGGTCAGAATTTTTTAGTTGAAACTGTTTTTCCTTAGAAGATGTAGATTAGCTGGATTAGTAATTTTCTGGGAGAAAAAACTGATTCTGTGGGAAATGAAAACACAAATTGGGCACATTGATTTTTGGATTGTTGATCGTACTGGAGCTGGCTTGATTCTCTTTTCTGCCAGGTTTTGCACATTTGTTTTGTCAGCTCTCAATTGCTGAGATCCTCCCTGGTCTCTGAGGTACTGCTGAGGACACTGTGGGTGTGTGGCAGCCTTTGCATGTGGAAGCTTCCAGAGCTGCATGGCTGGTGCTGATCTACCCTGCTGCAAATGCAGAATCCCCGGGTTGTCAGGTTTTGAGCAGCAGGAGCCCTTGGAATCAAGCAGTCTTACTGAGCTATGGCAGCTCTGTCAGACTGTTCAGAGATGCACAACTCAGGTTATATGATTTTCTTTTTACTTTTATTCACATTTTTATATCAGTAGTTGTTTTGTACCTACTTACTGGATTAAATAGCATTAAAACAGATACTACTGTAATTGAAACAACTTGTTTTCTTGTTCATTTGTTGATTGTTTGATGCCATAATGAAAATTTCATGTTTGAAACTTTGATCAGTATTAATTGGAGTAGAAGCAGTTTTCAATATGCCAGAAAAGAAATTTAGACATCAACATAAAGATATTGGAACAAGCTGATATTCTAATTGGTATCAGTGTTTTTTCTTTTTCTAGTGTAAAACTCTTTCAAAGCAACTTCAAATGAAGTACATTTCTAACAACAAAATGAGGTAAACATTTTGCTTGATGCTTTTACTTACATTCCATTAGGTTAAGGGTAGGTTGTCAAGTGATGAGAATGGGACCTCATAAAAATTTGAGAGGTTTCCTTTTAGTGTGTATGCTGCATGAAAGTGTGAGTGGTAGTCAGGAGGGTGCATGTACAGAACTGAATAAGTTACAGAATGTGTGTTTAATTATACTGCCACTAACAGTATTTGGAATTAATTTGCTTTTTGGAATTTATCAAGGAACAGGAATTTCAAATTTTGACCAATTCAGCATTTTTAATAACACATTAGTTTACAAGTATCCTATCACCTGAGAGCATGAAGGTAAAAAATTGTTCAGGACTTTAGTATAGTAAGCTCATAACCCATATTTATTTCCTGCTGCAGTTGTAAAAGCGAATTGCAATCCAGTAGAATTAGGGCATTTTCAAAAATTGGATCCATGAAAAGTTCCTAATGACTAGCTTTCCATCAGGTTGATATAAGTTTTGTAAGAAGTTATACTACTTAGCAGAGCACGAGTTGCTTCTAAATCCAGATGTGTAAATCCATTTAAATCTAAAGATATTCTTTGAAATAGACACTTGTTTCAGTTATGAGCTTGCAGGAGATAGAAAAAAATGTAAACACTTGAAGTGTGTCCATCTTTCTCTTACCTGGACTTGCCACAGAGTAAGAGATTAGATAAGTAGTTTTCTCTAAATTCTTTACCATATCTAGTTTGTTTTCTTGCTGTAAGGCCTACTTGCTGTTAAACTCTTGAACTTCTACACAACTGGCTCTGTCTTCTGACAAGGCAATGTTAACAGGTTTAACAAACTTACTGTTAGTGGCGGTGATGACTCATCTTCAAGGACCTTTTGTGCTTGTTCCTTTTGTAAAATGCTGTTTATATGTTTTTACTCTGTGAAGTTAGAAGCAACATCCTGGCATGTAGCCTAATGATAGCTATTTCATTTAATTGGGAATAAAAATAATTGAGATTCACTACAGATATATGTTTCCCCACTATATTTTAAAAATCCTGAAACTACAGAAGTACAGCATTGAAGTCAATCTAACTTTGTAGTTGACCAATAACCCTCTTTATGTACTTTATATATGCTTAATGGATAAAAGTAATGGAGTAGATTTTTTTTGCAGGATTGGAATTATTTCTAATGTCAATAATATAAGAGAAATATTACTTGTTAAAATAACAGAAATGGTATGTAGAAAATGTTATATTCCTTTTAAAGAAATGAGTAAGTGCATTAAATGGTCACAGCTCTAACTTGTAGGGTCTGGCCGGCTGGATTTATGTTCTGAGAGTCACAAATTTTTAGTGATGCACTAACTTTTACAATAATAGATTAGAATCCCTGTTGTGTAAAAAGAAATCATCACTTGAATAGATTGTTGTGAGTTGTGGGGTTTCTTTTAAACATCTTCTCTCTGATCAAATCCAGCTTCTCCTTCAGAAATGAAGGGATGACAGAATATTTTTTAGTGGTTTTGTTCCTGATATATCTGGATACAGCATTCCAAACATGAATTGATAAGAGCATTGTTGGCAAAATCTGATAATTTTTTGTTTTTGTGAATGTTAATTGCAAGAAAATGTAAATGTTAATAGAATTTAACCTCTTGCACTATGGCTTTTCAGTAATGAGGTAGAGGAAATAAATCTGGGTAGATACTGCTTGTTTCTCATCAGCTGCTGAGAAGCAAAGTGTGCTCTGCATCTTTCAGTTCACATATATCAATTGCTATTGGAAGACACTGATAATTTACATATTTGTTTAATTGAGGAACATGTGCCTAAATTCTTTTAAATTCTAAGAAAAAATCAATCAATCTGTAAAAAAATAATGGTCAGTTGGATTTAATGTTGGAGTAAATGCTTACAGTCCTTCTTCTTAGCAATGCGTTAGCAGTGATTTTATTTTCTTAAGAAATGGTGTGTAAGGTTACATTTAGGATATAATTTGGCAGTACAGTTTGACTTGAGTAGAGATCCTTCACGTTTCAGAGCACCAAAAAAGTCTCAGACTCTGGAAGATTTTGGAGCCAAATAGCAAAGAAACCTTTCAAAGCTACTTTTACTTTCTGTGCTCTGGAACAATAACCAAAGTAGTTCCAGGAAAACGAGTTTCATATTGTTCTGAACCTAACCCTGACCCAAACCTGATAAGATCAGATCTAAGTGTGGGAACATCTCTGAAATTTGAGCTGTCTAGTTAAAAGCATAATGCTGTGGCCAATTTTCTGCAGCTACATTCTCCCTTTCATGGTTCTACCATAATTACAGGTTTGATGAGGTATTGTTATGTTGTGGTAAGCTTTTTACTTCATTGCACCATTTTATTTGGGATTCCATCATAAAGGTTTCTTGCAGGCCCAAGTCTGTAAACCTCTGCTGTCCAGAATTCAAATCTGCACATAGTTTTGTTATACTTCCATTAAATACTTGTATATTTGACCATTTCTGTATGGTTTACTACCAAATAAGTTTGTGTTCTTAAGGTGATGGGTATGTGATCCATGATTTATTCTCAAATACTTATGATTTAGATTCATTCAAATGTTTTCACTTAAATGGCAACTGTAATTATATCAATAAATATGCAGCATCCAGTCATTCTTGAGGCGCCATGGAGAATTTAATAACAACTTATTTTTACATAAAAGTTTGTCAGTGCTTCTTGGGGATATGCCACAAATGTTAAGGTGTCCGTTTTATCCTTGCTCTCAGTTTCAGGGTAGCTTGCATTTAGAAGCAAGTAGCAGCTTGCTTCCATTTGTTACCAAAATAATGTGGTAGGAACAATCATTTTCAATTGCTGCTGATAATTATAAGGTGCAATAATTGAGAATGTAGAGAAAAGGAGACTGTGAGCTGTATTTGAACTCAGTACTTAAGCAATAAAAAATTTATCAAACTGCAAAAAATAAGTCATTTTAACGAGCACATTCCAAAGGTGCTGGATTTATGAGGAGACCCCAGGAAACTTTGATTGAAATTGCTGTCTCTGATTGTAGTTCTATATTTTATTGGTGCCATATTGTGAACAGTGCTGCTGCCAAAGTGAATGGGAAGGCAGCATAACAGAGAGAGTTAACCCAGAAAGGTTACTTCTCTTTATAATGTCCATGATGTATTGCATTAAAAATGCCTTGAAAGCCATCCTATTTGCAGTTTTCAGAAAACATTTTTCTTAAATTAAGTTACGATTTATCTGAACAGGGTAGAAAATATAAAAGCCCCTTGAAGAGTTTAGTATTGATTTTTCTGAGTATTTGCTAGCTCTTGTTTTCTCATTTGTGTGCTCCTTGATGGAAGGGCCTAGAGCTGCTCCTGAGCCAGAGCTTCAGTTGGATGAGAACTGCAAGCAGTGAAGGGAGGGAACTTGGGTACTGTAAGAATCTTCACTTAAAAACATTTAGATTGGCTCTTTAATAGGCTTTATCTCTCTGCTTCCTGAATTTAAACAATATTTCATTGACATAATAGTTAATAAATTATCTTAATTTTCTAACGGCTGCCCCAAGCTAAACAACCTGTGGTGACCATGTGAGATGAATGACATGAATGTGTGCCTCTTATAATAAAAGCTATACATCTTTTAAAAATTATTACATGAAAGCACATTTCAGCTGGACAGTGAAATGGACACAGTTACTAAGTTGTAAGCAAGAATTGAGCATGGTGCATTGTTAATTTCTAACTGTTCACTGCTGTTCTGTGCCAAATACTTATTAAAACTTCATCCCTCCTCTGTCTAAATGCACTGTTATTTTAGCTGTAAAACTGTTACACCATAGCTTCCAAATACCTTGTTATAAATGCTGACTGTATCTTTCAATTTATACTGCAGTGAAGTAAGCTTATGAAAATAGTTCTGAGGGATTAAGCTCTAAATGCTATTTCTATGCAGTGGATTATTTTTTCCCCAAGCTCAACATGTTCATGTTGCATAATGATAAGAAAAGTGTTGTGACAAATGTATTGAAGCTTCATTGGCTCTTGCACGTGTTATCCAGCATGTTTGACTAGTAATTTTGAGAAAAGAATGACAGAGATGGTTGCAAGATTTGCTTTGTTGGTCTAGACTGTGTTTTGTAACCATTATTTCACCTTACTTTGCCTCAGTTTATGATTTGGTGAAATTGCAGGTACATAAACAAATGAAATTGTTCCTAAAATGCTTTTGCAGTTTATGACTTGAAATTCTTAAAGAAATTATCTATTGTTATATCAGTGTTGTTGCATTTTTTGGCTTTTTTTCTTCCATGCTTGTAGTTTTAGTAATGAGAAAAATTTAGTGACACTTTACCAAAACTCCCCTTACATGTGCTCAAGAATTTCAGAAAACCTTGAGTCCATTACAAGCATTGACTTGATAAGCCTTTGCTTGGTAGTTAACTTAGAGTTTTCATCTTGATGAAGTTGGTTGCAAAAAAATTCTTGATCTCATATGGCTTTTTTTTTTTTTACCTATTGCATACTTTTGAATTTGGACATGATGATTATAGCAAATTGAGACTAGAATCTTTAAGCCTATTAAGATTATACCAATATGGGATATCTTTTAAGTCTAAACCAGATTTTGTATTTATGATTCTGACCTGTTCCTTCATTTGTGTGGTTTCTTTCTCTCTCAAGATTCAGCCGTACAAGAAAGCAATGAACAAGAACTGAAGGGAAGAGACCCTGCTGTTTGGCACGTGGGCTTGAAGGTAGCATGGGACATAGAGACACCTGGACTGGCAGTACCACTTCACCAAGGAGACATCTACTTGATGCTTGGTAATTTACAAGGACTAAGAAGTTGAACTTTCTGTTGAAAATAGAATGAATTACACTTATGTTAAAATAAGTTACCATACCTTCCTTACAGTTAGGACTTTTCTTATTTAGGAAAACAGCTGAGAAAGAAATAGTCTTTTTTTTTACCTTTTCTGTCTGTTGTGCAGTCAGAATTACTGGTCCAAGTTAGGCTTCAGGCCATAATTAGAATTTCCCCAGATCTTGCCAGAAGTTATGCTGTATCTGTCCCATCCTTGTATTTCTAGATTCTTTTTGTATTCTTAGTGCAGGTTTTCTGAGAATCTCGTAAGTTCAACAAATAAATTTCTGTTATTCAGCTTGGCTTATTAAGTGACACCTGTATTATATAAGATGTGAATGAATGTCTTTATGTTTTCTGTTACCATGTCCTTGAGGTTTGAATCACTATGCCAATCTGTGGGTATTTTATTAGTTACCAGTTTTACACATGACACTTCTCTCCTTCTGCTACTATGTCTATATTCAGACATGCCGTTTTCTAGTAGTGGGATTATACTAAGATCATAATGAACACAGCTGTCTTACTCCAAGAATGTGGCTCAATGTCTCAAGTGTAGAGGATTAAAAAAAGAAAATTAAATTGAGTTAATTTGCTTGAGCAGCTGAGCTCTTGTGCTAAGGTTTATCCATTGAAAGAAATGAAGCGAGAACTGTTGCTAAGGTTTGTTGACACAAAATCTGTTGCTTTCTCTTTTGACTTCTGTTTCTCTTGATTACCATTTTTGTTAAAATAAATTTAGTTATAAGTCACACAAAAACAAGAACAAGGCTTCTGACAACATCAGGTTAGCCTGTTTAGTGTCTTGGCTTGATATCATCTAAGATATCATCTTAGAAGACCGAGAGCACTTGCAGAGCTCCCTGCTTATGTGTTTGTGACTTGGAAGGAAGATTCCATGGAATGTCCCTATAATGGCTTGTCACACTCCCAGCTTTATGGACAGAACAGTGTTTTGAACTTTACCTTTCACAGTTTATATACTACAAACAATTCCTTTATAAGCCATCATAAAAACCGTGTACCATTCCTTGTTCTTAGTTATCTCATCAAATCTGCTCTGTCATCAGGGAAGTGTTATATAAAAGCACTGGACTAACTGTGCTCTGAAGTGTGTTCAGACGTGGAAAGATCAGGTGTTAAGGTGTGAGATCCTTTGGCACAGTGGTCTGGATGTGCCTCCCTGTTTTTGTAAGGGTATAAAGTAGAAACCTAGAGGGAAAGAGAGACAGTGAAAATGAAGTTTAAGTGGCAGCTAAACATTCCCAGAAAGGTTATTATAATTTATTTTTGTGCAATAGCAGTTAGGGCATCAATTAAACTTCTTATCTAATCCTTCCTGACTGGAAACTTCGAGCATATAGACCAATACTGGCCAACAGATTCAGAAGGTATTTAATAAAAGAAGGGGACTAACTTTAGTATTTTTATTGCAAAATACTGTAGATTGTAGTTGATTGAGTTACCAGATCATAAGGGTGTTTTTTATTCCCTAGTGGAATTTATATAGTAACTAAAGTATTTTCAGAGATTCTATATGAAGGGTAGATCAGAAAGTTAGTTTATTTAATGAGTAACATCATGAGCATGTTTAGATGGAAACAATGGATATATTAAAAATTCTTTTGAAGATGATGTGTAAATCACTTTCTTATTAATACTTTTGAAGAGCTACAGATTTGAGCTCTGTAGGCCAGGTGTTTTTTCAACCTCTTCTGCATTTCATAGTCTTCATATTTCTTTTCAATTACTTGGAAAAAAATTACGCTTCTAAATAGTCTTAGAGGGTATTATCAAAATGGCCTTTTTATTAGGTAGCAGAACTGCCTTTATAATTTTGGAGTGAAAGATAATGTAAGGAAACATATATATGTTTTACTGTACTTTTTGCTATTCAGATTTTTTGCACTAACTTTTAAGAGAGGGCATCTTGAGGATGCTGTCTAAAAGGCAAATATGAAAACTCAAAAAAACCAAACTTGTCAATAATAAAAATAAAAAGTCTTATGCTTTTGTATATGCTATATTCCAGAACCTCATTTCAGTAAGCAGAGTCCTCTTGCTGGCATTATGTTAAAAGCAGTTGCAGAATGCAAGACATCTAGAAAATAGAGCATGGGAGAGTCCTGCATCTGGTGGTGGTTCATGTACAGGCACAGATTGATAGGACTGGGAGGATTGGTTGTGACCACCACTGACTCATCCACCCTAGCACAAAACTCAGCCACTCTGTAGGTCTGTTCTTCCAGTTGTTGGAATGGTGTAGTGTTACTGCTTTTTATGAATGTTGAAAATGCTGAAACATCACATTCAATATGTTGCTTATAATTTAAAAGTCAGGTCCTATCAATTCCTGTACCTGTAATACCACTAGTATTTCCTGTGGTACACACAAATCTATATAAAAAAGTGTGGTAACTGGATATCTCTTATAGTAATGTACAATTACAGTAGCTTGTAAATCAAGATCAATGGGTATAGCAAACTAACAAAAAAACCCCCCAGTGTTTTCTTTTTAGCATTTCTAGTAGACATTTAATAATAATGTTTCTGTTCCTCTCTACATTTGCTTTATAAATGTTTTTTGTTATTCTGGGGATAAATTTAGTAAAATGTCTTCTAATTTAAATTTACATCTTCCTTCTCAGTGGCTCCCCTTCAGATAAAATCATGAGCCATAATTTAGGTGTATGTTAATACTAAACATAAGGTGATCACATCCATTCTTTTTCTTAAGCTATTACAATAATATAAATGCATTTTTTAAGCAAAACCAACAAAACCTCAGAATTACTTTCCGTAAGACATATTTTTTAAAATATTTTTTTAGGCTTTTCTTAATATGAAGAAAAAAAGTTAGGTGAATGGCTGCAAGTCTGCTGCGTAAAAATTCAAATCTAAACTTTATATCACTCATGAAACGGAAACACTTTAGCTCAATTTAGAATAATATATTGGTCTGCAGAGGAAGTGCACACTGAACCCTGCTGTCTCAAGTACACAGTCAAGGGGTGTCTAATATGAAACGTGTTGGGTGCATGCAATAAATCCAAAACGCGTGGAGGTGAGCAGAGGGCCCCATCTGCTCTGTCCTAGAGCATGCTTAACTAGGCTTGTCATGGTCCTACTATTAAATTGGAATTTTTCCCCTAATCTTTGAGGTAGACATGACCAGATTTGCAAGCAGATTTACAATTTTCACTAATTTTCCTACCATGACTTCAAAACATACTTAACAAAAATACATTCTGGACTCTTTCAAAGGCAGATTTACTTTTCTGCAGCTGTTTCCCATAGATCAAGCGTGTGCTTGAAGGTTAGGGTTTTAAAACAGCATGAAGATGAACTTTGAATCTTATACCACTCCCCACACCCAGCAAATTATAGTTTGAGAAGCATCAAAAAATTATTTTCATAACCAACCAGAAGTAGGTTGCACACATTGCAGAGGTTGGCTTGTGGTTAAAGATAAGTATTTAATGGAAACACTTCCACATGTATATAGTGACTCATTAAACTATTTCTAGATATTTAATCTGCTTCTATTTTCACCAACTGAGTTGAACCCTCTTTGCTCCCTAGCATCTTGAATGTGTTGGAGCTTTTCACTCCCCCGCCTTTTTTCGAGTCCAAATTTTATCCAAATGGTATATTCCCTACTGTTAAGACTTAGAACTCCAGAAATGTATTTGTCATTATCAAACTTTGATCATGAAGTTTGACAACTCTGACATATTTCTTTTAAATTCATTATTTTTTTAGCTGTTAGACTTTTAATTAATTCTGTTTTATTTGTGCATGGCTTTCTTGTTTGTTAATGGTAGTTAAGAAAATTAATAGCAAAAGTCAATTTCACTTTCGTTTGTAGATATTTGTGGTGGTTAGAATATCAAAGATTTTGCCAGTGCTTTAAACTCCACTGTACCTTTTATTTGCCTCTTGAAATAGATAAAAGAGAACTGTCTAAAAAGTTCAGGAGGAACATTTTAGAGAAGATAGAAAAGACTATATAAAGCCCTTTTGGTAATTCTGGGAGCCATTTTTTGTTGTGGTCTGTGCTTTCCTGGGAAATACTTTACCTCCAAGTAATAAGTTCAGGGCCATAAACCCCCACTCCTTTAAGGATTGGCTAAGAAAATCTTCTCTTTCTATCTTTTATTTGTTATGTTGCAGTAGTCTGCAGTGACATGGGTGTAGAGTCATTGTTCCTCTCCAAGTGCTTTAGCTGCTCAGCTGACTGATAATTAGTTGGGTAGTAGAATGAGAATTAAGTGTATGTATGTTATTTCAGTGTTTGCACACAGACATATCCATCAGTCTGTTCTTGTGACAAAGACTGTGTAAGCTCAGTGCTTTCAGTGCTGCTGCTGGAGCCCAGGCAATTCAGCTGTCAGGAGAAAGGCCAGGGTGGACAGAGCAGGGGCAGGGACTGAGGACAGGATCAGAGAGAAAAGGGAGGAACTGGCAGTAGTTTGAAGGAGAGGAGAGGACTGTGCTAAGGTTCTGTGCTGGAGAGATGTATTTTGAGAAAACAAGAGGCAAAAAACTTCAGATGGAAGTACAGTGCAGGGAGAGACAGATCTACTATGTGAACTCATCTCCATAACCGAAAATTGAATATGCAACATCCAGATTCCAAAACGTATCTTCTGTCTGTAACAGGAAAATCATTGAGAAGTTTTACTGATTGAGGGAGTCCCATGTAGAGAATAATAGCCTGCATTCTATACTGAAGAGTCCCTCTTTTGGTTGTACAGACCTCACAGGTCAGTGCTTAGTCATGTAAAACTGAGGCTGACTCCTTAAGAGTTGTTTTCTTGCTGAACCCCACAAGAGCATTATGGCACTTCCAACATGGGTGACCAAGGAATGAAACAGCTTTGATCTAAAACTAAAATGGTGTTCTGGGTGTAGTGTTCTGTATCTCACAGATGGACAACAGCCAATTTATCAAAGAGTGATTTTTCTTTTTCGGTTAATATATATTTAGGAGAAAAAGCAAATCTTTGCCACAGTCTTTTAATTCATAAAATGTATTTGTAATATACTTTGAGGCATGCAATCAATGAAGCTTCAACTATTTTTGTAAAATTAGAGTTTTAGATTAATTGTAAACTCTTAAATTAAAATTACAGGCTTCTTTCTGATATTCATAAAGGATTAGAGACATTCCAAGGTGAAGCCCTACAATGAAAGATTTGCCAAGGGTTTGAATAAAGGTGCAAATCAAAATGCAGTAAGTCTAATTCTATGTTTGCTGCATACAGCCACAAAGAATGGGCACTGAAGGGGGTAGTGGAAGTGTTTAGGTTTGTTTTCTGACACAACTCTTGGAAGTGATTGTGGTATTTAAATATTGCAATCTCCAGAGATGATAGTGTTCTTTGGCCCTTGCAAGACTGAGTTCTGTGCAATTTACCCTCATATGTATCTATTTGAAATAGTTTTTTCATAAGTTCTTTTTTTTGTTGCTGTTGTTTTTTTGTTTTTTTTTTGTTTTGTTTTGTTTTGTAACAATTTTTTTTAGAACTTTCAGTATTTTTTAGTGATTTTGGGGAAAGAGATTGTTACATCCAAGTAGTCTGTTTAGTCTCCTCAGTAGTCTAGACTCAGTAGTCTCCTCAGCTTTGGAGGAATTAATTTGTTGAGTTGAACTTTCCCTATAAGAGGTGGAAAAATGCCACTTCTAAAATGTATAGAAAACTAGTGTAAGTAGAAACATTTCTGACTCAAGGATAGTGAATAGTTATGTTATTGTGCTCTGCAAAACATTGAGAGATATGTGACTGAATTCTCTAAGCATTAAAGCAAGAAAAGTCGTGTACTTAATTCATATTCAACCAGATTAACTTTTATTAAGTATAATTTTTCCCTGTACTTAAAGTTTTTTAATCTGTCCCTAGATGATCTCAATATGACACATCAGCACTGTGTTCTGGCTGGTTTATCACCTCGCTTCAGCTCAACTCACAGGGTGGCAGATGTAAGTATCAGAAACCTTTCAGTGTTTGGTCCCTTGTAAAACCAATATCCTGCTGCCATATTTGCAGCACCATGGTGTCTTTTCAGAACTGTGCTTCATGTTATGCTTATGACTCAAACTCTTTTCATTACCAGCTGCTGTTGTTTACTTTTGGTTGAGGTACACTTGGTTCTGTATTGGTAGTTGGCCTTAGCTCCTGGGTAGACTTATCAGATGTGAATTGAGAATGTGCTGCACCACACCTCATGGATTGCTGATGAAATATAGTTGAGAAATACAAATTTTCTGAAGTGGTTATATATGTGTTTTTATCCTATCTTATAGTCTTCAAGAGGAACGCTGGAATACATAATTGGACGGTGTGAACTGGCACTCCAGAATTTACAGACTGACTCTGATTCAATGTCTTTGAAATCACTGGAAGCTGCAGTGGTGAAGCAAGTAGAAGAAATACATAATGAGGTGAGATGATCTGCACTGAAAATACTTAAGCCAGGTCTGAGCAGTGCAGTCTCCTCACAGAGTTAATGGCAATTAAGTGTGTTCAGCTGCTTACAAGACATTGCTTTGTACAAATTTGCAATGTGGATTTTATGACTTTTTTACCTGGGTACAGTAATTGGGATTATCATGGAAGTTTTCATTTTTCCTGCTTAAGATCCCTCTGCTGGTAAAGTAAGAGAAGTTTCACAAAATACTAGACCAGAACTGACAGTGTGGTGGTCAAACAGAGTACTCTAGCACTTCTCTAACAGGAAGAGAGAGAGAGAGAGAAGGGATTAGAGGGAAAGAAGCAGGTATATTTTTTCAGTTATTCCTCCCTGATTTTTGTTGAACGAGGTTTTTGCATAATGCCATGGGAGACATAATTGGAGTGTGGGCTCTAAAGTACGTTCTGAAGAAAATACCATGGAAAAAATAATCGTGAGGAACATATTTAAGCAGGTCATTTAGTGCTACAAAAGATGCAAGTGTATTAATTCACTTTGAGAGGCTTCCACTGAAGCTGCCAGTGCTTTCTTGCTTGGGGCTGTGCTGTATTTCTGTTAAGATAAATTAGAAGCTGTACATAGGTTGTTTGCACTCAAATTAGAATTTGTGTCAAATGTTTAAACTGCTGTCTGCTGAGGAATATAATATTGTGTAGTGCTACCAAAACTTCGTAGAGCGCATTTTTATCTGTATTGTGCTAACAGTTGGTAAAATGGAGCATAGTGTTGGCAAAAGATTTGCACCCTTGACTTTTACCAAAACAGCTCCTAGGGCAATTTAAAGAAGTCTGATGCATGCAGGGGTTTACAAAACATTAATCAGGCTCAGTCCATAAAACTACACGCATATGTGGTTTGCACAGCAAGGGCCACAGGCACAGCTGGTGTAAATTTGCACGGGTCCTTTAACATCAAAGCCATGTGCTGTTTACATCAGGTGAGAGAGTAGCCCCTGGTGTTTGCAGTCACCTGAATAATTTTGCAGTGTGACATAAAGGGATGTTTCCTGTTACACATATGGGATATACTGTAACAGCAGTCCTAGTTTAACTTGTACATGTTGTGGACTTAGTTGATACACTGGATCTACATGATCTATATTTGATTTGGAAAGAGACTACCCATCCAAAAATTCCAAAAAGGATTTTACTATTCTTTCCTTTTTTTCCTTAATTTTTTATCCCAAGGTGAAATCTTCACTTGCTGTTAGAGTGCTAGTTAAATGTCATTTATTGCTGCACAAGGAGATAAAATTTCTGGAGGCTTATCTCTGTGGTGAATGCCCATTTCTTTTTCAAACATCACTGAGCTGAAAATATAAAGACCTGTGAAGCTAATGCAACTTTTCTTGCATATAAAACTTCCTACCTTCCTGTATGATAAATCTTTGTCTTTTCAGGCACTAATCAGAATTTAGGTTATCAGAACCTACATTTTATCAGGCAGATGGAAGAAGAAGAGACTGTTTTGTTTCTTTAAAGAATCAAACTGCTTACTCATGAAAATGAGCCTTTCATTTGTTAGCAATTTTTAATGCAAAATCAAAATACCACTAAAATCCAAATCCTCATAGGATTAATGGAGAACTGCCACCCAGTTTTCCAATTTTGCCTGTGTATTTCTGATATACAGCTTTCTGTGCTATTAGTAAAGCTCCTTTCATTTTTTCCCCCTCTTCCTCTGAACCAGATATCATGAGCTTGAAATAAGATAGTATCTAGAGGTGATGATATTGTTGTATTTTATTTTTAAATATTGTCATAACTGAAGTTTGTCCGTTTTAACTCTTGTAACTAGATGCAGCCATTCTTCTTGGTTCTTTATCTTCCTGAAATGCTATGGGTTCATTCCTTTTACCCCCTTGCTGCTACCTCCAAAGCAGTCATCAGAGAACATTAACCAGAACAGAACCATCACAGTACAAAGCTAAAATATACTAGTTTAGCAGATTCACAGTCTGTGCTGAAATGAACTGCTCTGCCAAATGAGGCCTGGATGAATTATCTGTGTCTGCTCGAGGGAAAAAGCCTAAGAGCGGGTCTGAAAGAATGAGGAATGATTCTGTACCTTCACTTTTGTACTCCCGGGCAGGAAAATTGACTTGCTGTGCTGATAAAGTGTGTTTGAACCGAGGATCTGAAGCATAGGTGGAGACTTTGGTTTTTTCCAGTTTTGTGGTGGGCAGAGAAACCTCAGAGTATCTGGGGAGTGTCCTCACTTGATTTCCCAGAGTTCATTTGTCAGGGCCCTGTCTTGGATGTCTTGACAGAGGTATTCCTGTTGAAAAAGTATGATGTTAACCTGAGGAGGATTTTAGCATCTCTAGTGGGCAGCCAGGTGGCAGTTTAATATTTCTTTAAACCTAGCTTTGTTGTCATGGTCTCCCTCACTAAAACAGCCTTCAAAGGAATATCTGAGTAATTGCAAGGTATGTGCTGTGTGTTAGATGTGTGAGTCACTTCACTCCCAGTGTGTACTTTGTAGTTGTAAGTAAAGATAACCTTAATTAAGGGTGTTCACATGCAGTTTGTCTGCATAGCTTATGGCCTTGCAGTCTGAACAAATACTTCAGTGGCAGGGGTGTAGGAGGGTGAACAGATGTACTTACCTGGCAGCTGTGGAGTACAATAGTCTGAGAGTTCACAATCAGATTGTTGTTTGGTCAGGAATAATTTATCCCAAAAGAAATGATCTTGTACAATTCTCTGAATGGGAACCTCTTGCTCCTACTTGTACTTTACTCTCTCTTGGCTTTCCTAAACATATACAGCTGCTGAGTACATCCCAAACAGAGCTACAGGGCACCTGGGGAAAACCACTGGCAACTAATTCTTTTTTAAGGAACTAAATAGTGCTGGACAGATCATGTAAATGCTCCTATATACAAAACTAAATCTGCAGAAAAGATCTTCACCAGCCTGTTCTTCACATTGAAAAGAAAATTTTTCTGGCTCTGACTAATGCAAAATCTTCTAATAGTTCATGATGGTGTTAAGTACTTTCAAGGCTTCTGTATTTGCCACCACCAAACTAGAATTCAGATGTTCTTAGTGTAGTAAAACACTAGAGGGGAGAGAGTCTTCTTGGTGTCATGGGATCGTGTTGAAAATATGGCAGATTTCAAGCTAAGTACTTAAGTTTGAAAGGTAGGGATTTGTTCACACCAGGGTATTTGCTCAGCTGTGATAATCAGATCCTGATTACCATGATTAAAACGAGACTGAATTGGTTGCCCTGTTGCTTGTGAGGTACAATCACTTTGCCTGCAGCAAATCTGTTTTTGTGGCAGCAGTAGATCAATTGAGCTTGGAAAATGCATGGGGAGGTAGAAAGCCTGGGCTAGCTGAGTTGAAGGGATGTGGTGTTAGACACTGAGGTCACTGATGAGAAAGGGAGAGATGTAGGCAGCCAAAGGAAGGTTAATATGTTTTAGCACAGTACAGTGAGCTGACAGCATGGTTGGTGGCTGACTAGTATGGCAGAGAGAAAATATAGATCACCTACATGTGTGGCATTTAATAACCAGTACTTTAAATAATTGACTGAGGAGCATTGCTTCACAAAAATGTCAAATGCTACTGTTGGCCTTTTACTACCCAGTATTGACAATAACCTAAAATTGGCCTTTAATCATTGCTTAAAGGACAGCTTGAAAATATGTTGAAATTAGAGGTATGAGACCTGATTCTCAGCTTACTTGAACAGATGTAAGTCATAAGTGAAAATTAATTAGAAGATGAAAATTATTCTTCAGACACTCAGCCTATATATTTTTATATGTAAATATGTTTAAGCTGTGTCCTCTTCAATCATATAAAATACTTTCTAATGATAGCTAAAGTTAGTTCTTATGTATGGGAGTCCCTAAATTAAAACTCTTTGAAAAAATCCTTAGCAAGAGCTGTCAATCTGAGAGTTTTGTCACAGAAGATGAATGTTCTCTAACTTCCAATAGGGCTAGAAATGAGCTTTTTGTGTCTCTCCAGTATTTAGTGTTGAGGTTTTTTTACTCAGAGGGTACATCATCTGTGCATGGAAGGAGGGCAAGCCAAGAGGAGTGAGTTCCTGCTACAGAAAAAACTTACTGCAGAAGAGAAATCATATCACCCTCGCCTCATCAAGATAATTTTCTTTCTCAGAATCATCAGTTATCTGTTCAGAGGTCACAGTTCAGAGCAGACACTTGCCAAGCAGCTTGGTGGCCACCTTGGAGGGTGAAACACTGTTTTTCCTCCCCAACCCAAATTCATTAATTCAGGTTAGAGCTAAACAGAGCTGCTGTGAGATGAATGCAGAGCAGTGTTTGATAGCTGTGTGAGGTGGTAGTCCACATCATTAAACAGCCTCTTCCTGCAATTAGGTACACTGACCTCTGATGAGACCAGCTAATCCTGCAGAATTAGCTTGTTGCTATACTTTATGTCTTAGAACTAAAAAGTGACTCTTGTGTCAAATTATATCTATTTTGTGTAGGATCAAGATACATTTAAATTTTGGCCAATATGCCAGACTACAATTAGAGTGAAATTACATAGATTTTTGCAAGAAATCAATATGAATAGGTAAAAATCAGATTGACTGAAATAGATCTATGATGAGTCACATTTTAACATTGATTTTAATTTTTTTTTTTTTAATTTTAATAATGACTGCATGATTCATTTCATGGAACCTGTTTGCCAGACATCACATGATAGAGGCCAAAAAATGCAAAAAGAAGTGGAGAGAAAAAAAAATTAGGTTCTTAAAATTCTAACTGAATAATGATGTGCTCGGCTTTCCCAAAACTGGATATACTGGTTTTTTGTTTTTTTAATCAAAACATGACTGAGTCCTTCATACCTCGTTAATGTTATAGAGGAAGCAAAGTTTCCTCCAGCTTTTTTTTTTTTTTTTTTAAGAGAGGCTGTAATCAAACTTCTGTGCTAAAAAGTCACTGGCTAGCAATCAGGGTTTTTTTTAAAGCATTTTAAGATCAGTGTCTGCCAGCTAATCATATTTTATATTTTACTAACAAATTTGCTTTAATATTCTTTTTATACACTGAAAAATTAAGTATTTTTATTGTAATCTTTAATGTATTGACCAAACTTTTAATTAGTGTTAACTGGACCAATTTCACATTTCTATAGCTGTTCACTTTTCTCTTGCAGGAAAGGGAGTGTTAGGTGACAGCTTTGGGCAGTTTTCTTTATTCTTTCACCTTGGTAGGTTGTCTTTGTTTGCATCTTCAGAGTTGAGCAGGGATAAACAAATCTTCTTTGTGGTACAAATAATGATTAAAGCAGCTTTGAACTCAGTGTGAAACATAACTACCACAACAAAGATAAATATGGAATTCTGAAGACCAGAACTATGGATTACTCTTAAAGAAAAGCAGCATCTCTGGTAACTGGGCTGTCTGCTGAAGGATGAGAGGCTGAGATTCCTTGTGTGCCACCTCTCATTCCATAGCAACTGGGCTGCATTCTAGCAATTTTATTACTGCAAGTTTTTTTCCATCTTCTATGACTGAAACAATTTGAAGCCCACAGTGTTAATCACAATAAGTCAGAGTTATATAAGTCAGAGTGCATATATGACTGGAATTTTTAATGTTTGTTGTACATGTGCACCATGTGAAAAACATGGGGGAAAAAAAGAGAGTTGAGTTTTGCACTTCTCTGGGTTTGAAGAGAGTAGCTCAGGTCACAAATGGATGTGGAACAGAAATAAACAGCTGAGTGTAAGGGTGTGTTTAGAAATTACCTACTTTGTAACTCTCTCCTTTTCTATGGGACCATTCAGGTATAGCTGGATTCTTGCATTACCTCATTCCTGCCATAGAGAAGGACTGTGGATGTTTATGGTGCCATATGTTTTTATCTTGCAGGTTGAATTTGAGTGGCTTAGGCAGTTTTGGTTCCAAGGCAAGAGGTATTTGAAGTGCACTGATTGGTGGCTTAAGCCTATGGCTAAATTGGAAGAATTTTGGAGAAAACTGGAGATTATGGTAAGTACTAGTTTTAAAATCTAAAGCCTCTAGGGCCTATTTCTGAAAGCACTCACAATTATGTTTTTAATTGTACTGTAGTAATGGGTTTTAGACTTTATTCAGAACATATGAGAAGCAGAATCAATATCAGCCTTTCACTGTCTCCTCTTACGTTTATCCCCCAGTAGCCAGAAAAAATGTGAGCAAAATCAGATCCAAAACCCCAGGATTTTAGTTAGTTCTTGACTTTGCTTGTTTTTAAAGTTTGAAAGGCTCATAAAAGCCTCATATGATTCTTTTAGAGCCTCACAAGATGACAGCCATATATTACACCACACAAGTGCTGTACATTGTCAACTTTTTTGTACATCACCCAGACAGACAACTCTACTAATGACAACAGTGGTGCATGTGTCTAAAGAAAGTTGAGAGCAGAATTGGTGATCTGGAAGTACAGCTGTCTGTGGTCCACCTGCACACTTAGGCCATAGCCAAAAGCTGCAAAAGGGGATTATTTCAAGAATAAATGTAATAATGATTTCTGGGTAGTTCAAAGTACATTATGCATTGCTTGAAAAGGGATTCAATGCCAAGCACTGTTATCTTGTTGCTGCTGCTGTCCATGTAGAGCCTCAGGTATGAGCCTGTGCTGTCAGAGTTTCAGAGCAGTTGCCAGTGTGCCTGTTTCTGGATTTGCACTCAGAAGGGGCTCTGCTGGCAAACCCTTTGCTCTCCTCTCCATCAGGAGCTGCTTTTTGGTAATTTCTGCTGCATAAATTAGCCTCAGTTTGCCTGTGCTGGCTTGGAAGAGTTTGTACTGTAGCTGAGGGTGCTGACTAGGGTTTGTGTCAGGGTGTGTTTGAGGCTCTGGAGATGTGGTGCCACAGGAATGAGCTCTTGAGTGTCAGAGGAAATGCTGTCACTCAAACACAGTGTGAACTTCCCTGCAGTGGCTGGGTTCAGACTCAGAAAACATGCCTGGAAAAGTGGATAGTTCAGCTGTGGAATTTAGATGCCACAAGAAATAAGTGAACATTGAATTTTCCTACAAAAGGAGAGAAAATATAACTTGTTTATGTGTTTGGGGATTTTTCCTCCTCATTTTTGTGTTCTTACATGCTCACATTCTTGAATGACCCTTATAATTGAAAAAAATATTTTGGTTTGTTTTTCTTTCAAATGACAACTTACTCTCTTGTAACGCAGACTTAGATGAGGTAGAGACAAGAATGTTTGATATTTTATATCCATTGTGTGTTGAAAACATGGAAAAACAGCAAACTCTGGAACTCTCAAGGGTTAGGTTTTCTGCAATTGGTGTGACATTGCCATGTGTCTCTAATTAGAAACATGGTGGCGTCAGTGTATCTCCTTTCAACAGGCCTCGGGATGATATTTATCAGCAAACCCAAGCTCGGGCCAAGACAGAAGCTGCTTCTAATTTATATTTTAAGAATTGCTTTAATGTTTTATGACTTATAACATATTAATCACAATTAATTTCGGCTATTGGAGGAGACAGAAGAGAATGTTAATTGAGAATATCTGTTCTGTTGAGTCTCTAAGCGAAGGCGATGCTGCGGGCGGGGCGCGGGGCTGTTTTTGGGGACAGACCGCGCGCTTTGAGCGGCGGCGGCCGCGGCCGCCGGTAGGGGGCAATGTTGAGCCGCGCTTTACCGCTGAGAGCCCGTGGAAATGTGCATTAACATCCAGAATTATCCCTGTTGCTCCCAGTTAGCCGTAATCTCTAAGATTCCATAACACAGGAAATCAATTGCGGGTTAACAAATTCAACAGCAATTTAACATAAAAAGTGCAGTGTTTTGGTGCATGCTTAGCTTCCACAGCTAAGTTAAATCAAAAGGGTATTTTCAAAGGTACCCAGTAGTCTGAAGTCGATGGTTTTTTTCCCCCTCCAAATTTATAATTTTAGCTAGATAATTATTTTTAAAAAAATTAAGAGAGCGAGAAATGTAGAATACTAAAACTAAAAATATCTCAGAATTGTTCATATTGTTTTGGAAGAATTTTGCTGCTTAAAAGGAATTATTTCTTAAAAGAAAATATTTAAGCAATGTATTTTTCCTTTGTGTGTGAGCTGAACAACTGTTGACATAGTGTTTTTATATATATGTCTAGAGTGATAAAAAAAGTCAGTCTCGGAGACCTTCTGTGGTTTTTTTTGTTTTGTTTTTTTTTTTGTTTGTTTTTTTTTGTTTTTTTTTTTTTGTTTCCCCCTTGTTTAATAAAGCAACTATAAAGAAAATAAAGTTTCAAAAATTATCTCTGATACTGCTAATTGTAATTACTCTTCTGTCGTGGCAGAGTATGATATTGCAGGAAGTTTAGCCCAGCATCTTCAAACCCATGGGTTTAATTTAATATTTTTGTACATTATAGCAAGCACACAATTTTATCATAATGTTTATTCCTGGCATTTCTTTCCCTGAGGATAGTTTTACTTAGAGCTCACTCTTGTGATGTAAATGTTAAACCTTTCATTTGAATGACATTCTGATAAAACATCACATTTCCCACAATATTACCTCATGAATTTATGAGCCATTAAATCCAAAGCAGTTTAACCAATCTTTCTCTTTTTCTCCCCCTCCCTTGAAAATATGAAGGCTATTCATATGTTGGAGGGTTTTTTTTAAAAGTCATCCAAGATTAACACGTTATCACCTGCAACATCAGGATAAATGCTTGCAGAATTCAAAGGGAGAGTTACCATTTGAAAAAAGACCATACAGGCTTTGCTTTCTGGGTAAAGAGAAGTCTGAAAAGCTGAAATCTCATGTGATGTGAGCAAGTCTTGCTGTAGCTGTTCTGAGATTCAGTGGTGAGACAATTGTCTCTCAGGGTCTGATATCATGCAAACCTTGCAATCTGACATTTATTTTAGCTATGAAATTCCATAACCACCACAGCAAATCTGTAAAAACTGCAGAAGTCTGACAGTCTTTTTTTTGGTTATTTTGTTTTAGGTTTATTCACATGAGAAGAGTAAACTTAAATCAATGAAATTATTTTTGTTTGTGGAATGAAAAGTAAACATAGAAGGCTACACTTGCATGTTGAATTTTGGAAGGCTTTTAAAACATATCTAGTGTTCCTTAAAAAAAAAAAAAAAAAAAAGGCCCTTACAGTGCTATATGGTGTGAATTGTATTTCCTGCTTTGACAGTCCATTTAGCAATGTAGCAATGTATTTATATGGCAGTTGGCCTTAATAACCTGTATTGACTTTAGTAGGAAAGAGCCAAGACTGGCATTATTAAAATGTATCAATTTCATTGCAGTATAAAATCACAACATATATAAATATGTTAGGTAGGCTAGGCTCCATTTAATCCCACCTATTTATGCAGGAATTTGGCAAGACGAAAGAAAGCATGGACTGAAATGTAGAGAAAAGTGTGAGTGACTTGGAGTTACATTTAACAGCACAACTGTTTGCCTGCAGTGAAGGGACTACTTAAAGGAATGAAACATAGATCTTTGGGAAGTAATTTCTTAATGGGATAACTGAAACACAAGTAGTTGTTACACCATTTGTTTCATTTTTTGGCATCTTAAAGCAGAGCTGATGATAATGAAATGCAGTACACCTTTTAATTTGTAGTAGTGCAAAAACCCAAGTGTGCACACTTGGAGGAATCAGAATGATCAAAGTGGCATTTCATGCAGACTGGTATCTTTCTGCACAACTTTCATCTTCATTTGTAAAACTTTTTAAAACTACCTTTAGTTTTGTTATTACTGTTCTTCTCAATAACAGGCTTTTTATCTGTTTACACAACTGAATTGAAATCAGAGAGCAAGGCTATTTTATTGTAAAATTATTTTTCTTTCCTTTTTGAGGTCTGTTTCATTATTTGCTCCTATTGCTATATATGAAGTATGTCATAGTTTCAGCTATAAGCCACTATTGTCAGGGGCTTACAGGCTGACAGTTAGAATTGAGTCTACGCTGAAACTTGAGCTACAAAATCTCAGCCCAGAGCCATTTTTTTTCCCCCAAATTAAAGCAAAGGTTTAAATATGTATTTAAATCAAGAGCATTTCAATTCCCGGATAACCATGAAAAGCTCTAAGAAAAAATATGCTTTTACAAGGAATTCTCCTAGCTTTTGTAGACTTTGGCACTTTAAACAACTAACCAATTATTTTTTCAAAAAATAGATAATGGGATCACAATCAGGCTGGTTGGTGTTTAGCTTCTTTCAGAAATTGCATAGCAACTTAACTGACACTTGAATTGGTTTGACCTTGTCAGCCAAAATTCCAGGAACTCGGAGGTATTATTTTAATTTCTCTTCTGGTTTTCCCGTTGTGCTCAGATACTGCAGTGTCACACTACTGGAGGGCCATGTGGCCATGGGTGATCGGATTTGCCTAATGAGCTGTGAAATGTAGGTACAACAGCAGCTCCAAGACCCAAATTTTACCCATATTTATTGTCTTTTGGGGCTCTCCTTATCTGTTTAGGCCAGAGCCTTTAAATAAATGTATTTTTGGCTGATTATATTTTATGTACTCTTGAAGTCAGATGTTTCTGGAAATGTATCTTTTATCTTAACAACAAAACCTGATCCTGGAGACTTATTTCTTTTTTTTTTTTTTTTTTTTTTTTTTTTTTTTTTTGGACAATAATTTCTTTGACCCCAATATTTTTAGCTGTCAGAAATGGGAGAAAGGATTTAGCATTGTCTGTACTAGAATCACAATGAACTCTAAAAAGAAAAAAAAAATAGTAAAGTTGTATTGCACATCTTTGAGGAAAAAAATTATTTACAATTCTGAGGGAATTCAGACTTAAGCTTCCAAAACAACATGTGTGCTGAAAGCACAAAAGACTGTGTTTATGATTCTCTTTGAAGTGTTTCTGCAACAGGATAAGGAAAATTTTAGAAACTGTCTGATAGTGTTCAGGGTAAATACTTAAACCCCTTTAGAGAATTTCACACACAGATACTGTGCAGCAGAAAAAAGGATACTTATGTTTCCTAAAGCTGCTACAGCCTACAGCTTTGTACTTAAAGACAGAGGTGTTGAATAGAATTCTTCTGAGGATACATCCAGTGACAATATCTACAGGAACATCAGAGCAAACCAATGGATAGCACTTTCTGGTTTTAACCCTTGCGTGAGCTGGTTGAGATCTGAGCTGCGTTGATATGAGCCACTGTAACATTTCTGTTCTAAACTGGGATTGTTCAAAGGGCAGCCTTCCCACTCCCACAGCATTCTGGGAGAATCACACTGGCAGCATGAAGGTTGAAATGTCCACTGGCATAAGGCAGGAGAGGTTTAGGACCATGTGCTGTGGGACAGTGAGGTGCATTTCTGCTGGGGGACCGTGGGGGGGTTGTGTAGCTGTGCCCGTGCTCCTGCCTCTGCCTTCCCCTCCAGGTGGGTTTGCACCTGACTTACAGGCTTGACATTTGTAGGTGTTCTTGTGCACACAACTGGATCTTGGTGAGCTGCAGTTTTAGATAACTAGCATTCTGTTGTCCTGTGCTTTATTCTTACTGTAACAGGGCTTCTTTCTGTGATCCTCACTATTTTTATATTCTTGGATGTATACAATTCTAAACACCTGCACTTGCATGTCAAATGTGATGAGACCTCTGCTAGTGTTTAAGGCATAAATGCATGTACCACAGTCAGCAGAAATCAAATTTGTTCATCTGAAACCCTGGATGGGTATAGACTAGAATAACAAAAGATCTTTGTATCATTAGTGTGTTTATGAGGCTCATTATTTGCTGTGGAAATAATGATGATGTAATATTGAGCTCTTGTTTTACCAGTCTCACTTTCACAAGGGCATGGAGTGACAGGACAAGGGGAATGGTTTTAAACTGATGGAGGGCAGGTTTTATTTGGATGCTAGGAAGAAATTGTTTACTGTGAGGCTATCAAGGCCCTGGCACAGGTTGCCCAGAGAAGCTGCCCCATCCCTGGAAGTGTTCAGAGCCAAGTTGGATAGGGCTTGGAGCAACCTGGGATAGTGGAAGGTGTCCCTGCCCATGGCAGGGTACGTTGGAAATAAATTGTCTTTAAGGTACCTTCCAACCCAGAAGATTCCATTATATGCTTTAATGTTCTCAGAAATCTATTTCCTAGTAGAAAAACTTAATAAAAGACTATATTTGAAGACTGGGAATAGTGTTTCTTGGAAAGAAATTAATCTTTATTTTTAGAATTTATGTTGTATGCTATATAGAAATTGATTAGTTAATTACAGTGGTTTGGCAGGAATAATTTGTACCATGATTGTTATAAACTAGAGTAAATTGTGATTTTGAATGACAGTGCAAGCAAATGGCAGTATGATTAAAATGTCACCATCTACATTGCTGTATTTTTTTTTAATACAACTAAGTGTTGCTAAATGTAGTTTTATTGCTATTGTATTTTAGTGGTTGCTTTTGTATTTTAGTGGCTCTGTAACCACTATAGAATACAACACAGCTGCTTTAGTGTCCAAATGGCTTTGGTAGGCAAAGGAGGTGGCGTTTTCTGAAAAGCTGCTGTTGCTGCATTGATAGCTTTTCTCTCCCATCTGGTCATCAGTCCTTCTAATTCCTAACAAGATCATGGGTGAATAGTATTTTTGTAATGTGTTCTCTAACAGTTACTTCATCTTTGCTCAAAACTGCAGCTTTCATTTTATGCATAAAGAAATATAACTCGGCTTCAGGAGTTGCTATGGAGAGCATTATGCCCTGATGAATTAGGTGCTAATTCTTTTATTGACCCTCTGTTTAACTTGTGCCAGTAACTTAGGTGTGGTTTTCAAAATCAGTCTGGCAATCAAAACATTGAGATCTTACTTTGGCTTTGCATTGCAGACAATTTCTGATGTTGAATTCCCCTCAATTAAATGAGGCTATGATTTTTCCTGTATCTGACAATTCTGCATTTGAAAGAAAGTGACAATTTTTTTTTTTTTTTTTTTTTCTGGTCAGATGGGCAAATTCTGTCTGTCTAAGAAAGAGCTTAGTGTCTTTTGGCTGACCCTGATTGTCTCCTGGCAGTTCCCAGGTCTTCTTCTCAGGAGCTTTTGCATGAATCTTTTTTGCACTTTCTGTTTGTCACTACACATGCTTTTGCTTAATGATCTCGAAGCTGTAGATATAATAATGTTTACTATTCTGCAGTAGGAAGATAATTACTGGCTTTTCTCAAATATTACAAGTGAACATCAGATTTTGGCAGTTTTCCTTGGGCTGCTAGTCAATCTGAACTCTATATAATTTTCACAGCAGAGGCACTAATATAAAGTTTAAATGTAGCAAATATTTTAAATTATTCCAGTAAAATAATGTGATTGTCACAATCAGACTAGTTTTTGTAGGACCCATTTTGAATTTCTGTATTAGAGTAGAATGATATGGGGATGGTGAGAACAGGTGGGATTGTTGCTGGGGGACAGGAATGGCAGCAGTGGAGCTGTGCTTGAGATTAATCCAGCTCTGTGCTTAGCATGCAGTGATCCACAAAGTGCACTGTTAATAGCTGGGAATAGTGCATCAGTTCATGTTGTCTAGCTGCCCAGGGATCAATATAATTTTGTAATAAACTGAAGTGATTATTTTTATGTGTCTGTGTATATATGTATGCATATATACGCTGCTAATAATTACATTTTAGCTCAATCTTCAAGCTGTGTCCTACATGCTAATGGATTAGAGCTTCACCAGCTAGCTGGAAGGTCAATTGTTTTGTGATGTTGTGGTGGGACTCAGCTTGGATAACTGAATTATAAGACTTTTTCACATGGCAGAGTAAGTTAACTCATTGTGATCCTTTTGGTCTCCTCCTGTCCAATGTCATGCTTCCATTTCATGAAATAGAAGTTTTTGTGCTGAAATAATTTGCAGTAGTAGAACCACAGAATTCACTCTCTTGCTCAGAAGTAATGATTGGTTGTGTTGCTGATGGACAATAGAAATTATTTTAAGATTAGTCTGTACAAACCAATTTATGTTGATGCTGTGTAGTGCCACACAGAGGCTGTACTTTCCAGGCTTCCATGAGGTGATGGAAAATCTGAAAATCAGCATATTTTCAGTTACATTTACTTACGTTTCTTCATGTCTTCCCTTATGGGCAGGAGGAAGGAGCACGATGGTGTTGCATATCCAATGGTAATACATCTGTCCCTAGGAAAGATGAAATTAGTTCTGCATTGCTGAACTGGTGCTCAAAGCAAAGGCCAATACAAGTCCTGACCAGGTCCTAGTCCAAAATGTTATGATGCTTTTGAAAGGATTAAAGATGAACAGAATTAAGATTAATATTTCTCACTTTCAGAAGTCTTTTCCCGTAGGTGTTATCTTCATTAATGCAACCTTACAGGGACAGGTATTGTCCCTCAGAGGAAGGGAGAGGTTGCCATGCAGGTACACTTTTACAGTCAAGGCTCTCCAAAACAGTTTTCCATTACTGATCCATTTGTTAGTTTTCATGTAGGACATACTTGGTACACATATTTATAAAATATTTATACAATCAAGGATCAATTCCACTGGTGGTTGTTATGCTAACGGAATTTTGAATTTGCAATAATTAGGAATCTACTGGGGAGAAGAAAAAATGGGTAAGATGACAGATGAAGCAGTCTTGAAAACCTTTAACATTTCTGGAGATGTTGAACAAACCAAAAAAGCTGGTTTTTTCTTACTCGTTTCTTTAAGAAATCCTAATGTTAAAAAACTTGATAACATGGCTGTTTTTTCTTTGCTTTTTGTCTTCTACATTTTCTTCTTAAATGTAAAATACTGTAATTGAATCACAGCATTAACTGTTTTTTCCCAACAAAGCAGCTGATTTAGGCTCTTTGCTGCAAGTTTCAAAAGTAGTATGTATGGAGGGAGAGTGCAAAGACAAAAATTGAGCACATAGATGTATAATCCCAAAGGAATAAACTGACTTCTACTAGACAAGCTGAAAGCTGATTAAAATATTTTTCATCCTTTGGGTATGCAACAGCTTTTGATGATGGAGAGTGTATTAATATTCAGCTTAGCTGCTTGTCGACACTGCAGACAGGTCCCAGGAAAGATTCTGATACTGACCAGGTTTTCTCACTCTGCCAGAAATCTTTATGAGACACAGAGCAGCAGCCTTGTACCAGGAAAAGCCATGATAAGAATACTGCTATGTCTTTATTTTAGAAATTGCATTTATAGATTTTAAAAGGATTGAAAATTTTAAAGAATTCCTTTAATTATATAAATGCATTTAAATACAACAAAGGAGAAAGATAATGCTGAATTATTTTGAAATAAACCTGCTATAATCTATTCAACTTTCAATTTGTCGGAGTTTGTTAACTTACAGAGATCCCAGTAATAATATTGATGATCAGGATTTTTGGAGAGTGTGTTCTTACTTAAATTATTTTATAAGTCAGATCTGAGGTGGTGGGGTGCTGTTCTCCTAACTTTCTCTATTCCCTTGTAATGTAATACCTGCCTTCCAGACAAGAATGAGATGTAAACAGCTACTTTATCAGCTGATACTTCTTCTGTTCTTTTGTTGGCATGCTGACATATAGGGTGTTTGCTTTTTCCCCTTCCACAGTGACTAAATATATACAGTATCTCTGGAAAACATGTCATAGGCTGTGCAAGGTGCCTTTAGGATGGCTCCAGGGCTAAATACTTCCTGTAGTAGGTGAAAGAGCATGGCTTAATCAGCTTAGTTAACTTAATTAAGCTGTGCTTTTTCTCATGGCACAGCTTTAAAGTGTATTTCATTTAGAAACTGTATTTCATAGTTGTGGAATGACACAAGTTTGGAGAAATTCTGTGGAATCTTTATAGTGGGCTTGAAAAAGATAAGATTTGCTAGTTATTCTGCAATGGGAGGAAGTGAACTAAAGGAGCGTGCCCTTTTTACTGAAGATTTAAAGGGGAAATTCTAATGCAGTTTAGACTGTAAAGGCTTCTCAAACTGGGAAACTACTCTTCTTTTTATCCCCATCTAAGTTTAAGATTTTTATACATGGCAAGAGCTGTCTTTGGCTTGCCTGCTTGTAGATGTGTCACCAGATTCCATGGCTCCACATTCTTTTATTGCTCTTTGGAAGAAGTAAACTAAGGCAGTGTGTTTGTGAGAATGTGGATCTTTTCTCCGCTGTTCTTTGAGACTCAGCAGAAAATACTATTACAAATTAAAATAATTGGAACTCAGTTGTTCTTTCTTGAGATGAGTTGCTTTTTATACTCTTCATGAGGTACTCCACGTTGAGGAAAAGGTCTGATTTTCCTCTTGGGCAAATGCTGAGATCCTGGTCCTAGTGGAACCCTGCTGTGTGGATAAAGGAGATTGATTATTAAGGCACAGGCACAGCTGGAAACAGTAAGTGCTGAGTGAATTCTACTTACCATCTCATTTTGCTTCATCTGGCTTGTTAATGTTACTTATTTGCTTACCTCTACAGGTTTCTGAAGGAGTAAGGGGTGGGGGAAGAGGCAGTCAGGGCAGCAGTTGCAGCTGGCCAAGGGAGAGTGGCAGCAGGTGCCAGTAGCCAGGGCAAGCACAGGGAGAGGGCTGGGAGCCCTTCTGCTGGCAAGGTGAGTGAGGACTCCTGGGACAGCAGCTTGGGAGTCAGGACAGAAAGACCTGAAAACTTGAAACTGGGTGTGTGGGTGGGATGGACCTTTGGGTATAGTGGGAATAGAAAACAAGCTTGATGGGAAAAGTTTTGGAGGCTGAGAAAAAGTAGGAAAGGATGACCAAGGCTCTCAGGCAAAAAGGAGTGGTGTGGTTTGAGAGAAAATAGGATGGAGAGGTTTTGCAAGTGGGAAGTGGTTATGGGGAAGATGGAAGAAGATAAGGAGGTAGCTGTGTCTCCTTCAAAGCCAAATACTGAGGATAGTGATTTCTTTGATTTTTTTTTTTCCACCATCTCTTTAAAAACTTTGTGTTTTTGATAGAACTCTCTTAATTGATACCTCTGTGCTGTAATAACATTTCATATACTGCTGGCTTACAGTACAGAATCAAATAAGGGAGAAATAATCTTTGTTTAAGAAAAAAATAATTATGTCAAATGAAGAAAACTATTTAAGGTATGTTGGAAAGTATTTGCTTTTGATCCCACAAACATAAATTTATTCAGAAAAAAGGAGATTATATATGCATAGATTTTTTTAAAATTTAGAAAATGCATATAATGATTAAGGCTTGTGATTTTTTTTTGTGTTTTTATATGGCACATGGATGCATAAATCATATATATGTGTGTATATACAGCCATGTGCACACATGGAAGGAAAAAGATTGGCCTATTTAAGTACTGAGCTGCTCTTCATAATGCTTGAAGTTGAACAGAATCTCTCTGAACTGATACAATGTGTTAAGTTTCTCCTATTAGAACTTCTCATCCCACTGCTTGGACATAGTTCTCTTATAGACTTCAGTGTTTCTTGATTATATGGGGTGTTATAATTTCCTGATGACTGGTTATGTTATTTATAATACAGAGGGTGTTAATCCTTTGGTGATTAACACTCTATTTGAATTACCAGAGGTCAAAGGTACATTCTTTTATTTGGAGTTTGGGTTTTTTCAGTGTTTTTTCCTTTGATTTTTTTTTTTTTCTAAAGGTTGTTTCATTCTCTGTTTTATCTGAAAACATTTTGAGACAATTTGGGGTGTGAAGAGAAGAGAAGAGGCATGCTTCTTCCTTAGGGGCCCAAGTCTGGAGCTGTAGGCATTAGAACATACGTTCTTTTTGTAGTGAACATCTCCTCCAGAAATCCTCAATTTAAAAATAATTAATATCTCAAAATAAAAAAAATCATAGTAAAAAGCACATGGAAAAAGATATTCCCTACTTAAGCCTGTGAAAAAGTAGATACCTACCTGTGTCTCATTCTAAGCCTTTTTGGAAAGATTTATTAAAGATTATAAATGTGTGTGCATATATATTTGTGTATGTATACATATAAACACACACTTTATAAGGTATAAATATATATGGCTGTCATTTCAGGTGATGTGGAGATATTGCAGAGATTCTTGTCCAGCTGCCAGCTGTATCCCAGTCATTGTGGTTTCAGAACTGAAGATCTGTATTAAAAACCTTCAGTTGTTTCAAAGGCTGTGGCTGTGCAGAAGATACCCTTGCCCTAATATTTCAGTCCTTTCTCAAAATACCATAGGGTTTTTTGTGTTTTTCTCAGCTGTGTTCTTTAAAGTGCTAGAGCTGCCTGAGAGGAAGCACCAGTGGAATTTTGCTGTTTTGTTTTTCACACATTTCTGGGGTTGTGTAACCATTCCCACAGCTCCAGGAGAATTCAGTTTTGTGTCCAGGTTTGCTGAGTTGCTGCGTTCACCTGCAAAGCCTTTACAGTGTCCTACAGCAACTGCCAATGCACCCCAAAGTGCTGTGACACTGGCTTTGCTCCCTTTGTAAAGGTGACCATAACATATTCCTTGACTGCAATTCTGAGGTACATGTTCCACATGGAGATTTCTTCAGGCTGTGGTCATTCCACCTACTCCACATCTGGAAAAGTGTGGGCATGATGGAAGACCTTTAAGGGTTCCCTCACTGGTGTTTTTGCACTCCAAAACCTCTCTGGTAGTACCTGAAAGAGCTACAAGCCAGTTAGAGGAGAATTATGTTGATGCAGCATAGCCCTCTGCAGTGTTTAGGACTTGCATGTAAACAAAGGAGATGGTCAAAGAGCAAAGGAAACACTAAATAACATTAGGAAGCCAAAAACAGAAGGAGAGTGGCTCATTTGGTTGGGGCAGTGTTTTGGGCTTGTAGATTGTTCTCAGCTCAAATGATGCCAACCTTGGAATCTGTAATGATAAGCCTCCCTCTGCATTTTCCAATGGAGGCATAGGTGCTCCTGACCTGCTGCTTTCAGAAAACTCAGCATCAGACTTGACTGAAATGTTAGCATTGTCTCTTTTACAGAGCTGGTGCATGAGTTCCCTGCTGTATAAAAGCTCTGTTTAACTCACCAGAATGGTCCTAATGCCTGAACTGCTGGATGAAGTCCTTCAGTCTGACAGAAAATTGAAACATGTTGTAGTAATTCTTAAATCTAGATACCAAAGCTTTGGGTGTTTTAATGTTGCTCTACAGCAGATAGGACGATTGTTAAGTAAGTGGAAGCACAGAGGCCAGGTGCCTCTGTTCGGCCACTCATTTGATGATTGTGTTTCATTGTGTGTGTGCTGGGTTTCTTTCTGCTTTGCTGTCTGGTGTTTTGCTCTGAGCTCAGTGAGGTGCTAAGATTAACACTGGTTTGCTTTTGTCATAATCTTTCATGTTTGCTGTGACGGATAGGTGAAAAAGTAGTGTTTGTTTTGCTCCAGCAAGCAAGGAATCCAGCTCAGACACTGATGGCAATTAGTCCCTATGTTGTGGAATAAAAAAGCAGACATGCTAAAATTTTAGGGGTACTTTTTTTGCTGTACATGCTCTAGGGGGAATGCTGCACACTGCACTGATCACTACATGATTTCTCTGTTTAAGATTGCTAAAGTGCTGACTGCCATTCAACTGCTGGCCTGTGGTTAGTGAATATACTAAATACTACACTGGCTTTGTTCCTTTAATGTTTTGCTTCCATTTTAAGAGTTTCATTAATGCTTAGAAACTTTTTTTTTTCTACTTCTGTGAGTAGTCTGGCACCACAAAATGTATTGAAAACATTTGAAGTAGTTCGGTAGGAGGCAGAATTAAAGGTCAAAGTGGTTTTGTGAGCAGAGCAAGAAACTGGGAGGAAATAAGTTGCAGAAAAGAGGGAGTAACAATAACCAAGTGAGAGAATAGGAATAAGTAAAATGGACATATAATGAGTCTTGGAAGTGCAAAGGATGCTAGGGTTAAAAGAACTGAAGGTATTAATATGTTGATCTGAATTTTCATCTCTTAAACTTGGCTGCAGGATTTAAAAGGGTCTTGCTCTGGGGATATTAAGTATGTGAACTACTAATATAAATAATACAGTTAGTTAGAAATGTGAGTTCTGTGTGACTGTATAATTTCACTTTCTATGTCAAAATAGTTTTTTGTCTGCTGACATAGTTCTGAGTCAGCTTTCTTGAAGGAGTGGTTATGTTATGGCCTCACAGTAGCAGAACATTGAGCTTGAAAGTCTGCTGATAGAACATTTGCAGTAGAGTGTATGTGTGAAAATGAACTGCCTGATTAAAACCAGAATATGTTTTTACTGAAAATTGTTATTGGTTTTGTGTAAATACATTTTTAATACTAAAAAAAAAAAAAAAAAAAAAAAAAAAAGGCATGGGGGAGGGAAATAAATTAGTGGGTAGCAAGCAAGACTGAAAGAACATACAACTAAAGGTGGAGAATAATAACTAGCTTACTAAATAAGATTTGCTTCATGAAAGATGGAGAAAGTTGTTTGCTGATTTAGCTGGTATAGCTAGAACACTGTACTTAGCTGTTTTCATATTGAAGATTATGTTCTGTACAAATATATAGTACACTAGAATTTTGTTAATCCTATTTCAGAGTCTGCTGAAATATTTTGAATTCCTTCTTACATTTATCACAAACAACCATTTATTTTCTTGGGTTGAACCAAGTGCTTCTTGGGTTTGTAGAAGTGCTGTAATCTTTTTTTAAAAACAACTATTTGAAAATTTGCATTATGGGCTGAAGTAAATAACATGACTTACAAGTAAAGCTATGAATCTGTTGCCTTTGATGCTCTTTTTTGGTGGCTTGTTTCTTAATCAGAATTTATATAATTAAATTCATTACTAGACATTCAAATTAAAGACATTAATATATGTTATGTTACATTACTAGATTAGATTTACATCAGAAATATTAGTTATTTATATCCTGTTTTCATTTTACACCTACTTTTGCCTTACATTTGTACAAACCCAGTCAATAAGCATATATAAACCATGTCAACTTTTGCTGTTTCATTGCATTTTTGCTGTTTAATTTCATTTTTCAAATAAATTTTAATAAAAAAAATATTTTACTGCTTATTTGCACTGTACAGCTCCTAAATCTAAGACACCACTGGGCCCAAAATATAGCAGATAGACTATCCAGTGTTTGAACTGGTACTCCAGTTCCTGGTTTCCTGAGGATAAATGTGATTGCTCCAATATAAATGTTTTAGATCACAGTGACAGCTGTGGAAATTAAACATAGCCAGCAAAATCTATTTTCTGTCCAGCTAAGTAAAGGAGAGGACAGATGAAAAAATTCCCTGGGCAAATGAATTCTTATGAACAGTGATGAATCTTTTCCCTTTGCTGTATTAATTTTATTGTATTTTTAGGAAAAAAAAAAATCTAACTTGGATTTCTGTATATGTTTTTCATATTCAAGTTTGTCATATTAAGGTGAAAAAATTAGAATATCTCTTCTAGACCATGTTGTAGCATACATTGTGAACACAGGGGAAAAGTTATCCTTTAGGATAGTTTCCAGAGAGTTGCATGGTTTGTGAATGAAATAGACTTTAAAATTCTATGAAAATCTGGGGTTTGGGGAGAGGTGAAAAAATTTCCTAGGAATTTCCTTTGTCCTAATTTATTATGAACAATGTTTTGATTTCAGAAGTTTTGCCTTATTTTGCCTTAAAGCATCTTAAAATTTTGAATCTACAATTCTGTTTCTTAAACATAAGTTTTGATACCTGCATCAGAGGCTACTGTCATGCAGAGAAATGCAGAATTTTTTCATGTAGGCTACACAGCAGGTTGGGCACTGAGGAAGAATAAGAAGAGAGAGATTTCTCTGAGTCATTTTTGAGTAATCTCTGGATTGTTTTCTGCCTGAGGCACAGTCCTGGTCTCTGTAGTTCTGGAGAATTCCTTTTCCCTGCCAGTGAAACTGCTCAGCCTTGATCAGTGGTTTGAGTCCCCTGTTTGCACTCAGAGACAAAAAAAATTTCCCTTTTCAGGTGCTTCTTTCAGCTGGGGCTTGGGTTCTGTTGTTAATAAGCTTACACTCCTCTCCTCTGGGCCAAATCTTTCTTGTTTCCACAACTACTTCTTCCATAACTCCCTCTAGCAAAGGATGCTTTGTGAAAACTCACCATTAGAAGCAATCTGGTGGCCTTTTTGTGAACTATACCAGTCACTGGATATTTCTGTTTGGGCTAAAAAGTCAAAATGAACTATGGAGTGCTCAGTTGTTGCTTTGTGATTTTATTCTTTCTTTGCTGAGGTGGAGGAGTTAAGGTTATAGCTCAGAAGTGAGGCTATGAGACATGATTTGTATATTTTTTTAAAAAATTAGTATATTGTGACCCTTAAGATATACAGGCACTTTTTTTTTTTTAAGGGAAAAAAGCAGCTCTCTTTAAAAAGTTTATTGCAAAGTAAATGGTTAAAACGGAGCTGCAGTTACTTGAAAGAGACAAATATACATTCATTATTTCCTGAGTATGTTGTTTTTACAGGAAAGCAAAGGAAGCCATGGCTGGGTGTCATTAAGGAGTAGCTCATGGAAAGCGCTGAAATGAGCAATGAGACTTGTAAAGTGTCATGAAAACTGAAACACCAGGGTACAAAGTACTGCTTATCCTTCCAGATATGGATACCATATGGCAACATGAAGGGAAATAGAGTCGGAGACAAGAATCATATTATTCCTCTCACTTTCATTTGCTTGCTATTTGCTTTGGGCAAATGACTTAAGAAGTTGTGCCTGAACCTTCTTCTGGCACAGTGTTTATTGTCAAGACACCTGTCTTCCCTGTCAGGCTCCTTGAAGTTTCTCTGGTGTAATTCCAGCTTTGGCACTTCTGATTATAAATTAATTGTTGTTTTTCTAATAGTGTTGAAATAATCTCTTATTGATTGTTCTTAAGTTAAAATCTATATTAATTTTCTGGTAGGATATTCCTTTCTTCTCTTAAAGCATTTCACTTATTTTCCTTAAGAAAGACCATTTGCTATGGTGGGTGCTTGCTGTCCTTGAAATCTCTTGTCCTTTGTTTTCTTTATCTGAAAATTGCCATTTCTGGACAACTTTTTGCATATTGCTTTTATGTATCTTTGGAATCAAACTGACTGATTGGGGGTGCTTGGAAAGATGTGGAAAGGCTTTGACTTCTGGAAAGACAGCTGTGTGGTCCATGTACCTTTGAAATGGCACGGAGGAGAAGAGTCTTTATCAGCTCTCCAGGGGCTGACACAGCTCTGGGAAGATTCTGTCACCTCCCTCACCCATTTCCACACTGTTCCACCTCTTGAGTACACACCCAATGTTTTCTTCATTTATAACAATTTCACAGCAGATTCATATTTCTCTGAAGTTAACAGATCTTCCTCAAATATTGTTAAACCAAGTCTTACCGAAATACAGTACAGTTATCTTCACTGTAATAGTTGTTTAAAATGACAGTTCTGGCAAATTTCACCTTTGCTCTTCCAACTTTGTGTCTGTGAAACTGTACTTGAGGATTTCTGATGTTGTCCTCCAAAGTTAATGGTTGGTAGATAAAACCAAGGCCAAGAGTGCTGCAAGACCAGGGAGAGCATGCTTTTCCACTCTTTCATTGTTACTTACACTGAAACTGTCACTTATTTTCCCTCATACCATCTGAATGGATCATTAATGCATTTGGCTTTGCCTTCACCTAAGGCTGTGGAAATGAGCAGCTATTTGACTGTGTTGCAGCAAGAAACTGTGATTTTAAGAGCAGGTCCTTTTGTCATAGCAATGGGTGTTATGTCAAGAAAGAACAAGAAAAGCTGCCCAGAAAGGTTGTATGGGAGGTCAAGAAAATCATGCAAAACTCAACAGAAGATGTTACAAAGGGAGCCCCTGATGTAAAAGGTTTATGCTTTGTATGTTCCAATTCTGAAAATTAATGCTTCATGTGTCATATCAGGCTGTTGTGGGCATGTAGTGGTGAAATTACAGATAATAAATTACTACTCTTTCTATTGAAGCTGTATAACCTTCTCCTAATTTTAGCACCACAAGGAAATGCAATTTAGTGATTCTCTATGCTATGGAGTTTAGTTCAAATGTTTAAACTTTCCTTTGGTCTAGGAAAGCTGGCATTTTAAGAAGTATTTCATAGTTGCATAGTTTACCATTACAGCATTTTAATGACTTTGCAGTGCTTTGTTCAGTAGAACACTAGCTTATTTGTGAGGGGAAAATGGCCAAAGGACATCCTAACTTCTGTTCTCTACAGAAGTATTTGATATGACACAGCATTAAGGGATAGAATCAACCCCATACATTCTCAATTTCAGAAAGAGGGGGAAAAACTGAAATACGAAGCTATTCCCACTAGAAATGTTGTAAATCTTACAAAATATATAAGCTTTCCTCTTGAACATACATCAAAGGCATAAAACTTGGGAGATTAAAATATGTTTTTAATCTTGGTTTGATGAGCAAAACTTTCACTGTAATATTTATTATGAGAGGCTCTACTTGTGTTGCCTCTTCCCTTTGTTCTGTTTATATATGACTTCCTTTCTTCCAAAAAAAGTAGGAAGTATCGTTTTCACAAAGCCGAAGGATATTGCAATGGTTTGTTCATTTAAGCTGAATTGTAGGCCCACGTGGCAGACACAAACTTTTCTTTTATTGTCCCGGGTCCCAGAGGACAAGCAATGCTTTCTGATGGCTTCCCATGAATGCCTTTCATTTGTGGAGGAGTTTCAGTGGCTTATGCTGACTGTACAAAGATCAAACAGGCAGGAAAATTGTGGTTTTATGAAACTTAGCCAAGATCTTTGTTTTTTTCTCAGAAGCTTTTCTTCTCTAACCCTATTTTTTAAGGATGATATTAGGACAATTAGTTTTAGCGACTGATGGAAAAAAAGATTGTTCTATCATTTTCTCTTTAAAATTTAAGTATTTTCTTGGTTATTAGAAAATTTGTAGACATGTTTAAAGAAACTACTGACCATAATTGCAGTCTGTCTTTATTGCATTTGGAATCAATGGTATCCAAAATTAAGCTTAAAAAAAAAATGTTGTGGCTGTTTGGTCCTGCAATTTGATCTATTTTGGGCCACTGCGCCTGCAGAGTTTTGCTGGAATCCCCCAGTTGGGTTTTTTTTCTGTCTGGTCACAAAGGTCTGTCATACTGATTTGATTGTGATTTGACCTGTCAAAGTCTCATTTGTTTCAAGAAAAGTGTTTTGTTTTGTTTTTTTTTTCTCAACAGGTTCTCTTAGCATTCATTACAGAGATTTCCTTTTTCCTCAGCTGTTGGCAAGCTTAAGTATTGGAAAGGGATGTGCAGACCACAACGTCTTTTTAACTGCAGTGATGGCATTTTTTGCCAGCAATACATAATTTTCGTTGTGTTACTCATATAAAACCTCATGTTTGTCGTACAAATTTGGTTTTTGTTGAAGGATTACTTTAATAAAACTAAAATGGCCTAAGTTTCTGAAGTGAATCCTGTAGCATCTTTAGGGGTCAGACATAGCTGTAACTTGAACAGCTGTACAACATGCATCCTAGATTGTTTTTAATTGTCTTCCCTTTCTCTAACAGCAGTAATTCTTGTTTATATTGTCAAGAACCTTTCCACTGAGCACAAGAGCACCATACTTTAAGGTCACATGCTTAACCCCACCGCAGGGTTACAATGCAAATGGGCCCCCTTTGTTTTCATTAATGTGTGAGGGGTGGGTGCAAGGCAAGGCTGTTCACAGGGCTTAAATAACTTATTGTAAAAGTGTCTTAAAGAAAGCATATTTTGTCTCCATACCACAGTTGTTTAGCATTACTCTTGTGCACTCAACCGACAGCCAGTTTGGCAATGGATTTTTGTGTGTCATTTTGTTCTTTTGATCTGTGATACTTTTTCCTTTTTTTTCTTTTTTAAACCGAGCTAATGGATTCACCTCAAATAATAGAAAATGAAGAAGCTTTTTCTCCTTCTGTTCCTGAGTGCCTAAAAAGTAGTAAACAAAGCTGGAACTGCTCTTTTCCACCCCAAACCCTTTACATAATAATTTGCCAGCTACTGTTTCTGTGTTGATGAATAGGTTTAAAATTAAGACTTTCTAAAAATGTCAAATTAAAATCGTATTCTCAGTGCTTTTAATCAGTTAAAAATTAACAAAGTGTAGCCTTTTTTAGTGGCTTCAGGAGTTTGAAGTCTCTTTTCTGCCTGTCACTGATGTATGGAAGAAAAAATATATTGAAATAGTACAGGTTGTTTTGATTATCTAGAATTTGCCCTGAGTCCCAAGATTTTAGATTGTTTCAAACCCAGTGCTGATGGTAATTTTTGGCTGGAAATTTTAGTTGATTTTGTAGGCCAAAATAACTTCAAAAAAGTTGAAGTCATGCTTTTAAGTACTACAAAGTGTCAAAAACAAAGCCATTTGGGGGGGATATCTCACTTTTTTCCCCCGGAAAATACTTCTTTTCCTCCTAATAACTGCTATTCTCTTGGGCTTTGGGCAGAGACATTTTGTCTTGGGTTGTAATTTTCTTACATTTCATCTCTAGTAAGAGCAACTTATTTTTTCTTGTGATCTCTCCAGTATGGCAATAACTGATTTGACTAGTTATAAACAGGATGAAATCTGCCAACCTGAAAAGATAATTTAGTACTCAAGAACATGGTGGTAGTGTGATATGTAAGGAGTTCTGTTAATAAATATTTAAGAAAAACTTTTGTGAAACACAAAAAACGTGTAGCGTTTAAGATGGTAGTAGATATGAGTCTTTCAGCCTGCAGTCTTGACAGAGTTGTTAATGAATAGGAAAAAATACTCAAATATTGTTAAAAAGCAATCCATATCCTAATGAAAATGGTTTATCTTTTTTTTTTTTTTTTTTTTTTTTCCCCTAGAGGAATGTAGTTATCCCTGAAGATTGATTTGGTACACATAAAAAGATTGCATAATGACATCCTAAATAAAAAATTTAAAAGTGGGAAAAGAAGAAAAGAACACTGGCGGCAAAATTCAAATGCTGAGGAGAGACACCAGTTTATCAAATGACATGTTTTCCTCTTTAAGAAGAGAAATATTTTTATAAACCACATTAATAGTTTGGATGATTGTTCACCTAGGCTGTACCTCTTATGTGTGGGCTCTGAGTGCTGTGAAGTGTGATTTGCCCTGTAGCATCATGGTGAAGCAGGTAGACAATAACAGTACATGGAGATTTTTTAGAGCTCTGGCACAGCTTGTCATGATGTATCTTTAACAGTAGAGGTTTTTGTATGAGAGAACACAGGTCAAAACCTTCTCCACAAACTGCTATTTTTCATTTCTGCAGCAGCCCAGGAGACAGAAAAGCTTTTTTGGGCTAGTGGAGAACATCTCCTTTGTGACACACACTGGGTATGTGTCTGTTAAGGATGCTCAGCCAGTTTGTGTAAATGCATCCTTGACATTGCTTTTTACCAGTGGATTAACAGCTCCTTCTGGAAGAGTGCAGAGGTGATTAGTCAGCCACCTCTGACCTCTCTCTTAAGTTGGACTTCACAGCTGAACTTGAGAACCCATATCTTGTTTCACGTGCCTGTAGAACGAAGCATTGGTGAGTGGTGAGGCAGGAGCTGGGAATGTCGTGGTGCAGGGTAACAGAATGCACTGTTATGGGGTGTCTGAGCTGTAACAGTGTTGTCTGTTTTCCAAATTGTATTGTCATAATTTGTGAGCACCATCATGCAGGCGTCATCTCTGTTGAATTGCCAGAATCTGCAGCCTATGATTTTTGTTTTGGAGAGAAATCAGTGTGTATATGTTTGTGTATGTTTGATCTGGTAGTCACACTATTTGTTTTCTTTGTTAGATTAAATTTTATTTTCCCTGATTGAATGCTGTCATATTAATGGAAACTCCCTATATAATTTTTTTTATGTATGGTGAAATTTTCAAATAGTTGGGCAATCTTCTTCAGTGTTGTAGCATGGTGTTTTACTAGAACAGGCTTAATCAGACTAATCAATAGCTGCCTACAGTTGGCATTAACAACCTAATAAAGTGTAGGTTTTACAGATACATTCAGAAGAAAAATAAATAGCAATCCATGTTACTGAGTTCCTGGCAGAATGGAAGTTGGCAACTGAGTGTTTCAAGAGGATGAGAACCTTGGTGGGAATTGATGTGTTCTTGGAAGGGATGGAGGTATGCCTATGAGTGTTCCTTGGGTTAATGCTCCAGATCTATGAGGCTGCCCTGAAATTAAGTGGAATGTGATGAAACAGTAACTGTGGGTATGTGGTATCCTGGTGTGTATACAATACAGCAAACATGGTTTACACATACAAGATTAGATAAAGTCTTAATATTCTTTAGTTTAGGTGGAGCTCTGTTGTGTATTTTAATTTTTTTAATTTTTTATTATGGAAAAAAAGTGTAGTTTTCTTTTGAGTGTACAGGATATAAACTTTGATCAGACATTAATTATAGTTCAACATTGTAATTTTACAACTGTCTTTTTTCTTGTAATATTTGTGTTGCCTTTATATATTAGTAAGATATATTCTCCTTTATAACTTGTAATAGAAAATTAGTGTCTGTATATAAGTGGCATATATATATTATAAGCTTATGTAGCTTTATGCTCTAATAAGTCAGAATGACATGTGCAAAACATTTTTCCTGAACATGCTCTGAATGCAAGAGAGTTAGGAGTAAGTACTTGCCTTGCTCTTTCAGAAGGGATCCATGTTTAGTGTAGGTACTGATTCCAAACTAGTGATGGTACATATTTTGGGCAACTATTTTAAGTAAGTTAAATCAGTAGGCTTTTCTGTTGGTTCTCCTTTGTCAGCTCCCCCATTTTTAAAATTTGCTAGTACGTTGCATTTTGTTGTACATTTTTACACTGCACATCATCGGCATTTTCATGGCCTATGTGTGAAATACCTAGCTCATGCTTTGGTGTAAAATACAGTTATGTACTCTAACAGAACTGGAGAGAATAAGGCACTGAAATCAGACAGCCTAGTTTTCCATTGAGGAACGAGGATCATAGCTTCCAAAAAAGTGTATTTCCTAGTGCTGTTGTCATCAACTACTGGCAATGTCTGGTGGTGTTCTCCTTGCTGCTTGACTATGTCATATCCCCATACATTAAATACATGTAGTGTAGCAGGCTCTGCTTTGCTTTTATTTCCTATGCTCTTACCAGCAGTGTGCTCTCAATTTTCTTTCTGTCTGTTTTGCTGTGACAGCTGATATCAGTACTGCACTTAAATGATTATGAATTTTAAATCTTCACAATGGTGCACCATGGTGTCACTGGGGGTAATGAAGTTGTTACTTGATCCAAGTGTGAAAAAAACTTCATTTTTGAAAAAAACATGGTGAGAATCCCATTCTCACAGGGATATTCACAGACCTGGTTCCTTTAGTGCTGTGAGGATGGTAAAGGCATTGAACCCCTTATGTCATTTGAAGATATGATTCAGCTGTATGTGGTTATCTTGCATGTGTACTAAATTGCTATTCTGCTAGGGCATGTGTCTTAGACAAAGCATGCCCACAGGCACTTCTGGACATGTGGCTTGCTGTTTCATTTGATTGTGGCTTGCAGCTTCTTCATTCTGCAGTGTTTAACCCATTCTGTAACTTGGCTTTCTGTTTCAAATTATTTCAGTAAAACTAATGACACTGGAAATACACTTTAAATTTCTGCACAACTATATTTTAGTAGACAGTATGTTAAAAGGTGTTGTGACTAAGGCAGTAAATAGCTTGATGGCAACGTAGCTTCAGTGATGGGATGAAAATGCTGATATTCTAGACTTTTCCATACTAAATAGATACTGATAGATACTGTTCAAGAAAATCAGTAATGTGACATGAAATTAAACACTAAAAAATAATAAAAAATAAAATTGTAATAATTAATTCAGAATCTAGCATTCTGTTTTCCATTTTTCTTCGTAGCTTGTGGATGTTAAATTTTTTAAATGAATATTATTGTTACCTTTAGAGATTCCAGCTTGCATTTTGAGTGCTTCACAGAGCAGAGATTTAGTTTGGAGATTTTGGTACAAGTTTGCATCTATAAATATTTTAAGAGACGTTCGTATGTAGCTTAGAGTATTAGGGCTTCAGTAGAAATTAGATGAGTCAAAACAATGGATCACATCTTGAATTATTTCATTAGTATCAGTAAAATTAGATGAATATTTAATTTGAACTACAGTTCATTTCAGTGTCTGTGAGATAGTATTACCTACTTCTGGCTTTGAAGCCCATAATTTTTTCCTCTCATCTCTCCTTCACCCTAAATTATTCATAATAGTTGATGTTGTTAATTTTGAGATGCTAAGAAAATTACAGAGTACTCTTTTGAGCTCTTTTGAATGCATAAAATAATTTGTTGTGTAACTCTTCAGTGCTTATTAAAACTGAACACAATTGTTGATGATGAAGATTCAAACTTCTGGCTGAGTGAGCGTGTGCAGATTGTGCTCAGCATGATTCAGCACTGCAAAATCTAAGCTGTCCAGAGTGCAGATTAGCCAAGTGAGTCTTCTAGTGCATCTTAGCTCAACTGATTTCAGCAATAGCAGGTAATCACTGAAGCATACACTGTTGTGCAGTCCTTCAGAACTTAAGTGTTCAGTGTAACTACTGTTTGCATGTGACCAAAATGGAAAAAGGGAGGCGTATACAAAGGAGTGAATTATAACAAAGAACACTTTCTGCTTCAGTTCTTGTTCAGAAAACATATGTTCAGCCATGCAGGCAACAGTTGGGGTAAAGACACACTGTAGGTTTGGAAACAAAAGCAGTGTTCTTTTCTTGCATTCACAATGTTTTCAAACATATTCACTTGTTAGGGACTGGCCTGTCAGCTGGATCTTCTTGCAAGTGTGATTTCTTTTTCCTGACTTCTTTCAAAAGCTTTTTCCCCACAATGTTTTACACTTCATATAATCCACTGTGCATGCTAGGCCTGCCTGGGTCTTTGTGCTATTGATGATTCAGAGGTGGAGGGGCCGTGCTCTGGGAGAATGTGGCTGAAGGGTAACCTTTCAGTCACCCATACATCTGAAGATGCTAAGCCACCCTTATTCCAAATATCTTAAGTGGTTTGGTTGCTCTTTCATGATGAGGTGGGTTATACTTTACCTTTAGAACATTGCCAAACTGATTTGTGCAGCAAAGATATTTTGAAAGTGTTGATCTTATTACATTTTTTAGTTTGTATCTACATATTGAAAATCTTACAGAGAGTCATCATAACTGCTTAAATCATCCAGTGAAAATATTTTTTTTTTCTCAATTGGAAATTCATTCAGTTGTGGCATGCCAGAATAGCCAAAAATTACTTGGGCATTACTTTTGTTTGGACTCCTTTTTCCTAAATTTATGGTTTGAGACCCTGGTATAAATATTCTTATATAGGCATAAAGGTAATGCTTATTTCCAAATAAGCTCAACCTGGTTTAATTTATGACTTTTAAACTCATATTGCTAGAAAATGTACTGCTTTAGCTCCACAGGCATAGATAAATGGAACAACTTTCTAGTGCAGACAAGACCTACAGTTTCTTTGGAAATGTCGAAGTGATCTACTCGCTGTAGGTTTTTCTAGGTCAAACTACTCATCTATCAAGTCAGGTATTCATCCTTTGTTGTCAGCAGTGAATACCTCAAAGCAAGGCAGGGCTGCCTACATTTTAATGCATGTAGACTTGTATATAGAGCTTAAGCATATGTCTGACTTTAAGCATTCTGCTCTGTAATTGGGTTATGTACGTGTTTTGTTTTGATGTGCACCATTGAATATAATGGTAGGGGAGAATGTATGGTCTTTGTGGCAATGGTTTCACACCAGCAACTTGAGCTTCCATTCCTTTTATGCTACAGAAATGACATTTATTTTGTAAAATTCTCTATTCTTTATATTTTATTTAAAAACAGATATAATATTTGTCTCAAACCCCCTGATTTTATGTTGAAAGTTCTGAATCAATAACCAGAACAGTTAGGGAGTTTTATGTTGGCTTGCAGATTATTAATGTGTTTTGTTGGAGTATTAATAGTGTTATCTGAATTCTCAGCCTGGGAAATTACCACTGATAAATGTCCAATGATTAGAATTTCCCATATAAGGCTCTTCAGACCATGAGGATCATTTACTCAACTAGAAAATCCTCAGACAAGAAAACTCCATGTAAATATTTTCTGTTGGAAGGTGCCAGCAAATGCATCCTTGCCAACATACATCAAAACTGCCAGAAGATCTGTGAGGATGGGGATTAACTTTTTAGCACTGTCATTTTAAGAGCTTTGACAGGGAAACATTATTTAAATGTTTTTTCTTTGACTGAGTATGACTGAAAAGATGTTAACGGTAGATAAAACTAATATAAAGCACTTAATGATACTGACATATATTCTAAGTCTGCTGCACCTTTTTCTTTTCTTGAGGTCTGTGTCAGAAATCCTTGAGAATACTATAGCTTTAAAATAAATTGTCCTTCCTTCTCAAATGAAGTTTGATGATTTGACTCCAATCTGATAAAAGAAAGCATATGCTAGTATATTGCTTCTTTTGAGGAATTTTTTGTTTTGTTTTATAGGCTCCTTAAAAATAAATTATGTTTTACATGTTGCAGCAACTTCTCTGAATCTCAGAAAGAAAATAGTTAATAATTTCTTTCCTTTCAGTTCCCATGAGCCTACCTTCATTGCACAGTTTGCATATAACAGCTAGTAAGAGTAGAATGTACTGAACCTTAAACAAATCTATTAGGATCACCATGGCAAGAAACTGGGAAAATGGCAGGAAAAACGAACAATGATTTTGTAAACCCTCCAAAGGTCAGAAAAAGGCTTTCAGTAAGTATGCAGAGGCTAGAAATCAAATCCCATTTCCTATCATAAGAAACCAGTTGTTGTAGCAGCAGTGGTTAATGTACTGTATGTGAAAGATTTAAGACTAGTTGGAAAGCTTTGCTTCTGTTTTATTAGGCTGCTATTGAAAAGCCAACAGCATAACTTCAACTAGGTGCTTTGAGATTTCTTAATGGGCTGTCAAGGGCAAGACACCAGGTCTGTGCTATACTAGCTCTTTCCTGTACATTAAAACAACAGGGGCCAAATGATCATATACAGAAGTATGAATTACTTGATGCTTTCTCTGTTCCATATGGTCAGCCATGTCTTTGGCAATTAATCATGTACAGAATCAGTTGAGTGCTCTCTGAAGCATTGAAGTCAACATTTAGTTGTACCTGTGCCAGTGGGGGCAGTGGGGGTTGTGAGCGTAAAATAGCAGGATGAAGAGCTGCTGGCGCCGAAGCCAGAGCAGCTGGCTTCTATAAACAACACTTTTTTCCTCTTTACCTTTTTTTTTTTTTTTTTTAACTTTCTTTGACAAACATGACTCATTTTTCAATATCATCCAGAACATGAGGGTTGCTGAGTGAAACTGTGATATCTGGCATAGTGGATTAATAAACAAAAGGCAGAGAATTGGGTTTAATGTGCCCAAATTACCGGGTGATAACTTAAACCATACTGGCTGTTTCTATTGTATCAATGAAAATGGGTGCGTTTGCTCATATTTTAAGTAGAAATTTTAAAATTAAAGAAGAGCAGAGTTTTGTTATCAATTACTGGCTTTTTTTATCATGGAGGAGTTACAACATGTTAAATTAACATGACTTAATAGATTTCAGGTTCTTTTTCCCTCCCTTCTAAAAGGGCTTCTAGTTTCATAGAATTGCATCAGAATGTTTCTTTCACTGAAAGAATAACAGGGAAAATGCAGAATAGAATTTTAGTCCTGCTTACAGATTTTACTCTTTGTTTTTCCTTTCTGTATTAGTTATTGGTTTTTTAGAGATGACTGCTATGTTAAAGTGGAAGTGGTTGGTAAAGATTCAAAAGCTTATCTTATTTAAACTGGTGGTGAGTAAATTAAATCTTAACTTAGTGTGAAAAATCTGATTTGTTGACCCAACAAAGTAGGACCAGGAGGCAAACTGTCCCAAGTGCCACTTTAGTTCAGACTGAAGGCTAATTTGTTTGACAGAGCACTAAGCTTCATGTCTCCAGTTATACAGTGTTTCTAACCTTACGTCTGACTCCTCATGAGGTCTATATAGACGGAAGGAAAAAAATCTAGCTTTACAAGATTGAAAATATACCAGTGTGGGGTTTGAAGTGTTTAGATTTGTTTTTTCTTGCTTGTTTGTAGGCATGTTGTGATATTCACCCACAGTTCAGCAGGGTAGTGGCACAGGGATGTTAAAACAGTTTTTTCTGCTGCGTGTCTAAGGAAAAAATATTATTGTAATTCTTTACAATACCTGGATTAGCTTTGTTAGGTGTCTAATTTTGTGTGTATCTCCTGGGTGAATAGAAAGACTTGGATATAACTGTTTCTATTCAATCCTGTGTCACTGATATATTTTGTTGGTGATAATGAGAGAAAATAGGGCATTGGTGTCTTGAAATCTAATCTTAGAACCTTCCTTTCTTACATAATAAGAGAAAACGCTCTGATGGCTCTTGCCTGCTATGCCTAAATTTAGTTCTGCTGCTGTACCAGGAGGAAGGCAAAGAGTACAGTTTCCTAAATACTGTGTTTACCATAAAAGACTGGATTTGCTCCTGATACATTTATGCATATACATATATGTGTGTGTACATATGATTTGGACTTTTTGAGCGGTGAGTTGTGTGTTTATGACTTGTACCATTTGGGTTTTACAAAGAAAGCCCTAAACACACTAATAGATCTGTAAGGAGATTTGGGTAAGATTTACTGAAAATACTAGCAGTACTGCTTGTTAAATTGGTGGATGGCCAATGAGACAGGGAGTTGCTTCCCACAAGTGATAAGCAATTTGCGTAATCTCGTTGCTTAGGTTCTCCAGGATGTGTTTTTGCCAGCTCAGGAAGCAGAAGAAAGAAAGTTTCACCAGTTTGTAAACATTACTACCCTCAAGAATCTCTGTGAACACAAGGATGAGATAAGATAGGCTGTAGGGCTGGTTGCATTGTTTATTTATTCTACTGTCCTGCAGTCCCAAGTGTGCTGAAAACCCCTGAGTCAGTGCTGAGTCCAGTTGAGAATTGTGAAGGCTTCACTCAGCATTGGGCAAAGGGGGCCTCTGCAGGCAATTATCTGTCATTAAAAGAATTGAGGCACAAGATCAGATTTTCTTTGATGGGATGTGCAACTATAGTGATGTTCAAAAGAAGGTCATTCCAGCTCTTTAGGGCAGGGGTGGTATCAGCCGGGTTTCTGATGGATTTTTATCAGTGTTGATGTGAGGAAATGGCTTTCCCAGCTGATAACATCTTTGACCGAGTTTCTTGAACCCTTGACCTTTATCAGTCAAGGTATATATTGAATCCCCTTGTTAAAAATAAATCCCAAAACAAGTTACATGGAAAAGACAACTTTCAAAGGAACATGCTTTATAATATTATTTTACCCAGAATGCTGCTTTATTTGTTACAATTTGGGATTTTTATTGCGATTATAAGAATAGCAAGTTATTAAGAAATGCCTCTATAAAAGCTACACATCAAGCCCTGCACTGGCATTCCAAGTGACCTTACTGGCCTTTCAGCACTTTTAGAAAACAAGTAAATCAGTTAAATTGCTATGTATTGTTGTTGTATGTTGCTTAATAATACTATTTCACCCTCCAGGTAGCTGTGACTGTACTCACAGGGCTCAATAAAGAAGCGTTTATGATGTCAGTGTCAAACTGTGTGTTTGATTTGAGCCATGTACATCACCACATAAGTGAAAGAAGGCTGGAGCAATATAATTGTTCTCTCAGTAAAAAATAAATTATGTTCAGTTTCTGGAATTATGATGTTTCTTTAGATGGAAGAGACTTTACTCAATGAAGCTCAGGACCAAACTTGCAATTTGACCAGGTCAAGAGAATTCATACCATATCACATAGAGTGTGATTGTGAATACTTGGAGAAGTGATCACCCATTTCCAACTGATAATACTCTATTAACATATTTTTTTCATCAGATTTTAACTGAAAATTCTTCAGCAACTCCCAGTTCTCCATACTCTGCATATTTTAAACCATTTATTTTGGGGATCTTGATGTTTGTTGCAGCAAATAACTATACTTTTAGATTTGTGAGGCATGGCATCGTTAAACTTGGAACTTCCTTGAAGTCTTGGGGAGAAGCAGATATCTCACCATCACCAGTGGATTTTCCTGTCCCTCTGTGAATAAAATGGCCATGCAAACATTCTGAAAGGGAAATCTTGGTGGACTGTAGTGGTATGGCTACAGTCTGATCATCCTGTAATACAGTGGTAAACTCTGCTTCTAGTGCTCTGTCAAGTCTTGTACATGATAAAGATAAAAGTTAAGCTTTAGTAGGTGTATTTATTGTGAATGACAAGGAGTGGTAATTTTCACCATTAAAGATGTGCATCAGCTCGTGTGAGTGTTTCACTTGCTGAAGTCCTTTATCAAATCCTGCTTTAAACTGTGCAGCTGCTGGAAGTGAGGCTCTAAGGTCAGGATTGTTGAGGTTGGCGGATATTAGAGCTTGTGGAAAAGATGATGTAGGTCAGTGCAAGGGAAACCCATGTCAGGGAATCCTTATCTGAAAATGCTCTCTGGCTTTTTGTTTGCTTTGTAATGTCAAAGCAGGGTCAAGAATGTGATCTGTATAGACAGAGTTTTGAACATTTGGGGTTTTTACAAGAAAATGTTCTTTTTGATGTTTAAGTCCCATATGACGGGGTAATGCCTATTGGTAGGCCAACTGATGGAGCTGGGAGATGGGGAGAAAGATGCTTTTTGTTCTCTGCATGTGATGTTGGTTCAATAAAGCTATTTTCTGTCTCTGTAAACCCTGTCATGCTTCTCTCTTGGAATGACCAGAGCAGTAACAATGCTACTCCTACTTTACACAGCTTAAGAAGTGTATTATCTGCATGTTATTTTTTCTTGTGACAAAAAAAAAAAAAAAAAAAAAAAAAAAAAAAAAAAAAAAAAAAAACAAAAAAAAAACATCATAATGAGGATAGATCTGTTTTCACAAACTGAAGATAATAACAATAATTTCTCTCGCAGAATTCCCAGAGGAATTTTAGTTGGGCAGGACAGAATGTAATGTGTATGTGATGTTGAGGAGGCAAAATGCCATATGTTTTGTCACACTGTTCCAATAAAGGAGGTTATGCTGGGAATACGAATTACAGCTCTTCATTATGTTTGGTTGTGTTTTCAAAATCACATGCACAACTTCTCAGGTTAGAAACTTTTTTTTTGCCTCCTCTTCTGTGAAAATGGGTTTGTGCAATAATTCCATCTGTTCTGTCATCCTTCCCAAAAGCATTTAGATGCTTTGATATTTTTTCAGAAGATGTAACTGGAGGTCAGAATACCAAAAATAATTCCATGTATATTGGAGGCTGATTAAGGTGAAAAAGGCAATATAATATCTTCACTTAAGGAAAAGATTCTTGACTCTCTGCCACGGAGACACTGCTGCAAATTGAGGATGTAGGATGAAGAACTGGTGGATGGTAGGACTGCTTGGTAGCTGAGCATCAACCATTTCCTTCCCAGCTTGGCAGACATGGGGAAGTGCAGAGAAAGAAGAGGAGAAAGTGGTACACTGGAGTCAGAAGGCAAAGATGGAGTGAGGGAGCTGGAGTCAGCTTGGTGGGAGGATGAAGGGTGATAAGAACATCCCCAGTTCTCTTACGTCGGCGTTAGCTGTCAGCACAACGTTTGGGAGGACCAGTAACATTTGATCTGCAGAGAATGAGTGTCATCCTACTTCACAGACTATTTAGATCCATTGTATATATAGGTACATTTTTGAGCAGTTTTTAATTTGCTCCATATGTGAAAAGACTTTATTACTTGTTTGTTTGAAGGACTTAGTGATAAAGAGAACATGCTGATGTGGACATCAGCAGAAATTCCATTCAGCAAATACAATACAAACAGGTATTTTCTTCAACCGCTTTACCAAGGAGCAAAGGGGAGGGTGAAATCCCCCAAACAAATGCTACATTGAGGAAAATGCTTCTGATATTATTTGATACAAGATAATATTTAGAAAATAACTATGCCTCAAGAAAATGTGGGTTAGAATGCACAATGTCTTAGTCTGATACTTAAGGCAATGAGATTTTAAGGTTTACCTTATGTGCCATGTATATTGATTAAATACCAAATATATGGTGGCCATTTCTAGCCATCATTTACTGTATTGATTTGTCAGCAGTGGAACTGTAATAAAAAAAGCTATTGATTTACTGTCCTTATTTGCTTATGGGCTTTTTATTAATTTTACACATTGTTTCCTATTTCCAGATTATAATTTTTATGTGTTTCCTTCCTTTAAGACAAGTCTGGTCTTCTCTGAAGTTAGAAAAGAGCAGCAAATTGAGGAACAAAGGAACGAGACCATCAGCTGCTTCCTGCTCCTTCTTAAGGAGAGACAAAAGCTGCGTAAAGAATGGACAGTAAGGTGAGAAATGCTCCTATAAATCCCCCTGAGTGGGGAAAAGTGACTTTAAAAAAATTCTAAATTTTCACTGTTCAAATAGTAATTCAGTGTATGGGATAGTCCATGTTTCTGTGGGGTAAGTGCTCCCTTACTCATACTGTGCAGGCTACTGATAGCAGCTTGGTAGGCAGTGCTCAGATCTGAGGAGTAGTGCCACCTAAAGTGCCCTCAGGTTTTCCACATATTGCTGACAATATGAGCCATGCTCTTTGCTGGAATGCTCTGATAAAACTGCACTTCTTGGCTTCCCTAGTGCTCCTCCCATTTCCCTGTGGTATCCTACTGGTGTTAACTGGGTGAGATGTGCATGGACACATGCAGGAGCAGTGTATGGACTGTTGGAGCTCATCTCATGGGACTGTTTTACTGCACTGAGTGCTTCACTGCCATCCATCAGGGGATACTGTTAACAGTTTTTAAAAATTGTTTCAGTTTGTATAAAGGTTTGTGTTACTGGAATGTAATCAACTGAATGCATTTCAGAAGCACCAGATACACCATAACTTTAGTTCGTTCAGAAACAGGTGAATGAAAGAGGATTTCCACCATGTTCCACCTTGTTCTTCTCTTAGGCTGCTAAATGAGTTGATGTCACCTTTTTTCACACTTATGTCCAAAAGCTATAGGTTTATACTATTTTTGTAATCTCTTATTATTTTCTTATTTGATATTTATATAAACTATTTAGCAGTCTGTGAAATTTTTCTGCCAAAAAAAATCACAGCATTTGTTTAAAAACAGATATGTTCCTTAAGTACAATTAAATACAGTTTTTAGTTAAAAGTATTTTTAAATCAGATTTTTGTAATTCAAATTTAACATTTAACTGGCATGATTGTTTTACCTGCTCTAATTAAAGTTAATGACAATCTCTTGCATTTTGCTGGTGTAGTTCCTGAAGACTCTGAGATTGCTTTTAAAATGTTATTTGTAGATTTTGGGGTCTGACACTTGGGTATCTTTTCTGCTCCAAATAATTGAAGCTGAATAATGAAGCTGAAACATTTTAAAAACTTTAGATAAAAACTGAACGTAATTACACATAATTATTTTACAAATTACAAGTTCTGTTATATGAGTTTATGTTCCAGTGAGTATGGAATGTTTGTATGCTACTCATTTAAGTTTTCAGAGTAAGCTGGCTCCAAAATATTTTTCATATTATCATGTGGAGTTGACATTTCCATATTATCATGTGGGGTTTTCCTTTTTGAGCAATTTAAGTGTTATTTATGCGGGTTTTGTTGGGTTGTTTGGGTTTTTTTTTCTGTTGATTAATTGGGGTTTTTTTGGGAGGATTGTTTCAATTTTGCCTTCCATCACCATGCTTACTAAATAATGCAAATGTTTTAGCTGTTTTGGAAACAGAGGAAATCACTTAAAGCCTTTCTGTGGGACATGTGCATCTTCGTTGTGAAAGAGAATAGAAAGCTTCCAGTGAGTGGAATACCTCTTTAGAGTTCATTTTGTCTAACAATGATATACAAAGTCATCAGAAATCACGGCAGTAATGGGTAATTTGGAAGTGCTGTGGGTTTCAGTGTGCCTGGCCTCTCTTGCTGCTCGCAGGGAGCTCCGGGGCTGGAGCCAGGGCTGCAGTTGGAGACGTAGCCCAGCCTCTGACACAGCAAAGCTGCAGCTCGTGGGGGCTGGGAGAGGCACAAGCAGACAAAGTGCAGGCCTTCTTAAAACTAAACACCTGAAAGAAAATTTCAAGAGCATTGTGCCTTGAAAGTCCTGAAAGAAAGTGTCCTTTGAGTATTAAATATCCATAATCCTTTTTCTTTCCATTTGATGTTTCCCATCCCAGTGACCTATCTGGGAGTCTCTCCCGTGTGATGTGCATAAAGAGACTGTTACCATACACCTGGCTGGGCTCCATCAAAGCCCCAGCTCGGGCTCTGCAGTGAAACTCTGCCTGTGGCAGCCATGGAGCAGGCTGTGCTGAAAGTTATAAAACGTCTGCCCGCTATGAGCGGGGCTGCCCGTGTTTTAGAGATCAGTCTATTGTGTACTTTGGAATTACATGAGAAAAATGTGCTTGGACAGGAAATAATTAGCACTTGTCAAAGGGCAGGCAATAGGTTACAGTACTTTACTTTCAACAGGCTATCAGGGGATCAGCTAGATTAGATAATAGAATTTTTTTCCTGTGGAAGTTAAATACAGATGACTCTAATTACCTTACATTGTGCATTAGAGAGCAGATTATGAACAGTACAACTTCAAGAAATTTAGGTCAATGAAGGGAGGGCAGCTGGCAGAAAACTTCACTCTGCACTTGGTCTTTGTAGAGTTATGTAGTCATTATGTTCTTTCTTGTGTTTTACTTGTCATTAACACCTGAAATGAAAAAACAACAAAACTCATACACGTTGGGAACTGGTAACAAACTGACTGAACTTTTGGAAATTTAGCCTTTCCCAGAGAAAGGCATATGAACTGTTCTGTTATGTACCTACCCAGTTAAAGCATATTCTTGTGGCGTTTACTTTAAGTTGTACCAGTGCTTTTGCATATTAATGAGCTGAAATGACTCTTTAAGATTTTATTTCAGCTCCACAGCCCAAAGCACATGGCAATGTGCTTAGTGTTGCACTCACCATTTCATAGACTTGTGATGCAAAGATGTCATCAGTATCTTAAGTATCTGAGCAGGTCTTCCAGGGATTCAAGTTGTTCTCTGAGTGGTAGTGATCCAAAATACTTCAGGTAGGACTTGGTGAATGTCCTCTGAGTGTTAACAGAAATGGTCCAGAGTTTCCAAAGCCCCAGATTTGTTTATACTGCGTGATAGTGCCTGATGGACAGGTTGTTATAGCTGTTAAAGAGCTGCTCTAGCCCTTTGAACTGACCCCTTCTTGACCTCTGCTTACAGAAGGTCACTGCTCAGCTTATAAAGTGAGGGGAACCTCAGATTCTACTGTAACAAATAGAGGGTGAAGGGAACAGCTGTGAATTTTGGACTAACCATGCAAACCTGGATAGACTTTTTAGGGTCGCTGTATGATAATGAAAATTGTTACCAAATTATATGGAAATTTAACAGCAATAGTGGGAAAGAGAGGGTGGAGTCTAATGCATTTGGTTTGATAAATGAAGTGTGAAGTTACCCATCTGGCTCTAGACAGCCCTCTTTTTCTCTACGAAAGGGAAACATTTAAAAATAACCATGGTACATCTAGAATCAATGACCCATACAGAGAGCTGGAATAGATCAAGATTTAATGGTGACTGTGGAAGAAATTATCATTTGAAAAGTGAGACAAAGGATGAGAAAGTACAGTTCAATATCTGCACCTGATTCATTTTTTAAAAAGGCTTTAATATTTTTCCCTTTTGATGATGGTATTGACATGTTTTATTTTACTTTTTAACTGGAACCAGAAAAGTTGTTATATCACAAAGAAGCAGGGGAAAAAGAAGAGGTACTTGAATTTCAAGAGAGGATGTTGCACTTTTCCTGATCAGTATGTGCCTGAGAGAGCTGAGCTATAGTTAAGTAGAATTGTACCTCTTATTTTTCCTAATAGAACTTGTATCATGTTATAATAACATTGTCTTTAATACTTGCATGACATATTGCACTTAATTGCTAGTAGATTTTTGTTGTATTTTTCATAGACATACATTCACTACCAAACTAATTTGTCATCAATAAATGATCAAGAGATTAATTTAAAGGGTAGTGTTTAACTGCATTGAAAATATTGACTACTAGGAAAAAATATGGTTAGTTAAACCATTACTAAAGTATGTGATTTTCAAATGGAAAAATTGTATTAGTCCAAAATGGTTTTATTATAAGACAGACTCTGATGTCCTTTTTGCTATTTCTTTCAGTGAAATTGTACCATTTTTCTTATGGAAAATTCAACCAGATGCTGGAAAATGTAAAGATTTGGAGAAAGACAATGAAATAGAAAGTTTGATAAAGTTATTTATGATTACTGAATTTTCATAGTTGTGCTACTTTTCCAAATTCTGAAATCTTAACTTCTCTCTAAATCATCATCTAATGACAAATTGACATAGTGGAAACAGAATAAACATTCAATAATCTGCACCAAAGTAAACACAAAATTCTTCTGGTTCATGAGATAAACAGCAGAAAGGTGTTAATTGATTATATCTGGTAAAAATCAATAATTTATAACCTCGCATCATTAAAATAACACAATAAAAAATCTGTTTTTATGGGGTCATTCTATAACCCATAATATTTTGCAGACTGGGTCACTGTATTTCTAGAATTTTTATGTTCTTGCATTTTTGCATGGCAGTGGAAGAAAGAACCTCTTACTTGTGACAAATCATGTTAGTTTCAGGTTTCAAGTCAGATGTGAGCTATAATTCCTCATCATTTTTTGCCTTTGTCAAACTCTTTCTTAGAACTAACAATTTTTACATAACAATTTAAAGGTATGTATTTTCTTTTAAGTTACAATGAAGACTTATATGACAGAGTTAGTCTTAGCTCTCAACAGTGAAATCTGATTTTTATGTCTATATTTATATAGGAGTATAAATTATATGTACCTAGTGAGAAAATTGAGTCCTAATCTGGATGACACTTTTCAATTCTATAATAAAAAGAAGAATCTTAGAATGGAAGCTTAAAATAGTGTGCATGTTAAATAAGATACAGAGTAGAAGATTTTATGTAGTTTATTTTCTGTGTTGGAAAAAAGTTCATTTTTTTCTTCTTATGCCTTACCTCCTTATACCTTGGAATTTTTGATCGTAATTAAGGAGGTAATTGAGGTAGATTTTACTTTTTTAGCTCCAGTAGGAGAAAGTCGTGTTGATATAAAGAAGGACTGTGTTACCTCTGTAGCAGAGGAAATGTTGATGGGTTAAGAAGTTAACATGGGCTTTGGGAAAATCAGAGCTTTTTTTTTTCCTTTCTGTCACAGGCTTTATGTATTTTCAGGAACTCATGAATGCTATTTTCAAATGAAATGTGATAATACCAGTTCAAAGACTGGTTGAAAAATACTGAATTTTTTTATAGTCTCACAGCCCTGGCAAGATAAGTATATTAAATAATGTGAACTCTTCAGAAAATACTACAGTACAAGCTACACCAGTTCTCAAATTTTATAAACTACAGAGGTATCAAAGTTTGTCAGAGAGTGGGGGAAGTAGTGGGGGAAGTATTTGTGTTGTTTAAAACTTGTGGTTGTTTTGTGTGAATGTGATAAGGACGATTTTTTTTTTTTTTTTTTTGTTTTCCATGTTGTGGAATCCAGTATCCATGTTTCTGATATTAGTAAGGATCTCAGTACATATAGCTGTATGATCTCCAGTGTGATTTTTGGTAACAGTTGTCCTCTATGGACAGTGGATCTCAGTAAGTTAGCAGTGAGCATACACCAAAATTTTGATTCATCATTTTGGAAATCATAGGGAGAAATGAGAAAATTGCATTTGGATTCTTTGACATTTGTACTTTAGATGCATGAATGTGATGTGTGTGAATACTCCTTAAAAGAAGAAAATGAAACTGTTCAGCACCAGCATGTAAGCTAAACCAGGTTTTCAGAACATAATACATTTAGACAATGTGCAGAAAGTAAATTGTGGCTGAGTAATCCTGAATACTGTATGTTAATCAAGAAGATGCTTTGAGTCAGACTGAAAACCAACCTTGCAGCTTTTAAATGAATGGAGAAAACCTTGCAACGTCAATGAAGTTGTCAGGTCTCCTGCTGTAGTTATGCTTAAACATCAGCTGCCTTTACTGACCTTTGACTTTTCTCCAGTTGCTAATTACCAAATTTCTTTTGCTCCTTGTGACCCTTCCTGTTTTCTGCCTCTGTCTTTCACCTGTGTTCCTTGTATGGAGGAATCTTTGAAGCAGCCAAGCTTGGGATCAATAGGTACAAGTACTCTTCAGAACAATGGAAATGCAGCTTGATTAAATGCTGCTGTTTAGCTGTTCCTTTGAAACTGTCTTGACCCTTTACCCTTGGAAAGACTGTGTGTTTACAAGCTGTGGCTACGTACAGAAAATCCTGCCTCTTACCTTGTGATGTCACTATATACACAAATATGGTGCAAAAAAAGCTGTGTGGTGTAGCAACCTAAACCAAATGGTATTATAGGGCAGGCTGAGAAAAGCTGCAGAACTTCAGCTCTGTGTCTCTGTGTGTGGCTTTTGTTTGTGTCAGACTGTCATTAAGACACTTCATAGGGGTTGTTTACTCTTGAGTGTTTACTTTATCATTTTAGTTTCATTTTAATGGTTCACTTCTGAAATCCATAGACAGATGCATCATCCTATGCCTGAGTAACTACCAAATGAAACTTCTTTCACATTTTTCTTTTTGGATTTAATGATTTTTTTCTTCTTTTGGTAGATGAGTTTTTCAAATAATTCAATGGCATTTCCAAAACTGGAAAATTGCACAAATTTAGTCCTTATTTATAGTGCAATTAAAGCTTCCAAAAAAATGTGATAAAGAATTTTCTCAGTCTATCAGAGATTATTCGGTTACTTATGATTTTTATGTTTGGTTTTATTTGGATAGACTTTTAAAGTCAGCATGGATGACATTTCCTTATTTATGTAAGCTTTCATAATTGCAGTACAAGTAAGATAGATAGTGTTGTTTTTCCAGTGGCTTGACAATGATTTGTTCACTACCATTGGGAGACCTGAATGCTGGAAATGGAGATTATTGCATTTCAGGCTACAGGATACTGAGGTTGACTAGATCACAGAGGTGACAAATTTATAATCTGTGGAGACCAAGTGTTAGCCTCATCATCAGGCAGCTGAACCACAAAGCAGCATTAGTATCTGTTGTCATCCTTTCTGGAGGAGAGAATGGTGTCTACCAGAGGCAGGGGAAAAGGAGAAAGGCTGGGGGAGTTCAGTGGGCTTTACTGTGCTCTGGAGCTGCCCACGTTAAAGACCTGGTGTTACAAACTAGGGATAAGGTGTGAGTGGTCCAGTGAATGAAAAATTATTATAGATTTATTTGACTTTATCCACTGAAGTCTATTTCTTCTGCAGTATCAATCCATTCTTTCCTTTGCCTTCAGCAAAATGTGCTAATGTCATGGTATGTAACATCCATTAAACTACTGAAAAAATTACTGTGAACTCAAACTTTGTCTAAAACTAAACATTCAAACTTAAAAGAGTCTGAAGACAGAATTATCTCTTCTGTAAAAAAATGGAAGCCTTATCCAAACAGGACTTTAATGATTTTAGTACCATTCTTGTCACAGCTTTACCTGTCATAAAGCTGAATTAAATGTTTAATTTGGAGGTGTGTTAAATAATTTGTATACATTACCAGTGATGACAAAACAGAGGGTAACTTAAAGGGTTCACCAAGCCAAATGTTGCTGATCATGTCATACCATGAGTGTAAGTGAGCAGATGCTTACGTAAGTTCATGACTTAAGTCTTAAAGGCAGTCAGCTTCGTGTTATGAAAGTTTTTCCACAAATATAGAACTTGATGGCTCCAGAGGTTGGCAGTGAAATACAAAGCCTTTTGTTTTCAGGTCAGCAGTTTAAATATGGTTCAGGTAGGTAGTGCCAAAGATTATTCCCATTGGGTATCTGTGTTTGATGGCCTATGTAAAATGCATGGGTTCTTCAGCCCTGGTAGGCAGGTGTGTATATCACATAGAGCAACTGCCACAGCTGACACTAATTGGTACCTTGCTGGCACTTCTGGAGCAGCCAAAAATTAAATGGATGTTGAAACTGAGCAAGATGCTGTCAATGCTCTGAGCAGTCTAGGTAGTGGTGGTGAGGTGGTGATAAGCCAGTGAATGTCATGGATTACTGGGGGTAAAAAAGAGGATCAGTCTGTTGCATCTACAGTTTTTGCTTTAAAGTTATGGTAGCACATGCAGATAATAATGTGCTGGGAGAGAGGGTGAATTCTTAGGAAATCTTGACAGGACTGGTAAGAGGGTAGTGCAGTGCACAAGGAGGTCAAAGAATGGCTTGGAGATGTATCAACTAATCTGAGAAACCAAGATGAACAAGAGAATAAGATTTGATTTACTTGCTTATTTTCACTACTAATGAGATCTTTTGGGCATTTGAAAAGTTTGCTTTGGCTACTATTATTTGTTCAATTTATTTTGTATGAATTTTCAATACTTAATGTATAATTGCTGTGGAATTATTAAATTATAAACTATGCTGATGTTTTTATACAGCTAAAAAGGGAAGTTGGCATTTCTTAAGCTTAAGAGTTTCTGTTAAAACAGAGAAATTTGGGACCTGTTATGAAGCATAAATTGCTTTCATATTATATGTCATATTTTGGTAAATAACAGCAGCCCCAAATGGGAAAAAGAGCATACGTAGTAGTAATAGAAGAAAATCCAATTACAACTTACTTGAGTAACTTGGCCAACTGAGAACTCTTTCAGAGATATGCAGGTATAATAAGTATACAGATATATAAGAAATAATTTAAACAAAAAAGGTGTCTTGACCAGTATCAAAAAGATTGAGAAACAGTCTCAAAATGCAGCATTTGTGGGAAAAGCCAAGAAAAGTCTATTGAGTGTTAAAGTGAGGGCAGTAATACTAGGAGAAAAGAGTATTCTGTTGGAAAATGAGAGTTCTGAGAATTCAAAGAGCTACCAGTAAGAGGGTGTTCTACTTTTTCTGCAAGGGTAAACTGAATGGATCTATCAATTATGCCCGTGATATGCTGGAGTTAGATTTAGTGCCAGATTATGCTCGAGGGTGGTTTTTTTTGGTACAAGTTTGAACAATACTGTTAAATTTTTTGCCAGTTATTTTTAGTCAAGTCAACATTTTCTATTTCCTCATATTTAATAATGTCAGCATTCAGTCTTCCTGAGATATAAAAAATATTTTTTATCAGAATTATTTTTGATCACCTAGTTAATGCGAATTTGGGCAAGTGCTCAGGAGAGGTGAAGCAATCCAAGCACCAACTCCAGTGTAGATGACTTGCTGGCTGCACAGCATGTTTATTGTAAGGTGTAGTGTACTGCATAAAAGATCCAAGTATTTTATATTAGACCGTCCTGAAAGCACTTTAGGTATTTGCTCTTCTTTTTCTACTTGGAGATATGGATAATCCTCAAATCCAGGTGTGTATTATTAGGGACTGAGGGGGAGTTTGGAGGTGGGGAAAGCAGGGAAGGAGGAGGATTTGAGAGGTAAGAGGGTCCAATATTGGAGGAGGGTTTTGAATGTTTTGCTTGCCTGTAGGTGACACTGTTGCATCATTTATCTATGCATTTTCACATATGTTATCCAGGGACAAAAAACCAAGTTTCATTGAAATAATTTGAGGAATTCAAAAAAATACATGTCACTAATGATTCTTTAAGCCTTGACTAGAGAGTAGAGTCTTAGATACAGGTACATGAATTGCATGTTCACCTTCCCAAAGATGGCTGCAATTTATAATATTATTTCTGATTAACTAGCTCACTAGCATTGCATCTACATATCAGTATTCCCTTGAAAGGTGAGATTCTAAAAAGATTGCTCTGCATGTTTCTAAAGACTAATGTAATAAACCAAAATGATAATACCCTGATGAAAAAAAAAAAATTCTTAATTTGCTGCTAAGTTACAGCAATGTAAAGTTAAAATGTTTTTCTTTGTTCAAGTAATTTAAATTAATAATGTGTGTCATTAAGTGAAATCTCACAGAGGATTTTTTCTTCTTTGCCATTAAGTCTGCTGGCTGCAGCGAAAATGAAATATTCTATGAGGCTTGAGCAATCATCTATCTCTAAGCTACAGTGTGCCTGCTGCCAGATGTTCAGGTACTGGTGCTGCTGCTTTGACATGTATATCTCTTCCAGGCAAAAAAAAACAATATATACATCAGTCCAGGTGCAAGGTGGCCTTGCCAGCAAACCTGCCTCCTCCTAGCTGTGACACTCATCCACTCCCCGTCAGACTGTGTACGTTGGAAGGGGATTGTAATTAACCCCTGGAAAGCATAGGTTTCACTAAAGTGATGTGCACAGTAATGATATTGTTAGCTTCCTTAATTTCCAGTTTCACCATCAATTATGCCATGTGTTTCATCCAGTTGGTGCTACCCTCCCAGTGTTAATTATAACCTACAAGACTGTTACAGTTAATTTTATGGCAAGCATATTGTCTCTTCAAGGCTCCACAGCAGCTCATAAATTATCTTGAAGGTAAAATGTAACTTGGGGAACTAGTTATGAAAATTCCATCCATCTCGCTTAGGAGGTGCAGCTGCTACTGTCAGCTGCCTCGCTGCTGCATTGTGAAGGAATTATGGTGGGTCAGGTTTAAGAGGCGAGGCCCAGGCTGTCACTGAGGAGAAAGGCTGTCCTGGCCCTGTCAGACAAGTACCTTCTGCCAGTCCCTTGTGGTTTCACTTTGCAGGCAGTAAAAGGCAGGCAGTGCAGGTGTTTAGTCCCCAAGCTGTCTCTATTCATTACTTTACAGAAACTTGTTTTAGGTAGGCAGGTACGGAGACCTTTTCACTGTTGTCATAATGTTAGGCATCATCTGCAAAGTGCAAGATAGATAACTCTATAAATAACTCACTGTTCTGTTGGGCTGGGCTGGTGGAGAAAAGATGATTAGCACTGTAGAGGCACATGAAATAGCTCGCTGGTTTGTAAAATGACTGTTGGTTTAATTGTAGCAATAGCTTGGTCTGGAAGAGCACATCTGTTCGTCTTTATTCTGCATACACAATAAGAGGAGGTGCAATTTCACTGCTAAGTAATTTGTGTTGGAGTTTCACATTAAATAAATTAGCATGGGTTTATATGGGCATTATTTATGACATCTGTGTATGTGTCCTGTTTTTTTTTCTGAAGGAATTGCAAACAGCCATTTCTTAAAAAGAAAGAAAAGTGAGGGGAATAATGAAAATAAAGCAGCTCATTGCTCAGAACAATGAGATTGGCACTCAGTGCTATTTATATTTTAGTAATACACTTTTATAATTATTATAATGCCTTATTCTGCTCTTTGTAGCAGTAACACTACTACCATAGAATATAATGCCTTATTGTGCTGTCTCTTCCTTTAATATTTCGTATATCAATACTTTTAAATGCTCTTAAGCTTTGAGTGTTCCTTTAAGAATAAAACCAAAGTGCAAATCAAATTTCCTGAGAGGCTTTTTATTCTTCCACTCTTTTACCTTTCGAAAGGCTTTCTGTGTTTATGGTGTTGCTTCATAACCTCATTTACAGCTGGGAGGGCACATGAGAAGGAGTACTGAAACCTGATACTTTTCCATAGGCAACCACTGTGCAGATGTGAATGTACAGACCCATTGTGAATGAGTAAATGTTATGAATTCAATTGAGGAGAAAATGAGCAAACACAATAATGAAAAACAGTGAGGATAATTAATCTAAATATATATTGTTTGTTACTTTTGACAGTTTTCATTCAGTTTTAATTATTTTTGATTATTCATTACACAGGGAAGAAAAAAATTTCAAAATAGTGCTGACATTGTAAATTAGACCTCTTATATGTTTAAAAAAGGGGGAAGAAGACTCATTAGAGCCTGAAAATCACTACACTCCTAATGTATGTTCTTTATTTCTTTTCCTGTGGAATTTACAAAAAATGTGCCTTGTGACATCTATTAGAGTTCCATCCTTCTCCTGAAGTCAACAGCACACATTTTTGTTTAGTCCCAGAAGAAACCACTATGTTTCAACTGACCAGAACTTGTAGTTTTATTTGTTTAGTTTATGTAGAGGGAAGGTCTGCATTAGGCAGAGCCTTGGGCAAAGTGAGGTGTGCAAACAGAATTGCCTCAAGAGCAGACCCTGAGGTGTTGCTTCTCAAAGTTCCTTCTTGGCTTCATCCTTTCCTTATCTCCCACAGAAGAGAAGAGGGAAAGTTCTAGGTGTTGCTGGAATATCCCATTTAATGTGGGGTTTCTTCACCTGGCCATGTGTGTTATCTCCTACACAGTAGAATGTCAACCTGTAAACAGAGATTATCCATAAATATTGCCAAAGCAATTCCTGCATTGTGGGGTTCTCCCAGCTAGGATTCTGCATCACAGCTGGGGGCTGTCTGCAGCTGCTGGAGTGCAATTCTCATGAGTTTGTGTACCTGCAGAAGGCTGGGGACAGGAGACAGCTCTGAGAATTCAGACTGGTTTCTCAGGAGATAATTTGACTGCTGAGTATCCAAAACATAACATTTATTTTGTTCAAAATCATGTGAAAGTATCTGGATTATTGTCATCATTGTCTCTTCCCAGCTTGATTTTGCACCATTGCAATACTGCTGAGTTTAAGAGAGTTATGCTTGATTTAAGTTAGTGGGATTGAGAACAGAATTAGAGCACAGATCCTAGTAAATGTCCTTCACGTTTTCTGCTGATGGAATCTCAGACTTTGATTGTGGTACTGTTGCAGAAGGAGACACATCTGATTGAGAAATCTTTGTGGTTTTAATTTGATACATAAAATGGTCATTACCAAAGTACTTATCTTTTAAATATAAGAAAAAAATTTAATGCAATTGAATGAGAAAAGCTTTATTTTTATTTTAGAATAAAGTGCCTTTATTTCTTAGCTCTGGGCCAACTTTGATAGGAAAAGTCTGCATTTGGACAGAAAACTATGAAGTATTGAAAAGTAGTTTTTTACAAAAATGGATTGAATTAGCTGCAACATAATTGGAGACAACTTAAGAGTAGGATCCAAACCACTTACTGCTTTTCTCTCTTATTGTACTTAAATATAGGATGTTTTGGTGTGAAATGCAGTTTCTAATCTTTTATTTCAAAATGTTCCCACACCTGGCTCTCTTTTTTCCCTGAGATAAATAATCACTGTTCTTTACTGCCATTTTAGGGCCTTCTGACCTGTTTTTTCTCTAAGACAGCCATTCTATAATTTGCCTTGGCTGAGAAGTGTAAAACTTTGAATAGATTGCTTGACTACCATAATACTATGCAAATTTAATTGTGTAATCAAAGTTACATGATTAAGAAACAAGGCGTTGGAATGCATTTGGTTCCTGACTCAGCCCAAGTATGAAACAAGATCATTTCAAGAATATTTATAGTTTCTTTGAAGGAAAACAGCTTGAAACAATATAAATAAAATCATGTAAGTGACTTTTCACATGTTCAAGGCAAGCTTCTCTAAGTGTTTCTCTGATTTTTAGTATTAATTCCTCTTGTCATTCAGCGTAACTGCACACAGAAGTACTCTGCTGAGGACATTCTATTGATGGAGTTGGTCTATATTTAGGATTTTTTGCTTTGTACGAGGAAATCCTCTTGGTATCTCATCAGAATATTTTAAAGCAAGCAAACAAACTGGCCAAAACAAAAAAATCTAGCAAAAAAACCCAAACTCCCCTTGAACTTTATGACATACCTAGAATTATGAAATATGTAACTTCTCTTTTGTCTCTCTGGAACCCATCAGCATATGCATTAGCGTGCTAACATAGATGGTGATTTCAAAAAGTGTTAACTGACTTTTTCTGCACACTCTTAATTGCTAAAGTCTTCCTTCAATTTTTGCTAATTCTTATTGTTGTCCTATAAAAGAAACTGTAAGAAAACAGCGTGCTGTCAAATATATTTTTAAAAATTTTAAGTGTACAGATTTTAAGAAAGTATTAATTATTATGGGGGCAGTTGAAGATGAATACAGAAAAATAATTTTCTTTGCCTGCTCATTTTTTTGCTCAAAGCCTGGCCTTTATTTAAGCATATTATTTTCACACGCAAAAAAATAACCCTACAAGATTTATTGGCGTTTGTATGGAAAAAATGAAAGGATTTTCATGTTTTGTAGGAAACTTAATACACTCTCACAGATGGCCCAGCTCAGGTGTGATTTTAATTATGAGATAAAACAAAGCCCAACACAGTAGGAAGTAGTCTTAATAAACGGCCTGAAGCTTTTGTCTTCATGTGTCAAAAAGCCTTTTTATTGCGTGATGATTTTTTTTTTTTCTAGCTGTTTCTAAAAATTGGTTTAAAAAAATACAAGGGCTTCCAAAGCTCAAGTGAATTATTCTGATCAAGTTAAAAATAGGAATTTCTCTTCTAGTAAATGGTAGAAAAAAAAATGCATAAACCTGCAAGGACACAAATGTTTTATGTATAAGTAAAATAATTTTCTAATTAGATGTTTTCATTGTTTATTGCAGTATCACATTGCTTAGTTGCAACACAAACTGAGAATTTGCTAACCTTAGCTTAAACTGCACTCTCAGAAGCTAATATTAATTTAAACCCATCCATGGTATTCAGCCTTCATTATTAAAACACAAATAGTATGATCCTGTTGTTAAAATATTACTAATATATTATAATAATGTTGTACTGTCTTTCCCTTAGTGGGGAATTATGAGGACCTCATGTTAGGACCTCAGTGTCCTGACATAGTTAATTATCCATAGATAATGGTTTTCAGCAGTGGCTGTTCTGAACATCACAACCTCACTGTTAAGGGCTTAATAAATATTTGCAGACTCAGGTGCAGAGCACCTACGTCTCCTCTGCAGAAGCAAACAGCTGTGGTTGCCTTCCTGTGCCATACATCACCCCCAGCCCCTCATTTGTCCTGGCAAACCTAATGGTGCAAATGGCAAGTTTTATGTCCTGTGCTAGACTGAGGTAATGTTTACTGCAGAAATGCTAGCTTACCTTTCAGGAGTCATCTGTCTTTTCTAATGCAGAAAAATCTTGGAAGCTGAGACTTCTGTGGTTCATTACTTGAACATTCTGTGTATTGATAAAATTATTTAAATCTTCATTTTAGAGTGTATGACTGCTATCACCACCTATGCTGGAAGGTGGAAAACTACAACCAGATGGTTCACAACTGAAATCTGTATCCATAGAGCTTACTTTTAAGGGACAGTTATTTGTAATAATTATTTTAATTATAGCACAGTGAAGAGCTTAATTGTAATGAGCTTTTACAAGTAATACAGGTTAGGGATTTTTTTTTTCCTGTGTGGTTGAATTTATCTCATGGGAGGAAGCACCCATAAGCTCCAGGTAGCTGTGTATCACCTTAAATTAAGGCTTGGAGTATTGGGTGATTCTTACATAACATCCCAACTGTAATTGCTGTTGAATAATGGAGTGAAAGGAGGAAATTCTAGGTTTATGTACGTGGAACTGAGCCACATTCAGACAGAGACATTTTAGAAATGGAATAACTTGCATGATCTTTGATGATTACTAGTTAGTGAACTTCTCTGTCTAACCAGTTACAATAGCAGTCATATGTAAAATGCTACTCAAAAGCTTTTTGGCATTCAGTCCAAGATAAACCCACCAGCTTAACTTCTTCATATTTTTCTTCTAGATTTCAGCAAAGGCCCTAGGGGAAAGTTCTTGGGTTTTTTCCCCGGGAATTTTTATTCTCTGCTTCCTCCTTGCCTTGCCATCCATGCAACGTTGGTCCTCATTCTTTTCCATTTTTGGATTTTTAATTAATCTTGTCTGGTCATATTCATCATGTATTATGAGGGGGGATAATATAAAGAATAATTTATAATAAATGAATAATTATGTGGTTCAAGTTTTTGATCATGTGCTGATAGAGGGAGCATTTGGAAGAATATTGTTTGGTCCATATTCTAATTTGTAGTGCAGTTTAGGCATTAAAATGATCCTTGTCTGTCCTGTTCTGTACTAAGCACTCTGATTCTCAGATTTTCTAGGAAAATCTGAGCAGGGGAAGCAATCACATTGACTTGCATGGTGGGTTTCTGTGAAGCATGGATCCTCAGCATTGCTTACCCTGGTCTCTGGAACACTCCTAACTGGTTTTTGGCTGTCAAACACACAAATTTTATTTTTCTCATGATTTAGCAAGCTGTAGTGACTGTAGGAAATCAGTGTTAATAGTACAGTGAGCTTTATGTTTCAATTGAAGTTGTGATTATGGTTTTCCTTTTTCAGTTATGAGTTTGGTACAAACCTAGAGGAAGGAATTTTCATTCTGACGTGCACTGATTGTCTTTCCTACTTGTTAATCCTACCCTGGTGATTGACTCTGGGTGAAACACAAGCTGGCATTACTGGTCTGTGCTGCACTCACAGATGCTGCATTCTCCTTCTGCTCTGGATGTGAGCTGTGCTAACATGCCACTAACCTGGCCTGCCTATCTGGCCAAGAAGTTATTAAAGTCACATAAAACTCCCAAAGTAAACAAAGGGTGCTGTATTTCAGTGTGATAGACTGTTAGTCCTAACTGTTATGTCTCCCCATCAAACAGAAGATGCAATGGCAGTGCTCACTTTTTCCCTTAACTTTTAATGGTAGAAACTTGAAAGTTACATGAAGAACACAGACATGACTCCAGGATTAAAAATCAGCATTGGATTAATTTAACTCAATCATATTCCTTTCTGATTGGGTGCACTTTAAATTCTGTTGTAACTATTCTGTTGGTAGTCTATGTCCCTTTGAGTCATTAACAAAATGTAACTGATCTTCATCTGTTTGGTTGGAGAGGGTGGGGGCTTTAATCTTCAAAATAATCAAGGCAAGAAGCCTTTGGCTCATGAAAGTAAATGTTTTCGATCCTTTGTTGTCAGATACCACAATTTTCTCCACAGCAAACAGATGAAACAGAAAACTGATACACCGAGCCACTGGAATTGCAGTCTTGTAATTTAGAAATATCCACTTTATCCTTTATAATTCACTAAGATTCTTCAGTCTGAATCTGATATAGGTAGGAGCCAAGACAAACAGTAACCATTTATAATCGTTCAGAAGAGTTTGGATTTCACTAGAATGTAAAGCCAAAGAGTTCTTGGCTTTGTTTCATGTGTCTTACAAGGAAAGAAAGTGTATTTAAATTGTAGTGTTCACAATAGCTGCATGTTTCTGTAGTATCTGCAAGCTTTTATTTTCAACATTATAAAGATGTGAAAATTTTGTACACTAGAATTTCTCACTTTACCAACTGAAGAACTCGATTTAAGGTCTTTTAACTTGCTAGAAATAGTCCATACAAAAAGCAAAAGCTGTCTGCAGTCCTTCAAGCAGGAGTGAGACTGCAGTGGTACCAGGGGTGCCATACGTGTCCTTATATGAAGAAAAGGGCAGGTGTGCATCCCTTCTGTGTGGAGCATTGCCCTGGAGTGCTGACACCTATTAAGAGTTTTGATCCTTCAGAACACTTCTGAATTCACAGCTGACTTGCTGGGCTTTTAAAGAACAAGTTCTGCAGCAGGGAGTATTTGCAGGACTGGGCCATAAAATTGCTTTTGTGATTTACTTGTTTTAGAGGTATTTGCCAACTAGCTAGAATAGCTTTGAGTGAGTGTTCCAGTTGCACAGGACAAAAATGGAAACTGCATTTATTTTGCCCCAGGAGCTTTAGTCTTAGAATTATAAAAGCTATCAAATTAGGCTCTGCCCTCATTTTAGTATGTTACTGACCTACCACCCAACATGTATGTGCATGCACACCTGACTTCCAGGTATGTATGTGGAATTGATACACAAAGAGTCCTTCTAGTGAGGAGAGTTTGCCAGAATATTATTCAGAATTTGTCTTGTCTTGCCCTGTCCTTCTGAATTATAAATAACTTAAGAATCAAAGCAACAGTGTAATTACTCTGTATCTCCAGAAAGTTCCTTTTAGTATAGGTTAAACTATGTATTCTACCTTATATAGCATTTTGAAATTCCAAAATTAAATTGCCAGTATATATGACAATGAAAAAGAGAGAAGCCTCATGTTTACAAAATCCATGCTGGGAAAGCATTATGGCATACAGATTGTAGTACTCTTTACAGCTGAAATTTGTGAAATGTTTTGGCCTGGACATAGGTAAGTTTATGGTGAGCTTCCCACATCTGGGGTCAAGCACCAGTAAAAGTTGTGTATTCCTTAGATGTGAGCTGGGCTGGCATTTCTGACAGACGTGTAAACAGATGCAAGCCTTGTTGCTAATGACAGGTGATTATAAGTGGCGTGGGTGCCAAGGTAATTAAACCATGCCTTGACAGGAACATTTGGTGAAATGGTATTTCAGCATTAGAAAAATTGTTGCAACACTTTTTTTCCCTGCTAAGCTATAACCTGAATATCATTCATTTTGATTCTTTGGCCACAGTGCTCCCAAACCTGCTCCCTGCTTTGTGTATAGGAGTATTGAGAAGTAGCTGAACACCACCAGTACATATCAGTGGGGTTTTGGAGATTTCAGTTGAAGCATCTGCTTCTAAGAAAGGCTTTTAGCATATAAATACAGTATAAAGTCCAGCATGGAGGGATTGGTGATGTATTATCTTACTTTATGACAAGATAATGGTTATTGTGCCAGCTTTATTAATGGCTGAATTATTGTGCTGCTGTTTGTCATATATTTCTTATTGGACATCTTAACTGCTTTTACTGCTGCGAATCATAGTTTCTAAATCTATTTAAGATTTTTTTGGTGCATGTGAATGTATTTCACAATAAAATACACTTTATTCTTAAACTGAAAATAATGGTTGATTAAAAGTAATGCACTTGATATTAGAACTTTAGAACTTTTATGAACTTCAGGCAGTATCTTCTCAGCTCCTCATACTGCAATTTCATAGTTTGACTTTATCTTTTTTCATTCCAATTTCTGTAGCTGATAGTGAATAATGCTAAAGCTCCTTATTGATCTCAGAAATCCAAGCAACCCTTTATGTAAAATATTCACTCACATATTGCATCAGAACAGTGCAAAAATTTGGTTTAATCCTATAAATTAATCAAAATTGATTTAATAAAATATGAAAGATCTAGTTTAGGGATATTTTTCCATTATTCTGTGTGAAATTCATTATAATCTTAGGATGGAATTTAACTGTTCACATTATTGATATTCCTTTGGTTTTTGCTTCAGCCTTGGAGCAATAAGTGTTTAATATAATAATCTCATCTGAAATTCTGGGCTTCTACCAAAATTGGGAGGAGAATTTAATCCTGTTTATTTTTCGTTCAGGGCTCTCGGGATGGAAAGAAATAGTTTCTTTCTGCTGGTTGGTCAGGATATCATTAAGCAGTATAATAAACTACTACAAATATTTAATTGTAGCTAATACAGTCTTAACATGTGGGCTGGGTACTCAGCAAAGGGTCTTTGAAATCTAGCAACTTTTAGTTTAAAGGTAGTTCTTAAAAATGAAATTTTAAATAAAGTGAAATAAATTTTCACATCAGCTACTTGAAGAGATGCAGTTAAATTATTTGTTAGATACCTTTCTTCCACATTCTTATGTAAGAATGAGCTAAAAAATTGAAAATGTAAATGTAAAATTGAGCTAAACCCATCAAGATAATTAAATTTTCCATGTCTTTTGTTGCCTTTTTTGATTCTTTCCCCTATCACCCAATTCAAGTCTCTTAACTTTCCATCCCCTGAATTCTAATGAATGTGCTAATAGAATGTTGATGTTCAATTAATACAATTGTAGGATTTTAAGCCTTAGAGCCTGAAATAATTTTTATAGTCCAAAGAAGTTGACTTGAATGTATCTGATAAATTCAGGTGTGGCAGAGATGAATGGTGTGCCTGTGAAATGCTGCAGCAATGACCTAACAAAGTCCTTTATCTACAGAGAAATTCAGGGGATCACTTGTAAGGATTGTGAAGCTGAGAAGTGAGAGGGTAACTGGCATTTTTGCATTTAGAATATCTATATAGGAGTGTTTCAGAGGTTAGAAAAGTTTTGCTGTTTTCCCTTGTCTTTAGTGAAACAGAAAGTGTGCAAGTTGTGCTCCTGTTACTGCTTGCAGCTTATAAGTAAAAAAGCAGAAAGGAAAGTATTTGGATGCTCATAGTGAAGGGAGGTGTAATAGTTGTAAAGCCTATCCAATATAAAATCAGTGTCATACTGAGGTCCCGAATTAAGTGTGTGTGTTTATACATACAGCTTTTTCAAAGGATTTTTGTGTTATGTGCAAGTAACCTTGGAGCTGCCAGTTCATTTTATTTCTGATGTTACCTGCTAGTCCCTGAAGCAGATAAACTATGGATTTTTTTTTTTTTTATCTTCCATTTGCTTGGCTTTCTTTATATTGTGGTTACAGTCACAATGTCAGCACATAAAATGTTAAACATCACTGGTCTGAAAGAAGCTTCCATTGTCTTCTACTTCTGGTGCCTGGGGATTCTTTCTAGCCTTGCAGTGGTGGTTCTGTCAGTGTAATATGTCATGAAGCATTTCTCAGTAATGACAGACATTGAATATGAGTGACAGGAACTCTGACCGAGTGAAATGGGTTCAATTACCAGAGATGTAGGGTTACCTGAGATAAAACCAAATGGTCCAATTGTGCTCAGTTTTGACCCTGTGACTTCCAACTATCCAGCAGCAAAGACAAATGGCTGATTAACCATACCCTAACCCTCCTTTTCTGTGATAAACTTGTTTAGATTTCCTTGTCTGAATAAAAATCTAAGTGTGGCATGTTTCTAAAAGGAAATATGATAGGAAAACAATGGGTACTGGTGCTAGTCATTTTCTTCTCTTACCTACACAAAACAGAAAGCTGTCATTCTATCTTGGAATGTATCTAGGACATAGTGTCCAGAAATCAATACAAGATAAATGATTGCTCTCTTAACCTCACCTTTCTTCTGCTGCAGCGGTTACCTTGCTCCTGTTCACCTGTAGCCAACCTGACGCCAGAATAAATGAGAGAACCTGCCATGAAAAGTATCTTCTTGGGGTTTTTTTGTGTTGGAGGGTTTTTGTTGGCTGGGGGGGCAGAGGTTGCTAGTCAGTATTGAGAGCCATTTTACACTTGTTCTAGTCCAGTGCCTACAGCTCCCAGATAGAGTTATAGCAAGCTCCCTAATTAAACTGTCGCTGTCTGCCCTCACTTGACTGCCTTTACAAAGTCATTTAACTAGCAGACATTCCTGACTATTAAAGCTAGGAGCTGCGTGTCTCCAGTGCTGGAGATAAAATGAATGAAATTTGTTAATCTTCACTGACACTTGATCCTAGATGTTGAACTAACGCTGTTGCACCTGAACTTTTTCTTTATTGTAATTACTTCTCATGTTATTATTTCATGTAATAAATTGGAAGAAAATTTCAACAGGTATTAAATTATTCAAGCTGATTTATGGATGCTGAGTGAATATGACATTCATCTTGTGCATTCTTCAAAAGCACAATTCAGTGGATGTTCAGGGCTGAATTCAAGGTCTGCAGCAATAGAAAACTGTAGTAAGAGGATGTATTTCTTTAATCTCAAAGGAATGACATTTAAAGTCTCTACCATTTAGTAATAAAGATAAAATTTGCCTTTGTGTTTTTTATCTACACTTAATTTAAGCAAATACTTTGACTGAAAATTTAATACATTTTCAAGTTGCACATCAAAAAAAATTGCATGCCATTGGTAGAATTAGAAGGGCTCAGATTACAGGATAGAATTCAGTTCTATTTGAAGGAACAAACACTTTAAAGGAAGATTTGCACTTTATTTTCCATCTTTTCTATTTGCTCAATGTTATTTTTCTGTCATGGATTTTAAGTCCAGAAGGGACATTTAGACCATCTGGTTTGAGCTCCTGTATATTTTAAGAAGTTACATTTCCTTTGGCTGTTCCTGTATTGGGCCCAGTGATTTGTCTTTGGGTTTAAATGCATGTTATCTAATGGTATCCACTGGTTTGAGGATAGTGGGAAATGGGAATCTACCATTTCTCTGGAAATAGAGTCAACTGCTAATTAGCCTCACACCTTAAAGGTTCTTTTTCTGTTTCTTATTGGAATGCTTTGTTTCAGCAGCCTTTCTGTACTACTTCCTTCCTATTGTTTTTTCCATTCACAAATATTGCTCCTGCCACATAGAGAGTTCTAGAGAGCTTGTGCTGATTGCTAGGTGTTATCTCCCCTCTGTCCTTTGCAACTAATAGCAGTCAATAAAAATACAGTCTGTTTTCTTTTTGGAATAGGATTTGGTCATATAGGCTTGGATTTCTTGAAATAGATGGGTCATGACCAATATTAATTCTGTTCGTGCCAGAAAAAGCTTGGATGCAGCTCATCTTTTCTGTTACATTTTTGCAGTAGAGACTAATGCTGAACTTGAGAGTGACTCAGCAAAAAGCTATGTGCTTATCTACACAGTCTACAGAAGAGACAGGCATCTCCAGGAAAATCTCACAATCTTTCACCTGGTCATAATAATTTCTTAATTCCTCACATCTTTTAATGCATGTGGATTTGGATCCTCAGTGCAGCTTTGGTGTCTCCATTGTGCCCACCTAAGCAGTGGTTTTCAGGTGAGAGATGTGTGGCTGCAAAAGGACCATGCAATAAGTTTTGTGGCATCTTCAGCCAATTGTACTGTTTTTCTTTTTTTTTTTTCAAATAAATAAATGACTGCTTTGTTTTGTTTAGTTGATGCAAAATCTGTCATATTTTGAGTTGAATTTACTCTGTTTAAAGCACACATTGAAGCCAGACCTTTAGGGCTATTCACAGAAATAGCATGTTCAACAAATCAGCTTTTGCAGCACCAAAATACTGAACATCAGTGACAACAGCCAGAGATGGATTAAAATACATGCATCTTTATTTACAAGTCTAAATCAAATATGCATCTGCAAACTTTTATATAATATCTATCCAAATGTCTACCTAGTAAGCAGGCTTCTCTGAATACAAGAAATAATTCACTAGCATTGGAGTATGGAATAATGTAAGCACTTACTTGCCAGTTATAAATTTACATTTATTTCCTTGGTTTTATTATTATGTTGTGATAATGTTTCAATGACATCCTTCTTTTGTCTCCCCTTTCCTATTTTGTCCTTTTACTCATACCATTATAATATATTGTAATCTACAAGATAAATTCTGGGAAAATTAGTTCTTTGGTTGATGTCCATGTTTTTTTTTTTACCCTCACGTTCTACAGCATCCCAACATATTTACAGAATCTATATCAATATATTGTGGATTCCAGTCCCACGCTGTTCTTGCCTGTGCAGCTATCCAATAAAAATGCCTTCCACAGCTGTCAGGATGGAAGTTTGCAGGAAACCAGCCATTGCATCCCACTTGGAGCACTGTTTGTGCTCTGCTCCCTCTGAGCCTGGCGGGCCAAAGTGAACAGTGGGAGCTGTTGATCGATGGATAATATTCAGTTCCAAGCTTCCATAGCACCTTATTCTGAGGCTGACTCATTCACCAGCCTGTGTTCTATGCCATGAGAAGTCTGGAAAAAAAAAACCCTGGTACTTTGGCATTCAGAAGATTTAATAAGACTGTGTGTGTTGAATTATTTTAATCTGTTGTGTAAAGAGCAGTGGGTCTGGAGTTAAAAGTATGTGACACAATGTCTTTAAAAAATAAAAGATACATGTGTCCAACAGTATATTGTCAAGATTTTAATGTGAGCTAACAAAATCATCCTTCAGTGCCAGGTACACTTTTAGGAGGGTAGTTAGCACATAGTGGTTTATTCAGTATTTCAAAGGGGGTGTGGTGTGGTGTGTGTGTGGTGTTTTGGTTTTTTGTTGGTTTTTTTTATCAGTTGGTCTTCACTTTAATAATTGTTAGTTGTATTACTAGTGTTCTTTAGGTAGTTGGAATGTATTTTATGAGTATAAACATATGTACAGAGCAGGTTTTTCTCTCAGCTCCTAGAAGCCTGTATTTACAGCCAAACTAACCAACCAAAGCAAACAAAAAAGCCTCAGCCTCTGATATTTCTTAAACTCTGTGTCACGGGGTTTGTAAAATAAAGCTCTGCTTAATGCAAGGTTGAGGAACACTGTGGATGTCCTACATTACTGTAAAGACTACAGGAATAGTCCCTTGTGTGGCTACCCAAGGATACTTGCCCTTGTATGTGTAGGACTGTCAAGTGAAAAAATTTTGTAGATATTTATTGTACTGAAAGGCCAAATTTTTTGCAGCCCTGTAAGTGGTCATCTACCTCAGTATGAGATGACCTCTTGGGTTTCCTTTCACTCCATCTTCCTTTAGAAAGGTTGCCACAATCAGGTTCATAGGTTTAAAAACACAATTCACAAAAATACCAGAAAAAGATGGTCCATCAGATACAAGTTCAAACATGAAGAATTAGATTGAAGAAGTATTAAACTGATGGAGTAGTTATCTTTTTATATAAATGTTGTGTTATCCTGGTTCATCAAATGCTTATTTGAGAAGGATACAAATTTAAAAATTAAGTACTTATCAGTGGAATAGATTCCTTGGTACTTGGAGTAACCCAAAATGTATTTTTTACTATTGTAAGCTATATATTAATTAAAAATCATAGTGCAACTACCTATTTCTAGAATGTAGTTATATAATTGCATATATTAAAATTATGTGAAAAATAGTATGATGTCCATCTTTTGGAGCCTAATTGACATAATTTTGATATTAATATTCATTGCATTAGTAGGAAATAATCTCTACATTTCCTTAGCACATATAGTAAGAGTGATGTTTCTTTTCTCAAACAGTCATGTGGTCTTAGTGAAACTGCTTTATTAGCACTTATACCTTTACTTACTTTATTAGTAAAGTCCAATTCATTTCATTAAGGCAATAGGACTTTTTCAATGCTGTATTTTCTGCATAACCATGAGACTTGGGGAGGAAGGGTGAGCATCTTCACTCGCAGAGATTTTGATCTTTCTAGCTCTGCAAGCTAAACCAGATCTCAGTGCAACTTTGGTGGGTATCCACAAGGACACACAATTCTGTTAATTTTAAAATTCTTCTGCTTTAAATCTGCGTCCTCTCGCACTTCGTCTGTGTAAATAAAGCTCCTCGTGCAAGCCAGCCAGGAAAACATATGATACCATTTGCGATTGCAGAATGCGGCATGCTGTTCTTCTGTAATTATAATGGCCTGAGCAGTGAGGGGTTGGTTAGCCTTCCTCAACAATCATTAATCTAGCCAGTCTTAGGTACAGTGGCCCATCTTGGAGAACAGCAGTCCTTGGCACGGGGCACCTCGGGCGCGAGTTGGCCGTGAGCGAGAGATGGCCGTGTTTGTTACATGCTGCTGCTCGCCGCTCCCCCAGGAGTCTGGGAGGAGGCTGCTGCTGCCTCTTGATTGCTGCTTGCCCTCTCCCTCACTCTCTCACTTGTCCCTTTATTTCTCCTTGTTGTGAAAGTTTCTTTCTGTGTGACTGGGAGTCTGTTTAGCAGACCATATTGCAAGTGAAGGTGCATCGTTTGTTGCCTGATTTTGGCAATGCTGGGCAGTCAGCTGGGATGTAATTAAGACTCTGAGAACAGGCTGTCTTCTCCACAGGAAGGGCATGTTAGATGTTGCTGGGATTTGGGGCTGTCAGTTTGGCCAAGGCTGGAAACTGAGAGCTAGGGACAGTGATCTTTTCTTTCATTTATAATCCCTTTATGTACAGTGTATGCACTTGGCAAAGTTTACATATAACCTAGTGGCTGGAGCTTGCAAGCCAGTGCGGCTGAATTAGCATATGTTACATGTATATTTTAGTAATATTTTAAAGCAAGTGCAAATTTCCAAAGTGAATTATGCATGTATGACAGAAATAGGGTTGTGTTGCATTGGGTGTCAAATCCCACAACTTTTTGTCAAGACCATGGATTTTACATTAAAAAGGCAGAGAGACTAAACGAGGTAAAACAGTTTTAATTTTTAACAGTTTGGTCCAGCCCAAAGAACTGCTCTTTGACAGTTATAACTGACATTTGAATAATTGGATTAATTCAGAAAGGGGCAAATCCTGTATTGATGGCTGTGCTTGTTCTATATGTTTTTTAACTTGGGAAAGGAGCTGAATGGTTTAATTATTTAAAGGACACTTCTTGCAATATAAAATACTGCTATTTTGATACTTTGGTCTAAAATCAAGGAGGAAAAAATATTTGCATTATTTCATTCTTTACATATAAAAGCTTAAGGAAAAAAAAAAAAAAAACTTACTGCTTTGTAGCTTTTAAGCCAATGTAAAAAAAAATGGGAGAGGCAGAAATTACCATTTGTGCCCCAAAGCACCAGAAATGGAGATGAGCTTGATTTAGTCAAGTAGATTCCAATCTTTTTTTGGGAAAGTGTAAACCCTCAGTAATAATCACATTATGCTGCTATTGCAGGATATTCAATCAACATCATTGCAAAAAGGACAACTTCCAGTTTCCTTAAGCTAATAGGAGATTTCTTCTTTTATCCAGACTTCTTTTTTTGTTTGCTCTTTGTTTCTTTTGTTTGTTTTTGTTTTGTTTTTGTTTAATGAGAAATTTAAAATGTATAAAAGTAAATGGTTTTACTGTGCTGAAAACCAAGGGTAGAAAGGCTAAATATTGTCAGGACAGTTCAGAACACCAGTTTGGTTCTGGCTGTTTACCCAGCAGGACATAAAGAGTATTAACGCTCAAGGAGAAAATCTGGATTCACAGCTTACGAAATTAACACCCTGTAAATGAAGTATGAAACATGCCTATGAAATGTCACATGCATATATGGATGCATGTATGATTTTAGGCAGAAGTGCTTTTTTAAAGGATTGTGCGGTCTGCTTTGGTTTTGTTAGTTTATGTTGCAAAAAAAAGCAACACCTTTCCTAAACATTCCTAGCTTCCAGGCTGCATTTATATGTCATACTATCTTAAATTCTGCTAACATATATCTGTTTTCCAAAATGTTTGTTTCAAAATATTTATGTATAAATAATCGAGTGAAACTTGAAAATGTGTGAGTGAATTCTAAATTTTTATTCTTAGATGGCAAGGAAGTATTATTTAAAGTGAATGTTGTTTAAAGTGAATTTTGTAAATTGGCATCCTTAGGAGTTTCTGTAAAGTCCTCAAGTGTTTTATCATTTGCTTCACAAACAAGACAGTTCAGCCTTCCTGTATCCAGACTATCATTCCTTTGGGAATACTCAAAGCCTTTTAAAATTATAGGGGTTTTGGTGTTGGTTTTGTTTTGGGTTGTTGGTGGTTTTGTTTTTTTTTTTCCGGGGCAGTCTAAGGAAGTCCCAGGAGTGAAGTTGCCATCTGTCCTCTATATTAAAAGAATCTTCTATATTATATACCTGATGTTCTTGTCCCAGAGATAAATGTTGATAATTAAAAGAACAGCATTTGTCCTTTGTTCTGCATTCAAAATTCATTCTTACAGTTATAAAACTTATGAACAATTTACAGGTTCTTTAAGCTCTTATTTTCTAGTCTCTGCCCTTTTTTTCTCATTAGAGAGTTTTGATAAGTACTTTTGGCAGGTAAATTGAATCATTTATCAATCTAAGTATGTGCATGTATGATTTAAGGAAGGCTTCAGCAACGTTGAATACAGTTGAGTGTAGATAAATTATTGTTACAGATAACTCTGTCTTGTGGTATAGAGGAGGGAAAGCCATGGCTTGAGAATGAGAGATTTACATAAGCCAGACATGAATTTTGGGACTGTTTCCTCCATATAAATTGCAAGTTAGAAACTCCACCTCCTCCTTCAGGAAAGGAACCTTCTTCATTGTATGAGCTTCCTTCCCCAGCACACATTTGCCCAGGAACAATTCTGCATCTTTACACTTCAGCTGTAGCTCATTAGTGTCTGTAGTTACTCCCAGCAGTCCCTCCTTTCAGAGCATCCTGGTGCAGGCATGGCCTGAATACCAAGTACTTCTATTCTGAATATCACACTCATGCAAGTCAAGATTAATAATTTTTAAGTAGCATCCTTGTTTGTTGTTTTAATATTCTCTCCATTTGTGGCTTTAAGACAATAATGTAAAGAATATGTCTATCAATAAGGAGAGTGGGGGAAGAAGAATGCTGTGAAGTTTCTGTAATAATCTGTTGTGCTGCTCTCTTTCCTCTATGGTGAGCAACACCAAGCCAGGTCAGACCAAAAGCCTTTCTAGCTCAGTGCCACACAGTGAGGGACAATAGCAACAGCAAAAGAAAAGAAAAAAAAAAAAAGAAAGAAGGGAATAAGTGATTTTCTCTCTAGACATCGACCTAACCCTGATAATTTGTGGCCAACAGAATTTCTGATGCAAAGGTCATATCTCTGGTCCTGCATAGATACTTGTTCTCAGTGAATTTATGCAGTAGTTTTTAATTTATGTGGACTTTTAACAGCCTTGCTATTCTTTTCTGAGCTGTGGCTCTACATACTAAAGATTATAACCACAGCCCACCCCCTCCTTCCCCCTCAGAGACTCAAAATAAACCACCAGAACCAAAAATTCCACAAAAACCAAAAATCCCCCCAAACCAAAAGTTCTATCTTCTTTTAATAGCTTGTTGCTTTTTAAGAAGGGTAAAAACTTAATTCCCTAGGTAGAGTTTGGGATTGGATTGGATTGGATTGGATTGGATTGTGATTTTTGTTCATTCGTGAATTTAATTAATTTTTCATACAGAGTCCACCATGCATCAGTCTTTTTTTGTCTTTCTTAGTTGCATTGTATCTGCTTTGAGGTAGGGACCAAAACTAGTTCTTCATGCTTTGCCACCTAATCATATCCACACTGTACCGTATTCATATAAATCAGTTCATTTTTCCTCCTAGTTTGAATTTGTTTTTTACTTGTCATTTGTCTAAAAGTGCCTGTGTATTTTTTTGTGGAGTGAAATGTCAGACACAGAATAAATAATTGTTGTTTTTATAACACAGTACAAGTCTAGTATCCCCCATTCAGATCTCAAATTGTGTTATTAAGCATACAAGGTGGAACTGCAGTCAGATCAGAGTTTATTTACCTGTCTTAGGTAAAAGAATGAAGACATTTATGTTCTCTTTGCTAGGCCAATGTATGCTGCATGCAGATCCAGCTATTCCAGCTTTTACCTGTTCGTTCCCGTAGAGGATTCCTGCTCAGCAATTTTGGGTGCAGTGAATTTCCTGCTGATGATACGTATACAGGACACATGTATTTTATGTAGAGATAAATGGCTTAATTCAGCCTTTGTTCTTCAGTTCCTTAAGAGTTACTTGTTCAATTTCTGATATCAAGTTTTGATTTAGTATATGTGAGGTGGCAGTGCCTAATTGATGAATGACCTTCCAGAGCACATACAGGATTGTCTCTTGTTAAATTCATTCCTCGCAGATTTTCTTTTAGACAGTATGCATCTCTGTGATGCTGTAATCTGTATGATTATTGAAAACTTAATTAAAAAAAAAACAAAAACTGTTCCCCAACAGTTTCTAATATACCAGATTTTGTTACCTTAACGTTTTTCTTTCATTAATATTGATTAAACTGTAAAGGGTTTCATTGCTGTTAATGGGGGGCATATTTTAAATTTTAGATCATTAACATTTAAATAGATTTTAATTGTTACATTTAACAAATTTATGCAGGTAAAGATTCAATTTCTTCAATTAATTTACATTTACACGTTCAGAGATCTTTCAGTAGGGCTATTCTCATAAAACTTTAAGGGTCCCTGAAGGATCTCTCTATACTTATATTCTTTTCATTTTATCCCTGCTACTCTCTCCATATTATGTCTTTGAAATTACTAGGCTTATTTCCATGTGCTACTTAATAAAATAACATTTCTTTTAGCCTTTTAGGGGGAGTTTTGTTTCAACAGATTTATATATAAAGAATCAAGTAAAATTTATGTACGTGAGTGAATTCTAAATTTTACAAGTTTTGGATTTGACCATCTTCTCCATTATGCCATACATGGGGAAAGAAGAAGTACCTGCTTGTTTGATGTAACATGCAAATCAGAAGAAAGAATTCCTGGGACTCCTTTTCCATCCCCACAGGTTCCAGAAATCCAAATGAAAATAGGTAAACTTAGTTTGGTACTTTATCTCATACAATAGAGGAAAATTTAGACAGATGGTATTAGGTTGTCCTTGACCTGGGTCTGGCATTTCTCTGGAAGCAAATTATCCTGAGTGTAGCCACTTCCTACACAGGATAGAAGTGTATAGGGTAAGTTTCTATCAGTTTGGTAAAAAGTCTCATGTTTTATTTTATCAAACTAAGTGACTTGCATGATATCAAAATAAAACATACTGTAGAGCAAGGACAGGAAAGAGAGGTGGTGAACATCTTATGTCTTATGAACAAGAGTACAAGTTATCCCTTGCAATATTAAATTTCACCAAGAAGGGAGACAAATTTCTTCATTTTCTTAGAAACAGCCAGATCAGCTCATAATTGCATAAGTATGGTCCCAAATAAATTACTAGTGAAGATTAATGCAACATATTTTATTTTTCTAAATGTTATTGTGTGTCTTGAAGTAATTTTCTGAATTACAACCCAACATGGAAAAACAGAGACTGAAGGGATTGTAGAAGATGGATCAGTCATTTGAAGTTTTTACGTTGATAAGAAATTTGCAGAGTTGTCAGGGGCACGATGTGAGTTTGACAGTGGGGTCAAATCAATATTCAGCCAAGTGTTTATTATGTTGGAAAGCAAAAGTTGAATACATTCCATGTGAAGGAGCTGGTCACTTGAGGAGATCAGTGGACCAAGAATGGGACAGGGGAGGACAAGGACCTGCTGGATGAAAATATCAAACTGTGGAAGAGAATATCAAATTAATATCAAATTAATCTTAAATGCTCAGACACAAACATATTTTTAGGATTTTGGGTCCAGCAAGATTAAGGGCAATAAAGGGGAATAAAGGTGCATGGAAATAGTAAAGGCTTTAAAAATTTTCAAGGCAATTATTACACTGTTTTGTGGAAGTGATTTCTGTGGAGAAATGATAGTCCAAGCAGAAGTGATCAGAAAGGAAGCTGATAGAAGCTTGACACAAAGGTAGTAAAGGGATATTCAGTGTGTATAAGAGAAATAAAAATGGAAGTAAACATTGAAAAGGAAATTGGGACCTAAAATACCCTTTTTTTACTCATGATAAAACTTAATGTTTTGGTGAGGATTTTGCTGATAAGGAGTGAAAAGGTGACTGAAAGAAAATAGAAATTGAGAGAGAAAAGGGAGAAGGAAAAGACTTGAACATCATAGGAAAGTTCATAGAATTTTTAGTTGACATAATGAACAAAAGCATATACATATCTTGAGGGTACCTTGTCTTGTGTTATGAAAAGCAGCTTGTGTCAGGGGTGGAGTATTTATCCTGGTTGCTATTTATCCTGTCAGACAATATTGATTTTAATTGCATAGGAGGTACTAGAGAAAAAACACAGCAGCTCCACTGTGCTGACACTTACTGATGCAAAGTTACCAGACTTCTATGAAGAACTGTTGGCTTCAGTTCTGGCAGCATTCAGAAATGTAATTATTGTTTATAAGATGCAGAAACTCACTTTAAAGTGTGAAACTCACTTGGAAACTGAAAAAGAATTTAAAATAACTCTTCACTGGGTCAGTTTCTTCACTTTCTGATAATCAGAGTTCTACATGGCCCCCTCCAAAAAAAGAAGTTGCAGAACTATATATTCTTAGAGGAAATAGAGCTAAGTTGGAAAGTGATGTAAATTATCTCACAGCATAAATACAATTCAAAACAAAGAATATTTCTCTCCCAGAGACAAGAATATAAAAATGTTTTTTCTTCAGCCTTTTGCTAAAGAATTTGCTTTTTCATATTTATGATTCTACATCTGTCCATTACCAAATGCAGACATGATTTTACACATTTAAGACAGGAGAGGACAATCTGATTTCCAAGAAGGAAAGTCTTTCATATTAAAGCATCATGTTAGTATTGGGCTTCAGCTAATGTGAAAGTAAGAATGTTTGCTGCTGAGGGACTGAGATATCCACATAAAATATCTATGAAGGAAATAAATATTTTAAAATGCAAGCACTAAAGTGGTATTGGCACTTCAAAATAGGGTCAGAGGCTGATTCCTCCTTTAGAAGTGTCAGTGTTCTAATGCTTCTGACTGTATACACTGAACCTTTCATGATAAAGTAACTACTGTTGATTTTTTTTCCAATGGAAAAAATACATAGTTCTTTTTCCAATTCAGATCACAAGTTTTCTATAAATAGTGATACAGGGCCTCATGTTATGTGAAAAGGGAAGTTTTTATAAAGCTGATTTATTCTATCCAGACTGCACAGAAGAGAACACCAGAATAACATCTGCCTGGGAAGTTAATTCATGTTTCTTTCAATGAAGATAATTTCTTAAAATGAGCAAAGAATAAGCTGTGCTTTTGAAAGATAAATGTGTCTTTTTCCAGATGATCTAGATCTCACACTGAAACGTGTAAAAATGTACTTCAGCCTCAGTGCACAAGAGAGGTACTTGGGAGCCAGGAATTTCTGCAGCATGCTGTCATCAGATCTGACTAGTCTTTGTTCTAGGTAGCATAAAGGATGCAGGAGGAGACCAAACCTTTGCTTCAAAAAACTGCTTGCACATAATGTTAGTGATGTTACTTGATCTATCTTTTTGAGACAGACTGATAATAAATAATAGGTCTTTCCAGTAGTCCTATTTCCTTCTGATGAACAACAGCAGCAGGGAATACTCAGATCTGCTTCCTGGCCATACATACTCCTCAAAATTGGTTTGTGCCTCAAAGCACATGTTTTGGTTTCACCTTTTGGTTTCAAGGTCACATTTTTGTGCAGAATCAAAATGTTTATTATTCATTAAATTATTGTCTGTAAATATTAAATTTCTGTTAATCATGTCTGGATGCAAGAAAGCAAAAGAAGAGTAGACTATTAAGAAAATAGGATGAATGAATACAGATTTTAAGGACCCTAAATGGGAATTTCACTTGGCTCCTGAGCTCAACACATACTGAGTACCTGTAATTAAATGCTGAGCAATCTGAACTTCTGTTGACCTTGGAACTGAAGTTGTTTCAAATCTGTCTCTTATCATTTTAACAACCCCCAAGTTTCTCTTACAAATTACATCTGGTTTTGGGTAAGTGGGAAGGTTGAATACCTTGAGTTTTTGCTTACCTTGTCCTGTGCTCAAACTGCTGGCAGATGAAACATGTTCAGCTCTGTTACTCCTTAGAGTTTGCTGGAGTTCAAGACTGAAATAACAGAGAGGATGAGAGTGGTTTAGCAGGGAGTGGCCACCTCAAGTCAGTCTGGTTAGATTGCTGCTGCTTGCAGTGTCAGCAGAGCAAGCTCACAGACAAAAGCACTTCCCAGGTGACATTTGGGTGTTTAGATGAGATGTTAGGAAGAGATTCTTCCCTCTAAGGTGGATGAGCCACTGGAACAGATTCCCAGACAAGCTGTGGCTGCCCCATCCCAGCTGGGGTGGAGATTTGAGCAACTGGGATAGTGGAAGGCTGCAGGGGGTTGGAAAAAGATGATCCTTAAGGTCACTTCCAACCCAAAGCATTCTATGATTTTATGATTTTATTGCTATTCTTAACTGTTTCTTTAATAGAAAAATAATTTGCTAGGGCAAAAAAAAAGGCCTGCTTTTGCACTTTCCTACCAAGCTCTGCTTATCAGTTTGTTGAACTTTCATTAGTCATATGCAGCCTAGCAAGTACATAGAAATGTAATGGGATACAAAGAACAGTCTCTAGAAAAGTGTGGATGTAAACACAAAACCTATATATAAGCTGGTTCATGGGAATAGTTATAAATTTCATAATCTTATTATCCACCTACACGAGTCTGTACAAGCACCTTGGATGGAAAAGCATGCAGATGCAGACTCTATAAAAGTGTGAACAAATAAGGTAATTAAAAGATAGGTTTTATTGCAGATAAAAATGTATGATTGCTTTTCCCCTCAAGTGGTACCCCAATAGAAGTCACAGCTTTTTGAATGCAATGCAAATATTTTAATAAAAACATTACCACTACCTTAAGTTCCTGAGAGTGACAGTAGGAATACAGAATGCTGTATTTGTATTTCCTTTTCCAGACTATCTCACATATGCTTAGATATCCCTTACCAATGCAAGTCACCCTTTTGTGTCCAGGCTTTGAAATTTTAGCCCTTTCTGGTAAATAAATTTGAATGAAAATTAGATTTATTTTCCCTTCATTAAATAATCAAGAAGACTTGATTCTAGTATTTCCACTGTACTCACCATATTATTATTATTATCATTAGTCACTCAGATTTATGTCTAGTAAATTTATGTTTGCATACATAGAAATTGAAGTAAATATGGTATCTATTCTGAAGGCTGCAATTCTCTGCTAAAAAATTTTAAAAAAGCACACTCAGGTTAAATGTTAGAATGTGATTTCTGAGTCCAGCCAGTTCAGATAGGTCTGCCTAAAACTACAATCAAGTTGAATGCATTGCATTGGTATTCTAATTTCCAATTTGGGATTTTGCTACATAAACTCTAGTAGAGTATGTCTAATCTTTATGAGACCCCAGGTCTCTGTATAAACTCCCTGAATTTTTCTTCATGTGTCTCTGCTAAACTGAGATGTGTCTTCTGGCTGAGTTGTAGAGACATTAAGTTACTGAGTAAATCAATACAGTGCCGTTATGTCACTGTATCTTTTTCAAAGACCAGCTCAAATTTTGTGTGCTGTAGCTTTGATCCCTTTCATTTAATTCTAAGAACACTTGTTATTATAGTAACTGTTGTTTGTATGTTATTTTAGCTTTTTACTTAAGTAGCTATTTAGCAATTTAAATGAAAATGTAATTGGGTTACATCTGTTTTACATGCATGTAATACCTCGCAGATGTAAACTTATATATTAAAACCATCTTTTCTTTTTGGCAAAAAGACAAAAAATAAAATTGTAGCAATCATGCAATACATCTTTTTTTTTTTTTTTTTTTTTTTAGTGGTGTACACAAGATGTATTCCAGTGTTTATGTTGTGATGGTAACAGTCCTTTCTATTTTTATGGGAGCTAACTGGTATAGCTGTACAAGGACAAGTACACTGTTATACTGGTGTAAATCCAAAGGAACTTCATTGAAGTTAGTTAAAATTCCTTACCAAACTTATCAGTTTCAATAACTAACTCTTTCCAGAGTCAAATTCCACTCAAGGGTCTCCACTGAAATGGGGAATCTTTGTGCGGCTACACAGTTATGAATGACACTGATATTTGGCTTCCAATAGCATTATTTTAAAGAAAGATGAACTTCTTGTTGACTGATCTTACAAAGTGCTGAGTGCCCTCAGCTATTGTTGATTTTGATAAGGTTGTTTTCTATACTATGGAAGGAGAGATAAGAGATATGGATTCAATTCCAGCTTTCTCTCTGTTTTTGTATAGGTACTTAGGGAAGGTACTTAATGTCTCTGTACTGTTGTAATCATAACACAGAATTCCTGCTGCCCTATTTGTCCTGTCCCTTTTTTTTTTCTTTTTTACTCTAGATTCTTCATAGCTGATTACTGTTCTTTGTTTTTGTGGTGTCTAGCACAATGTCAGAATTGTGAGTAGTACCTATTGGTACAGATGTAAGTCCCAAGTGAAATATAGGAATGAATTAGGGCACCTGGCAATTCTCTAAAATAACTGGGATCTTTAAAGACTTTGCAATTAATTTAAAATAGCTCTTTTGTCTATCAGTAGGCTAAAAATATTAAGTATTGTGTTTGTTCTGTAGCCTAGCATACAGCTTTTTCATAATGCAATGCCTTGCAGCCTGTGCTAGTAAGGGAAGACTTCTTACTCCTTTAGTTTCCCTTATATACGTAAGTTCAAAATAAACCATATATATTTTACTTGGAGCAAGGATGTATTTAGCAGACTTTTATTATTTCAATATAAGTTCCTGTTCAATAACTAACTCCTTTTAAAGAGTAATTCTGAAGGACACATAAGAAAACTGTTGCACATATTTCTTCTTACTTTTTACATGTGAACATTTAAGGCCCTGATTCTACAGCCATGAACATAAACATGTGAGACTCTATGGAGACAGAATCAGAATATAAATTTATATTTATTCCAGTTTCTCATTATGAAGTGCTTTTATACTAAATCTTGTTGCTCTGAAGTGTGAATTTGGCCCAAGTGAGGACTTAAAGATTGTCTCTGAAGAGTATTGAAGCAGGTAATTTCCAAATTACCAATGAAAAGCTGATAGGAAGCCACAGACAGTCAGTATGAAGATGTTGTTTCTCAGTTGTGCCTCGTAGCTCTGCTACAGTTTCTGTTTGCTACAAGGTTTGTATTTCAGGAGTGAGTAATGCATTTATTCTGAACAATCTGTAGCGATCCACTCAAAATAATATTCTCCAAACACTTAGTTTGTGTTCCTTTATTTGTTTGAATTAGCTAAGCCTGGGACTTCATGAGAAGTCCACAATCCAAGTCTTGGTTAAAAATTATTACAAAGTAGTTTTGTAACTACTGACAAATCAGATATTTCTGAGCATATAAAGTAAGCATCTGCTTTTAAAATACTTTTCCCACATACACATGTAACTCGTAAGTTTTGTTATTTCATGGAATTCATGTTTTGCATTTGTGTTAACTGAGCTGGCCCAGTTAATTTTGCTGCATAAGATACTCTAAATTTTCTCCATGAGTTTGCTAGAGAAATTGATGGATGCAGAAATCTTTACTTGCTACATGAAGACTTTAGTTAATTGGTTGTCTGTTATGCAGTTAAGAGTTGGACTCAAAGATCCTTGTGGGTGCCTTCCAACTCAGAATATTCTGTGATTATACATATGGTATGTATGTAGGATGGCAGTATTAACAGAAAAGAAACACAAAGAAGTTTTTAAAGTTTTGTCAGGTAAAGACTGGAAGCTGGGATGCTCCACATATTTCTTCTTCCTCTTTCTTTCTGCATGGAAACAATTTTTTCCCCTTCAGTGCCATTCTCCTTCTCTGTGGACTGGGCTGTGAAGCAGTTGCCCTTGAGTTGAGATAATGATTTATAGAAACAGATATATATAGATATATATATATATATATCTATATATATATATAGAGAGAGATGTATATATAAATATCTACCCAGGGAGATGTATATATACATTTTTAAAACCTCTTGAGTTTTAAGAATTTTTGTGGCCCAAAGCCATGCTCTCAGTAGTGTAGGAGCTGTCTCAGTTTGCAGACTGCTGGTGCCAAAGACCCTGAGCTGCTGCTGCTGGGGATAACTCTGCTCTCTGCACCTCTCATGGCATTTGCAGGCTGGGTAAACTCTGCAGAGAATGATTCAGTGTTAACTCACATGGTGACTGCCTGTATGATTTATGGAGATTTTCAGTAGGAACTTGGTATGTACAGTGGGTTCTTTCTGTTTCTGTCTCCTTCTGGACAGCCATACCTCCATTTATTCCATGTAAAAAGTAACTGCCTGTGCTTGGCAAGGAAAGCCATCTCAGAGATGTGATGGGGAGGCTTAGAGCCTCTAAGTACCTTGTCCTGGATCCACAGCTGGTCCAGCCAAGCTACTCAAGCATTCCCTCTTTTGGCAATGAGACAGGGCATGTCCCTAACCTGTCCTTTTATGCCAGTGTGATGTAGTGCTTATGGTAAATAAAAACCATTGTAGTTGTGAATTAATGGTAACTTTGTTTACTGACACCTGCCATTGACCAAGGTCTCTGATTATTAGAATTTTAAAAATAGTCTTAAAAAGATACTGATTTTAAGTTCAGTGTATTGAGTGGAGGGTGAGAACACAGTTACATGATTAATAACAATTATTAAAGCACTTGATGTGGCATGTAACATCTTTCCCTTTGTGCCGTGACAACTTCCTTTGCTAAAGAGGTAAATGAGTGTCTGTTAAACTGCCAGAGTGGGAAAAGAGCACTGAAACTTGGGCTCAGTATCAGATCATGTTTCACTAACAGAACAAGATTGATTTATTGTGTTACATCAGGGTTAGATGGACCTAGTACTGCTTCACCACATGCTATTTCATTCCCTTGTCTACTAAGTATGCAAGTACAAACAGCTTTAACACAATTCTTTACCTAGAAACAAGCCTGAGGCTTCATCCAAATACTTTTAACATATGAAAATTGAGCTGCTTTGAACTTGTATGTTTTTGATAACTGCTTGGTATGCTTCCTGGAGGATCACCTGTAGGCTTTTCTTTCCAAATCCTAATCCCTTTGATTAAGTGCCAGGACAGATAGCTCTCATTGAATAACTCCAGTCTCGTAATTCTTCCTTCATTCAGAGTTGAAAGGGAGCTGCTCAAGCTTCAATAGGTAAATCCTCAGATTTAGTTAAAGTAATTCAGACACTTAGAAACTGAAATTGTTTGGTTCTGAAACAGGGTTCAGATGGGCTACTGAACATTTACATACCACTTGCTGCCAGAAGCTGTAGGATGGAAAAAAAAACAAAACAAATTTTTTAGCAAGAAGGATTAAGAGTAGGCAAACTTTGAGAACGAGACATTAAAGACAACCTGGCATGGAAATTTAAAGCCAGAAATAGGAACAGAGTTACTTTGCTCAACTGCTCTTGTGGGTTTTTTCTGCAAGATCAGACTGTGGTGCTGGGCTAAACATTCCATTCCTTCCTTGGCCCTTCTTGTTAGAAACTACCAAAATAGGGAGCAAGCAGAGGAAAAACAATTCTTAGTCTTTTTATCTTTACAAGTATGCCTGCTGGGAACAAACCTGAGCCAGTTCAAGATTCTTCTATTTAAAAGTGTTTGTGGCAGACGAGTATGACGGGGAATTAAAACTAAACCTGTTAGCTGCTGATATCTGGGGGAAATAGAGCTATCTATTGCACATACAGTTTTGCACACACCAGTTTGCCTATGTGCATAATGAAGCAGTTCTCTGTGTGGAGGACTTGCTGCTCACCTAGGAAATGAGAATATTTCCACATAAATAATTTGCCTCAGTTAATTCTAGTACAGCCAGAAATGGAGCAGAACAATTAGAGAAACTACACTCAGTTTGTGTGATACCGATTTTCATAGCTCCTTCAGCCTGAAAATGTGTTATGTTTAGCAGAATGCAACATGCCAAAATAGGACATGAAACTGAGTGTTGTGGCATTGTCCTAAACTGCCCACTCTGAGAGCAAGGGATGAGGCTTCCGTGGCTATAATGAGTTTATAGTTAAACTTGAACAAAACCTGTGCACCTTGTTAGCAATAGGCTTTCAGTCAGACCTTTTGCCTCTTTGCCACCAGATTGTTCCAAAATATTCATTTGCAGTCATTTACTCTTGTAGGCAAAAAAAGGGATAAATTCTTATACTGCCTCCCTTTGTTGTTGTAGTGGCAGGCAACAGTGTTATTTTGTTGCTCTTTTAAGATGTGTGAGCCATTTGAAGATGTGGCTTTACCATAAAAACAAACTGGCACTGGAATTAAGAATAGGCCTTAAATACCACAAGATTTGATTAAAAATTAAGAAATGTGTAAAGAAAGCCAGCCCCACATCTGTGGTAGTTCTGACTGTTCAGATTGCTTTCTATAGTGACAGTAAAGTTCAACTTGATTTTTTTCTTTTAAGAATTCTGGGCTTTTTTTTCTAAACATATCCCACATATCAAGAGATTTGTCATTGAGTTGCAACTCAGCTGCATCAATACAGTTGAGTTTGGAAAAAGAATGGAATGGTATCCAGCTGCAACTAATAAGCAAAAGCAAGTAGGCAGGATGACAAAAATGAGCTAGAATTTATAAGGACACAAATGCTAATTTGTTTGATCTAGAAAATAATTACATACGGTAGAGGATTAGGATTTCAGTCTTTCCTGGGAGATCTTGCTGCAAGCAGCAGAGCAACACCCATGGTCTCAAATCAGTAAAAACTCAGCATTACATCCAGGCAAGTTCATCTACGTCTAATATCATGAGGTTTTTAAAGTTCTTAGGTGCAGCTTATTATTTTATTCCTTAACTAATTTAATAAATGAATCCAGTAGGTATTAGAATTGTTATTAAGGCAATGACAACTTGAGGGTTCTGGTTAATAAGATAAAAATAAAGTAGTTTGGTTAAATAAACTTTGAAGCAGAAAGCCTGAAGGCCTCTTGTTATTACCTCATTAACAAGAAATGCCATTAAGTTATTATTATCCTGTAATGGTTCTCCTTCTTATCACTCTTGCATTCTGATCAGTAGGCATATTTAATGAATTAGCAATAAATTTTAAGAAATTATATGTACCCAAGCAAGACTATAAACTAAAAATGGAAATAGAAAGATTTAACTTTTGAGCATACACTTTTGAAATGGGAAAAGATTCTGCATGTTCTTACAACAAAGCTTTGGAATGAAAGCAAAAGTTTATGGCACATTTTATTAGACCTGTAAATCTGAAAGCTTAGCTGTAGTTTTTAATTTTTATTTTGCCTCCATAACTATTTTTATACCCTCTTTATAGTTGACTGGTCCAAATAAGTTCTGCTAGAAGTCTATGCCCCATTAGTCTTCTATAATAAAATGTGAACCTGGCTAAAATAAAACATGGTGCTTTAAGAGCAATTAAGAACGGTCTTTTGTAGATAACTGCAATGTGAAATACAGCGTTTTTATTAATGGATTTGGGAAAAGCAGCTCAGTGATTTATAGCACTGAAAAGGGTTATTTTACATTTTTATTTCTTTTATTTTATGTCTCACTCTTCAGAAAACCTTTTAAGACTCCTGAAATAATCAAAATCTGTGTTTCTAATGTTTATCATGTTAATGTGAACCATGGTATCCATTTTATTTAGGTAGTGCTATGATGTCAGCTAAGATGATGTCCTTTTTTTGCTGTTACTTCATTCCAAAAAGTGTTGCTTTTGAAAGAAAATCTTGTTGAATGTTTTATAAGAGTGATAAAATGTAAAAGCTGTGCATTGTACTTGTAAAGGCAGGATTTGAAGGATACAGACCTAATCTACTGGGCATTGTCTGAGCACAAAGCATAGCATTTAATTAACAAATAGTTTCTTAAAAAGTATAAAAACATTTGACACGTGTCTTTGTTATTGTATACTTGTTTCTTCATGATTATTACATTCAGCTTCTAACAACTTAAAGTCTTCAAGATCAGAGTTTGATATGGCTGGAAATGGAATCACCACTGTTAAACATGGAGATGTTGTTCTTACGTTTGGCACATTTTGAAAATGTCTATTTAGATTTACATTGCACTAAATATGGTGTTTGCAAGCAAAAAGTGTAAATTTGCCATCCTTGTGCATGGAGGGAGAAGGACAAAGAAGAAGAAAGGTCTAAAATAAACATTGTCCTTTCTCATCTCCTGGGGGCCATAAAGGCTGTCGGTGTTCCATGGGCTGTGTGCTCTTTTGGAGCTGCTTTCCCAATGCCATGGAAGCTCCTTCTGGTCTCCTCCTGACAGAGCAGGGAGCTGGAGGGCTGCCACACTGTCCTTTACATCCACTCCATATCTCTGGGGACTGGCAAAGTCTTGAGGCGGCTCAATCTTGGTTACACAGAATTAGGAACATGTTTTCTAGACTTTGTACTTATGTATTGGTATCTCAGATAAGAAATTGCTTATTATATTATGGTGAATGTTTGAATAAAGGCAGGTTCTTTGGTCTATGAAACCTCTTTTTCCGCAGCAGAGCTGAATGTAGCTTTAAAAGCCATCAGCATAAGAGAGAAGGGCCACAGCAATATTCCTCACAGGGTGCCTGCTGGCATTTAGCACATGCAGGATCAAAATAAAATGTGCCTTGTGAAGAACAGAGTATACACTCCTTCAAGCTAAGTAAGTCTAAATTCTAACTTATGAAACTGAACTAAATTTCGTGTCTGATATCAACATTTTTAAAAAGCAATCAAAATCATATTAGCTAAACTTGTCTACAACTAAATATATATACAGTGTTTATGTACATATGTGTGCATATGTATGTGTAATTTTTACATATATATTTGGGGAGTGGGTATTTTAGTATAGAAGAGGCTCTTTATGCTTCTGAAGGGTAGTAGGGATATGATCACTGTCCTTACTGTGCTCTTTGTTTCACCTGCCTTAAGGAAGAGCAAGTTTTAAACCAAGTTTCTTCTACAGGAAGTTCTGCTTCCACAACTGTGAAAGTACATGATAAAAATCAGTAGCCTAATGCTTCTGCACTTACAGTAAAGCATAGTTGCAAATGAAGGAATTTATTTGATTTGTAAGCACATTCACAAATGTTTTGACAACCTTCTAGTTTACACAAATTGTGTGGTAGCAGTGACTTCTGGGGTTAAACCTCCTGGCCCAAAACCAAGGGTGGCCTTAACTGTCTTTAAATGCTTGGCCCAAAGTATTATTTGGTAGGGACAAATAGTAGCTGACATAGACTGTGCTAGTAATATCCTCTGTCTGCTGTAACAAGATCCTTCCCCAGCCAGTGCAGTGCCTATTTTTGGAGTGTGCTGGCTGGCAGTACAAAGTGGGCAGTTAGTCACCTTGAGTTCCACCCGCCTGACTTTCACTCCCCAGGGTCTCAGCTCCATGCTCACTGCTAGCTGCTGTTGGCACAGGCCTTGAGTCAGTCAAAAATCTGTTCATTCTTCAAGATAAGATCTGAAATAAATGTCCCTTTTGAAAATTTGTGTGGTTGCCATAGCCATAGGAATGTAGCCTTCATTTTAAATCAGCAGCACATCAGAGTCACTGTCTGTGTCTTTCAGAAAATGTTACATGGGGTTATCTGGAGACTCAGAGTCTAGAGAATGAGGAGGATGTGTATTTCCTTCGTTTAGCCTGCTCCAGAGAGGTAGCAAAGAAATGTTAGACTAAATCAAGAAGAATAAAAGAATCTGGTATGTAGATTCTCTTTAAAAGTGATAGAATTGTGCTTTAAGCTCATCTAGGACAGCTCTGAAATTTGCCACAGAAATTCAAATGGAGCTAAAGGGTGAAGGATCCTGGGAACAAAGACTGCATTGAGACTCAGCAATCCACCAGTGCAAATCCATTTGCCCCAAATCCACCTCCAGAACAGGCAAGGGAACACAGGGGTTGTTACACTGTACTGCATCATCTGAGGTAATTTGGTAATGAAGAACTCAGTTCTGTCTCTATCAAATCTGAATTTAACAGCATTAATGTAGATGATAGAGTGATCCCCACAAAATTCACACAGGGATGTAAAATTTGAGGAAAAACATTTACCTTGTCATCATACCACATGAGCATGAATGTGTTATGTTACTGGTTTACAAAGGTTATATGCTAGATATTTTTCTTTTCTGTGCATGGCTCTGAGTTGAAATGAATGATAATTATCATTTTGCTATAGCCATTTATAAGCATTAATTGTTGGTGAAAATGTATATTCATGTGATCTTTCTCTTACTGCAACTGTCAGCATGGTTGGGAGATCTGGAGTATAGTTTAATTATCGCTGGGGTTTTTTTCACATTAAAGCAATTAAAACAACTTGCAGAACAAGTGAAACAGTTAAATATGCTCATATAGGCTAGGAAGAATTCTTAAATACAAATAGTTCATGTTTGGAGACAGGAGTGGCTGTGGCTGAAGGGAGTGTGTGATGTATGGTTACTGCTCATCACACATGACCACTCTTTTATTTTTCTGTCTTTTCCTCTTTGCTAAGATAGTTATTAAATATTTTATATAAATGCAATAATTAGTCTTTTTTAACCTTTAGTATTTTAAAACACCTAACGCATTTTTGAAGGACAGCGTACAGTGGAAATACCATGGATTGCATTAAAAAGAATGGGTACTTTGGTGTCTTAGTAATAGTATTGACTTGAGAGTGAATAATAATGAGATTTAAGATGTATAAATCCATTCAGAGCCTTTGCTTGAGAATTCGTGCTGATGCAGTTCCCATGTTTTTTTGCCTCTCCCTATCTGCTGCTTAGCTTTTTACCTTCAAAACAGGCAGTAGGGATGAGATTAGCCTTGTGTTTTGATTTTCACTGGAATTTGACATTTTTTATTAATATTTCCATCATTTGAGTTTCCTAACATGAGGAAATTCAGGGCTACTTTGATTTCTGTGAGAGCATTGCTATTAACAGCAGCAGGGGCAGGGATTTAATTCAGGAGTTTTATAGAGATTTTGCTTGTAGCAGGTGCAGGGCTTCAAATACTGTCCAGAATCATAGAGGGTGTGTGTATCACATCTCAGAGCAAGTGACTAATAATCTTTTGGAAATCAGATGCATGCTAGAGATCAATTATGTAGAAATGGGTGTTGGGACTGTTCAAGTTGAGAATTCAGATTCTAGATACTTGGTTTCATTGTTATGCCTTCATGCACATACGTAGCCAAGACCAGCTAATTATTGTTTTTACGGCACATTTGATGAGGTGGCTGTTCACAAACTAGTCAACAAAAACTGTCATCACTACTTTGCCATTCTTGGCATTTTTTGTTGGCATTTAATATATTTTATATATTCTGATATATGTATTTATTATAGTATCCCAGAATTATTTTTTAACATAACAAGAGAAGGTAGAAGAGCATAGCAGAAATGATATTACTATGTAGACTCAGTAAATATATTTGTATATTCATTGGGTTCAGTTGTATTTTAAATTCTATTGCTGAGGTATTCTGTACTGAAAAACGTTTTTTTACTCCTTACGAACAAATAATAGATAAGTGAAGCTTAGTTTGATTTTGATTTATAAGACCAATCATTGATATTCATCATTGGTGCACAGTAAGACGTGCCTTCAGCTCCCTCCATGTACAACAGATCTCCAATTAACTCTGTGCTAATTTGCACATATGCAATAGCTTTATTTTCAGCCTACTGTGTTTCCACTCAAGTCTTTACCTACAACTGTTGCCTGTGGTGGGATGCTGTTTTCAGTATTTGCAAGTATAGAGTACTTGGGGAAAGCTTAATTATTAAAACAATTGTTCATAAAATAACTATACTTTTATATAGAAAAGTGAAAATACAGATTTTCCTGTCCATTTATGTGTTGAATAGAAGCACAAAAATATTTTTTAATCAATTTCTTTTAGGTCTTTGTGTTCTCTGCTAGGAAACCATTTTGCTTATTTATAATTCACAGAAGTTACCTTATGCTTGTGTGTGCCAGTGTGTGTGACACTCAGTTCTGCACTGCTTGTACTGAGACACCTGATGTTGTTTATGTTATCCTCCTAAATACCATAAGTGATATGAAATATGCACTAAGGACTTGCACAGAGAAAGAAATACTTCCTTAAAATTTAGTTTACACAGGTTTGGGATGAAACAACCCACAGAGCAGTTGCTGAGATCGCATACACAGACATTATGCTTTCTGTAATTTTTAATTGCTTTTTAAATTATAGACTAGAAGCTGTTTGATGTCTTGAAAAGGGCTGAGTCTTTCTGTGGTTCGTGCTCTGGTTTTGGGGCTCTGGCTGAAATTTCATAGTCCTTTCAGGAATTCCCTCAGTGAGTTTGGAGGAGTCTCTTCATGAAATGTGAGAAAGCACTAGTTAGCTAACTGTGCAGAGCAGCTTGTACAGACAGGAGAGTGGATGTCTCCAGCCTCCATGCATAAGGTATATTTAAAATCACATTTACTTACAAGCTGAATGGTATGTTTGCACTACACTAACATAGTAGGTTTAATGGATGCTGGAAACACCACCAATAATCAAAGGATTTTTAGTGAGATGTGTTAGTGCATTGAGGCTGGGTTAAGATACTCGAGTATGAGTGTTCTTTCAGCAGGAGATATTAAACTTGTGTTCCTTCATTTAAGGCCAAATGTCATATCAGCTTTCAGTAATGCTAGATCTTTTCTTTTTTTCCTTTCCTTTTTTTTTTTTTTCCTTGCCATGGAAGATAATGTTGTGATAGTATTTCAATGCTTTTATTCCCATAAATTGCATACTGAATGAAAATGTGTGAAGAGTATCAACTGTTTACTGTAAAGGTATATTTGCTCTGCTTACCTGAATCCACCTATTTCCCTTGCAAAATTTCTTTAAAAGTCTGTAAAATCATTTTGTGTATTGTCTGCATGGCATAGAGGGGAAAGAGAGGAATAAAAGAGCATTTCAGTTATATGATAAATAGAAATATTTATGTCCTTTTTGTAAAAAAAATCCTCTCTGTGTATTTCAGAGTATATTACTAGAGTGGCACACTGAGAGTTTTCCCACCTGAGGGTCAACTTAATCTTTGTGTTGTGTTGGACACTGCCTACACTGGCTCTGAAAGCTGGTTTTTCTTGAGAATGTAGTTGCCTTGGGTCAGATGGAAAGGGTACTAAGAATGCAGTAATGTTGGTAAAATGGAGTTCTTGGGAACACTGCATTATCCTTGCTTGTGAACTTTTAGTAGCTTGGTTTTCTATCAGAATAAACAAGAGTTGAATGATGACTAGGTCCTACTGGTTATGTGCAGAGTTTATCACTCAGCTGTTGCCATCAGAAGCCTTGTGTGAGCAGCTGGACCGCAGGGGACGTTCTCTAAATTGCGAGCTCTTCCCGATTTGCTGCCACAGAACGCTGACTGCAAGGCAGCCTTTGGCAGCTCGTGTTAAAACAGACCCAGTCCCTGTGTTAGGGCATCTATTAGAGATACATTTCCCTTCAAAATCAAATTAAGCTTTTTCTGGGCATCTGCTTTTTATCATCAGGATTTTTAAACTGCTAGCACTCGTTACCATGAACAAAGTTGTCTTATTGGAGGACTAAGTAGCTGCATATGGGTTTCCTATGCTTTGGACATGAATTTCCATGCTACATCGACATGCCTTTGAGGAGAGACATTGTGTTGAGCTGCTTGGGCTTGTGTTTGTATAATTACTGCAGATGTTTTGAAGAAATGAAATTTGCTTGCGACTGAAATTGTGAAGTTAAGGAGATTTCTTTGCCTCAGTTGTAAAATTTATTGTGAGAGCTACCTGCTAAAAGGGCTGAGCAGGATTGGCTGAGAAAGCTACAAGAAAGCATTTTTTTTGTTTGTCCTCTTCAGGTCCTGTTGAAAATGTACTAGAAAAAAATTATGTAGAGAAGTAAGGGTCTGTGTTGTTCTTAATAAATGTAAAGATAAGTTTAAGTATGTTATATAGAAGTTACAGTAAATAAAAAGAAAATTGGTGTAAGGAATTGAATAAACACTGACATTTATATTTGCATCATTCTGCTTTAAAATAAATATGTGAAAATCAACAGGAGGCTGTACAGTCATCTTAAGATCAATGAAGCCCAATAATGAAGCAGCACACTTGTTTACAGCTCAAGTGTTCAAGTCAGGTGGCTGAAGGAGTTAAACACCTGGAGCAAGGCTGCCAAACTGCTAAGCTGGCTTTTGGCAGCAGTGGCAGCGTGCAGAGAGAGTTTTCCCTTCATTATGGTTCACTGATTAATTCATTCAGTGCTGAGAAACCAATTGAGAGTTGAAAATTCAGGAAGGCTTCTTTTCCTATTCTAACCTTTGTATATATTGATATGTAAGAGGACTTGAGCTGCAGGTTTTAAATGCTTACTGGACGTGAAAGACAAAAATAAAAAAATAAGGATTTTTTAAAATAATATATACAGTGCAGTAAGTTTTATTTTGATTTAAAAATAATTATTCAAGAAATTATCATCTTGTACATTTTCAATTTTTGCTAAAGGTAGACCTAAATAATACTTTTATCACTTTTACTAAATATTTAAATAGTTAGTAATTATTTCCAAAGTAGTAAAATATATAAAATTGGTTAATTAAGTATGTATTCTGTAGAATTGACAAAATGCATTTCTATCAAGTATGGTAGTTATCATATTGAGTTATAAAACAATTTTTTTTTAATAGTTGCTAGTCAATTAGCAGTATTTTTGTAAGAAAACAACTGAAAGTTTTAATTAGCACTCCTTAGCTTCTTACAAATAATCCCTTCTTTTGGTGCTTTCATTTCTATTTGCTTTGTTGCTCCTCTAAAACTATTATTTCACAACAAAATATAAGGTTCATCTGTCAGATCTTGAGCATTTACAGATATCAATAATTGGTTTATGAAAGTATCTCAGGTTTGGCTATTTGAAAATAAATACTTATTTAAAAACGCTAGAGGTCATATATGTTTTGATAAATTATATTTTTTAACCAGATCTTTTTTATTCTGCCTATACTGGTAAAGGCAAGGAAGAAGTCTCACGTATGTTCTCAAGTTCAATTTAGGCCCACTGCCAAATTTGTTGAATATGTTTGAGAAATTTGGGATAAACTTTTGGATAAACAGATGGACTTACAGAGAATTGAATTACAGGAAATACTCAGTTTGCAGTTGCAATTTTAGTTATTCCTCACCTTTTGATTCGGGAAGTTAGACAAAAGTTAGAATGCTTTTGATGTAATATCGACTTTTGGCTGTGATCTTTTAGTTACATAAACAAAGAGCAGTGTTCACAGGAATGTATCAAGTATTGGTTGATTAAGATTTCAAAGGTTTTTGTAGGTTTTTTTTAAGAGAGGATTGCAGTTGTAGATAAATATTTTCTAGCTTATTAAGCTCTATTTCATCCCTCTATAATTTCAAGTTTCATAACCTTTCCCTCTTATTTCAAGAGATATTTTGTATATGAAAAGATCATGTCAAAACTTAGCTCTACCCTTCATCAGGCTTTTTAAAATCTGAGTTAGAATTCTGTTTTTAAGATAAACAGATTTGGATCAGAAAGATTTTCAACTAGCTAGTATTCATTTTGGCTGAGAGTTCAAGCAACATCTTTAATCATATTTTTGTTGATTATTTATTAGTTTCTGTGGGAAATCAAAGGACAGACAACCTAAAATATGTCTTCCGTAAGATACATCATGAATCAGAAGCTGTAGCAAAGAATTTCTAGGATGTGCCTTTCATGTACTTATATGAACTGATTGAGAGATAAAATATACATCTTTAGTGTGTGTATAACATGCAGATGAAGGCTGACCCAAAAATGGAAGGCACCAGTATCTGGCTGGAGTAGGATTTTTATTTCATTACCAGAGTAAGAAAATCCATTGTGGGAGAAAGAAAACAGTATTTCTGTTCTGTTCCTTGGCATCAGGGACAGTGGTTATCACTAATTCAAAATATCAAAGAAAATTGGCATAAAAGTGCACATTTAGAAGACATTGGCTACCTTTGGAAATCTTGCAAAATGTGTGTTTCCATAATTGGTATGTACTTGTATGGGGTAGTAATAAAATCTGATATCATCCCAATATATCTATGAGACCCCCATCAAGTTTTAGCAGTCACTGTTATGTATTTTTGAATTATGATAGTCGAAGACTAACCTTAGTACTGACACTAATGAGGAGACAACAGTCTCTTCTCGGAAAATAAATGCTCTGTGCATTTTATTGCACTCATCAGTGTAGAAAAAATATCAGTTAATTGAAAATGTGATTATGTAAAACTAATTCTGCATTTTGAATCTACTGCTGAAAAAAATATCATTCTAAGATTTTTACAACTTTAGTAACCCACATTTCATTCGGGAAGCTCCGTGGCCAGGGAGAAAGAAGCACAGTTGTTTAACAGAATGAGTGGGAAGCATTTAGGTCATTTCTAGCTGCCAGTTCATGTCTCTGAGCTTTTCTAGCTTCTTCAGCTTGCAGGGGATTTGTCTCTTTCCTGTTCCCTTCCCCAGTCTTTCTTGGTGAATATTTCTAGGTTTCCTACTTCTCTAGTATAAGGGTACCTTTCATCAGTGATGTATAGTTTTGCTGTAATAGTTTGTTGATAAAAACTGAGCAGACAGAATGCCCATCATCAAATGCTCCACCAGGATGCTGCTGGCTGCTGAGAGAGGGATTAAAACATTGAAAAAGTGGTGCACGCCCTTAGCAAAAATACTAGAGAAAAACTAAATGGTGAGCAGATTCATGGCAGCTTTGTGGTGGAATTTGGATTTGCTTCCAAAATGTATTGAGTGTTTAATAAAAATAATTTAAGTATGGAATTTTATCATTAAAGCCAATTATTTTTCTCATCTTTGTTTCCAGTGTGAGTAGCAAATACATTTTTCTTTGTATATTTTCTCTGTGTATTCTAGTTCGGCAGTAGAAATAATTCTATTTTTTTTCCCCGCCAACACAGGATAATAAAAATCAAAAGACAAATATAATTGTTTTATAAAATAAATAATATAGCATGTTCTTCATTTTTTATTGGAAAGCAATCAAATATCTAGTTACAAGATTATTTTTCTTCTGTAAAATAAATTGCATTTTTTTTTCGAAAAGTTCTTTCTTATGGGGGGAATTTAGTTTAAATTTTTGGCTTTTCATTGTGAAGGTTTCCAAAGGACAGAGTCTGCTGGAGTATTAAAACAGAGGTTTAGTGCTGTATTTGGAATTAGGTGGTGTTTGGCAGTCTGAATATCAGTGCTGCCAAATATAATATGATTCAAACACCACTAATAGTTTCTACTTAGCCATATGTGCGATTTTGTAAATATCTATGGAAATTGTGCAATACTCATTTTTTTGGGATGATCTATACAGGCAAACACAAACTGTGTCCTCATTCTGCATCCTCAGACAAGATCTCCAAAAAAGAGAAAGTAGGAGCCACTAGCCAAAATACAGCACAGCTTTTATTTTGAGGGCTTGTGTCATCTTCAGTGTAGAAGTTCTATCTATCCAAAAATAAATTTATTACCTTATCTTCATTTTCATCCAATGAGCCAAGCCCTTGAAGAAAGCCTCAACTCTTAATTAGAGAATTAAATAAGAATAATTAAAGAATAAATTAGGTACAGCCCCATGTTTGCATGCCTTTGTCGGGAAGGTGAGAGAAGCTCCTGCAGTTTGTTTCACTTGCATCTTAAAATGAAAGCAAAGCCTGCTGTGTTTTCCCCTGCTCTTTTCATAAATACTTCTTTTTTTTCTTTATTGAAGTGATTTAAGGACACTTGGGACTAAGAATTTTTTTTTTTTTAATAGTCATTTTTAGTTTCTAGATGTATTGGTGAAGAAACAAAGATTACCTTGTTCATAAGGGAATTGGTGCCCCAGGTTAATGTCCAGGTGTTCTTTCAACTGATGGCTGAGACTAATTTCTTCCTGGCCCTCTGGTAACCAGCTGAAGCAGAACCCAGCTGGTATATCTTCACTCTTGCATACCAACATCTTTCACTGATTCACAGATTTCCTTATATCCTCAGTACTTCCTCTACTGCTTAACAATCTTCGAACAGTAGTTTGAAGATAAATGCTGTTTTGCCTTGCAATGGCTGCATCTAAACCAAGGAATTAATTTTATTTTTTTAAATCATAGTCTCATAATAATGCTCCTAAGCTCCATTTGTCAAAAGGTCATAAATTTGAGAACCCATCAAAGGTTTGCTAAAGAAATGCTTAACACTGAATATTATCTGGTGTGAATCTTGTGAGTTTGGATGGCATTTCAGCAGGTAATGCTACAAAGAAGAGTTCCTAATATGTTTAAGTCAAGCATTTAGTCTCTTATTTTCTCACACATACACATGCACACCTATCTCCTGCCACCTGTCAAAGTTCACAATTTGAGTCAGATTTTGCCTGCTACACATGGACTATGTCAATCTAAAAATACACTGAGCAGCAGAGACATCTGATGTTCTTTCATTGCATTTTGAATTTTAGGGTGCATATATCATCTGCTTAGTTTTTAAACTTCCTTGTATTCACTATTTGGTATGTGCTTTGCTTGAATAAGGGAGGTAGTAATTGTCAGATGGGAGCAGGCAAGGGGACAACAAAAGGGATGCCATTGGTTTTAATTGCATCTTAGGAAAGAATATGCTTACCCTGGGGGTACATGGGAAGTGGAAGCTTCAGAGTTGGAGTTTCTTGTGGGAAAAGATGACAAACAAAGTGATCTTTGCAGGTGCTGTTGACCAGTGAAGTAGGAAGAAGGGCAGGTCTATCTGTGTGGTGGAAAATGCATGATAGGAGTGCACAGAATAGAGAGGAATAAATTTAACTTCATAGTGTAAACACCAGCTTGAGTAAATAAATCTGAAGACCATTGTCACAGCAGTCACGAGGGATTCAGTGAAGTAAAATAACTACAGAGCTTTCATATGAGCCAGGGTAAAACTTCACAGTTCTGAGTGCTGCTCAGCACTACTGTAGAGGTATTGGTGTGGTGTTACTTGGCTGTCTGTAATTGAATATACAGACTATGTGCATTTGAACATTTAGACCTAATTGAATTCAGAGTGAATTACATGTAACTGCACTGGTAGGAAGGAAGGACTGGAATTAAAATGTGGAAAGAGAAGGAAGTCCTTATTGACCAGAATGTCCATATAACACCATGTCCGCTTTCACTGTAGTCATTCAAGATTTTTCCATCCCTGACAGCACAAGTAACATTTAAATTTAAATATTGACAGCTGTAGAAGAGGGAAGGAGGAAGCTACTTATTATGGTTTGTGTAAAGGATTCTTGTTTGAACAGCTCTTTTGAGAGAACTTCTGAAATTATTTCATGTCGTCTGTAAAACCTAAAGTTCAGTTCAGTGAGTTATTTTAATTCTCTTGGGTCTGTGTACAGTGTCTTCTGGGGATTCTTCAGTTCCATAAGGATCTTCACAGCATAACTGCATGTTCTAATTATATAATCACACATTTGCACCACTTATGTCATTAAGTATAATTGTGCTTTCCATGTGAACATACAATGATAGAGAAAAATTACTTTTAGAAAAATGATACAACAGAATCTTAAAAAAAAAAAATTAAATATATGAGACATACTTTCCAAAATATAGTACATACTAGAAGCTAAAAACTCCCATGATGCACAAATATTTGCAAAATCTCAGTGTTTTCTTATGCAAGCACTTGTGAAAATTTTGCCTTAATTTGGGTGCACTTTTTGTTGTTAAACTCATCTAATGTCTGTGCTAAATAGATACAATGCTGGTTGTTGAGAACTGTAATTCTGGATGTAGGATGTAGTTAAACCTTTGTGTATGAATTCTACCATTCTATTTAGCTAGGTAAATATGATCTAAATAGCTTGATAGTTTTACAAGACTTGAGTTACAGAAAAACATGATGCAAGAGTTAGTGTGGCACAAGTCTGCAAGTGGTACTCTCCATTTTGTCCCTGGTGTGGTATTGTCAGTGGGAGCTGTTGTTCCACTGCAAATATTCAGCAATATTTTGAATGAGACAAAAGTTCTGTCTTTGAGGTATTGTGAAGATTCCTAGTATGTATTCTACAAGCACTCTGAGAAGAGCCTTGGTCCCAGTGGCCATGCAGATAGGTGCACTCAGACTCATTCCCCAGACTTTTTCATTTGGACCCTGATTTATCTTTTCCTAAAACTGTTGATTTGTGTTAAACAGCTGTTGCATTTTATTCAGACCTGGCTGGAGTTCAGCGATTTATCTGAAGTTGTGAAGGTAGTCTAAGACAACTCATCAAAGGCTCAGCAGAAACAGTTTCTTAATGGGAAGTAATTTTCCAATCACCATATAACAGAGCTGTAATAATACATTGGAGTATACTTTGATGTAGCTTAAGGCATACAGTTGCCTAATAAGAATGCCTAATTGTGTAGGTTCCATTGTACACAGCTGAGGAACAATTTTCAATAGCTTCTAAGGTATTATGAGTTACTTTGGACTGAAGTTTAAGTACAAGATTATATCATAGAATGAAAATGGAGACGTGCTGCATTAGCATAATTATATCTCTCCAGTTGTAAATGTTTATATAACAATACTGCAAAGACCAAATATAGTTATGTGCTTTTATTCCAGTTGGTCTAAACATTCAAGAAAAACTAGTTCTTCAGTGGGTCTAGGAACAGTTTACTTGTCAAGTTACAAATAAATTTTTAGAGAATTTAAGTTCAGCTTTCTAACATAGATTTTTTTTTTCTTATTCCTTCAAATCTTTCACTTTTTTTTTTATGATATCCTTTGAAATTTCTCGTACTTCTAAGAAAAAATTTTAAAAGTAAGCCACTTTTAAGTTAAAGCTTCTGTTGGAAAAGTATGTTTATAAAGCTCACCTGTACCTTTCTTTTAAAGAGAAGCCCAGAGAAGGGACATTGTCTGCTAGGTGTCTCTCTGAACATATGGGCTGAATTACTCAGCAAAGATTGGAACTACACTGTTTCAGATTGGTTACGGTGGTAAAAACTGCCTCGCACTGCTCTGCAGAAGAGGGATGGATAAAATGCTCTTTGAACAGTCAAGATTTTTAAAAATGTCAGTGCAGAGGGCTTGCATTTGTGTTTGGCTTTCTAGACCTGCCTCTTGACCTTCTAATTACTTGATTTGAAACAGCACTGAGGGTATAATAAAACTGGAGGTTGTCTCTCGTTTGCTTTATCATAAATTAAAGCTGTTAGTTTGGTGAGGTGAAAGTAAAGGCAGAGTGTTCATTACTGCTCAAGTGACGGCTTGTCAATAGCACTGCCTTTTAGTTTGTTCTAGTCAGCACTTGCTGTGCATTTTGTTGGACCACTGGGAAATAAATACAACAAGATTATACATTTGGAATACCACAAGAGTTCATGAAGGGAAAAACCAAAAAAAACCCCAACCAGATGATAAATTATACACTTGGTAGAAAGTGACATGCTATCTTGTGCTATTAACAACCAGAGATAATTGCAGTGAATTGTAATTGCAGTTTGCAACTTACAGTACAGTGTGTCCAACATCAATCTTAATAGTGAACAAAGCAATTTATATTAAAAGTTAATTCACTTGGTAAGTTTCGGCTGTATACAAGGGAGCTAACAGATGTAGCTTTTCAGAAAGTTCAAAGGCATTTGGAACATGGAGAGAAATGCTAATGTAGTAAGCCTCAGAGAAATATTGCATTACTACTTGTAATGAAAACAAATGTATGCCATTGTATCCCAGTTTGTGTTTATTTAATAAACGATGCAGTTTTGTACATTGAAGAAATTCTGTTTTTGAATGTAACAGAACTAGATTTTTACTCATAGATTACACAAGAATAGCAATTACATATGTATATAGCAAATGGGGGTCTAGATTTCCATGTATTTGATTCTATATTCAGTTTTAACTTAATCCTTCTATGAGTCAGTACTAAAAGGAGCATGTGTGTGTGTGTGTTTGCTTATACATGTATATTGCTGCAATTTTTTAATCTAGGCCTTTATTCTGGAATTGTTTAGTAGCGCCCTGAGTATTTTGCTAGGTTGCCTGGTCATAATTACCCCAGATTTTGAGCGATATCTTTAATTGGTTTTAATTAAAGCGAAACTTTATTTTGGGAGAGCCTAACACTCCTTCTCATGGAGATGATAATCTGGCATTCACTGACCATCCAGTGGTGCCCTCCTGTCTGGGAGAGCTTCGTGTACACACTGGCTTTGTTTTGTGGGCTGCAGCACTTCACATTTACTTTAACAAGCATTACCATTCTCTGAGTGTTGTGGTCAGCCCTCGGTGGTCATCAAATGACAGAGAATTCCCTGATCTGCAGAGTCATGTTCCAAACACACAGTGACTGCTGTGCCATGGGACTGGCAGTGCGTTGGTGGGTGACCATTGGTACAGTTTGAAAACTCAGGGTAAAAGTGCTGCCATTTTCGATAGTTAGTTGGCAAAGCATGAAAATCTCCAAATGGAGGCAAGTTATATTTGCCTAACTGAATAATTGCTATATTTTTTATAATGTGGAAAAGCATTGAGAGGGAAGAGCGTTGAGGAGGACCCTTTACTCACTGTCACAGATCCTCACCTCGTTCAGGGGGTTCGTCTAACAGAAGGAAGCATTGTTCCACATTTTGTGCCATTTTGCTCTCTCATAAACGTCTTGTCCTTATGAGAGAACAGACTTAGTTCGTGTATAAGTCTTGTCTAGGGTTTCACCCAGTGTCAACTGCCTTAGTTCTACTGAATTCAGTGGAACAAAGACATTTAACACTAACTAATAATTGATTCTCACAGGAGTTTAAGGAGTAGCTGAAAAGCTGGACTGAGGCTATTTTCCTTTTTCATGGCATTATTTTTGTTAGGTAGGTAGGAATGTGTAATTCAGAACTAACAATCTTGTTTAGATGGATAGCTTGGAGCTTTGCTTGTCTCTGCTCAAGAAAAACCAGAGCTGTACTAAATGTCTTATATTATGTATGTCTTATATATGTATCTTATATAGTCTCTTTTATACAATATACACATGTGCATTAGGCAGGGGTTTGATTTCAGTAAAGATTTAATATCCTATTAAAAACACAATCTTAAATTATTTGGTCATTAAAATTTAATGTGGAGGTTGACTAGTGGTATGTAGTAGCACACTTTTAAATTTGATTGTAAATACTTGGCTGGAAGTTTTAGAATTGTATAGAAAATAAGTACAACACCTTTGGTTTTTTGCTGGTAGTTAATTTTCTCCTGTATAACAACATATTGAATCTGACATAAATTGGCAGGAAAGTTAATTTGAGAAACAAAGCTTAGAATGTTACATATTATTTTCCATTTGTTTTAGCAGAAGTCATCTATAGATCTAAGGGATGTTTTGACAGCCAGTCATTCTGGATGTACATTATCAGTTCAAATTATTTTTGTTTACTTTTTCATAGGTAATAGTAGAATTGTTAAAAATACATGAAAATATATTTAATTTCATTTTATCGGGAGCAAGTTTCTGCATATGTGGATTACACCATATATTGTGATTCATTTTGCAGAAAAGGGCATGTGGTGCTGCCTCTGTGTGTGTATATACACACACACACACACATTTTATGTCATAATAGGAATTGAGTTCTTTCCCTTTGCATTGTGACTGTAGGTGTATATAGGTGTATATTCCATGTATTATTCTGCTAGCAGAATACCTATCCAGAAAAACATCAAACAAATTAATCCTAAAATATATGTCTAGTCCATAACCTGTGTTACACTGAAGAGTAGAGGCAAGTTGGACAGGGCAATGTGTGCATCACTGCTCCTGGCACTGGAACATCTGCCTGCCAGCATGGGCAGGTGGATAAGCACAGGAATTGTGCTGTAAGTTCAGAGCAAGGATCCATCAAACTTCTGCTCTGCCTCCAGGAGTGGCCATGTGCAGATATAGGGAATAAGAACAGGGCAGGTACAAATGGTATTTTTTTCAGGTTCTAGGTATGAATGAAGGGGTTCCTTATCCATGATGCCAAGGCCCCAGTGCTGTGTGGGAAGCTGTTCCAGGTGTGTGCTGCAGTTCCCTTGGAGTGCCCAGCTCTTGCACTGGGGCAGTGCTGGAGTCCTGCCTGCCAGGGACTTGCTTTCCCTCTCTGCAGGTAGCACGGGGATACAGCAGCAGTGCACAAGGCTGGGCAGCACAGGCTGGAATGGAGTAAGATTGCCTTGCAGGAAAAAAGAATTGGAAAACACAGGGAATCAAATTTCTGAAAAGCTCAGCAGTTAAGACCTTCTGTTTAGCAATCTGGTTAAAGGAGACAGGTTTTCACAGGAGTTCACGTTCCATGTATGTATTTACTCTCCTTGTATATATACATTCCATAAAAAGGTGTGCCTGTCTTCTTCCTCAGGCATTCTTTGAGAAATGTCAAAAGTCCAATTATAGAAATAGTCTGCTTGGAATCCTTCATTCACCTAGAAATTAACATAAATCATAACCTGGGAACAAACTTTATTCCTAGGTTTTATTGCCTCCCATCAGAACAGTTAAATGGCCAGACATCAAAATTACTGAGCTGTTAGAAACGCTTCACCCGGAACAGAATTTATTTGGTTTTTGCACATGCATATCTGTGGAAGGAAAATTCCTGAAAATTAGTCTTATGAGTCAGATGTGGCTTAATATTGCCCTTTCTTTATTTAAATGATGTCACTTTGCCCATTAATGAGAATGTTTAGCATTTATTTGTAGTATGTTTAGCACCTACTTCAGAGAAAAAGTTGCAAAGTGTTAAAAAAGAAATTTAGTGTGAGGAATTTATTAATAATGAAAATGAGCAACATGGGAAAAGCCTGAAAGATTCTACAATATAAGTAATGGAGCATGCCATGAAATACCTTTTAATATAATTGAAATTGAAATAATTTATAGAATTCCTGAAACAGAAAAATGTAAGCTGAAAATGTGTAGCTGAAGGATCTGCTATGATATTTTTATTTCTTCAAAACTGAAATATATTAGGGTTATGGAGAAGAACAGAAAGCAGAAGACATTGACTAGCAACTCCTTTTTAAGTATGAGGGTAGTAGAGCTAGATTAACTGATTTGCCAGTGGAGTTGCAAAAATAAAAGCAATAAATGGGATAGTTAAAAGTTCCCATTATTTCTTCACAAGATTCAAAGAAGTTGCATGCACGTAGGGAAATACTTGCACATTTTGGTAAAAACTCAGTACCTTCAATTATAATTTTATATTTGCATTCTGTGTTCACTGATACAAACATCATTATGTTAGTTCTTCTATATTACTTTTTGGCAGTAGATAACATCTTACTAAGAAGTAAATGATGTTACATTTCAGGAAATTGATGAACAGAGAACTCATTCAAAGTGACTTTGAAATATTGTGTTGTGTTACTTTATTTAACAACTTTTAATTATCCATTCAAACAGTCCAAGCAGTATCCTATTTGGATAGCGTGCCACATAATGGAAATGAAAAATGTGCACTACAAGAAACAAGATTACAGAGACTGTTCTCTGAAAGCAATTTGCTGAAAGCATTTAGGCCGTTCTTGCAAAATAAGAATGTGTTAAAAAAATTTTATATTCCTGTAAGGAATTTTAATAAGATCCTCTTCGAACTTGAACCTAGTTCCAGTTCTTAGGACTTCTGTGGGGAAAAACAAGTTTAACTCTGGTTACATCAAGACAAATGAAACCAGGTCAGGAAACCCAGCTCCTCCACCACTATAGTCTGTGAAAACATGATCCAGCCTGAATATTTGGTGTGGTGTCTGTGCTAGGAAGAAGCATGAACAATTCTGGTAAAGTAGTGAAAATAGGAATTTGGGGTTTGGAGGGTTTTTTTGCTATTATGAAATATGCAAAGCGGGTGAAGTTATTGCAAGCTGGATGTTTGCTGCAGTGCATTTGTGCTTCAGGATTGCAAGTAGCTCTCTGGTTTTAGGTGCTAGAAAAGACATCTCAGTGGGGATTTTTTATTTTTTCAAAGTAAACACACAAGCAGTAGGGTTAAACAAAGAAAAGTTTAGGTTATTAAATAAAGTTCCAATACTTCTTACTTGCTCAAGATATCTGCAGCAAGTTCTCTGGAGTAGAAAATGAAGGGAATGTGCCATGCAATTTTTCTTTAGCCTTTTTGCAATGCAACAGGGCAATCGATACAAATCTTTGCAGTAATCATATATTGATTTTCCTAGAATATAACTCCATTTAAAGCATTTTTATCCCCAGGAGTGAAAGCATTGGAGGCTATCAAAGGAGGAAGTAGCTTTCCTTGACCCCATCTGCAGTTCACATTGATTAACAGAGGCTAGGTAAAATAAATAAATATGTGTGAAAGAGAATAAAGAAGAAAGAGTCACAGAAAGGTTAATACTGACTGGGGAGAAACATAATTATAGTGCATTAGGGTTTTTGTAAAATTATTAGGTCAGGGTAAGCTAACAAGTGACTTGGAGGAGGTGGATTCTTCATTAAATCAGAGCCAAATATTTCAATACCTATTTTTCACTGCCTGTGCTACAAATTCAAATAATGTGGAGCTTTCTAATGATCTGCTCTTGTGCACATGCAGGTATTAGGATAGTGGAATCAAGTTGAAACTGGTATATTTTCACCTTACCTTGTAATGGAACATCTGTTATGATGTACTGAGCCTGGGACAAGTTCATAGTGAGTGTGCAGAGGTAGCATTGAAAGAAGCTTGATGATCCATGACATTTTATTTTCATTAATTGTAAAAATGCTGTTGTTGTAGGTGGTTTTTTAAAGTTGCAAAAACACAATATATTTGTTTTCTTTTTTATTTAATTTCATGAAACATTAAAAATAATGCATTGATATTATTTTAATATAATTTTTAGTAACACTGAAGCAAATCTCTCCTACTTTCATGTGCTAAATGCAGTTTTCAGTTTTTAACCACTTGCTTTATTCACTGGAACTGCAAAGTAGATGATGTCACATCTCATGTAAGTGTCACACTCTCCTAGGAGACAGTAAAACCAAGGCCATATGCCATAATTTTGGAATCAGACTTTTCTCAAAGCCAGGAATTTTGGGATTTTGTGATTCATCTTAGCTGCCCCACAAGTCCCTGCAGCCCATCCAATGCATCTCTATACTTTCAATCTGGCACTTTTATCTCCTCTCCTGCCTCTTCGGTCATTTCCTGCCCCTGATCCTCACTTCCCAATATTTTTGTGGCTGAAGCTAAATTCTCATAGATCAGCCTTTATTAAATTAAAAGGTATGTGTAGCCTCATTATCCTTTGCAGTGTGTTGTAGTTGATACTGTTTATTTTACCAGCAGCTTCAGAGGTTTTTTTGCTTCAGGCAAAGCAACTACTACACACTGTCAGATAAAGTACCTTATCTGTCAGCAGCACTCTTGTGAATTAATCATAATTCAATGGGTTTGCTAATCAAGATTTGAGATGAATGTTTTGATAGAGCAATCAGATTTGTCCAAGTCTATCATTACTTGACAGTTGCTTTGGGCAGAATGCTGACTTGGCATTAGGACCTGGTTTGGATCAGTTTGGCATGGCCCTACCAGTCAGTGGCATCAGTTATTGACGTGATGGACTTCTGTATAGATGCTAATTGTAGTTCTATTTCAGTTTTGACAGAGACTGGAATGAAGCTGAGATCAGGCAGCTCACACCTACCCTGTTCCACATTATCAAAACGTTTTTGAACCAGGAGTTCACTTTGTAATTTTCACAAATAACAAAACTACTCCAAGCTCGTTGATAAATCTGAGACATGATTTATGGTAGCATATGCAAACATTGCTCAGGACTGAAAGGGTCACTGGAATAGAAAGGAGATAAAGTTAATATACTGTTAAGTGTTGCTAATTATGAATCAAGTCACGTCTGATGTCACTAAAATTTGTTCTTTATTTTGCCCAGTTAAACATTCTTGGGGGTAATTTACAACATAGCTTGCAGCAGTTTCCTCAATTTGAAAGCATAAATGAAGGCTTTCATTGTATATTGACATATTTTTCTTGTTAAGCAATGTTTAAAGTACTGATACAAGGTGCTGTAATAGTGGGTTAGACTGCAAGTGCAAGTTTGGTACATTGTAGTCAATAATGCATTAGTGTGGGAAAATGAAGAGGAGAATTGATGTGTTTGGGTTTTTTTTAACAAGGGTGGAGAAGAAGGGGAAAAAAGTCTTCAGGTATCCACAGCTAAATCTAGACCTGTTTTCCTAGTTAATGTAATTTTAGGGTATGAGTTAGTAGTATGAACACAATATATGTGTGGACCTCTAGCTTCATCATAATTTCAACTCATATTCTTTCTCTCAAGCTAATCTTCTGGTACTTGTGACTTTGGGGAGAGCATGTACATGGTGATGTGATGGGCAGCCCACTGTGCACTGTCCTCTGTACAGACAGTGGCTGGAGCTGAAACTTGTGCAGCAGGTACACAGAACTGTCTACCCTTTACATCCTCTTGAAGCTTAACACAGACCTAAAACCAGTCCCTTACCATTGGAATGTCAGCTCTTCTGTCTATAGTTTCTCTTTGAATAATTTGAGATCTTGAAATGTTGAGTAAAATAAGAAACTAAAAAGTGCTAGTTCTAATATAGATATTCAGCCCTAAGCCTCAAAAACCAAAAACGTGCAGGCTTAACATTTTATATAGCAGAAATGAGTGTTCAAATGCTTTTACTGTTCCAGATGGAGGAGTCTAGTACAATGTAACTTGGGGTAACTTGCATTGCTGATATTTTGGCAGAAGTGTCATTTGGTGATGAGTTCAGAAGACTGTGGTATAAATATTTGTGTTCACTTGATGCTAAATAAGCAATCAGAGTGCTAGATCTTTGCAGTCCTGCTTTAGTTGCTTTCCTGGAGTGATCTGTGAGCTCCAAAGGCTCACTAACTTTCAGAATACCTGCACAGCTGCTTTCTAAAGTCCTGGTGCAAATAGTTCTTGGAAACTGCACTGGAGTGAGGCTGCCAGCAGCATTCAAGAGTATTGGCAGGTGAACTGAGTCACAGTTTAATGCTCACCTGACCTGTATTGAATCTGTGAATTGTGAATCTGTGTCCAGTGAGGACAATAACTCCTCTCAGCAGTGATCAATGAGATGCTTTTCTGGTTAAGTTCAGCCCGAGTGGAATGCCTTCAGTGTCTGCTGCTTGTCAGGGACAACATTCCTGTGTCATCTTGTAAAGCAGCATTGACTAGTAAAAAACCCCAAAGTGATACTCAAGTGCAAGGAAAAATGAACCTCTAATTTTAACATTTTGGGTGTTTTTTAGCATAGCCTGCCAAATTAAAAATAAAAAACCCCACAATTTTATGACTTTTATTTTAAAAAGAATTTTTGTATTTTTGCCAGTCACTGCTGTGCTAAAAGCCAAAGTGAATATTATTTGTACTCACTGCTCATAAAATGCCATAGGCCTGTTTCTGTGGAGTGATGAGAATTACATTGACTTTGCCACCACAGGATTCCTTCTAATATCCTGTCAACATTCTCGTGCCCTGCACTTACTGCTGTGCTCAAATCCCATCTCTCCATAACATTTAAAAGGAATAATGAAAGAGCATCTTTGCCAATACCAAACTACCCCATTGTTTCATTTGTGCACTTAACTGCTGTCGATTACTTTGCAAGTTCCTTCTACCTGGCAAACTACCTGGGTTAGAATTTTTCCTGAGCAAATTTAGATGAAGAAAGCTTTTTGAAGATCAGTGGAGTACCGTGTATGTAAAGTGGTTAATTAAATTTCTTTCCTTCCTCCATCAAATTCAAGTTAAAAATCCCATTCTGAGGTTCTCCACTCACTGAAACCCCTAGTGCCTTGACAGCCACCTTTGACTTCATTTTCTTCATGATAAAATCTATCATGACACGCAAGAGTGCCTTGCTCATATGAGATGAATGATGGTCCTTCATGCTTACTACAATAACATGAGATTAACATAGATCAAAGATTTGCTAGAATTATTAAGAATAGGCAGTCTCCACATACTTAATATATCTGGAATTTTTTTTCTCTTTTGCTATTTAACATATCAAGCTAATAAATAGCAATGAGTCATTTTGCTTTTTTTTTTTTTCCTTTAGAGTGCTAATAAATGTATGTGAGTTGACAGTTTTATAATGGTGATGAGATAAAAAATGTTCTTGGTAAAAAGATGCTCTGTGTGAATACTTGTATGCATTTCTGTTCACATGGTCATATATCTAACACCTGTGTGATCCCTCAGGCAATTCAGTCACTCATTTTTCCTGCCAATTTGCTTGCTTCATTTTGATCTATGTTTGCTATCATTTGTCAACTGACACCTTTAGCATGTTTTCACATCAGTTGTTTTGAGAACATGAATGCTGATAATTACATCAGTGCTGCCCCATTGCAGAAGTACAGACTAGACAGTCACCTGGGACTGTTTTTTTAATAAGTTATTTAACAGTTATTAATTTCCGATTTTCATGTGTTTCAAAATTGCTGGCTCCTTATCCATGTCTCTCATTGCAGGTTTGTAGCAGTCACTACAACTCCTCTGTTAAGTGCATATAAACAATGGCTTCAGTATTGGAGAGATTTGGTTGGGTCTTTTCCCCAGTTATACATTTCCTGCCTCCCCTCAGGTAGATGTCAAAGACCTAAAGAATAGTCTCAGGTTTCCAGTGCCTCAGTTTTTCTCAAATTCTATAGTTTAAAGGAGAATTCCCTAGAGTTTGTGCAGGGACATGACCGCTGTCTCTGCATTCCTACATTTCCATGAAAGGCCAGTCTTTTCCATGTCTTACTGAGATTCCCTAAGGAATTCATGCAAATATTCTTAAAAGTGTCCTTGTAATTTCTGTTTTTTTCTCATTACCATGGTAGTTCCATCATCCGGTTACAGATGCTGGTTGTTCTTCCTTTCTATGAGAGCAGTCTTCTCTCTAGCATTCACTTTCCAAAATGAGTGTAGGTGAGATCTAGACCAAAATTGTGGTTCCCATTCTTATGTGACTTCACACAAGCAAGATATCCCAGAAGATTCCTTGCCAAAGTTAATTTTCATTTTGGTCAACTGATTCATATGGTTTTCTTCCTTAAACTTCATGCCTTGAAAATGGAAGTTCAGTGCAAGGAGTAAGTTGTCTTTCTGTGTATGTGGGACTAAACATTTCACCAAACTGTTGTCTTTTTATTTAGACAAAGATCGAAAGACATCATGAAATAAGCCAGAAACTCAGTGAAACAGAATTACATCACTGTAACAGAAACACATTTTGTATCTAAGCAGTAGGTGAAGCTCCTTAACACAAGTTTTAAATAAAACAAGAATTGTTCCAGTAGTGTTAAACAGTGCTACTGCTTTAAAAGAGACTTACCCCAAAGGGCTTATTACCACAATTTTCCAAGTCTTTAATTTATTATGTGCTCGGTGTTTTACTACCTTTCCCAGATTTTAGTTATCTCAGCCCCACTCTTGAGTGCTGAAAGGTCAAGAGGTGCACTGCAAAGGCTGTGAGTGGAAAGGCACATCAATGCTAAAATGTTTAGACTATTTGAAATCAAGGAATACAATATAAAGCTATTTACTTCTGAAGTGCTTGTGGATATTTTGAAATCCAGCATAAACCCTCTTTAAACATCACAATGCATAATTACCTTTGTATCTGTGCATTTCTTCATAAGTGTCTAGAACAGGATTTGCTGGGAATTCAGTATGGGTCCATCAGGTTTTTGGACTGAAATCTAAATGTGTGAGTTGTGGGGTTATGTTTTTACTTCTCTTTTTATTTGGATTTTTAACTGAAATTTTGGCTTTTTAGTGTTTGCTTCCTCAAGGAGACAAAGACATGCATAACAAAAAATGCTGTCTGCAAACATTAGATCTATATGTGTTATAGGGAACACACAATTTTGTTATTTAAAAATACAAATAAATAAATATATAAATAAATTTATGTAGCACCTTTTATCCTCAAGGATTCCATAGTCAGTTTAGAAGATCCAACGTTTTGGATCACCTAGCATGCCTCTAAAGGACTGGCAACTGTGATACAGAGAATAATGGCCTTTAGAAGAGGGAAAATAATTTTTCAAAATATAGATACAAAAGATTATAAGCATCCAGGTCAAATGCCACTAAAGTCTTCCCATTGATTTTGATGGGAGTACACAAGAAAAAAATTCAGGATATTGTCACCATTTTATGTGGCAGATTGAAAAAGAAAAGCATTTTCCACTTTTCTCCCCCCCAAATGTATTTTTACAGGATCATTGGTAAACTGCTTATGATTTCAGATTGTAAGGAGACTTTAAAAGCATCTGTTTAACTTCATGTGCACTGTCCAGCACCTGCATCTGGGGAAGGGACAGGGTTTGGGACAGGTGCAGCTGGCACCTGGAGATGGGAGCAGGTAGGGATGTCACGATCACTCCATGGTAACACCAGTGGTGTAACTCTTTTCTAGAAAATAGTATCCTGTATCAAGAACAAATGGTCTTGATGAAGACCTCTGATAATATATAATGCATTATCATCATTAAAAATGTATTTCACTTGATTTCTTGTGATAACCTCTTCTTGGAAGAGAGAGGAAAAATACTCTTCTGAAAGTCCAGTGGATTTAGCTTAGCTTTGAGAAACTTGGTGCCCAATAGCAGTAGCCAGCCCAGGCATGTTTTTAACTCCTGGGAAACATCTTTGCAAAAGAGGTTTTTAGTTTCTGATGTAATGGTTTTAGCTAAGAAACCTCATTTTTTGGCAGTTGCATGAATGAGTTTAATTTTTGTAATTAAAATACTTTGATTAATTTGTTTCATTTCAGTGAAAATGTCAACATTGATTGCATTTAGATATTTTTCAGTCTAAATTAAGTGATAAATATTTTTGTAAATGAATTCATCTGTTGTTTAGAGAACATACAAGTGTAAAAGAAAGCAGAGTTAATTTGTTTCTTACCTCATTGACCATCCTACTAATAGTCACCATCCCTCTGTAGCACAAGTTACAACGTGTTTAATACCTTAATTCTGAAAACTATGTTGGCATTCTTACAGGGTCCTTTTAAATATGTCTGTGGCTTGGGAATGTTTCCACACCCAATGTGTCTTCCTCAAAATCCCCTCCAAGGAGAAGTAGTTTTAAATCATGATTAGCCTTTATCTAAGACTAATGTTTAGCAGAGTGGGATGGAAGTGGAATAATTACTTAATGTCATTATATATAATATAAACCCAACTAGGAACGTAAAGATGTGTTTCTTTTTTTTCTAAATTATTCTCTTTACAGAGGCAAAGGGCAGGTGGGAATAAGGTAGCCATTGCTGTGTGAAATAATTTAAGAAATGTCCATTATTATGCTGTATCTTTTTCATTGATTTCATGCAAACTAATGGCTTGTGCATGTTTTCAGAAAAGCTGGTTGGGTGTCATAACAAATTAATATGCTTTGGAAGATGTCCAAAGCTTTGATAATGCCCTTTTATTTTAATACTAGTTTTTAAATATTCAGTAGTTAAAATAGGTGACAGCTGAGTCTTGATTAGGGCCAGATAAATCAGAGCAAAATATTAATATAGCTTGCTTGTGTTCTGCATGGGCAAAATTTCAAGTCAGTGATAAAATATTGTTAATCAGTAGATTGATTTGACCATAAAGCTGTTGTATATTGATGCAATCAAAGCTTTAAATTTGAACCTTGTCATCTCTGTGTGTCTGAGATCTGAAAGCCATATTGCACACCATGAATTCCCCAGTATTGCTGGTAATCAGAGAAGAGGACTTTTAATGGAGGTATCCACCCTCTACAGAATGGAAAGGGTAAAAGTTCTCTAATGAATATGATGCAAGATGATCAAAGCAGATCATCAAAGTATGCAGGAGCTACTGTACCAGTCATATCTCTACTAATGGCCCTTGCTGTCTGCCTGTCACTGAACTGTAGAGAGAGGGAGGGGAAGAGTATCAGAGGACAAAGTAACATGGTGGGGAGATTATTTTCCCAGACACATTCATGATATTTGAGTCCCTAAATCTGAAATGGTAAGTCAGAGTATTAAGCAGTAATTTTAGATGTATTACTGTTACTGAGCTGGAAGTTGTAGTTCAGGGGACTCTGACATCCAGGTTTAATTCTCCAGGAAGTGCTCTCTGGATAGTTATATTGACATTAGCCATATACTGATTCAGAATCAAAAGCTTAGTCAGTTATAAACAAAGAAGTGAGTTTTCATCAGGCGGTCTCTCATGACAGAGGAGTTGTACTGAGATTGGAGAACTTATTCTTTATTTCAAAATAAAAGGACATTTGAGTCTAGGCACAAGGGAACATGTCTACTCTTTGCCTCTTTAGCACTTCTCAAATCCACTGGAATATGTTTATTAGTTCTCTGAAGACTGAAAAGGCTTTGAATTGTCAGTGGCACATGCAGTCACACACAGAAATCTGAGAGAAGCTGGAACTTTTTTTGTTTTGACTGGCACTTGTGAGACATCAGCTAAGTGAAATGCAGTATGTAATGCAGTAGATCGCTGTGAACAATTTCCTCCTCCTTTTTTTGTGTTCATATTTTATTTACTGTAGCTTGCTCTCAGTGCTCCAAATAATCTTAAAATAAATCTGATCCTATTTGATAAGACCAATAGTTTCCTCCCATCATCTCTCTTCAAATCCAATCAAATTCCTTATCAGCCCAAAAATAATCAGAGCAAGTCTCTTGAGAATTCCCCACAGCCATTACCTGACTTTGCCCAGAATATTTCCTCATCTCTTAGGGAGAAAGAAGTGCCAAAAAAAATGGCAATAGTTTGGCTTCAAAGAAAGATCTCACTCACTGACTGGTATTTGTTCCAGTGGGGGCTTCTTCTGTGAGCAGTTGCAGCAGTTGCTATTGTGGGCAAATTAAAAAGAAAGGAAGGCCATCTAGACAGGTAATTTCCCAGAAGTTTTTGTAATACGCAGGAAAAAAAACATTTTAAAAAATGCTTAAAAGACAGCAGGAAATAGAAATTTCCATTGCAAAGCTTTGCAATTTTTATGGAACCACCACTTAGGCAAATCGCACCCTGGTTGCACTTTTCAAATTGAGTCATTTTAGACACAAAACATTATGGAATTGTCATTGCCATGTTTTCTAGTGTAAATGAAGTAATCATTCAGCAGAAAACAAAACCAAGCAAAAGTAGGTGGTGTGTTGTCCATTGCTAGGGAACGATTCTGAAGTGTGGCACAACAGCTTAAATAAGCAGGAAAGTTGTGTGGTTTCTTCACCCAGTAATGCTGTATTGCTTGATTAAACATCCCAGAGGAAGTCAGAAAAAGAATGAAAAACTGGGTTTAACTGTATTTTTCAAAATCTGTGCATGTTACAATAACCTACAGAACTTTACCTCTAGCTGGGGTAACAATGTACGGTGATGAACAGATGCCCAAGTGTCTGAAATGAAATGAAATTACAGGCTCTTGCTTTAGTCACAATCTAAAGCAAAGAGATGCTTATTCCAGGTCATCTAGTGAGTTCCTGGGCATGCCAAGGAGAAGCATCACTCTCTTTGGAATCTCAGTCAGAGCTCACTCTGCTGGGACTCACTGCCTATCTTGTATGGAGAGATGCTCCAGCTTCCTCCAGGTCAGCTCTTTGATTCATGTGCTCTGACCATAATTGAGTGGTTCTGTAGATGTAGGATGTGAATTCTTGCATTTTTACCTTTATAAAATGTAACTCAATGAAAGACATGAGCTGAATGGGAAAGCTGCCATTGTACTCATGAATGCTTGTTTCCTCTTTTGGGCTCAGCAAAAACACCAGTAAGGGCGAAGTCATTTGATCACCATTATGTGTGGTAATTTGTCTGAAGTTATTTTCTCATTGTGCTTTGGGAAAAAACCCAGCAGAATAGGGGTAAAGGGGACAATTTACAGCTGTTTTTAGTAATTCATTTTAGAATTGACATGCGACAGAAAACCTCCATTTGAGCTCAGAGGTTGAAAGCTATTTCATAGCAAAACGAAGCGACTTGTTTGCACTGGTTTCTTAATACAGAATGCTTAAAGCAGCAGAAACTACATCAGTAAAACTGCTTTAAATAAATAAAAATATATTGAGGGGATTTGGGAAATGCAGTTTGTGAATGAGTCTATATGAGGACAGCAGTGAAACCTGTAGTATTTGGGTGGAGATTGTTCCTTAGGCTGCAAACTGCTTTTAGGTCCTCGTGCTTCTCTCATCTGCAAGTACAAAGGAATCTGTGCACAGGGGAGGAGAGAAATGTGGCCCTTTATCAGGAGTGAATTGAGAGCTTGAGTACACATGAGCACTGTTCTACTAGCACAGCCCAAGACCAAAGGTATTGCAAATTAATTGAGCAAAAGAATTTGTGTACAGTTGGCCTGTCTGTTCTTACATGAATCAAAAGGAGGAATTGGACAGAGCTCCTTTTAGGACAAAAAGAAAAACATATGTTAGTTATTGTATTGAGAGGATGTTTTTATGAGAAAAGGGGATGCTGCTTCATTAATAACTGACATGTCACACCAATTCTGGTAGGTCTGATAGATTAAACATGAACCTCTCATTATTCAAGCAGCTGAAATGTATTGGCTGCTTTACCCACCTAATATTTATTCCTTGCACAGTATAACGACAGAATTGACATCTTCTTTTAAAATTGTTTGGCTGTAATAAATATAAAACTTTCACTGCTGATGTAAAGCATTGCTAGCTGGCATCATTTCCTATCCCTTTTTAATTATTCTTGACACTGTGGAGAAACATCTAATATAAATCTGTAATGTGCTCTGATGACAAACTACACGGTTGGAAGACCATGTAATCTCTCCACAATTAATTAAAGTGCACAGAGCTGCTTTTTTTTCCCTTTTTTTTTTCCCCTTATTTTCCACCCCCCAGCAACCAGATGCCACTGACTGGCTCAAATAACATTGCTGTCAACTGTAAAAAATTAAGACCCAAACCCTAAGAAAAGTACTTAAATAAAGAAACCAGATGCCAGGTTACTTTTTGATATTATGGCATACATCTTGGTGGAAGGCACTATTATTCAACATCTGTAGCTTTACATACTTAATTACTGACATAGCAAATCTGGCAGTTTATTTCCACGAGTATATGTCACTTCAACAAATCCTTTATTGAAAACTGAATGATGCCAATCAGTGTGAATAGTTCACCAGCATGCCTAGAGCAATGAAATTAAGGAGGATTTGGCTGCTGTTTGTTCAATGGGCATAGCCTTTTGTTTTTGAATGGGTGTTGAATCTGCTTCAGAAGAGCTTCAGCTCAGTTCTAGAAGCACTTAAAAGTCCTGTAAGGCTTGTGGACACATGGAGTTGATCAAATGCAAATTAATAACAATTTTTAGCCACATAATAATGTTGTTGTAACATTTATTGACTGTAATAATACTGTGGATGGAAGACAGGTTAATAAAAAAGTGTTTATTAAATATTATTGTAGCACCATATGACTTTTGGTGGTGAAGTCTATAGCCACAGGAAACTGCAGGTGCAAGTTAATTTGCAAGATAACAGCAAAAGTTCAGAACTATTAATTAACATTACAAGAAAGAATTTCATAAGCACAGTCATTTTCTTGTTGACATTACAGTATGAAAAAAATCACCTCAATTTTTTTATTTACCGTGGCTTTTTTGATAGAAATGTTTGAAATGCATTCATGTGTTTTCTGCTGCTTCTGTAACAATAGAATGAAAAGGATGATGTGCTGATGTCTGGTTTTCCTACCAGAGCAATGAGCTGCAATAGGTCTTTAGTTCCATCATGTTTTGGGGAGATTTCTCTTTATGGAATAGTGTCAGTGTTTGTAAACTGTTCTCTTGACTCACAACTTAACTTTTGATTCACATTTCATTTTATGCCACCATTCACTTACTTCTCACAGGATTACAGTCCATTTCCTTGCTGTGTGGTGGATTTTTTTAAAAGAAATTCGTGCTACTGCTAGAGACAGAGGAGGATTTTTTTCTTTCTTTTTTTTTTTTTCCTTTTTCTTTTTTTTCTTTTTTTTTCTTTTTTTTTTTCTTTTCTACAAGACAGTTGGCACAGCTAGAACCTAAGCTCCTAAGCTACACTACATGTTAATGTTTCTCTTGGAGAGGAAGTGCCTTTTTAGCAAACTGTACTGACTCATCAGCTTTCTGATTCAGCTAACAGTGCTTCCACTGGAAAAGTTTTTTAAATAGAGCAATCAAAACTAAGAGTAGTTCCTAAATGAGGAATAAGGATGCACTGTGGTGGTGTAAATCCAGATGAAACTGATACAAACAATAAGTTTTTCTGTGCTGGTTATTTTTGCTCTGTTTTTAAAAATACTTTGTGTTCTGTCAAGGGGTTTAGTGTATTCTCAAGAAGAGACTTTTTTTAAATCATCTCATTTGGAGTTATATACGTCATGATCATGTTATTTATACTTGCATTATAGTTGAGGGATTTGAAGCTGTGTTACAAACTATGGATCAAATTTCACTATCGAGTACCTCCAAGAAATCCCATTAGTTTCACCCATTTTAGTGGGCTGGAACTGAGAGCATGTAGAGATCCAGCTGAATTTGCTCACACACAAGACAGTCCTTGCAAGCATTTGAGGACCGGACACAGCACCCAGAGTGCAGAGCAGACAGAGGGGAGCTTCTCCCTGCAGAAATCAGGAGCAGAGCACAAAACTTGTGCACTAAAAACATTCCAGTTTGGGCAAAATCAACATTCTAAGGGCACAGTAATTGCCAGGGGATTTTAGTGACCACAAATGGTTCGGAACTTGGTTTTGCATCTCATCTGACCAATAGTTTATGACGCGCTGTGGTTTTTGCTTTTCTGTAACAACATGTTTCTTGGATCGTTTAAAGTATTTGGCTTGCAACACCTCTGAGGCATGGGTTAGCTCGCAGTAATGCATACTTTGATGTGTCTTATTGTTAAATTATATAGTGCCTACAATATTTCATTTTATTTAATACAAATCATTTTTATTTACTTAAAAGGAGCAAGCTGTCTTATTATATGTGTTTGGCTTAGAAACAAAGGAATTATATTCTTTTAAGAGGTGTTTTATGTTTTATGGTTACTGAGCGAATAAATGGCCTTTTAATAGGCATTTATATAAGTGGGATCCATGTCTCCACTCTATTATATATTTTCAAATAATTAAAAGTACTATACAAATGCTATATGATAGCCTTCACAAAAAAAAAAAAAAAAGGAGGAAAAACCAATGTGGTTTAATATATCAGGAAAGTTATCCTGTTTCTTGGGGAGGGGAGAGGCAGAAAGGTTTATTAGGGTAATTTAATTTCTACTGATGCTACAAACATGCATGGGATGAGGATGTGGGAGTTCAAATGTAGACGCTGCCTGTGCTGTTCCCTATGGTGACCTGTTCTTCATTGAGACAGTCAATTGACACAGACGCCAGTGCCTTTATTACTGAGTCTACTGTAAATGAGGCTTTCACTCTTGCCAGGGATAGATATTTTTCCTGTGTTCACCACTATCACACATCACGTTTTGAGGACGGGGGAAAAAGGAACTTTTAAAACAATAATATCAAACAACTCGGGGAAAAATGTTAAATATTACCATATGAAGAACTGATTAAATTTGTATGGGTTTCTTTCAGTAAAAATTGATATGTGATGAAACACAGTGCAGCTGGATAACTTGTTTTGGCTAACGTTCCAATGTTCTCTGATCTCTTTACCCAGCTCTATATAAAAAAGAAACCATATTAGCATCCTTGTTCCTGTTGTACAGCTCTGACATAAATGCCCCCTTTTGGTTTGCCCCATACCATCTGGACTGTAAAAAACCTAACATGAGTTTGCCAGCAAGTTAGTTTATCTACATATCTTCTTCATATTCAGATCTACTCTCAAATATAATTTTTTTCAGTCTACTCATTGCATTTAATTTGTAAAAACTAGTGTACATTGTTATTCCGAATCCATCAATGCTGGACAACCAAGGAGCAGATGCTGCTCATGATTCCTTTTCAGTGTAGCCCAGAGAAAAGTTTGTTCTGGTAGCTGGGAACCAAAGACTAGGTCTCCTATTCAGACATTGTCCCTCAAACTTCATGGGTTCTTGTACACGGTCATTAATTAGTAAAAATGCCACAGTCTTTAGGTACCTCTTCCTGTTTCGTTGCAATACAATTTTTTTACTTGTTTCTGAATATACTGGGTTTATAATTCTTCCATGAGGATAATGTGTTCAAAATATCAGCTCAGTTTTGAACAGGCGTAAGAGCTCTGTCAAAGCTTATGCTAGTCAATATCAGAGGCTATTTTAAAATTCATATTCCTTATGAATATTCCTCAGCACCTGAAATGCAGGATTGTGAGTTTAGGCTAGTTTGCTTACTTTAAATTCCTCTCTTCAGCCAAATGTCCTTATATTGCAGGCTTTTTGGCTGGCACAGGAAGATCACACTTCCTGCTCATTGATGTAAATAGAATTTTTCTTTTATTTTGGGAGTGGCAGGGGGTTGCTACAAAGTTTAATTTTCCATTTTGTTAACTAAGAACATATGCCAAGGGTCTTGGACTCTCTGAAGTACTGACTGACATAAAATATAATGGCAATCCAGCATGGGCTGGGGCTGAAAAATTTTGGATATTGTCCCACTAGATACTGGAATACTGCAGATTTTTTTAAACTGGGATAGATAGCATGGGTAATTTGCTCTTCACTTTGGCACACTCTGTTTAATTGCAGCTACAGCAGAGCAAAACCATCTGCTAAAGTGATCAAGGTCGTAGGGTTTGAGTTATGAACATTAGAGAAAGTCATAGCTGCAGTTCTTCTTGTCACTCCTTGTGGTGGAGCCCCACGGAGAGATCCCCCCAGTGTGTGTGGTTGTCTCTGTGTGCCCCGTGCCAGCCCCGTGCTGCTGCAGCTGCTGCTGCTCCGCGCCGCTCCCAACTCCTCCCTGCCTGTCAAGGGTGTTTGGTGCAACCCTGAGTTGGAAAACAGGAAAAAACAAAGGAAAGCTTCGTAACTAAGTTAGGAACATCTGGAGCAAAGAGATTTTCCACACTTTGTAACAACAAAGCTCTGTTTTAGCCATTTTAATCAGATTTTCTGCCTTTGATGCTATCACAACATTCTTTGCATTGGAAGAGTGAGTGCCTATGGCATCCGTGGACTGTCCATGAGGACTGCAGAAGGAATGATTCCTCTGTTCTTGTGTTTGTCACTGCTCATCGATCTCTGTTGGCTTTCAAACTGCTCTTCATTCTCAACATAAATTTGCTCTGCAAACATCTCCACAGATTTCTTTTTTTGTGTGTGTTCAGAATGGAAAAAACTCCCCCAAGGGGGAATAAAAAAATTCTATAAGGGCCCCAAGAGAGAATTAAATAAAAATGGGAATTTATATCTGTACAAGAATTATCTGTATTTAAAAGGAAATATCTGCAGTTCATATGTACTATTAACACATTAATTCTAAAGCAAGCTTTCCACTTCTGTTAATTCAGTTCTCAGTAAATGCTAATGAACTTTTATATTAAATTGGATACATTTTCTGTTATAAGTTGAAGGCTTATATTATTGTTTATTGAATAGCAGGACAGAAAAGATTGCAATGTGCCTTTATCCCCAAAACACTGAGAGCAGAATTCTGACATTCTGATGTTCTTGTTGTGTTTAGCCTGCCTGAACATGATTGTTATATCAGGATATTACACCTCCTTTCTTTGTCACTGCAATGCACAATTTTACTTGTGGATTGTCTGTGCTCAAAGCTCATACTGTGTAAATGAGCAATGTTACAGAACCAACTTTTATTGTCCAAACTCCTAACCATGGACAGGAAGGCTGGCATTCTAAAAGGAGCAACCAGTAATTCCTACTTTTGGAACAAAATTCTGATGCAGTTGTATCCATTTTCTGTACACATAAAGAAAGATCATGGCCTTTTATGCCCTTTAAAACTTGCTTGTTTCATTTTTCTGTCTTACCACTGCTACCACAGCTCTCTTTCTGTTCATATCAGTTAATGTTATATTTGTACTGCCAACTTAACCTTCTAGGGTATCTTAGTATCTTAGTCATAAGACTATAGAAACTGCTAAACTGAAAATTGAGGTGAAAGATTCACCTAATTCAGCCATCCAATGTGAGCTGTGCCTAGTTTTGATAGCATAGAGAAAGAATGGAGAGAGGATGCTTGAAGGCAAAAACTGCTTTTCTACATCTCAAACTTACTGGACATTTATTGTATTGGAATAACTAAGTGGAAGTTAAATCTGTTGAAATGCAGTAGAAATTTGTAAAAATAACTTAAAAATTCATGTACCATTCTGTGTCCATAATTGAATTCAGATGTGTGTGTATTCTGATTTCAGTATGGTGTTATGTATATGCTGTGTTATGACTGACAATCTAAAATTAGAATTTCAGTTTGTACAAAGAAAGCCAAATTATTTAATAGATGTACAGAACTAAGAAAGCAATTATAAGTTCTGTGATACCTTTGTTCACACAGAGGAATGCTACACATTTATAAATCTTTAGATTTATAGGTTAAAGAATAGACTTTATCAAGTCAGTAATTTTTGCAAGGCTGAGTTGCTTCTTTCCACAAGAGTACTATCTGATCTGTAAACTTTAGAACCAAAAAATTTTCAGAATAACTGCCACCCTCCAAAATTGCATTGTGTTATCCTAAAGCTCAGCTAAGCAAAGTACTGTATCCATATGTATATGGGATGATGTTTTCACTGGAAGAAAGAAAATGCTCAATTTTTTAACTCTTTTAGAGTACCTTTCACATTTTTCCTTTAAATAATGTCAATCCCCTAAGTATAACTCATTGGAAGGAGCAGATTTAAAAATGATGTATATGTGGTCCTTAACTTCTGAGGAGTGGCTACGGCCTGAGTTTTGTGGCTACTGCCTTTTAGTCCTAAAATACTGGTTCTGACACGATACAGAGGCAGCAGAAATGACTGAGAGAAGGTAGAAATCAGCTAAAAGGAAAACAAGTGCAAAGGAGGAGTAAAAAATTATTTCTTCTATCAGTTTAAAGTCTTGTCCATCTGCTCTTAATTTACTGTCATGCAGACCTTGGATCTTTCACTGCTGTTGGGCCACAAAATGAATCAAATCCTGTTTCCTAATTTCTACCATTTTAAGTTATGCTCCTAGGAAATGGAATTTTGCAGTTTCTTGCCTCTTTTCATGAGAGCTGGGAGAAAGGAATGAGATAAAGAGAGGAAGCTGGCAGTGTAGACCTTTGACTTGGCGCTTACCTGGGTCCCTCCCTTTGACTTGCAAAGTGTTGAGGTTTTTATGTCTTTAACAGCCCTTAGGTAAGGACTTTCTGTGGCCATTGCATCCTCTCTTTATTTGGATACAACTGTGAAGAATTTGTCTTATTTTTATTAGATGCTATCTGATGTTTTAATGGGATTTCATAGAAATAAAGGTGAAAATGTTCTATGGCTGAATAGAAAAAGAAAACCCAGATGGCTTGCTTCATGCATTACTTAGCTGTCCTCTTCCAATAAAGTCAAAATTACATTAAAACCTTGGAGTATTTCTTCTAGATTTTATTTGATGATTTCAATATGCCTGATTTGTTTATTTCAATCATGTTGAATTAAGGATATATATAGTTGGGAAAGAATTTTAGATAAAATTTGAGATAAAAAATACTCCAAGTTCATGGATCTGCTTAAAGGTTAACTACTTTTCATAAGATGTGAGAGGAATTTGGTATGAAGTGACAGAGGTCTGGATGTTAGGCGTGTTCTAAAGATATGAAGCTGCAGTCACTGCTCTGTTGTGTTCTCCAAGTGTCTGTGCATCAGGATTTCCATTTGCTGCAATTCTAGGGTGCCCACACTTCATGTGCACTGACTGGGCAAAGTGCAAATAAAACTAAGACAGACTTTGGATACTTCTGGATGAGAGATCAAGGGAGGATTTGGCAGGTGGTATCCAGGTCTGCTGGGAGTGCCTGTGTGTATGTGATGAATCCATGAAGGGAGTGTGATGTTTATGTTTGACTTCAGCCTGTAATTATCCAGTGAGGTCTGATACCTTTAGTTTAAAACTGTTAGTTTTAAAATACAGGTAGCTTGATGGGCAAAATTGTGTACCAATCACCCCACAGTCCGATCCCATTTGAAGCAAAATAAGGGCTACAGAACAAGGAAAGACTTTGAGCATTTGTATTATGTCCTGCAGTGAAGTAGCAGCAATTGTGAAATTACCTTTATGTGGTGAATGTCTGTAGCTGACTTCCTTTCCCCAAAAAAACATTTTGAGAAGATGTTGTTGTCTCAACTCTCAGAAGAGATTTCCAAATTAATTTTTAAAATCTAAGCAATTAATTTGCTTATTATGCTACGTTTATGTAAGCTGTTAAATGTAAATGCTTCACTTTCAAGGGAAACCTAAATCATTTGTACCTTGTGGTGTAATCATTTTCCAGCAAGGCTTCCTCCCACACAGTCCGTATGCAGCCCTTCTTTGTACACATCCTGGTGTGGGTTTTTCTGTGAACACTTTTTGCTCTTTAGTTATTTGTTGTAATTATCAAGTTCATTTTTCTCTAATAGATGTGATTAAGTATATTTAGCACTGTGTAATGAGTTTTCTGCCTGGTTGCATTCTGGCTAATAAGGAATTCCTCAGAGTCTCTTCTGACAGCTGCTGTGGATCCCAGGTTTGTGCTGCCACAAGAGACCTCTTCCATGAATTGCTAACATTAGAGAAATTAACTCGGTTAGACTAACCATAAAATCTGGGCTGAAATTTGATTACTAATAGATCTTGTGCTAGCTTTCGGCAGCACCGATATTGTGGTGTCCTCTTGCACAGAAAGACCCACAAAAAATCATCACAATTCAAAAATACTTTTGCATTCACACATAGTGAGTATGTAAACTTCTTTGTGGTGGCTGAACTGATTTAAAAAAAAAAAAGAGATTGAAAATAATACTGCCAATAATTGCTCAGTGTTTTTGTTACAGTAGCTTTTTTTTTTTTTTTTTTTTAAAGCTCTTATGATCCATCTGCTAACTTACCCGTCTATGGATAATGGTTTTGTTATCCATACTACTTGCTATTATTATAGCAGCTCCCAAATTTGTGAGGCTGAAAATGATGGGAGCAATCTGTAGTTGGTGATGCAGTGCTGTGGCTGAGTTGCTTAGCAACAGTGGCTGCAGCCCCTGCGCCCGCTCTCCGGAAGGGGGATACAGAGACAGGGAGATGGAATAAATGCACCTGACACCGGCTGCTCCAGCAGGGAATCACCAACACTGCAGTTATTTTCCTACCAACTGCCAGTGACTGTGGGAAGAGTCTTCTCTAAACAGGTCCTGTGAAAAGGGAAAAAGATGAAAAGTGGTCATTTGACTTTCTGAATTACTGGAAGAGAAAGGAAAGTAGTTGTGTTTTCTTGCGAGCTGTGAGCCTGTGCTGCATTATGAGGTCTTTTCTACTGTGGTGCATTATCGTTACAGAAAATGCGTAATCATAACCATGTGTCTTCTATTTATCACTACAATTGAGTACCAAATTCATGGAGAATAGGGATTGAAAATTAATGCCAAGTACCTCTTAAATTCCCTGCTGGTATGTTAATTACATAAAGACTGTTCATAATAGGGTTAGTGGTAATGTAATAAATATGGATGGGTCTACAGTTTTAAATTCTTTTGAGATCGGAACAACTCTACGTTTAGGATCACGCAGTATTAATTGCTAGGAACAATATTTCAATCCTCTTCTGGTTTCCAGTCAAATATTTTACAAAGACTTGTGTGCTTACTGAAGTATCACAGTGTTCAGTGTTACTTTCAGTTCCATATATCCCACACCCTCAAGCCTTTGGAAATCATCTGTGCTTGAAGCCTCTCTGTAGAGTGAAGTATCACTTTGCTACGATATTTAGTACAAAATATCAGCCTTTAGGAAGCATAAAATTTAGAAGGCAAGAGGAAGTAAGTTGATGCAGATATACCTAAGTTTGTTAAGGGGCTCTTATCTGCAGTCACCAGCATCACACGGGATTTTTCCAAGTGCTGGTTATTGCTACTAGTCAGTGCTGCTTTGCAATTAGTGTTGGAGCACTTAGATAAGGTGGATATATAGGAACTGAGAACAGATAACATAAAAGCAAACAATGAAATTTCAGTCTTTTAACCTCCTTTGTACTTGTTTATTTCTGAACTGGCTCTTAAGCAAGCAAGCAAAATGGGATTGGTTTTTTCAGTTCCTTTGTAGAAAAAATATGTACAGAAATTTAGAAAGACCTAATTATTTAAGAGTTTGTATTGCTTCAGTTCCATATTTTGCAAATGGTGCTGCCTAAATCCTAGGCTCCTAAATTATAAGTCCTAAAATTCATTGTAAGAAAGACACTGCTTATCATAAAAGCAGAGGTTTTGATCTAAGTGGGAGTCTGTGGGCTCATTTTTAGAAGGTCAGATTGATAGACAATATCTCGCAGTCTAGATAGTGACTCTATCAAACTAATTCTTAAACACATAGTAGTACAATGAATTATTCCTGTCTTGGAAGTATGGTTTATGACCTTTCTGCCCCAGGTATTATTGCTGATTATTATCTGAGAATGGGTAGTAGCATGCTTTTTGTTTCATTGGGTTTTGTGGTTGATTTGAGGGTTTTTTATTTTAACTCAGATTTGTTTTTTAAGCAAATCTGTTTTATGAACCACTTAATGCAGCAGATTTATGATAAAATAAATTTATCTTATAGCATGGTAATAAAAAAATGCCCTTCACCTTCCTTTTCTCCTAGAGGTTATTGTTTAAACTAATATCTCATGTTGTACAGATAAATATTTCTGTGGCCTTTTATTTTCCTTTTTTTTTTTTAAACACCAATTTGCAGAAAAGTGTGAGCATTTTAGAATATTTTAATTTCTTTTGCAAAATCTACACTTGCTAATTGCCAGCTTTTCAAAAACAAAATGGTAGAATTCTTCATATGAGGCTGCATAAAAGATGGACCTATTTTGTATATAGAATATTGCCTGTCCTTTAGATCTATGTGTTTTGCTTATGGAATAAACCAAAGTAGGAGAGATAAACTAATATTTTGTATAAGCTCAGCCAGACAATACACATGATAAAGATGTTTCATCTTCTTATGTATGCAGAAAATATGAAAAATTGTAGTTTACACATATTTTCTCAATTCAAGTGTAAAATTGGGCCCCCAGATTGCCCTGGGCCACGGTGGTTGTGTTAAAGAAGCACTATTTACCTAGCAGCTGAGTGAAAAATGATCAGAATATTAGACTCATCTAGGCCACATTAAGAAGCCATTGCATTTCCCGACTATTTTATGCTATCTCAATATGAAAACAGAGCAATTTCAGCTCATATCAGGTTATGATCGGCAATTACAGTTGCATAATTCACCTAGTCGTCTCTTTTCAGGGCCTTTATTTTCCCTCTTGGTGACATTCCTGAGAAAGTGCCTGATAAAAATGTCATATATCATCCTGGCTTTAAAACTCGTAAGGGGGTAATCTGCTATGCCTTGCTGAGCCTATATTCATCACTAGATTTTTGACTTGGAGGGGTCATGACACTCATAATTTCCTTTTTGATATTGTCCTCACCAGATATGACAAGGGGCTGTAAAAGCTCCGTTGTAGGCTGTGGTTAAGAGCTGTTCCAGAGGGGCTCATCACCAGCAATAACAGTGCATTACTGGGGATTGTGCAGTACTTGGCCGTTTCGAAGATAATTAGATTTGATGTCAACATTTCTTTATCACCTGCATCCTTTTGTGCATCTGCGTGTCAAGTTGTTATTTCCGGATTTATTAGCACCCTCAGAGCTACTATCTATCTGTCAGCCTGTGTGCTGTTTGTGTTGACAGTTGTAAAGTTAATTACTAGTACTAATGAGCATCGGGCTTTTGGTGGACATGGCATTTTGGGCATTTAAAACTGTAATTAGATTTTTTTTTTCCTTTGTGTACAGCCACAGGAAAAATGCAGAAAAAGAAAAAGAAACTGAAACCGAGCACCCTGACCTCAAATCTCCATCTCCAATTTGACATTGTTTGCAGTATCTCTAATTCAAAAAACTCAAACAGGCGGTTTGCTTTGTGCTGTGTTTTCTTCTCATCATTAACTCCATGAATATTTGGTTTATCATGTCATCCAAACCCAGATCTTAAGGGGAAAAAAAGTTTTTTTTTCAGGTGACTTTATTAAAAACATGTCCAGATAGCATATGTATCAGCCATTCCTTTTTCTGTAAAAGTATTTGTATTTTAGCCCACAGATAATATAAGTATTGTGGTTAAAAATAAATTTGTAACAACATCAAAATTAGCCCATCTTCTGATCCTCCTTCTCCTTTTAATATAATAATGTATTAAACGCAGTGTTTAATACCTAGACACTTCTTGGTTTTTATACAATTGTAAATCCGGAGTAATTTCAGTGAAGTGGGATTAACAGAAATATAACAGAAAGAAGAATTTTGATACTTATTTGCCTTGCATACATGTTAAATTTCCTATCCTGTAAATCATATTACCAGCTCTTTTATGTGATGTTCCAAGTAACATATAACTCATAGGATTTAGAATAATGGCACTTATATGTGACATATACTTTATGTAAGTATATTGTTTATTCCGCTGCTGCAACTAAGAACCACTCCCTTGCTGCTGTTTCTATTTGCTTTCTATTTATCATTATCTGCCATTTTGTTAAACAACTACCCTTCCCAGACATAAATCATCTGTAAAAATACTCTGGCTCAGAGAAAATTTCACCCTGGCACTGAAATGATGAGATAACCATTTTCATCTCTTGTTGAAGCATTGAGATTTATTGGGCTTTGATGGGCTACAGACCAGACATCATTCTCTGCTAAACAGACTCCCACTTGCATTTATTCTTATTGCATTTAGCAATTCAAAATGGAGCTCCCCAAGTCCCTGCAGAGCCCCTTCCCAGCTTAGGTGGGGCACAGGACTTCAGTGTTATTACTTTATATTAGATAAGGAGGGGACACACACTGAAGCATGTGGTGATTCAGATGATTTTTTATTTCCGTTTAGCAGTGATGACAGAATGTCATAGTGAAATGACTTCAAAAGTCATTTTTCCCTCTGCCCTGGTTCTGCAGCCTTGTCCCTCGAGGGCACTTCCATTGTACAGTTATATTAATTCTGCTAACTTTCAGACTTCATTGCTGACAATAGGCCTTTTGGCTTTCTCAGACTATTACATTAAATTTCCCATCAAACCATGTCAGCCTCCGAGGTCAGAGATTCCAGGAGAAGCTTTAGATATTTTGCCTTTTGACTTCATGGGCAGGTATTTCTAAATTGCTTTTAGCTTTGTTTTTCCAGTGTCAGAAATCATATTGAACCCATCTGAGAACTCAGACAATAAGTGTTTGTCAGGTGAAGGACAAATGGTCGGCAGGGTGGGGAGGCTGTGCACGGACAGCCAAACACGTGTTTGCAGGAACACTCCTGTCCTCGGCCGTGGCTGGGTCAGCCAGGGTCAGGTACCCTTGGTCCAGCTGCATTTCTCAGGGCAGCAGTGTCTGACCATGCATTTCACACACACACACACCCTGGGTCGTTCCCTAAATATTATCTTTTTTAAAAAGGCTTTTGTTCTATCTCAATATACTTTTAATATTGACTAGTTTAACTACTCTGCAGCTTTTTGGCATTTTTATAGGAAAATTTGGTGTAACAATCTTCAGTTCCCATCTGGGTAAACTGAGACACAGAGAGATAAGCAAGGTGATGAAGGGACAAAACCACAGGGATTCTCTTTCGTGGCGTCCTGTCCACTGTCAGTGTCTGGAAACAGCTACCTTGAGGGTGTTCTGAAGAACTGAAGTGCAGTGGACTTAGAGCAGAACTTATTTGCATAGACCATGGTTCATTTAAGAATCACCGAAATTTTAGATAGCACTATGTGATCATGAGGTAGTTGTTAGATTACTGAACAAGCTTTGCTTTTGCAGCATTTTTTTTTTCTCTGTATTTATCAAGATTCTCAGCCTTCTTCAAATAATATATGAATTGTTTTAACTTGATGGATTTTTTTTTTTCTCCTTTGAATGATTTTATATTATGAGGGGGAAAAACAGGTTTTAAACCAGCACTTGTCAAATGAGATTTTCAATTTATCACAGATAAACACCCAATGTTCAACTGGAGAACACATTATTTTAAAAAAGGCGTTACTGCCTGCAGAATACAATTAAGTAAAAAAAGAAACAGAATTATAGGAAAAAAAAAAACAGGCTTTCATTGATAGAAAAACACATTAAAAATTATGAGCATGGATGGCGTATAGAATTCAGCAAAAATCAGTGTGTGCAGATTTTTAGCCACTATTTTGAATTTGTAATCATGATTTCTATGTTTAGACTACAGGAATTCTGCAGCCTATTCTTCCTATTCTTCCCCCAAAAGTCTGTTATTTAATAAGGCAAATGAGCAGACCTTTCAGAGAAAAAATATAAAAATATTTCACTCTGAAAGCAAACTCTGCTCTCCCTTTTTTTTTTTTTTTTTTTTTGGTGGTGGTGGTGGTAATTTTAAAGCACCAAAATTAGAACTGTCTTAATTCTTAGCTGAGGTTTACATCTGTGGAGGGGAATGTGTGCAGAGTAGCAGGCGGGTGGAGGGCTGGAGAAAGATGAGCTGGGGAAGGCAGTGTCGATGTGTTACTACCTGCTTGCAGCCATAAGGCCAGGGAGTCATTTGTGACACTCTGGGGACAATTTTGTCACCCTGACAGTAATGCTGTTATGCACCAACTTGACACACAGGAAGAATCCATAAAGACAGATAAGTAACTGTGAAAGTGGCTGGGGATCAGCCTGAGTGCTACCACTCACCTGCAGTGACAAATAGATAGTCATGAAGGATTGAAAATCCTGCCCAGCACAGAGATCTGTCAGTCCAGAGGCAGAGCGCTGCGTGCTTACATGGAGCTTGTACTGAAAATACACATAAGGCACATGCACAGAAGGGCCCCCAGGCATAGGTATGAGAAGGTTAGCTTCAAAGTATATTAGTTCTTCTTTGTAGCTTTTTTTTTTTTCTGAAGAATACTTGATGTCTTTCACAATTGGACCAAATTCTTATATTAATTGCATTTGATTTGGCTAATTCCTGCCATTTTAATTGAAATGGGTATATGTTAATGTTGGTGTAATGAAAATGAGATTTTGGCCAATGTGATTTTTGTGGGAGCCAATGGGTCTGTTTCCAGGCGGCATTTTTTTAGTAATTATTTTATACCAATAGAGGTCCCCATCTGCAAATCCAATGAAGCAACCTGTGACAAGAAATACATTCTGCTTTTAGAAATATTGTACTTTAGCTTTTGCAGTCAACCATAAGTGCTAAAAATCAGTGCCAAACTCTTTGCTGTTTGTTATGTTCAAAACTGTCAACACCTACTGCAAATGCATTTCGTTTTGGAAAAAAAAAACTTATTTGCAGTTTAAAAATATTTCATAAAAAGCTAATGGTAGTTTTATTGCTTTTTTGGTTTGTTTTTTTAAGACAAAGGCATGTAATCTAACCTTGAAGGCCACTTCTGAATTCTGTCACTCTTTTGTGACTTCTGTTTCATTACTCATGTTTGATAATTTGAAATTTATTTCTCAGGAAAGAAGTGAGTTACAACCAAGGACAGATGATGTGCTTGAGTTTCTATTTTTTTTTTTACTTTATAATCTCTGCTTTTCTCCTTTCCTTTTCAGTCTGGCCACTGGCTTCCACTTTTAAGGAACTTCCCTTTGTAGGCAATCTCTGAAGTAATTTTGATCCCTGGAAAAGGAACAAAAAAAAGCTGTCAACCTTACATTTCCTTACATCCCACGTGCTCAGCTTTAAGCAGGGTCTGCAGAGCTCAGGGCTGGTGCTGCTCCCTTCACTCCTGTGCTCAGCAGGGTGTGATGGCTCTGATGCCAGCCCCCAGTCCTTGCTGAGCACTTCCACACATCACATGCACATCTCCCACTGAACCATTAAGTTCATGCATTAACAGTTTCTTTTTAATTCTTCGCCTCTCTGGCGTGTGGTGGGCACAGGCTGCCTGGTGGGGCGTGGTGTGTTTGGCCTCCTCCCCACATGATCTGTGCTCACTTTCCTCCAGTCACCCTTTCCTTGAGCTGCTCTGACATGAGCATTTTGTTCTCTTGGTTATGTCCTCGTCTGGAGACCCTGGACAGTAAGAGTTTGGGTTAGCTTGGGAATCAGTCCCAGTAATGACAAGTCACATAATGAGCTTTTGTGCAGTAAGGTACACTGATCATTATTATCAGCACTTTCAAACTGAATAGCAAATACCTAGCTGGCTTCTCCATTGCTCTCTTTAATTTGAAGCACAGATAAAATAAAAGTAATAAAGCAAAATGGCAAAACCTCCCTGCCCCATCTCAAGTTCCTTGTCCCAGAATGCTTTTTAGGCTGAAGTCAGAATACCTGTACCCCGCTGGATCTTATCCTTTGCATTCCTGCACTGTTTTATCCTTTTCTGTTTGTTTTGTTCTTTTCTTTCCTTTTGTCCACCTCTTATGGCAGAGTACCTCTTCAGACAAGCCTTTCCTGGCTTGCAGGTCTTCTCTTGTGCACTACCAGCCTGGACAAGTGTTTCTCTTTCTTACCTGCTTCCTTCTTGTCCAAGGCTATAACAAGTGTTGCCTTTGTTAAGAATCATGTGTAGCCCCTTTCACCTAGATTAAGACTTTTTTTCTGATTTTTCTTCTATTGGTTACAGCAATTTTGAGTACCTAAAGAACAGTTTTACTGTAAGAAATGTCTCAGGAGAAAAAGGAATTTATAAATTTGCATTAAAGAGACATTAGTTTATCTCACAGCTGTTGCTGAGACAGTGTCATGCTCCCTGTTCAGGCCCAGCCTGATGCCCAGATAGAGATTTTCCGCTTCTTTAAGACCATTTTCAATGTGTTTTCAGCTTCTATTTTTGAGCAGGTAGGGTTTGTTTTTCTAATGCAATCTTGAACAGTAAAGTCTTTTCAAAGAAATCAAGACTCATGTCTTATTCAAGTATAGGAATTATTTAATAAAGATGCAGCAAATACTCTGAAATTTTTGTGGTAAGAATTAGCATGACAGTATCTAACTTCCTATTTTACCATATTTTTTGCTGAGTCACAATCATTTGAGCTTATTTAAATTAAGGTCAAATACTTCTTCACCAAAAAGTGCAATTTTTACAAGGCTAAAGCTTCCCATGATAAATCTCTATGCTTTATTAAAAATCTGTTTAATTTTTGAGTTAGATCTAAAGTTCAGGTTTTTGATTATTCAAAAGCTGATTATTTTGTGGCACTTGAAATCACCTTCTAGAAGGGTATTTCAAGCTCCCATTTTGTTCAATTTGTTCAGCTTCTTGGCAAAATTACTATATCTTTGATGTATTTTGGACTTCATAGGATAAAACTGTGTAATGGCCTGTAAGAGTTAAATGGCTGCTGAATAAATTATGGGAGATGTCAACTCATCCCACAAGGGATCACGTGTGAACATGAATGTCAGGCTCACCTGCCACAAGTCCCATCAAGCTGAACATCACCACAAAGAAAGCAGCCCAGTGTTCTGCTGACTAAAAACCATGTGTTTCAGCTCAGTTCTACAAATCAGATTGAATTTTGCAATTTGGAATTATTTGATAAAATAAATGCAATATATAAAAAAGCAGTGGAAATTTCAAAATTTCCTCTGGCACGGAGATTTGCAGTTTCACTCAGCTTATGTGCAATATGCCACTGGCAAAGCAATTCCATTCTATAGTCAATTGCTCCTGTTGGTTGAACTGAATGCTAATGCAGGAGCTTTTATCTCATTCGAAACACATTAGTCAGAACCCAGAGAGCAAGAGGATACTGCCAAAAGGTGTCTTGCAATGACAGCAAAACTTCTAACTTTGGAGTTCATCTCTCCCATTTCCATTCTAATCTTTGCTCTGATTTGGGTAAGGAAAACACATTTGTTTCCTGTCACTGCCTGGAAATTCCTTAAAAAAAGTTTGTTCCATGTTTTTCGTATATTTTTGTTGTGCCTCTACCCAGAAGGTACCTAATTACTCCAGTGTTTATGTTTTGAATGGTGTTAAAGCAGCAGTTGTGCTTTATTACCTCATGGATTTGCAGAGGGCATTGGAAGACTGTTTTTTTATACTGTATTCCATAAACTCATGAAAAAATTGAATGTAATAATTCAGTGGATTGGAAACATATTGCTTAGCCAAGATCTTTTTATTACTGGTCTGAATCTCACAATGAATACCTCTTCAGACTGAACTGGAAATGAGTAGAATGCTGTGGTCATTTGTCATCAAGAGATTGAAAATGATAGGCTTAGATAACCTGAAATTCAGTATGTGTGGTGATTGCTACATCTCTCTTTGTTAACTGTGATTATTCTGTATTTTCTTGGTGACTGCAAGCAGACTACTTAAATTTTTTTTTTTTTTTCTTCTTTAACAAAAAAGGTGTATCTTCTTTTTAGCAAAGATCCATTCTAAACTCATGGGTCCAGTGCTTTGGCTAAATCTATGTCCACAGGCACAGTGTAAGTTGAGCTGATGGGAAAACAGTACAATGTGGGAAAAATATCTCATCTTTGACTGACTTGATCCCAAGTTGGGCATGTTTACTGTGCTTCACTGACTGCCATGACACTATGTGAATTTATGTCATTTAATGTTGCTTTCAAGGTCACTATAAAAGCTACATGGAAAAAAATGTGGGTTGCACCCTCTCTGGAAAGGCAGCGTGTTAGTAATTTTGTGGCAGGAGACTTACAAGGCTGGATAGTTTTCCATAATACTCCACACTTTTGCCTTTTATACACAAGAAAATTATACTGTGCCACTGTGCTTAGTCATCTGCTGCAAAGCTCAGTATCCAAATTCTTTCCTGTCCATGCTAATCTAGGGTTCTTCCAGAAGGGAAGAAACATAAATTGGAATCGGAGAATCTGGACTGTATTTGTTTCTAAACTTGCTGATCATTTGATACCTCAAGCTGCTTTATCAACAATCTTGAGCATTTTCTGAGAGACATCTCAAATTGTAATTTTTTATTTGGGTATGTCTGCAGTCATTGTCTAAAGAAGATACCAACGGGGTCATAAGTGACAAGTGTAGCAGGTTTTTTTTTTTGTTTTTTTTTTTAAATCAGCAAATTTGATATGTTGGCTACTACAAGCCTTGGTGCTTACTATAGGCCTTACTAGAGTTCCTGATTAGTAAAGGAGATATCTATGAAATGTTTCTACTAAGAATGCCTATGTCCAAAGGCAGGGAATGGAAGGAAAGCTGGATTTGTGGAGGTTTGGTCAGAGAGACCTGTGGTGGTTCCAAACCAGTAGGACGTGGGATGGCTGACAATTCAGGAAAAGTGCTCTCCACTGAATAAGCAATGTGGACACAAGGAATTCTTTTGCAGGAATTTTAGTGGGAATTGAAGTTGGGAAACACCACACGTGTTCTGCTGCAGAGAAGGCTGGAGCTGTGCACAGAAGCAGGAAAGTCACAGTGTTATAAGAAGGGCTCACAGAGGTCAAACCCTCCATTACAAACTGAATAGATTGTAAATAATGCACGTAGGTCACAGACATATCTCTTTTTCCAATGATTAATTATGCAAATCTGCTATTCTATCTCAGGGCAGATCTCTGACCGTGTAGTTCACTCTTGTTTGGTGAAAAATTTTGAGTTTTACCCTCTCTTCCCTAAAAGGAGCTACTAGTAGAGTTTCAGAACTTTCAAGCTGCATTTTTTGCTAATTTATTTCAAGCAAAGCGCCTTTTATGAGCTTATGTACTATTTTTATGCATTAAAACGCTAGCAGAACTCAACCAACTTGAACAGCTTGAATGCCACATCTGTGCAGAAGATATCAGCACACTTATTTATGGCTCAAAGAAACAGAGTCTAAATTAAATCAGCTATTGCTATAGAATGGATAAGCGGCCATTATGAATTATCCTTAATTATAGCGATTTCCTAAACTAATAAACCTGCTAAATCTTTTTTGCAAAGGTTAGTTTACACAGTGCATATAAAATCCGCATGTGCTACGCATCAACCACCAGCTGTCTGACAGTGTGTTGCTATTGCAGTGAGTGTTCACATAAATTTTATGTTGGTTATATTAACAGTCAGTCCATATCACTACCCACAGATGCCAGTAGACATAAAAATTGCTCTCCAGTGAGCCTAAATATCCCTAGAAGCTAGTTGTGTCTAATGTTCCATGTAGTATTTGTACGTGAAAGCAGCAGATTGAAAAGTTATTTACAGATGAATATTTCAATTGAGTTAGTTCATATTGGCCTACTTAGGCTTCTTTGCTGGTTTATTTGTATGCTAAATAATTCACTAAAGGTTCTTGTTTACTTTCAAAAGTAGTTTCTATGAAATGCAAACAACAGAGCCAACTTTAGGTGCTCTAAAGGCTAAGCAGCCCTGTTTTAAATGCAGGTCAGAGCTACAGACAGCATCTTGCAGATGGGCTGTCACTCGCAGTTTTACCCTTTTATTTGCTGGGTCTTTAAAGAATTTACTGGGATTTGATGCTTTAATATAAATATTTTGCAATAATGGGTTATTTTTTCTTACTAAAACCTTTTCTATGGACAAATGTGAAGTCATTGAAGGTCTTCCCATTAAGCAGACAGAGCTGGCATGTTGTGGGCTAGTTAGATGGATTCTTGACAGTTCACAGGACTAGCAGGTGCAGCAAATATGTGATTGCTCCTGCTGTAGGACATAAATACATTTTCAGATGAATGCCTATGGTCTAATGTTTGCATACCATTTGTTGTATACTTTGATTTCTTGATTAATCAGAGCACTGGACAAATGCAGTCATTGTCTGTTCCTTTACTGAGATACAGGAACTTAGCAACACTCCTAGCACAGCACTGTCTACATCACAGTGTTCATCTGTGTGCTAACTTTTTTATTTTATAATATTGATTTTATCATTTTTACTGTTTGTAGTAGGAGTTGCTTTATTGATATTTACTCAACCCCTCTTTGTGCAAACGCTGTGGAATACTTTGTTGCAGGTATTGACATACATTTGCTGGTTGCTTCACCAGCCTCAGCTTATTTCACCCAAATGGTATTCAGATGCTGTAATTGTTTCTTGCTATTGATTTTAGATTGCATTTATAACATGCTTCCAGAGACCATGTCACACATACTGAGTCTGGCTATAGCTTTAGTTTAACCTTTCTAGCAAGAATGTAAATCATGCATGTTAAAATTGCAACACCATAATGTTTTAAGTCTTGATTTGCTTTTCTAAGATCTCTCAAGAAGGAGGGAGACCAGTCAGTTCCTGATGGATTGTGAAGGAGTATCTTACTGCTTCCCAAAGAATTCTGAGCTATTAATGAGTATTCTGGCATAATACTAGGGATGATGTACTGTCAATGCTGATGTGTTATTGTACAAATATGTCATTGCTCTGGCATAGGTTCACAAAGACATTTAAGAGTGAGTTATTTTGTTGCCTGCATGTCCTACCATTTGTAAAATGAGGAACTTTTGGGCAAATCATATCTTCAACAGTTACTCTGGATGGGTGTTGAGTGCAACATGCCTTCTGGAAGAGTTTCTTTAAAGAATGTGTGATTTCACTTGACTTATGCTCAAGTCCCACTTATGCTCAGTCTTTCCACAGAAGTCTTTATTAATAAGTTAACCTGCCAAAGTTCCATGGAGGCACAGGCCCTTAGTGGCATCCCCCAGGAAATGAAAACCCCAAATACAAATTTAAATAATTTCACTAGGAAATACCCAGGGATGAAGGAGAAGCTTACGATACCACCTAAGAATGTTAACCAGTAAAACATGCATTATGTGTCTAGTGATTTTTATCTATTCCATTTTTATTTGTTTATTAGCCAACAACAGTAGGCTTTAGAATTACAAGTTTAGAAACAAATTTGGAAACTTGACATAGCCTTCTAAAAAATCAGAGTAAGTGTAGGTGCTATAAAGCACAGGAAAATTTCTTCTCTTGTGACCCTAATGTATGAGATGGCTCCTGATTTATTACTCTATCTGGTAGTGCATTTTGCACAGCAGGTTCTGTGTTCCCATGCTTTTATAACTTTAGGTATCTAAAGAACATCTCTTTGAAGAAACTGAATAGTAGCTTTTAAAATTAATTTGTATACTTGTTTTTGAAACTAGGTGGCATTTTAATAAAAGAAGCATGATGCATTAAATACAGTTAAAAACATAATACCTAGGAAGGTTCATATGAGTTTGTACCAAAAGTACAGATAGGTACAATTGGGCAGATTTGGAAATTTCACTTGAATTAAGAAAAATTTTAAAAGGAGCATTTCATAAACATGCAGGAGTGTACATTTATGTGGAGGGAAACTTCATTACATGGGGAATTAGTTTTTCCAAAAGATGAGTTGAATATTGTTGATATTAAAATACAAAACCCATTTGCCAAGACATCAAATGCTGTTCTCATGTGATTGCACCAAATAGAAAACTTGGCCCCACTGTGTTATCTGAGTAAAGACAAATCAGCATCTCTTCTACAGCAGACAGCAAGGAAAAAAGCCATTATGAAATATTAGTGAACATGTCATGAGACATCAGTAGTTTGCAGAAGCTGTCCCGTTTGTCAGTGCTGCCCTAGTTGTTTAGAATACATGCATTTAAGAAAAAAAAATCTGTGTAATTTTTATATATGATAAAAACCTGAATTCATTCCAACTCATTGAGAAATACAAGTGTTATGAAAGGAATTAAATTGCTTGCTTTGCATTTAGATAGGAATATAAAAGTTTTGCAAGTGTACTAAATATTTGGAATGCAGCATTTTAGTGTGGAGAAACTGTGGCATCTTCAGAGTGATTCTCAGCTTTCTGCTTCCTGAGAGCTTTTCCTGAATTCAGGGGAAGCTTCCTCTGGGCAAGGAGCTCAGAACTGGGCTCTGTCATCATCAGTTAATTGGGCAGAAATCTGAAAATGGCAGTGTTTGAAAGAAGTGTGTGTATGAAGGCAGACAGGCATCCTGCAACAGCTAATTCACCCACACAGCACATCTTTGAACTGTCTAAGGCATAGCTAACTGTTTACATGCTACCAACAAGAGTAAATAGTCTGAACAGAAGGAAGAGACAGAGTTGCTGTGAATAAAGAAAAAGATTACAAGACAACCCATCTGCTAGAGAGTACCTGTCACCTCCAGTTACAAGCTGGAGGCAGCCCTACCTCGGAGCAGCTAGAGAGACCAGTTTATTATTCCAACAGGAGAGAGGGGGAAGCTACCTTAGACCTCCACTTTCTGTCTGATATAGTGTCAAAATATCAGTTTCAGGGAATTTTGTGGACAGAATAGTGAGGATAACTTGAGTCTAAACACTAACAAGAAAATAGCTAAAAGAACTGCTTCAGCAGAGCTAAATGGCTCTCCTGGCTAATAGCTATGCAGGGGATTGAACACCATGGCTCTCAGGTGTAAACAAGAATTCTGCCAAGAAATGTACTGCTGGCAACAAGGATAACAATTATATTAATAGCTAAGGCAATCTTGTTATCCTTAAGAATCCTCATTACAGTAATTTAAAAAATGATCACCTGGTTGTCATTGTACTGCAAACCTGACAAAGGCAATTTTAGAGGACCTTAGGCCACATAATTTCCTTTTCTCTTTAAATACCTATTTTTATACATATTATATGGCAGGGATTGGAATACCTATTGTCTTTGGAAACCTATTCTTGTTGTCTACAGCCAGGTCAAGTTTCCCTCCTGCCATTACCATTGTCAAGACCAGGTAGGGTGGTCACAGGCAGTTTTCACTGCTCTTACAATGTGTGACGAACCAATTTAATTTTTATTTATGCTTCAACACTGTCCGATTTTATTTCTTGAACTGTGCATTAGGAATCCATTTTGTGGCAGCAGGTGGAAAATTGCTAGAAGAGCTGTACACCATGTGCTGAGAGCCCAAACACGTGGCAAAGGTGTAGAGGTCAGCTAGCACGTGTGGTGGGGGTGGAGACCACTGAAATTGGAGTCTCTAATCAGGATCCCTTTAGAAAGTGGAGGGAAGCCCTGTCTCTGTGGAGATTTTGCCTGACAGCCAGTCAGGGAGAGAAAACTGCCACCACTGGGCTGCAGATGACACTCCTGAGTGGTGGGGGTACTCCTGCTGCTAGGGGACAATTCCCCTGACTAGCCAGTGGTCATCCTCAAGGGACAGGACTGTGGGAGGAGCCTTAGCATGTAAAAAGAAATTAAGTGAGTCATAACTGGATCCTATCTAGGTTTTGGTTCACTTGTCAACTTGTTCATCCCCTTTTTGCTCCTGTCCTCACCCTGCCTGCATCCCATCTTCCTGCAGTCCACCCTGCTTTATCCCTGCTTGCCTTCCCTGAGCACACCTGTTCTGTCTACCCTGCTTCACTGCTCCACTAGCCTGCCTGCCACTGCCCACTGCAGCCTGCTGCTTCTCTGAAAAACCTCTTCAATCTGTGCCACCCATGGCCCTGAGCACCTCTATCCCAGTGCCAAACTGCCTTCAGGCTTAGGGTTAGGATAAGGCTTGAGGGAGCCTAAGGTCCAGGAACACTGAGGCTGGAAGAGGCATGGCTTGGCAATCCCATCAGCACCCCACCATTGCTGCTCCTACATCTTTCTGATCTTCACCACCTGATTTAACCCAAGGATATCCCCAGGATTCCCCCCATTCCAAGCAAGGTTGATAGGACCACACATTCACAGGACAGTCAATTTGGTCACAAAGTTAGCAGAAAGGAATTCCAAAACAACTAATGGGTGGTCTCTCATGGGTGTGTGAGAAACCAATCTCAGAGAAATGTGGTATGAACCTGAGCACACACCCTTTCAGTGAGCAAGACAGGGAAGAAATTGTGCTGTGTTATAAACTGTGCAGCACGCACCCTCAACCTGCTAGTTGGAAGCTAACAGTGCATCCCAGGATTCTGGTGGTTCTGTCCCTGTCTTTCTTTTTCTCTCTTGGTCTCTCTTTTGCCCTCTCTGCTTGGTTTTCTCTTCCTCTCTAGTAGGGACACATATCCTTCATTATCAATAAATGGTTCTCAATGTTTGCCTTGTTTGTGCTTGATATCATCCAATAAATCTCTTTAAAAGAATCCCCCCCACAATTCAGCACAATTTTAAAAAGATTCCCCGCCCATATAGCAGAATGCAACACAGTGTTTTTGTTTTACCTATTGTCCCTCGGGGAATGGACAAATAGGGTGCAGACATGTAGCGGGCCATCTTGACATTGATTTTTGAAGGTTCATTAGATAAATGCTGACATCAGAGATTGATGTCTCTTTAAAACAGTGCCTGGCACAGAACCATTGGGAGAATCAAAAATATCGACTTATCATGTTTGTGCAGGAGGCCCATGGAGATCTCCTGCATTAATGGTTCTATCAATTTAGGCATTCTTTAATTATTCTAATTGTACACCTTGAAGCTGGAAAGTGGCTTTATTAGGACTTCTAGCTAGGTAGTCACACCTTTCAAAGAGAAGAAAGAGCAGTGAATTATCTACTTTGTCATCACATCTTGAATAGTTCAGGGGGTTTTTCAGTTCGTTTCTTTTTCTTTATTATGTATTAATTTGCCTGTGTAATGTGGTGGTAAAAATGAATAGGGATGCAGTGATGGGCCAATGCAGAGGCCAAAACACTATGTGGTAGTTTAGAGAAATAGATGCTAGTAAAATAAAGTTGATGGTTTTGTTCATGTTTAACCCCTCACCCTGGCACCATCAATAGATTGAAGACATCATTTGTATCTGCAAGTGTTTGTTTAATTAAGACCTCCTAAAAATCTTTGCTATTGATTCATTCCATTATCTTATTGATTAACTGCACTGGATCATGTACTTGCTCTTTAGTGGAAGGCAACAGTTTCAGCCTGCTGTCATTTACCCACAGATGTGAACAGTAAGCAATGTTCAGCATCCATGTCTGCCAAAGTGTCTTGTGTTTTAATGAAGTACTGGCTGCAATTCCCTGTATTACATGAGAAAAGCCAGTTGTCTCCTGCTGGTGATGTGACCAAGCATGAAGGTTTTCTTCCAGTTGTTCATAAAGCAGCTGCTTACCAGGGAATGTTGGAAAGTTGTGCTTTGCATTTCTGTGTTAAAATCTAGAGGTTTGAATCACAGCAGCAAATTAACAAGATGATCTGTCTATCCCAGTTTCACGGTTTGTAGTTTGGGTTTTTCTGTACTGGAAAATAATGTAAACCAGGACTTTTTATAATACAATGTCCTATTTGTGCCTTGCAGCTTCACCTTGTGGAGTTTTCTGCATAACCTACATTAATATGTGTGTATGTGTGATAAAAGCATCTCACCACTGCCTCTCTCAAGATTTTTCTCAGGAAAATGATTCAGTAGCAATATTCTGACTGCATTTGTGCAGCTGCATGTGCCCTTGTTTGTCAGCTCTTTGTTTTTTTTAAGAGAAGAATTCTTTCCTTATACCATTGTGATAGCAGTGTGGCGTGTAGTACCTCATTTTACAATTCCAGAAATGAGTTTCTGTGTTGGAAGTAGGAGTCTGACAACTCTGACCTGGGGACCAGCAGCCACAAGGTCATACAAGTGTAATGACCTCAGCTGCTTGCCCACCCTGGGGTGGCTGAGTGCTGCTCTCAGAATTGCTCATGCCACCTCTCAGATTTTTAGGGAATACCATTAGTGGCAAGAGAAAGAGGGTGACTGACAGTAAAATTATTGGTAAGTCTAAAGCAAGGAAAAAAAACCCAGCCCAGCATTATTTCTTTCTGTCCTGACATTTGAGTGACAATCCAGATTGGACCATGGTAACAACCAATATTTCAGTGGAAAATTTTAAGACATTATGCATGGCATATTGAGGTGTTCCATAGGAAACAGGGCATATATTCTTTATTTTCACATGCAGCTCACTCTTGACATTTCCAATATACTATAGGTGCTGTGGGTGGTCTCCTAGCGAGTGCCAGCGGGTTCCTTGCTGCCCTTGTGAAGGAGGGGCTCAGAAACTCCCAGCATGGCAAAATCACTACTCTTTCCTCCCTTTTTTATATAAAATGAAAACTTCTCTACTTGAGTCCTTTTAAATTTCTAGCTCAACGGAGACTTTTGTGTTTAGTTAAGTTTATATATCTGCTGGCATGCTTTGTTAATTTAAACCAAACCCTCAACTTTACCTTGGCAGAGTCAATGATTTTGTTGGGTTACCTGCACTCTGTTAAATGGGCTAGCACCAAAACAACATTCAGTGGACAGATGCCTCTGTTCTGATTACTTTTCAGGGTCTTTGGTGCAGCAGTTGATCCTGACTCAGCCTTTTTGATGCCTTACTATGGCATTTTTTAGTGCCTCAGGTTATTTGTAACTGCATAAATGCTGAAATTAAACCACAAAGTGCAAGTTCTTTAAGTTCTTGTTCTTTAAGCCATCTCTGAGAAAATGTTGCTCAGCCGTTTTTCTTCCTTTTTTTTTTTTTTTCAGAATCCATTTATGTGCAAATAATAGGTTCTTCTGTTTGCTGTCATAAATAACTGTAATATTTATGATTTAGATATGTAATATGTATCATATATGAGAAGTTGCTAGTCAGGTTCTAGAATTGTGCAAGACAGGGTAGAAAGGACTACCTTGTTACAGGAATCATCTTTTTTTTCCCTTCTGATCCAGAATCATTAACTTTTCTCTGTTTATTTAACCCAAATGACTGCATCACTTTGGGGTTGCTGTTGTGGGAGATCCTGGCAATCTCCCATCTGGCTGGTAATATCCTAGGAGGCTTTGTCTCAGCACATCTGCAGCTGAAGTTTGTGTTTGGTGGGGAATCAGTAGGATCACAAATATTTGCCTGACAGGCCCACAGGAGGCTGAAGGCCAGGGCAGCAGCCTGCAGACATGGGGCAGGGTGGGACTGGCTCCTTTCTCTGATGGGCTTTTCTCAGCTGCACGGGCTTGGCATCTGTGTGATATTCTTTCTGGGCCATTTTGGCTTGGATTTTTTTGCTTAGCTGCAGTCTGCTCCTTTTCTTAGGTTCTGAGCACTTACTGTGATTAGAGAGTGCTCAGCCAGAATGGGTCTGTCCAGTTCTTACCAATAATTGCAATTATGAGAGAGAAGCTCCACGTGTCCCTTCTTGTCTCATCTGTAGGTGGCTGATCAGACTGGCTGTTTGCAGAAAATTCACCTTAGATACTTGTACCCTTGATGGCTTTAAATGGGCTGCAGGAGCTTTTGGTGAAGCACAACTACCCCATGTCCATCACCTTATTGAGGCCCCAGTTTCCTTTGCCAGATCAGAGAAACACAGTTTATGCTGGGCACAGTTGGATAAACTGTTTCGGGGTATCCTGGCTGGCTCAGAGAGGCTTGGGGAAATGGGATCACACAATAGTTTTGTTTGCCACTGTTCTAAAATCCAATTCCTTTGTAATCTTAAGTAATTAATTTATATCTCTGCAGGAAAATGTAAATAGTAGTAAGGAATACTGATATAAAGGACAGTTTTAAGTCCTGGGGAGAATGTCAGCATTTTAGGCAGTTTCTATAAAGACAAAAAGTCAAATTCTTAAAAATTTACTTTTACCTTCAATTCTGAAGACACTTTAGCACAGGTTAGTGAAAGTATTTTGTGTTCCAAAAATATGTATGACTTTTGAGAGATCTTTTGGATATATTTAGCTAAATGTAAGTTACTTGTTTTGAATATGTTAAAATGAGATTATTTTACAACTGGAAATGTCTTTCTGAAATATCTTTGAAGCAAATAAATTGGAACCAACCTGTTCCATCATCTTTTATGATTTCAAGAAATTAGGGTTTTGTGGTGAAAACATGTTTCATTGAAAAGACCCCAGCTAAATCTATTGAAGATTTATTATTTATCATGGACCAAATCTTGCTTTCTGTACCTACATAAATAGTTAATGAAAGTGCTTCCGAGCATAAAGCATGAACTATTTGGACCAATGTTATAAAGTGCTTTGAGCTGGGAGAAATAGAAGCTGAAACATGGAAGTTACATTATAAGCAGAGTTATTTTTGTTCTGTAGAAAAACTTTTAATTGTCAAAGATTTAAAAAGAAAGTATTTTTTCTCCTTTTGAATCCTACAAGAGTTACCTTCAACACGCATCTAATACTTTATTGCAGTTGTCAAAAACTCAATGCTAGTGTTTTGATTACTGAAACATAGGTGGAGATCAACTGAACAACTATAACCTCCAAGTAACATTTCAGGAATTGCAAACTAAGCATGAGCTTCTAGTGGAAAGAACTTATTTTAAAGTTTGAATTTTGGTGTGTAATGTCTTTACCAGTTTACAGCTTTGCTGACTGGAATATACAATACCTTGGTCTTTTCTGGAGAGTGAGTTTACTACATCATATCATAGAAATCTGAACTCATGTATCTTTACATAAAATTGATTAAAACAGGGTGTTTTAGAAGAAATAACGCAATTGCTGAAACTGGCACAAATAACTGCAGTACTTTGAATAGAAAGAAAAGAACAGATTGATGTGAGGTCTAAATTAAAACACAAAAGTAATCCAGCATTTTCGGGAAAGAAAATACAAATCTTGCTGGAGTTTTCCCCAAAATTACTGTTAACCATTTAAGATAAATTAATTCTGATTAATGCTTCCTATATAAAACTGAACACTCTATCAAAGTGAATGGGTGTCTTGTCTGAATGAGAACAGCAGAATAAGACTGTATGTGTTAATATGAGACATTACAAACTGAAAGATGTATGTTTGAAAAATGTAAGTGAAAGCTCCACAAATATTTCTTTCTAACTATATCCACTCTACACATACACAACAGTTTCCTCAACATATGGGGACCACTGGTAGTAAACATAATTGGGCAAAGAATATCTTAGAACTTGGGACATCATCCTATTCTGAGCCCTTCATTGCTGTCAGTATATTAGCAATTTCCAGATTAATTTTCACATAGAATACTACAGAATAGAACTACCCTAAATTAAATACTTCATTTTCAGCCATTCTTTGATTTTCTGTAGAACTTGTACAATTCAAATGCACACTGTGATTATCCTTTTATCTAGCATGTTTTCCAAAACATGACATAGAAAACTTTTCTACAGATAAGACAGTGAGAATTGTCACTGCTGTGGGTAGGTTCTTGTTGCCTACTTGTACTTGCTATTGGTGAACTTGCCCTTGCAGCAGAGAGTTTGGTAGGTCATTCCACACCAATGAGGAAAAAAGTGAACAACAGCACAATCTAAAAGTAAATAAACAAAAGCCTCAGTGGAATTTCTGCTCCCTAAAACACTGTGTTGCGAAGATTTCTTTCTAACTCCCCTTCTTTTCCCTCCATCTGAGCCCAGATTGAAGTCCATTAGGATTTCTTGGAGGCTGTAGCAGGCTAAAACAAACCTTGCTGTGATTGCTGGTGCACTTATGTGGTTCTGTCCCTTTTCCCCTGCAGACAGATATGTAGATTTTTTTCAGAATCTTTGTCCAGGGCTACCCTAGCAACCTTCTGTAAATGGGAGATACTTTGGAAGAAGGATCCAAAGGTGTATAACTGCATGTTGATTTTCATGCACCCCAAAAGACTGGACTGTTTCTATTATTCCCTTGACAATTACTCCGTCTCTCTGTAGGTAGGCAAATAATTTCTCACCAGGAAATGAAACAATGAGAAAACTTGTATGAATTGCTTTTGCTTCCTGACCACTTATTGCTAAAACACTGAAGTTTAGTTTTAATCTTGTCTATACTTCTAGAGAGTCCCGTGGGGAAAGGAGCTGTTTTATGTACAGCTTAGCCTGAAGCACTTGCGTCACTGAACAGTTTTGTATTGCTTGTTTAATAGACCACAAAAGTCAACATCTCTTTGGAAGAACAATTTGTGCTTAAAGTAGACACAAATTCCAAGAGATCCTGTTGAGGCAGGATGTTGTGAGAAACCCAAAGTTGGAACAAAACCTCTTGTTCCTTAATTATAATGTTAATACTTGGGAAAACTTGAGCCACTCTATGTTGGTTTATGTCAATAAAGGTTTGGGGTTTTTCTTTCTTTCTTGCCCATCCTTCTTTGGGAAGCTGGAAGTAAGTCAACATTTTTACCTTCCATGTAAGAATGTTTCAGTTGCATATTATTCTGAAAACAGATTGTGTCTCTAAAAAGAGACAATCTGCATTTAAAATATCTTTAATGAAAAGAAGTCAAAAACTTTAGTTCACAGATTTATGGAATAAGTGAAATGGAAAGGGATTTCAGGAGTTGTATAGACTAACCTCTTGCTCAAAGCATTATTGGTAATCAGATTGCTCAGGGCTTTAGCCAGTCAGAGCTTGAAAACCTTCAAAGATGGAAATGGTGCAACTTCTTTGGGCAACCTGTTCTACTACTTGGCTGTCTTCATGGGAAGAATGTGGGTTTTTTAAATATCTGGTTAAAATATCTCTTGCTTCAGTTTTGATCTGTTACCCCTTGTCTTCTCCGAAGAGCCTGGCTCCAACATTTCCTTGCATGAATCTCTATGGAACTTTGTTGGTTTTTGTCATGCAGGTGGAATGCAAACCATTAACCTCTTTGCTCTGAGCCCTGAGTTGTCAGAGTAATTTTTGTTTTGCCTTTCTAGGTGTCCATTCAACCTGGGATGACCTTTTTTTCCCTGCAGTTGTAGGTGTCTGTCAGATAAATTCTGCCTTTGGTTACAAGCACAAAACATTTGGTTGTTCAGTGTCTTGGGTTCTTTACAGGTGAAATGCAACTAAGTCACTAATTTTCATAGGATGGGGCATGTGATGAATGCACTTACAAAAGTGTGCAGTATACATTTACACAGGGAATTAAGCAATGAAGCTAATATAAGATTGATGAGAAAGAGCTCACTGTCACCATGTCATAGTATTACAAACTGTATCAGATTTGTGTGCCCAGCATTAGGTTTAAAGAAAGCACATTAAAAGCAATGTATGGTTGCCTGGTTTCTTCAACTATCAAATACAAAGCCACACATGAGCAATTTTGAGAGCTGAATATAACCCCTCTGACAATATCAAACTCTTGAGTTCTTCTGACAGCCACTGGTCAGCTGATTTGTAGAATAACACATTGTCCATTCCTTCAGACAAGTGACATTACTGTCCTCACCATTCAAATAATATTGAAATTATTTAATTGATTCCAGGAAAATCCGTTTCTAATCACCTACAACCTTTTAGCAGTTTCTGTTGTGATGGATAGTTTTACAGATTTCAGGCAGCAACTAGAGCTTCTATGCTGCTGTTGAAGTGCTGAATAGTTCTGTGTATATACTCATGTCTATATTGCATATGTTTTGTTCCACAAATTGCTGAACATTCCAGGCCTACTTATGCAGTCTTTTGGAATCTCATTTTTCTGGACCTTGACTTTATGCTAGACAAAGAGAACAGGGAGCAATGGTAATTGAGTTGAAGATACTTAACATGAATTACAGCAATAGACAAAACATACTGCTGATGTAAAATGGAGCAAATCTTGAGTGTAGCTGAGGACTTTTAAGGTTCATACGACTGATCAGATTTTTTTTTGTTATTATTAAATATTATTTCTGTTTTTCCTGTAGCAACATGCAAAATTTTGTTTGTATAGTAAGATTGTTTCCATTAACAACAAATTGAATCCATTATCTGTATCATTATAGAATACACGGAAGGGGAAAATTTATGAAGGACATTATAAAATATATTACTTATTTGGTCATTCCAGGTTGCTGGGATCAAATTTGAAAGCAGCTTGCTCAAATTTCTAGGCTGCTGAGCCCTAGCCCCTTGAAAGGTGCCTGTTATTTCCTACCCATTTGTTATAGCATCCTGTTCTTGGCAGGATGCCTACTATTTAAGGTTACTTTCATTAATCAGCCATAAGTTAATTTCTTTGCAGGCAGAATCTCTGATCTCATTATGTTGTCTTTAAAGCTGAAGATCTCAGGTTGTTTTATTTATACTTTGATACCACTGTAAAAAGATAGACTTAAGTTAAAGAACTCTGAGGAATCATTTGATAGCCTTTGAAAAAGTGACTAATTGGACAGTCATGAAGCAATATTCACATCTTTAGTTAAAAGTTACAAAATTCAGTGACTGATGCAGTTCTGGAATGTAGTATCATATCCTTAAAATAATCCACACTCTAGGGATTGCATTGCAAAGGTACATAGAATTATTCTCAAAGGCTGCCTGGTGTCAAGGCTAAACACATAATTAAGTGATAACATGAGAAAATAATTTTTCCTGCCCAGTGACACACAATTCTTTTTCTAGGGGTTATGTGTATATTTTAGCTTATACTTGTGACTCTTAGTGACTTTCTGATTCTTTTTAATAGCAATCAACATCTTTAAAAATTTATAGACTGATCCATGACTCCTATGTAGTATATTTCTGCTTTGAGATGTTTCTTTTTTCTTTTCTAACAGGCTGATCACTCTTCTCCTTCTCACTTTTTTCTCTTTTTCTTTTTTTCTCTTTTCCTCTTTTTCTCTTTTTCTTTTTTTTTCTTTTTCTTTTTTTTTTTTTTTTTTTTTTTCTTTTTCTCTTTTTTTTTTTTTTTTTTTTTTTTCTCTTTTTCTTTTTTTTTTTTTTTTTCGCTTGATAGGTGGCCATTACCAGTACATGGGAACAGCAGTCTGACTTGATATGTTGCATATACTATGAGTTTAATGTTTTTTTTTCCATTGCACTTCATTTCCCTAATGCTACCTGAGGTACTTCGAGACACATGCATCCCTGTCTTCTGTCTTTGAGAGTTAACTTCAACTGGAGCAATAAAATCTGGGTGCTTTTTAGAGCATTAAATCTGGCGAGTGGATATTTGTCCTGATGTCTTTCAGGACCACCAGGTGTATGTCAGGGAGTGGGAAGTTGCTCCACAGGTAACTTGAGTCTCTGTGAGCACGCTGGTACATGAAGAAGCCATTTGTATCCCACTGAGTCCCCAGTGCTGAGGACCTGGCTGAGATTTACACAAGTCCAATCTCTGCAGCTCGTAAGAAGGGTGGCTGCAGCAGGGCGGCATCCGTGTGACCTGAATCCCTGCTTCAGAGTGGCACTAGTGGGGTTTTTGGGTTTTTATTTGTTTTGGTTTTAGCTGGGTCAAAGCTGCTGTGAAGGGTGCATTTTATTAAAGCAGGCAGCTGGAAAGCAGTGACGTGGGAGAGCTCAGGAGAGGGAGCCACGCTGCCTCTCGGGGATCAAGTGGGAATGCTGGGTCAGGGGCCCTGGATGCTTGCTCCCATAGCTTACTTAGGGCTGCCTCAATGCTTTTAGACAGAATTGTTGTCAATGGTATTGATCAGCTGTTCTGATAATCCAGCAAGCTTCCTGATGTGTTAAATTCCCTTCTTTCACGTGGTGTTAAGTGTGGAAGAAGTATATGTAACTCTCAGTGGACACCACCAAAGGATGGCTGCTTGCCATCAGTTGTGCTGCACATGCCAATTCCAATTAGCCATTTACTAGCCACTTTTAACACTTTCTAGCAATTCTGTGTACCCCTTAAATATACCTTGTACTTCTGAAGTTTTAATTTATGTATTTATCAGAAGAATTACACCATTTTCTTTTCATCAGACATAGAAAATGCTGAATTAAATTTCTGCTACCCATGGATTCTTAGAAGTATATATATACAAACACTTATGTATATATATATTTCAAACTGAAAAGAGGACAAAGAAGCTATCAACTCCAGAGGAGCAAAATTTTGTATTTAAAGTGATATAAATGCAAGAAACGGGTCCAAATATAGCAATTGAATGTAAGCTGAAATTTGCAATGCATCTTGGAAGGAAACTTAACTTTGCTTAAGCTTCTGACTTATTTTGCATAGTTGCTTGATAGTTTTATAAGCAACTTCTTTCTATAGAAAATAACAAGCTGTAAATCTACTTTAGCTTGTGTTTTGAAGTGGTTACAATGTAAGAGGAAGGGTGAGATTTTCAACACTTTTTATTTTTGCGTATGCATGTACAATAACAGCTTCCAGGCTTCCCATTCTCCATCACCAGGAGCTCAGAAGAGCTGTTAGTGCAGACAAGATCAGATGTCAACACCAGTTTTGTCAAAAGGCTCTTGTGTGATGTCCCACCTTATCACCACCCCACCTTGCTCTGCAGTGCAGAAGGGCAGGAGTGCAGCACAAGTCTTGTGCAACCCACAGGAAGGCATCCAAAATTCCCCTTTACTCTGTGAGACTTAATACAGCAAGAAATGGGTTAATGATTGTATCTCCACTTCAGCAAATGCACAATAAAGAGGTAGATTAGGAGAGATGAAAAATTTATTGCAAAAGTGGCACAGTATTATGAAAAACAAAATTATTTCATTGAGTGGGAGTTCTGTTACCATAATCCTAACAATAAACTCTATTACAATAATGATAGGAGAAAAACTAATTGCAGCAAGGACAGGACAAATCTTTTTTAATCCTCCTTGTCATCTCAACTAAATCCAAACCTATTTGTATTAACCTTTGCTGACAGAGTCACATGATGGACATAATTTCTAGTAATTTACCAGCAGTAGATCTAACCTTTCTTCATCAAATATTCATAAAGGCATGATTCTCAATGATTTTCTGTCTCTTTTCATATTTACAGCTTGTTGTCTTCTTCCTTTTTACTATAATTTGAACACAATTGAAGTCAGATGGAATTAAAGTAGAATTGCTATAGTGGCTACAGTACCTGAAAGCAATGAATAACTAATTGAAATTTCTTATAAGTCGAGATGTGCTGTACTCTGATGGGACTGCATTAAACAGTCCACATGTCCTTGCCTTTTGATGGGTTAAAAACTTAACCCAGATTAAATGGCACCAGTTCTTGTCATTTGCATAACTGTTTAAAATGTGTGTGTCACACATCTGCACAAACACACGTGGAGTTTTCAAAGTATGAACTTTGACTGAATCCTTGGACGAGGTATTTGACTCATGAAAAGAAATGCTGTCGGCTCAATTCTTTCTGTAGGTGTAAATAAGACTCACCATTGAACTCTATCCAATTATGGTAGTGTAAAACTGATACAAAAGGTTGAAGATAAATAATTTTGATTGAGGTAGTGTAGAAGTAGGATGCAATCTGGACTATGCATCTCTTCCCATCTAGGAAATTTAAATCTGAAATATGATTATATATTTCCTGCAAAATTATCACGTCACATTAGTTTTTGTTTCTAATGAAGAAATTAGACACTTTCAATGCAAATATAAAGTATAATGGAAAATATTAAACAGATATTCATATATCTAAAATATTATGTGATAAATTCTCAGAAATACTTTAGACTGGTATATTTGAATTTAAGATGATTGGACAATTGCTGTAACATCCTTTGCATCATGCTGTGAACTAAAAATGTCCTGTGAGTAATTCTGATAGACAATGTGGTGTCACTGTGTTCATTCTCACCAGAAGAGACTGTGGATAAGTAAAAACATTATAAATGATTTAAAATAGGCTAAAGAAGTGCTTTTTCAGTAAGCATAGTGTGCATAGGATTTTAGATGTTTTTTTCCTTGGCTAGTTCTGGTGCTGATTTCCCATCCATTGAGAGCACGTTATTGTGACACCAGAAGGGGTTTTGTGTTCACATAGAGCAGTGATGAGGGTGTAGAAAATAGTTAAATGTGCCCTAGAAGGAGATGAGCTTACAGGTAAATGCTAACTACTAGAGCAGTTGATTAAAGCAAATGCTTTAATTACAACATTTGGTATATATAAAGTCAGGGGTAGACGCTCTAAGGAATTCCTTAACTGAAACTAAATGAAGTGCTTTGAAGAAAAATGCAAGGAAGCTGTCTTGGAAATAGAAAGGGTTATTTTTCAAAGGCATAAAGCTGTTGCTTCAGTTCAACTTCTCAGAGAATTAGAGCAAATTGTATGCATTACTTCAGTTATTCTAGCCTTTGTCAAAGAAAAGCCCTTTTTATATCCATAGTAATTATGAAATAAGAGGGGTTGTTCCTTAAATGTCATATAGGCTTATTTGAATGCTCAAAATTACTAATTTTCAGAAATAAAATTTTTAATTACCAAAATTAAAAGCTATCCTAATTTTCCACTGTTTTAGAATAAAACTAAAATAAGTGTCCCTTGTTTGTATATAATTATAACTTTAAATTAATTGTATAGGGCTTTCTATAAAAGAATTTTATAGAAATGTGCAAAACTGCATTTCCTTTCAGGTGACAGATTTAACTATTACAGATAAAATGTTTATAAACTCCATAAGTAACATTAATGGCATTTTTAGGTCTGTCTCATATAGGTTCTGATTGCCTGAGCTCACAGCTAGTTTGTCTTTAGAGGTACATCCAGTGAACACTAAAGTGCAGTCTTCTTTAAAGAAGAGAAAGCCAAACAATTAAACATAACTAACATCCTGTAATGAGTTATTGATATGGAGCTATGGTTTATTCTTTACAGCTCAGAACACTGCAGCTCCATACAGTTAAATGAGTTCTCCCCAAAATTTGGGGACAAAGTCAGAAGTTACACAGAAAGTCCATAAAAGGAGGTGTGTGCTCTGTCACCATTATTCAGTATTAGCTTCTTTCTCACAAATAAACCCCCCAAAACCATACAATAAACCACACCCATTTATTCATTGTTTGTGCCTAAATTTGTAGAATTCTACAAGGAAAATTATGGTGAAAATACCATATTTTTACCATGACCAACATAGGAATAATTTCAAAGGGCTTATCATAGATTCATGACAGACAAACTATCTTCAAAGGGCTTCTGGTAAATACAGAAAGAACCTCGTTATTCACTAGCACATGGGATGTAATAAAAATAATCTGAAACCAAATATTGGTGTAGAACCGGTTGCATCCTAGAGATTCCCTTCCTATTTTCCTTATCTTTCCATATCTTATTTTATGGGGTTCTGGCAGTTTGCAAGTTTTCAGTAACCAGTTGTTGATACAGTGAAATGGTCATCAGCATTCTAATTGTCATCTAATGGTCATCAGCAGTTGATTACTCAATCATAATAAAGATATAGAAGGAAGCTGCACTGGGTTCTAACACATTTCATATTATATATGTAATTTGTTTTCTGTAGGAGCTAATTATGTTTTAATAAGTCAAACTGCTTGCTCTCATGGGAATATGAGGAAGGATTCAGTACAGGGAAAACACACAGAGTTTGTAATTTAGGCACATATTGCAAGCATGGGTTTAGTCTGTTTGTATTGTTAAAACAGTGCTTTAAAGTGTGTGGCATGCATTTACAGGTTGTTTCCAAGAGCATTTCCTTCCTGGTTACTGTGCCAAAGTTTTGCTCCTCTAGCTGGCAGAAGTCTTGACATGGGCTCTGAGTTTAGACTGCCTTCATGTTTAGAGAATTTGTGCCTATCCACATCATTATAATGCTCATGGTAATCCCAGCAGACAGGAGTGAGTGTGGCTTAGGGCTCCAGGTGAATCTCAGGCACTTAACCTGTGCAACTGCAGCTGAAGGTGTGACACAAGTCAGCAGCCTCCTCAAAAACTGCTTTGTCCATCAGTCCCTTGGCAAGGGCAGAAGGTTACTGGGACTAATCAAGTTGGTCTTGTGGGTAGCCAGTGGGGCTTTATGGCTCCAGGTGACCTTGGTCCTGTAATGTGCTGTAAAGGACTGGCTTTCTCCATTAATAGTTTGTTTGTGAGGGCTGGAAATGCAACTTGTAATACAGCTGCTTTTCCTGCTTCTTCCAGAATGACATTCTGAACAAGCATGATGTCCTTTGATTCAGTGTGACCTTGTATTTTTGGTGATTCCATGATGTCTTTAGAGAAAATAAGTAAATGACTATAGAAGCATGCTGTTTAGTTATATGCTCATATATATTTAATTTTTTTCATTACATCACAAAATGTAATATTAATTAAAATTATGTGTGTGTACATACCTTTTGGACAATTATCTTTTCAATTAAACCTATGTATATTAAACATTAGACTTATACCTGTCTATAACAACTGCAAGAGAATGAGGAATATGATGCTTCCTAAAAGTTGTTTTTTTTTTTTTCCCCTGCATAAGGGCTTTTCTGTCCATAGTGGTGTTGGGTTCAAAGGCTAAACTGATTTTTTTGGGGCTTTCAAAAGAAAATTCTTCAATCTTCTTTCGTTCTCCTGGAGTCTCTTTTCCACTTAGAATGTATAATTTTACAGCAAGATCTATTGCAAGGAGCTTTGAAATTCTTATTCAAAGTAAGCTCATTAAAGAATGGGTATATAAAAGTTTGAGCATCATTGTATTTGGGATTTTTATGTCAGGTGTTTTGACTTCTATCACAAGCTACCAGTTTTTTTTTCCTTTTTGCTTGTGCTAGCTGTGTAATTCCACGGTTTCCAAAAATCTTTTCTTGATTTGAAGATGTCAGAAATAACCAATGTTCTGTTCCTTTAACAGTTTTTGCCCAGTGTGTGATTGACTTCAATGTAAAAAAAAAAAAAAAAAAAAAAAAGGTGTATTTGAATTTCTCTGTGTTGTTTTTCAAATTTCAGCCCCTACTGCTAGGCAAGAGAGCTCTTCCATACAAGATAGTTTCCTTCAATCTATCAGTTTTAAATCTGATAAGTGAAGCAAATTGAATAAACCATTATCATGTGTTTTTCACCTGTCTCCACAGTCTCTTTTCTCTGTTTTCTTCAACCTACTTCTAAAAGGCTGGGAAAAAGGCTATTCCATGTTATTCTTATTTTGTTTGTCCACCAATATTTGTTTTCCAAAAAAAGTGCACTGATTGTCATGCTTTATGTATCCGTGTTACCTGTCAAATGAGTCCTGTACCAGATTTTGTATTGCCTAATCATCTGCTACAGAGCTTGTAGATTCCAGGAGCACTCCATGTCCTTTGTCATGAGAGGAGTGCTCTAACAGTCTATAATTTTCAGAATCCAAATCAGCATTATTGAGCTGCAGAGTTCTTCAGTCTGGTCTAACATAGTGCCAAATATCAACATCTCTAAGAGGCTGTAGGCAAAGGTGGATGTTATCTGTGTGCATGTGTTCTGGAACAAGTTGAGAAAAAACAAGTTTGAACACTGATAAAAGCTTGATGGCACAGTCCTAGCTGAATTCTGGAAACTGGGGTCTTTACACTGGTTGTAAAGTATTAAATTCCTAAAATCCAATGAAGCAAAGAACACACTTTGTTGCTGTTTAAAGCCCAAAGTTCTCATAATGCAAATGAGTTCTCTTGATGGTATTTAAAGCCTAGTTAGAAAGGTCACAAATATATCAAGAAGATTGACTTCTAGTTTAAATTATGAGACAGATGTAAATTAACAGTATTTTTCTAATATCTTGTCAGGAGGAATACAGAAAAAAAGGAGGAAATGCATGGAGCATAGCTCAGGGGCCTGAAAGTACAGGTGCTTACAGTGTGATTTCACAAGTGCTTCACCCTGGCTGTGCAGACAATCCAACATCAGGTAAACAGGACCTGATGAAGTCATTATGTCTGTGAAACAGGGAGATGAAGCTGCTAGCTGTTATCAGAAATAGCTGAGCCAGGCCTGTCAGTGCTCGGGCAGGCAGCAGTGTCCTCCCTGCTCAGTCGTGGTGAAATGCTGGAGGAGCTCAAGTGAAAGTGCACAGAACAATCTTTGTAAGAAAAGGTCCAAGAAAATTGGCTTCTCATCTTCCTGAGGAATGTCATTAACTTCCTTAGATACTCCTACTGGCACTTCAGCGAAAGGATAGAGGGTGAAATTTTTATGTAGAGCTGCACATATCCAAAAAATACAAACTACAGTTTAATAACTCCTCAGGAGCACTTAAGAATGGAAAAAACAAAAAGAGACACCTGCTGTTCGGAATGAAGAGGAGGATTATGTAGCTACTGCCAAAACTTTTAAAGTTTACATTCATTTCTTGGCATTATGACAGGCCGGAGTAATAGCATGTCAGCAGAGAAAAAGGTGACCACATTGTGTTGTAGATTGATATGATCACAATATTATTTGAAAAAGCAAACAACATAGGAGAGAGATTAGGTCAGTTGCATACTCAGGGAAGCAGTGCTTCTTGTAACAGGAAGAGAAAACATTTCATCAGCAGTTCATTGTTAGCAAGCTCAGATGGCAAGGTATAAACTAGGAAAAATGGAGTCTGAAATACAACATTCCTAGACAAAGTAAAATATATAGAAGGTAAAAATAATTCACTTTTCATAAAATTTAAATAACTGTTCTTTAGCAGACACAGAACAAAGGAAAACAAAACAATAGGTCTCTTGTGAGAGTAGTAAAATGGATACTTTCCATGATGTATATCTTGATTTTCCATGGATTTACACAGAATATGGAGGGATGGACAATAAATGGCATCCCAACAACAAAAGATTTCTGTTTCCTTGGTGTCAAAAAATTACACCATTATCCACAGCATTTGAACCTGACATTGTAATGTGGGTTACTTGACAGAACCCCCTGAGGAGTTCCTCTGGTAGGTTATTGAAATCCTGCATTACCCCAGGTAACATGCAGCAGAGTTTTGCCCATGTGTTAGAACATTCAGTACAGCACAGGGACTGGAGGCTAAATGCAGAGAGAGGGATTGGGGTGGGGATGGCACGGCTGCCTCGGGTCCTTGAGAGAAGTTGCAGATAATCCTGTGTGTGTGTGTATGGCTGTGCTTTGGACAGTGATGCAGAGATCACCTCCCAAGCCCTGCACAGTGGAGCTTTTCAACCTGTGCTGAACCCAAAATATATTTGAAAGTTCCACTGAGCTAAATGAGATCTAAATGTGTGACTATGCATTATGCTTAGTACTGAGAGAAGATTGAATCAGCTCCTTAATTAGCTAATATAAGAGGTCTTTGGAATTCTGATGTGGTGTTTTAGCAGGAATTATGTGATAAAATAATGTGAGTAGCCTTGCAGGTCAGTCAGCACAGCAGATGTTAACCTCTCTGTTAGCAAACTTTGGGTTTTGTCACCATTTCATGGTAAAGAATCAGTCATGAGAAAGCACATAAATGAATTTGAATTGTGCCTTGCAAATACTAACAAAATAATCCATCTTAAGAAGGCATTAGCACCATGAACTTTATTATGATTGGACTGTTCTCTATGGCAATAACTTCAAGAGGAATTTCAGGAGTAGTTGCATTACCTATTGAGAAGCAATTTTTACTTTCTAGGGAGGCAAGCTAGTTTTACGAATAACTCTGAAGTTTACTCTGAAGGCCATTTCAGTCGCCCATAGATCTTATGATATTATGTTACCTTCTTTCATTTCAAATTCACAGCATAAGAAAGAAAAAGAATGACATAAATTGGATGTTAGAAGAGTTCTGAAGATAGACATCAGAAGAATTCAAGAGTAAGAAGAGAACTCAGCATTATTTGTTATTTTCCATCCTAAAGTAAAAAGAGAACAAAGCATCAAAAGCATCAATAGTGAGAGAGTGCTCAAAGCCAGGACTATATATCATAGCATATAAAACAAGTGAGTTGGCACCACCAAAAGGTCTAAAGTCTTAGTCTGTGGTTTAAAGTCATTGATATTGCAGTCAGAAAGATCTTTCAACCACAGAAATAAGATGAAGAGCTGTATGCATTTGTTGCAGTAGACATTTTAGGCTTTGCCTGCTAGTAGCATTTTGGTGCTCACTAGGGTGAATAAGTGTTCATGGTGCTAAAAGATTCAAGTCCACTGATAGGATGTTGTAGATCAGAATCTGGCACTTTTTGTAAGTACTTCTGAAAATAATGGCTGTGAATGTAGGCCAGGATCAGATTCATGTACTTTATTTTGTGTTTAAATAGATTGAATGCAGTCATATTCCATAAACTGAAGTATATTCCAGTCTAGTAACTAAATCATCATCAGGTCTGTACTATAATTTTAGTTTGTTATAAAAAATATTGCAGAATTATCTTAATTTGAAAATTTTGAAGTATAGTGATGCTGATCTTGAAAGTAATTAAAGAAATACATTTCTTCACATTGTATTTGGGCAATGGTGATTATTTGTAAATCAAAGTAGAAAAGAGATAGAAATTTCAAATCTCTCTATAATGTTTGCAGTTATTTGAAATGCAAAGGGTAACAGAAAAAATTCTGAGGTCTTGCTTGGTAGTCAGAAAGATTTTCTCCACTTGTAGAGAAGCAGCTTGTTGAGCATATTGTTGCCATATTATTTTTATTTGTGGCTGGATATTCTGTTACATTTCCTGGGATCTCAAGTCTATTTCTCTGCCAGCACTGGATTTTTTTTGGTGGTATAATTTTATAGTGATTTATCCATAAAATATCACTGAATGAAGCAGCAGCCATGGAGAAATTCTGCAGTGGTTGAAACGTGATTAGTTACATGAGGCTTTCTTTTTTTATTCCTAAACTCCTGCTTCCTCTTCTTGGGTCTCTCTGCCTTTCTTGTATCTATTTTCTCATTTCCCTATTATTTGTTCCCTCCTGAGTCCGTTTCACCTTATTTTGACCTTAAAGAAACTGTGTTTTAACCCACAGGATTGCATTGCTCTTACAGTAGGGGTTCCAATATGTGTTATAAACGTTCTGGTTGCAGGCTACAGTCAAGGTGCACAACACAGGGAAGACAACGCTGTTCTGCAGTGCAATAAACCTTTAGTTTTGTTTGTTTCTTTGTTTCCTAAGCCTCTTTGGAGTTCAAGGCCATAGCTTTTGATAGAAGATGTGGTGCAAGTTCCTCTTATATATGTGTGTGAGTATATATATGAATATATGTATAGAGATTTCTGTATGTACATACATGTATATATGCCTCAAGTTACAGTGATAAACAAGATTCTAATTTCAGTCTTGGAGTTGTTTGGCTCTCACATAAGGTGCTTGCTATCCATCTATCATAGCTTCCTTTTGGCTACTGAAATGTGCAAATTCACTGAAATGCAGCAAAGCAGGCAAGAGGTGCATCTTAGGAAAAGTCTGAGAGGATCCAGGTGGTTTCTGGGGTAGGATCTCGATTTGGTGTCACTCTCCCTTATGGGCCATACTTGCACAAAGGGCTGTTCTGTGTAAAATCATACATGGAGTCCTTGCACAGTGGTCACTACAAACATCTAAGGTCTACAGTTCCATTCAGCTCCCAAGTGCTGTCCCTTCTGGGTCACCCTTGCTTTGGTCCTGATGGAAGTTGGGGGATTTTGGGAGGTAGGTTGTATTTGCAGCCAGCAGCAGTGGTGCAGGAAGGGTTACATTGCTTTGATGCTGGGAAGATATAGACCCTTCCTCTCCAGACTGATTTAAGGATCAAGTAATGTGGTTGCTGTTGGTTGCATTCAGTCATGTTTCCTTTGATTTTACTTCCCTTATATAACAGGCATTTGTCATACAGCAGTTGATTTTTCATTAACGTGAAAAGGTGCCTTATGGAAAAACATACACTCAACAAGGAAAATGTTTTAGCTTTCTAGCAGAAGGGCAGAGCCTCCAGATCCTGAAGTTCTTTGGGAAATGAGATTGCTTATTTTAAATGAGATGGCATTAAATGGGAGGGCCATCTTCCTGCTGTGTCATTTTAAATGATCCTATGTTTGCATTTTTGCTTACTTATATGACTTTCACATAAAGAGAGTACAAAAGATAAAGCAAAAGAGTAAATGATGCTGGAAGCATAATTAACTTTTCAGATTAAATTTTTTTGGAAAATACAGTGTCTTTCAGAAAAAATGTGTCTCATGCATGGCTCAGCCCCAGATCTTCCAGCAGTCTAATACTGGCAAGGGATGGCATCTGTAGCCCCCAGGGAAGTGGGCTGTAGGGATTTCCTTTTCTCCTCTTTGTTGTTTTTTATTTCCATTTCCTTTTCCTCTCTTTTTTTCAGTCATTTAACGCTGTTCTGCACAACAGAGGGGAGCATCTGGCCCCAAGTAAACACCCAATAAAATAAGTGGGGGAAGTTCACAGCTCCCTTGGTGCTATTGCGTCTGTCTGTCTGGTTGTGGACTCAACAAGATAACCATGCATCAAATTACATTGTCCAGGCTATCTTCACAACCAGAAGTGCTTGAAACCCTATTTTAATAGAAGCTTAGATTCTGGAGAATACTATAAAATCTCTCCAAAGGCTCCAAATCAGCAATTCCATCTGTGTTTCTGCAAATGTAGAGGAACAATGCCCCAGCTGATTATGCAAACAGAATGAAAATAGTTATTTTAAAAGTGCATAAAATCGATACTTTGGGGAAAACAAGTCAGCTGTGTTTATACTCAGCATATAGCAGACATTTTGTTTCTTTGTCTGAAAAAATCATAGTGAAGCAAGGATTGCAAGTGAAATAAAACAGCCCATCATACAGTGCAGCAGAGGGGACTGGAACATCAGATGTCTCAGCAAAGGCTTAGAGAATTTTAGGTTCCTTCTGAGAGAATATAAATTATATTGAGGTTGATATATTTGTACGTTGTTTGAAGTCAAAGCCAAATATTCTTAACACGGTGGGAATAACTCCCTTCCCGTTGCTGATCATGAAAAGTATGTAACTAAATCTGTGTCTGTGGTGCTGAAAATTTCCTCCTAAATGCTGTCTCTTTTGGACTAATGGGATTTTTTGCAAGTATTGGTGTGAAGGGGTATGCATATAAATATGTATAAACGTGCTTCTCATACAGTCAGGATACATTCCTTGTATACATATTATTCTAAAAATAGGAAACAAAAGGATATGAGAAACAAGACTGAAAGGGAAAAATTTTTAGACCTATAAGTTAAATTGGATTAAACTTCATCTTTCAGCAAATGCCATGTTATTTATTCAGTGTTTCTCTGGGGGATTTCCCTACCCCCTGCACTTTATAGCAAGTAGTGATGTTTCTTAATTAAAAAATCAAACAAACATGGAATTGAGGCTGCCCCACACAGACGTTCTCCTGTGGGAATAGGAGGTGCACTGATTTTCTCATGGACAGTTTCTGGGTCTGTTGGACACAAAGAAGGGGAAAAGCTGTGTCTGGGGAAGTCAAATTCACATCATGCATCTGATGCCAGGACTGTTCTCAGTGCTGCTGGTATTGCCCTTTATAGGGGAGAGCTGGTGGACATGGTGAGGAAGGTCACTGATAGACTCACCAAAAGTCAGGTAGATTTCTGTTTATTAATTACCCCACAGTAGATATTACTGTCTTGGAGAAGGGACATTCTTGTTTCCTCTTTTCTTTCATTCTTTCCACCCAAAGCTGGAATGTTTCTGAGGTTTCAGGACTTTACAATCCTCACTCTGTAGCTGAAAGTTCCTTTAGTTTCTGAGCTAAATAGTTTAGAGAGACTGAAGTACATTTTGACAGATTTTAATTAATATTGTAGGGGGGAAGTATTTTACGTTCTTAACAGTTAAGACAAAGCACAATTTTTTTTTAATGGGTTTGAGTTTTATGTATTTCTTCAAATGCATGTGAAGCACCATGGTGCACCACTTGAAAAGTCTTTTGGTTGGACTCCATCAGTGCTTTTATTGCTGTTATTTCAACATGTGGAAGGTTTTCCTCATATTTACCTGGTTTTCTATTTGAGTAATAATAGAGACTGACATTTTCAAGATCATCAGAAACTCTGATGTAGCTGTCGTTTCACCCTGTTTAGTGTCAGGTTCATTGACCCTGCCTTTCTGTGGAACAGCAAAATGCACTCTGCAGGCCAGTGTTAGAGATGGATTCTACTATAGATTCACTTTGTCAAAGTACACACAAGGCTGGCTGTTTTCAGGCCATCCTGCTTTGTCACCAGTGTGCCCTCAGGATATTGTAGCCAGCATCCTCATTTCCAATGGAAGGGTTTATTTTGAAGGCATACAGCTTTTGAATCAGTGACTGTAAACTTTGGCTCTGTGGTAAGGGCCAAAAGGACCACAGGTAAGGACCAGTGACATGAGTCATTATCAACTTTTGAAAGGAGCACACAGAGATCATCTGATGTGCCAGCAAATGTATTTGTTCTTGTGTCTTTGTGCAGCTGATACTTTTCTTTTTCTTAGATTAATATTTAACTGAAATTGCCTCTATCCCTTTCCTAAAACTGGCATTCTCTTTTCAAGTTTCTTATCTAGAAACAAATTCATTTTGTCCCTTCTATAAATGCATTCCTGGTCTCAGCCATTATTTATGGCTGGGCACGCTGTAGTTACAGCACATGAAAGAACATCACCAATGTCTTATTGTAAATGGGACAGACTTCTTGGGAATGCACTGGGGATTAGATGTCCAAAAGAATGAAGCACTGCTCTCTTTCCATCTGGCCACTTCATTTCACTGCCTATTTGGGACCAGTACTTCTAAAACCTAGTTTGCAAAGGCAAATATTGATTTAATTTGTTTTGTTCTTAAATGGTAGAGTAAACCTGGGAAGGTTTTACTTGTGCAGAGTCACAGGAGGGACAAGCAGGGAACAACTGAAAGAAATTCTTTCTGCCAAAGTTGGCAATCTTCTGATTGTTTAATTAAAAAACTAAGAAAATCTTTGATCTAGATTGGACTCAATAACTTTCAAAATGTTGGTTTTGGCATGAAAAATTAGAGTTTTTTGGGTGATATAGCCATATAAAAAATGGTATTTCAGTATATTCATATTTTCTTCATTCTGTTTTTTTCAGTAAACAGTCTTTAGGATGCCTGTGCAGTCTGAGACACAGACTGACCCCTATTGATCTGCTTTGACTACACTTCTGTGGAGTAGGCAAACAGTGCAAGAGAATCCAGGGGCTCTAATTCACAGTACCTTATTTAGGTTCCTAGGTAATAATTCTTATTTGCATTAATCACATTCATTAGCGGAACATGAGGCTGCCTCTTGCCTTCTATGCATTCCTGTTCCTGATAACTGAACAAAAAGGTATCTGCTCTGAAGAAAGAGTGTTTTAATTATAGACACTTGATACCTAATAGTTGCAAAACTTAACTATTAGAAAAAAGATGCTTTTTCTAATCAATGACTCACGCATTACTGTAAAATATATCGATTAAAAACAAAGCATAATGTTAGTCATTTACTCAGTAGAGTGAGGCAATACTGAAATAAATTTATCCTCTGACTTTTGCATTAACCTTTTATTGACTGCTTGCATAGTCATAATTAACACACACTTTAGCTAGCTTGGTTAATTTTGGAATTGTGATCAGTGTCCTTTAATGTAGATGACACCCTGATCATCAAAAATCAGCGCAGTCCAGGGAGCCATGACCAGGCAAGTGTCTGTCTCAGTGAATGAGCACCTGCCCATGGAGACACCAGCCACCTTCCAGGGAAGGCATCGTGTCCTGCTATGCAAATAGTCCAACAGTCATACAAATGTTTGGCATCACTTAGCTGAACATTGGTAAATATTAATGAGCAAAGTCCATTTGTCAAAAACAGACCAAAAGGTTATGAAAAGTCTGAGAACTTTAGAGAGTAGAGATAGTGAGAACAGTGACTAAAATGGGCTTTTTAAAATTAAAACTGTCACAAATCTTGATTATTTCAGTAAGAAAGTGGGGACCATGCAGTCTTGTGCATTCAATAAACAAACAATTCTTTCTCTAATACGTTGTTGAACACTTATTGTCAAAGTGTTGCAGCTAAATTGCTCTGAAATGTATCACAGTAGTTTTCCTGTTCTCCTGCTGCAGATAAAGTATTGAAGGTATCTATTCTGTATTTCAGAGTTTGTGTGATTTCCATTCTTTACACACTTTTTACATATAATATGCACAGGTTAGTTCTATTTCCTTTTTTCCTTTTGGCTCTAGTAACTCAAGTAACAGTTTTTAATTTATATGGAATATTTTCATTAACTTACAATATTGTAAATCTTCTTTTCCCACTACTACCAAAGCTCGATGTTTGCAGCCTTTTTTAATTTTTATTTATCAGGAGTTATTGTTGCTAAGTCATGTTAACTGTCAGATACAAAGACTTTAATTCTGTGCAGTCATTTAGATGCCTTTGATTGTTCTGCTTCAGTTTAAAATGTTGCTATGATTTTGGCAAGATCTTCAGCTCTGTTCTGCTGCTACAAATCAAAGACCGTTGTAGGAACAACTTCTCCTGTAGATTTTTTTTTTTAATCAGAAATACACTCATCTGGAAATACCTGTTTTTTGCACCCTAATTGTGAGTAAGCACATTTTTGACTGTGTTCCAGATTGTGGGAGCTATTCGAGTGAATTGCTTATTGAACTGCCAGGTGCAACAGTGACTGCCTAGAACCAGCCCCATAGCTTTGAATATTAGAAACTTAAGCTGTCTTTGATGTCAGCATATCCAGCACAGGAGTTGTAATTTGGGTCAAAATAGATGATTGACAAATTATAAAAAGATATCATTCCCTGCTGTTCTTACTAGTATGGAGCAAAGCTGTAGAAATCCAACAGAAGGATGAAAACACCATGGGATCACTGAACTTGGAGTGCTATGGCACTGCTTTTCCTTTTTTATATTTTTACAGCACATTGATGCATTTCTGTCAGCAGACTGGCACAGCAAGTCTGAGGATCTGACACACTTCCATTCCTCTAATCCCTCACATGGAATATGCTATGGCTCAAACTCCCCCCACTGCATGATTGCCTGGAAGTTCAGGCGTGTGCTTGGTAGTGGGGAGAACTGTCAGCAATGGCTCTGCTGGCAACAAATACTGAAAAGGGAAAGTAGCAGGCAGTGGCTCTGGGCTGTCCAGGCACAGCATCACTGTGTCTGCTACCACATTTACAGCAACACAAACACGTGAGGGAAAAGCTGGTCCATCTGGCTGTGTGAGAGAGCAAGGAAAAAAAGACATGAAAGGTAAAAAGAGGGCTCTGAAATGCTGAGGAAGCTAAAGGTTAATGTGTCTTTTCTCTCAGTGAAAACTGTTGTTAACAAATGTGGGAGAGAGAGAATTATTATTATTATTATTAGCTGAGTTTTGCAGATCACATAACATGCCTGCAGTATTTACTGGCTGAGCTTTGTGATTTGTCATCTGCAATAATCTCTACATGGTTAATTTAACCACTTTTAGATGGAAGTCCTTAAACTGGAATGTCTATACTATCCACCAAACCGAGTGTATTATTTTGTGCCAAGACAGAAAATAAAGCAAGCTTTTAAAAGCCTTATAGAGTTATGCTGTAATTAGTTTCAGCTTCCCCTGCATATTAATTTTCTCCTGTTCCTTTATATAATTTGGAAAATGTCTTCAGAACATGATGGCACAATCAGTTAAGTACCTCTCAGAACTCACACACTAAACTGCATTTGCTATAACAACTATTATAAAGCAGCCAGCAAAACAAATCCTCTGTTATTCTGTACAGTGCAGCTTATCAATGCAAACAGTTTAATATTTATGCTAAGAGGATTGTCACAAGTAGCTTCTGTTCCTTTAATTCTTGTTTTAAATAAATAATGAGAACATTTAAACACATTACTCTTCCCAGGGCCCTGAGGTCGGCTAATCTTATTATTTATGAAGTGATGTGCTACATAATAGTACTTAGTGCATGTTAACAGATGCTATTATCAGGGGCTGATGTGGAGAGCTGAAGATATATTGGAATGCTGTGTGTTAATACTGTCCTTGTAGTGTAATGTACGATGGATTGAGTGCCCAGGATGCTGGTGCAGCAATTAACCACCCACCAACATGGGTGTAAAGCTGAAGTATGTTTTCTCATGGGGATTACACTGCTATTAATAATTCCCAGGAGAAGAAGACATCTTTCATTTGGCAACAGTCTCTTCCAGAAGGTCAATGGTGTGGACGAGGAAGTTGCTTGTGTCAGTGTTCTTAGGGTTCATTCTACTGAGGTGAAAGACACATTATGTGCTTTATAGAAGATGAATTTTAAAAAAAGTCATACAAGAGATAAAAGTGCATTTCTGCAATTTGGTTATCTCTTTAAAGAGCTATATAGACCTGCAGTATATACCAAAATTAAGCTAATTCTCAGCATTTTTCTTTGTTTTTCCCGCATTGCAAATATTAACTAATTAATCAGTAATGTGCAAATTGTTTGAGAGGAAGGGAAAAGAGAGGGGGAGAAATCCTCCTTGAACTGTGACAATGTTTTTGATTCAGCATGTATTACAGTCTAATCTTTAGAGATATGATGGTTGCCACTTATAAAAACTTTCCTCTGCAGGCTGCAGTTCAGTTGAATATTATAATTAGACTTCACAGTATTGATGAATAATCCATTTAATAAAAAACATTGTAATTTAAACATTTTCTCTGGGGACTAACATACACTAACCTCTTAATTTAATTTTATTGAAGTTTTGCCCACCCATTCATCATTGGAAGTTGTTATTAACCTTCATTTCCATTTTTCTTTATAGAATTTTCTCTTCTTATATTGCCTTTTTCACTGCTAAGCAGGTTGATACACTTGTAAATCTCCAGAATCTACAAAGCTAGTCTGGCTTCTTTAATGTTGTTTAATCTATCCCCTCTGACCTTAATGCAGTAAATTCAGTTTAATCTTTCTCAATAATCTAGTAATACATTGGAAACCAGCAAACATTTAAATCTGATAATGATTTAATCACATACTTTAAATAACAGCTGAGATAATGAAAAAATAATTCACCATATAAAGGAACACTAACTGAGTTTTCCCTGTGATTGGCTTTTTGAGAAATCCCTATAGAAAATACAAAGCCTACAACAGAAATCAACTTCACTGGAAATGTGCAATCCATTTGGTGTCAGAAGATGTCGTATTTCTTTTTTATTATCATCTTTCTCTTTAAATTAATGCTCAAATGTATCCTTGCTGAGTATTCAGTTTCTTGATACAGTTTTCCTTAAGTGGTTTATCTGCTTACCTTTCTTTTCAGATGCCAGTCAGACGCAGCAGAGAGCTTGCCAGAAGACCAGAAACCAGAATGCCATCCCTTCTGGACAGATGATGATGAATCTAATATGCCTCTGCCATATGATCTAGAAGAAGTAATTGCTTATCTACAAAATCTTGTTCAATGGATAGAATAACAAGTGACCTTCCAGCCTAGAATTATTGATGCTGGTCTTCTGGGGAGAAGCTTTGTCATATCATAAATCTTTTCAGCTTTATGATTCCTTGATCATATGTTATGTGTCAATGCAGATTTTACCAGTCTTTACACAGTAGCTTAGTTACTGTGTCATAATAAAAAAGATCAGCCCCCAGACTTACAGAAGCCTGTGTTTTTTAAGACCTGAAGTCCAGAACACCAGCCTTAGCTCCCTCCTCCTCCTCTAATTCCCACTGACCCTACAGCCCAGGGATATCTGTTTCACAGAATGGCAAAATGGGTCAGGTTTGAAGGGACCATAGTGAGATCATCTGGTCCAACCTCCCTGCTCGAGCAGAATTACCAAGGCACAGGGCACAGGGCTGTGTCCAGACAGCTGTGGAATATCCCCAGGGAGGGAGGCTCCGCAGCCTCTGGCCACTCTGTTCCTCTTGTGCCATTTCTGGGCACCAGGAGCAGAGCCTGGTCCATCCTCTGACACCTCCTGCAGATACTGACAGACATCAGTAATGTCCCCTCTCAGCATCTCTTCTTGAGGCTGAGCAGCCCCAGCTCTGCCAGTGTTCCCTTGGTGTCTAAATTTCATCTTCCATGAGTGCCTGGAACTGTCTCTGGCCTGCAGGTTTGAGCAAGCCAAGGTTTAGATCACACCTGTGACAAAGCAGACTGTGTGATCTGGGCATCCTAATGAGAACCTAGCTTGGGGTGAGCCTGCTGGAGATCTTCAAAACAGACCTGTGAATTCGCCATCCAGTACCACAAAGGGGCAGGAGATGCTGGAGATACTCCTTTGTGCAGGGGCTCCTTCTTAGACCATTTTTCAGATTAGGAATTCTGTAGGAGCATTCTAACATAGATCCCAAGAGTTTCTTATTGTTTTGCCTCACGGCAACTGAGTACTACTAAGAGAGATTTCTGATGTGAATCTATACTTCCTGGGCTCCCTGGAAATCAGAAGTCAGTTCCTAATCATTGCTTTGTTTCTGCATGTTTTGAATCCTATTCTGAGGTCAGGTTTCCCAGTGCATTGCCTAAAGAGCTAATGGACCTAAGTAAGACCTTCCATTTGGGTTGTTTGATCCCCTGAGAAACTAGATTTAGATTGTGTGATATTGAGTATTGCAGGATCAAGTGAAATCTATGAGCACAAAACCAGAAAACTGTGAGAAACTAAGCTGTCTGTGATGTTTTGTAGTAACATACCATAAAAAGAACAATTCCGTTTGGGATGATACAGGGTGCTCCTGAAAGAAAATTTTGATTTGATAAATTGCTGTTTTAACTGAACTGGTTGGACTGGTGTCCAACTTTGCCACAAAAAGCAGAAAATCATTACAGTGAAAAAGCACTCAAGGCTGTATTACCACTACAAAAGAAGCCAGTAAGGTTCAGAGTTTGAGCTTGCCACCAAGAAATGAATATGCTTCCTGTGTTAATGTGGTGTTTAAAGTCTCTGCTGAGGCCAGGCTCACCCAGAACACACCAGCTTTCTGTACTGGCAAAGTGCTGTGTGTGTGGATAAGGCTTGTACTCCTGAAAATTGTGCTTTTGACAGTATAACATATGCCAGACCTCCCTGGAGCTAAGGAAGTGGTGCCAGTAAAAATTCAGTTTTAGTGGTATAAAACTGTGTCCACACCTACCAGCTTTTGCCAGGACAATTATATCAAGTAGAGATTGTACCTCATAAGATTTTTGGTAAAGCTGTGCCAGCAAGTATAAATACCTGAATCAAGTGTTTCCATTGTAGTCCTGGGTTTCTGTGAAAACTTTTAGCTACCCTGTAGAATGTAAAGACTCTCTGAAGAATAAGTTATTACTTCTAGGTTTGATAATATTGCCTTGATTCACACATTTATCTGTTGTCTCTTGTGCCACAGATTTCATAACATGTGGAAATACTGCTGTGGGCATAGCTTTCTCTTCCCTGCACTAGCTAAAGCTGGCTTTACCAGTGGGCAAATAGCACATATTTGGATTAGTGCCACACTAAACAGTGTTTACTTTGGAAATCATTTAGAGAAAAGCTAGCTGAAGATGTGGGAATTCTGCATTTGAAAAGGTAGTTCTCAGAAACAGATACTGCTTTGGAAATGAGCGATATGAATTCAGACAAGCTAATGATGTAAGAGTGTTAACACAGTGTTTAGGGGGACTCTTTATTTATGCTGTTACTTTATGATTACTTTGTGTTTAATTAAGCACTGCTAAAATCCATGGGGATTGCAGTATTGAAAGGAATCTGACCACCACAAAGGGTGGAGAAGGCACATCAATGATGTAGTTTTTAGCTGAAGTGGAGGCAAAACTATTAAAAAAAAAGATTGTCAAATAATTATTTCCAGCAGCAGTAAAAATAAAACCAATCCAAAACAACCCCAAACCTCTTAGGAGACTGCTGGCAGTAATAATAGAATGTTTAGAATACATGTTCCAGGTCTTGCCTATGCTTGAAGATTTAAGGTAGTGAATTAGCTGAACTAGTACTAGTCTCAGTGCAGTCAGATAGCAATTATCTAAGCCAGGGATAGCAATGACATGAAAAAATGAACACCTTTGGAATGAAGAAGTCTGCCAAAATAGCAATAATCAAGTGGTTTAGGGCTCTGTGTTGCATTCCAATCTTGCATCATCTAAATCAGTATAACCTGATTGAGTTCAGCTGAGATGCAGAAGTATGAGAAGATTTCATATCTCCAAAGCCCACAGGAGTTGATAGCAATAACATGAGTAAGGTGGTGGAACTGTTTGAAGCACATGGTAATGCCAAAGGGTACCACAAAAGGAGAACACAGTTAAAGGTGAATGTATATAAAAAAACTGTGAAATTAAGTGTAAATTATTGCTGTGTTTAGATTATGTGTTAGAAGCTGACAAATACTTTGAAGATTTCTTTATTTTATTCAAGTAGTTATAATTTAGCTTGTTTCAATGGTTCTTTAGCAATCCATTTATATTCTAGCCTTAGATAACCCATTTCCTTTTTGGATGAGCTGGAAGACACAGCCTCTAATTAATGTTCTGTGTTTAGCAATTATTTGCCAAGCCTGGGTGCTTTAGAAGCATGAGGATCAAGGTCAAGTTTTTTCAAGGAAGAGGTGAGAGCATGAATTAACTTCTGACATTAAATTCAGTGGTTCTTTTAAAATGGTGAAGTTCACGACTTTGCTTACATTTACTTTCATCAGCCAGGACTGAACGGAGGTAAAATAGCTCACTTGCACGTGTGCATCAGGCTAAATGGATTGCAGAAGATACAGATCTGTTTGCCTGTCTGCACTTGCCTTTAGACAATATTCATCAATTTTACAAAAGCTACTGACTAAACATGGAACCAGTACAAATGAAATGCTCAAGGCAAGGGCTTTCTTTTTTAAATCTGATACAGATTGGTTTTACACTGATAGAAAATGTTGGCAGAAAATGAAAAACTTCTATTGTTTCTGTAATTGGGGGGATGAAAGATACAGAGTGTTTTTAAATATTTGATAAAAAATTGCTGTGTTATGCAATGTAATTAGAAATGTTTTTATAATGCTTTGCTCATATCCCTGTATATGAAAATATTTCATCCCATAGGTCCTTTCTTCTGTTGAAAAGGTTATGTAAATAAATAAAATTAATCTGAATACAGTCGATTTTAAAGGCATAATACTTATGTTCTAAGCTTTCCAGCAGGTTCTGATTATTTAAAGGGTAAATAAGAATGCTGTGAGTAATCATCAACTGAAAACTGTGCAGGTTGGGTAACATGCACCAAATCAGTTTTCTTATTACCATTTGAAATGAATATGGTTTTAGGTTCACTGGTAGTGGTACAAGATGCACTATAAAATCATGCTGGAATACTTAATGCAGTGAGGCAGATTCAGGGATTCCATTCATGTAACAGCACAGAAATCAAAAGATTATTAAAATCAGTCATGAAATGTGATGAAAATGTAGTGTGTTAAGAGTTGGCATTGCTCCTTTCTCAGTTATAGCAGTGCTGTTCCATTAGTCCTGTGCTAGTGGAGTTTGGGCTGTTGGATATTAAACAAGGCCAGGCTTAGGCTTAAATCTAAGCTGGGCTGAGAGCGAGGCAAGAGACGAGGTGAGATGCACACAAGACCCAGGGGATGTGCTGTCTCAAGGCCACAGCTTCATTAACTGCACTCATATGGGAGTCATTGAGCTCAAACTTGTACAGTGCAGGTCAGGATCTCTCCCTTAATTGTTACCACCTGGTGCAGAGTTAATGTTGGCTCCCTAAACGCCCTCCTGCCCCTGACAGCCAGTCCTCAGCTTTCTGCTGGGAGCTCACCACTCTGAGCTCACACCAAGATTAGATTTGGGAAGAGTGGTTGTTCCACTGTAGCAACAGGGATGAGAAACTCTCATCCCCATCTTCAGCCTCCACCTCTGTCCTGCTGCAGCTCCATGGACTGAGTGCCTCCAAACATTCTGCTTCTCATTTGAGATTCAACTTGCTGCAGCTCATCTTCTGTCCTGTCCCACCCAGACAGTGATCTGACACAGGAAAGGGTCAGAATTCTGTTTACATGAGGTTCCTCATCAAGACAGCCATTGCACTCCCCATAACAGTGAAAAGTTCAGGACTACAATAATCTGCCTTTAGAAGGTGGGAGCTGCTGGGGAGTGACAAAGGACTCTGGCTAAACCACCAGCACTCGTTGTTCTGTAGGACTGCCATCCTGCCCTGTTCTGGCTCACCCCACCTGTACAGGCAGAGGCAATCCTGAATAGAACCACTGCTCTCTTTCCTGTCCAAACTGACTCTTCACCTTCATTTATATTCATCTGTCCTCTTCATCTTAGCCTGAGGGCGTTCATTGAACAAGAGAAGATAATTTATACAATTACAAAGAGACTGTACATGGAACAGCTACAGAGCTGGATGAATAACATGTAAAATAAAAGTCAAGAAATAACTGATAAAATTAGCCCATTAAAATGCTGATATTTAGGCATGAGCACTTCACATGTCATGGGAACTATCGTTTCTCTTCTGGTTGCTTAGGAGGTAACATTCATAATCCAAAAGGATGTATTATGCTGTGGTTTACATCCTCTAAATCCCCACTGGTTTTACAGGGCTTGGCCATGATGATCAAGAATTTGGTCACAAAAGTTGTTCTCCTCCCCCTCCCTATCGTCAAATATTTGCTTTCATGCCAACACATCTTGGTCTGATTAGTCCCCTTGATTACAGGCTAAAGTAAAAAGTCAGGTGTATAAGATTCCCATTATCCTTTATTCCACTGCTTCTAAGAACAGGTCAGATAGAGTTATTTCAGTGAAAATGTGAACAATCAACTTCTGTTTACCATTAACCTTCAGTTTTCTTTTCTTAAAATCAAATCAGGGCTTGGTAGGCAGTTATTTTCATACATGTCCCTTGATCAGTGGAACAATCTGTCAAAAGCCATTAAAGCCTCTATTAGGTTGAATTGCATTCAAAGTTAAGCTCTCCAATCATTTGAAGGGCTGTGATGATTGTTTTTAATATAGTATACATCGATTGCTCTCTCAGAGTAGCAACATAACTTTGAAACTAAGCATGTATGACTTGAGCATTTTGCTGTCCTCTATGTCTTTAGGAGCTTTGTGTCTTGTGCAAGATGAATGTCTACATAAAAAAAAGGAAAAAACAAATGCAGTGAAATCACCTCTTTAATGTCACAAGTTTTAAACTTTTCTTAGTTCATTGTAACCTTCAAGGTGTAGTATATGAAATAGAAAGAAATTTTCCAGGGTCCCTTTCCTCAACAGCTTCACTGAAAAATGTAACTAACTGTACTGATATTTTAAAAGTGGCTCTTTATCTTAAAATATCAGGATGCTTTACATGGAGAAACTGAGGCAGGGGTCAAAAGTGCATCTGGGATCTGAGTGCCAACTCTGGAATGAGTGTTATGTAACCCTCTGTTGCTGACATATCTCTATTACTTCCAGTAATCAACTCAGTTTACAGATTAAAGATGCTCTCATAGAATTTGTCCTCCAAATTTAAATCTGAAAGTTGTGCTGGAATCTGTTCTACTCATGTCATATTTAGCACAGTATTTAATTGCATAACATACAATAATATATCTTGTATATAATAGAGATCTTTCAGACCTCCTAAGGTTTTATTAGAACTTCCCAGTGAATTTTTCACTTACATCCCAAGTCCCAATGCTCTCAATGGGAAAGACAGATTTTTATTGGAATTAAATGATTCCATAGAGAATATGCAGTATATAATACAATATAATATGATGTTATCCCCACTCTTCTAGATCTACTTTAAATATTTCCACTGCCTGCCCCACAAGGTAGTATAGCTGCTGTATTAGGAAACTCTTAAGAAAATACCCTGATGGTATTTGTGCTGTTTTTACCAAGGTGAAGGTGAGTTGCTGAAGCAAATTGGAATGCTGGTTATGCACCTGTTAGCACTTTGGTCTGGTACTTATTTGGTAGTCTGGTAGTACTTTAGTGAGAGCATTGTTTTACTAGCTATTCTGATCAACATCCTAATAAATTATTATCCAACACCAAAGAATTCCACAATTGTTTTATTGCTGTTCTTTCTCTTCTATTGACTAATGCCCCTTCTTTCCCTTTTCTCAGTATTAACAGTAATGTTATTAACAAGTTTTTTCTTTGTTAGGTTGATGTGACCTTAAAGTGAGAAAACTTTAGAAAATTATGTGTCGGATATTCCCTGAAGTACATTTTTTTCCAAACCAGTTTATTAGGTTGTTTTGACTCCTTTTTCATTTGGTACTGCTACTTTTTATTAAGACCTATTTATAGAACTCTGCAAGATATACAGTGATATGTTTGTGCTATGTATTTACTAATTTACTGACATTTATCAAATAAACTGCTTAAAGAATCTGTTTGTCTGTCATTTGCCCTTCAGAAGGTATTAGTTCTTGTCTTCAATACCTCGTTGTTGCAGTGCATGGAAGTTCAGGTGCATAGGTGACAAAATTGGTTTCTGTACGCTCTCTGTGTGCCAAATAGTGAGAGATAAACTTCATCAAAGCAGCAAACTCAAAGATGCTGAGTCTACTCTTCAGTGGCACATTGCTCACAACCTGAACTGTGTGTCAAGTCCAAGTGCATAGTTGTCCTCATCTGCCTATGCTGGTAATTTAATAATGGTGAATGGATAAAATAGGCAGTGGAGAGTTTGTTTTTATTCTTGAATTGATAGAATTAAATACCAGTTATGTTGCAAATCTTCTAGTAAGGAAGGCAGAATTATTTCTGTGCCTTTGGTAAGACTCATATCATAAATGAGTATGACTGACTTCTACTGCCTGTAATAGTGTTTCCTTCAGCAAAAAATTATGGCTCTGCTAGGTTAGAACACATTCCTCTGGCAGTGCAACCTTACACTTCCCATGTCTGACACAAACTTACATGATGTGAGTAGCAGGAACTCAGTGCCCACCAGCACTGCATCAGCCTGTTGGGGTGTATAAACTGTTTGTTCCTTTTTTTGTTGCAGTAGATCTTGCAATTTCAAACATGTGTACTCATGTTAAACAAGGCAATGTCAAAGAAATGTCTTGTACATAGACTAGGAGGTAATGAGGTTTGTGATGTCCATTGTTTCTAAAGAGTTTCATTTCACACCTACACCCACATCAGATTCTGTGCCCAGGCTATCCCAGATTCGAGTGGCAGAGCAAGGCAAGGACTGATGCTGCAGATTTCCTGTGATGGTCTGGCAGGAGCCATTCCAGAGATCAGCAGTGATTTGATGTGCTCATGGCCATGGCTGAGGTGCACTGCAGTGTTCTGTAATTCCTGGAGTTCCCTTAAGGCCAAAGGCTGTGTGCACGAATTATTCTGCATTAGTAGATTCCAGCCAAAAGGTGATGGAAATGTGAATAATATTGGCCAGGATAGAATGGAGTCTCCAAGTAAAAAAGTTGACAGAGAGCATTATTAACACACACTCCAGCTCAGAGTCAGCAAGGCATCCAAGAGATGAGAAATTTGATTTCTTAGCCTAGAACATTCTTTCCTTGGCTTTAGAAAAGGTTTAATTGATTTAAGTAAAAGCCAGGCAACTGAATGGAGACCCATTTGCAAAACCAGTGAAACATTTCTTACAATCCATTGTGATATATCCTATATGTATCTAGAAAGATCAAGATGAGTGTCCCTGGGATCTAGAGTGCCTTGAGCTGTTCCATTGTTTAATTTTTTACTCTCAGAGCATACTTACTTTTTTCCCCTAAAAATTGCTAAAACACATGGCAGTAGTGACTTTTCAAAAAAAAAAAAAAAAAAAAAAAAAAAAAAACCAAAAAAACCACAACAAAACAAAACAAGGTAATCTATATGATGCCCTCTTTGCACAATTATATTTCATTTCAGCTGGTCTGTATGAAACTTGCTGCATAATTATCACTAAAATTTTGGAACTAACAGCACTTCATTAATTAGGTTTAAGTTATCCTGTTCCTAGTTGCATGTTAATTATTAGGGTGAAAATAAAGGGCACTTTTCATAAGCCTTGATTTTTTCTGTTTACAAGTATTTTGCTAAAATCTAATAAAATTATTGGCCTCAAACAACAAGAGGAAGTAAAATCCTACTTAGCAAATTCATAGCTTTTCAATGTATTTTGTGGCTTTATGGTATGTCAAACTGTAGGAATGCAAAAGCAGTTTGAGGAGCTGTTGCTGGGTTCAACTAGCTGCAGAAACTTTTAAGTTATTTTTGTTTCTCCTTTATTGCTTAACCTCTGGGGCTTAAGTCTGGGCTACTTGATAAAGCAGTCATTCAGGAACTTGAATCTATACAAGCTTTGACTTGATAGACTTAGAACAAGATCTTGTATTAAACATACATTTTAAAAATATAATTTCAAATCTGGAAATTGATTGTGGCTTGACCTGTATATACTGGTGAGCTCACTGTTTCTTACTTTCTTTGCTTTACTGATATTATTAGATCTGTTGTTCTTTTACCAGAACTCCCAACTGATAGAAGAAAAATCAATGTAGAGCAAAGTATATTGGACAACAGCACTTTCATTAGAGTCAGGGCCACAACTGACTAACTAAGACTAAGTTATGACATTTCCACTTTTAAAGGTTGCAAATGCTTGTATTATGCATTTTCTGGTATTCTCAGGGGGCCAGAGTCAAACATGCATGAAGCAAGCTTGGAACAGAGCAGTCTTTTAAAAAAAATTCAATATAACACACTGATTTTTTTGTACATGCCAATATGAGGATTATAAATCACAAGGAATTTCTCTCCAATGTTCTTTTTTCAACATAGCATACATCCAAAGTTACACTTCTCAGCATTTTGTATTTATTTGCATACCCTTACATTCACTCACTGGGTGAACTGCTGGACATAGTGATCTCTCAGGTGCCTTTTGCAGTGTGCATTCAGCACTTGCCTGGTACAGAGCAGGATGCAAAGGGCTCTCTGAGGATGCATCCCTTCCACACACCATCGCCTGAGCTGGCTCATCTTGGATTGAGGATGCTCAGAGGTCTGTAGTTCAAACACACGTCTGCCCAGCTAATGGGGTCAGAACATCTCCTTCCAATAATGGATTGGTTCTCTCCTGGGTAAAGTGCCTCTAAGAGAAATTGAGAGGAGATCCATCCTTAAATAAGATTTGATGCAGCCCAGGAGAATGACAATTACATCTTTTGCTAACACTATTTCTAAGGTACAGTCATGCTTTGTAGGAAACAGGATGATGGAGTACTTGGGGAGATTTTTGCAGTGTAGTGACAAGTAGATAGGTCCATGCTATAGAAAAGTTCTGTGAGAGAGAAAATTAAACTCATGTAAGTGGCTCTTCTGTTGCAGACAGTGAGAAGTGTCCCTGTGTGCATCACCTTAGTAAAGTCTGGGTTATTTTCTTCTTGGACTAAGTGCAGCTTGTGACAGCAGCAATATTTTTATCCAGCAGATGAAAAACACAAGAGCCCTTCATGGGGCTGAAGTCCAGGGACCCAGCTGAGATGTACAGTAAAAGAGGCACTCAGAAGGGGCTGCCAAAATCAGGTGAGAGCTGCAATTAGAATCCATACCTGGATGGTACTTTACTGTGTCCCATGGCATAAGGCTCAGCCAAGGGGCTGGGGTGATTCCATTGGAGACAGTGAGCTGTCTGCACCTGAACTTTCCCCCTCATACTCACACATATTTCCCTCCATTGTGCAGGACTGTGCACACTCTAGCAGCAAAGCTGCCCCAGAGTCACCAGCACAGGGAGGACACCATGGGTGGGCAGCAATCCCATGGCAGGGAAGGGAGATCCCAGCAGTCAGAGAGCATCAGAGGCACCACTGAGCTCACCTGTATCTGAACAAAAGCAGGGCGAGTTTGTTTCCCCCTCTGATTCCCAGATTACTGATTCACAGAAAGGCATTTTAACCATTATACTTAAACTCAAATCCTGATTTTCATGGCAGATCTGTGGCTGAAATATAAATTGGAGGTGGAGGCAGTAGCTGAGATTTTGCCTGTCTCTGACCACTTAATTTTCTACTTTGTAATTCCACAGTCTTCTGCACATGTCAGTTTTACATGCAAGATGTAGGAGTAGGCTCTCCAGTCATTGATCCTGGCTTAACTGATGTCAATCATCCATTTTGGACACTTGCATGATCCTCCTGGCCCAGACTCCTACACTAGCTGGTTTGTCAGAAGTTCAAGGTGCAGAGCAGCACCTCAACCCCTTCAGCAGCGTGGCTGCAGCCCCCTGCTCTCACCTGCCTGCTGTCACCTGCTGTGGGAGAGGGCACAATTCTCCCTCTGACCCTCCTGGTCTCTTTCCCAGCTTTCTCACAGGTATTTGCACTTGCTGCTGGCCTTGACCCTGTGATGAGGATCTCTTTCCTTGAAGAAACTCAGTGGTGGTGATGAGACACTGGAATAGGCTGCCCAGAGAAGCTGTGAATGTCCCAGCACTGGAAGTGTTCAAGGCCAGTTCAGGTGGGGTCTAGGGGTCCCTGCCCAGTGCAGGGGGCTTGGAACAAGCTTTTGCTGTAAGGTCTCTTCCAACCTCAGCCATTCTGTGATTTTGAGCCACTGCCTGTGCTCACTGTGACAGCTCTCCTGTGGTTGCTGGTGACACTTGGCTGCTCCCCTGGTGTCCTGCTTGCCCTTACCTGCTCCCTGTGTGACACCTGCTGACTTCACCTGCAGCTGTGTCCTGTCCCTTTTCCCACTGTGGGGGTGATTGTTTGGCCCCTGGTTCTGGCAGCAGCAGGGTGGGGCAGCTGGGGGTGGCTGGGCAGGGACAGCCAGGCTCTGGTCCTGGCACATCCCCTCTGCATCAGTGCAGCAGGTGTGAAAGGACATCTCCACATTAAGGCTGTCTTTGTCAAATGGTTTCACACAATATGGGACATTGAACTGCAGATAATTTTTTATGCCTTTTTTTTCCTCTTTGAGAGCAAACATGTAGCTCCTTGTTAGTGGCTAATAAACAGAAACAGAAAAATCTCTCCAGCTATGCATTCGAAAGTTTGCATTCTGTGGCCAAGGAGGGAGTTAAATGTACAGGTACCTAATGGAGCCATAAAATGGTTACAAAGAGCTGCATAAGCAAATGTGGGTCTTTACCCCTCAGAACCCCAAAAGAAAACAAAAAGGGGCTGATCTGAAAGCAGTTGCAGGCTGGGATTTCAGCATAGCTGTGGAGTACCTCCCCAGCCTCTGCCCATCTGCCAGTGCCACTTGTGTTGCAGTTCTGTAGCCTCCATCCTCAGTTCCCTGGGTGTTGCCAGGGTTAAACAGCACTGCAGCATCAGCGTTTGCTTCCCAAGGCAGCCCTCTGATTGCCCCAGTCACCACCTGAGCAGTGCTTGGGCATTGCTGAATACTGGGTCACTCCTTCCTAATTCTCATTTACTGTATGTACCTTCCAGAGCCTCATGGGGTGAAAGTGAAAAGAAGTTCCTGAAGTGTAAATAAAAATCCCAGTGCTAAGGAGCAATCCTGAAGTGTACTGCAGAATTTTCTATTATTTAGAAACAATGTAAATCATTATTTTATGGAGAAGTAAAATATGTAAAAACATTTCTGTATAGTTCTTTTCTAAATCTAACACAGAAGCTTTTTTCCTCTTTTTTTAAAAGAACCATTTAATGAAGTCTGACACTTAGCAATGTTTTGAAATAATTTTTGCTGCTCTGCCAGCAGTTAGCTTTGCTGTGAATCTCTAAAGACAAATCCATCTACAGTGAATCTAGCAAAATTCAGCTCCGTGTTGTATGTCAGGGTTGAGGACTACTTGTCAGCTCTGGCACTGTCAGATTTTATCTTTAAATATGACAGGCAATTTGTTCAGGGAGCACTTCTGAATGACAAGATATAGTGGTGTTGTAAAACATGGCACCTGTGTGGTATGCCCTGCCTCTGTGGACATCAGAGGCTATTGTTTCCTTTGCTATTAGACAGCCACAGTCACACAATAAGGTGTGTAAAATGTTCACAGAAACCTTTTAAACAGAGTGGCAGGAAAGTAGATACCCTCCGGTCATTTAAGTCAGGCCATTTATCATTTTATCTTATAAAACACAACATTCGCTAAAATGCGATGTAAAGAGAAAAGCAAACGCTCTGCTGAGCAATGTCGGTCAAGGCAAGGGTTTGAGCCACGCTGCAATAAAAGAGGGTTATCTTTAAAGGGAAATGCAATAGAAAAATTAGGATTTTAACTCCTTCCCAGTCAGACAGCTGGCAAGAGCCATGCAGAGGGCTGCTGCTGGCATATGGGATGAATAGGGTCCCATTGAAAAATCCTCTGCTACCACAGTGGCGCTTCCTGGAATGGGGCAGCCAGAGCAGATGTTGAAACATTAACACACCTAATATGTTGGGTTTAAAAATAAATATATAAATATAAATTATTAAATATACATAAATAAATAGAGGGTCATTTAGGATAATTTTCTCAAAATATAAACCAGATCCAACTGGGAAAATTAAAGTGGGGAAATTATGGATCTGCCACTGCCAAAGTGAAGAAAGGCTTTTCCACCCTGCGAGAGCTGTATGTTCATTGGGCTGGTGAGCAGCCTTCTTCAGAACATGGGTGTAAAACTGAGTCAGTGTAGCACAGTCTGATAGCACAGAGCCCTGCATGCAGGCATATCCCAAAACACCTGTGCTAGTGCTCCTGCCCTGCTGGCAGGGCGTGGTGTCTGTACTGCACTGGATGTGGGAGGGAGCCAGCTCACTCTTTTGAAATTTAAAAGAATACCCTCCAGACTTTTGGGTTGGCCTGTTTCTGTTACCAAAGGAGTGGCCAAGGTGTTGCTGACTGAAAGCTAAGTGCCTGTGCAATTTCCTGTCAGCCAGGACAGTGCTGTGTCTGTCCAGAGGAGCTTCTCCCCTGCCTCTGCAGCACTTGTAGCCTTTGCACATGAGCCAGCTCCTGAGCCCACTCCTTCCCAGCCAGCACCCCTGCCCTGCCCCTCGCTGTCCTTGCTCCTCTGCCAGCCACTGAAACTGCTTCCCAGCCTGGGGAGCAGCTACAGGTCTGCCCTTATGGGTGGGAGAAGGGATTTGATCCCTGGTGTGCATTCCAGCTGCCCTTGGGGGCCAGGCAGAGTCTGGGCTCTGGTAGATCTGTACCATGAGAAGTCTGGATTAAGGCCATTCTGCGTAGATTTCCCAAGTCCAAGAAAAGGGAAAATGACAAATGATAGGGTTTTGATTAGCAGTAACATTGTGATCAAGTCATATTAATGTCCAATGGTCAGCTGGAAGGCAAGCAGTATTTGGGATTTTACTAAAAGTCTCAAGTCCTGGAAATGAGGGATTCTGTAAGAACATTGTTTTAACATTCATGAAAGAAGCAAGTGTTTGGACTTCATGTTTGCAGCTGAATGGAATAGAAGTGAACTCTGCAAACTCAAACACTAGGTGGCAAATACAGTGACAGCAGTTAAAGCCTATATTAGTAGCCTAAATTCTCAATTTTTACAGTCTGCCCTGTTAACAGCATTTAGTGATGGCAGTAGTGGTGTGCATGCAGCTTTGGCAAGGCAGCTGGAACAAAAATAAAAGTAATACAAGGTGGTGGGTGATAGGATGGGTTTAGTAGTTAAAAATATGTAAAATATGTACAAACAGATCCCTCATTAGGAAGGACTTGACACAGTTTAAGTACACTGTTTTGTTTCTTATTATGAAAAGAAATTAAATAATGTATTTTTACCTTGATGTAACTGCTTAAAAGGAAATTCTCTAGATGAAGCAGAGAGGTAGTCTATGCTATTTCTGCTTTGGCAGAAAAAACTATCTGTCATGTTCACTCTTAGTATGATTTCCACATCTTCAGTAGAAGAAAATAATACTGTTGTTTTTAAAGTGGCATAACTGTGTTCCAGATATTTATAAATTCTCCTCAGATATTTTTATCTGTTCCTTTTTTACATACAAGGTTGCCATAATTTTAGAACCACTGGGAAAATGAACATCTAAGCAAAGATCTTTTTATGATTAGCTCCATGTTCTGAGATGGGTTCCATAATGAATGAATAGCAAGGAGCATCTCCAGAGGGTTAATCATTCCTCCTGGATTTGATATTTATTTCATGTTAACATGAACTCTCACTGAGGAATTCTATCTCTTCTCATTGACTCTAGACAAAGATGAGGTAACTTGCTTGTGAAACTTTCAGCTAAGTTTGGCAGAGGAAAGTCATCTTTAGTCACCTCAATCCCTTGACTTTCTCCCTGGCATAGCAGCCGAGATCACAAAGGTGTTTTAGAGAAAGTTCATATTCTCCTTGTTCACTAGCATTCAACCATCTGTGATACAGCTTCATAATGGAAGCTAATTCAAAGGGCTTTTAAAAACAAGGAGAAAGATTTTTTTTTTTTTTTTTTGAATAGTGATGGATGACTGGTATGGTCACCCAGAGTAATATAAATCTTTTTGCCATGCCCAGTGCTAAAAAGCAAACTCTACTCAGGGAACTCAGGTACTTAAGCACAGGAAAGTTGTACAGGGAGAGGGGTTTAGACCTCATGTCCATTAGGAGGGCAGACAAACACCCAGTGAAGTAATTTTGCCTGCCCATCACTGAATAATGTACTCTGGAAGGAAGTGCTGTACCTCATTTCCACCCTCCTCAAGCAAGTGGCCTTGACAGCAGTTTTAGAGAGAATGCAATCAGAAAGAAAAACCCCTCAAACACTAATGAAGAGCTACCTACATCAAAGGAACTGCCCCAAACCAGAATTATCAAATTATCAGTTATCTAACAGTGGATTTTCATGAGGAATGAGATATAAAATACTTAATATATATTTCAAATGCTGTGTATTTACTTGGGTGTATGTTATAGAGCTGTATAAGAAATACTAGTATCAAGGAGTAAGAAGGTCCTTTTTTTAAAGGTGAAAATTTAAAATTTGGGATAAAAGTGAACTGACCAGCAGTGAAAAAATACACAGACATCTCACAAACTGTGTGCCAGTGTATAATCTTCTGCTGCTACAGCAATTTCTCCTCTTAAATACTTTTATTTGAATATTGCTGTTACAGGAAACCTGAGATGTGCCAGGTAGGAATACTTAATCATATTATGCACTCTACAAATGGTATGCATGCTTTTTTAGTTTCTTCTATAGATAAAATTAAGTGATATCTGGGAAATATCTACAATAAAGGTATTTTGGGTTATTTTTTTGCTTAAGTAGTCTACTTGTGTCCTCAATTTGCCTTTTCTAAGCCATGAACGTGGTTATTATATAAGCTGGGCTGAGGTAAGAATCAAAATAATGGTCTCAAATACACAATAACAGATTTCTTTGTTAGGGAAAATTGCAATTCATTGATGCACAAGATCCACCCCTCTGTGGGCCCACACCACAATGGACATGGTTATCCACAGCTGGAGTTAGTCTGAGATGACAGGAAATGGGAGCACAGGTGCAAAAACTTCACTTCTTTCCCAGCTGCCCAGGAGAGTGGCTTTAGTCTACAGCAATGAAGGGAGCTAGAAATGTGATGGGGAGAAACTCAAGGAGTCTGGAAGGAGCTGATGGGCATGCCTGAGAGCAGAAAGGAAAGTGGGGATGTTTATCCGTGCTCTGAGTTTACTGTGGTGTTTTGCATAAAGCCTTGCCTTTGGTAGAGTAAATAATTGCATATGTTCTGTGATTAATGGAGGGATCAAATTCAGGCATGGACACTTTTCATCAGGACTCCTCATCTGTAGGAACAAGGCTTTGTGTCCCTCTGGACCAAGCTTGGCTGGGGAGCTCTGTTTACTCTGGTGCTCTTTAACTCATTGTCCTTAAGGCTGTTGAATTTATGGCCAACTTTAATCCAATGTGAAATAAAAATTCAAGTCTTAGATATCAAAGTTCTGAAATTGTTTTGTGAAGTTTGGAATGTGGCAAAATGAGAGTGGCAGGCAGGAGTGTCCCTTCTGAGGAGAAGCCAGCAGGACATGCCCATCACTGTCCCTTTGGAGCAGCCAGCTGCTCAGGCAGGCACAGCCAGGGCTGTGTCCTGTGAGGAGGAAACACTAAACAACAGGGAGAGGGCATAGGGGCAGGATTTTGGTGACAAAGAATTTGAATTTATGAGAAATTAGTCCTCATTAGTTCTGCTGTTCACACAACCTCTTTCTGATAAACCTGAGAAAAGCAGGGCTTTCTCTGTTTTACACTAATAAAACTAGGGTAATGTCATTTAAAATGCTTTGGCTGTACAACAGTTTCCCATAAGCTTCCAGCAATTATCCACAATGGATGCACATTCTTAACTCACATTTGATTTTAGTAGTCAGTGTGACACTGAGTAGAATTGGATTGGGCATTGAGCTTTTTAGTCCCAAACCGCCAGTGCACGTGGGGGTATATTTAGATTTTAAATTGCATGAGTTTCAATTGGGAAAATGTGTAAGTGCTTTGCTGGATCCAAGCTGGCATTTGGTATCTCAGTTTTGTAACTTTTTAAACAGAGGTTTTTCATAAGAATAAATAATTTCATGTGGTTTCCTAAAGAAGTGTGTTTGCAATTGTGCTGTGTGCTCAGACAAGGACCAGTTTAAACCAAAATGAATTGAATAACAGAATAAGTTTCTGCTGGCTTTATGAGAATGGAGGAGAGCCATTATTAATGCCTGTGAGGAAAAGGCTGCTTTGAGAATTCTATCCTACTAGAAATCAACTCATCTACACAGGTGGGAAATTATGAGCCTGAACTCCATAGCAAGTGGGAATTTATGAGTGTTGTGGCTCAGGGATCTACCTGTGGCTTTTACTGTGGTAAAGCTTTGAAAGCAAACACTGTATTCAAAACAACTGTTCAGGATGTTTCAGCCAAAATGAGAATTTTTTTGCTAAGGGACACGTGTGGCAGGCTGCACATTAAAGCAGACCTTGGTGTTATCCAGAAGCATCCCAAGGACCTCTGTGGCTCTGCAGATACTGCAGATTCACCTACCACAGCCTTCCTCCCCTCTTCACCTTCCTAAACAAAGGGGAGCATTGGAAAGAAAGGTGGCCCAGGTGTGCTAATGTAGTGTTAAGATGAAGAACAAATAGCTTGTCAAACAGCAGTATTGTCTGAGCTAATAAGAGTCATGGACCTATTTGGGGTGGGAGAGACTTTTAGGATTGAGTCCACCAGTATCCCCAGTACTGTCCAGCCCACCACTAACCCATGTCATTAAGTTCCACGTCCACACAGCTTTTAAATACCTACAGGGGTGGTGATTCCATCACTTCCCTCAGCACCCTGTTCCTCTTATTCCTACAAAAAGTTGGCAATTACATTGCAGCTTTATTCTGTTTTATTCTTCTTAAAAATCAACTGAATATCAATCTACAATCAATAAAGAAAGTTGCCTATAGGCAGTTCTACCTTCAAATCTGCTCCATGCATCAGCTGCTGGGAATCTATACACAGTCAATAAGACACATTTCAAAAGGGAGGTTTTTCTCCCAAAAGGCAAAACTGCTCTAATTTACAGCTGGATATGAACTGGGCAAATAGTATACACCTGAAGTAAATGTAATTTCCAATTTACAAGAAACGCTGGTGAAAGATTAGATCTGATCTTCTCTCCATGCAAGTAATCTATGGATATTTATATTATGATAACTGGAGAGCACAAATTGCTTTGGTTTTTCCTTTTGGGTATCTTTTTTATTTGTTTGTTTAGCAAAACCTGCAGGGGAAACTCGAACAGCTATAATTACAGTCACGGTTACAAGTTGTGGGGTCTGTAGATAATAAGCTACAAGGCATTTTTATTGTGCTCTTTTATTATTATTTGGTTAAAGAATGCTTTTTTTCCCAAGACAATCCATCTGTATTTTGTAAGAAGGAGAATCAAAGCAATAGCTGTCAAATATCAGTGAGATAGCAGATTTACAAATTAATCCCATTGCTTTGTATTTCCACAAAGGTTGAAATCTATAATTGGTGCTAGAAACTATAATTAACTTATTAGAAGCACTCAGGTAGCTAGGTGTGCAAAATGGCAGCAGGTGTGTAGTATCATTAGAAATACACTATTAAAAGCACCTCGGAGTTTTATCCCTTTAGTTTCATGCTACCAGCTGCCAATTTGATTGGTTAAGTGGTTTTGGGCCATGCAATACTCTTTCTCTTGGATTGATGTGTTTATTACTTTTTATGACAGGGGATCCCAAGGCAGATGTTCAATAAAGAAACAAGCTGCTACAGACCAGAGTAAAGAGATAGGTGGTGTAGATGCAGGAAATTGGGAAAGTTATCATATGCGCTAAGTTGTTATTGAAGATTTTGCTCCCAGCATTTGTAGCAGTTGTGTTATATGCTCTTCCACAGACAGTAATCTAACAGGGAATTATTGAAAGCCAAGTGCCAAGATTTCCAATTGCACTATATGATGTGGAGCTGCTGCTCGAGCAGGGAGCTGCAGCTCTGGGGTGATGAAGACGTGGCCGTGCCATTTCTGGGAGCAGTGAGAGCTGCTGTGCTCCTGCAGAGCCTTTTCTCAGTGAGACACTGCTGAGGCTCTGCTTCTCCTTTGCACCTTGTGCAATCTGTGGTAAAATCCTTTACACTAGCACAAAAAAGGTGAAAATTGTTACTGGGAAGGAATATTGCCCAGAATTTGAACAAATGATGGTTGTATAGATCTGCATCAATCAAAGCCAAATTCTGCTCTGTCTTCACCAGTAAAATACAAGCTCATCATATTTAAGTGAATGGGAACACAAAGATGGATACATGGGCAAAACCAAAAAAAGAAACAAGTTTTTAGTTCCTATAACTGTTTACTGCTTGGTTTGTTTTGCTTTGTGCTAAAGGGGAGAGAATATACAAGTGTCATGGCTTTTGGAGACTTCTGAACACTCCTGTAGGGGAAAGGCAAATATTTTCTAGAGAAGCTTCTTGGCATAAACCATTTCCCTTTCAGTATTTTAAAAGGAAGTAATAGACTGTGATTGACATAAAATTATTCTTTTTAATTGATTTAGTATATTTTGCTGGGTTTGTGACTTTAATTTAATCTATTACAACCAGATATGAGGAGAGCTAATAATTCATGAGAGATGTTATTTTCTAATTAGATTTTTATGAATGCCCCTAAAGCTTCTGCCCAGCAGTGGAAGTTGAATTATATTGTGAGCAAACTGTTCTGTTCTGTCCATATTCTTTGATCCACTGCTTTCCTTTGCTTTTTGGTGTATTAGCATCATGCCTGAAATAATATTTTCCCCTGTGTTTGGAAGGGATGAGTATCTCATTCCTCCTTTCACCACCTCTAAGACACTTCCCATCCTACTCCTGCAATTTCCTCTTGACTTTCTGAGGCTCAGCTCTTCAAACTGGGCATGAAGTTACTGCCCTCCTTTCTCTTTGCAGACAAGGTGTGACTTCTGCCATCCCAAATCTTCCCACTCCTGTGTGTCAATGGTCACTTGAAACCTCCCTTCTTTGGTTAGAATGCATCTTGTATCTTTCCATATCCTCTGCCTTTTCCTGCAGTTTGTGAATTGCAGAGTGGCTTCTAGGGAGAAAAAGGAAATGTGAAATGGGTTCTTGCTGTCTATGGGGAGAGAAGCTGTTCAAATTGAGACAGCCCTGTGGTCTGCAGGACTTCTCATGGCCTGAAATGCCAAATTTTATGGCCTGAGACAAGTATTCCAGTTCATATCTCAGCTATTCCATCCTTTTCTGAGCTGTTGAAGCCTTAAGGAGGGAAGAAAAATAAATTATCAAATTTTGGCTATTATTAGACTATTTGTTAGACCTGCCTAACCAACAAATTCCAAATGCTGCTCTGTGTTTCTGATGGTTGCAGTTCAGTTGGCAGGAGGGACCCAGACAGGTCAGGGAAGGCTGAGGCTGTGTGGGATCAGTTGAGACAAATGCCAGGGATGTGTTAAACACATAAGGCAGGAAAGAGACTGTGACAATGGAGTTGTGTTAGAGCAGGGCCTGAACATAAAACTCGAGTGCTTTCAGTAACAGGATGTGTTTTGATGCACAAACAAAGGCAGGGAAAGAGACAATGCAGACCTTGGGAGCTGAGGAACATGGGAAAGGAGAATCATGCTAAAAAGCAATATGAGCCCTTGTGGGAAGTGACGTTTTAAAAATAAACCACAGTGGTTGCTGCATTGTACAAACCTAATAAGACATAGTGAAAAATATTGGATTTATTTTTACAAGTTAAAAGTGACCTTGTTGGCCTTATGAATGGATTCACTTCTCACAGTACCTCTTAAGGGCATTAGGGTTATGACTAACTCATAAAAATAAATCCAATATTTTCCCCTTGGCCATGTCATATCCAATGCTGGAATTCAGCTGTGAGAGCTGGTGGGGCTCCGACTTTCATTTAGTTTGACCTCCTATTATGAGAAGTACCTGGCTCTCAATCCTGGTGGGCTGCAGTAAGGTTCCAACAGTGGCTCTATCACACAGAGTGGAAACAGAAAACATCCAAGAGGGCCTGAAAATAGAGGGTTGTGCAACACAACATGTAACTGAAAAGAACATGTGAAAGAAATAAATATTTCAAATACAGATAGGTTTTCTTCCTTTCCTCTTTTTCATTTGACCAGCATAACAGATCAGGGCAGGGCTGTCACTTTAGTCCCACACTCTTTATGGGGGAGGCAGAATCCAAGCTGATGACTGAGCCCATACAGTTTTCACTTCTGTTGGAGTCAAAGGAACTTTCAAAAATCAAGAAAAATAGTCAAGAAAATAACTAGAGAACAAGTGATTAAGAAATTAGTTGAGAGCTTTAAAGACACATCTATCTAGTATTTGTGATGGCACAAGATCCCCCTGAGCAGCAACCTAACCCAAAGCAGTTGGAAAAAAATAGTACAAACTGTTTTCAGCACCCATGGATCTCTACAGTTACAAGTCTGAAGCTTTGTTGCCTCAGCCTAGTGGGCTCTGTCAATCACTGGGGGCTTGTATTGGTTCCAGACTTCCAGGTGACTGCAGTGTCAGGTGGTCACAGTCACGTATCAATGAGGAAAGGTTCATTTTAAGCGCATACCAGATGTGCTCTTTTTATATCTCATGTTTTCTGCTTATCTGCTCTGCCTGATAACCATTCCCTTTCCAGTAGGTTCAGATGAGCTCACCTTCCTTTTGGCTGAAGAGCTTTAAAGGGTCCATCCAGTACATGCACCTGGGTGTGGCCATGGATGGCTGGCCCTGGGTGGCCTTGATTGAGAACAGGGTTTGGACTAGGTGGTTCCAGCCCCAACCATTCAGTGATGCCATGACCTTAAATCCAAGCTGTGACAGCACAAACCTCTGCATAAGCTCATTTGCCCTGTAAAGAAATGCAGAGTGGGCAGAAAACCAGTCGATGACATAGGAGTGCTATGGGATGAACAAGAATGTTTGCCAGGTACAATTAATCAGGCTGAGCTAAAATGGAAGCAGAATGAGATTGAGTATTTCTTGCACTGTAACTGTCCTTGCAGGTGGAAACCCTTAACTAGTGTAATTTGGATAAAATAGAAACTTAAATGCAAAGAATATATAAATCCATAAATCTGTGTTTATCTGAAACAGAGTTGGATTCAGTTTGGTTACTGCAAAGTTAATTTTACCATTGTTCAGTGTTGCCTTTTGTCTCCACAAATTTTCTCCCAACAACTTGAGCAGCATGCTGAATTATAACTGTAGAAAATCATGAATGACATGCATATGTTGTAGGCATTTTTGAGGTTACAGAGCTAACAGTAAATATTCACACTTAAAATATTGAGTTTAGGTTTATATGCCATGGAAATGTTGAGTACCTTCTTTGCTTTGTTTCCTCTGCCTCTGCTTTTCCCATGATTCTTTTATTACACTGAACAAGTTCCGTATCTGTAACATACAGAAGTTGACGTGTTCTCATATTGCATTTCCTTATTTTCTCTGAACAAGTTTCAATGAGTATTATTTTACCTGCATCATTTTGGTGTCCAAAGCATTCCCATAGTCAGATCAATCATGGGAAAATTTTCATTCCGTAGAAACATATTGGATCCAGAGCTGGGGGGTTCCCAAGTGCAGGAGTGCCAGCCTGCAGTGCTCTGCACAGCACGTGAGCTCTGGCTCTCCTGTGGAGCAGCCCCTGCACCCCAGCACTGCCCAGGCCAGGCAACCCCTGCTCTGAGCATCGTGCCCACTGCTGCAGTAGCCACCACACAGTGAAAAGGTGTGTTGGCAAGTAAGCCACAATCACAGATTTAAGATTTCTTTTACGAGACAGCTTTGTCAGGATTTAAAGGTGTTATTTCCTAAACATGACAAATAGGCCTGCTGAAGCAGCTAAGAACATTTATTTATATAAACTGGCACTGACGTTACCTTGTGTAAAGTATGTTTAATTTTAGCCAATGCATATTTGAGTTATAGTTTCCATAAATATTTGTGAATACATTATGATAAAATCTAAAACCTTGGCAACAGTTAAGAGAAGAGTTTGCAGATAAAAATCAACATTGCCTGCAGTATCCCAGGAGATCATACTGCTAGTGAAGTTTAAATTAGCTTTGCCCTAAAATCTAAGACATTCCTGCAGCACACTTTAAAGCATCTTAAAGTGTGAAGGAGTTAAGCTAATTACTGTAGCATTTGAAGACAAGACATTTGTAAAATTAATAGGCTAAAGTCTGCAGTCTTTAATTCAGCAAAAATTCCTATTGCAATTGTGCATTTATTGTGGAAGGGCTGCACAACTCAGTCCTCTGTTTTAAACAGTGGAAGAATGACAGAATGTAGTCCAAATACTCAGAGGGTTGGGGGAGCTGTGTGATTTCTGGTTACACAGTGAGAAAACGAGGAGCATGGACCATTTAGCTTCTAGCATCACTTGATGTGATCTGCCTGTGATAGCAGAGCCCTACCCAATCCCCAGCAGAGATCTGCCAGGACCATTGCCACCGAGCAGGTTTGATCTCCTCACCAGCTGCTGTGTTTGTCTTTTGCTGTCCCTGGGTCCACAGAGCCAAGCCTACACTGATGAAAGTTGTGAGCCCAATGAGAGCAGCCCTGTAAAGCAAAGCAGTGGTGCTAAAGGCCCAAAGGCCACATTGTGGATGTTTCAGGGAGCCACTATAAGTCAGCTCAGGGCTGTGCCCATACACCAAGTGTGTGCTCCTAGGTGGAGGACATCACGTTTAGTTTCACCTGGGAAGATCCCAGTTCATTCTTTCCGCTTTGGGCAGGATGTGGTAATGATCAGGAAAATGACCCCTGAGTGAGCAGTGAGCTCCCCACACTGACACCCCAGGGCAGTGTGTGCAGTGAGCTCCCACCAGGGCAGTGTGTGCAGTGAGCTCCCCACACTGACACCCCAGGGCAGTGTGTGCAGTGAGCTCCCCACACTGACACCCCAGGGCAGTGTGTCCTGAGGCACTGGGGGAACCTCAGGGGCTCCCACTCACACTGCTGCTGTGGCTGCTCTGCTGTGACTGGGGTGTCCTCACTGCAGGAACTGGCAGTGTCACCACCAAAGAGGGCAGTGAGAGGAACAGGACCCCAGGCTGTGCTGCTTCACCAGTGCAGGGGAATCTCTTCAGATGTGATGTCTGTGCCCCACATGGAAGGAAGACAGTAGGGCCATTGCTGCAGAGTTGCTGTGTCTCCCTGCACACAGGAGAGGTGGGCAGAGTAGCTGCTGAGAGGACAGGGATGTCTGTTGGGGCACACAAAGTGTTGGGTTTGACATGAGCTCTGTTGAGCAGCTTTGCTCTTTCTCAGCCTTCAGTGTTCTCACACAGGGACATGGCTACAGAACACAGATGTAAAGGAAGGGATTCAGTTAACAGTTTCCTTTGTGAAGTGTTAGAAGGATGCAATTCTCTGTTAAAGTATTTATAGGGCAAAGCACTGGTTCTCTGCAATTCACTGGTGCTATTCAGTGTAAGAATCACTGAGCTCAGGCTTAGGAAGGTGAGTTGTTTGCTATTCAATTGATCCCAGTCTCCTCTAAACCAGTCCAAGTCAGTAGTGCAATTACAGAGAGGACTGAAACAACTTCTAGTGCCCCCTTAACAACAAGTAGCCTTGTTCCTTCCAGGCTACTGAGACATTTCATCCACAATTGGTTTTTAACAGAAGATTTTTTACAAGGCATTCACAAATGTGAAAAAAAAATAGCATGTTATGTGAAAATTTTTCCAGCTGCATCTTGACAGGTTTTATGTTGGTTATTGGAGCTGCTGGCTAGAAATGGGTCAGTAGAACTGTAACAGACTTCTTGGTTATTGCTGTTTGACTGAAAGAGTCCAGACTTCACTCACCTTAAAAAAAGCCTTGCTTTGATTTCCTGACTGAGGTAGGACTCAGTTAATGCAAGTTAAGAGTTGGTTTGAGGGTGAGTGGCTGGATGGGGAGAGGATTACTGCTTGAGAATTTACAGCATGGACTCTGTTGGAAAATGCTAAGGTATGTTTCACATTTTTATCTAAATATAATTTTGTTACTGAGTGTCGGCCAGATGAAAAGAAACAGGGCACCAGATGCAGTTTATACACACACACGTATACGTGCCTTTGATCTTTATAGGAAAATATTGTCCTTACAGTAGATCCATTTTCAGATGAATTTACTTGTCTTTTTCCAGTTCAAGATTGTAGTCAACAACTGAAGTTAGGCTGGCAGAGATGGTACTGAAAATTGGTCAGGCTCATGAGAAAAGTGTGATAATTGCACCTTTAATAGCTGTCATCCAATGCAGTTCTTTTTCACTGGACCAGCAACTGTTAGTATTTCAATTCTTTCCAACTGCCATTTGGAGAAGTTTTCTTAAAATAAAATTTTCCAAGTGTTCCTTAACATTTTGTAATTTTTTTTTATAGTTCAGTGCAATATTCCAAGTAACAAGTCTTTATTATTTTAAAACCGACATTGGAAATTGCTTATGCAGTAGCTACACAACTCATCAGCTTTTTGCAGGGCACCTTCTGTGCCTGCTCACTCAGAAGTTTATTGATTTGAACCACCTTCTGAATCTGTCCTCTGCCTTTAAATTCCTTTAGCATCTCTCAATGTGCCATTGGCATGAGAGTCTTTTGCCTTTTTTATTGTGTCTGCCCCATGTCTCAAGCACCTTTTTGGCATGTAGGAGCCTTCAAGCTTCTTGGAGACAAGCAGCTAAAGGAAGGTGTAACAGCAAAGCCTGGGAGCTGGAGTCCTGGCAGGCAGGACTCCTCTCTTCATCCCCAGCAGCTGCCCTTTCAGAGCAGGCTGCAGAGCTCAGTCTCCTTGACAGATTCCTGTGTGTCCTTTCTGAATTACCTCTTCCCTCGGGCAGTCTGAAGGAATATGCCTCAGATGACCGTGTTCAAGCAAATCTCACCCTTACATTTCACTTTAGTCAATTTAAATCTCACACTTTATGCTGTAGCCAAAGCCATTAGCCCATGTCATCCTTCACTGTAATGCAGATCTGCTCCTATCTCATTACAATGTGCACAGCTCTACCACAGGGTCTGATACACACAGCCAGAGCTATACTGAATTATTAAGGGTTTCACTTAAACCGGCAAGACTGGGGAAGTTTTGAAACTCTGTCTTTAATGTGACCTGTAAGGTTGAAGTTCTTGAGGTCTCTCTGAACAGTTGATGTTGTTAGTATGCTCTGTGTGGCACTTCAGATCTGTATAATTACATGGATTTTGAAAGAGAGATATATATTCTGACTTTGGACAACTCTGGCTCTATTGTAGCTTGGCTGTAACAAAAAATCTAAAGACCTTTTCCTCTTATGTACATAAACAATGAAATCCTTAAATCTTCCTTGTCAGATGAAAGCCTGGGCATTCCATAATAGTATTTTTCATGTGCTTACAGTAGGAATTATTTTGAGTGCTCAACTTTGACTTAGTAGGTCAAAGATGATATTCTTTTTATACAGATCTTTAATATAAGCAATATTCTCTTTCACCCCTGACTCATAATACAGCAGTTTTCCTTCAAAGCGTAAATTAAAGTGAAGCCACAAAAGGGTCATTAATGGACTTGGTAAAGTCAATACTGAGGGTATCATGTACTGCCTGTTTAATATTAAAAGTGAAGTCAATGGAAGTATGGTCTTAATATATATGGGCTTTGTGGATGCTGAGAGAGAGCAGAAAGTTTAAACTTGGGAGTGTACAGAGATGAAGCAGCTTGCAATGCAGCATAATGTTGGGGCTCATTCCTGAAAACCCAGGAAAATATATGCCTGCAGCTAAAGGTCAGAAACTATTAGTGAGGATTAGGATGGTGTCATGCACTGTATTTCATATGTGGAATTTAAAAAAAATTCTAATGGAAGGAAAAGATTTGTAATTCCAGAGCCACCAGTTAAGCAGTAATATCCAAATCATTGGCTAATCTTTTTCTTCAAATTAATGAATAGAAAGGCCAGAATGCCAGAGCAAAATCCCCTACAGAACATACTTTGTGAGAGCACTAATAAGACACACATTGTATAACTTTATTCTGCTTTACAGTATGGAAGACTTTTAAAGGACCAATTAAAAGAGACTTAAAATGCAATTAAAGTGGAAATCACTTGGCAACAAGGTATTAGCCATCTCTCCCATCAGCCCTGAATTAGTGAGCCTTTAGCAAGAGATTTGCTGGTGGATAACCTATTTGTGAAGCATAATAGTAGGACTGAGCCCAGGCAACAGAGAGGAGGCTAAAGCCAAGCTGACCTCCAGGGAAAGGCCTGGGACTGCCTCTTCTTGCTGTGCTGAGATGTAAATGGTGGCAGGTGATGGGAAAGAGCAGTTTCTGAGAGATGGCTGCACTGGAGGACAGAGGGCACAACCTGTGGGAGCTTTTTCACCCTCTGATAAATGGTGCTGCAGCAGGGAGCCCATCTGTTTCTACAGCTGACAGGGCAGAATTTTTTTTAATACCAGTCTCTTTCTTTGGGAGAAGGCAGGCAGTATTGCCATGGCTTGGCTTTGTCCCAGGGGATCCCTCAGCAAACATGCAGGGGAACTGCCAGGCAAGGAGGTGAATTGAGACACCACTGGCCAGAGTGTGATCAGCTCTTATCCTCCAAGTACACCTTTGTGTTGGGACAAAGGGATATTTCTGATATACTTAAACTTTGTGTGTTGAAATCTGAGCCAGGGACCCATAAAATAGAAAATTCTGTCAATGGTAAGAAGAGCTGTTTGTACTAAGAAAAAGTCAATGGCAAGAAAAAAATATGGAGTTTGGTTTTTTTATTTAAATAACAAATCAGTAGTAAGTTTGTGTTTGTAAATCCAGGAGAGGGGGAAAAAAAAAAAAAGGGGAACTTTCTTTGACATGAAATTGAAAATTGCAGCCACAGAACTGAGTTTAAGACCTGGAGAGCTGATCCAGACAGTGCTCCTTGCCTGCAGGAGGGACTGCTGGCACAGGGCCTTAGGCTAAATAATGTCTAATATTCTCATTAATATTAGGTGATGAATGCCACAAATGCAGCCACATCAGCTGATGAGAAATGTCATTTAAAATATGCTGCTTGGGCATTTAAAGATAAAGTGTGTGTGTGCATGGGGGCTTTTGGGAACTCTGTTTTCAGAGCCTTGCCCAGCCAGAGGTGAGGCTCTGCTGCCTCAGCCCTGTGTCAAATGTGTGTCTGCAGAACACAGAAGTGGTTTGAAATGTCTGTAATGTGTGGCAGCGAGTCATGACAACAAACTGCTTCCACCATCTGGAGCCAGAGCTGATCTCTGGACAGGTACCAGAGCTGACCACACTTCCCCAGCACTGGGTTATGGATTGAGAAACCTGTCACTGCTGCTCTGGGTGCATGGGACAGGTGTCTGTGACAGGACTCCTGCAAAAACAGCCAAGTCATGAACCAAAAGGCTGGGGAACTGGTCTGTGTTATTTACAAAAAACACTTTAGACAGGAATGTCCAGGATTTGTGCACATCCTTTCTCCCTGATAAGTAGGTGTTAGACACATGTTACTGCTAATAATTTTCAGAAATGAACATTAATAATTTATTTATCCTTTTCCACTGCTGATTATGGTTCAGAGACAACCTGAGTGTCTCTTAGCAAAATGTTGCTACAGATTTGCATAATTACAACCATGATTCATTTTCAAATTTTAATAGTGGATAATTAGATTTTTTTTTTTTTTTTTTTTTTTTTTTTTTTTGTGAAGGGAAATACCTTAAGAGAAGGCAAATCAGAAGCTTGGCTGTTTTATTTTAAGCAACATGGCATGGACAATGAAGAAAAACTAAGTCATCCAGGCTTTATCTAAATGATGTGTTAATATTTCTTGTCTCACAATGCAGCAGAGCCCTAAAAGCCCCAACCAAGGCACTGCAGGCCCCGACTGGTGAAGCCTTTCCACAAAGTGTGGGGCTGACATTCCAATTTGGAAGCATCACATAAAATCTTAATCAGTGCAACCAAATTAGCAGAGGAAAGCTTTTACACCATGTTCCTTGTTTACGCTTATCATTCTTAATAAATGCTAAATGCTTTTACAGGTGTGGAAATAGGCCAATTACCAAGATAATTTTCTTAATCATAGACATCTTAGATTGAGATGTGGCATTTGCCATAATTCCCTTGCTCTATCCATAGCTTTCTGAGAGCTGTCTCCATTTCCAGCACCATCTCTGTGGTAGAAGCAGTCTCTTGACTGATGTATGTCCAAATAAGCCTTCGAATACTTTTCCATATTGGCCTTGAAATAATTCAGATGTCAAATTACCTCTCTCCAGACTTCCTGACTCCACCAGGCCCCTTGAAAATGTTTTTTAAAAGTATTTAGGGGGAAAAATATTAAATTTTTCTAAGCTGGGTCAGGGTTCATAGAGTTTGCTAATAAAGAGGCAGGCAAGGAAGATATTTACTTGGGGAAGGCTTTGAGTATATTTTGTACAACAGCTGCAGGTTGAGACAGTTTGTGCTTCTGAGTTTGCATGCCTCCAAGCTTTTGGCATCCTTGCTTTTTTTTTTTTTTTTTTTTTTTTTTTAACTCCTTTTTTCCTTTCAAGACAAATAAGGAAACAATTTCAGCATTTTCACACCAAGCCTTTTAGCATGGTCCACATATTCAAACCTCAGGCTGAACCACTTCTCGGTTTGACAAGGAATATCTTCCAGTTTCTCATTTTGTTCTCTTCAGAATGCCCTTACAGCTGAAATGCATTGGGAGCACAGACCTGGGAGGGTCCCATCAGCCAGGTGTGGTACAGGCACAGCTCTTGAGAGTTGCCCTGCACAACTTTTGTGTGCTAGGGCTCATCAGGAGAGATTAATCCTGCTGTTGCTTGGGTCAGCAGAGTCAGCTGTGTCTCCCAAAGCTTTGGGATAGATTTTTGTTAATGTTTGTCCTAATTACCCACTTGTCTCTCTCACTGGACATTGTTATAAATTCCCTATTATTGTTCTGCCCAAGGACCAGATTGTAAAATTGTACTGCTTGGGGCCAAATTTTGACTTTCAACAAAAAATCCCAGGTATGTTTTGGGAGCACTTTGCCACAGTGATGGCAAATGGCCTCTGCCTTTTTCTGTGGAGGATTAACAGAGCAGCTCCTCAGCCACAGCTGCTGCCAGGGTTCCCTGTAGGGTGGCTTTGCATATCCCCATCAATGGAGAAATGTGAGTTTAGGAGGGAACAGGGGCTGACTGCCTCCTCTTGCTCTGTTAAAGACTACCTCCAGATAAAGGTGCAAGGTGGAAAAGATTTATATCTCAGTATATAAACTATTCCACACTGTCCTTCTGGATGGGTTCACTGGTCAGTTCCCATCTGAACCCAACAAAGGCACAGGGTTTTCTCCTGAAGGGCCTGGAGCAGAGCAGGACTTTCCCTCACTGCTGCTCAGGAAATTGTTGCTAAATGTTCCACCTATTGGGGTTTTCTTGCTCTTGAGTGAGAAAAATATGATAAAAAGCATAAGTTTCACAAGATGCTGTTCTCCAGCTCAGTGGTGTTTCTGCTGAAACCTTACAAGTGGGCATGTAAGCCAGGGGGTAGGAAATATAAATAAAATTCAAACCTGGTTTCATTTTGTCTGTATTAAAATCATGACAGTACAAACACTATCAAATAAAACTATCAGAAGCTAAATTACTTAGAATTAACTATTTCCAGAAGGATATCAACAAGGTTGCTAATTGATTAAATATTTCAAGTTGGATAAGAAGCTTTAGTTCCAAGACAACAACATAGGACTGACCTATGATATACTCAGAGGGAAGCTGATGTCTATATTTTTAATAAAATGGAAACAACCTTGGGATTTGGGATTTTTTTCCTTTAAATAGTGCATTAAGAATGCTAAACTGAAAAAAAGGTAGCCTTAAGGTAATACATGTGGAATAGGGTAAAAAAATATTTTTTTAATTTTCTTGATTTTAATAATCTCCAGTGTGACTATATGTGTATAAGGAAATGTGCTCATTTTCTATCTCCATTACTAAATTTGGTGTCCCTCTATTCAGGCCCTTTTTCTAGTTTGCTCTGTGTTTTGCTTCTACCACTTGAAAAAGGGGTTAATTACAATTTCTCACTATTAAGAATGCATTTGCTGCAAGCATGTGATATTTGTCAGGTGGTACAGAATTTGTTCAGAACCATTGACCTAAAATGCCCACAAGAATTGTTTCCTTTAAAGTATTAGCCTTATCTTACAGTGTAGACTCAAGCAATCTGAAAGGTAAATAATCAAAGAAAAGCTATTACCCAAGACTGCTTACTGTTCTTTAAATCAAGTGTCTATGCAAGGGTAGAGATGCTGTAGGTAATTTTAGAAACAAGCATGTGACAGCAGTTACACACCCTCAAAAATATTTAAATTCAATGATTATAATCAAAAATTAATTATACACAGCATTGAAAAGAGACAGTTCAATGCTTCTCAGAGATCAGGTACAACCAAAATCTGTGAATAGAAGGAGTGAGCTTGTCTGGCTGTCATGCAAAGCCTTACCAAATTACTGTTCACTTCGATTAACTTTCAGTGACCGTGTCTATAGGTTGCTTGGTTAATGGTTTTCTGTCAATACTGTAAAAATGCTAACCTGTCTTTACATCTAATCAATTTTGAAATGGCTCTTTACATAAATGGTCTATTCCTTTACTTCATTAATAAAAAGCCACAACAAAACAGAAGCAATCAAATAGGATTGAACTGAACAAGCATTTGTAAAAAAAAATACTATAATTAATTTTAAGTCTGTGGGTTTTGCAGTAGTTGTCCTTGAGTATTGTCTTCATCACCATTTTTTAAAGGGCATTGAAAATCAATGTTTCATTTTACTATCATCCATCTTTATATAGTAATAAATTAAGTGGAAAGTATTGATATTTTTGACTGAGCTTTTAAAATTTACATACTAATGACAATTGTACCCTTGTGACTTTTTATTTGTGTTGCTGTTTGCTGACACTGACTAGAGGGAAATTTCAGTCATCTGGGGAACATTTTTCCTCTGAAGGAGTGAGACAGTGTGATGTCTCTGGTTTTATATTGTGTGTGAGATCTTAGTCATGGTATCTCTTGCTGGACTTTTCAAAAAAACAACGTAGGCAGCAAAAGTGGTTGAAATGCTTGTCGTGTGTTCTTTGTGTGTGCCAGCTACAGGGATGTACACTGCAAACACAGCTAATGGATCCACAGGAAAACCAGGCTCTGTGGCAGGGAACTGAAAATAAAAATGCTGGTGACAAAGTAGAGATGCCTTCATGTGCCTTTGGAAATGCAACTGGTCTTGGGAGAGCAGGACCCCTATCGTGGCATGTGTTTGGATGGAGAATTGAGGAATATGAAGCTAGGGTTGTTGATCAAATCTTATTCTTTCTGGCTATTTTTCCTTTTTATGCCAGACTCATAAGCATTGTCTGGGTTGTATGATAGCCAAAAAAACTCCTAAATACAATTTATAAAGGAAGGAAGCCTTTTTGGATTCTACAATCCTTTAAAAATTTATTATTTAAAGTATAACTTATGAATAGAGCAGGAAGTTTGGAGGGGTTATGTTTAGCTACGTGTGAATACTTGAAAAAAAATTTTGTAATATTTCAGGTGAAAACTGCAAGTGACTTTGACAGTATTTTCTCTTTGTTCACTTCCTGGGAACATTATGAGCTCTTTTCTGTGAATGAAAACATTTGCAGACAGAACTCATGATTGTAAATTAGTGGTGTCAAAAGCATGTGGTTTTCTAGTGCATTCCTTGCTGGCATGGGAATCTGCTAACCCCATACAGTAGGGGAGAGAGGGAAAATGCTGCCTGACTCAGGTGAGGAAGTGCTGAGCACAAATAGTTGATTGCCCAAAGGACATATATTCCAAGTGATAGTTGTGGTGAGGAACCTGACAGCCAAGCCCTGGCAGCAGTTTGCTGACATGATCCATTTGCTGAGTAATTCTAAACAGCAAATAGATACACGAGCTCCTGCTCTATTTGCAGATAATTTGCAAACACAGAGTCACATTATTTTAATAACTAGTCCACTGCACATATCTCACTAATAGTTATTTTCTAGTGTTTATTCTCTAAGAAATAAATTCTAAAACATTTCTTCTGCATGATTTGTTTAGGCAGGCAGGATTTATTTTTACTTTTGAATATCTTCTAATTAATGTGATGAGTATCAGTTCTTGGTTTATTGACTACCACTGTCCATTGCAGCGTTAGCTCTCCCTTTTAAAAGCATACAGGTAGAAAACAACTTTGCACTGTGCAATAAAACCAAATATTGACAGGGCAGCCTTGCTGGGTTTTCTGAAAAGAAAATCCACCTACTTCTGGATATAAGTAGGTGTGTTCATGTAAAAGTGGGCAAATACTGTACTGGAATATGTTAAGTGAGTACAGAAGTTTAATGACAAATAGTATGCCAAAGGCCAGATTCTGAAATGCTTTAGCATGAATCTTGTTCCAAAAATCTGTCTTGCTGAAGTAAAAGGGTTTCCTGTGAGTAACTCATGAGGGGTTTGTAATTTGGGTAGGAAAGGGTCTCAGGAGGTCTCTTGTCCAACCTCCTGTTGAAAGCAGTCAGTTGTGGGCTTTGAAGTGGATATTCAGGGCTTTTTCTCGTCAGGTCTTGAAAACCTTTAAGGTTGGAGATTGTGTAACCTCCCTGGGCAACCTGTGGCCTTGCTTGTTTCTCCTCATTTCCAGTCCTTGTGTCCCCTCTTGCCCACCATGTGCCACGGTGGCTCTGGCTCCATCTCCTTGCTAATCCCCTCAGAGGTTCTGGGTGCTGCTGTTTGGTCCCCCAAGGTCTTCTCTTCCCCAGGCCAGGTGAGTGCAGCTCCCCCAGCCCTGCCCTCTATCCTGCCAGGGCTGGGGCAGTGATGGGGCAGGAGCAGAGAGCTCTGTGCCTGCTGCTCTGGCAGTGCCAAGCACCAGGAGCCCTGCTGAGCCCCCCCAGTGGCACAGCAGCACCCCTGCCTCTGCCTGTTTGCAGTCCAAGGGGATGACTACAGGCTCCAGGGCAAAATCCCAGCTGGCTCATTCTAAACCCTTCACAGTGCTGAGTAGCTCTGACTGGAGCCACCTCTCCCTCAGCTGAGGCTAAACCCTCTGGAGGAGAGCCCCAGGACACGAGCTAGGCTGCAGTGTGCTCACAGCAATGGTTTGGTAGCTTCACTGTACTCATGCCAGGTTGTTTTGGTTTTTTCTTCCCCGTGAGCAAACAGTGGCTCAGTCATAAAGGCTAATTTTCACAGTAATATTGATTGCCTGCCACACGCTCAATTCTAGTTTAGATTCCACAGGATAAAGACGCAGCAGCACTGATGTGTTTTTTTCCCTCTGGAACTTGAAGGGTACTGGAAAAGACAAATACAAAAGAAATTGTGCACCAAGGTACAGACAAACCATATGTTAGCTGCAGCTCTCCCCAGGGCAAGGTGCTAAGTTTTGTTTATATTTTGCCAAGACAGCAATAAAATTGTTTGTTTACAGATGACAGGGAGACATGGGATGTCCTTAAAGGTGAGCTATGCACGAGGATGCAAACAGCACACAGAGGCACAGCTTGGAGCAAAGTGCAATTAATGCTCCCTTCCTGGACAGCCCCCAGCCCCCTCCCCTCTATTTTGGGGGGCTAGCCAATCCTGTGGGTCATTATGCAGGATTATAAAAATATGAAGGCTGATGAAAGTTTGCCTTCTCCAGTTTCCCAGTGAACGATGCATTTTGCTATTAGATCCCACTGACCAGGATGTGCCTTGCAGCCCTGTCTATGTGCAGAGGACAGAAAATATGAGAGGTGTGGAGAAGGACTCACTTTCATCAAAGTATCAGTTTCCAGGATAGTTTGGAAGCCCACAGCATTATTGTATTACACATTGCACAGAAGCGTGCCTTGTTCATTTTTTTTAGTGTTTTAGAAATAAAAGACTTTTCTTCCAAATTGCGCTGGGAGGCAAATTCTTCAACAGTGTAATAGAAAATGTTAGACAATATTCCTTACTGGAGCTATTGACATTTTTGGTAGTCGTGACACTTTGATTTTTCTCAAAACATATGGATCAAGCCTGAGTGTGTTATTGGACAGGAAGACCTGATGAAAGGCCTTCCTTTATCTTTCTTTGTATTTCTTTCTCCCTCTGTTTGTTCATGGCTTTCTCTCTGAATATAATCGCGGTTTTCTTATGCTGCCCAGGGAGTCATTATTGCCTTACTAAATATTTTATATTGCACAGTGCACCATACCTGCCAACTGGTTATTATTTGTTATATGAAAAAAATCGGGGGTAGCATCTGAAAAGGAGCGTGCGTTAAAATTTCAAAACTACACACAGAATAATTTTAAACCCTTAAATTGGATGTCAGGCTGGGTTTGTTTTTTGGTTCAGATTTTTTTTTTTGTTTGTTTGTTTGCTTGAAAAGGATCTTATAGTTTTTGGGGAGGTTCTCTTCTCTTTTCAGTATGTGTGCCTCTCTGATTCCAAGCACTTGTTTCCTCACAGTTTCACTTCCTATTTGTTCAAAAGAGGAAAGTTCAAAGCCACTCTGGCAGCTGAGGGAAAAGCTTGCTGAATACTAACCCTCAAGTGTCTGTCTTGTCCTGACCTTGAGAAAGTAGCAGTAAACTGTTCTATTGCAAACACCACATGTGTGTTTTGTTAGACCAGGTTAGGAGGGGTCAGAGCTCACCTGAGGCTTGGACTGCAGATTTAGACTGCTTTTCAGCAGCATAATGTATTTTTAAAAAGGGACATTCTCGCCTTTGTATGGGCCTAATATAGGCTCTGTTTAAAAACCTGTCAAAATCCCAAGCACACACTCCATAAAATATAAATAAGTACTTACTGTTTGCAGATGTTGCTTGTTTTTCATAATGTTTGTATTTGAAGTCCCGAATCCCCACTTCCTGTCAGAGCCAGCCCTGTTGCTTTAGTCCATTTATTTCTGAAGGAACGGGAAGAACTTCAAAATGCAATTTCTCAATGAAGACACTCTCTGTCAGACCTGTCAGCATTCCAGCACAATTACCTTTTTTCAGACCAAGGCTAGCATTTATGGCTTTGACTGCATGCACAACCTCTCTTCCCCCCAGCTCAGCTAAAGCAGTTGCTGTTTTTTAAAAGACTCTCACTTGCCATAAATTGTGCCTTTAGGTTCTTTCAAAGCAACAGGATAACTTAGCAGACCTTTCTCCTATTTGCATGTTTTAATTCCTTTGATAATGGATACGAAGTATATTGTGGGGAACAATTCTGTCCTGGGAAAAGGGATAGATCAGATTTTTTTCATGTGCAATCTATCAAGCACCTCCCTCGGTAAGGTGAGCTCCGTTGAGCCATTTCTCAAAAGAGGAGAAAAAAGACAGGGGAAAAAGAATTGTTTCAGAAACACAGTGACCAGCTCGCCTCGAAAGAAAAACAGCATTTCCTGACCTACTACCTGTCTGAAGAGCAGATATAGATCATTTTTAAGGGATCATCAAACTTAGTCCCAAGAGAATTTTCTCAGATTTGGATTCAGCTTCTGTTCTACCCACATTATAAGAAATAGTGGTTTTGATAGTTACTTTATCTGGGATTATTTAAGGTATTATTTGGGTACCAAAAATTCAAATAATCTGGGTAGAGGACTTCAGAAGTACTTCTTATGCTCAAGCCTTTTTGTGTGGGGGTGTGATGGGTATGTATGGGCTGATGTGAGCAGCATGACAGGTAATTGCTGAGCATCAGCCCTCCTCCAGAACCCACAGCACTAGGGGTGTGTTTTATTTGCAATGTCTATTTTCCCATTCAGTGAGGAAACCTTCCCTTCATCTGCCTGTTTTAGCCACCATTTTTTTGTGCTAAGTTCCTTTCTCTAAGTGCCTCCTCTCCTGGGTTAACCTCTCCTCCAGTGGCAGGCTCTTTAGTGTGCAATGCCACCACACTGCTGCCAAGGAGAGGGGAGAAGAAAAGCCTCTCCTTTGTATTACAAATTCAAAGGGTCATTATTCCATCGTTCCCTATGGACGAATGTGTGAAGATTATTGTGGGAAGTTAGTATTTATTCTGAAGCCCTAATATGATCCTCTTGAACATTTTAATAATGCATTCTCTGGGGTCCATGCTGCAAGTGTTTAAAAGGAAGCAATATGCGTTAGTGCTGGATGGCTGCTGCTTTGCTGGAATAGTCTAAGTTGTGAGGTTGCTTTTGATCAGACCCTGCTTAAAAAAAAAAAAAAAAGGCAGAAGTCCCTTTGCCCCCTTCCTCACCAGCCTAGAGTTCTTTTTATCAGTTACATTGATCTAGAAGCAAGAACAAGGCCACAGTATTATGTGTCCACATTTGTTACAGTGATTTACGAGTTTCTTAATTCTAAGACCCTTACCTTATCAATGGCCTCAGGAAGTGCTAAATCCCTGATATTAAGCAGAGAAAGAAAACATTTAGCATCAAAATAGGTGTGGGGGTTTTTTGTTTTGTTTTTGTTTTGTTTTTTTTCTGTGTCATAAACAGTGCTCACTTGCATTTTGCTGCTTTTGCTTGATTTTTAAATCTTCCCTAATATGCATTGTTTCTGTAGGGTCTGATTATAAACATATCTGTGGGACAATGCACGTGCATGCTCAGATCAGGTCAGTGGAGTTTTCTTCATCTTTAAAGCTCAAAAACCATAAATCAAGATGAAAATACTCCAGCCAGGAGCTTTACCAATTGATATAATTTTAAAATAGGCCGCTGCTAAGGCTTGGGGGAAAGCTGACATGATGACTTTTATAATAGCAGAACGTTTAAGGTTATAGAAATAAAAGGAAGAGGATGAAATCAGTCGCGTTGATCTTAGCCTGCAGGCTCTCTCAGCTAACTTGAAGCTCCAGCAATTATTTCTGCTCTGGCTTTCCCCCCTTTTTTTCAGCAGTCTGTTTGAAATGAAGCAGAACCAGGCATGGCAAGCTTATCAGTGTCGTTAGCTGACAGGGAGCACATCACACCTGCTTTTACTTGCTAGTTTTTCAGGCACTTTATGCCACAGAAGAATGTTGATTTTGTTCTTATAATGTGTAAAGATTCATTTATTTCACCTTTTGAACTTGACAGAGCCACTCAGTTTTGATGGGAGTTTGTTTTCAACCTGGTATTTGGAAAACCCTGGCAATTACTGGACTGTGGCCCAAGGCTGCCTTGGTAAAATATAGAGATGATCAAACCCAACAGACTCTGGGTCTGGCCTAGCTAAAGCACCCAGCCTGCTGAGAGCCCAGGGGACTGAGGCTGAGGCTCAGGTGTGCCAGTGGCACCTGGGTCATGGTACAGCTGCTGCCATGGGGGCTCACCAGAGCATCACTTGGAGCCCTGCAGGACCAGTGGAAGAGTCCTGGGTGGAAATGATAGCAAAGATACAGCCAGGAAACTTCTCTTCATACTTGTCACCTTTGGAAGTTTTCTAATTTCTCCTTAGAGGAAACCTGGAGTGTTACAGTTATTGCCTGATGTGTAGTTATTTTAGCAGCTCCTGCCCAGCTTGTTATGGAATTGTGCAAGATTAGGAGGATTATAATCCACAATAAGAGGTCTAAACCATCTTTTCCAAAAACCTGTTCCCATCTGTGGTACAGATAGGTCATTCTTTCTGTGCTTTGCAGTCAGGCCCATCTAATCACACTGCTCAAGGAGCAAAGGAATTCATTCACCCAAAGGGTCCCATTACAAGATATTCTGTCATCTCCATTTTAAACCTGTGAAAGCCTTATTTTGAGTGCCACTGCCAAATGTGATAACAGGAGTCTTGCACTGCTGAAGAGAGCTCAAGTATCTGGGATCAGTGCTATGTAATTGTTCTTGCACAGACCTACTTTCAGTTGCACAATGATGCTTGCAGGATTTGAGCTTGTAGCATTGAAAGCACTAGGATCCTCTCTGCTGACTTTTAATGAGAGCAGCTCAGACCTTCACTAAAGCTGGCACTCAGGCAAAAGATTTCAGATGTTTCTTGCAGCTATTGTTGTTTTCTAGCCAAACAACCTACTAGTGACAATTTTGTAACTATCAAATACTTGCAGATAACTGGCTAATAGACAGATGTGCCATGTCTAAATTCCAGGTGCTCTTTCAAAGCTGGTACTGTGTCAGAGTTCTGCTTTCCAGATGCAGGCAGCCAGGCTCTGAATATATATCCTCACTGATGTGATCCCTTTACATTTGGTCATTGGGAGTGAATCTCATTGAAGAAATTCAGAATTAATCTGGACTGTGAGCCTATAGTGTGGACATAGCCAATCACACTCTCTAAATGGTGAGAAATAAAAGCCAGGGAAAGTGCTGGATGTAGAAGCATTTCTGCTGATTGTTTGCTTAGACAACAGCTAAATATTCATGTACATATGAAATAATTTGACATGCCTGAGATTAAATTATTGACGTGATATAAGCTATTTTAATAAATTCCTGCAATCAAATTTAAAATGGAAAAACAAAGTGCTCAGATTGTTTACAGGAGTGAGGAGGACTGATCAAGGGCTGGACTGTGCCATGAGCTGGCAGCTCTGTGTCACCCTTGGAGCAGACACAGGGGAACCTGGTGCCTAAACCAACTTTTCCTTCCTCCACCCCTCCATGACAGACCCCATCTGAAGGTGTAATATCCACAGCCCCTGTGGGCTATAGAGCAAAGAGGGAGAAGCCTGAGGCTGTAGAAACCCTTGCACACTCCCAGCTTTACCACATGGGACATACTGCCTGTCCTCCTGGGCCAGGATGGAGAGAAAATGAAGGGCTGAAACTTTTATTTTGAGCTAAGTTTGTGGAACCCAAGAAAATATTGCTGGGAATGACCTCAGGGAGGTGGTGTTGAAAAACCTGGGCTTCAGGAAGGGCTGTGGTCTGTGTGGGCAGGATTTGGCTCTTTGTCTTAATTTGAGGGGTGTCTGTGACTCCACCTAATGCTTATTTTCCTGAGTCCAGTGATAAATATCTCAGAGGACTGTATGATAGACGTGCAGCAGAAACAATTTAAGTGCTGCTTACAGTGTCATGAAACAAAACCAGATTCTCTGCCAGCTGCTTCCTTTATCAGCTCTTCTGGGAAGATTTTCCTCTGTTTTGAAACACATGGCTGTTTCTTAAAGTGCCAAACAAGGGTTTTAAATGAACCTGGATAATTTACTGGTTTATTTGGTTAATTGTCTGGGTCAAAATTATATTGAAAAAAACCCCCAAACCCAAAAATATTTATTTTAGCAGGTGATAGTTCAGCAGTATTACTGCATTTTTATTGTTCAGCTGCATTAGCTAATACAGTTTTTTTCTGTTTGTAAGGTATTTTAAATCTGAAACAGTTAATCCGGGAATGTCTGAAATTGCACCATTAAAGATGTGATTACAGATGAAACGAAGGTCGTAAATGGGAATTCCAAGGTCACTTATTTTCTGGACCTTTTCCCATCCTCCTTAAAGAATGCCTTGTGAGACGGACTGGGCTGAAAATGCACAATATTTACTTCCTCCTTTCCCCACCATTTACAAGTGGGGATTTTCTAGACTATGTATAAGGGATAAAGAGACTGTAAATATTCTGGAAAGCTTTATAAGCCTGCTACCATTCCACAATCAGCTGTAACTGTCCAGCATAATATGTAACACACAGGCATAAAATATGCTCCTATGTGCCTTTATAGACTATGTCTTGATGAATATTTATTATATCTCATTATTGCAAAATGTTCCTGCGAAAGCATCTGATTGACAATTAGTTTATTGCTGTTTTGTATCATTTTTGCTTTGGCAGAGCCTTAAAAGCTGACAAGCATTTTATTATCTATATTTGGCTTTGGAAAGCTTCTGAAAATTTGTTGAAAATGTATACATTAAAAAAAAATTACCCAAAGCAAAGTAATCTTTGTTTGACCCTAGGTTATGTTTTGTGGTATCCTAATACCAGCTCCATTATTCTCTTTAGTTTAAACTAATGGGCTGATATTATGCTGGGCAACTTTAATTAGGGTGTCTATTGCTTAGCAGGCAGCATTTTTGCTTTCAGGCAAGTATGACATGTTGTACAGTAGAGACTTAATTCCTGTTTAGGGAGAAACCATAATATGTCTCAGTTGCCAAGTGCATCGTAAGCAACCACTCTTAGAGAAAAAAAAAATTAAAATTGTATTCTCTCCTAGATACAAAACACCCATAATCCCATTAATGTAAATGAGTGATTACAAGTGTGCATATCACTGGGAGAATACATTGTCAGGAGATGCCAGAATTTTAGATGAGATAGAAATAGCATATGGTATATAATTTAATTTAATGAAGAACCCAAATATTCCTGAGAAGAAAGTTCTGTGTTACTGTCAAGGCTGAATCTCTGGATTTTTATTGTCTCATTAGAATTATAGGAGAAATAATCTCTAAGACTCTATTTCTTTATTAATAATTTTTTATCTTCAGCTTTCCTTTCATAGCTTTTTAGATTTGCCTTGCAAATTCAAGCTCACATTTACTGGAGATGACTTTAATGAAAGGTGAGTTTGTTAGATGACATTGTGGGTGCACATATATTTCTGGAGATATTTTGTTGAAATGTTACAGTCCCTAGGACACATCATACAATTCAATATCAGTGTTACTGACATATCTGTGAAAACAATCACAAAGATAAAGAAGGTGCTCCATCATGTGTTCATTTCCATCAAATTAATAATACATGAAGTTCGCATAGTACAAAATGTCAATTATTTATTTTTTGTATATGCAAAACCAAAAAGAACTGTGCAGGAAGAATTTTTGTTGTCAGAAAAAGAATATGAATTTAAAAGATCAATGGTAATTGTTCCATTTTAAAGTAAAAATTATTATTTTCCAATACAGGAGAAGATGCTATAACAATGTTTGTTTATGCTATATTCTGTTGGACATTTAGTGAAAGCAGACAGATTTGTACTTTAGTCCTTTCAGAATATACATTATAAAAAATTAAGATATACACTTCCATATTCCTGACCTTTTGCATGAAAGGAATAAGGATGGAGTATTTCAGTAAAAACAAGCAGTGATTTTTAAGTTATAGTGAAGAAATTAAGACTGGGAAAACTCAGGTAAAAAAAAAAACCAATGCTGTAAACATAATGAAGTTATTGATTTTAATTTTCTGCCTTTCCCATTGAAGAATGAAGCATCTGTAGGATAGCTGAAACAGAAAAGTGAAGGAATGGGAAATCTAAAGCAGATCTAGTCGGGGGCTTCAATAGCTTTAAGATAAATAATTTTTTTTCATATGCTTGACTGGGAACAAAAAACCACAGAACAGTAGCATTAACTTAGTTGTGTCTCCACAAGTATACATGTTTGGACATATTTCTCATTAGTATTCAAGTGTATATATATGCCATTTAGCTTAGACCATTTAGCAAAAAATGTTATTCTGGAAATCCAGACTCCTTTTCCTGTTCTGAAATGAAAACAACCACACAAAAGCTCACTGCTGGGGAAGGTTGGGGTTTTAGTGTGAATTCAGTGATCATGTCCTGGATTCCTATTTGACCCTAATCTCACAAGATTTTAGTATCTTTATCTTTATCTAGACTTGTTTTAAATTTGGTTTTATTGAAGAGGCCATTATTTCTTACAATGAAGTCTTCAACAAAATCATATTTTGTTTTGGTAGCTCTGTTACCAGAATTGTTACATGAAAAACACTAACAGTTTCATTTGGATTGTATTATGATTTTCTGTGGAAGTTTAGCATTCTGTGCAATTGAAAATATTTTCTTAAATAATATTGATAAATTACAGTTCTGGTACATTAAAAATCTATTAAGAGATTTAAACCAGAAATCATAGCAAAATGCCTGAGCTGCAATGCAGACATATGAACATCAAGGAACTGGAAATTCTGGAGTGGTTTTTTTTTTTTTTCCTTTTTACTGTGTCTCTGACCTAAATAGCGATTTGCTTTATCTGTGTGCTTTTGTCTTCTATCTCTACAACAGTGCAGTGAAGATTAATCCATTAGTGATTGTAAAGGGCTTGTATTAGTAGTGGTGGTGTAGTCATGATAGTCTTAGAATAAAAGTGAAGCAAGATATTTAGGGAAGATTCAGTATCTCTTATTAGTTATAGACATTATAGACATTAGAGTTATGTTAGACATCCTTATGGAGAAACACATCAAAAGTGGGCATGGAATACAAGCAGCAGCCTTGGTACATTCAGATGAGATGGATCTCAGGCAGCTCTCCCCTGCCAGACTTGCAGGGCCAGGGCTGCTGAGAAAAGCTGTGGGAATGCACAGCACTGCTGCTCCCAGAACCTTCAGAGCCTTGGGGTAACAGTCCTGGGGCTGGGAAGCAAGAAAAAGGCAGCAGGCTGGGGGTCTTGTGCTACAGACTCCCATTGGAGTGAAAAGTTAGAGACCCACTTGCTAAGGACAGTCAGTGGGAAATGTAATTCCTCTTGCAGTACACAGGGGCTACTGCTGCCTGTGCTGACAGTATTTAAAACCATCCATTGCCAGCAAAAAAAGGATGACTACATGAAGTCAAAAATGTGTGTGCATTCACATTTGTGAGGGAATCCACTGTCAAGCTGCTTTGAGAAATATACCAAATTTAGATGCTCATAAGTAAGACAATAATGTGCTCAAATGAAAATCACTTTCTTCTCTTGAAATAAAGGAATGACATTTAGTGATTCTTTGGCAAGAGAGATAGAGACAAGTCATCATGTCTTATTTACAGCATTCTGGTGTTGAGGAGCTGTAGTTAGACTCAAATGCTTCCCTGGGCTCAAGAACATCATTGTGCTTGGCACTGTAGAAGCACAGATGAGAGGCAGGTCAGTCCTGTGAGCCAGGAAAACAGAAATTCACAAACAGCACTGAGGGTCAGAGCAACAAGCAGAAGCTTTAGCACATCTAAGCTAGCCAGGAGTTGTCACACTCTGTATGGGTGCCACAGTAAAGAAGCTTGAGAAGGAATTTGGAGACTTCTGCTGTCTTGTTCTTCTGAAGGTCAGCTGTGTTCTATGGGTGAGGAATTTTGGGGGAGTGCTTATTGGTTGATGAGGTGTGTTTGGGGGTGTGGGGGCTTAGACACCAGGGTTTGGTGATGAGGGGACAGGAAAGGGGGGACAAGCTGCAGGACAGCTGGCAAAAAAAGGGCAGGGAAAATGCCACCTACAGCCCCTGCCCCAGCTTCTCTGCCAAGTTCAGTTTGGCTCTGGATGTGTGGGGAGCTGATTCTATGGGGGAGTGATGGCTCTTTAGGCACCAACACAGCTAAGATAGCTCATGGTAATTTAAGTTCAGTCAGAGCTTCCATCCTGCAATTCTTCCTGGCACAGCTAATCAGGGCTCTATCCAGGGGTGCAGCTGTGCACAGGACCACAGCCTGGCTGCTCACTAGTTGGTTGAGCACTTAGTGTTTTCCATCAGGGTTTTGTGTGAAGCAGCATGGCACAGTAACTCCAGGGAAATATAAAATGCAGAGAGAGGATTGCTGGGTCTGCCCAGCCTCTTTGAGGTTAGATGTCTCGGGAAGCTGTGAGTCACCCTGAAAATAGGATTCATAAAGTCATGATGGCATTTGAGATGGCTAAAAACGTTTCAGTTGCCTGTTCTTGTGTACAGACTCTGAGCATGATGTGTCAGTGGTGTGGGCTCCTGTCAGGATGCAGCACTGCAGCTTCATGGTGGGCACTGCATGGGCAGAGCTGCTGGGGGAGGCAGAGCCCTCCTGCAGCACCAGCACTGGCTGCCATCAATGAAACAGGGTTTCAGTCACATGGCAGCTTCCCCAAGACCTCTTTATTATACAGTGAGTCTCATTTCCCTTCTTAAGTACCTTACCTTGGCTGGAGCTCTGTGACTGTGCTGTGGTTGAGGGAGGAAAGACCAGATTTAATCCCTTACTCCAGTTATGATGAATTTTCCATCTACTCTTTCCATTTTTATGCTGACGTGTCACCACCAACTTCAGTTAGTTTCTTCCAAATTGTACTATTGGAAAAAGAGAAACAAATCTATAAGCTAATGCATCTGGACTATTTTTAAAGGAATACCTGTAAAGATTATCTGTATAAATTCTGAAAATCTGTGTTCCTAGATTTTCAGATTAATTTATATATATATATATATATATATATATATATATATATATATATATAATTTTTAGACTTCTAATTATTTCATTTTAGAAAATCCAACTCTTCTCACAAACATTGCTTTTAAGGACAAAAATGAAAATATAGTTGTCATCTCTGACAAAAGTTTGTTTACTATAGGACTGAGAAAACTACCATTTTTTTTCCTCCTCTATTGTCTCTCCTTGATTTTTGACAAAAATTAGGAGGGTCCATGGTCTCTGCATGCTGATTCAATCCAAAGCACCCCTATCTGAAGCAGTGCAGCAGGCTGGCACAGAGGCACCCTAGCAGCCAGCTGGAATGGACCCTCCAGGCTTTTGGGAATGGACCTCAGGCACTCACTGTGAGAAACATCTCAGCACAAGCACTTGTGATGATTTCCCAATGCCTCCATCTAGGAAAATATTTTGTTCATCATTTTCTATTAACAGTTCAAAGACACCCCCCCCACTCCCCCACCACTGAAAAAAAAATTATATATTTAACTCAAACTTTCATCTACACAAAATTGTCATATATCAGCAGGATATAGACTTTCAAAGTTATTGGTGTTTTTATGAGTGGCTTAAAAACTATTAACAAGGAAGAAAATATAAATTCTTTTTATATACCTATGCTTTTCAAGTCTCTAAGGTCACATTTGCAAGCTCTTTTATTCTATGTGTTTGGACAAGCAATAGTCTCCAGTCTGGTCATCAGATACTTTACACTTTTTCAGCTGCATACTTTTAATATATTTTTGGTTTTACGGAGGCAAACCATCCCCTCAATAAATTTGCAAAGGTGACTTCTTATGTGAAAGAAAAGTAACTTTTTAGTCTGAGGTAACCAGGTAGAGTTATGAATGCATTACCTGCTCTCGAGGCACAGTGTGCCAGACACTGCTGCGTGCTCCACCACTGATCTGGGGTTTCTTATGTGAGAAATTTTACTTACTACACACCCCACCCCCCCCCAAAAAAAAAAAATCCTGTGATTTTGAGAGGATGTTTTCAATCCAGACTGAATGGGTCCTTCTGTAATACCACTAAATTGCCTCTGAGTGTCTCTACAGTTCATCTCCTTCTAGGAGCAGCCAAGCAGGAATAATGCAAGAGAAATGAGTCACTGAAATTTATTGGTGTCAGCTTTGGTTTTGTATTCATAACATCTTTTACTGTTATTTTTAAGGATACTGCAGATTGAAACAAGGGAGGATCAAGTGTCCCAGTTGTGTTTAAAGAAAGTAAATCTTTAAGAAATTATTGTGAGACAGATGTTAAATAAATGATTTTGAGTTCAGATCTGTGACAGAGCAGTGTACCTAGGGAGACTCTTTAATAGTAAAACTTAGTGATTTAGATCTACTGCTGATGTAGAGAAATCAGACTTTTTTATTGTTATAACTACATAATGCAGTGATTTAACACACAAATAGAAAAATGGATTGTTGAGTCTTCTACATTATTTTAAGCCAATGGTCACTTATTTTAAGCGAGCATCCTAGTATCTGTCAGGTGAAGAGGTTCATAAAGGATTTCAGGTGAAATTTCAGTGGCTTTTGGTTATGCACAACACTGAGATGGGCGTGTTGGTAAGAATTATATCTTCATCAGAGTGGAAATCAGACTTTGAAAACAAGTATCTTGAGCAGATAGAGCTTACTATGTTCTTGTTAATGAGGTTTGATATGCACAATATCTATACAAAAAAGAAAACATTGTGCATATATGTAATTTGTACAAGTGACCTATACATATGATTGTTCAGTAGCACATAATTGAATAAATGAATAATGAATTACCAAACTCCTTTTCACAAGGAAAAAAACTCAAGCACATTGAGTAGACAAGGCATACTAGGTTTTGTCTCAGAGCTGCACTGCTTCTTGCTCTTTCTGCTCCATAATACTTACATCCACATGCATGTAAGGGTTTACAGCTTTGAAACTGAAGTCTTCTTGGTCGCTCTTATTCAAACAAGTTTATCAAGAAGAAATTTCATGATCACGTTTCTTCAGGATAATAAAGTTACATTGTGAGCCTTACAACTGAACAGGCCATTCACAGGCATAGCAGCAAATCTTTAGTTTAAGGAAGCAGCTGAAGTATTAAAAAAATGGAATTTCTTTCTATTGAGAGATTTTATTGCTGCTGTATTACATATTGACTCACCTTTGTGTCATAAGTTGTATGCAAAAATCACTATGGAGAGAAATGAAAGCTGAATTTGTGCTCCTTGATCTGATGTTTACAGTAGAAATATTTCTCAACCTCAGACGTGAAGCCTCTCATGAACATGAAGAACAATTGATGCATTCAGTCAAACTTGGAGATTGTAGACACTTGTGTTGTTACAGCTCAATGAATAGTGTTATGGAATAGAGGGAAATACAAACATTTACCTTTTTCATGGTAACAACACTGGCTACAGTATACAACAAGGGAGGGAAAAAAATGTAGCTTGTCTCACTCTGATAAAGAAGGTTCAGTATTTTGAGATTATATGGCAGAATAGCAAATATTTTTTAAATAAAACACTACATATTCATTCCTCTCTAGGAAACTTTTACACCCTTCAGTGGGGGAAGTAATTTGGCCTGTAGTATATAAAAAGATATCTTGTCCTGTTCCCTTTGAAAGAGCTCTTATGCTCATTGTTTGAGGCAGGGATATGTTCCTTCCACTGAAAGCAAGTATTATGCCTTGATAGTAAGTTTGACTTAGGTCGTGGTTAGATGCATGCTAGTAGTTTTACATACTTTTCATAATAACAATAACAATATGATTGAAGAAAATGAGATTTTAGAGTCATAGGCCTTAGAAAATGGTTTTGTTTTCCCCTGTAGTGCACCTTGTACATCACTGCGTGTATGAGAGCTCTGGGCAGTTCTCAGGGATCTCTGATCATGAATCTATCTCAGCAATGGTCTCTCTGTCTTCACCATTGGTCACTTGCACCTGGAGATGAGGAGCCTGAGACCAGAAAGGGGGCTCAGCAGCAGGCTTTTCACAGGCACAAATAGAATACTTGCCCACCCTGCTACTGAGGTGTTCCTGTGTATTTTCTGTGGCTGGCAGAGTTCTCCATCCTGGTCTCCCCCATCTCTGCTGCCAAGGGACATCTGGGCAAAGCTGCTCTTGCCCTGGGCAGTGCTCCCTGCCTGCCTTAGACTGCAGCAGCAGCCATGGCTGCTCCACAGGGATGGGCACTTGCAGGGCAGGGGCAATCTTCAGCACCAATCTGTAGGAAGTATCAAATGTCAGCAGGGCACAGATGGGTGTTGTAACACAGAGTGTTTGAGCTTTCCCAAAGGTGGCTGTGCTCCTGGGACTGTCCCACGCGCATCCTCTGCATGGTTGGCACAGTGGAACCCGGAGTTTGGGGTGACCAATCCCTTACTCACCTGCACAGTGACTAAAGTGCTCCGTGTACTTCTAGTTTGTGCAATGCAGGTACAAAACATTGTGACTCAAGCATGGAACTGGAAAGGAGGAAAGTGAATTAGGAGCAATTGCCAGATGATAGCTGCTTGTACGTGCCTGTTGGGAAGGACTGCCCTGCGTTTTCAGGAGCCGCCAGCTGCTGATCCACTCTGCTTAAAATCTGTGCTAAGTGTTTAGGACACAGATTTGTACTGTGCACTAAACTTCTCCTACTGGAGTTGAAAACCATTCTTTAAATTATACTTGTGTGGGAAATCTTCATGTGGCATGCAAGTCCAGGAGCAGTATTTGTGAGAGGCAAGCAGCAGGTTGGATGCTCAACCCCCAAAATGCACACGTGACCCGGTGGCCCTGTCCTGCACAGTGCAGGGAAGGACCTTCTGTTCCAGCTTGAATGGCTGTTGAAAGCATTGGGAAATGTAATGGATAAGGGGCTTGGCACTTCAAAGAGGCGGCCTAATTCGTGCACACAATGGCAGTCATCCAAATATTAAGCAAACATGTCAGAGATAAAATTTGCAAGACGCAAATTGTAAAATTGGAGACACTTATTGTACAATGTGGGGAAAAAATAAATTCAGACAGATTAAAAAATGTGTGCCGTAATAATTTATATTCTATCACATTATGATGCAATCTATCTTTTTTTGTAAAAATGAAAAAAAAAATCATACAAAATAAATCTACTGAAGAAATTAATTACTTGTCAAATTTCAGGTTTGAAACACAAATCATTTGATTATAAAAGAGCACTTCAAGCCACTGATGTATGCTATTTGCTTTGCCTTTGTGTAATTTAAGAACCCAATTGACATGTCTTAATTTGGTATTTTATGGAATTCCCTCCAGGGCCAAGCCTTTTCTTTCCTGATTTCCTCCAAGTACAAATTTTTCTATAGAAAGTTCTAAGCTCTTGACACAGGTTTAACAATAGCAATGCAAATATGTTACTGTAAGGATCCCATTCCCTTTAATTTTTCCCCTTTCATCACATTGCAAGAGAGAAAACATAAGCTTCTCCACATGGAATTTTAAAGAGGCAAAGATGGAGCCATGTCAGTTGAGATGCTGCTGAGGACTGAGGCACTGCAAAATCTCAGGGCAAGCATGTGCCACAGCTGTTTTTAAAAGTCACTTCAAATCTATAAATTTTAAGTTTTTATTTTATTCTTAAGATTTCCCCTTTTGATCTGAGCAAAAGAGGGCTAGGGAGGAGCAACAGACAATAATTGTGTGATTGTATGGAAAAATAGAGTTATTTTATTTGTTAGCAGTATTGTGACTGACATTGGGATACTCTTAATTGTTTGGGCTTTGAAAAATGAGTTCTGGAGCAGCATGTCTGTCTGAACAGAGACAGAAAGAAAGTCCCCAAAACTTAGGAATGAGAGACACTTGCAACAAGTTACCTGCAGTTGGCCCTGCTTTTGCCTTGCATCATCATTTAATGTGTGTGCACCATTTTACTCAGCTGAAATTAGTATGCAAGAAAAGATGCACCAAAGTCAGCAATTAAAGTGACTTCATCTAACTTGTTGAGACAGTTGAGTATCTGTGTCTGATTTTTGCTAAGGAAATCATTATCACCTTAACAGAAGCCAGGAAACTTTGATCAAGCTTTGATATGATAGATGCAGACCAATATAATGTGTAACGATTTTATTTGGTTCTGGTATTGACACCTGGTAAAAGAGCTGGCTTATGGACAGCTCTCTTGGAAAGTTTGCAAAATTGTTCAATGCTGGCCTAGTGTTTTATATGGGAAATGACAAAACCAGAACTCAACTTACAGTTTATATTACTTAGTTCTTTTTATTCCTGCAGATTGTTTATCTGTATTTCAGGAGATTATTTATGAGTAGGTACATAACCTGTTCTAGTTAGTGAGGTATTCCAGTGGGGATATAACTGACTTGGCATAGGAAGACAGAAACAGCCAAGTTATGAAACTGGGGTACACAGCTGGGCTGGGCCAGCTGTGCCATCCTGTGCGAGCTGAGTGGAGTTAGGAAGATCAGGAACTTCCCACACACATACTCCTGCCTTATTAAAGGCCACTGTCATGTCTCCTGGCACAAGGGTGCACATTTCTCAGCTATACTTTTTCAGGATTATCTGCTTTAATTTATTTTCCTGAGTCAGTGACTGACAGAGCAGATGAGGGAGCAGCCACAGTGAGCAGTACAGGGGAAGCCCCAAGATTATTTGAGACCATCTGTAAGTAGCTTAGGGGAATAAGCAGAACTTTTCTTCCTTTCAGGCTGGAGCACCTCTGTGCTGGTCTGGTTTGGGGTGCAGAAGGTGCAGCCCTGGGTGAATACCTGTGCTCAGCAGTGTTGAACCCAGCTAGAGGTATCTTCTAGCTCTACACACCCAGCTTTGCTTTTACCCCCTAATTGAGCTGCTTGTGTACTTGTTTTAATGGATTTAAAGGGATTCAGCTCTCTGTAGCACAGTGGTTGCACTAGCCATCACAGAAATGTTGTAGGCTATGTTCATATCTTCAATGTCCTTTCTCCTTCCTGCTGCCTGAAGCTGTGAGCAGTTTGGAAAGGTCCTACAGCACTACCTGATTCCTCAAATCACTGGCTGGAGATCTTACTTGTATGGTACTCCCATAGCAAAATGCTGAAAGTGTTTGTTCACCTTGAGGGTGAAGAAGAGAATTGTCTTTTTAAAATGCATTTTAGAATTATTAGGATTTTTGGGAAGGATCAAGGGACTCTTGACTACCTTCTCATTTTGTCCTATCTGTATTGCTTTAAGCTGCTTTCTTTTAACAGGATCCTGTTAATGTAGTTTCCTGGCTGTGCTGGATTTGTACAGCACTTCCTTTGGAAGACAGGCATTTGCAATTCTTTATTTAACTTAAAGATACGGTCACGTAAGAGTGTTTAGTGTTCTCAGGGGAAGGAAAGCTTAAAGGGAGGGTTGATTTATGTGAATAATCAGGTTGGCATGAATAATTATGGTATTTAATAGAAGAGAAACTTTAAACACCTTAGCAAATGTGTCACTGTGTGAAGTTATACAGCAGTTTGATGACTTGTTCAGGTCTGGATTTATGTTGGACTCAGCTCTGCAGAGCATTTCAAGGGAGTGAAATTCCAGGCTGGCTGCAGTCAGCAGGAATGGATGACAGCAGTGCCTGGCTCAGTAACATTCACATCTCTTTTTGGATTGAGCCCTCCCCACTATGCGAAGATAATTCTATTTACTGAAGTGGCTATTGCAGTGATTACTTAACCTTTACAATGCACTTCTGGGATGAAGATTCCTTCTTTGTCAACTTCTATGAGTTTCTCTATGTCTTATGACAGATGAACTTTTTTGGACCCCAGCTTTAAGATTTCATTTAAAATACACATAAAATTTTGTAGACTACCTGATTATGGAGAAAATTACAAAATAATTTAAGTGTAGCAAAATTAACATTGGAGAAAAGGAAACAAGATTTTATTACAGGAATTATTACAAGATTTTATTTTTCAGAATTTTCTGTGGCAATGATTAAGGGTGAGATAGTAGTGTTGGCATCAACAGAACCCAGATACTACAATGAGTATTGCTTAATATAGGGAATCCATACATCCATATACTTAAAGACTAGCTAGTACCTGTTTTGAAAGCATGCTCAAAGGAGCTGGGAAGTTCAATAATCCAGTAAGCCTGACACCCTGGGGAGGTTAGGGATGGGCTGAATCTGCTTTCCATAGTAACTAAAGGAGGGCTTATATGCACATATACTGCATCTTTTCAGAGGATATCACAGCTCAGCTATGGTGTGAGTTATGCCTTAAAGAGGGGATAACATCCACACCTCCTACAGGAGGGATGGAAACACATCCCCTCCTGCATCCCAGAACAGGAGGGCTTTCAAAGCAGGAGAGGAGAAAACTGCATTACTCCAAATCTAACTCCCTAATAATGAGTTTACTGGCACTTGAAGTGAGAATAGCCCCATCACTTTTAAATCTGTGTGTTTTGGCTTTTCAACCTGAGTAAGATCCAAGTCTCAGATGGAATGAGTTCAAGAATGAAAGAAGACCAGAAGTACATGAGTAACACACGCACACAAACCAAGTTTTTCTCCAGTTCCTGGTTCACATCCTTTGAAGTATTCTACTTTTCCTCCCTCCCTAGAAGAAGCACTAGGGACAGAAAAAGAGCAATAAAGTATTTCCAAATAACCCCTCACAGCTACAAATTATAAATATTTCATATTTTGAGTTATTTCTGTTTCGTGTGTTCCCAAATAGCATTTAATTTCTTCTTCTCTTCCCGCCTCTAGCTTTAATTAAGTCTCATTCCTTGCCTGTCAAACTTTGATGCCCCCTTTGTAATAGCTTGCTACCAGGTGAGTTTTCCTGGGCTAATTCAGCCCTTGTTCTGTGCTTTCAGGATTCATGGTAAGGCTCTCTCTGTAGCCCAGCTCTGACCAAGTGATTAGCGAGGAATTTCCAATTCATGCTTCTCCCTGACTCACAAAATTGAGCTGGTACAGAATAAAGCAAAATAAATAAGAAGTAAGCCAAATAATTCAGAAAAGGAATCTCAGTTTGTCTTAAGTGTCATCTGCCTCATATCTGCTATGAAAATGGTAGGTCTAAATTCCAGCTTTAATGTGCAGACTGCCCACACACTGGATTTTATTTCTCTGCACACATCTGTCATTTGGCAACAGATTCATCTCAAGTGCTGAGCTTGCTCCTTTATCTGGAGCTGCATGTGCTCAGTGTCTCCCCAGCTGGTTGGTGCTCTTGTGGCCCAGGGTCCCTCCAGATGCTTGGATCTCTCGAAAATTTCCATTCTGGTTTGTGGAGGGACTTTGGCTTTGCAGTGCTTTGACTGACGATCCAAATCAATAATCTGTACTCATCTCAGAATATTAATTTAATTATCTATCAGAAGTCATTTAATAAAATGACAACTGAATTTCTGCCCTGTATATTCTGTAGTGGAGAGCCAAATTTTTTGAATTTAGTAGCTGCTCCCATTCATGTGCTATCTTCATGGAAAGTCTTCGGGGTGAGGTCCTCGATGGTGTCAGTGCATTCTCAGAGGCAGGACAGATGTAACTGCACATATGAAATACAGAGCTTTGAACTGCAGTAAGACAGACACTTCCACAGGGAAAAATTGCTATACATAGAAATACAGGATTTTGCACTGTAATTTTAATTGAACTCCATTTAAAGTCTTTCTGTAATCCTAGGTGGGCAGTCCTGTTTCATCTTGCTTGTACCCAGTGTGCTCTCTGTGCTGCAGCACACAGGTGCTGCACACCCTCCTTGCTGCCTTACAAACTTATTTAATGTATATCAGCCAATTCAGACCTGTTGATGGAATATCCAGTTTGTGATCTCACAGGTGTGTGAGGAGAGTGGGAGGTGGGGAGAGAACTTAGAAGGAATGGAAATGGTTGACTAAAATTCCTTTTCCCTTCTGGCTCCATATGTTTTGATCAGCTGGGATCCAGCAGTGCCTCATGTTCAGAGCCCATATTGGGCATAGTCTCCTCTTAAAAAATTAATGTCACAAGTGGCTCTTGGAGGTAAAAGCTGATATGAACAGGCTGTCTGGCATCTTCTCCATGCTTTGTTTTTTCATGCCTCCATGGGTGTTGCTGCACATAACAGTCTAGGAAAGTGAACACAACTGTCACTCAAATATATTTTTCTCAAATATAGTTTTACTCCGTTTTACAACTCATGTTCTGAACAGAACTGTCTGGGTGAAAAAGTATGTGGATTTGGAGCAAAAAGGGAGCAACCCATGATGGGCTGAAGGATTTTAGAGGTGGAGTTATTTATATGCCTCACTGCTCTATACTGTGCATCATGTGCTGTGTTACACGTTAAGACTTCTCAGTATCTTTTCTATGAACAACCCCCCCAATATTTTTTCCTGATTAAGAGCTGATGCTCTTCATCACAAGCTCTTTGTAGCTCTAATAAAGCCTGCTTTCTCCCAGGCAATCTTGAGGCATGCTGGGACCGTGCAGACGGCTGTGTCCTCTCACTCCAATGCTGGCCTATGACCTTACAAGTAGGGTCAGTCAACATGCTACAAAGCTTTCCTTGCCATTTATCAAATAACAAAGCAAACCAAATTACATAGTTTCTATAGCAGACCACTACAGTATGTAAACTGCAGAGAGGGCTTACACTGCTCGCCCATTCTGTGCTGCCGACGACATGAAAGGCCCTTTCGTTCCAGTGCCCAGAGCCTGGGTTTGCCTATCTCACCTACTGCCAGGAGACAAAGGGGCTGCAGAGGTTGAGCAAGCAAACAGAAAATGAAAATGGAAGAAAAAACAACTGCCTGTCTTGGAAGCAATGTTTGTCTAAAATGTGTGCAGACGTGTCCTGGGCAGTTTATAGGTGCTGAGGGCCCCTTTCTCTGGCTGAGAGCTGCTCTCCCTCTGCAGTAACAAAGTCAAAGAAAGGTTGAGGCAATGTCTCCTTTAACTGTATAATGTATTTATCCTCCCAACTGGTGAAATGCTCAATAGCTGTCATGATTAATCAATTGTATTAGTATTTCAGCCAGTGCCAGTCGTGTATCACTACAGATGTATTTTCTGAGATGTGCAGCAGCATTGTCAATGCTTCCAAAATCAGCTTTCCTACTTTTGGAGCAGTGAGAACATATCATCAGGGGAAATTTGTCATTATCCAGAAAGTCTAGTCAAAGCTGTGAATAAATTAAGCTGTGGAGAGACCTCCCCTTCAAAATCTATCTGCTTCACTGAGAGAAGCTACTGTTCCTGGGTATGGATTTCCATTCCCTGTCCACTCTCAGACTTTACTGCCTTTGCTGGTCTGCCAGGGATCTTAGTTCATGTCAGGTGAGCATGGCTGGATGGGTATAGACCATGGGTATAGTCATGTCAATGATGTAAACAAATCCTCTTCATTTTGTTCGAGGTCTATAAGGTGTCTGTATCCTCCACAAGGGACTGGTCACAGACATTTTAGGTTTGTCATCTGCCTGCTAATGGAGCTGCACTTGGAAGGAAATGTGTGCTCACAGTCCAGGACCTGGCTGGTTGCTGACTTTTGTGAAGGATAAACTTATTTACAAACGGTGGTAAGGACATGTGTTCCCTCTCAGCCCAGCAGTGGTGAGGCTACATCTGTGTGATGTGGGTGCAGAAATAGTAGTACAGGAGAGATGGGTGTGAGTGAGCCCAGAAAAAAGGCTGAAAAGATGAGGAAAGGTTTGGAACATTTGTGGTATTAGGAGAGGCTGAGAGGGCTGTGATTTTCCAGTCTTGGGAAGAGAAGGCTCAGGGAGGCCTCACACTTGTGGACAAATACTTGATGGCAGAGGGGTAAAGATGGACAGCCAGGATCTTCACAGCAGTGCCAGTGCAAAGACTGGAGACAAGGGACATAGACTGAAAGAAGCTGGGTTTAAAAGTAAGATCAATTTTACCACAAGGATGATTGAACACTGGGACACGTTTCCCAGGGAGGTTGTGGAGTTTCACCCTGGAGATGTTCAGACATCAGTCTTGCTTGACACAGTCCTACACACCCTTCTTGAGTTCCCCCTGCTCAAGTGGGTGGGATGAGGTGATTTACAAAGGCCTCTTCCCACTTCATCTAGTCTAGGTGATACTGGGTTTTAGTGCCCTACAGTGAGCATAGAACCTCCTCTGAATCTGAATTTCAGTGCTGCTGAAGAGCTTCCGAGGATAGAAGGGATGGAATGTACATGTGGAAGGCAAACTTTGAAAAGGAGCTAATATGTATTGGCATGAGGATATCTGCATACATCCACAGAGAAACTTTCCCAATTTTTTTTTTTTTTTTTTTTTTTGAATCAGCAAAACAGTTGTTTTAATGAAAGGAGCTTATCTAGGCAGAAAGTAGGGAAGAGAAGCAAAAGATGAGTGCAATTGGATGAGTGGTGATTGCACAAGAGTTGGCAAATGCAACTATTTCCAAATATAATGGCATTAAGTGTTCATTGTGAAATTAGATCAGCTTTTTAAGAGCTGCAGGGTGAAAAAACACAGTATTCAGCTAATTAGACAAAGTAAAAAGATAATGTTAAATTCTTTTCCTTCAAAAAGTATTTGTCTGTGCTACCATGAATTTTAAAATAGAATTGCTAGAGATGGCAGCATTATCAAGTGATCTGCCATTAAAGGAATTATAATTCAGGTCTTTTTAATTCCCTATTGTGGAAATCTTTAAATTAGAATATATCTAAACTGTACAAATCTGTAGTTCTCCTAGAACAATGCTGACACAGTTCTCTGATGTTCATTAAAAATTTTTATGCCTTGATTTCTGTATAATGGAACATGAAGAAGTTTAACTACATTTACTGGGTTTTGTGCCCAATCCAGCTAATTACTAAAGCATCTGCCCAACTTTCAGCATGTAAGTAGTTTAATCAAAGTTGGTAAGACTACTGACATGCTTAAATGAACTGAAACTGCAGTTTCCATTCTTCATTTTGAGTGTCATGAGTCAAAGGCTATCAATCCTAGGAATGCAAGTCACAAAATCACAGAATATGCTGAGCTGGAAGGGGCCCATGAGGATCAGGGAGTCCAGCTCCTAGCCTTGGTCAGGACACCCCAAGACCCACACCATGTGCCTGAGAGCCTTGTCCAAACATTTCTTGAACTCTCTCAGGCTTGGCACCACTGCCCTGGGGAGCCTGTTCCAGCACCCAACTGCCTTCTGAGTGAACAACTTTTTCCCAAGTCAAGAAGGTAAAAATCAAATGTATATCAAGTTGAGACTATTAGAACTGACATCAAATGAGTTTACTTTTGATAACTTACATCTGTGCATTTAAACCCACATTACTCTTGTATGTGTTTATTGGCAGTTAAAAGTACTTTGTTCATAAAATTTGAATTTCTTTAATAGACTCTAGCAGAAAGAAAGCTTGGTGATCAAGCTCCTTGAAAATTGAAATTTAAAAAATCCTATTTATCAGAGGCAAAATTGTTCTATGCTTTCAATAGATACTTTATAATCTTTCATTAACAAAGCGATTTGACCATTTGTTGTTTTTTTCCTTTACCCAAGGAATATAACATTAACTACTGTAGCACAAATAATGTTACTGGGTATATACTTCCATTCTGTTTGGCTTTTAACTTTTTTCTATCTTTCTTTTGCTGCCAAAGCTCTTTGAGGTTGAAAGGGTTGGTAGAGGATTGGGGCATAATTTGAAGCAGGCATTTGGTTAGTACTGGAAGTTTATTGTCTAGGGTTTTTTTGAGTTTGGATGATATTTGCCTTCCTTCTCCTAAAGACACCATGTATCCCAATTACTTATTTTGCTCCTCTTATCCCAGATGTAAAAAAAATTAATGATGCACTTATCCTTAAGCATGTGCTTACATATACCCTTGTGTAAGGGTGTGATTGTGTACTGGTGCAGCTCGCTGAATTAAGGGTCAGAAGCACATAGTAATTTAGGTATAAAATGTACTTGTCTGTCCCTGGGGACCATGGGCATGCTTTTGTAGTTAGTATAATATCTCCAGTATTTGCTGCAAACACAGTCACCACACAAATCTGAAAATAACTCCACAGCTCATGCCACTTGTCTGTTTCCACGTGTTATCTGTTCATGGAGAGGCAACGAGCTGCTGCTCTCCCTGTGGGCAGGGCAGTGCTCAGCCTGGGGACAAACCTTGCTGTGACTGGGGTCACCCCATGCTCAGGGCTCTGGAGAAGGTGCCCAACTCTCCCACAGTCTGTGTACCATAAGATTGTACAGATAATTAAAAGTGTGTTTTCAAGCAATAATTCTGAGGTCATGCACTGCCATTCAAATATCTGATTTCATATAATTGAACAGTGTGTTACTGTTCCTTACAAATACATTCTATCTTAAGAATTTTATCTTGTTTTTATTTGGGCTATATCAGGAGAATATTGTGCCTGGCATGGAAGTGAGTCACTGGCTTACTGGAACTTTTATTCAGAGTTGTAAAGGATTTTCTTAGCCTGTCTCAGATTAACGAAGTGTAGTTGAAAGAAACTTGCAGTTCTTTGTCTGCAGATGGAAAGACTCCCACAGGCTTCTGTAGAAGCTAGTCTGGGTGTGGAGATGAAAAAGAGATTCTTAATGCTGATTAAAACTTGCATATATGGAAAACATTGAAGAATTCTGTTTGTAAATGGTCTTCCCAGTGCAGTCCTGAATAAATCCAAACAGAACATTACCAGTCAACAACAACTAAAACCAATTGTTTGTCAATAATTCTGTATTATTTTGTGACTCAAAACAACTGCACAATAATTTCGTAATGTGTTTATATATCAGATAAAAAAACTGGTTGAGGGCAAATCTTTCTTTATGATTTTTTAACATTTTTCAGATCATCTCTAATGGAATGATAAAGTATTTTCTGAAGGAATAAACCCCAAATGTGTCCTGGACAAATGGTACTGGCTTTGGGACTTTTTTCATTGTTATTAAAATGGCAAGTAGTTGGAGTCACTGGTCCATGAAGTTTCAGCTGGAAACAAAAGGAATCACAAGAATTTGCCTGTTTACTAAAGCTGTGTTTTCTCCAACTGGAAATGGTTTCTGCTAATGTGAGAACAGCATAATGTAAACTTGCACAGTGTGTAAAAAGCACTTAACATTAAGTTCCCTTTTCTATTTGAAAGTATCTTGTCTTGAACAGGAGGGAAAATTCTACCAAGTGGAACTGCTTTCACCTTTGCATGATAGGGATGTAATTGAAAGTAGCCCTAGGTGTTCTTCTTGTGCTATTTATTTAAGGTATTTATACAGGAATAAAAACCATTGAGATGAAACCTCATATATCTAGAGTAGTGTGTCTGCAGTAAGGATAATATTGATTGCTATGGCAGAAAACTCTGAAGCCAGGTCACCTTCCAGCCATTGATTGTCTTCCTACAGACTGCCAATGATGGCTGCATTAATTGCATTGCTGAACTTAGCAATTTTTTTTTTTTTTTTTTTTTATTTTACCTCCATTTATTTTCCTAAAATGATTGAAATGTAATAGTCATTAAAAAATCTTGAAATAGAAGCTAGAGGAGTTTTAAAAATATGTATTTTTGGAATGCTAATCAGTGATTAAATAAAATCAGTGTCTTTCCATTGGCAAGCCATAGTCCAATTTGAGAACATGGACAGAAAAGAAAACCTGGAAGGAAGATACTGGGCTGCTAGGAAAAGATTCCTGGAACACAGAAAAAAAAAAAAAACAAACAAAAAAAAAAAGGAGGAGTTGATCTGCAGTCTCATGTTGAATGTTTTAATATGGCAGTTTATTTCATTTAAGATAGGGCTTGCTGACATTTATCTGTCTTTATTGCAAAAGTATTTATGTGCTTACACTTATTTTAGTGTTTTTCTCCGTGTGTGTGTGGCTCTACACATGTAAAATGTAGAGAACTCAGTCTGTGACTGAAAGATGATCTTTGCTCATTTCCATAAATAATAATGATAAAGGAAAATATTTCAAATTCTTTCACAGTTTGCAACAAAACAGCTTTACTGCCAGGAGATGTGGCAGGGGTTTTACAATCTGATGGTAGCCAAATTTTGTTAGTGTTCCTTTAAAATTCATGTTAGAGAATAGGACTATTCAGAACCCCCAGTCTTAGATCCTGTAATGGGTTTCAAGTTTGGGTTAAAAGAGTTGATTGAGCATAAGTGTCAGCATGGAGAATGGTTTTCCAAAGAAGTGTGATGAAGAAGGCTTCCCAGAGCTTCCTCAAGGTTTGTTCAAGCCCACTGCCCAGCTATGCAAGGATTTGTGTCCTATCATCAAACCCTTCTCACCAATTACAACTGCAACTAGGGGCAAGAGGAAAGGAAAAGGTAACTCAATGTTTTCAGCCATACACCCAATGAATCCACAAAACCTCTACAAACACAGGTGTGGGTTGTATGCATGGGCAGCCCTGCAGAGCAGAACCCTTTCCTCAAAGTGGGAGATTGCCATGGAGGAAAGGCATTGAGTTCCCAAGAAGAAAAAGCTGGAGCACAGGAAAGCTCCAGGAGACACCTTGAAAAAGGATTTTTCACTCTTTTATCCCTCTAACGTTGGCAGTTTGTATCCCCAAATCAAGATGTTTCTCTGAGTAGGTGCTTTTAAAGCCTGAACAAGCCACTGATAACCAGTTTATAGCCATTCTCTGTTAACCCTGTCCAGCTTGCCTGTGGTGCTGCACTTGTGCCACTGTCCTCAAGTAAGCATTGCATCCCCAAGCAGACTTGGAAACTACAATTTTGTCTTTTTTCTCTCTTTCAAATTCTGAGCTGATTTCAGCTGTGGTAGAAGCTGGTTCCAAAGCTAAACAAGTACTATTAATTGGCAGCAACATTGACAAAGTGTCTCACTTGAAAATAACAAGACACTTATGATTCCATGCAGCAAAATAAAATCATAAGTTTCTTTAGCTGTTGAGTTTATTGAATTAGGTACAATAAAACACTGATGTTGCTTTTTACTCAGTTTCCTAATTTAGGAGCATTTGGCATACAATTTTCATACTAATGTATTTATATGTTCGTTTGATTCTTAATAAGGAGGATTAAAAATATTAATTTTTCTTTTATACGAGCTCTCATGTAGAGGTCAGGCAAGATTTCAAAGAGCTTGTTATGCTAATAGTGTAAGTCCAGACACCATACAAATGCCAGAAAAAGAACATCTGTAAATGCTGTTACAGGGGGGCAGAGGTGCCATGAAGTTTCAAAGGCTTGGAGAGGCATGTGGAAGCTGCCTCAGATAATACACAGCTGACAAATTAACAGTTTCTGGTATCAGGCTCTTTTAAAGGCTTTTTTTTTTTTTTTATTAACACGTGGAGAAAGTACAGTTAAAGAGCTGATAATTTGGGTTGTTGCAATAACAGTTCCAGTACCCAATGTGAAAGGCTACCTCCCCTTTAAATGGCTTGGAATAGAATACATTTCATAAATATAGTGGAAAAGAAAAAGGTCTCCTCACCCCCTCCTTTGCCTAGGTGAAATATTCCTTAGGGAGATTTGTCCAGTGAGACTGATTTCCAGGCTGGTGCTGCACAACAGATATGCCTGGTGTACTCACTTCTTTTCCATTGTCTTTTCTACATTGATCATAACCCAAATCTAAGTCCCTTTGTATCCATCCCTCTTACAGACAGCTGCAGCTTTGGTGGGGTGTCTTGTTTAGGAACAGCAACAGCTGCCCAGGGGTCGTGATTTGCCAATTCCTTCAAATCATATACACTCTACTTAAAAACTTTTTTTTTTTTTTTTTTTTTTTTTTTTTTCCACAGAGTATTTATTAAATAAAAATGAGGATGGTAGTATTGTTATCTGAGAAGATCAGATGTGTCATGTAAGCTGTAGAGTCAGGCACCTGCATCCATCAAATATTTAAGAAAACATCTTAGGATGAAATGTAGCACAATTCTTTAATTTTAAAATCTCTTCCCACAGTACAAAAGCCATCCTCACAGATATTTAGTTTTTAAAGGAGACTTAAAATCATATTTGATAATCAAATTTTTTTCACCTCTATCCTTGCTCTTTAAATCTATATTTTAAAATAAGCAAGAATACTTTTCCCCAAACTTCAGTCAATATTTTACCTTTATAAGATGTTTTTTTCAACACAAACCAACCACTCTCCATATTGCTTGAATTTTTTACAGCCAGCAATTTTATATGTGGATAAGGTACTAAACAGTAAAGTGCTCTTCTAGTGTTACACATAGTGCTCCATGGAAACATAAATTCAGAATTAACATCACACTGAAGAGTAGCTGAAGACATTTTAAGAAATGTCCCAAATTACTTCAGAGTCTAGTAGCCAGACAGAAACAAAAAGCATACACATTGCAAGATGTTATGAACCTTTCTATCAAGAATAATAAATGGAGATGTTTGCTAAGGTTGTTGTTTGACACAGAACACTGCAAAAGAGATTAGACTGGAGGGAACACATTCAACAGTCCTGTTCAATAACATCTATCTGCTAATTGCAGCCAGTTAGGAAAAAGTAAAAGATCCAGCTCTGTTTCATCCAATTTTGTAAATGAACCAAAGATGGTGCATGATTTTGATATAGAAGGACATCTGTAAATGACGAGAGCTTTACTGAGGTATTTCATTTCAGTAGCAGTGAAAAGAGCCTACTGCTCAAATCATTAAGTGGCTAAAAATCTAGTATTCTTTTGGAAGACTTTGCAAGTTTGCATTAAGCATGCTTTCAGTTGTCAGGCTCCTGTTGTGACATATTGTTTGAGTCAGACTTCATCAATCTACAAAGCATTACTTGAGGTCTGATGGCATGTGCCTACACCCAATATACTATGTACAAATGGAAGTGATACAGGATTCTGTAATTACTACATTTCTTTTTAACCCATAAATATTTGGTGCACTAAATTTCTGCCCTAAATTTTTCAGAAAGCAATTAGTTGGTTGCTGTATCTGCACAAAGTAGATAAAATATTGTGGTATTGATGATTTTTCATGTGCAGATGTTTTGATTTTAGCACATCTGTATGCAATAAATCTATTTTCTGTGTAGAAATCGTATTTTATTATATGATTTAGTATGGAATGTTGAATAAATAATTTAAATTGAAATTCTTTCTTTGGGAGCACACCAGAATTATTTGCAATAGCTGGTCATACCGCATATATCCTTCTTAGCACATAAATACATTAGCCAATTGCTTTTTTAAAAAACTCCAGTTTTGCTAATATTACTTTACAGCTGGATAAATGTAAAAAATAGTCTTATGTGTAGTCTGCCCGGATTTTAGTTGTTTTTTATGTTTTTCTCATTATAGATGTGCTAGTCTGGCAGATTGGGTTTGCAGCTAGAACGTGGTGTTGGCTGTAAGGAATAGAAATGAGTGCATGGAGGGAAGAGTGGAAATGTTGGCTTCCTTCTGTCTGTCTTCTGTTAGTCATGTGTGAGCCAGGGAAAGGCAAAGTCAAGCCTCCTGTACTGCAAACCCTCTGTAAATTAGCCCCTAAGGACAAATTTTGTACACAGTGAGTGGAGTGAGCAGTGTAGGCTCCCAGCCCTGGCAGAACACTCAGCTACAACCCATAACCTGATAGCTCAGCCATGAGTAACCAAGACTGGGTTTGGATTAGTTTTTCACTGTAATCATAAGTACCAAATACAGGGAGACCAAACCATGGGCCAATGCACGGGTTGCAGGCTGTGGGAGCAGCACAGGAGGAGCCGTGTCCCATTCCCTGCAGGGTCTCACAGGGCAGGAGCCTTGGCAGAACAGAGTTCTTGCTACAGTTTGCTTCTGCTCTCAGAGGCATTACCCAAAGGGGCTAAAGCAGCTGCATGAGGGGCCATCCTTCAGCTGCAAAATCACAGAATCTGTTATCTACTTTCCCTCTCTGAAAAGATAACTGCACTTTCTGGTGGGGAATTGGTTATAACAATGGATCCATGTTAAAGGAGACACTTCCCTGACAGTCCTTGCAGCTCTGTCTGTAGGAAGGCAGGGTAGGCAAAGAGCAAGTATTTTTCTTTCTTCAATTGTGGGGGTTCCATTTCAAATTGCTAAGTGGACAACATAGGGCTTTTTCTACATATATATATACATACATATATAGATAGATATAGATAGATATAGATATAGATATAGATATAGATATAGATATAGATATAGATATAGATATAGATATAGATATAGATAGATATAGATATATCTGTATATGTGTACATATATATATGCACACACATATAGACCATATGACTGTATAGACCATATATGACCATTGTAGACAATAAGTTGCTTCCTGACCATATGACTGTCCTGCAGATAGTAACATAACTCTTGTGCAGGTTGTTTTGCTACTGTTGTTTTGTTGTTCTTTCTGTTGTCAGCTCCTAAATCTCAGCAGTCAGCTAGTTTACTTTATTACCAAGCAGAACACTTTTATATGGTTATGGATAGTTCACAGACTTTGTCACTTTTTTCTCCTACTAGTCCATCCAAAATGAGGACTATTGGGAAATAGTGCAAAGGTTTTCTGTCCTTGTCCGTTTGTCCATGAGGGGTCATTGTTGGTTGTCTACATATATTAATATTTGGATGCATATAAGCAAATGCATTCAGGGCTGAAGCAAATCTATTCAGAGCTGTTTGCTGGGAGTTTATTTCTGCTGATATCAGGGGTCAGGTGTTTTCTAAAACATTTTATACATAGTGCCTCTGTCCTGGTGCAGGCATGTTGAGCATATATATTACAAATATCTATTTCTAGACACTATTCCAATTTTTAAAATAATGCCCTAAATCCTTGTAAACTGATCTCTGATAACATATTCAGTAGTAACCCTAGGCATCAATTTTTATTTTTTTTTAAAATATCTCTGGTTTAAAGTAAAAACATGTGCTGCTTTCCAAGTCTACAGTGTTGCCTTGTGCTCCTGACACAAGCACTCTGGCTTTCATTCTGTGTGCCATGAGTGTGTGTATCTCTATGTCTGTCCTGCCTAGCCTGAAATATGCTCTCTGTGACTCTGATCTCTTGCTCAGCTGAGCCACAGTGAGCCACAAGTGATATCTGTGGTCATGGATGTGTTGCTACACTACAGCAATGCAGCACATTCCAGGGCCAGAGCACAGAAACCTTGGTCTCTTGCTTCCAGCATTGAAGGCTTGGGGGTTGTGCCATTTGGTTGTTTTGGAGTTGGGTGATTTTTTTGTTTTGTTTTGTTTTGTTCTATCTCCTATGACCATGTTTTTATAACCTATGACTATGTTTTTAACCCTATGACCAGTCTGGGACTGGGCAATAGAAACTGGGAACACCAGTTTAGGAACCTTCCCATGTTACTCAGCAGCAATAATGTGCAGCCTGGCACCAAGGAGATCTTGTAATCTCAGACATAGAAGGAAACTTCAGTGGGTTTGCAGAATATTGCATTTGCCAATATCAAGCACAAGAGAAACTTTAAACTGTTTTAGGAGCAATACAATGGTCTAGTAGGTAAGGAGCAAGGTAAGTCAGAATTCTTGGTTTCTATCCCTGGCTCTGCCAGCTGCTTGCTGTGTGACCTTGGGTGAAAGACTTATTCTTTCGGTGTCTCAGTTTACGCATTAGTGAAATGAGAGTAATGATACTTACCTATCCCATTGGGGCTTTTTGAGGCTTAATTAATTGATGTTTGTAAATCACTTTGCGATCTTCTAGTGAAAGTTGTTAGAGATCTGCCAAGTATTTATCCTCTCAGGTTTTTATCCTCTCAGGTTTTTTTTTTTTCCTCCTGCTTGTCTGCACTCATCCATCTAATATCTAAAAGCATGCTCACAGCTAGCAACAGATACTAGCCAAATTGCTCTTAACAGGAGATGTATGGAAACTTTTACAAAATTACTTTTGCAAATTACCACGCTTTTTGAAGTACCATGTGCAGGGATGTAATGAAAAACTGTGTAGACAAGTGTCTGTGCTACTCGTTGGACTGACTGGGTTGTGATTTCTCTTGTAATATCTTTCAGCAGTCCCAAACATATAGGACTGTTTTGAATTTCAGATGTGCCTTTCTTTTAACTGATTTCACTTTGGAAAATTCTTTGGCGGTCCTAAAATTTTTTCTTATGTTTTTGATTTCATGTAGGCTTGTCAGTAATTGGGATGTATGTCTTTGCCTCTAGGATGGCAGAGGAAATACAGGTTCATTGTTATGACCTATTTTGCAGTTTCCTCTCAATCTGGGAGGAGCTTACAGACTGTGTCTTGCAAGAGGTTCAGGATGGGCAGACTCTTCAAGTGTTATAAAGCCTTATGGATGTACAGGGCTACATCCTTATGCATATAACTTTGCCATAAATTCAAGTCTTCATTTGCTTTGAAACTGCAAAGGAACTACATTCTGTCCTGGGGAGCACAAATGAGAATGCAAATGTGAGGAAGCACAACCCCTCCCCACTCAAAACTGACTTTTCAGAAGCAGGAGTTTCTCCACTGCTGCTCTAAGTGGGTTGTGCTGTGCCTGAAGACCTGGCAGAGTGCAGGTATGAGCACATGGGAAGGAGGTTTTCCCTGGATATGAGAAACTGCTGCCCAGAGTGGTGGAACTGGACATCTCAAGGTACATCTGAGGAGCCTTCGAGGAATTTGAATATGAGATGTTGCAATAAGATGGGAAGGGATCCAATTTAAACTTAAAATAAAGTTCTCAGACATCATACATCTTGTAGATATCAGTACCAGTATTAAGGGAGGAGGTAATTCTGGAAATTCTGTGCCTGTTTAACAAAAGAAAGTGTGCATGTCACTGCATTATGTTGATGACGTGCATTCCTGTACGGAAGCATAAGGATGGGCTCTGAAAGGTCCCTCCATGCCAGTGAAGAACTCTCAACTAATTAATTAGTTGTTTCCTGAGGAGGACATAAGGGATTGCTCCTGCTCAGGAAGTGCTCATTTCCTGCATTGGACCTGGACCTTTGTGCATCCAAGACAAATTTCAATACCTTGCAAAGCAAAAGGCTTTGTGTTTGCACACAAAGTTCTATCAAACACTATGTGAAATTGCTCACAAAGAGATTTCAAAAAGGGCATCCCAAAGTACTCAATGTTATGACAGTGTTTTGCAACAGATTTGATAGTCAGGAAAAGTCTGTGAGGGAAAAGCAAGGATAAGATTATACAGTGAATTAGGCTTAGACATAAATAGACCATGAACTATTACACAAATAAGAGAGCTCTTCTCTTGAGATTTTTTCTTTTCCCCAAGTATTTTTGCATCTTGATACTCTGCTCACAGAAGTGTCATGGGGGGACATCTGAGCTCAAAGACCTGAGTGTAGATCCTGTGGTCCTGACACCCAGCCTTGGCCAGGGCCAGTCAGGTACTTTGGCAAAAATCTCTCGTTACCGAATCTGGCCGGGTATGTGGTTAGAACTTACTAAAAATAAACACTCCCTGAGAAATGAAACAGGATTTTTATCTGTTGAAATTTATGAAGCAAACAGCAAATGTGTGGGTGTGCCTGCTTCAACAAAGAGTGCTGCTTAAATGACTGTCTGCAAAGTTGGACAGCTATTGGGAATCCATTTTGAAGTAGGCTTAAAATACAATTACCTTGCTGTGCAAAAGTCATCATAATACCTTTGATGCTTCCTTATTGGCAGAGATTGCAGGGGAAGCAGTGAATTTATAAAATAAATCTACAGGCCAACTTTCAGTGTTTATTTAAAAGAGGACATTCATAGAGTTCCAAAGTTGCAGTATATACCACTGAAGTGCTTGAGCTATAATTAGTGAGGTCCTAAATGAGATAAGCATGGCAATTCAATTATCAGATAACTTCACGATATGCTTAAAAGGATTCCAACTTGATAAGAATTGTGATAATGTTTTCTACTCAGGCAAAATATCAACAACTAAATATTTAATACAGTCACAAGAAATTTAAATGAAGCAAATTTTCGGAGAAAAATCAGACTAAATGCTTCCTACAGCAATATGGTTGAGACAGGGTTTCCTTTTAATTTTTGATGAGTATTTGTTCTTCTGAGGGTTACATAACCAGTATCACAAATTCTAGGCCCTCTTTTTCCTCCTGTGGTACAACTAAAGGCACATTTAGCTTGTGTGTTAATTCAGAAATGTGCCTGATAGCTCTTCTTAACAAAACTGCCCAGCAACTTTGTGATGGGCACTAATCTGTGAGCTGAGCATCTTCTCTTTGTTTTGCTCATGAAATCCAGCCGTTCTTTATATAAGAATGCAGAGAAGAAAGACAAATGGTTTATCCTCTAAGCCACCCAGCATCCTGTTCTTGATATTTCAGTAACATATGCTAACATATGCTTTCCTCAAAAACTTCAAAAACATGCTTTTAGCAGCAATGAAAATAGTACCATACATCGAATTCAACTTTAAACCTCATAGTTTACCTCTAATACCATTACCTCATGTATAGAAGAAAATGTAAATCTGAAATATGCTGGTGATTATAACCTTTCTTCCTGACAGACACTGCAATATAAATGCACATAAATTGAATTTCTTCTTTAAAGAAATTTGAATACCTTTGGAGCATTTTAGCAAATCATCTCCAGCCCTTATGGCACAACTTCAATGGACTGTGGAAAAGTGCTCTCCCTATGGCATGACTCCTGCAATAGAAGGACATAGCAAGGCAGAGAAATGCCAAGAAAAATAAAATGTACTCCATTGATATTCAAAATTTATTTTATTAAACTTGCACAAAAGACCAAAAAAATGGAAGCTGGTTTTATTAGAAAAGGCATTCAAATATTAACTCTGTGAGTGCCATTTGCCTTGCTTGTCTGGAAAAAAATAGGAATTGAAGATACATGGTTTGACTTTGCTGTCTAGAAGATCTTTTTGATTCTTTGTGTTAACCATTAAATCAGAAACTGTGAGATTGTGTAAGTCTTGAGTAGGAGATTCTGATGCATCAGATGAGAATTCTTCAGAGGGATTCTCCCTTGGGGTAGAAATTAGTGTATTTGGGCAATTTTGTGCTAATTAGTAAATATGCCAATTGGTGGATAACAGCCATATTTCAGAATTCTATTTCTAGGAGAGCATATGGCAATGTTCCTGAATACCATCAGCTGTCAGTGTTTATCTTAGAATACGGATGGGATATGAAGATGCCAAAAAAAGTATTTTTCAGAGCAGCAAATACTAATATTTCCATAATATGTTGGAAGGATAAACTAACTGAAGGTTCATAAGTGTTTGGCTGAGGGAGAATGGCCAACTTTGCTCTGAATTGGTTGGATCACTTTCCTGTTAATCCAAACAAGGCAGGTGTTGACTTTACCAAGGTGAGATGCTTCAACATATTACAGATTTCTGCCTCTGTCTGCACAGTGCAATGTGTATGATTTATGGTAATCTTGGGGATTGGAAGAGCTGCTCATTGATGTAGTCTCATCACATGATATATCTTAAGATGATCTACTGCCAGGTAAATTCATGGGTTAGGATAACTCAGTGGTGAAATATTGCCCTTAGCCTTTGGCTCCACATATGGTGCAGAATTTCTAACTTCAGAAAATTAGAAATTGGTAAATGCTACAATTTGTCAATAAATGTGAAATGTTTGTGTACGTGTCAATACTGTCCCAGTCTGCCATTATAAGTAATGGTCTGGATTGTTTTATTTCCTACTATAACCACTTATTTCCAGAACTTTATAATTTATGCATAAACACTTACTTGTGACAAAGATCTAGGATGTGACATAAGCCAAAAAAACTTTTTTCTTTTTATTTTGAACCTAACCTGTTTTGACACAAGATGTATGAGTAGAAAGATTTTCTTTGTATTCTGAAGAAATAACTTTTTATAGAAAAATTATGAATAAAGGCTTCATTTAGTCATTTTTGTGAGTGAGAGTGTATAGGAATCTGAAGTGGACTGTGGTGCAGGACAACCCTGGTTTACAATCTTTTTCCATTTCTGCAGAATCTGATTTTTCATTATAAAATATGTCACCTATTAATTTTTCCATTCTAGTTAGAAAAGGGGGTGGGTAAAAATGTCAAAGGTCCTCCATGGTTTAGGGCCAGATGAGAGTTAAAACTCTAAATGTCATTTGAAACCTGGTCATGGGTGTTATTCTCAATAAAGCAACAAAGGCACTGAAGAGTCTGAGTCTCACTGAGAGTCATTGGGATTTAGAATCCTGTAGACTACAATTAAAAATTAAAACAGTCAATTAAATTGTTTTTCAAATGCACGTAGACATTTTCCTGCTCTTACAGACACCTGACCACATGTGGGAATCTGGCCCTGAGTCATGTCTGGCTGCCCTGTGCTCAAAATATGGGCTGCCAAGTCAGCTGGAGCAAGGCATTGTCTATGCTAGCAATTTGAAGTAAAGCTTGTTGGAGTTTTTGATGTGGCAATTTCAATTTACATTAAACCCCCATCAGGACTCGAGCAAGGACGGGAAGAGATCTAATGCAAACACTGCAAGCCAATGCTCTGCTTCAGCTGCTGCAAGGAAATTGCTGGTGGAGACTCCACAGAGCTTTATGACACTGGGCCTTCGATGCAGGCAGGAAAATGCCCTGCCAGGGATGGAGCCATGGAGTCATTGTGCCATCCTGCAGTGGCCAGGAGAGCAGGGATCAGGGATGCTCAGGGCTGTGATGCCAGGGCCATGAAAGAAACTAGCACAGAATTTGGCTGGGCAAACCCTGCCTGGAAGGTTTTCTTGGTTTCCTGATCCCTCTGTGTCAGTCTGTGGTAGAAACTAAATGTATCCAGCTGATGAAATTCCATAGTCTATGGCCCAATGATTGTTTTATTCTGATAAAGTGGAGCAGCTGTTGCAGGGCCAGGGGGACAAGAAGCTTTCAGAGCTCCAGGGCTGCACTGCAAGTGCTGCCTCAAAAGTCACATTGGCCCAAGAGAGAGCACAGCCAGGCAGGAGTGCTTCTGGAAAGAAATTCATAGAGTTTGGAAATACAGACTAAAAATGTGTGAAATGGCTCCTTTTATTTTTCTGACAGGTATAAAAAAAAAAAAAAACAGAATAGAAAACTAGAATGTAGTGTATGTAATACAGGGCTGGAAACTTTCTTGCCTTTATCATGGCTCCTAATTACATAGGTCTGTGTCCTGCATTCAAAGGATGGGGAATTCTTTGGTTAAGAAATATATAGCCCATACACTGCCAAGGAAAGCTAGATAATGTTGATGTTGATAGCTTTAACAAAATAAAGGAATATAAAATGATCTCTAAATCTGTAATCTTTAGGACCTGTGATTTTTAAGGAAAGCTTCTGAATTTGGGACCCAGGTCATGATATGTGAATGTTTGGGGTTGATGGCAATGTATGAAATAATAGAGACATTTGAGCATCTGTCAATTCTCACATTTGAAAGATCAGTTCCTCTTGGAAGAATATTTGTTCCCTGCCAGTATTGACATATTGATTAGATTGCTGTATCTTTGGCAGCCTGTTGCTTCTTTTGGAAATCTGAAATATGTTTTAAAAATAAACACAAAATCTCCCCTTTCCCTGACCCCTGTAAAGATGGTCATCTGGACATAATGTTTAATCACAACTACAGGCTGTAAAACTGGGGGTTGCAATAGAAATACCAACAAAATTTTAACTGTGCCATAATACAATAGCTATGTAAATACAGTACATAATGCATTTAATATGCTTATCTCTGAATATCAGGAAGAAAATCTTTCTGGAGCAGAACTCAACTATGGCATTGCAGCCTTTTGCTTACAGAAAGAAAGAGAATCAGCTGCAGAGCCTATAAGGGTGAGCTGGTTCTTCTGGTTAGCCCTAGCATTCCTGGGAGAATGAACAGCACTTCTTAATTTTCACTTCAACCACTAGCTGCTTTTTTTAATGGTATGTCTTGCCAGTTGGGCTTGAATCTGCCATGTTTTTGATGATTTATTTTTGTTTGACAATAATGTAAAATACAAACCATCTGATGCTAGGTTTTAGCTCCATTAGCTGGGAACCACAAACCTATGCCATGTCACTTTTTCTTTTTATAGTGCTGTTTCAAACTTACTGGCATAATTGGTCGATCTTTTTCTTTGTCTGGATTAAATGATGGTTTTGGCTAGAGTTTCAAATAAGGATGCCAAATTTTCTTACTCTTATGACTCCCATCTCCATGTTGCACAGGACTAACTGTATAATATTCAAATAGCTCATTTGTAAACACACAATTATGTACACAAAGAGTGCTCCTTAATGTTTCCCCAATTTGGCTCTGCTGTTACACTAGTGATGACTGCTGGCATGCAGACCAGCTAATTTGTGCCATGCCAGCACTCTGAAATCTGAATTAAATTGAGCCTGGATAATGTACAAATACTGCAACCTAATGCTTTTTAAAAGTCAGTCCCTGAAGATCATACATACAGATGGGTTTCTGTTCAGTACGTGTGTCTGTGCACGCACCTCTCATGCCAAGGTATGGATTTTAGTGAGGATCCAGTTAACAGACCTATGCTGGCACATTATTCCTGGAAGTGGTTCTTCCATTACGTAATGGGGCTGCCTAGACACAACCAAAACAGCCCTCCCCAGACTCCTTGGACAAAGGGATCACAGCCAGCCCTTACCCTCTGCTGGAGGTGCTGCAGAGAGACAAAAGAGCAGCCTGGAGGGTGCAGTGCACCCATGTCCCAGCCACAGAGGGCAGAAGGATGGAGCCATGGAAAGATGCCTTGCTGGAGCCCAGGAGTCAGAGCAGGCTGAGAGAGCCAGGGGCCATGCATGGGACTGGAGCTCGTGCTCTACAAATGCAGGATTGCAAATATTCACCTTTTGGCTGCAGTAATATATTTGCTTATCTTTGAAGACAAAGAGAGTGTTTCAATTTGTGAGAATTTCAATTTGTGAAAATTTCTTACGAAGTTATTTCTCACCTTGACATAGGTGGTTTCTCAATGTCTACCTTAATAAAGTGAGAGAACCTTTTTCAAGGACAGTCACACATTTTACCCTATGTGAACCTCAGTGTACAAGTCTCAGCAGCCACATGCCAGTTCAAACCCCAGAGTGTGAAGCACTAACAAGTGGCTCAGCAAGGGTTTCTTGTGTAAGCAAAGTGTCCTCAGCCCACCAGAGTATGTCATGCAATAGAAACACTTCCAATCTTTTCAGAAGTAAATTTGCAGTGTTTAACAGTCCCAGGTGTTTTAGTCTGACTTTCTTCCAAACACAGGAGACAGCAGAAGTGTGGCTCCATACAGTTATCTTAGTCCAGGTAGTATTTATTCATGGTTTTTTGGATCTATGCACTTGAATACTTTCTATAGCAATGAAAGAAAGTAGCAAATGTTTTAAACCTTTTCTTCACATCTCAGGCTGTTGGGATATGTTAATCACAAACTAATAGTTGCTGCTTTGGAAAATAATAGAATACATAGAAGATGTGGAGGGGATAAAGAATGAAGCAGACCTGCTTAATTTTTAACTTGACAGGTTTCTGAAGAGTTTTTAGTGGGGCAGGCACTGGAGGTGATTGTTGTCACCATGTACCAGGAGAGAGGAAGGCTGGTGCTTTGTGGAAAACCTGGAAAACTGGTTCAGTTTGTGCAGAGCTGCAGATTTTGGCTAATTCACAAAGCAAAAACTTAAATCAAAAGGAAATACATTTTCTCGACTACAAGGTATTAATATCCTGCTCAATTACATTTCTGCCTTTTGTTATTGTGAACCCTTTAATAGGTAGTGTCAGCTTGGCAAGGATTTTCCAACAGTATCAAAAGAGAATTTACCCCTGATATATTGTCACAGGAATTGCTGCAGCTCTCAACAACAAAATCTCTCAAGGAGCAGCCATGGAGTTGGCTGCCTCAAGGAGAATAAATCCCCCTTGAGCAAAGTACTGCCCAAGGTCCCCAGGAGTCCAATAATAATTTCTGAGACAAATTAATATAATCAGGATGCTGCAAGCTCCTCATTGTGTGGCTCTAGCTCAGGTATGAGGCTGACCAACTGGAGCACAAGGAGGGTCAGAGCTGGGCTGGGCACTGTGGTTTCAGGCTGCAGAAGCCTCCTGCACACATGTGCTGAGATAACTTGGCCTGGGACAAGGAGGCACAGCTGCTGTGCAAGGAGGCTGCTCATGCCATGCATAAATACATTCCTTTGTGTTGGGAGGTGAGGCAGCTCTGAGCTAGAGAGCAAGAGCAAATCACTCATGCTCTTATTTCAAAGATAAATATTCTCCTTGTTCCACATATATTGATTTTTCTGATTAAAGAAAAAGGGCATTTTCACAAATATACTTCCTGCCTTTAAATATCATAGAACTCAAGTTAAATTGCCCAGCACTTTTTTCATGATATATTACTGGTACTGTGTGTTTGCTCCTGCTCAGATGAACCACAGATGGAATTTGCCTACTTTCAGTCTCACATTAGTCATAAAACCACCAAAAAGATTTCTTAAACTGAAACTTGAAAACAGAACTGAATTCTCCTTTTCTGTAGTTTTTAGATTATGAGTTTTGGGTTGTCACTGGTTTATTTGCAGGACTGTAAAGCCCACAGGAATTGCTGCCTTCTCAGTAATTACCCATCAAGACAAATAATAAAGCAAAGTATCTCAGTGCTTATCAACATTAATTTAATGACCACTTTCCACATTGTTTTCCCAGTGTTGGAAAATGGGACAAAAATAAAAGAAACTGAGAATAGATTCTGTTGATAATTCTTATCTAGTTCACACATCCATTTGGATTTGAGATGTATCTTTCCATTTGATTCCTGGAGAACTGATGAAATCAATATTCCACGAAAGCCTCTTTCCCCCCACTTTATTAAGATATTTCTCCACAATGACCCCTTTTCCTTATATCATTAAAATTCTTCCTTTGGGATGATCTCAATTCCAGAGATGACCTGTGGCCTCAAGTCACCAATTGATGACTTCAGCAATACCTTATTTCCACTGAACAGCAGCTGAGATATGATGTAACTTTATTCCTTACCAAGATACACAACTTGGGTGTTTAGTGTTGACTGAACAGAAGGACTGACTGCCCATCCATTCACTCTCCACCCCTGTTTTGAAAGAAAAAAAAAAAAATCATTATCTGGGCTCTGTCATCACCAAGCCGTTTTAGTATCTGTTATTGTTTCCCTGCAATGAGTTTGCAGGATGTTGCAAAATATGAAGATGTGGTTTACAGCGCTCCAGTTTCATGCTGTATGTGAATAGTGTTATACAAGTCATGTGGCAGCTCAGACATGTGTTTTGAGGTTTTTGGTGTGTCACTCAAGGCCCTTGGCCCTGTGTCCTTTGTATGTCTGGATGATGAATTTTATACTGGCAGAATATGCTGTTTGTGGAAAATAGATTTTTGTGTGGAGGAGCTGCCAACATATTTCCTGAGACTGACATCAAAGTGCAGCAAATGCTGTCAGGGAAGCCTTGTTCTAAAACGCATGGGTTTGTGCATTAGTGTCTGTGGGAATCTGTGTATGTATTCAGGGCTTTTCTGATGTTTAATAATAATAAACTACCAGACATATGTTTCTGTAACACGGCTCTCTGCCCCATCTACAGCCATCACCTTAGGATCTTTTATCTCAATCTAGTGACAGTTGTGCCTTCAGCAGTCAGCAGTCCTTGACAAAATCCTGGAGCTGGCCAACAAGACACAAACCAGAACTCCTAGAAATATCTAATATTCATCTGACTTATGGCATTATCATCACAGAAATTGTTTGTTTGAAATCCTGTTTGGCATCTCTAAGACCTTAAGATCATCTGACAGGATCAGGTTCAGTGCGAGTATTCTCTTCATTCCAAAGATATCCAGCTTTCAGTCGGTTTCACATTTTAAACCCCAAAACAAATATATAACCTCACTGATTCTCACTTGTCATATGACTGTGCAGAAGCTTGTTTAATTGCTTTGTGCAATTAGATATTGTTATATATAAATAATGTAGATAAAAGAGTGAAATTTGCATAAAAGGCACTCTGTGCTGAAAAACACCTTAACCATTTTGCTTCAATATTTTATCATTTGAAAATATAAATTATAGGGGCCCACTTACACCAGTGACTTTAGAAAGTATAAAATCAATGCCTTCTCTATTTCTGAGTTTTATTAGCCTAAGAGTAGGAAAGTAAAACATTTAAAAATATGTACAAGCTATTTTTGTCTTTGGGCTGTTGAGAAAGCTTTGCTTTGCTTTTGCCCAGAGATATAGGAAACAGTGATGGATTGTCAGAATGGGCAACCCATCTCTTTTATTCCCACTGTGCTCTATAATTTGTAATCTTTATTGTGTCTGAAGCTAAATCTGAGGCATTCCAGAGCCTCAGCAGCATGCAGCAAGGTCCAGTCAGCAGCACTCTGAGCTGGGAGTAAAAGTCCTGGTGCCAGAGGTCAGGGCTGAGTGGGGAGTGGAGCCCAGAGATCAGTGCTCTGTGGTCTGGAGCTTGTGCAGAGCCCTGCACCAAAAGAAATGGACTATAAAGTGCTGCCAAGGCAAACGAAAGCCTCTTGCTTTCCTTTTGCACTGGTAAGCAGTGCTGCACAGGCAGCAATCAAACTCTTCTGGCTGAGACCATGCAGTCCTTCCATTGTGCTGTTTTCCCAGCAGCCAGGTATTTATAATGATGTTTTCCATACTTGAGATCTGTGGCTGGAAATTTAAGTGACTTGTTAGTGATGTTTCTCAGCTTTTGGATCCTGCATAAATAACATATTGATAATGGTTTGCTATTTTGCTTTGGTTTCCTTTCAAGCATTGTCAAACTCTAGTTCTAAAGTACATTAAAAAGAAGAAGGATTATTTTGCAGTCAGGTATGGCTCTGTTAGAGAGAGGTAACAGGGAGAAACAAGCTTCAATAGATAAGCAGGTGGCTGTCTTGATCGTACATGGGTTTTAACTTGTGAAAAGACAAAAATAGTCTTCATGCCAGAGATGTCTCAAATCTCACTGAGTTGTCATCTCAATAAACTATCAGTCAGGACCTTTGTCATTTTGTTACTGTCTGTCGTGTGGCTTTATTCACCTCTCCCTGCACTTTATTGCAGGGGAAGTAAAAAAAGTACTAGGTGTCTTTTTATTTTATCTTATTTTCACAGAGCCTTAATCTGTTTTACATCTGTATGTGACTGCAGAAAGGCAAAAAAGGGTGAAAATTGATCAATCCACAGTGAAGCAGTGGGAGAGCTACTTAGTACTGTTGAAATAACTCCTGTCCTACCCTGACAGATCTCAGTGCTACAGCTTCAAAACCACTAATAATCCTACAGAGTGTTTTTTAAGTGAAGTGCTAGTATTCCCTCTCTGTACATTTCTGAAACTATACATATGTAGGTTGGCCAGAAATATTTAGGAGAAACAGCTGGACATTACAAGAAAGCTGTCTTTTATATTTAATCTTTTTTATATGACCCAGTTCATATTTATAGCATATTTTCCTTCAGCTTCCTCCTCCTAGCCCCCATCTCCTTAATCTTCTGTGTCTTACATTTGTGTATAAGCATACTTTCAGATGAGAGGTCAGAGAAGACTGAGCACAGTTTTGTGAGTGCTAAGGGCCTGATTCTGCACTCCTGATTGATGTCAGGAGTGTAATAATCAAAACTATCAAGAGGTCCCCACTGTTGCCTGGATGAAGAATCAGCGTGGCATCACTGCTCTGGGAGAAACCCGCTGCTCTCCTGCCCTGCCATTTAATACTTGCTTTTACAGAGATAAGGTATGAAGACTTGTGGCTGCCTCATTTATATCCACAAATGTGTTTGCAACCATCTTCAAATTACCCCTTCTGCAGCATTCCTGAGTGCCTGCTATGAATAGGCTCCTTCAGGATAGAGTTACAAGCATAACATGGTCCAACAGAACATGGGTGAAATGCCACGTTACCTCTGAGTCACTTCACTGGACTCAGAGCAGATAAACAAATATCCCAAAGCCACTGCTGTTATTAGTTCATTGTCTGGCCAATGCATGGACAGTATGGAGAGTCCTAGGAGGGCTTTTTTCCCTTATTCTGTATTTAAATCTATGGGCCTGAACAGTTGATTCTAGATTTGGACTGAACTGAACCTTTCAATAACATACATTTTAGTCAAAATCAGACATGTGTGTATCATCTTCCTGCAAACAGCCTAGAAGATTATCTTTAGGGTATTTTGAAATCATAACACCTAATGGGATGATGTGGTGGCTTCTGATATTCTGAGACAATATGTATCTTCATTACAACAAAATTATGTCATCATTGCTGTGCTCAAAATGTTATAAACTCATCAAGTAATAGTTTGCTACAGAAAAGCTGTTAGATGTATCAAGACTATAAGGATAATAATGTCAGTATTTTTTTTGAAAAAAAATGTGTACAATAAAAACAAATCTAATCTCACCCACCTTTGTTAGAATTCACAGTTTCCATCAGTCCCTGCAATTACCATTTCCTTCTGAAGAATGGATTCAAGAAAGTTTTTAGCCAAGCCTAAACACTTAAATTTTGTATTTTCTTGAGTATGAAAATTGCATCACTAGTTTTGTGATGACCATAGCCATACCTGTGTAACATGATGAGATAAAATTAATTGCCTTTTGCCAAAGCAGCCTTTTCAAATGGGGCTGACCTAACCCCATCAAGCCAAGGGGTAAGCACCTGCAGTTACTGCTTGCCTCTCACTATGATGCAGGAAGTCTTGGGCTTCCCAAGGGGAATGCACCCAGCCCAGCTGGTTGGGACTCACCAGTCACAAGCCTGCAGCTTAATTAGCAAGTTTCTAGTCAAAAGCAGTCTGAAGAGCAGATCAGTACAATGTGCTCTCTTTTGCTTCTCTGGGTTAGAAGATGAAAGTGTCTTTTCCTGGACAATGTATTACATAGCTCAGTTTATGACAATCCAACCTGACAATACTGTAGACATGAATGTGGGGTTGTTATCCCAGCAGGAGAATCAGGAGTACAGAGATTGCTTCTGCTCCAGTGCTCAGTTCCAAAGATGGATTCAGTAAGAGCCAAGAGCAGCACAATATTTTAAGAGTCCTGGAGAAGGAGGCCTGCATATGAAGGTTAGCCCATGTACTGCTTCTTTCTTCCAGTGTTTTCTCCTTTCAGCCAGTATTGGCTTGTTAGGGTGTGTTTTAAGCCAGCTGCTCTTCATCCAGATTCCAGCCTCCCTCATGCACTCAGAGGTCTGGAAGACAGTGCTGGCTGTGCAGGATGAAAAGGATATTTCTTGGCCCAGAATTACTGGGCTATTACTCTGTATCACAGCATGGTGATCCCTGGAGAAGGCAGGGGACAAATGGACTGGACAGTAGTTAGCAGGTTAGAACAAACTGGGACTGGCCAGTAGCTAGGCAGGTCCTTGGCAGGGGATGCAGGTTTCCTGATGATGAACCAGGATACCTTGTTTGTATTCTTGCCTTCACAACCTGCTGCTCCAAATCAAATAGATTTTTCCCCTTCTTTTCTGGCATAAATAAATCATACAATTAGAAGAAAAATCAAGCTGCATATAAATTCCATGAGCCAATAAAGTAAAAAAATCTGACAAAGAAAACACATCTATCTGCTTTTCATTTTTAAGAGTAACAGGACTTTCCACTCACAATTACAATTAATCCACTGGCCTTTGGCTTTTCAACTGGTGATGCATCTGCCTTAAGATGAGAAAAAATGTCTTTAGTTACCTTTGCCTGCTGATGTCAAACCACACCACAGCAGGCTTTGTGTGGCTGTGCAGAAGTTTCCCAAGAGAATTCCTCTGCCACAAACCCGCCCTGCAGCTGTGCAGCATACAGGAGTGGGATGGAGACGTGTGTTCCTGCTCCGAGAGGAAAAAGTCTCTGCATTACAGGTTGTGAATGCCAAGGTGAGGTTTGGAAGGATTGGTGCTAGGACAGTCTGTTCATTGACATCTCTGACTGGCCTGGGACAAGAGAAGGCCAGCCTGGCCCCTTTGAAGCTCTGTCATGGGAATGCCTTCTGGAGCTCTCTGCTTGACACTCCTCCTCCTAGACTGGGTGGTGGCATGAGTGCCACAAGTTAGCTCTTGGATAACATATAGCTTGTGTCTAAGACACTATTAGATTTAGAAAACAGAATCATTTCCCAAAGCCCAGAGGGAGCAGAAGGGGAAGCAAAAGGGAATGGTTCTTAAAAAGTCTTATGTTTCTCTTTGGAAGAAAATTACCATCATCTATCTTTCCTTTCTTGCAAGCTCCTGGAACCTACTAGTAGTGCCCTGCTGCTGGATTTTCAGACTCCTATTTTGCTGAAGAATATCTCTCTGATGCAGGTGCCAGTATCATTTATCAGAGGATGATGTCAACATTCCTGTGTCATACATGACAAATGACAGCAGAAAGGAGTGCCCCTTGAATTCTCTTACTTTCACTAGGCTCTTTCCTTTCTCCAGTTAAATGACATTTTATTTCCTACAGTGTTTCAGTTTAGACTTCTGCTGCCTCTAGAGAGTGTGCGTTCAAATTGACTCAGAATGAGTGATTAGTACCAGGCACTGAGCTCCTAATTCAGTATTAGTGTAATGCAGTTGCATGGCAATGGACATAAACTTTGCTTTCATGCTTTTGGGGCAAATTCTGCCTTGTCTTACACCTCAGAAAATGCCAGAGAGATTTTCTGATGTCTCCCAGTGGCAGAGCTGGCTGGATGCAAGAGCATCTGCCTCATCCTCTGTTTCTAATGCTTTTAAAGAGATGAAAGATTTTGAGTTGGTGAAAACTAGCATATTCAGAAGGGTTTGCTTTGCAAAACATTTACCTGTTCATCTACTAGGGGGCACTTGGCTCCAGAAATCCGTGCCTTGAATCTGTTCTGTATGAGGGCCTGATTTGGAAGGTCATACAATAATTAATTGGGTCTGCATCCAGTGGCATGCTCAGTAAGTGGAGCAAAGCAAAATAAAAGCTTGGGAAGTAAACAGGCAAGACAGAGCATTTATGCTGCTTCTAATCCTCCTTTTCTGCTGCTTCTTTCTATTCTTCTTGCTGGAAGAAGGGATTTGGACTCTTCTCTCTTAAGCCATGCATGTACAAAAAGGACTTTATTTTTAACTCATGTTAAAATCCTTTCCTGGACTAGGCAGAAACAGTTTTAACATGTTAGCTGACTGTGACAACCCAGAGGGGGGAGCTTAGGGTTTATTTTGACCAGTAAATGCCTGTTAGAACTGCTACTGCTTTGACTAACGCTTGTTAAAATATCAGTATGGACAACATGTGTTTTTAAAACCACACACCTGTACTCCTAATGACAGCAAGGCCTTGGGGGAGGAAGTGATTCACAGAACTGCTGCTCCCTGCACTTTCCACCCACTCAACATTTCTTTATTTTCCTGTGTTCAAACACGCACAGGTCTGCCAACCCTCTGATTTTTCCGGTACCAGTCCTTTAAGCTCACCAGCAGCATGGCTTCCCTTTGTTCAGCACCCAGGGAAAGGGCTGGATTTTCATAAAGGCTCAGTATTCAGCAGCAGCCAGGGCACAGTTTGACATTCACTTAAATAGCATCCCGAAAAAGAAACTTTCTCCCATGCTGCTGTTTCCTCCCACTGCACCAGTCCAAACACTAACACAAATAAACAAGGAATTATTTAGAGAAACTGATCCAACTGAAGAGGACCATAAATAACTTGATTTTTCACTGGTACTGCCATTTAGTTGTTGTATTTCACACCTTCCATCTAAAATCAATAGAAACAGCAAAGCCGCTTGTGGACTTTGAGAAGTTTCTGGATCTTCTCTTGGAACAGAACATGTTTATTTTTTAAATTCAATTATAGATATTTCAAACAATCTTCCTGAAAGGACAGGATCAGAATTCTGATCCCAAGATCAGAGGGAGATAGGATAGTGACAGCAGCAATTTAGATGAACACCATTCATTATATTCTGGATTTAAAATTTATGCACAAGTTTGCATTAGGAAAAAAACCCCTACAGAGACTTTAAAAAATCCTATAGTGACTTTAATGGGTGAATGATATCTGCATGGTAACTTTTACTGAAAAAATTGATAGAACAAAGCAAACCATAGTTCCTGGGACGAACTGGGAGGAGAGCAGCCCTCCCTGTATTACTGGTGAGAGTAGAGGGGAACACTCACTCATGGATGCAGAAGTGACTCAGATGTTTTCATACATTTATATTTTCAAAAGGTTTCTTCAGAAGGAATAGATTTAGCAACATACCTCTCCTTTCTTTTTAATATGGGAATGGAACTTTTTTTTTTCTGTACACTTCTAGTGTTTCCCCAAAGCAGGGGTCCGTTAGCTCCAGGCTCCAACAGTCCCAAGGGCTGTGATCTTATCTTAGGCTGCCAAAGATCATTATGCACATCACTGTCATGTTCCTGTGCTGTTGGTGGAGTTTTTTGCTTTCCTCCCATTTCATTTTATTTGTTTTTTACAGAGGTTAAAAAAAAGTAGTAAGGTTTTTCTAGGCCTTAGACATGTAACCCAAGACAAAAGGCCTCAATTTCTCTCACTCTTCCTTCCAACTCCACCAGCTGAAGTAATGTTTTTCACAGGATGAATTGCTGATATTCCTACTTACACAAACTAAGGGCAGCAACTCAGTCTTCCAGTCTGTAACTGTCTTAACTCAGACAGTACCAACATTAATATTCCTAATGGTAAAGCTTTTATTTTGGTTTCTATTCCATAGCCTAATATGTATTTCTCATTCTCTAGTTACTGAAATATATCTGATGTGCCCAGCAGGTAACTTCTAGGAGTCACAGTAGGTCAAGCTTACTTTATAAAAAAGAAGGAAGGGTAAAAGCTGGAAAGGATAAAAATGATAAATTTCTTATATCCTGCAGTCTTGACTTTATTCTGTATTTCTGAGTGGATTTTTTTGGGCCACAGTAGCAAAGCCAAACTGTTACAAGTTTTCTTTGTTATTTTATGTGGCTCAAAAGTGACCCAGAATGTTTATCCTAGTGATTTAGGGTACATATTCTTTATCTAGATTCATTTTGGTAGCTTTCACAGATCTGCCAAAGTTCCTAGGACACCAAAACTCTTGTGCTGAAGGAGGCACATGGTATTGCTGGTGGAGACAGGGGTGATAGTGAGGATGTGGCCAATGGTTCTCCAACTTACAGGCTGTACACCAAAGTTTTCCACCCCCTGAGAGGCACTGGGCAGGTACCTGCCTTGGAGACAGAGGCAGAACCTTGGAGGTGTGAGGTGGTAGAACTGCCCAGGGGATCTCAGTTCTGCACTGGGGCTGGAATGAGCACACAACCAAATCCCAGAGTAGTCCTGGAATATCATTTTTAGCAGCTCTTTCAGACTTACAGCACCCCACAGCTGAAGATCTGAGTCACCTGGAGGGTTTTCCAGCAGCACAGTCCTGGTGCCAGGCATGATGTGTTTTAGCACAGGAGCTGTGTGTAATCTTCTCATCAATGTCAGGAAGCTCAGGTGCCACAGGTGGGCATTCCCATGGAGGATGGGATTGGTTTCTCACTTTGTTCCTTGTATAACACCTCTGCTAAGGCCATGCCTGAGCATGTAAGACAAGGGTGTAAGAGGGATTCAGCCAAGTCAGCTGTCTGAGGCAATCAGGAGAAGGAGTCACAGAAGCCAACGTGCTTAGGAGGATTTAGGGGGTGCTGAAGGGAGCTCTGCTGGAGTTGTGCCCTTTTTCAGTGACTGTGTGCCCAGTAGAGATCCTAAGCCAGAGCAGGATTTAAATCTCCCAAGCCTGAAGCCCAAAGTAGCAGAGCAGGGTCAATCTTCCATCACAAACAGCCTCAAGAGGAGGCAGGAATATGTCCAGTTTGGATAAGATACACTGGTCATTTGAGTGCTTTTCTGAGGTGGGTGAGGTGTGGATTTGAGCTCTTCCATCAAGCAGATGCCACATCTTGAGACTGCTCTAACTAGCAGCTATGTCTTATTCTAGTGAGAGTATACTTTGCTCTTTTTCTTTCTCTTGTTGCTACAATTTGCTTTGGCTCCCCAGGTTTACTGAGTTTGTGATCTTCATCTCTCAATATGGAAAAATAACTATTATTTAATGTAAATTAAAATTCTAGCAGTGAGCAGAAAATACTATAGAGGTCTATTTTCTCACCTGTAGCTCCACTAAGGCATGACTGCTTCTCTAACCCCTAACTTAGAGCTAAAATCCACGATGATGTATTGTAGGTGTGGTTGTGCTGATGCTGGTGTATCCCCTGGGATGGAATGAGGGCTGGGAATGTCAATACCATCCACTCCTCACCACTATTTTTATTATTTTCAAAAGTTCCTAGAGGTTTCATCTGAGATTAGGGCCTCAACATGTCAGACAAAAAGGTAACTAGAGGTTGGCTCCTTGTATGAAGAACTTGTGCTCTAAAGAAGCAAGACAGGCAAAAGGAAGAAGAGAAACAGAGCAGTGGAATGATTTATCCGGGGTCACGGGGCGGGTCAGTGGCGGGGCTGAGATCAGAGTCTGTGTCTCCTGGTTCCTGCCAAGACATCACGTAGAACATGTCCACACAAAGGAATGTTTTAGATGTACATGTGGAAATTGCAGGAGTTCACTAGTATTGGAAATATTTCCATTTAGAACAGGAGTGTTAAAGATTAACCTCCTTTTCTGCTGTCATTCAATTCCTGCCTCAGTATCTTAGAAAACCTTGTACAATCCACCAGCTGTTCATGTTGAGGCTTTCCTCTGCTTGTTAATGATACCAGGGCTTCCACAGGGTAGTAACCTCTTATGAGAGCAACCTTTTATTTGCCCACATCTTCAGTGAGATGACAGACAATGGGAGGAAGTCAGATACGTTTAAAATATACTTAGTTTTAACAGCACTGAGACACTTAACTTGTCAGCAATCCAATTATTAATTAGATTAATGGACTTTAATAAATCCACTGCATCCTTAGGACAATTGCCTGGTTAATATTTCATGCATACAGAATAGGGTTTCTCCTGAGCTGTGAGAATTTCAATATAAAACTAAAACTGAGAAGTAATCCTTAGCTTACTGTGCTACCACACCTTGCATGCAAGAATGCTGATCATTGCCTATGTAGGAGCATCATTTAATTATATTTTCTCACTTCTGAGCTTAACATTATTGAAGGAAATCTACCAGCATTTAATTAAAGACTAAATACAGTCAGTCTTTCTATCTGGTTTGGTACCCACTTAGAGATACATTTGAGACCTAGACATCAAAAAGTATACTGAAGGTAACAGCATTAAAGAAGGTTTTGTAAGAGAATGGGAATCTAATTTGTATCTGGAAATTAAATTTATATTTAAGATTTTAAAAACCATTTAAGAAATATTGAGCCCCCATCTGGGTTAGAAAGTAATGGAAATAAGTCATGCAGTTAGGTCTTTAGCTTTTTAGGGGAAAGAATTCTTTCAAAATTATTTTTAAAGTCTTATATTTAGATTTGAAATTTAGATTTTAGTCCAGGGTGCTTCCAGCCCCTAAAACATATTTAAATGAAACAAAAACAACTTATACTGCAGTATTTTTGTGCTAGTCTCATATACAACTTCACATTTCTGGTTGAGCAATGCTAAATTCTACATACAGAATTTAATTGTGATATTCTGCTTTATAAACTGAAATTTGTAAAATTTATTTTTTCAAAGGGAAGCTGAGAAAAAATAACATTGGGTTCTGACTCCCAAAAAGAAGGCAGGTCCAATGCAAATCATAGGAAAGTAAGTAAAGAATTAATTCATTCCAGTTAATTTTAGATCAGGTCTGAAGATCAGTATGTTCAGAATAGAACACCACAGAAGACACTAATGTCAATGGCATGGTGGCATTTTCCCCTTGAGTGGGGATCATGAACAAATGAAATTAACAGAGGCTTTAATATTGATTTAAGAAGGCCCAGGCAAGGGCTCTAAGGACTGCTTAATGTTAAGCACAGGCATAGGTACTCTCCAGAAGAATTTTTTTTTTTTTTTTACATAAGACACTATGTAAGTCAAAGGGAAAAGCATATTTGTATCTGTGTGGGTATGAACTTTTTCAGTAATAAAAGCAAAGGTTGTGAAATGTCTAGTTGGTGTGAGACCCCTGAAGTGAAGCAAATAATAGAGGTTATATTTGTAACATTTTTGGAGGTTAAATTAAACTTAATTATAACCTGCTTTTACTTCAGCACTGTAATATTGAAAGCTGCTTATACACTTTTATGCATTTGTCTTGTTCTGTAATTCATGTGGTTGGGTTTGTTACCTGGAGTGTAGGCTTGCCTTCCTGCTGAGGGAAAGCTCATGGGGGCTTTTAGAGCAGAAATAATAAATAACTGACTTCTCTTAAGGAGCCATTAAACTTTTTCCATGTTACATGAAGTAAACATGTATTGTACCCAGAAATGTAAAGTCTCTGTCAAGTTTGTATGTGTGTGTGTCTTTAATTACAGTATATATTTCCTCTGGCATGATTTATTAGTTTCCTTTGTAGTTTTGTCAGAGTTTACTTGCCATTTCAATCTGATGTAGCCATTACATTTTTTTCCCCCTTCTCTTGGCAAGAAGTAAATCTGTACTATTTGCTGATTTGTTTATTACTGTCTGGAAACTTAACCTTACTCAAAGTCGGAGATTTTAAATATGTCAGATCTTAAAGCTACTTTACTACAGCTATATGGGTGCTGTTATATGTGTGCAGAGAAATTCATTTCAGCTGCTACAAATGAATCCTTTAGTAATACCCAGGAGTCATAATGTGTGTGACACAGTGAGCCCTCCTAGATTACAGCCCACACTAATTGGATGGGTTATTGCTACATTCCAATCCCTGAGCCAGTTTGCTCACAGCTGCAGCTCCCTGTGATGGGAAGGCAGAGCTGGGGGCAGCAGCATCCCTGCTCCATCACTGCACTGCACATGGACTGTGTGTGCTGCAGTGCCAGCAGCTCCTTCCTGCTGTGCCTCCAGCGAGAGCAGCCCCCCAGGTACTTTATGTCACCTGAAAAGTACAGGAGTCCCCTTGGGAAATGACAGTGGCCCTGTGGAATGAAACATTCAGAAGGTTTTCCTGTTTTTATTGCCATTTACATTTATTCTGCAGTTACTTCTCCATATAGTAACTTTTGTCTCTCCATTATGTCTTTAATTCCTTTTTAAGAGTCCAGAGATTCTTTTTTTTCTTAGTATTTCTTTATTTTAATTCACATAAGGCAGGTTATTTACTCTTGCTCCCTAGTCTTTGCATTCTCTCCTGCTCATGCTGAAAAGAAAAGAAATAATGGAGCTGGGACAATGTTTCAGACCAAAAAGCACATGAATCTTGCTGGGGAGAAGCTGTTCTGAACTCTGTGCCTAAGCAAACTACTGTCAGTAATCTTGCTGAGGATAGATGTCAACTGTTTATTTATTTAGATGTGGGTTGGTTAACTTGTGTTTTCACTGTGGTGATTGGTACAAACCTATAAACAGTACAAGCTGTTTCATTAATTAGTTGATATTGCTGAATTGGAAAGGGAAGCAGAGAAATGTAAATGTTTTTTCACAAATAGATTTTACCAAGAAAAACTTTAAAAAAAAAAAAATACAGTGCAAATTATGAGAAATGCTACTTAAAATTTTATTTACCTCCTGAAACTCCTGCTAGTTTTTGCAGAACATTCCATGGCCAACCTCACAACATTTTGTTGAACAGAAAGTTCCTTGCTTTTAAACATTTGACTACAGAGAGGTGTGTTCTTTTTACCAGAAGAGGTCAGGAATCCCCATGGACAGTTTATTCATGATCTTATGATTTTGTTCAAAATTTACTCTGCAAGCAACTGTGGCTTCACTTTTGTCTTTTTGATTTGTAGGGGAAAATAGCTCTACCTGTTACTACTTGACACAGGAACTGTTTTGCTGGGCAAACACTGCTGAGTGTTATGTCCAAGCAGCCAAAGCAAGGCCATTTGCACAGGTTTGTTTCATTTTTCCAATAGCTGTTGTAAAATAACTAGCAAAGAACCTGCAATATTTAATGAGCCTGACAGACAGTGAAAGGTCAAAAACAAGCAGGAGACCTGTTCTAACTCGTTCCTCCTGGACTTATAACTTGTTTCTTAGACCAAACAGTACTTTTCTTTTATTAAATAAAAATATTTTAAAGAAAAAATTAGGAGGGAAAGAAAAGAATTAAGAGACGACAGGCTGAAACTGCCTACTTTTCTTTCAGTGTCAGAAGGCATAAATAGTTTAAGTTTGCAGTGGTTTCTGATTGAATATCCTTTTGAAGTAATGATAGCTATAATTTAAAGCAACAGTTACCACATTTTCCTCTCTTTGTGAAATTCTTTGATGCCCTAAGTATAAATCTGCTTAAAATAGCTATAGCCATGCCTGGGTATACTACCAGGATTTTTGGAGGTTCTGCCTAAATTGCCATCATATGTACCTAATATCATGAACATTACTGCCTAATGACAATGTTGCTGCAAATACTTTCTTGACATAAGAAGAAAGGTAAATTCAGAGGTGCACATTAAGTTTAAATTGTTTGCTAAGACTGAAACTTTTGCAAAGAAATTAGTTTTAATTAGCATAAATACTGTTCCTGGGCTGCTTGGCCCCAGACGTGTATTCAGCTGTTAAGGGGTATTATATTATCATCTAACACAGCATCAGAAAATTGCTGCCTTTCAGGGGCAATTACAAAAATATTTTGGTACCAAATAATTCTAAACTTTGTCATTGCCTCACACAAGTATGTATATTCTCAATCAAATAGATTTGTTTTTCCCAAAAGATTAGATGCAACTTTGGAAAAAATGTATGCAGTTTGGGACTAAATGGAGGTTCATTGGCATCTTTCTCTATCAGTTGGTTTTGTTAAGTCTTTCTCTATCTGTTAGTCTGTTAAACAGTTCCTGGTTTCCATTCTGGCGCAGTTAGAAGAAAAGTTGAGCCTCTGAATATATTCACATTAAGAGCATCTCACTATTATCCTAATGTATTGTATAAAATAATGGAAAAACACAATGCATTAAAAATTAAATGTTTTAATTAACTTATCTGGTATTTTCTGTTTTAATAATAAGCCTTTAATTATTTGAATGAATTGCCGTGTTTATTTTTTAGCATCAGAGAATAGAAATTATTTAAATAAAATTTAAAAAAGAAAACCAACGAAAAACTGAACAAAAAACAAACAAGCAAAAAAAACCCAACAAAAACCAAACCAAAACAAAACAAAATAAAACAATGAATAAAATGAATAAATTAAAACAAAACAAACAAAAAAGCCAACTACAGAGGTACCTCTTTGAGGACCAAGCAAAGATTACCAGATCAGAGAGTACTTACAGGGTTGGAAAGGAAGCTGGACAGATGGTAAAAGGGAACAGGACAGATGAGATAAATTATAATTATAAATTACAATGTTTGTTGTAAGGCCCATCAAGGTGGGTGTCACAGCCAACCGCAGTTTTTGCAGTTTATTGTTGAATATACTTTCTCTGGTTCTGTGTTGATCCCTGCAGTCAGGACCACTTGCTTGCCTGACTTGCTAGGACTTACTCTGCATTTTTATCACCTGATGCTGTCTCCTAATTACATGGAGTTCAGATCTGTGATAGCTCTGCTGACTTCCAAAGTAAATGTGTAACTTTATAAACAAGGTAGGTTGGAAGCACAAGTGATCTTGCTGCAGCAGCAGGATACTTCTTGGCAAGGGCCAGTTCCTTTGACTTCCTTGGTAACTAAAATACAGAAAATTTGCAGTGGTGTCACTGTAATTCTCCCAAGTGCTCCAGATCTTCAGTGCCTCTCAGTCTTGTTTATAAGAGAGTAACAGGAGAATGACACCCCAGGTTGATTTGGTAGTGTAATGAGTAATTGTCATGCATGGCAGTGGAGGAGTTGGCTTGTACTTCTAGAGTATAAAATTACTGATAAGCTATTCTTCCTTTTCCCACTCTCTGATGGAACTGAGATATGGAGGGATGAGGTTTCAGCTTTGTGGCTCTGTTCCTGGACTCTGGCCTTTCACAGTATGCAAACTCATGATCTTGCCACTCAGGGAGTTGATTTTTTCAGAAGTTCTTCAGAGATTCAAAGTGCAGATAGGACAGTGCACCAAGTCCTGCACCTGAACTGATTGCATTCAGATCAGTGGATAGGAAATTCTCTAATGTCTTTGTTTGCTTCCAAAAGGCATTTTTCTCAATCTGGTGTGATGAGTCAAGAACTGATTTTAGTGTTTGGACAAGAAATCCTTCATTAATCTCTTAAAACTCCATTTGAAGAGACTCAATCATCATCCCTGCCCAACAGCAAGGTAAGGTAAGTGTCAGCTTTGAGACTACAGGCATCACTGGGCAGATTTTGGTGTCTGCTGGCACTTTTGGATCCATCTTGTGAAGGCAGTGGAGAGAACTGTGATAGGCAAGAGTTCATGTTAAAGCCAATCTGGCAGTCCAACTGTGATGTGAGGTTCTCTGACGACCCTTCCCCTCCACAGTACCAGTAAATAATTTAGGCTGCCCATCTGTGAAGGAGAGAACTGAGTAGGATTTAAAGAAACAACAAGGTGTGTGATGCAAACTTATGCTAATGGGAAAGCCTTTCTGCATGGGAAAACAAAAGAGTCAAGAAGACCATTTTATTAACCACTTGTATAAATTACATCTTACAACACACATTTCTAACATCTAAGAATGAGATCCTAAAATGGCAAAATTACAGTGATAAATTTACAATTTATTAGTATCAGCTCAAATCTAATGCAGTGTGTCCTAAAGGAATATGTCAAAAAACAGTTATGTGACTGCAGCAAAACTGAGTATTTTGATGCCAGAAACTGTGGAAGATTGGAAGATGTGAAACTGCTGAGAATCACTGATGACTGTGCGTACCCTCTCCCTCTAAACAGATATTTAATTCTTCTTTGAGTAAGCAGACAGAATGGATTGAGAAATTTGTACAGTTTTGGAGAGGCAGTTGTTGTGCCTGTGCAGATGCAGTGCTCTGTACCATGTTTTCTGCAGTGGCCATTCCCTGAAGTTACATACTGCAGCTGTCATGCCAGCAGAAGTTTGTTTATCTCTTTATGATCACAACTGGAAACAAATGTTCTCAAATTCTACATGCTAAAGAAAAAGCACTTGTGATTTTCATGGTTAAAAACTGTGGGCAATAAAAAGGGAAGCAGAAAGAAAAGTACTGTGAGAGTCTAGCAGAAGCCTGTGCCTGGGTTAACTGCTAATCCATGCCCAGGAGCCCCCGGTCCAGTGAGACACAGCCCTGCCCTTTTTTGTTCAAGAAACATGTTTCTCAGCTGTTATTGCACAGGCTGGATGGTGACTTTGTTGAAGGCAACGGGAAGAGTATCTTCAGTGGATCAGAATCCGGCCTCATTTCTGCTGCAGGCTAAATGGGAAATTATCCTTTATATTTTTTTTTTCATATTCCTGAAAGTACTCAAACCAGCATTGTATGAGTTTCCTCCTTATTTCCTTTTGTTCCTATTCAAACATCTGTCTGAAGTAGTGCATTACATACTAATTTGATCGGAGCTTTTTTTTCTTGTATGGTTGGGTGTGATTACAGTCTTACACTTCATTTTCATTAATTTGCTTCATTTATTTGCTTTTGATCTTGTATTGAGCCTTATAGTTTCTGAGTGTGTGAGAGTGAACACGTAAATGTGCATGTAAACAGGGAAAATGTCTGCATATATTTGTCTTTGGGCAAAGCCACTCTCTCAATGGCTCATGGGTTACACCTGGTGCTCATACATGGCCTGGCTCTCCTTGCTGCACGCCATAAACCAGCAGCATCCCACCCCAGCAGGGCACTCCCACCAGTCCCCAGCTGCCTTTGCCCTTGGCACATCAGTCTGTGAGCAGCAGGATGAGAGGGAGGCTGCCCAGGATTCCCAGGGGACACCAAACCCCTCCTTGGAGGGGTGAGTGCCGTGAGTGCCACTCCCGTGTGATGCTCTGGGAAGAGGCTGCTGGCTGCCTTTCCTCTGGCACTTGTGTCTGGAGGGGCATCTGCAGCTCAAACTTTTCCTGTAATGCTCTCAGTAGTCTTCAGCCTACAGGAAGGACTATAAATATATGGAATACAAATTGAAACAAATGCACACATCTCGGGATCATTGCTGGCAGCTCCGATGGCTGATCTGTGATTCTCGCAGGCTCCTGCTGTGTGAGAGGAAGGCTTGGCCTCCCAGGAGCAGCCCTGAGCACCACCCAGGACACAGGGACTGCCTGGACACCACACATTCAGCTCAAAGGGCCCTGCTTGTCTCCTGCAGAGGGACACATCTCTTTGCTTCTCTGGCTTTGGGTTGTCCTCACTCCTGATAACATGAGCATGGTGATAGGGCATGGCAGAGGATGCCTTTCACTCTTCCTTTCTTTCCCTGCTCCTCCTATCACAGAGTGTGTTGATACATGTGTTTTGCCCTGATCATTGCCTGTAAAGTTGGAGGGTAAAGCTCTCCATCACATGTCATCATTGTCTATAATTACTGTTCTGTCATTGTCCTGGAGAGGAGCTGCTTCTGTCACCCCATCACCGGCTTTCTTCTCATCTTTTTGAAGCTTCACTTTCTCTCCTAGGTACCCAGGAACAGACTGATGATAGATTCTGTGATGTTTTTTGATCTTTCCCCTCATACCCTTGGATCTTACTCACCAATCTTCCTTGCCTTTCTGTCATTGCTAATAAATTTTCATTCTGTTAATGTTATCTGTATGTTAATATCTTTACAGGAAAAGATACCAAAGTAGGAAGTATAATTCCAGAAACAAGAGATATTCGTTTGGTTTGGCCAGTGTGCATGTTTTTAGCAGTGGTATTCCATGCAAGTCTCCTAGATATGGATCCTCCCACAAAAGCCACATTTAATGGGCAGTTACCAGGAATGGCAAAAGAAATGTTGTTCTTAATTAGTAAAACCTTGTGTGTCTAAAATAATTTTTATTGTCCCATGCTTGCTCTATCAGGCTGTGGTCAATAAGGTCTGGCCCTGCCATTGTTCTTGTTTCTCAGGCAATGCTTTATAATAGTCCCTGTTATTCCTTTTTCTTGACGTATTTTATATAAATATTATAAGAATATGTTTGATTTGTACCATCTCATCTAGAACCTTTTAAAATTCCTTCTCAAACTAAAAGCATACCATTGCTTAAAGAAAAATAAGCACAATACCCTTATCACTCTGGTACTGTTTTCTTCTAAAATATCTCCCATTTGGAAGTCTTTACTGTGATAACTGGGATATGAGCACAAAGGCTGGAATTTTCCCAAATAAGAAAGCTTTAAGCTATAACTCCTTAGTACAAAAGCTTCTTTTTTGCTAAATTATAAGTATTTTCAGCAGGACCTCCTATGCACAACTATGTGGTGAGCACTCCCTTTTGCAGTATCAGCTGAAAAATATCTCTTTTATACCATTTATATCAATGTCACTGTTAGAAGCAAAGCTTGCTTTACTTTAGAGAGTGAGCCAAAGGTGTCTAGTCAGGGATACATGCACAAAATGTGTGGCTGCTTTTTGGTTTCAGGATCACTGCCCTCTGATCTCACTCACCTCTTTTAATGCTGTGCAGGAGGACAAACCCTGGATTACAGTCTGGGCAAAACACAGGTTGGATGTGAATGCATCAATAGATTCCCCACACAAATGAGAACATACAGATTCTTTCAATCCATGATACTGCCAACTGCAGACTCAGAGTACTTCCTTTCTTTTGCCCCTTTCTGCACATTTACACCCATATTAAGAGTGAATCCATCTTGTTCTTCAAAAGAAAAAGCTTCTCCTATAACATGTCACTAACTTCTACAGCTGATATTTTTCAGGGGAAATTTCAGTGGGATTTGGATGCCTAACTGCTCTAAATTCCTTTGGAAATCCCAGTCTCATAGTCCTATATGGTGGTGTAAAACTGCCTTCTGTAAAGAAATTTTAATTTTGCATCTCTCTCCTGGGCCAGCTGGGACACAGCATCTCGGGCAAAACAGAAATCACATTTCCAGCTTGCCCTGCTCACAAAAGGATATGTTTCACCCCCCAGCAGCACTGGTGCCTGCTGGGTCTGGGAGAAGGAACCTGATGATCACACCACTGCTGGGGTCAGTAGTATGTTACACTGCCTACATTTTCTTTTGAACTCTCAAAAATGTGTTTTGTCTTCCCATTGGCAGTATTCCTAAAACACTGATGAGGCTACAAATACTAAGCTCTTTATGGCTCCAGCCTATATCAGTTAGGTGGGTTTTTCTGTGAGTTTCCCATGAAATTTTTGTAAAGGGTGTGTAAGAAATGCCTGATCCAATGAAGAAAATAGCAACTGATACATTTGTTTTTCAGCATATACATACAGAGTTTAATTTAGCATAGAGAAGCAAGTAAGAATCAAGTATTGTTATGGTAAAACACTTCCTTTCATCTGGAGTTATATATGATCCCATAATAAATCCAAATGTGCATGATTGTGTTTTTAGAAAGTGAAAATTTAAATTAACAGTGTGGCTAGTACTGAGTTCCACTCTCTGCCATAATCTCAATAAATTTGGGTTTGTGTAATGTGAGTATTCAGAAGTAAAACCTGCATGAAATCTTCCAATTGTGAATGCCTTTTCCTTATAAGAATTTGCAGTGAATCTCTGGAAACTTGCTAAGTCCCCAGGGGGATAAGAATTCACAGATCTAACTAACCCTGAGGGTCATGTTATCACACAGATTAACTATTCTCAACCAATTTCTGAAATGCATTAGGCAGTTAAGGCTTTCTATCAACATTAGTAATGTGTACTTTCTTTTTCTACCTATTTGTCCTTAAATATATTTATTAGGTCCCCGACACTCAGGAACCCTCCTTCCTCTTATTAATCAGCTTCTCACATGTCCCTGAAGAAGCATCTCTATTTCACATGTTCAGCTAATTATTCTTCTAATTATTCCTTTTAAAGGAGTCAGTCCACAGTACCACAAATATTAATACATAGCGCTACTCCACAGCATTGTATCTGGAAAAATAGTATCAATAGTATATTTTTTCAACCAAAGAAAAATTTTAATTTTGTTGAATAAAACAAGGGGTGTAGTGTTTCCCAGAAGCTGTGTTATAGACTTGATAAATAAAGGCAGGGCTCTGTAGGAAGTCACCGAGTCAGATTCATCAGAATGAAGACTTTATAATATCTATGTCTCAGATAAGGCCTCTCCTGCCTGAACTGATGCATACCATGGACAATGGCTGTATATAAAGTGGCCAGGACACTTGGGGTCAATCCCATTATCTGTTTTATTAGCTGTTTTCAGGAAAGTAAAGCCTCACAAAAGGATTGCCCATGAACAGAAGGCTGGAGGAGGCTTCCTCAGTCACTGAGTCCCATCTCCTGTTCATACAGGCACTATACCATGCAATGCCCAAATTATCTATCAAACTGATCTGATGAAAGCAAATAAGTGTTTGTTTTTGGTTCGGCTGTTTTTTTTTTTTTTTTGGTTGCATGGTTTGGGGATTTGTTGTGTTCCAAAGCCTCCCTATTCTGATGGTTTAAAACTTTCTTTTAGTTTCCAGGTATTCATGGTTCACTTATATCCACTTCTTATGCCAACACTGTCCTACAATTTCTAGCCTGTAAAGTGAAATAGCAGCTGCAGGACAAACCGAACTCGCTGGCTCTGTAGTGGGGAACAGGCTGAAATGCCTCTGGGTAAAAGAGTTTGAAGGTGCCTGTGAGGATGGCCTAGGTGACCCCTATATTGAAGGAAAAATCTCTGAAGAAAAATGTTATTTCCTTCCCAAGCAGCCAGACCATAAATATTTTTCTGTTTCAGAAAGCTTCTGCAAAATGATAGTCTGCTCTTACACCAAACCATTTAATAAGTTTAATTAAATGGAAGCTTATGATAATTAAACCAAAAGCCTAAGGGCCCTGTTCTGTGAGGACTTACTCCTTGCATAAGACCAATTTCCATATAATTTAGACAACAAAATAGCGGAACAGTACTCTCCCATCTAATTTATATGAAATTGGTAATCTCCAAACCTGATTGATATTACCCTGTAAACATTCTTCTTGTATCTTAGCAGAAGTGCAATACCTCCAGTACAAGTATTGAAGCAGAAGAGAAAGAAAAGCTTCTTAAAAGGGAGCCCCCCCCTTAAAAAAAGCAAAGCAAAACAAAATATAACCAACCAAGAAACCCTGAATGCACAAATTAAACCATAATCTGATAAACTCTGCATGAGGATCAAATATCCTTGAACAAACTCTCTAGCATAACGGGTACTTGTAGGTTCTTCTTTCATAACAAATTTACATATTTACTTCTTCTGGGTGTTTTCTTGAACTAGTGCTTGTGATCAGTGCTAGAAAAAACCCCACTCTCCTTATTTTGGAATTCCTTACCGTCTCCCCGAGTGTCCCAGAGGAACGGCACCGTGCATTATCTCCTCCGCCACCTGTATTTTTATTGCACTTCAAAACAAAGCTCCAGTAGTACAAAGAATCAATGGTGCCTGATTCTTCAATGCCTTACTCCAACTTTGCACAAGCCCACTGCAGACAAAGCCAGTCCTCTTGCTTACAACAGAAACAGTGGGAAAGTCCCCAGCCCTCCCCACCAGCTTGACAGGATGGCAGATTTTGGTCCTCTCTCCAGCCCTTCAGACACAAGCACAAGAAACACAACACACATGGAAGGGGGATGATGACCCTTCCTGTTCTCCTCTGCCCCCCTGTGCAGCACAGCTGATAACTGAGACCTTGGTGTTTGGTGACTTTACTGCACAAGCTCCTCTGTTCTGGGGGAGGATTTATATTTTTTTGGTTGGTTGGTTGGTTTTTTCCATTGTGGTTTTTGTGGGTTTTTTTGGTTTTTTTTTGTTTTATTTAAGTGACTGGAATTGGTGGGTTCTGTCTCAAAGAGGCTGATTTTGTGCCAGCTGTCCAGAAGAAAGCAGTGGTCCCACGTTGAGGAAAGCTATAGGTCTGATAGTTGTAGAAAAAGTGAGGAGGCTGGACACCAAATGCTGCTGTGCACAGCTACTCCCTATTAGATGCTGGTGATTAATTGCTCAGGGTTAGAAGATAACCAGGTCAGAGCCTTATGAGATATACACTTCCCACTGACAGTCAAATACTAGACAGCCATATCTAAAGTCTATTTGTAGAATTAGTGGGGAGACACTGTCCCTTGTACTATAAACGAGTTGATCATTCCAGTTTACAATGCTCACCCCTCAATTTCTAAACCTTTGAGACACTGACAGTCATAATTCTGACCTGCTGTTTTGCTTGCACTGCACAGCAAATACAAGGCCCAGGGGTTAAAATTCAGCCCAGATGAGCAAGAATTGTTCCCTGTAAGATGAGGCATCTGGAAGATGTCACCCTGTTGCTGACTGCCCTACCTATTTGTGGGCTTTGACCCAAGCACAAAGAGAAGCGTTGCATCCTGAGGGTCATTTTTGACAGCACTGAACATGGAAACCCATTTTCTTTACAATCTTCTGAAGTGGCTGACAAAATATCTAAAGTATTCAAAATCTGTGACCTTTTCCTCCAGGCAGAGACTTCGTCATGGTGATCTATGTCTCCGTGGCCCTAAGGCCAGATTAATACAAGGCATCCCCCAAACCACCTGCAGGCTGGAGCTGCCAGGGAGGAGAAGTCTGACTGCTCAAGGGCCCTCACCTGGGGAAGCTGGCCAACCCTGTGCTCAGCAACTGCATTTGCAAGTATGATTCAAAGTCTTCTTAATTATTGGTGTTTAAAGCCTAAAATAGTAGAAAGACAGACTCCGTCACAAGTTTGAAGCTCAAAACATAAGTGTGCTGTTTGTTTTTTATGTAGATTTAAGAATAAATAAATAAATAAATAAATAAATAGAAATTGTCAAAGGCAGAAATTGAAGGATTGCAATAATTTCCCTATATTATTTCCCTAGAAAGACATCATCACTTGCCCCATTGAGTGTTCCCTAGGAACAAATAATACCATTTTTTCAGGGAAGTCAACACCCTACCCTGTATGGAAGAGCTTCTTAATATTATTAGCAGGTTTGCATTTTCTTAACCTGACTTTTTAAGCTTAGAAATGCTCTTGGAGTAGACCAGCACATTAGAACCTAAACTCATTTTAAGGTTTTTTTTTTTTCCCAAAACTGAATCTTGGTCTGTACCCCACAAGTCCTCCTCTCTTTATTACAAAATGGAGTGCACCAGATCCAGGTGCACATCGAAATGAATCAGACACCCCTGGAGTCCTGGAGCTCCTGGAGGGCTTTTAAACAGTGGATCCAGTTTGGACAGAATACTGGATCCCAATAATGTGATGAGTTCCAGAATAATTGAGATGATCCCAGACTGGGGGTAGGAAGGGTATTGGAAACACTTGCATGAGGCTGAGGAAGAAATTTGGACGTGTAAAAGGAACTAGGGATGAGGAAAAGATTGGAGAGATGATGGTCTCCCGTGGTACCTTCTGCACCTCCACTGAGCCCAGCTGACATGAAAATTGTTACACCTTTGTATGCAGTGCTGTACATTGCAGATGTGATGTTAAACCTTCTGCACCCATCATGAGAAATATTTGTATTACTTTATTGTAAACACACAATGCTGTAGAGGTCTGAGCTAGATTTTCATTATTTTAAACACATTCACAGTTAAGAGGAATTTTCTCCAAAATTTGCAAGCCCCAACATCCAAAAACACAAATCTCTTATGTTCCATGCTGCTGAATATGTGGTCCAAGGATCACTCATAAACCCTATAGAAAGCAAAAAATGTATTTGTATGTCAGTTACAAATCTCAGAAAAGAAGTCTTCATATTTCTATCGTGTTTTGGTGATGATGGAAAGTCCACATTTTATGCCAGGCTCTGTGTAAGCATATATAACTTTCACGGACAACAAAAATATCTCTTCCCTCTAATATCAAGTCTGAATTTGGCATTAACATTTGTTAAATGGCTCAGGAAAACACCAATTTATCTTTAAAGAGCAAAGTAGTCTGATACAAATAAGGAAAGGGAGTAGAGAGTGAACAGAGATGTACAGAACCAAGTTCCTGGGCAAAAAGCAGCCCTGGTCACAACCTGCCTAGCTATGGTCTCACCATCTGGTTTCAGACATATTTACTTTGATTTACTTTGTTAGTGTAGCAAGTAAGGTAAAAAATATGTCATCTTAGTTCACATGCAGCATCGAGATTCCAAACTCTGATGATAAATAATGTACAAAGGTGTGAAAGTACAATTCTGTTTGTCTGGGCCTCCTGTTAGGGACATGTGAGGGACAAGGGGCACGGAGCTGCCATGGAGCTGCCACCTGCAGCAGCGTGGCAAGGCAGGAGCACCCAGCTGGTCACTGGCCAAACACCCCCATGCCACTGACCAGCCCCAGTCCCAGCCCTCTGAGCTGCTTTTCATGGGAAGAATCTCATGTTCCAGCACCTTGCACACACAGAGCCTTTTTTCTAGAATGTTGTTACCTTGGTGCGATTTTACACTTCCTTCCCAAAATGCTTCAAAGTCTATTTTTTAACACATATTCATTAAAACTTTCTTGCACTATTCAAAAGAATATTTGAATGGCTGCTCAAAACCCCGCTGCCTAATGACTGCCAACTTGCTGAAGAATGGAGGCAAGGGAGGTTTTGCTTTGGGCGGGAGGGAGAGAAAATAAAGAGAAATCGGCCCAGCTTCAAAGGGCGCATTTCCATAATTGCCCTGTAACTTTGGCAAAATAAATCTGAAGGGCTGAGAAAAGCGCAATCTCTCAGATGAGTGCACTACAAAAGCCCCAGAGATCCCTAGTCCCACTTGTTACTATTCTAATTCAGTGAGAGAATTCGGTCCCTAACCTCAGCAACAAAAGCCATGAAATCACCGTCCTCCCATTCCGATAGCCTATTCCCAAAGAATAAGACCTTATCCAGCCTTTGTCTCCATCCTGCCCACAGACACTCAGTACAAGTTAGGATAGCATTAGGTGGAAGAACAACGGGTAGAGGTTTTTCAGGCTGGCAATTTAAACCCTTGGTCTCCAGTTCTGGGTTGCAAATGTGTATACTCCTACAGAGCAGGGGGAGATGGGCTCTGTTTCTGACTTGTTTTGTTATCACAAGAAGCCTCTTTTGTAGTTTCTATGCAGTTGAATTTCCATACAATCTGTCTGTCTAAACTTCCCAGATGAATCATTCACATTTGAGTTATACAGTAGTTTTCTTTGAAAAGGTGAAAATACCCTCCACAATTGTTCCTAGGATTTAATATTTGTCCTCAGCAGGATAGAAGCTATTAAAAAGAGGAAAAAAAGGTAATTATAAAAGTAATTATAAATAAAAAATTAGTAAGAAAGTGTCTAAAATAGCTTTGCTGGCACGGTCACAGTCCCAACTTCGCAATTCCTTGATGAAAAAATGACTGCTGAATGTGAATAGTAGGTCTTTTACAGCAAAGTCCCAATCTCTCGTCATTTGGCCCCTCTCTGACTTTTTTATTTTCTCAATAAGACGAGCTTTTGTGGTGATGTTCAGTATGGACAATCAGGACAGCCTTATAAAGGGATTGAGAAGGGCATACAAAGGGCTGCGGCAGCATCAAAGCGAGCCCAGCAGCACAATAGAGATGACATTTTTACATCCCAGGGCTGGGGCGGGCAGGGACTGAATACTGTGTCCACAGCAGTGTCAGTAAACAATGAGCAAAGTGGGAAAGGGGTGAAAACACAAGTCAAAATCTTTTTATTGAAGCCCCCTACACATTCATTGGGCATTTTCAGCCCTGCATTTGAAAGCTCTTCCATTTACTTACTCTCCAGATTCCCCTATTTAACTAACTGACTGATGATGGCTCCATTTTGATATCTGAAGAAAAGAATGGGAATGCTTCCTGAAGTGAATATATTAATTCATGAGATTTAATTGCTTTTTATTGGCAGTAAGGAAAATATTAGCTGCATGGTGCTGTTCTTAAAGGAACACTGTCATCTTTACACGGTATATAAAACCTGTGTTTAAGAAGCCCCAGCCTTACCTGAAGTACTAGTCCTGCCTGTGTTTCTTGGAAGCAATGTTTTTCTTTTAGTTTACCAGTTCCTCACATTTAGGTTTGGTTGCTTGGGGTTTTTGCATAACAAAACCAGGCTGGACTCCTGTTTAGCTGGTTTCTCATTCTATTTCTCGTATCCAAGCCCAAGGTCTTGGTGTGGTTCAAAGTACCAGTACGGAAAGTTTCAAACCAGAGGATTTAACCCTGGTCATTTAACCCAGGTAATCTCAGCAACTACACCAGGTACAGGAGGGCAGCAATGAGCACTGAAATTTTCTGCTCATTTTTTTTGCCTGTAATTGCACAGAAACATTTCTGTTAGTATCAGGGTATGATTTATCACACCAGAGGAAATCTGTCTATCAAGCAAACATTTCTGGCATTGTCTTCTGTAGGAATCACTTGCAAAAGTCTCCGTGTGAGAAGACGGGCACTGGTACTGCTGTTCAATAGCCATCTCAAATGTCCTTTTTCATTAAATTATTTTGGAATGGGGCTGGTCTAATCTCCTAGTGAAGCTTTATCTTTCTTGGAAGCAAGTTAGACTGTAACAGAGAAAATCAATGTTTTACTCCTTGTATCTAATTTCACATTACATCTATGTTTTTAGGCACTTAAATTTTACTGCTAAGGTATCTTGAGTATTGCAAAGTCCAGTGTGAATTATACTAATGATCGCTGAGAAATCCAATAGAGTGAGTCACATATTTGAGAGAGAGATATTTTCTTTTCACTGTTTTGCTTGAAAATAAGTATAACATTTACGTATTAAAACCTCAGGTTTATGCATAGCCAGTAAGTAATTTTATTCTAGCCTGGCTAGCTGGCCTACTGACATGCATTTTCACCACTGCTAAAAATAATGAGGAATCCGAGTGACACACATTTATGGCTAGGAGTGCCATCAGATCCCTTGACCTAATTGAGCATGCCTACACACCTTAGAGTGTTTTGCATAACCAACTTAGACAGCAGGAACATTTCCAACCAGATTGATTGACATATTTTATTTCTAACTTATGCTTAATCAGGACCAAGAATGATTCATTTATACCTTTCAAACTTTAGGAATTGACACAGGAGACAACCAAGCTGCAGACTCCAGTGTAAGCAATCATGCAAAGGAAAAAATAGAGATTAATATATTTTATTAGTCTACTTAGCTGCTGCAGTTGATGTAATAAAATTAATTAGCTGGTAAGAGAATTACTTTATTTTATAAAATAAATGTCAAAGTAGATTTTTTGCAGGAAGGGTTCTGTCCCAAATCCCTCCTCCACTGAGGATTTATCTGAAGTCATGTACCAAATGCAGAACTATTGTAAGGTGCAGTTTGATTTTTTTCAGGAAACCAGCCGGACAAGAGCTCATCTCCCAGCAATAACCACATTGACTCTCAAATTGAAAGAGTTTCCGGCTTTTAAGGTGTAAAGTACCTTCAAATAAATATCAGCAGTTTCCATGTGCCATGCCTTAAAAAGGAACAAAGCCTAATAGAATAGACTGTAATAAAAGTGCTATTTCCAGCATGTGTGCATGTGGCTGCTCTACACTGCAAATGTCCTTTAGCACTTTTTAACCATATTCTCTAGTGTGTGTCAGCAAAGAGACTCCATCAGAGTATTTAACATTGCTGGGAGCAAAGGAATAAAGTGGAGTCACTGTTGATTATTACTCATTAGCCACAAGGACATCCACTTAACATGTGAATAAATGAATGACACCATGTCCTAATGGAAATGGCCTCGGTGTACCTTTAAGCAAAATGTTGTTTAATATCTTCCATTTGCTGAATAGTAAAGAGGCCTGTTGGACATGCACAGCTAGCAAGCGGCCATTGTTGCTTTGTTCCAATTTCAGCATTTAATAAAAAAAGATGTTGTCTTGACTGCAGCAAAGCTGGGCCTCAAAACCCTGGGTGGCAGCACAGGCTTGTTCTCATTCTGCAAATTCAGAATTTCACTGGCATGCTAAAGGGTTACTGCCCATAAAGCAAATGAAGCCTTAGAAGGTACATGTTCTTCATTATTCTGCTTTACATTCAAACATATAAAACAAAGAACATCTGATATCTTTATTGGTTTTCTTAGATAAAACACAAGCAAGCTATAAGCCTTAATTTTCTTATTACCATTTGTTAACAAGGAAGATAACACTCTCAAAAGTACTTGATTAGGGCTCCCTTTGATTTGTATCTTGTTATGATTACCAGGGCATATATTTTTGTATTATTACTTTAGTACACTGATAGTTTGGATCAAAGTGATAAAAGAGGTATTTTAAAAGTGTAAATATTAACCATACAGGTAAACCACATAATCTGAACAGCATTTTGAACACTGACATACTGAAGTACACACTGGAAACCAGTCATAGCTGAGAGGCAGTTCCTATCTGGAAAGCTGTAGTCTGAGCTGGAGGAGCCTTTCTGCTCCCAAACCCTTTCAACAGCAACTTACATACTTAACAAATTTGGTTTTCTAATACAGTATAACTACTGAGGACACAGGATTGAAGATATTTGCTCTATCACATATCTAAAGGCTTGTGATCACAATCCAGGCCACATATATCTGTTCTTACGTGAATAAATCAGTTTTAACTAAGGAAAACAACAGCAGGTGCATCAGCTAAAGTGAAAGATTTGGGAGGGTATTTTAGTGCATGGTCTGATGCCTGATGGTGAAAACGGTGCTGGTTCTTTTCCTTACTGTCGTGGTTTAGCCTGCCCGCCAGCTCGCAGCGCTCGGTGCTGCTCCCAGCTCTCTCCTGCCTTGCCCCGGGCTGTGATGGGCACTTTGGCTGCCGTGAATGGGGAGCCGGACACGGCCCGCTACGCCCGGCCGGCCGCTCCCACCGCAACTGCGGCTGACAACTTGGAAGTCTCTTTCTCCTGCCTCCTCCTCCTCCTCCTCCTCGCCGGGGCTTCCTCCGCCGCCCCGCGCAGACAGGGAGCGAGTGGGAGATGATTACATCAATCAGTGTCAGGGCTGGGAGCTGTGATTTATGAATATGCATAATGAGCTCTCACCTTTGAGAAGGACTAGCTAGGGAGATAATTGATTAGACAGGAAAAGAGCAGCCAGCAGAGAGGGAGAAGGGAGAGGGAGGCCTCTCTGTGCTGTCTCAGGCAGGCCTGGCTGGGGCTCCAGCGAGGCTGTCAAACAGAGAGGGATTTCTGAAAAAAAAAAAATAAATACGCGTAGGATTTTTAATTTTTGTTGAAACACGCATAGCAAACTGTTTCCTCACAAAATTAATGGGAATTTTCTCCACATTAGGGAAGCCAGGCAGGCACAAAGGCTGCTTTCCCCCTGCAGGGAAACCAAGTTTTCACTTCCAGAAGCCAAAGGAGCAGCTTTCCCATGGCTTCCACGGCGCTGTGGCAGGAGCATCTCCACGGTCAGAGTGAAGGCAGAGGGCTCTGCGGGGACAGGGAGCTGAGGGCCTCTGTGCAAAGGCAAAGGAGCCTTTAATGGAGGTAGAAAGCTGGGGATGCAATTGTTTTCCCATCATGGTTGCATTATTTTCTTCCATCCCCTTTAAGCATCTGTCTGGCCGCTGTGTGAAAGTTTCTATGGAAAACCCACCAGGATGCCCAGAGGAAGGGGATGTGGAAATTTGCCTCTAGCTTTCTTCCCCCACCCCTCCCATTTTAGATGCCATTAATCTTTTTTTTTTTTTTTTTTTTTTTTTTTTTCCCTCAGCAAGAATTGGCTAAGGAAAAAGAGGCATACAAAGTGCAGAGAGACTGGATAAAATTTACATGAGAAACGATCTGTTTTCTTACCCCCCACCCACAGAGATTCTTCCATTTCAGGAGGCTGTCGGAGCGAAAGAGTGGGAACAGTTCCTGGCGGAAAGACAGAGAGCTGCATGGGGCTGCAAAGAGGCAAACGCTGTTTCTAGGGTGAGCTGCAGCCAGAAAGGACATATGGGGAAAGGAAGAGGAGGCAGGGGGGGAAAAGCAGAGATCGCAACACTGCTGCAAACTCTGTGGGTCCCCTCCCCGGCCTTCTCTGCTCCCAGCCATTGCTAACAGCAGCCAGGGAGCTGCAGTGCACACCAGGAAAGGGGTGTCCCTCTCGTAATGCTGGTTGTAATGCAGGGAGAATATTAATTGTGAAACATTAAAACACTATATAAAACGTGTGTATACACGCACACACGTAGTGTAAACATATAAATAAATCTTATCACTTACAAACGCCTAGGATTTAAAATGTAGTTTATCGGCCTAGTGCAACCCAATCCTATAAATAATACATTCCTATCACTATGACCTCAAAATGTCAATACTGCACAGCCCTGTGCATTTGCATATCTTGTACTGTCTAAACTTGAAGCATGTCAGCAATGTGCTTCTGTTTGTACTTTAACTTCATTTTAACTCTTGCTTCCTAGCTCTGAGCACCCTCCCCCTCTGCAAGGTCTGTCACCAAAACCAGAAAAGCACCAGCTATTTAATAACCACCACTATAATTATGCCGTTTCCAGGACTGTAAGGAGAGGACAGGTAGGGGACACATCTCCCCGGCAGGGAAGGAAAAGCCTGGGAACAAAAGTAGGAGGGATCCGACCCACAAGCTCTACCTGCCAGAGCTGCCCCCTCAGCCGAGGGGATGAGCGCGGCCATCCGCGGGCACCGGCTGCAGGGAAGGGCAAGGGGAAGGCAGGAGGGAGCAGCCCTCGCCCTCCTACCAGCCCTCCCCTTGGGATGGTTTCCGAGCGGGAAGGGAACTTTTCCGGATTGGGCCGATTTCCAGCACCGTGCTGGGGAAGCAAAGTTTTGGAGGCGGCGGCTCCCGGGGCCCGGCGTGCAGAGGCGCAGCCGGCAGCCCCCGGAGCCGGAGGAGGCGGCCCGGCCCGGCCCGGCCCGGCCCAGCCCGAAGCGGAGCGGAGCGGGGCTCCTGCCCAGGGCTCCTGCGGCACCTCCGCTCCGGCCGCTGCCTCCCCGCGAATGCCAAGCGCTGGGAGCGGGGATGCCCCGGCCCCGCCGCTTTGGGCAGCTCCCCGCTCACCGGCACAGAGAGCTGTGGCGTGCACCCCAAAACTGACCCCAGGGAGGCGCGAAAGCAAGAGGGGAGGGGCGGCAGAACTAACGCAGCTGCGCTGCCGACCCGCGGCGACCCCGAAGGTTCCTTTCAATTAACTCCGCGCTGCCCTGCGCTCCGGGACGGGAGGGGTCAATAGCGGCACAGGGCAGTAGGACACTACTGTCCGCGGGGCCACGGATCATCCGCCGGCCGCCCCGGGGCTGCCCCGACCCGCGCACGGACCCGCGCCCCCTCCGCCGCCGGCCGGCGGGGCCGCCTGCAGGGGGCGCTGCGGCTCCAGCGATGTCGCCGCCGCCGCCGCAGAAAGCGCGGCTCGGCTCGGCTCGGCTCGGCTCGGCTCGGCTCGGCTCGGCTCGGCTCGGCTCGGCTCGGCCCCGCCGCTCATCCGGCCTGGCTCGGCCCCGCTACTGACCCGGCCCGGCCGACCCCGAGCCGCTCCCAGCAGCCGCGCAGAAACCGGCACCGACCGGGAGGGGGTGGAGGACGGGAGTGCGGGAGGAAAACAACTCCAGAATGGGGGAAACGAGAGTGTAGTCAAAGTGGCAACAGTTTATTTATTAGCCAAAAATATATACTTTCTTGTACAATTTGGTTCACACATATGTACATTTTTACGGTATGTACAAAAACAAACAACAACAACAACCAAAAAAAAAAAAAAAAAAAAAGGAACATCTAATTTTCACTGGACTTCCGAAAAAATCTCACAGCTCAGCTAACCCAGGTGATAGTACAGAAGCGGGTATTTTTTTTTCCTTTTGAGTTTTAATATACGGACATGCTTACAAGTTGTAACTATACAGAGATTTTTTTACAATCATTACAACAACAATAAAAAATTAACTATGATGATGAGAGCGCCGATAGAACCATAGCGGCGTCAAGTTGGTTCTGGGGCCTGGAAAAAAAAATGACACAGAAAAAAAAAAAATTTAATAGGATTTCTAGTGAGCTTGGGCTGGCACAATATTTGTAACTGCAGGTAGCTCTGGTTTTGTTGTTGTTGTTATTATTTTAATAGATTTATAAAGATAAAAAGTTTTTAGAGTGACTTATAGTAAATGTATTTAGCTATGAAAGCACGGCGGGCCCGATCCCCGTGCTTTCAATCAATCAAAAGGGTAATTGGTTTTTCATTGAAATTGAGTGACTGCTACGCCAAATTTCGGGCGGCAAGGCTCAGCCTCTTCAGTTTTCATACTCTGGGTGGGTGCTTTTGTTTCGCTTTGATTATGATTTTTTTTTTTAATTTATATTTTATTTTACTATTTTCCGCTGCCTCGGTGCCTCTCCCCCGGGCAAAGCGACAGCGGCGGGTGGTGATCGGCTCTGCGGGGGGCTCAGGGATGTGCTCCCGGGCCAGGGGCGACCCGCGCCCGGGCTCCGCAACCGCGCAGCCCCAACGCCGCCGAGCGCAGCTCGGCCTGCCCGCGGAGTCGCTCCCGGGGCCACAACGGAGAACAGCAAAGAAAATATATAAACAGAATAACCCACCACGCACTCAGAGGAAGAACAAGAAACCGCCCTGGAAAGGGAACCTAAAGAAGCGGAGAAAATAAGCTAACCATTTACAACAGCCTCCATACATCCCGAGGAGACGGAGGGAGCCATCGCTTACCGCCTCTGCACTGGCTGGAAAGCTGTCTTTAGTAACTTTTTCTCTACTTCCAAGGCACTAGATCGATCTAAAAGAGAAGGGAAAGGAAAAAAAAAAAAAAAAAAAAAAAAGGGTTCCTTTATAGCCTCTGTTTATTCCTCCCATCCCTGAATTAAGCCTCGAGATTTAAGCTCCTTTCTCAGCCAGTTGCAAATACGACACAACGACTGCACTGCTTGCAGAAGTGACCGTCAGAGAAAACACACTGACCCCGCAGCGAGCCTGACCTGGCGGCCGGGTCCTTCACGCAAAAGCGACAACAACAGCAACAAAAATTATCTCCGTAGGAGCAAGGTAATTCTCGGGGATCGAGACTACCCCAGCCAGGAGACCCCCGCCACCGCCCACCCGGCCACCAGCGCCCCGACGGCTGCCCGCCCGGGCCGGACCGCCCGCCACCTGCGCCCCGACGGCTGCCGGACCGCGCCGGGCCGGACCGCGCCGGGCCGGGGGCACCGTCAGAACCGCGCGGGGCCGGCGCTCCCCGCCGCGGCCGCACGCACCGGCCCCGCCGGGCCTCCCGCGCCGCTCCGCTCCGCACCGCACCGCCGAGCCCCCGCGGCGGCGCCGGCCCCGGCCCGGCCCGTCCCCGCCGCGTCCCTCAGCGGTCACCTGCTCCGACGGGCTCCGCGCTCTGCGCCTGGTCCGCGGGCCGCGGAAAGGCGGCGGCGGGGGGGGCGGCGGAGGCGGCCCCCAGCCCCAGCAGGTGGGGAGTGTTCAGTAAGGCCAGCGGGTGCGGGGGGTGGTGGTGGTGGTGGGCCGGGAATGCGCGGTTGGTCCAGTTGGGGAACTTGCCCAGGGGGCAGGAGGAGACGAGTCTGTGGGGCGGCGGGGTGGGCAGCGGCAGCGGCTGGGGGGCGGCCGCCGGCGGAGAGCCGCCGCCAGGAGACTTGCGGGGGTTGTCCGGGCTGGTGGCCGTCTCGGCCAGCGACCAGATCTTGGGTTTCGGCAAGGCGCCGGCCAAAGCGCCGTCCGTCGGGGAGGATGCGGCGGAGGAAGAGGCAGAAGAGGGGGGAGAGAGGTGGGAAGGCGGCGGCGGGAGCGGCGGCTTGAGGGGCTCCGAGCCGACGGGTGCGGCCGTGGCGGGCAGCTCGCACTTGTGGTGGTGGTGATGGTGGTGGTGGTGCAGGTGGTGGTGGCGGAGGTGGTGCGGCTCCCCCTCAGAGGCCTTGTCGTAGCGCTCCTCGGAGCCAGGCAGGTCCTCAAAGCCTTCCGATCCCTCCGAGTCCGTCTTGGAGTCAGAGTGCAGGAGGTCAGCATCCTGTAGATCGTCCTCGAGCTCGTCCTTGTTGCTTTCGATGTTCTCGGTGTCGATGTTCTCGAGGTCGATCTCCTCCTCGTCCTCCCTCTTGTCCTCTTCCCCCTCGTGGTCGCTCCCGTAGGAGTTGCCCTCCTCGTCCGTCCTGCTGCGGGGGGCCCAGGTCATTTTGTTCTCCTTCTTGAGCCTCCGCCGCGCGTTGGCGAACCAGGTGGAGACCTGGGTGAGGGTCATTTTGGTGATGATGGCCAGCATGATCTTCTCGCCCTTGGTGGGGTAGGGATTTTTCCGGTGCTCGTTGAGCCAGGCCTTGAGGGTGCTGGTGCTTTCCCGTGTGGCGTTCTTGGGCCGCGACGGGTCCCCGAACTGGTACTGCCCGTAGGGGTAGAAGGCAGGGTGGTGGGGGGGGAAGGCGGCGTGCTGCACCCCGGGCTCTCCTTCAGCTCGTACTGGGCGCCCTGCAGCGAGAGGGAAGGGGCGGCCCGGCTGAGATGGCGGCCCGGGCCCGGGTCCGCTCCGTCCCGCTGCCGCTACCGGAGCGGAGCCCGTCGGCACCGGCGCGGCGGCCGGGCCGCGCTGCTCCCCACCGCGGAGCGCCGCTCTCGGGCGCGCTGCGGCCCCGGCAGCCCGGGCCCCGCCGGCAGGACCGGCTCCCCGCTGCCGAGTGCGCGGCGGGGCCGGCGGCTGCTGGGGCCGGTCCCCGCCACCGTCAAACCCCCGGGCGGACGCCGCCGTTCCAGCCCTGCCCGTCTCCGGCGGCTCTCCGGGGCAGGGCGGCGATAGCGCCCGTCTCTCCCTTGACAGCCCTCCCGGCGTCTCCCCCGGCTCCCCCCGGGCCGATCCCCCGCGCGAACCGAGCGCCCCGGGGAGCGAGCGGCGAGCCCCGGGGGCCTCTTACCAGCTGGGGGAAGATGGGCAGCTCTGCGGCGTAGGGCAGGAAGGCTCCGTAGCCCTGGGCGGCGGCGGCGGCGGCGTAGGGCGCGCCGTACATGGAGGAGAGCACGTTGGAGAGGGTCCCGGACGGGGCCAGCTCGGCGCCGCCGCGGGAGCCGCCGCTCCCCGGGCGCTCCGCCGGGTAAAGCGGCCTGATGTACTGGTAGCCCAGCTGGGGGAAAGACATGGTGGGGGAGCGGGGTAGGGGAGGGGGGAGGAGGAAGAGGAGGGGGGGGGAGACGAGAGGAAGAAGGGAGAGAAAGGGGAGAAAGTAGTAGGGCCGGGAGCGGAGGAGGGAGCCGGGTCGCTCGCCCTCGCCGGCCGCCCGCACTTTCAGCGCCTCCCGCAAACTCCGGCAGACATGGGGGGGAGCCGGGGGTGCGCGGAGGCCGCGGGCTCCCGCCTGTCCTCGGCCGCCGCGGTAAACGATCCGATCGCTTCTTTCTTCTCTCACTTTTCCTATTGATCTGAGTGGACCCAGGTCAGGTCCTAACAGATTGCCTGAGATTATTGGGACTCTGGGCTCTGATTGACATTTCTAGTCTCTCATAAGCCCCTCCTATTTCTTTTAAGTCTCTCTCTCCCTCTGCCTCCCTCTCTCTCTCATGCCCAGAGCTCGCTCTCGCCGGGTTTGTCACTAGCTGCTTTCCCCCCTCCTCCCTTTTTTTTTTTTTTTTTTTTTCTTTTCTAAATCTGTTTACTGACGTCGCGATCTTTTATTTGAGTTGCTTTCAAATCTCATTTTAGCGATCGCCAATCAGTTGTGTGTTTTACAAAGGTTTAACCCTGCCTCATGGTATTCTAATTATGTAGAGATAGATTTAGATATAATTTCTTCCTTAGCCCCCCCTTACCCAGAGCGTAGGAAGCTGGGGTGTCATTTGTGAGCAGTACACGAGAGGGACAGGGAAAAGTTGTGACATTTAAAAATAAAGGCTTACACCAACACCATCCCCCAGTCCCCCTTTTCAGGTTTTCAGATTTACAACCTTTCCTTGCCCAGATTTATTTTATTTTCTTTATTAAGATATTCCCTTCTTCCCTCCCCCCACTCTGGCCCTTGCGACGGTTACATGTCCTAATACAGATTTTAAAGTCTATTTCATTTTTTTTTTTTAATTTGCATTTCCAGAACTACCTTGAAATTTTTCCTAATGTACTGGATCTTTAAGAAGTTCTCTACATTTTGTCTGGGCTAACAGTGCGCAGATACAGTGGAAAAGCTAAGTTAATTTTCCTCCTAATAAGGGACTTCAAAGAGTTGTAGGTCACAATTTTACATCAAAGGCAGAAAAGAAGGCAAATTAAAATCTTAACAAAGGAGAGACGGGAGCAGCCCTCTGGGCCATTAGTAAATAAGTGGTGTGAAAAAAGGGACAATGACAGGCACTGGAATTAAACTCATTAACACCTTTTTGTCTTGGTGCGAAATCTCTAATTAGGAAATTTATGATCATTTTGCTTATTCCCTCTGTTCTGAATCACTACAAGGCTAAGAAGGAAGTACCTGGAACGTGCAACATTTGCAAAGGGAGCAGTGGTACGGGTTTGTAAGGAGCTGTTGGGAAGGAGTCAAGATACGGTTTAATTACAGAATAGGGTTTGGGGTTTTTTTTTATGATCCACACATTTTAAATTACGGTTTGTATTTTGTTATTGATGTTGCTGCTGCGCCCCCCCCCCTTCCCTTTTTCCTTCTCTGAAACCAGCGTGAGTTGCAATTTAGCCTTTTAAGAGTAGTTAAAATACAGTTCAATCACGGCGCGTCTTTGGCAAGCGCCAGTGTGCCCTGCTCCGCTGCTGCGGGCAGAGGAAGAGCCTGGGCTGGAACCTAAAAAGTTATCACAGCCTGTGGGAAGAGGAGACTTGAACCTGCCAGCGTTATCTGCTTTTTAAAATACTCGGTGTTTAAATAAAACAAAAAGTTTGAAAGGTCTTTTGAGGAGTGGCGGCTGAAGGAGAGCCGTTTAACCGTATTACTCTCTCTTTCTAAATACTCTCTGGATTTATTGCCTTTAAAATATGATTTAGGTACAATATAACCACTGTGCCCACAGTATGGATTTTTATAACTACATTTCTTTAAAAATGAAATTCATGTCAGATTATGCAGTTAAAGGAATCGACCTTGATAGCTTGCTATAATAAAACTGTATCAGCTTGTAATAAATGCGGATTATAGCAAAGCAAGCTCCAGAATTAAAATTCCCTGAATCAATATATGAAAATCTGTAGGAAACATCTCTAATCGTATTAAGTTCATCTTTATAGCATTTCCTATCTGCTAATCTAGTGCAAAAACAACTCTGGGTTGGAGGAATTTATATTCTTCTATTCAACGTAGGTGCTTTTGATAGTACAGAGCAAGGGAGATAAAAATATTAAATTCAGATATTGGTTTATTTCTTTTTTACTCAAAAGGAAAACAGGCAGCGAACACCACGTCCTGATGTGTTTTAAACTTTTCTGTAGAGGCAGCGGCTGCTGGGGGGACGCGATGTCGAGGAGGTCTGGGGAGAGTTTGGGTGCAGACCACAACTTTTAAAAATATCTGCTTCGGAGAGCAAAGGGGCGGATATGACACTGGGATAAATCCGTTGCCGTTTCTCGCGGTCGTGCTCGCCACTCCGGTGTTACAGTCGGGCTGTGCCCCCCACGCGCGGGCACGGGGCTGCAGGCGTGTCCCACAAAACTGCACTCATCTTTTTGTGGCTGCGCGTCTGGCGCGAAGTGTCAAAGCTGGCGGGATTATTTTCTGATTTTTAATCAACAGCACAATCAATATGAGCTCGTCCCCGTGGGAGCCGCCGGCAGCGGCGGGCGGTGCTGGTGTGGGGACGGCCGGGGGGTGTCCCCGGAGCCGGGAGGGGGTACTGCGGGTAAGTGGCGGTGGACAGCCGAGAGGGAGACACGGGAGGAGAGAAATTCATGGGTGCAAATGGACCCAGATCAGGGTGAGGGTGAGGGATGGTTTATTAATGGGAAAGAAACTGAGAAGAAGCGTAGCTGTACCGAGCGGACAGGAGGAGAAATCTGTAAGGATGCCGTTCTTGGCTGAGAGGGAGGGAAAAGAAAGCGGAGAAGACAGCAAACGGTGGGAAAGAGTAGGGGGAAAGAGTAGGAGGGAAGAGACGTCTTCCTCCCCGGGCTGCGGAGCGTAGCCCACGGCGAGAAGCGCCGCACGGCTCTGGCACCGGGAGGGCCGGTGCGGGACGGGACGGGTGCGGGGTGGGGGCGGCTGGTGCCGGGCGAGGAGAGGAGCTCGGCGTGGCGAGGCGAGCGGGAAGCGGCGGCGGGGGCCGAGCAGGGAACGGAGAGAAGCCTGTTCCCCACGGACGAGGATATAGCAGGGGAAGAGCGAAGCCGAGCGGGAGTCTCTTTGGCTGGCTGGAGCCGAAGGGAGATGAGAAGGAGAGGCGGGAGCCGGCCCGTCCTGCAGCGCGGCGAGGGGAGCGGCGGCGCGGGGCCCGACGGCCGCCACCCCCGGGGAGCCGCGGCGGCGGAGCGCTCCTCGGCCGGCCAGACACGTGTCTCCTGGCCGGGACCTGTCAGAGCAGGGAGAGCGGGTCCTGATTTATCACCCGAAACACACACACACACACACACACCCCCGCCCGCCCTCCCCCCGGCCTCGCCTCCCGCCTCTCCCGGCGGCTTACAGCGTCGCCGAGCTAAAACCGAACCTCCCTCCGGCGGCCGCGGGGCGTCCCCGATCCCGCAGCCGGCTCTGGGGCTGCGGAACCGGGCACCCTCCGTGGGCAGCATCGCCCCGGCCCCGATGGCCCCGGGGACCCCCTCTCGGTTCCTGTGGCTCACGGCCCGCCGCGCCCCTCTCCGCCGGGTCACCGGGACCGCGGGGACGGAGGTGGCCGTGGCCCCGGGGTGTCTCTCTGTGCCGCAGTGCCCGTCCGGGCAGCCGAAGGCTGCTGCTTGGGGGGAGAGCTCAGGGAGGGTTCAGGCTGACTCCCGTAGGATGCTGGGGTGCAGGCAGGGTGGGAGCTGCCCCGAGCCACAGCACATGGGTGACGAGGCGCAGCCACCGAGGAAAGGGGGGCTAAACAAACAAGTGGGATTAGGAGAAGGGCCGCAGTAAAACAAGAGTTAAAAAATAGAGGGAAAGATCAAAGCGCTGGGTAAAAGACTCTTCAAATTACACGTTTGAAGCTTTTCCATAATTCCAAGGCGACAGATAGATAACAAGCTGCACATTCCTTATCACATATGGAATCAATCTGAAAGGAGTCTCTTGATCAGAATCTGTTAATTGCAGTGACATATGATTTGGAAAGAAAACACAATAAATGACCCTTCATGTTAAGACTTCGGGACGAGGCCACTGACAATCTGCACTCTGCAGCCAACGTTAACGCAACTATTATTGGTAGTAGTACTACTACTACTACTAGTAAACTACTAAAGGGAGACATTCTTCGAGCCTCGGCGACTTGTTTTGTCTCTGTTCCCGTTGCATGTTTCTTCAGAAGGGGGAGGAGAAGAGAAAGGGAATGGAGTGCCTGCGTGCCTTTCCTTCAAGGTTTGGGGAGCTAAAATGATTTAGTACCTTGTCTGTAAATCTAATGACCTAAGGTGAGAAAAAATACTTCATCTTTTATTATTACCATTTGTGGTGAGCGTTACCAGGAAACAGCAGAACCCTTTTGAAATGGTAAATATATGTATCCATTTAAAACCCATTATTGCTGAGATTTTCCCAAAGAGAAATAAGGCAAATCCGCCCAATCTCATTTTCTAGCGCCCTCTGTCCACAGCTCCCCTTGGCTCGGCCGCCCCTTCCCAGGCGCTGGGACCGTCGAGCCTCGGCGGAGCCTTCCTGGGTGCTCTGGGTGCGGGGAGGGCCCGCAGCAAGAGTGGGTGCTCCGCGGCTGTTAATGCATCACGCGTTCTGTAATGTTAGGAGAGGAGGTAGCAACATTTTCAAAAGCTTTACTCTGTCATTAAAAGGTATTGGCTTTGTTTTAGAAGGGGGAGGGAGAGGTTCATTTGAAGGTTAGAAAGCATACACTTTAATAGGATCGAAGTGAAATTAGTTAATAAGAAAATACTGGCCAGAAGCTCTCCGGGCTTTTAAGTGCTCTCCAGGCCATTTAGGGAAATTGAATAAGAACAGACTCTACTACCTGCAGCCCCAACTATTATCTCCAGTTCTGCACAGAGGCGAGAAGGGAAAAATAGTGCCTGAGAGACCTGAAGTCCCGTACACCTCCTGCCAGCCTATTTCCTCGAGAAATAATGCCCCCTTTCTGCTCGCAGGCATGTTCTCCTCCAGCTTCTTCCACTTTTAAGCAGCTCAGGCTTCAGTGTGTACCACAAGGGGGTAAGCAAAGGTAAGGGGCTATCGGCAGATGCCAAAGGCTGCTGGGGCAGCTCTGAGTTAGCGCCGTAACAGCCTAGTTACCGCTGGGGCAAAACTGGCCTCTTGGTGGCTTTTCTCCCCCCTTCATTTCTCAGATTTTTTTTTTTTTTTTTTTTCCCATCATTGAGGTGCTTTGTTGATTTGCGTTCGGACCGTTGCCAGTAGGTCAGTATATTGTGTTACCCAACTTCCTATCTGCTCCCTTTCTCCCTGCCTTTAAACTTTACAGTTTTTAGAGGTGTTAATAAAACCTTTCCTTTGGTTAATCGTTCATTAGAAACCCCACCGAAACCTGGAAAGACTTCAGGAGGAAAAAAAAATGCAGGAATGATAGGTTGGGAAAAGGCTTTTGTCCAAAAACTGCATAATTGCCGTGAATCTTAGGAAACATTAATCTTTATAGGAATTTGTGATTCATATCTGTGGTTTGACCGTTTAGGTGATTTACAGTCTGTTAGTGCAATTCACTAATTTTATGCCAATATATTTTATGCGCCCAGTTAGGTTTTCCGTCGCCTATGGGAATGAGTGGCTGGTGTGCCTTGCCGGTGTCAGCGTGGCTCTGCGAGTCCGGCGGGGCTGGTCCCGGCGCAAAGTGCTCATAGCTGCAGGAAACTTCCCCTCCACGTTTTCCTCGTCTGCAGCCCCGGCTTTTATCCTTCGGGCCGGGACCGTCCCCACCTTCCTCCGCTGGTGAGAAAGAGGATGTCCGCGGCTCCGGAACCTGCTCCGGCTGGATAGCTGTAGCCTTCTTAAAACCGAAGCCGAGGTTATCCTGGGCTTCTGGAGTTTTACCAGCGGGTTTAAACCCAGATTATTGCTCCCTGCTGGTCCGTTCCCTAGCACGCCCTCGGGGGAGCCTCCGGCACGGTGCGGCGGGGAGCCGGTCCCCCCGGCACGGCCTGCCCGCCGCCGTGGGAGGATATCCCTCTGGCTTTCCCGGAGGAGACCCCCTTCCCTCGTCCCCAGCCCACCGGGAGGTGTCTCCCCCCGGGCTGGGGCCGGTGCATCCGGTTTTATTGCGGGGACGGGAGCGGCTGGAGGTGCCGTGCGTGGAAAATGCAGCTCAAACGACGCCTCCGGAGGCTTTCGGTGTGGCAGCGAAATGGGGCATTCCCCGCGTGGGGTGTTCCTGCACTCTCCGCATGGGAGAGCCGCGGATGGGGGATGTGTAATTTGTAACCGGGTTTATTAGCTGGAGGGGAAAACACAAGCGAAGAAAAGGAGCAGCAGCTGCGCTGAAGATAACACTGCGCGGAGTCTAATCTTGTGACACAATCATTAATTACTATTGTATTAATTACTATTTTTCCAAAACAGTCCCTTCCCGGAAGAGCTTACAGCCCACATCTGCTGTGTAATGATACTCTGGGTAGAGAAACGATTCCCCCATTAGGTCCCAGGTAGCGTTTACAAATGGCAACACCTACAGTATCAGAGCCCGTCATCTTGCAGTCTGAGATTTTCTGTCCCATCGGCCTGGCTAGGATGATTTTGATGCCGATAAAATACATTTAAATATTAAAGTCTTTATTCGCGTACATATTCCGTCCAAACTTTCAGATCACGGTGGCGTAACTGCTTTATTCGCTCCTCATCCCACGGATGCTGCCTTATATCAGTAACAAACAAGCATTGATTTTATGGTAAAGTCACTTTGGGATGGGAATGAGTAACTCCAGGCAGTGCTATCACTGTATTACATGGAAATGGCCCAGGTAACAAGATGAACATTGATTCAGCATTATGTTTGATCAATAATGAAATAAGTAACTTCAGGGCCAAATTAAAATGCAAGCTGGCTTAACGCTGCCAGCTTCTGGGCTAAGTGACAAGGCTAATTCAGCAGGGAAATGGCAATATTTGCATTAGAGGCTGCATCTGTTGTTTGGTGGAAGAGGCTGGATCTGCAATAACGCAGGATGGAACTGCAGGGAGCAGGTTTGGGGAGAGCCCTGCCGGTGCCGGGTCGGTGTGTCCGGGTCCTACCGGTGCAGCGCCGTTTGCTTCGGGGTCCCCTCGACTTCTGGCCATGGCATCACGAATTGCCAAAAAACCCTCAAACGCCTCAGGGAGGTTACCTGCACCCCAGGACGCTCCGGTTGGCAGATAACCAGGTGGTGTTAGCACTTAGCGAAGGAAATAAGCTGCTGTAGCCTCCTCGGCGGGAGGGAGCGGAGTGTCCTGGACGTGAGCAAGTGAGGGGAAGTGTCTGAGGCGATGGGTGGGAACGCGTCCTGAGCTCCCTGCACGGGCGGCCTGCGGCCCGCTTTATCCGCTGTTCTCCACGGCCGATTTCCACATCTCCGCCAGCGTTACCGGGACAGTGACACGTTTTGATTCCCAGTAGCGCTTGTCGCCTTCAGCTGGCACCGGCACCGGGACACGGGGCGAGCCACCGAGGACTAAAACTTGAGGTGGAAACTGTCAGGTTTAACCCCCAAACCAGAGCTGGGGCCATGGGAGAGCGAAGCCCGCGGAGGTTCCCGGGGAGCTCCTGCATTCCATACCCAGGAGATTTTTAGCAGAGGGGGTGAGGGGGGAAGGGAGTCGGAGGCAGCTGAGAGGGCAGGTGTGTGCGATGAGGAGTGTGGGGACAGGCATGGAAAGACAGGACAGGCAGCCGGCGTGCGACATAAACTGGGGTCACCTAGCACTGGGATATTTTTCTACGTTGCATTTTATAAGATAATTTTTAAACATTTCCTCCAATGTAGGAAAAATCCAGGGCTCTCTCCACATGAAAAGAGACACCTCTCAGTGCAGGCCTACTAACATGAGCGTGTCGGGGCCGTGTGTGCTTGTACCCCACGGCTGGAAACTTCCTCAAGGAGAAAGAGCTGCTGCTGTCACCGGGGAGGGGACCAAGCCTGGCAGGAGCAGGGGACACCTCAATGCGGCCCCGGCTCGAGTGTTTTTCCACCCGCCTGGCACTGGCGCTGCGGCCGGCTCGGTGCAGCCAAGAGAGCTGAGCCCTAAATCGGGCCCGGAGTGGCGAGGTGCGGCTGGAAATGGGGAATGCGGCGGTGAGGGACGGTCCGGGGCGAGTGCGGCAGCGCCGGAGGAGAGAGCCGCTCTCCACCTACCCCAGCCCGGGGGAGCCCGGCGCCCGGGCCCGGGAGGGGATGGCAGAGGGCGGTGGGATCCCCGCCGGTATGCAGCGCCGCCGGGACAGCCCCAGATTGTCGGACAGGGAGGGAAGGAGGAACGGAGGGACGGAAGGGGCTGCCGTAGCCCCGCCACACACCGGGATCCTTCGGGATGTGCGGGGCGAGCTGGGCCGGAGCGCGGCTCCAGGCTCCTCACCCAGCCCCGGGTGCCCCAGCCGGCGGGACGCAGGGAGGAAAAAAAAGGGGAGCGGGCGCTGGCGTTATTGCTCTTTCCTCTCCTTAAGGAGGTCAAGCGCGATCGTTCAGAGCTATTGATTGCTCCTCGGGCTTGTAGTGATTTGTTAAAAGAAAGTAAGGGCGAGCAGGAGGTGCGAGAACCTCTCCGGGAGCAGCCGTGGAGGGAGAGCGCGGGCGCAGCGGGGCGAGATGGGAATCGGGATGGGAATGGGGCTGGGGAGGGAACGGGGCGGGGCAGAGCGGAGCGGGGCGGGCCTGGGGCCGCGGAGGGGCGGCGAGTCCCCAGCGGGGCCGAGCATCCCGCACACCGAGCGCGCCCCGCCGCCCCCGGCTGCTCCCCTCTTCCCAGGACATTAAACGAAACCCTCCCCCTGACCTGTGCTGTGTTCCCCTCCCTGCAGCTCCGCGGGTGCCGAGTAGGCTGCTAGATCCTAAAGAAAAACGTGGGAATAGGGAAAAGGATGGAAATTGACACATAGTTAACTTTAAAGGCCGAATGCGTTTGTGTTGAGGGGTAAATACAAAATCATCTACTAAAGTCAGACATGCCTTCTATTTCAGGGCTAATGGAATGAGTCATCGACAGAGTGGATTATTTAAAGCACCATGTGAGTCTATAATCATGTATATATACAAGTTATTATATATTGGAAATCTGTCTCCTCCACTCCCTAGTCTCTTATAATCCTCTGACCAGGAACCAGGCAGTCCCCATGTGGAAATTTAGAAAAGAAAAATCAGTAATGCTCTTAGCATCAAACAATAAATCCTGAAGTTATTTGCCACCACATTTAATTAAATATTTTGAAAAGAAAACCCTTGTGATTGATTTGCCTTCTGTATTGATCCAATATTGATCCTTCGCGTCTTGCTAGTCCAGCTGTGGCATGTGCTAAATGGCTGCGATGCCTAGGAACACCTTCTTATGAATTACTCCTTAAAATTCGCTGTAAAGCTTCCTAAAGACTCACGTCTAGCAAATCTAATTTGGCTACATTAGTTCAAGCATTTTGTTT